>PCDE01000001.1:2417500-3691412 GCA_002778125.1 Dryadomyces quercivorus
TGCTACGTTGATTACTTGCTATGCACGCAGGAGGATGTGTGGCTGGCCCACCTGAGAGTACACCTTCTACATGGAGGCACCCCAGATAAGGGCGGCCGGCAGTATAAGGGTGTGGATGGCCTAGCGAGGGATCATCGACACCACTGCCATGACTGCCATGGCTGTCTTGTCTGACCTGTCTGACCTGTCTGTCATGTCTGTTTCCGTCGTTCGTGTTGGCACCTGGCTGCTGGGCCTGCTGTGGGTGGCCTCGGCAGCGTCCGTCAGCAACTCTTCGTTTGATCCCCTCGACTGGGTAGACCCGCTGATCGGCTCGAGCAACGGCGGCAATGTGTTCCCGGGCGCGTCGTTGCCGTACGGCATGGCCAAGGCGGTGGCCGACACCAACAGCGACTCCAACCAGGGCGGCTTCACGCTGGACGGCAGCCCGGTGACGGGCTTCAGCATGATGCACGACTCGGGGACGGGCGGCAGTCCTTCGCTGGGCAACTTCCCGCTCTTTGCCTACGCCGCGTGTGCCAACGACACCGTCGACGGCTGCGTGTTCCCCAAGAAGGAGCGGTACGTCTACGGGTCGTTTGACGCCAGCAGCGTGTCGGCCCGGCCGGGCGTCTTTGGCCTGACGCTGGACTCGGGCCTCGCGGTCAACATGACGGCGACGGCCCACGCGGCCCTCTTCCGCTTTACGTTTCCCGCCAGCGACGACGCTTCGACGGTGCCGTCTCCCCTGCTTCTGCAGGACCTCTCGGACCTGTCGGACTCGCGCCAGGACAACGCCACCGTGCAGGTGGACCCGACGACGGGGCGCATCACGGGCAACGCGCGCTTCGAGGCCAGCTTCGGCAGCGGCACGTACGTGCTCTACTTTTGCACCGACTTTGCGGGCGGCGACGTGCGCGACAGCGGCATCTTTGTCAACAGCCGGGCCAGCACGGCCGTGCACAACCTCACGGACCTCTCGCGGTCCATCAACGGCTACCCGCTGCCCGGCGGGGCGTTTGTGCGCTTCAACGGCACGGCGGGCGCGCAGGCGATCACGGCGCGGGTGGCCACGAGCTACGTGAGCGTGGCGCAGGCGTGCGCGCACGCCGAAGAGGAGGCGCCCGACTTTGACCTGGAGGCGGCGGCGGCGGCGGCGCAGGCGGCGTGGCGCGACAAGCTGGGGCGCGTGGTGGTGACGACGGGGGCGGACAACGACACGGGCAACAGCCTGCTGACCAACTTTTACAGCGGCATCTACCGGACGATGATCAACCCGCAGAACTACACGGGGGAGAACCCGCTGTGGAGCAGCAGCGAGCCGTACTTTGACTCGTTCTACTGCCTCTGGGACCTGTTCCGCAGCCAGCTGCCGTTCCTGACGATTGTGGACCCGGCGGCGGTGACGGAGATGGTGCGGTCGCTGGTGGACACGTACCGGCACCTGGGCTGGCTGCCGGACTGCCGCATGAGCCTGTGCAAGGGCTACACGCAGGGCGGGTCGAACGCGGACAACGTGCTGGCGGACGCGTACGTCAAGGGCCTGGGGCAGAACGGCAGCAGCAGCGCGGCGGGCGGGACGATCAACTGGGCGGACGCGTACGCGGCGATGGTGCGGGACGCCGAGGACGAGCCGGTGGACTGGTCGAGCGAGGGCCGGGGCGGGCTGGACAGCTGGAAGGCGCTGGGGTACATCCCGGCGCAGGATTTCGACTACAAGGGGTTTGGGACGATGACGCGGAGCGTGTCGCGGACGCTGGAGTACAGCTACAACGACTTTTGCGTGGCGCAGGTGGCGGCGGACCTGGGCGGCAGCGAGGACGCGGCCAAGTATTTGGGACGCAGCGGCAACTGGCGCAACCTGTTCCGGGACGACGAGCGGTCGCTGTGGGCGAACGGGACGGACACGGGGTTCACGGGGTTCTTTGAGCCGCGGTTCCTCAACGGGACGTGGGCGGAGCAGGACCCGCTGGCGTGCAGCAACGTGGACACGGGCAGCGAGGCGTGCTCGCTGCAGAACACGGGCCAGGAGACGTTTGAGAGCAGCCTGTGGGAGTATGGGTTCTTCGTGCCGCACGACCAGGCGTCGCTGGTGGAGGTGTACGGCGGCGCCGATGCCTTTGTGGCGCGGCTGGACTATCTGCACGCCAACAACATTACGTACATTGGCAACGAGCCGGCCTTTCTGACCGTCTTCCAATATCATTATGCCGGACGGCCTGGACTGTCGGCGCGTCGGGCGCACTACTACGTGCCAGGCTTCTTTGGGACGACGCCTGACGGCCTGCCCGGCAACGACGACAGCGGCGCGATGGGCAGTTTTGTGGCCATGACGATGATGGGGCTGTTTCCCAACCCGGGCCAGAACGTGTATCTGGTGACGCCGCCGTTCTTTGCGCGGGTGGACGTGACGCATCCGCTGACGGGGCAGACGGCGACGATCCGGTGCACCAACTTTGACGCCTCGTTTACGGAGATCTACATCCAGAACGCGACGCTCAACGGCCTCCCGTACACGAAGAGCTACGTGGACCATTCGTTTTTCACCGAGGGCAAAGAGCTGGTCTTGACGTTGGGGAGGAATGAGAGTGCCAGCTGGGGACGGGGCGACGACAACGTACCGCCGAGTCTGGGGATATCGGGCCGGCTGTGAGGCAGCCAGCGGGAGAGTGCGGGTGCACGCATACTTACTACTACGAGGTAGGGTAAGCAGATGGCCATCTCCGTAAGGCTGCATATGGGAAACCGAAGCTGAGGTGGAGAGGATCAAGATTGCCGGTCTGCCGATCTGGGCAAGAACAAGTACGAATGTGTTGAGGGTGCGTCCGCATGTGAATATTAAAATAGATGTGCGAGTACTATCGCTCTAGCTCGTACGTTTTTCTGTGTTTGTGTGTGTGTGTGTGTGAGTGGTGTGTGTGGTGTGCATGTGCGTCGCTGCAAGGTTCATCCCCGTCGTTGGCGTCTTGTCAGGAGGCGCTCAGCTGAATGACTGCTACTGGCTGTTAGTGGCCGGGGCGGCAAATGTGAAAGGTCTGAAAGGTCTGAAAGGCCCTAAAACGGGATGAGGTGGAGTTCTTTTCAGCGTGCGGAAGATTCTTCAGCAGCTTCGTTCCCCACGATGAGGCGCTATTAGCCACCATCTCCGCGCTACGCCGCAGATCGTTAGCGCTGCGGCCCGCTAGGGAACTCCTTACGAGCAGCAGACAGGAGAACAAGGGAGGACGACTTGGCCGCTAGCGAGGGGGACGACTTGAGTGGTTGTGCAGGCCCGAGCGGATGCGTGAAACGAGCCAGCCGCAGACGAAGCGAAGAACCAAGCACTAAGAGATCTCCAGCGCCGGGATGACCGTGCATTTCGGGGCATGCTGCTTCTGGCTACGCTCTCAGAGGCTCGTATCCTCCTTCTGGCTAGCCAAGGCCTCCTTTTTGCTTAGTCATAAGCGAGAGGAGAGGAGAGAGAAGAAAAGAGAAGGAAAGGAAAAAAAGGAGAGAGAAAGAAGGAAAAGAGAAGGAAAGAAAGAAAAGATTGGCCATACTTCCACTCCGTATCTGTACGGAATACTCGGAGATGGAGTTGGATCTTGCGGAGACAATACGAGTGCATACAAACACGGAGTACTCCGTACTTTCACGCACTCGTATTCTGTGCAGGGAAGAACTTCCGTCCATTCCGTTCCGCACGCTGGTCTGCGAGGATTCCGTTCTCACCGTACCCCGTATTTCTCCTTCTACTGCTAGCTTCGGCACTAACCCCCTTATTGTGCGCGGCGTAGGCGCCTTCGGCGACCACTAAGCACCACAACCGTGATTCTTTCCTTTCTGGGTGTCCCATCCACACAAAACGCCCAACACACGCCAGCACACCAACACCAGCACACCCAACACACCAGCACACCAGCACACACCAGCACATGCAATACACGACACACCCTCCCCACCTCATCACAACAGAAGGCGCGACTGGCCCTCCTTCCCTCCCCCCAGCATCCACATGGTTGGTTGCCCCTCTCTCCTTCCCTGCAGGGATGATCCACAACACGACGAACGCAGGCAGGGGCGACCATTGGCCCGCCATGCTTCGGTCACGCCCAATGGGCGGCTGCCTCTTTCGATAGCCACCACATGGGTCGGTGAGCATGTTTCGGCGTCGACTCGCTGCTGTCGTATAATAACAACACATGGCCTCGTCAGCCTCTCACAACATTGCCTCTGCCACAACCATGCCATCGCTCCTCCGTGGGCCTGCTGAACCTTGTTGTCTCTTGTTTTCTTTGTCGTTTCATTCCTTTCGTCCCGTTCCTGTTCGTCCCGTTCCATTTGCCATGCAATAATCGCCGTCTTTGGCTTTGGGTTGCAATTCTCTCCGCCAACCCAAACCACTTCTCTCGTTCCTCTTCCCTCTTCTTCTCTCTTCTGCCATGGCCACCATGGCCGCCATCACCACCAGACCCGTACACCACCCTTGGGGCTTTGGCAAGGCCTCGTCGGCCTCGTCCTCCGCCGCCTCTGCCTCGCCCTCTCCGCCTCCCATGGTTTGGCCGCCACCGCCCACATCCAATCATCACAAAACCACCAGAGCCGCCCGCCGATTGAGTCAGCCACTGCCCACCCTCTCGTCTGCCGCCTTTGATCGTCCCCTCGCCGAGTCTACGAGCACCTCGTCGCCGCCGTCTCCCTCCTCGCTGCCCGACCCCCAGCCCCGCCGTCCCGGCACCGCCCTGTCGCCGCCGCCGACGCCCGTCGCCCAGAAGACCTTCCCCTCCTCGGCCGACCGCAACGCCTCTGAGCCCATCTCGGTCCATCGTCTGCGGAGCAACTCGGGCCTCGCCCTGCACACCAGCTGTGCCGCTTTGCGTCGTTACATTGACTACAACCCCGACGGCTCTACCCGTCTGGAGGCCATGGACGAGGCCCCGCCCTCCTCCACCATTCACACCAGCTCCGACGAGGCCACACACTCGGGCAGCGCCAGCAGCTCTCGCGGCACCTCGCCCGTGCTCTATGCACCGCCCGGCCTCTACAGCCGCGACACCGTGCTGGCTGTGCTCCAGGACCCTGTCACCCGCGGTCACCTGTGGGAATTTGCCCGCAGCCGCAGCAACGAGGAAACACTCGAGTTTTTACAAAAGGTGGGTTGTTTTGTTTTATTGCCCTTGTTCCTGTCCCCCCCGGACATGCTCCCCTGAATTCACTGTCTTAACACTTCTAACGCTGCCTGTCTCAGGTGGAAGAATACAACCAGGCCGTGCATGGGGTCGTGGCCCTGCTCGCCACCATCTCCACCAAATATACCGGCCTCGCCGCCACACAGTCTCTGAAACTCCCCCAGCAGCTGAAGCGGTCGCTCAATGCCGACGTCATGCATATCTCGCGCTCTGTCCTACCCGGGCTCGAGATGCTATTCGGCGAGGTCACGTCGTACATTGAAGACCACATCGTCCGGGATATTTACCCGGCCTTTGTCCGCCATCAGCTGAGCCTGCGCATGAAGGCCTTGCTGAGCCCACCCTCGCACCGCCCACCGCCCACCCACCCCCCCTTCCGCTTCTCCGGCCTCGGCCACGCCTTTTGCCTGACGGATCCACACCAGATCGACAACCCGGTCGTCTTTGCCTCCGACAGCTTTGCTCGCATCATTGGCTATCCCTGCGCCGAAGATATCCCGCGCAGTGGCCGCTGCCTCAGCGGCATTCAGCAAAACGACTGGCGGGAAATCAAGGAGGAGACCACCGAAGACATTGTCCTGAACCGCCGCCACTGGGACCGACAGCCCTTTTGGAGCTATGTGTCCGAGTGCCCCCTGCAGTCCCCCCGCGGCTGTACGCGCTTCTCCCTCGTCAGCCTCGTCGACATGTCGGACGTGGTCAAGTCGCAGGACGGCATTCTCAAGGCCCTGCGGTGCGATTCCTGCACTACCACCACCAGACCCCGCCCGGCGAGCAAGGGGAACCCAAGCACGCACGTACACGTGGAAGAGAGGGCCGCCCATCCGTCGCCCAAATGGTCCAAATGGTCCGGCACAGCCAAGCCAGCCGGTGGTCTCTCCAAGTCGTTTATGATGCCCTTTTCGCGAAAGCAGCGCCTGGCCGAACACGATGACCCGTCGTCTTCCGGACTGGAGGATCTCATGCCCGTGGCCATTCAATACCAGCCGAAACTGCCGGCGTCCAGCGACACCCTGGTCTCTGTCCACCCCGATGGCAACCTTCCCATGTACTCGCGGTTCATGTTGTTGCAGATGACGCCGGGCCAGGCCGAGGGCAACGACGTGTCGGTCAGGTCGGCAGCGGCATCGATGGCATCCACGACGGCCGTGGCACGGCTCAAAGTGGCCTTTTGCTCCGCGCCCATGCTGGAAATGCTCGGGCTGACGGCGGAAGGCCAGGATGCCGTGCTGTATTACGACGTCTTTGCGGTGCTTGCCAATCTCGCTGGCTCATATTCCATTGCCCCCAACTTCCGCCAAAGCGTGTACCAGCACATGGATGCCGTCGAGTACGCCAGTCTGGAGTTCTCCATCCCGGTGGCCGGGTCGCCGGCCGCGAGTGGACTGTCTACCGGGCTGGGCATTGGCCTGTCCTCGCCCGTCCGTCAAGAAGCAAGAGGCGGAACGACCGATAGTCTTGCATCGCGTCGGCCCGGCCGATTTCTCTTTGGGCGGACGAAAAAGGGCGGAAGCAATGAGCGGACGACCTCCAAAGCGACGGCGGCATCGGATGCCAGACGACACCAAACAAAGAGGAAGCAGAGGGTGATGAGCCACTGGACGCCGTTGAAAGATGCGCTGGGCTCTGTGGAATGGGTGGTTCTTGTTATTTCGCCGACATTGTCATGATGTCTGCCTTCTCTTCTCTTGTATTCCCTTTTCATTTGTACCAAGATACCCTGGGATGACTTACATGTTAGCTTACTTATGATTGATCAATGGAACAGATTGTCTTGTGGTGCTTGATCATGTACTTCATCTTGGCCACCGTGACATCCCGAGGCTGGAACTGTCTCTAGCCTTCCGAGGACGTCTCCCGACCGCTGTGGGGCCTTTCTGACCGGCTGTCTGACCACGCCGGTTACTCTATACGAGGACAAAGCCTTGCCATGCGCCGTCGAGGCTAGCACGGCCTCGGAGCTGTCTGGGTGGGCAGATGTCCGAATCTGCGTGTTTTATTGCTTTTTTTATTTTATTTTTTCATCCATTTTTTTCTATGGGTTCGACGGGTTTGCCTCGGCAAGTGTTTGCGTGAACCTTCTTTTGCCATCTTGCCGTTTCGCCATTTTGCCATTTTGCCATTTCGCCTGCCAGATGTGACCAATAGCCAATAGCTACGTCACCGATCTTGATCATCTTGATCGCAGAATCTATTCTTTCAGACCAGCTATTTCTGGCGAGGCAGGTCTTTGCCTATCGCAAGCTCTTCTTTCTTTTCTCGCATGCCATTCCCGTCTTTTGCCCATCTATTATGTCTTTCAAGTTTGACTGGGCCCGCAAGCGCAAGTCCGGCTCGACCAACTCCGATGCCACGTCGACGACCAACGACGGCGTCGCCGTTGCCTCGGAGCCGCCGCCGCTGCTGAGCCCGCACCGGCGGTCGTCGCTGACGTATGCTGCCGCCAGCGGCCGGGGCGCCGAGGAGAAGCGCCGCTTCAGCAAGGCCGGCGGCAGCGGCAGCGGCAGCGGAGGCAGCTTCAGCTTCCTGTCCAAGAGCTTCTGGCGGCCGAGCAAGAAGTCGCGCGGCTCCGACGACAAGCGGGGCGTCCAGCACGTCGACGGCCACGGCCACTACGACGAGAGCTACGCTTACGGGGGGTACAGTTACAGCAGCTACGGCCTCGGCAACTACGGCCTCGGCCATGCGGCCCCGGCCTCGGAACCCTGTGCCGCTACCGCCGGACAGCCTTCGTCGCAGCTCTTGTCGCCGCCACAGCCCGGCGGCGGCGTGTACTCGATGCCGGAGCCGGCCACGGCCGAGGCGTTCTGCTACGACTTTGCCAGCGAGGAGGAGATGCGGCGCCACCACGACAAGCTCAACGCCTTTACCTTCAAGTTTGGCCGGACGCGGCCGCGGCGGGCGAGCGACCTGTACAGCATCAGCCCCAACAACTCGTACCGGGCCATCTACGACGATGACTGAAGGACGGAAGTGACCTCGGACGAAATAAGATGAGACGAATATAAGGCGAAGGAAGACGAGACGAAGACAAGACAAGACGAGATGAAGCAAGACAAAGACGAGACGAAGAAGGACGAAGACAAGACGAAAAGCCGTGGACAGTGGCCGTACGGTCTTCACATCTCGTCAGTCGCGTCACGGACAGCACAGGTTTCAACGCCCGAACAAAAGGAACGGAACAAAAGGATCTATACTGGAAGGCTGAGAGCCGCCCATCGTAGCATCGCGTCATTACTAAGCAAAAGGGAGGTTTCGGGTATAGGCATGTCGGAGTTTTGAGCTTGGGGATCTCTTTGTTGCATACTAGCACGACTCCTCTGTACTTTGTACTTTGACACACACAAAAGATGTTTCCCGCCGTCGGCCGTCTCTCCCGCGTTCTACCCTATCCGACCATACGCACGCTTGCTCTGCCGAACTCCCTTCTTCGCCGCACCATGGCCGACTACAGCACCGTACCCACGCCGGCGGCCTGCTACGCCGACTTCTGCCTGATCCCGGTTTGTCCCCGCATCTCGTCCCCGCAGCCGACAGGCAACTGACCACAACATCTCCAGGTCGGCACAGGCAGCGTCTCGGTGGCCCAGGAAGTGGCCGAGGTCCAGAAACTGCTGCAGGCGTCTGGCCTGACCGTCACCATGCACTCTGCCGGGACGACCGTGGGTGAGTTGGCCGAACATCTTGCGTGGTTTTTCTCTTCTCTCCTCTTCTCGTGCTCTCTTGCTCACTCTCTCCTCCCCCAGAGGGCAGCTGGGACGACGTCATGCGCGTCATCGGCCAGGCCCACTCGCTCGTCCACCAGCACGGCGTGCTGCGCGTGCAGTCGTCGATGCGCGTGGGCACGCGGACAGACAAGAAGCAGACGGCCGCCGACAAGGTTCAGCGCGTGCGCGACATCCTGGCCAAGGACCAGTAGGCCAGCGGGCCAGCGGGCCAGCGGGCCAGCGGGCCAGAGGGTCATAGACAATGCATTTCCAGCCATTTGATTAATACTGGGTATCCAATCCGAGTGCCTCGTGACCTCTACCAGTAGATCTCCGCTCCCTTTGAGTTCATCCATCCCCAGATCCACCACTTCTGTACATAGTACGGAGTATTCTGTCCATATATTCCGCACTCTCCTCCCAGAATCCACCCTTATGCGCGGACCGTCGACCGTTTGGCCGACCGGCGCATCTCCTTCTCGCGCTCGCGCTCCAGGTACTTCTTCTGCGCCTTGGCGTCCAGCGCATTGAGCTCGGTGTCGCGCTTCTGCTTGCGCGCCTTTTCACGTTCCAGCGCACGCTCCTCAGCCTTCTCCTCCTCGCTGGCCTTCTGGATCTGCCGCACCATGTCTTCGCGGATGTTCTTGACCTTGCGCAGGACCTCGGGGCGCAGATGCGCCGCCTGCACGAGCACGTCGGCGCTGCGCAAAAAGTACGAGAAGATGGGCTTGAGGGAGGCATAGTCGTTGTTCGAGGGCAGCTGGTACTTGAGGAAGACGCGCTTGCGCGGAAGCGTCTCGTTGATCCTGGAGAGTCAGCGGTGAAGTCACAAAAGCTTGAAACTTGGAAAACTCACGTCGTCGGCTTGTCCACGGGCTGGTCCGAGATGATGAGGTAGTCGAGGCTGTCGCCGGCGGCGGTGGCCGCCTCGATGAGCTCGGGCGTCAGCAGGGCATCGGTGATCTCGGCGCTCTCGCTCATAATGGTCAGCCAGGCCGGCAGCTTGGCGTTGTCCTTGGTAAAGGTCAGGGAGACGTCGAAGCGCTCGTCGCGCACGCCCTTCATCTTGTCCTTGTGCACAATGGCCCAGACGAAGCCGTCGTAGGCGCTCTTGGCGGCGCCGCCCGCAAAGCTCGGCACCGTCAGCGCCTCCTTGCCGTCGAACGGATACAGCACGGCCTCGAGCTCGTCGGCCGGCGCCGCCAGGCTCTCAAAGACAAAGGCCACAATGGCCTCGGCGATGGTCAGGAGCGGGTTGAAGCGCTTCTTCAGCTTGAGCTTGACGTCCACAAACGCCACGTTCTGCCGGCCCGTCGCATACGTCGCATACTCGTACAGCGAGCTCTCCTTGAGCAGCGTCTTGGGGTCGGCCGCCGTCGTCTTCGCGGCCAGGTCCTCGAGCACCGCCGCCTCCTCGGCCGCGTCCGCCACCGACGGCACGCTGCTGCTGAACCCCACGAGCGCAAACTCGCTCGCCAGCAGCGCCGCGTGCGCCTGGATCCACGTGCGCGCCTTGGTCCGGTTCAGCCGCGCGCCGATGACGTGCAGCGTCAGCAGAAAGGCAAGCACCACGAAGATGACGCCCTCGGCCCGGAAATCCTGCAGCGAGTACCGCTCGTGCACGTTGTACCACTTGGTGAAGGGGACCTGCGGCGAGGCGTCGCCGCTGCCGGCAACAGCCGACGACGCGGCCGAGACGGCGGCCCCGGCAGCTTCGGCGGCAGCGGCAGCAGTCGACTGCGCAAAGTCGGCAAAGTCTGGTCTGTCAGTTTGCCACTCTCTTCTCTTTTTTTTCCTTTCTTTTTTTTTCCCGAGATTCTCACTCACCAGAATCGCCAGCGGCGACTGGCGCGGCCGACTTTTCGCCAAAGAAGTTGTTGATGAACTGCGCCATGATGGCCCTGGTATTGTGCCGTTGAACTGGGATGGATCCCCGGAAAGCTGATCCTCGTTCTGTGCAAGGGAATTGGCGCGTTGAGCCGCAGGATGGAAAAAGAAGCCAGCTGTTCTGGCAATTTTCATTATTCAGACGCACGCACTAATACGGCCATGGTCCGTGCGCTAACCCCATAGATTAGCGGTTGCCCTTGACAACAGGCGGTTGCTCCTGCCGCCACCTGTAACTCCCTGCAAATACAGCATCTTCAGGGGATGGACGCCTGTAATTACTGCCTCTATTTTGTGCGATCCATACTGCGTACTCTGCACTCTTTTGGATATGGCCATCGTATGCCACCATGACGCGAACCTTGAGCACACGAACCTACGGCAGAAAGACGGCCACGCGGACGAAGCCGGTCGGACAGCTCTTTACGGACCCGCCGGCTAGTCCGGCCGACAAAGTCGACAACGACGTGGTCAATCTTGCCGAGAAACTCACGCTCGTATCGCTCGAGGACCACAAGGATGAGTCGCGGGACTCCACTCCAGAAGACCAAGACGACCAAGACGAGTCTTCACTGCTCGACAGCTTCTACGATGTCAGCATCGAGGCAGGCCTGCGCGTCCTGACGTGGCCGGACATGTGTCCGCCCGGAGACCGGATCGAGAAGATTGCCGAGGCATCGTACGCAGAAGTCTACCGCGTGACCAACGAGCGAGGGACGAGCATCATCAAGGCCATCCGGCTGGCATCGCCCATCCGGGCGCAGACGAAGACGCAGGTGCGGTCGGGACTGGTGGACGAAGAGCCGCACTCGGAAGAGGACCTGCGAGGCGAGCTGGCCATCTCAGAGCTGCTGGCCGATATCCCCGGCTTTGTCGTCTACAAGGAACGCTACATTGTGCGCGGCCGGTCCACCAAGGAGCTGCTGGAGACGCACCAGACGTTCCACCGGCGGGCCAAGCGTCACGACCCGGGCCGCCTGCAGTTCTACCCATCGCCCAGCCGCTACCTCGACGACACGCGCTTCCTCGTCATTGAGCTGGGCGATGCCGGCAAGGCGCTGGAGGACATGGCTCTCCAGTCCGTGTGGCAGGTGTGGGATGTGTTTCTGCACGTAGCCATTGCCCTCGCCCGGGCCGAAGACCAGATCCGGTTCGAGGTAAGATACGTGCGGTCCTGTTCTTCTCCTGTTCCTCGCTAACAGCTCCAGCATCGCGACTTGCACGAGGGAAACCTGTGTGTGCGGCAGGTGTCTGCGCCCCGCGACAAGGCGAACGAGGACGACTCGCCGGTCATGTTTGGGTACTCGGGCCTCGACATTACGATCCTGGACTACGGCCTGTCGCGGGCCGATGATCTGACCGGCGAGAACGGCGGCGAGTCCATTGCCTTTGATCTCGAGAAGGACCTGGGCCTGTTCACGAGCACGCATGCCGACCAGTGCAAGGTGTACCGGCTGATGCGGTCGTATCTGCTCAAGGGCGATCGCGTGCATCTGCCGCCGAGCTGTCACCAGCAGCCCTACGACGATGGCCCCGACGGCCATCCCATCACGTGGAAGGAGTACACGCCGTACACCAATGTGCTGTGGCTGGCGTACCTATACGGCTATCTGGTGCGCAGCTTCCGTGGCGACAAGCGGCAGCTGGCCCATTTCCGCCGTCTGACGCGCGAGATGTGGCTGCACCTGAGCCCGGATGCGCCCGCGTCGATTCTCTCCTTTGCCAATGCCACCGACGTTGTCCGGTTCTGTCTCGAGTCGGGCTGGCTGACGGAAGACCAATTGATGGGAGCAGGAGGCGACAGCACATTTCTGAGCAGTCGAATGGACCCGGACGAGTCGGACGAGTCGGACGCGTCGGACGACTCACTGCCGGTCGCCGAGACCGCAGGGCAGCTCAAAGAGAGCGCCGGCGGCAGTGGGAGCATCATCGAGGCGCAGGTTGTCGAGAGAGACGAGACGGAGCTGCGGCGATCCCCACGGCGCCGTCGACCAACAGCGCGTTACATTTGATTTGGAGAGTTCTCTTGATTTGATGGGTTGTACAGATTACGGATTACGGATTACGGAGTACAGTACGGAGTACAGTATTTGTATGTTAAGACTGGGAACATTCATGGTGGGTGGCAAAAGCGGCTTGCATATGTCGCGCGGAGGACGGAGGACGGAATGCAGGAATATACGACGTACGACGTCGTTTCTCCACATCCAGGGATCTTGCCCGACGTGTCGACCCACAACTGAATCGATGCCGAGGCTTTTCTTCAACGGCCTTTGCGTATAAAACGCCGACACCTCTGCGCTTTTTTTTACGCTTCTCCGACCAGGGCATGCCACACCATCTCTTTGGCGTCTCCGAATCCGATACCCCAATCATTGTTTCTATTGCCTGCTGCCTGCCGCCATGCCTGTCGACAAGCTCAAGCCGTCGGACCCGCGGGCGACGCACCACACGGCCACGATCCATGGCCATACATACCATTACCGGCTGGCGGTGCCGCCGGAGGGTCGCAAGCCGACGGGCACGGTCATTCTGATCCACGGGTTCCCCGATCTCGGCTTTGGCTGGCGGAACCAGATCCCGTTTCTGGCCGAGCAGCTGGGCCTGCAGGTGATTGTGCCGGATCTGCTGGGCTATGGCCAGACGGATGCGCCCGATGCCATTGAGCCGTATGCGCACAAGAACATCTGCCGCGACCTGACGGCACTCGTGGACCACGTGGGCGTTGTGGGCGACGACGAGAGCGCCGAGGGCAACCACTTCTTCGTGGGCGGCCACGACTGGGGCGGAGCCGTGGCCTGGCGCATGGGGCTGTGGTACGGCGAGCGTGTGCGCGGCATCTTCAGCGTGTGCACGCCGTACCAGCCGCCGCCGACGGCGCCGGTGGCCGTGCCGCTCGAGGTGGTGGTCGAGGTGCTGCCCAACTTCCGGTACCAGCTGCAGTTTGCGGCCGACGAGCTGTGGCAGACGGCCGAGGGCGACGCGTCGCGCATCCGGGGCTTCCTCAACTCGCTGTACGGCGGGCGGACGGCGGACGGGACGCGGCCGTTCACGACGGAGAAGGGCGTCGACCTCGAGCACCTCAAGGCGGGCGACATCGGGCCGTCGCCGCTGCTGAGCCAGGAGGAGATCGACTACTACGTCCAGGAGTATGCGCGGCACGGGCTGCGCGGGCCGACCAACTGGTACCGGCTGACGCAGCTGAACTTTGACACGGAGCGGGAGCTGGTGGCACGGAATCCGGCAGGCAAGATCGAGGTGCCGTCGCTGATGGTGGTGGCGACGGCCGACATTGCGCTGCCGATGTGGATGTCGGAGAAGATGGGGCAGTACTTTACGAGCCTGAAGAAGGAGACGGTGGAGGGCAGTCACTGGGTGCTGTGGCAGTCGGGCGAGGAGGTCAACAAGAAGATTGAGGCATTCCTGGGGCCGCTGGTGGGCAGCAAGGCGTCTATTTAGAGGAACGGACTGAGAATATATGAGTACTCCGTATCTAGACCAATCGACTGACTCGTCTGGGCATGTTTCATGTAGGAGATCTCGTCATGCAGCCGTCACTGGCTTTGAAGGTGCTCACTTGGGAGGTCGTCTCATAAATTGAGCTGACTTGAGACTTCTGTCGTAAAGTCCTCATTGGAGGCTTCCATCTCCTCGAGTCGCCTCACTTGAGAGAGAACTTCTGTCCTGTAATGGTCGGTGCGGCCGTCTTGGACTTCTTCTTGTTGGGCCGTCCACACATGGCACACACGTCTTCCTTGTAGGAGCACTAGAGGGTCAGCAGACGGCCAAGCGGCTGCGAGGGAGAACGCACATTGTGGCAGTACTTGTGTCCTTGGGCGACCTTGACCTTGCACTTATCGCAGGAGCTGAGACCGTCAGAAGATGGACCCTCGAGCACGAGGAGGTCCTCACCTTGAGTACTGGGCATAGGGATTTTTGGCACTCTTGGACGTGAGCTTGCTCTGTTCGGGTCAGCAGATGGACACGCAGACACAAAGATGCGTAGACACGGACACGCAGCAGAACGTACCTTGCCGATGCCCGTCTGACCCAGCGTAGCAGATTTCTTGGCGCCTGAAGAGGTGGAGGCCGACGAGCCAAAGTACATCTCGCTGCGTTTCTTGACGCCGGGCGTGGCCAGGGTGGTGCCCGTGACGAGCTTTGCACACTTGCTGCAGACCATGGTTGCTCGGAATGGCCGGGTGTGTGGTGGTATCGAGGACGAGGCAAGGCTGTGGCGTCGAGATGACGACGGTGAGGAGGTAGCCAATAGCGGTCAGCGCCGTGAGGCGGTACGGGTACAGAGAAGCCTAGACGGCGCCAAGCTGTGGCTAGAGTGGACTGTGGCAACTGTGGCACTGAGTGGACTGTGAACTGTGGCACTGAGTGGACTGGACTGTGGCTCAGCGTGTCAGTGCTGAGACGCCTAGAACAGACCGCTGGGCTGCTGCCCCTTTTCTAGTGGGGGGCCCCCTTTAAGCTCTGCAGCCGCCCGTTTGATCCATACCAGGAGTACGAATATTACGGAGCACGGAGCACGACGTACGGAGTACATACGAGGACTCGTACTCGTATCGCGTTGAATGTCACTGCATGCCAGCTGCAAGCGGGCACATGGAGACACCGACACGCTCCTCATCTTTCTGTGTCTGCATTCCGAGATTGTCTGCATATTTGCCATACAGGCGACAGCAGCCAATGAGCGTGCTGGATGGCCAGTAAACCCGCTGGAGCTTCCGCCGCGTCGAGCACAGTTGGCCTGTAGGGCCCCACCAAGCTGCTCTTTTCGGGGGGGAATTCTTGCAGAAGGAAATAGCGCCAAGGTGGCTGTGCCAGCATCCAACCGGCGGCTCCTGCAGATTCCACTCTTCCCCCAAACGGTGGCCTCGTCACCAAACACGCTCGAAAATCCTCATCTCTGCATTGTGGTCCTTTTTTTTTTTTCCGCATCATCCCCCAACCACAACCACGACGCCCACGACGCCCACCGCGCTTCCATCCATCGACGTCTACGCTCACCCTCTCGCGTGTGCCTGTCTTTTTTTACCATTCGCCTCCGCGTCGGGACTCCCATGACTGCACAGCGTCTGGCATAGTTCCGCATGCCGGGACTTGACCTTTTGCGATTCTGGTGATCGGAACCTCTCCCCCCCCCCCGTCTTCCCTTCCGGTATGGCGGGCAGACCTCCGCCTCCCGGCGGGTATGCTGGCTCGCAGAACAACGACCTCCTGCTCGATCTCGACAACGACCAACCCATCTACGGCGGCGGTCAGCGCTCCGACCTCAACGACGATGACCTCATGCGCACCTACACGCAGAGCCACGACGACTCCCTGACAGGACGGGCCTCGGTGTCCTATGATGATTTTGTTGGCGCCGGCATCGCCTCTCATCCATCCGCCCCCGGCCCCGGTGGCTCGGCCAGTGCGTTCTCCTCCACTTCCCATCTATCACAGCCACCACGACAGCTCCCACCACAATCCTCCGCACCGTCGCAACAGCCCTATTTCACAGAGTCGGACCGGCAATACAGCCACACGTCCGAGCTGGGAAACTACCAGCGTTATGCTGACGACTTTGACGACTACCCCGAAGACGGCCAGTCCTACTACCAGCACGGCACCCCCGCCACCACCGGCGCACACGATCCCGCCGTCGGCCGCGAAAACGCACGGCAGCGCAACAGCGTCCTCAGCCTCGGCGGCGGTCTCCTCGGCCGCGCCAAGAACATGATGGGCATGGGCCAGAAGGGCTACTCCGAGATGGACCTCCCCCTCACACAGGCTCCCACCTCCCAGCGCGCCAGCCCCAACGGATCCGGCGACGCCCATGCCCAGTCGCGGGGTAAGAAATCGTTTGATATGGGCAACTTTCGCTTCGGCTTCGGCAGCAAGAAACCAGACCCGGCCACCCTGGGCCCGCGCATTATCCACCTCAACAACCCTCCCGAGAATGCGGTCCACAAGTACGTCGACAACCACGTCTCGACCGCCAAGTACAATGCCATCACCTTTGTCCCCAAATTCCTCTTTGAGCAGTTCTCTAAATACGCCAACATCTTCTTCCTCTTCACCGCCGTCTTGCAGCAGATCCCCGACCTGTCGCCCACAAACCAGTACACCACCATTGGCCCCCTCATCGTCGTCCTCATGGTCTCCGCCGGCAAGGAGCTCGTCGAAGACTACCGCCGCAAGCAGGCAGACCATGCCCTCAACGTCTCCAAGGCCCGCGTCCTCCGCGGCTCCAACTTTACCGAAGCCAAGTGGATCGACGTCGCCGTCGGCGACATTGTCCGCGTCGAATCCGAAGAGTCCTTCCCGGCCGACCTCGTCCTCCTGGCCAGCTCCGAGCCCGAGGGTTTGTGTTATATCGAAACTGCCAACCTCGACGGCGAGACGAACCTCAAGATCAAGCAGGCCATCCCCGAGACCTCGTCCCTCGTCAGCTCCAGCGACCTCAGCCGCCTCGGCGGGCGCATCCGCTCCGAACAGCCCAACAGCAGTCTCTATACCTACGAGGCCACCATGACCATGCACGCCGGCGGCGGCGAGAAGGAGCTGCCGCTCAACCCAGAGCAGCTGCTCCTGCGCGGCGCCACCCTGCGCAACACCCCCTGGGTCCACGGCGTCGTCGTCTTCACCGGCCACGAGACCAAGCTGATGCGCAACGCCACGGCCACGCCCATCAAGCGCACCAAGGTCGAGCGCAAGCTCAACATCCTCGTCCTCGTCCTGATCCTCGTGCTGCTCATCCTCAGCATCATCTGCAGCGTCGGCGATCTGATCATGCGCAAGGTCGACAAGGACGAGCTGTCGTACCTCGATCTGACGGCCACAGACACCGCCTCCGCCGTCGTCAGCAACTTCTTCAAGGACATGGTGACGTACTGGGTGCTGTTTTCGGCCCTCGTGCCCATCTCGCTCTTCGTGACCATTGAGATGATCAAGTACTGGCACGGCATCCTCATCAACGACGACCTGGACATGTACTACGACAAGACGAACACCCCCGCCAACTGCCGCACGTCCAGCCTGGTCGAGGAGCTGGGCATGGTCGAGTACGTCTTCTCCGACAAGACGGGCACGCTCACCTGCAACATGATGGAGTTCCAGCAGTGCTCCATTGCCGGCATCATGTACGCCCAGACGGTCCCGGAAGACCGGCGCGGCAACGTGCAGGAGGGCTTTGGCAGCGGCGTCTTTGACTTCAAGCAGCTGCAGCGGAACCTGGAGACGCACGAGTCGGCCCAGGCCATTGACCAGTTCCTGTCGCTGCTGGCGACCTGCCACACCGTCATTCCCGAGCGCGACGAAAAGGGCGGCAAGATCAAGTACCAGGCGGCGTCGCCCGACGAGGGCGCCCTGGTGGACGGCGCCCTGACGCTCGGGTACACCTTCACGGCGCGCAAGCCGCGGGCCGTGATCATTGAGGCCAACGGCCAGGAGCTCGAGTACGAGCTGCTGGCCGTGTGCGAGTTCAACTCGACGCGCAAGCGCATGTCCACCATCTACCGGTGTCCCGACGGCAAGATCCGCTGCTACTGCAAGGGCGCCGACACGGTGATCCTGGAGCGGCTGAACGACGACAACCCGCACGTGGAGGCAACGCTGCAGCACCTGGAAGACTACGCGTCCGAGGGTCTGCGGACGCTGTGTCTGGCGATGCGCGAGATCCCAGAGGCCGAGTTCCAGCAGTGGCTGGGCGTGTTTGAGAAGGCCGGCACCACTGTGGGCGGCAACCGGTCGGAGGAGCTGGACAAGGCGGCCGAGCTGATTGAGCACGACTTTTACCTGCTGGGCGCGACCGCCATTGAGGACCGGCTGCAGGACGGCGTGCCGGAGACGATCCACACGCTGCAGCAGGCCGGCATCAAGGTGTGGGTGCTGACGGGCGACCGGCAGGAGACGGCCATCAACATTGGCATGAGCTGCAAGCTGCTGAGCGAAGACATGATGCTGCTGATTGTCAATGAAGAGACGGCGGCGGCGACGCGCGACAACCTGCAGAAGAAGCTGGAGGCCATCCGCAACCAGGGCGACGGCATGAGCATGGAGCTGGAGAACCTGGCGCTCGTGATCGACGGCAAGTCGCTGACGTATGCGCTGGAGAAGGACCTCGACCGGCTGTTCCTGGACCTCGCCATCATGTGCAAGGCCGTCATCTGCTGCCGTGTGTCGCCGCTGCAGAAGGCGCTGGTGGTCAAGCTGGTCAAGAAGTACCAAAAGGAGTCGATCCTGCTGGCCATTGGCGACGGTGCCAACGACGTGTCCATGATCCAGGCCGCCCACATTGGCGTCGGCATCAGCGGCATGGAAGGTCTGCAGGCAGCGCGCAGTGCCGACGTGTCTGTGGCGCAGTTCCGGTATCTGCGCAAGTTGCTGCTGGTGCACGGCGCCTGGAGCTACCACCGCATCAGCAAGGCCATCCTGTATTCGTTCTACAAGAACATGACGCTATATCTGACGCAGTTTTGGGTGAGTCCCCTTGTGGTTTTGTTTCCTTGTGATCCCTTCTAACCATCTAGTACACCTTTCAAAATGTCTTTTCCGGTCAGGTCATCTACGAGTCGTGGACGCTGTCGTTTTACAATGTGTTTTACACGGTGCTTCCGCCGCTGGCCATTGGCATTCTGGACCAGTTTGTGTCGGCGCGGCTGCTCGATCGGTATCCGCAGCTGTACGGGCTCGGCCAGCAGAACACGTTCTTCCGGCTCAAGATCTTTGTGGGATGGATTCTGACGGCGACGTACCACTCGCTGATCCTGTACATTGGCGGCGAGCTATTCTGGTACAACGACCTGATCCTGAGCAACGGGCAGATTGCGGGCCACTGGCTCTGGGGCACGGCGATGTACGGCGCGGTGCTGCTGACGGTGCTGGGCAAGGCGGCGCTGGTGACGAACAACTGGACCAAGTACCACGTCATTGCCATCCCGGGCAGCATGGCCATCTGGTTTGCGTTTATTGCCGTCTACGGCACGGTGGCGCCGATGCTCAACTTCTCGACCGAGTACGAGGGCATTGTGCCGCGGCTGTACTCGAGCCTGACCTTTTGGCTGCAGATGGCGGTGCTGTCGGTGATGTGTCTGCTGCGCGACTTTGCCTGGAAGTACGCAACGCGCATGTACCGGCCCAAGACGTACCACCACATCCAGGAGATTCAAAAATACAACATTCAAGATTACAGACCAAGGTATGTTTGAGAGTTTTTCTTTGGTTTTCTTTGGTTTTCATTTCCTTCTTGCTGACCTTCCCAGAATGGAACAGTTCCAAAAGGCCATCCGCAAGGTCCGCCAGGTACAACGCATGCGCAAGCAGCGTGGCTATGCCTTCTCGCAGGCGGACGAGAGCCAGACGCGGGTCTTGCAGGCTTACGACACCACGCAGCATCGTGGCCGCTATGGCGAAATGGCGTCGTCCCGCGTGCAGTAGGGGCCAGGGGAACAGGGGTAGTGGTGGTGATGTTGGACGAGGGGAGTGGAAGAAGCGGGATTGGAAGTTGGCGTGCAGAGGAAAAGGGGGGGGTTGTGTGGGTGGAGCGTCGGGCGGCCAGCAATGCATGCACATTTATTTGTATACGAGTGGTTGCGACAAAAGGGGGGATTATCCCATCTATATACGAAAAACATACAGTCAGGATGCCCGGAAGTCCAGCAGAGGGACTCTGAACGAGAGCGAGAGTGAGAGTGAGAGAGAGAGAGTGAGAGAGAGAGAGTGAGAGAGAGAGAGTGAGAGCGAGAGCAAGAGAGCGAGAGAGCGAGAGAGCGAGAGAGCGAGAAAACGAGAACTCGGAGAACACCACGCAGAACTCCGAACTCGAGGACAGTGAATCCCGGGTGGCACGGGGCATTGCGGGCGGGAAACGAGAATCCTGGACGGGAGGACAAGGCGTATCGTTTTCGATTTTGTTGGCCATTTACTTTTGCACGTTTCATTTCTCTTTTTACGCTTCCCTTCAGGACTCTATATATTTCTACTTTTTTGTCCATGCGTTGTTCTCCTTGTTTGGTTTTCAGAGTTGTCATTTTGAGCTTCTTTTTTTCCATGAAAACCCGGCACGTGTGCTCTGCTTCGGTTGGCAACTGCCGTTTCACGAGGCCATCCATGGTTTTTCCATCTTCTTGCCGCCGACGGGCCCTGTTGACCTTTCTGACAACTCAGACGCCCACGTGTGCGCGGGCCGACCAGCTTGGCATTTCCAAGGCATCCTTGCTTTTTCGTCTGTGATGTTGCATGGACTATAAGGCGCTCGTACTCGTATTCCCTACAAGAGCATTGTGGCTTGCCCGTCCGAGCCACGGCGGACTGGCAATAGTGTGGGATGGGAATATGGTTCTCTAAAGTTTGTATTGTTCTTTTTTTCTTTTTTTCTTTTTTTCTTTTTTTCTTTTTTTCTTTTTTTCTTTTTTTCTTTTTTCTTTTTTTCTTTTTTTCTTTTTTTCTTTTTTTCTTTTTTTCTTTTTTCTTTTTTTCTTTTTTTCTTTTTTTTTTCTTTTTTTCTTTTTTTCTTTTTTTCTTTTTTTCTTTTTTTCTTTTTTTCTTTTTTTCTTTTTTTCTTTTTTTCTTTTTTTCTTTTTCTTTTTCTTTTTCTTATTCTTATTCTTATTTCCCCTCTTTTTCTTCTGAATGCGCCCCTGGCGTCTCCGCTGAATATGCTCATCCAGTCTGCCACGACGCAACGGTGCAAAAACGCACAGTTACAGCATCCCGGCCCCGACAATGGACAGGAGAAGAGGACAAGAGCCGCGGCATCATATGATGCGAGCACGGAGGGCACGGAGTGTGACATGGCAATACAACCGTGGCCGCGAGAATTTATCCAGTAGCCATCTGACGTCGCAGCCGCAGCATCCATGCCATGCCACGGTGGGATTCTGTCCTGCTACCTGTTCGCTGATAGCCGGCAGCATCAACAGAAGCGGCAACAGACAACAAAAACAGAACAGTAACACACAGTAACACACGTTACAGCCATGCAGGATTGCGGCGGTCAGTGCATGATGGAAGCATTACGTGTGCAGTGTTCGAGACGGACAACTCCGTACTTTTGTCTGAACTGTACTTAGGATTTGTATGATTCGTAATCGGCACACGGCATGATTCTGCGAGTCCCCTGCAGCGCTCTAGTGGCTACGGAGCAATCCCAGGGTAGGGCTAGCCCCCGTGGCAGGGACCTCCGAGTCCTGGATCCCCCTGCTTCCCTGCAAACACGCTAGGCACAAAAACGGTTTCAACAGCTGGCGTCCAGCCCTCTTAGGTGGCTCTATCGGACCCCTTCGCCGAAGGAGCTCACGGGGTAGCCAGCTGGATATTGCGTGGGAGTCTCGCTTAAAGCGTCCATGGCAGGGCCATCATGCAAAAGAAATATACTACTGCTATATTATCCTATAATATCCTATACTATCCTATAATGGGGGCCGAAGACAAAACACAAAACGTCTTCTGCTGGTTCTAGACCCTCCTTGCCGAGCTCGGCCCCCCTGGTGTCCGTCCTTTGTTCCGTGTAGGTATCCATTGCACGCACCAATCGTTCTCTTTCTCATAGCCTCGTCTCGGAGTATATACAGTATCTCGCCTAGTCTGCAATAATCGCCTGCGACTCCAGACATTATAGTAAAACGCAGGGGGGGGGGGAATGTTCATGGTGAAGAAAATGGGAAATAGCAAAATGGGAAATGGGAAATGGCAAAAGGCAAAAAGCAGATGAACGAAATGACAGGAGATGAAAAAGCAAAAAATCAATGGAAAATATAAACTATACACTAAGACTCGTCGGTGGGCCTGTTATACTGTGTGACTGGCTCGGTTGGCGCTCTAGGCCCCGCTCGTTTTCGTACTCCACACTGACGTTGGTTGTTCGCACAATACCATTGCCAGTGCGGGTGATAATCTCTTCCTCGCTCGAGTTGTGCGAGTGCTGCGCATGGGCTGCGGTCTTTATGTCGCTGAGAACAAACGTGTCCACCGGCTCGCGAGGGCTGTCGTTGCCGCTGCCACCACCGTTCTGCCTGGACCGGTGCACGTGGTGGCCGTAGTCCTCCTCGTCCTTCCACCGGCTCGTAATGTTGGTAGACGTGCTGCCGAGTCCGTAGGCAGTCGCTCCCGAGTGCAGGCTGCGGATGCCATGGCGGGTGCTGCTGCCACCGGTGCGGCCATTCCGGTCGGCATAGCCGCTGGGGTATTGGTAGTTGGGCGAGTGCGAAGAAAAGAAGCGCGGGAACCAGTAGCGGACAAGGCCGCGCATCGACGGCGCCGAGGCACACATGATGGCCAGGTTGGTCTCAATGGCCGACAGGCAAAAGGACAGGCTGTACGTGGGATCGCTGCCGGGAGGGGCCTTGGCGATAAAGACGCGGTAGAGGAAGACCAGTCGGACAACACCGACGGCGGTGACACTGAGCTGTTAGAAGGGCAAGACAGGCCGGGAAAGACAGACGACTTACATGCCACCCAGCATGAAAACAAAGAGCAGGGCAACCTTGACGCGGAGGCGCATCTTGAGGTTGATAAAGACCCAGAAAGGCAGGGCCAGACTGAGAATATCGGTAAAGATGGTCATGGCCGCCGTCGTGACGTAAAAGTTGCCCTGGTTGATGCAGTGGCCACCTTCGATGGACGTGTCCCAGTTGAAGGAGATGGGCGTGCACTGGAAGACGACGACGACGAAGATGGCGATCATGAGGAGGATGTTGAAGGTGTTGAGGACGTGGACAATCTGGCGCATGGCCTTCTTCTGGCTGCCAAGCTTGAGCAGGAACAGCAGCACCGACGTCTTGACAATGGCCAGGATGGGATTGTACAGCAGCTGGACGACGTAGTTCCAGACGAGGGCGGTGCGTGCATTGTAGGTGGCCGGGATGTCGACGCCGTGGATGCCGACGTAGTTGGTCTTGATGTACATGTAGCTGGCGCCGGTTTCTGCGAGCGAGAGAGCCATGGCGAAGATGACGAGGGCATCATCGATGCCAAACTGTTTCGTGCTCAGACGGCTGTACGTGCGCAGACAGACGACAATGAGAGCCAGGAGCGGGAAGAAGAGGATGATGGCAAAGCCGAAGCGCTGCAGAGGCGAGCTAGGCTCTTCTACCGTGGACCGGGCAGCCATGGCAGCCACGGCGGCCGTCATGGTGTGCATATGCACCATTTTGAGGAGGAGGAGGAGGAGGAGGAGGAGGAGGATAGAATGAGAATGAGGACGAGGACGAGGACGAGGACGAGGATGTAAACGAAGATGTGACGAAGATGAGGACGATGATGAAGGACAAAGAAGACCGGACAGGGATCCAAGACAGGGATCCAGAAGAGGTCGATCACAAGATGGTCGAGGCTGTCAATATAAGAGCAAGGCCCGTTGTCAAGTACTCGAGCTTGCTGTAAATCGCTTATCGAAAAGCACTGTCGATCCTAGAACGGTTGGCAGCGTGGCTGTTCACATCCTGGTTTCTTGGTTCTCGGTCATCCTTCCCAGACGTTTCCAGCAGATCCAGCAGATCGGTCCGTATTTTCAATGTGTCGTATTGTCGACCAAACGAGCCGTCACTACGCTGTGGCCATCGACTTGTTTGGCCTTGGCAACCTGCTTTAGAGGACGTGCTGTGTCTGATACGGCAGGCGTCACTCGTAGCGAACGGCCGTTCCAGCCAAGCTGTTGTCCACGCCCCCCCCCCCCCCCCCTCTCCATCTTCCCGGTGTGGTTTCTACAACTCACCCTGCTCGTGCGCTTCAATAGTTTGGGCTAATGACTTGTGTATCTGCTACTTTCTCTGTATCGGGCGTGGTCGAGGTAACCCTGTCCGGCGTTTTCATTTTTCCTCTTTTTCTTTTTCTTTTCTTTTTTTCTTTTTTTCGTCTTCTTTTTTCTTTTTTCTTTTTTTTCTTTTTTTTCTTTTTTTTTTCTTCTCCCACTCTTCACCAGGATCTGGTGCGCTCCTTCCGCCTTGACATGTACTTCAGCACTTGCCTTTTGTGGCGAAGCTGTCTCAGGCTAGAGCGGCAAGTGCAAATTAACACGGAGCTAGTAACTCCGGGGAAGTATTTGTCTCCGACCATGCCCGTGCCCCAGTGCCATGGCCTCTGTCGTTGTGACCTGTTCGAATACCGCCAGGGCAGCTCGCTCGAGTCCAGGAACTCGTATAGTAGGTCGTGCACCTTTTTTTTTTTTTTTTGCCTTCCTTTGTCGTCCTTAACGCAAACGCTATCCTGGGCCTGAGTGGAAAAAGAAGAGTTGAGCGGGTAAATTGGGTCAGCACTTGCTCCGTATTTTACTCCATTGGATCTGCACTAGCCCTGTTTAAGGTTAGTCGGTGGGTTCTTTATTGGCTCTTTCGTCATGTCGCCCCCCCCCCCGGCCATCTGATCTAGCTGTAGCAGAGGTTGCAGCACCATCGTCGGCCTGAGAGAGGAGCTGTGTTGCCATGCAGCTTGGCTCAACAGGCTGCCCATTCTGGGCGGTTCCCTTGCATTGATGCATGTGGAGACACTTCGGCGATTTGCCCCAATTGCCCCAATTGCCCTCCAGTCCTGATATGCCTGAATACGAGGACGCGAGTCTTGCATGCGTACGAGTACCCTACGGAATACAGAGGGAAAGAGGGACCGGAGTATCCTCCGTGCGTTCGATGCACCAAGAGGAAGGAGCAACACACCCATCGTCCCATCATTCACCTCACCGTTCCATCGCCTCCTGCCCATTTCCCATTTCCTCCATTTCCCACCGCCCCTGCAGGACCGTTCGGTATGCGAGGAAGGTGTGTCGTCCCTGGTCCCTGATATCCAAGGCAGGCTCAACCCAGCGTCCAGCTCTCCGTGCCCAGCGTCCGTCCCCAGCGTCCGTCCCCCCAGCTCAATTTCCCATCCCCTCGTCCCAGCCCAAGTCGTTCCATTTTTCGGCCTCCTATTCCACATCCGCAGACACCCTCGTATATTCACGCATATTACTGCCCTTTCGGTGCCCAGCTCCACACCCCGGAATCGTATAATGGATAATGGACAACCTCGTGGCACGATTGTTCTAGTCTCCAATATTGCGTCCGTGGTTCCCGCCGTCTCTCGGTGACAATCCCCATCCCGAGTCTGTCCTTGACCGAAAGTACAAGACATCCCCTCGCCGCTCTTTTTTTTCTCTTCCTTCTTCCTATTCTGTTCAGGATCAGCGCTCTCGCAGCTCGTGGGCGATCTTTCTCTCTTCCCCTCCTCCCTTCGCCCTAGTCTTGCGTCCTGCACCCAAACATGCCGTCTTTCTCTCATCTCGCCTCTTGGGCGGCTCTGGTGGCTCTGGCAACGTGCAGTTGCGCACAGAACATCACCATTGATGGCTCCGTGATCAGTTCGTCTACCCTTTCTTAACCCCCCTCTACTGCAGGCTAACCATTCTAGATGCTACCGTGGACACTGTGGCTCCTGCGGTCTCAGATGTCAATGTGGATGCCTCCAACTCTAGCGTCGACTACTTCTCGTCGGAAGCCGCTCAATTGACAGACTCCGTCCTGACCAACCTGACCGATTTGGATCTGTCTTCCATTGACCTCTTTTCCTTTGATACCGAGGATGCTGCTACTACCCGCCGTGCTGCAGCCTCCTGCCGTGTGATGCCGGGTGACGCCGCCTATCCATGCGACCTGATCTGGAAGGTCTTTGGCCTCCTCCTTGGCAAAAATGCACTCATCAAGACTGTGCCGCTGGCCTCGCCCTGCTACACCAACTGGAACAACGAGAATGCTACGGAATGCACCACCATCACCGACAACTGGTCCACGGACTCCTACATGCAGTATGTCTTATCCTACCCATCTCTTCCTCTTTCTTGGAATACTTCTCTTTTCATTGCTGACTCATCAGCGCCGATGACCCGACCTCGGTCATGTGGCCTCTGTACCAGGGCCGTACCTGCATGCCCACCTCCGAGGCCGACGACAGCTGCACGCTGGGCGGCTATCCCTCCTATGCCGTCAACGTGAGCACCGTCGCCCAGATTCAGCTGGCCATCAACTTTGCCCGCAACGCCAACCTGCGTCTGGTCGTCAAGAACACCGGCCACGACTTCAACGGCAAGTCTGCCGGCGCTGGCGCTCTGTCCATCTGGACCCACAACCTGAAGGGCAAGCAGTTCTACAAGAGCCTCAAGCAGGACAGCTATGTCGGCCCTGCCGTCAAGGTCGGCACCGGCATCCAGGCCTTTGAGCTGTACGCCTATGCCGATGCCAACAACGTCACCGTCGTCGGCGGCGAGGGCAAGTCTGTCGGTGTTGCCGGTGGTTTCATGCTCGGCGGTGGCCACTCGCCGCTCTCCAGCATCTACGGCATGGCTGCTGACCAGCTGCTGGCCATGGAGGTTGTCCTGCCCGACGGCCGCTTCGTCACCGCCAGCAACAGCTCCAACGCCGATCTCTTCTGGGCCCTGCGCGGCGGCGGCGGCAGCACCTTTGGCGTCGTCACCTCCATCACCGTCAAGGCCTACCCGCGCATGCCCGTTGCCGTCGCCACCTTCTCCTTCGTCGGCGGCAGTGGCACCAACATCTCCAGCGACACCTTCTGGGACGCCATCGCTGCCTACGCCTCCTACTTCCCCCAGTTCAACGACCTCGGCTTCTACGAATACTTCCAGATCCTCCTCACCGGCGAGGACTCTTACGTCTTCAACATGGCACCCTTCTTTGCCCCCACGCGCACCGCCGACGAGCTGGCCACCCTCATTGCCCCCATGCTGGCCGACTTCAGCGCTCTGGGTGTCTCCGTCAGTGCCCTGACCTACTACAGCTACGACAACTTTTACGATGCCTGGGACCTCCACTTCCCGCTCGAGTCCGTCGGTGTCACCTACATCAAGACGGCCAGCCGTCTGTTCCCGCGTGACAACTTTGTCGGCGGCAACAGCAGCAGCACCGATGCCGATGCCAAGGCCCTCTTCAACGCCACCATTGCCGCCATCCGCAGCACGGTCGCCGAGGGCGCCACCCTCCTGGCCTTTAACATTGCCGCCAGCCCCAAGACGGGCTACCCCGACAACTCCATCAACCCGGCCTGGCGCAAGACCTCGCTGCACGCCATCCAGGCCATCACCTGGAGCACCGATGCCAACATCACCACCATCGCCGAGAGCAGCCTCAAGCTGACCAACGACTGGATGCAGCGCTGGCGGGACGTCTCGCCCGATGCCGGCGCCTACATGAGCGAGGCCGACATCCTCGAGCCCGACTTCCAGCAGGCCTTTTACGGCGACAACTACGCCCGTCTGTATTCCCTCAAGCAGCGCTACGACCCGCGGTCTCTGTTCTACGCCCCCACCGGCGTCGGCAGCGAGAACTGGTACATCACCGACCAGGTCGACGGTCTGCCAACACAGAACGGCCGTCTGTGCCCGGTTTAGACGTTGATTTATTTATGTTGGATGTTTCTTCTTGTAATATGGTGGAGAGGAGGATTTCTTGTCCTCCCCGTTTCTTCTCATTCCTCTAGCGGTCATATAGCGCCTCTTCTGTGTATGTGTCTCTTTGTTCTTCTCCTTGATCCTTGTACATCGGAGTAGACATTGGTATATATTATATTACTCTTCATGATCAATGAAACCCGGATTTCAGGATAGACAACTCCACGTACTCCTCACGTCCCCTTTCTTGTGCCATGACGACAGCATCGTGTTCCCTCGAATCAGGCTCGACAGGATTACACAGTGCAGAGTACACGCAGACGCCAATGCATACAAATGAATAACGTATATATATATATATTACATAGATTTGAGTATATTTCGTCATGCCAGAAACAAGTTGGTATCCCGTCAATCGTGTCCCATGCAATCCTTCCATAGTTGGCTATGGGTCCAGACGCTTTCCCGTTCTAAAATAAAACTCGCTAAATATGCCCTTTTTTTTCAACCCTCCTTCCAGAGAAGCAAAACAAAAAAACAAAACAAAAATGCAAAAATGCCGTATGATGAAAATGATATCCCATGTTTTTTTGAGACCACAAACCCCAACAAAATCAAATGAAACATGTCCATGAAGCCACTCCCCGCTTTTGTTGCTGCTGCGGTTCGACTTCGTGACACCGTGTAATGTAGAAAATAGAGATGAGCACACCATCGTCGTGCCTCGCCCCCAATGGGATTCTGCACGACATGGGGCAATAACCGTCCCCCCTTCTCTCCTCTCGCGCCAATTTTTTGTTGTTGTCTCGGTAGGGGGGTGTGGCAGAAGCTGATCAGCAGATTCGACGGCCGTTTTGCCTGTGGCGTTTGATGGCGTTGACAATAAACGCTCATCGGACCTCCCTCTGCTGTGGCCGGTACAATGCAACCTGCCCTAACACGCAGAACCAGCCACTCCACCCCACCCTGTCGGTAAAGAGCTCCTGATCTTTTTTCTTATCCTAGTTCCGCCCCCCGCATCATTGGCCGATGAGGGGTGTGACCAACTCAATGCTCTTGGGCCGGGAATAGCTGCCTGGCCGCCGCGGGGGGAGGGGACGCTCCATGCCAGTTGTACCGGCCCCCGCGCCAGCCCCGTAATAGTTTGTGGCACCGGTGTGATAGTATCCATTGTCGTACGTGGACGAGAAGACAGCCGACGACGGGCGGGCGTACGAGCTCAAGTTTCCCGCAGAGCTCCGACTCGAAAAGGGCCAGATGCCCGAGGAAAGGGGTCCAAAGGTGGGCGAGGGCGGGCTGGCGTCCCGCAGAGAAAGCGATCGGAGAGCGGCAATGGCAGACGACGTCGGCAGAGTGGACGAGGTCCTGGCCGGGGTGTGCGGAGGCGAAAAGTAGGTGGAACTGGGCCGGGAAGGAGAGGCACGCGGGATAATGTCCCGTGGCTCGGCGTTGTCAGTGGCGTAGTAGCTGCTGGCGTAGCTGTCAACAAAGTGCTGCGTGCTGATCGTTGTACCGTATTCCTGGTCATAGTCTCGGCATCTGTAGGCATGGTCAGTCTCTTGCATCCCACCGATTGGCCTAGTGCTTATGAAAGGGGGGGTGATTGCTTACGCTTCTGAGCAGTAGAGAACCCGGTCATCTTTTGCAACGAACTGCTTTTCGCATGTCATACTATTGAACCGAATTAGCATGCTGGCCATGCAGGAACGATTGTTGGGAAGGGGTGTGGGCGAGAGAGGGGCTGGTGGTCACACGGTTTGATGCAGGATCCCACGCGCCCCCCTCCTTCGTCTCTTCCCCCCCCCCTCCCGCAAAGGAATGCATTCCCAGCTGGCTGTCCTCTAGACTGTCCAATGGACACAATAGTCGTAATCGCTGCATATCGGGTGATGCTGCAGGACGACGGTGACCGGTGTCATGGGGGGTCCAAGCCAGAACAAGGCAGCAGGAGGCGCCAAAAACAGGTCCAAAAAAGACTTACCAGTATTGTGGGAAGCTATCGCGCTCGTCGTCATACCAGTGGCTGGCATCCAGATCCTTCTCGGAATCCCGTGAGGATGCCGACTTGCTGGACTTGGTCTGACCGGCAGCTCGCCGGCTGCTGGCATTGTTCTGTCGGGACGAAGGCTTGTGCTTGGAGGCATCGTTGGCAGCAGCCTTGCGAACGTCCGTCATGGACGTGTTGGGCAGGCCGTGGCCAGATCGACGCCGGGTATGATGCATGGCAGGCAGAGCCGTAGAGTTCGCAGTGTATGCTGACTAATACACGGGGAGAGATAGAGTTGTGTAAGAGAAGTTTGTAATGCTGTTAGTCCAGCCTATTTCAAGTCCGAGGCTGGCAGGCGAGAAAAAAGCTGCTCAATGTTCTGGCGGAAAAAATCGACAAGAGGTCGACAGAATTTTCACGTCGTGGGTCACCGTATATGAGGGAATGAGTTGTCAATGCCCCAATGGCCCAATGCTGATTTTTTTTCAGGGGAATGGAGCAAATTTTTTTTTTGCACGGGGGTCTGCAGGATGAGCGCGTTATCGTCGGTGGCGAATGTGGTACTATTACGAGCAGACGGATTGGCAATTTTTCCGTGGACGATTTCCTGATGAAGGGAGAACTGCCGTTAGGTGTCTTGGCTTTGAGCGAGTGAGTGAAAGGGGATGAAAGGCAAGAGCCAATGGGTCTCAGGAACAGGAATAAAGACGGAGAAAAAAAGAGAAGCCCAGAGAAAAAACGATTGAAAAAAGGGACGGGAGGCCACAAAGAGGGACGAATCCAGCAATGAAAGGGGCGAGTAAGAGTCAGAGATAAAGAGGACGAGGATTTGTGGGGAACTGAGTGGCCGGGCTCTTTTCTAGTGCTGGCAGTTTGAGTGTCTCTCGAGGTTGTCGTTCTTTTTATCTCAGTAGGCTGGAATTCGGCCAAGCTATCTCGGCTGCTGAAGAAAAGGGCCAGGGGTGTGAGGATTTAGCGATTGGGAGTGGTGGTTTCCACGCCGCGGGGGTCGTCGTGGGTTCCGAGATAGCAGGTTGGCAGGATGAGAGGGGTCCGCGTCAAGTGAACCGTCCGGGCCGAGTGGGGGGGTGCGGAGGGTGATTGGACAGGGAGGGAGAGAGACAGTGAAGTCGAAGATGTGAAGAATGCGAGAATGTGAAGGACACAAGGACGAGGACGAAGACGAAGACGGTGGTGAGAAACGGTGGAAATACGGAGGAGAAAGACGGTCGTCGGTCAAGGCAGGAAAGAGCCAGCGGGAAAGCGGGAAAGGTGCCACAAGAGATTCAGAGGCGAAGATATGACGTAGTGTAGAAAGAGAACGAGGTGGACCGAAGGGCAGAGTGCAGGCAGCTGCGTAAGATATATAGGAAGTAGAAGCCGACAGGAGCAAGAAGAGTTGGCAGGAACGATGGATGAGCAACAGCCAGGCAGAGCATCGAGGATGATTCAAAGGGATGGGACACCGAAAAGATATATAGCAGGCGCGAATGACTGTATGACTCGCTCTTGCGTGATTGCTAGTAAGGCCATGCAGCAAGAAAAGACTAGAATTAGACAGCAAAGAACCCGATCCCTGGGGACCCAAGCGCAACAAGGCTTTCCTTGTCCATAACGGTAGTCCATGGCGTGCCTGGCCGTGGCCTCTGGTTGGCAGCGCTGCCGGCACCAGCATGAGCCATCCGAAAGCGGAGATACGCCAAGGGCACCATTCGACTACGGTGACCAATCAGTGGTCTTGACGCTTCGGCTCTCCAGGTCTGGCCGGCCTGTCTTTTTTGGCTCTGTCGACGACGGGCGACGCCAGGGACAGCGTTATACGCGTTCACCGCACATCTGAGGGGGTACGAGGAAATACTTGCCCATAATACTCCGTACTCCGTACTCCGTATTCGTAGGCAGGCGGGGTTGGACAGTGATGAATGGACAATGGCTGGACAGGTCATCTCGATGGCAGGCCAGTCATGAATTGGCACTGTGGACCACGCGGTGAGCTGGTTTTCCACAAACTGTGTTGGGTGCTCTTACGTGTACGGCAGGCAACATTCATTATTTATTACACATAGTGTCGAATCTGCAGGCGCTGAAACGCTATACGAGTCGCTGAGAACAGTGCTACAGGGTCTGGTTTTTTTTTCTTTGTTTTTTTCTTCATTTTTTTCTTCAACTAGGCAGCTGCTGAGGTAAGAATCTCAGCTCAGGCACACGTATTGCACCTTTTCGTGGTCAGAGAGGGTGACGGCGGGGCCATGACACAATTTCATGGCGTGCAGTTGCGCAGTTCCTGCGTGGACTGAGCTGTGACGATGTGAGACAGACGGCAAGAGCTGTTTGGTTGGGGGTTCTCTTTTTTCTCTTTTTTCTCTTTTTTCTCTTTTTTTCTCTTTTCTTGTTTCCTCTCCCTTTTTTCCCTCCTTTTTGATTACTCTTCAGGTCGTATCCACGGGGAATACTGGGATGTTTGCATGCACCCTCCGCCCTCCGCACCCCGTTCCCATCTTTCTTCTTTGCCGCCGCCAATCTCGTTGGTTGGTGCATGCGCGTGGGCCAATAGCGGCTCCGAGCAGGTTTTACGTCGTAGGGACTTTTCCACGCTTCCTCCAAAACTTCCTGAGAAGACTACGAGTACATAGTACGTACTATGCTACTCCGTCCTCCGTGACGACAAAAGCAAAAAAAATAGTAAAAAAAAGTAAAAAAAAAGTAAAAAAGGAGGAACAAACCATGCATATTGCTCCTTACCCCCCTTTAATACGAGTAAAGGATGCACGTGTGGCGTAGTATTGGAACAGGGGGTCCTGGCTCCATTTGTCTTTGTAAGTCGGGGAATGGCTTCATTGTCTCGGCTGCGCAAAGCTCCGTACGAACGAGCCGTTGGCCATTGCCGTTACGTTTGCTCCTTGTACAATCAGACGCTCCTTCCAGGTGTTCCTCTGAAGCCCCTCCAGTAGAAAACGTGGGGGCACTCCTCTCTGAAATGCCGAGTCTGGACCACGGAGCACTCGGTACACCTCAGTCGGCCTCGTATTAGCTCCTCTTCCGCACTTCCCGTCTTCTGGTTCCATGTTCCATCCCGCCCGCTTCCGGGAATGACGACACGGACCAGAGACAGGTACGTCTATGTTCCCCTTTCCGAAGGACAAGGAAAGAAAAGGAGAATGGAAAAAGGAGAAGGAGAAAGGGGAAGGAGAAAAATAAAGAAAAATAAAGAAAAATAAAGAAAATCATAAAAGTGAAGAAATAAAGAAAATAATAACAAAAAATAATAACAAAAATTAGAGAAATAAGACAAGACCACGGGGCACTCCGTACTCTACTCCGTACAGGGTACTCCGTACAAGGTAGGCCAAACGTTGGGGAAACCAAAGCTGGTCAAGCCGTCCATCTGCCCATCCAGGTGGTCCAGGTGGTCCAAGCACAGACCATTCCGCACAGGGCTCTCCTGATTGGGTGGAGAGCGTTGAAAATCTTGCCCAGAGGGCTGCCATTGGGATTCCTGGCCGTTCTTGGATCAGCGCCTGCCCCCTTTTGCGCCATCCTGTCGTTTTTCTGGCCATGAATTTGGTCATTCGACCTCTTTGTGAATGGCAGCAGACCTGTTTTTTTTTGTCTGTGTTTGCAACCACCGAGCATCTGCGGAGTGCTCCGTACAGGGTAATGGTAATGCGTTATTCCACTGTCTCTGGTCCGGAGTGCTCCGTACGGTGTAGTTTTCTCATTCCTGAATTTTGCTGATTCTATTGATATTTAGCCAGGAACGGCTCCGTATGGCCACTGTCAAAATATAGTGGGCTGCCGCATGCGGCTTCTTCTCCCTCTTGTCACCAAATAATGAGTTGTCATTTTGACATACTGACGTGTTATCTTTCTTCATCGGGCGGCCCCCATCGCTCCCTTGGCCCTTTGGCCACGGAACCGTCTTCCGTTTCGACCTTCCCAGCAAAGCACGAGGAGGAAGACGGAGTACGACGTGCAGTGCATACATAGCGCCTGTGAGAACGCGTCCGACGAGCCCCGTGCATTCTTGCGGATACGCGCCGCAGATGACGGACAAGATACGGAGTACGGCATGGATGTCCTCGTAAGACTCCATCCTACGAGTATTACTCCGTACTCGTATCGTATCGTAGATATCTCACCGGATGTTCTTATCGCGGCCTTTCTGCCCTATTCATCGTAGCACTCTGTACTTCTGTAGCCAACAGATCTAACGTTCGCGTAGTACTGATATCGGGCAGCTCGATACAGTTTACGGCTACCCCTGTCAGCGGCAATTATCGGCTTGCCATGGCTTTCCATGGCTTATGACGATCTGCTCTGCTATCTCTCCTTGGCATGGCCGCGACAGTTGAGCAGCTGCGCACGATGCAAAACGGCAACGCGTGCATGCAAGATAACGAACAGAGAAGAGAAGAGAACTGCAAGCACATGCATCCAACGCCTAAAAACATCCCATTTCTCTCCTCCCGTCCGACAAGCGTTCAGCCGTCTGTCTTGTACGCCCCCCCTCCCCTCTCCCCATGCGGAAGCTTTCGGAGAGCCAAACTGCTACGACCGTATCAGCAGCCAATATCAACACAACACTTGGCATCCAATGGCATAGGAGGAGCTTTATGTGCTCTGACATTTTCTTTGTTTCTCTGCAGAGGTGGATGCACGAATGGTTGCAATGGCATGCAGGGAGTGGGAAGGGTATGTAGGTATGCATGCTCGGCATAACAACTTTGATAACAAACGTTCCAACGCTCCTGTGCTGCTACCTCGGTCAGATAATGAGAGGAGCACGCGGGCACGCGGACACGCGGACACACAGTTTACTAGTATGCAGGTACGCTGTGAGTGGTTTTTCCTAGCAGCCATGCGTGCTCTGTGCTCCGTAGTCGTATCTGGCTGCTCACACTCCGTATCTCTGGCCAAACCAACAAGCATCTCGGACGAGGGATCCCTGTGCGACAGTGCACACACCGGTACTCGTGCTTGTGCTGGTAGAGGTCCGCGATGGACGATATGGATGACTCATTCAATCGCTCTGGCAGTCCAGTTTCCTAGACGGGTTAGGCCAGTTTTAGTCTAGATGGACGGCATCGATGCCACCAAATATCGTTCTTGTCATCTACCCGCGGAAGCTACTGTGAGGTCGCATAAGCTGCTGGAAATCCGGGATGGCTTGCATGAAAGCCATATGGACAAGTCCGCTGTAGCTCTCAGTCCGGAAGCCCACAAGAACAGTTCCTCTGTTTGTCTGCACCTGTTCATGGCAGTAGTCTTCCGAATTCTCCCGGCACTCGATGACTCGTACTCGAGTACCCCTACTCGAATAGGGAGTATGAATAGAGTACGAGACTATCCACCAGCAGATAAACCGTCAAGCCACTGCCCAGACGAAACAGCCGATCTCGGTGCTCTGGTCATAGGCCATGTCTCAGCCTTGCCGAACGGCGAGAGCTCGGGCTGATCCGCCGACATCGGCCCCCATCTCTCTCCGTTCGAGATGACTCACGGCTCCTTCAGGCTTTCGCTCTCAGGCTTTCAGGCCGCCCAGGATAAGGAATCAAGGATCCAGCCTCCCGGACGGGAAGACAAACTACTGCACGCAGATAAGATTGGGCACACGGACCGGCAGCAGCTGATACTGTTTCTTGTACTTCGTATCATCGATCGAGCAACTAAAATTAACCCCCCAAAACAGGAGTGATATCCCATACCTGACCCCTTTCCTTTTTGCCCGACCCTTCTTCATTGCTTATGCCGTCTTATAAAATCAAAAAGCAGAAAAAAGCTGTAATAGTAAAGCAGCAAATGCAAAAAGTAAAAATCAAAAAAATCAAAAAATCAAAATCACCCCAAACACAACTCTACAACACCGGCCTTTGGATTATCTGTACACGAACATATAGAGCAGTAGACGCTAGGAAAAGAAAAGCAAACCGAGAGAAACCCTCTCCGCAGGAAGGCTATGGGTGGTAGAACGTTTCGTGTCTCCGGTCGTCCCGGTTGCCCGGGAGTGGCACGTCCTGGTCCCGCTCCGAGCTCAGCTCCTGCGGCGACAGCGGCAGCGAATGTGGCAGCTCTGCCGGTTCTTGTGCCGTTGCCGGCGATCCCAGCGGTCTCTTCTCGTCTACCATTCTGATGGTTTTGCTCTGGTCCAGCACTGGACTCCGCCCGGGCGGCAGCTGGATCTCGCTCTCCGTCGGCACCCAGATGTGGCCCTGTTCGTCCCGGACGAGCGCGGCACCATCCCGGGCCAGATTAAACGCTTCGGTATGGCTTGTGCCCAGCCCGTTGCCGTTGTTGCTGCCGATGACGCTGCCGGCGACCGAGCCCGCGTTCCCACCGGCGACCGGACTTGTGCTTGAGCCGGTCGTGTCCGGGCCAGACACCGTGCCCGGGCCCGTGCTGCTGGGCGTGGCATCGCCGCGGGCGACGATGGGGCTGGCGCTGCCGTACGAGCCGAGCCCGGATCCGTCGAGCTCCGCCGGCGGCATGGGCTGCATGGGCTGTATGGGCACGGCTCCGCCGTCCGACATGGACGTTCCCGTCAGCGGCCGTCCGAGGGATCCGACCAGCGAGTATGGACTGCTGGGTGCTCCGTAGCCGGCCACGTGCTGGGGCGACCAGGTCCCGGCATGGCCGGGGGGAACGCCGCCGGGCACGTCGGCGGCGCCGTAGGTCTGCATCATCTGCATGGAGGCCGGCAGCAGCTCGCCCGGGCTGCCGGGGTTGACGCCCGTGTACGCGTAGGAGCCGCCCGGGTGGCCGCCACCGGCCGAGGCCGCGGCGACGGCAGCCGTCGAAGCGGCCGCGTTCCGCTTCCAGTAGCGGCGCTGCAGCATCCACAGACACGAAGCCAGCATGAAGGCGCCGCCGACGGCGGCTCCGACGGCGACGCCGGCGACGGCGCCCTGGCTCAGGTGGCCGCTGTCGTCGCTGTCGTCGCTGTCGCTGTCGCTGCTGCTGTCGTTGGTGGTGGCAGCAGAGACGTCGCGGGTGGGCGTGCGGGCGGCGATGGTGGCGGTGCGGGTCATGAGGACGGAGAGATCCCGGTTGCCCCAGCCGTTGGGGGGGACGGTGACGGTGGCGCCGCCGGTGGCATTGCCGCCGATGGTGTCGAGGACGGGGTCGGGGACGGTGTAGCCGACCTGCGTGGGGTCGAAGAGCTGCCAGAGGGCGCGGTTGGGGGGCCGGGACTCGGTCATGTCGATGTTGTGGGTGCCCCATTGGGCGGCGACGTCGCAGTCCTGGGTGAGGGGAAAGGTGCCGCCGATGATGAGCATCTGGGCGCCGGAGATGACGTTGCAGGTGAGGCTGTGATGGGGATACTGGCCGGTAGAGTTGTCGTTGGGATAGAGCCGGGTCCAGGTGAAGGAGGGGATGGAGAGGACGAAGACGTCGTCATAGCCGGCGGTCCGCGGCGGGAAGCTGGCGCCACCATAGACGTACCTGGAGGTGGTTAGCAAGAGCAGGCAAGGGCAGGGGCTGAGGTAGCATGAAAAGCTTACACGTTGTAGCTCGAGCGGTCCGAGACCCAAGTGACGCCGGCACAGAAGCGGCGGCGGTCGCCCGGGACGTCGCCGGTGGTGTTCTGGGCATACCACTTGGAGCTGAGGACGTCGTAGAGGAAGACGGTTTCCATGGGCTGGGCGGCGACGCTGCCGTTGCCGTAGAGATCGATGATGCCGCCGAGGTAGAGGAGCATGCCGCCGTCGCCGGCAGGGATGTAGACCAAGGCGCCCTCGGCGCGGCGGATGCCGTCCGGGCCGGTGTTGTTGGTCCAGGTGTTGGCGACGAGGTCGTACTTGACGAGGCCGGTGGTGGCCAGCGGCGGGCCGGACCAGTCGGCGACGGAGTTGTTGGAGAGCCAGCCGCCAAAGTAGTAGCCCTCGCCGCGCTCGGAGACGGAGACGCCGGCACCGTAAGAGACGGCGTTGATGGAGACGTCGGGGGCGCCGCGCGAGATCCAGTTGTCGTTGAGGACGTCGTAGCCATAGAGCTCGAAGCTGTCTGGCGGCGTCTCGTTGTTGTACTCGCCGCCAAAGAGGTAGAACATCTTGTTGGTGTTGTCGGCCCACAGGTAGCCGCCGTTGACGTTGGGGATGGTGTCGTTCTTGGTCAGGTTGGCGTACAGCTGGGGCATGCCGGTGGTGGAGTTGAGGTTGAGGTCCTGGTAGAGGAGCCATGTGTTGGTGTAGTTGTCATTGTAGGTCGAGATGGGGTTCCAGTTGACGAGGCCGCCGTCGATGTAGAGGCGCTGGTCGATGACGGCGGTCTGGTGGCCGAAGCGGCGGCAGAAGTTGTTGACTGGAGGTCAGCGAGGGACGAGGAGAGGAGATGAGGAGGCGAGAGGAGAGGAGATGAGACGAGATGAGGAGACGAGAGAGGAGAGACGAGACGAGACGAGACAAGACGTACCTGGATCTTTCTGGGCCAGACAACCCGAGAACATGGATAGTGCCAAGACCAGCCAGAGCTTCATGAAGGGCAACAATGGCGCACGCGTCACTCGACTCGGTGCCGAGGCGCGATCTGCCGACGGACGGGCATGGTGTAAGCGACGGTGATTGTGGCAGTGGCAGTGGCCGTGGCCATGGACCAACGGCAGCGGGCGAGACTGAGACGGAGACGGAGGCTGAGGCTGCGGCTGGAATGGGCATTGACAGAGCGGCTCCATTGTGCCTCTTGGGTTTGGCCCGCGTACGAAGTTTCGGAAGGCTCGTATAAAAAATAATACGGCGTATACGATGGATGGGAGATGTGGGCGTGGATGGGTGGATATGGAGCAGAGAAGCAGGTCCGGATCGATATTCTAAGACATGTTGCCCATACGGATGCAGAGGAGCGGCAGGTAGAGGCAGAGGTAGGAGGTTAATAAAAAAAAACGAGGTCCCAAGGTAAAAAGGCAAAATGGAGCAGCGTAAAAAGGTGCCAAAAGGAAAGAATAAAATAAATAAAGAGGGCCAGCCGAGGGCCAAACGAGAGGACAAAAAGAGGAAAAGAGGGCCAGAGGCCAAAAGCGATGAAATAAGTGCACGGACAGGGGAAGCGAAAGTTGGGGGAAGAAAAACGAGTGGTGAAGAGGGGAGAGGAGACGCCGGATGAGATCGTCAAGTCGTCAGAACGAAGCCATGCGAAGAAGAGTTTGGAGAAGATGGTGTGCCCCGTCGTTCCAAGATAATATGGCGAGAGAAGAGCGGCACCCGAGAGGCCAGACGAGCCAGGCGAGCCAGACGAGCCAGGTAAGCAGACAAGCCAGACGAGCCAGACGAGCCGTACGGGGTACACAAGCACGCAGTACGCGTAGGACCCGGCCAGGGTCTGACAGTACGGAGCACTCTAGTACTCGTACCAAAATACGAGGTAGGGCAGACGAGGCAGATCTGAAGTACGGAGTACGGAGTACGGAGTACGAGTGGTGCGTGGTGCGTACGGAGTACTGCGTACTGCGTACTCGTATGGCAGGGGTGGAAGAAGAGACTAGAAACGGTCAAGGGGTCGTGGTAGGGCGCAAGGAAGCCACGGGAGTCCGACAGTCTGGCAGCCAACCAGCAGAGGCCGATGACATTCTCCAGGGGTCTTGCCAGAGGTTCGAACTGAAGTGAGGCGTGGCTTCGTCTCCGCTGGGAGGACAAAAGACAAAAGATAAAAGACAGAAGACAGAAGACAGAACAGAAGACTGAACGAGAACACGCGTTGTTCTCAGACGTCTATGCAGAGTGTCTGAAAATCTCTGGTCTGAAGCACAAGACGGGGTCGAGCAGGACTCCGGCATTGTCGACTAGTGTAATAACTCTAGCGGAAGATACCGCCTAAGCCTCCGACTATACTCTGTCGGGACTTGTGCTCCTCTGCACGATTGCCTACTCTGTCAAAGTAAAACGGCGCTTCTCAAGGGCTGAAATCTTGGCATCCCATTCTGGGCCCACTTCCTTGGTGGAAAAAATACGAGAAGAGAGAAATGAAGGACAGACGAACAGGAGAAGGAGAAATTACGGACCTGCCTGCATGGAGGCACCGCCGCCGCCACCTCACTCTCGTCTGTAGGGCTATTGCGTGTCATGGGGGTCATTTCAATAAGATTCGGGAGGCGAATGAGTGAGAATGACTAGTCAGTTGAGAATTGAGTAGGAGTTACTTGATTCGAGTATCCTCTCCTCTCCTCTCCTCTCCTCTCCTTTCCTCCCCTCCTCTGTCATCTCTCCTCTCTCCCCTACCCTCTCTATCACTTCTCCTCCCTCCCTCCTCTCCTCTCCCCTACCCTCTCCTCTCTCCTCCCCCCCTCGTACGTTGAGGCTCTCGCTTGTTTCTCTTCCCGCCGGTCCGGTGACCCCAAAACACCCCCTTTTCGGCCGCTCCGACCATTTCTTATGTGGGCAGATCGGCACCGCCAAGAGGGTCCAAATGGAAGAACAAAACCCAGAGCAAATCTCGATTCCCAGCCGATCGGCACTTTTTCTGCCGCCAGCATCCGCCAAATATCGGTGTGAAATGAACTCCTTATCTCTCTTGCCCACCACGTACGACTGCTTATTTACTGGCCCTCCGCACCCGAGATGAGAGCCCGTGCTGCACAACCACCCGGCCAATCTCGGCCATGCACTCGTGCACAGTCGCCCGCCCAAAGGCTGCCGCCGCCTCTCGAAACATCTCTGACTTCGTCATTGCTCGCTTCGTCATCGTCTGCCGCAGCATCTCCAGCCCGGCCTCGCCGGCCTCGGCTTCGCCTGTCTCTGTCTCTCCCGTCTCTCCCGTCTCCCCCGCCTCGTAGGCCCTCAGCATCTGCCCGTCCGACCGCCACTCGTCCTCGCCTTCGTAGCCGTGGCGGCCCGCATCCGTCTGTGCCGCACCCGCCGCACCCGTGCGCTCCTGCATGCTCCGCTCCGCCTTGGCGGCTGTGTAGAATGCATAGCGCTGCACTGCTCGGACCAGCGTATCCGTGTCGACCGCCACGCCGCCCGCGCCCTGCTGCTCCGCCCACAGCGTCTGCACCGCGCCCAGCTCGCCCAGGATCCCGTGGTACCGGGGCCACAGACAAGACCCGCCACCGCGGCGAAGCGCTGCCCGAAACGACGACGACCCCTCAGCGTCGGCGACAACGGCCAGCAGCGCTGCCAGCGATCCGCGCGGCGGCTGGTCCGAGGCCCGCAGCGCCGTGTAGACGATCGTCAGGGCGTCGCCCACTGCGTTTTCGTCTTGGTCTGCGTCCAGATACCCGGCCGACAGGCCCACCGCCAGGAAGTGCTGCATGGCTGCCGGCTCCATGATGGCCGCGGCCGCCCGCAGGCCCAGCGCCCACAGGGCACGATCCAGCACGAGGCCCTTGTCGGCCAGACTGTGGCTCAGGTTGAGGAGCAGGACTACGACGCGGGCCCTGTTTTGGTTTTCCTTCTGCAACTGGCCGGCCACGGCGGGCCCGGCCCGCAGCAGCGCCACACTGCCCGCCGTCGACCGGCTGGCCAGCACCACCAGTCGCCGCAGCGCCACCCACGAGGTGCAGCGCGCGAGGGCCGTGGGGACGTCGAGCGCGCGCGCGTTGGACCGCGTCGTCGACGCTGCCGTCGCTGCCGTCGCTGCCGCCGCCCACGCGCGTCTCTGCGCGAGTCCCTGCCGGTGCATCAGGAAGCGGATCGCCTGGCTGGGCGTGTCAGCCCACGCAGGCACGCCGTTCTCGTAGAGGAGCCCCTCGTCGGCCGCGTGCAGCGCCACCGCCAGCAGGTCCCGGTCCGTGACGCGCCACGGCGACGGCGTGTTGAGCACGGCGTGCATGCGCGTCTCGGCCTCGGCGGCGCCCTGCGCAAAGGCGGCCAGCCGCGTCTGGAGCGCATCGACCGAGGCATGGGCCTGGCGCCAGCGGGCTGCCTCGGCGGCTGCGCAGGCGTCGTCGTAGGGCCGCACGTGCGGGCAGTCCTCGGCGTCCAGGTCGAGGACGACGTCGGGCAGCTGGTACAGCGGGATGGAGCTCGAAGCGGAGCTCCGGACGCGTTTCGGAGGCTCCAGAAAGGACCGCATAGACCGCAGGTGGCGCGATATCCGCATCGCCACGAGGAAGGCTTGGCCTGGCAAGGAGTGTTCGTGCTCGCGCTCGTGCCCGTGCTCGTGCTCGTGCTAGAGCTCGTACGGAGCAGAATGGATCGCTTTCGCTTTCGGGGAGGATCGTGGACGCTTGGCACCCGGGAGTGGTGCAACGGTTTTTCTGTATTGGATCGGCGGGCTTTGGCAGGTCTCCGCACTTTCTGCGCTTTCCGCACTACTTCTGCACCGTTGCTCCACTGCCGGCAGTCCGGGGTAAACCTAAAAAGACACTAGCGGATAGCGCCAGGGCGCTGTAAAATGAGATGCCAACAGCAGAGCGGAACGCCTACCAATCGAAGCTTCGATCATCAGATACCAACCTTTTTATTCATTCCAAAATGGCACCATGTCTATCAACAATCTGTCTGCCATCGGTCTATCGGTTCATTCGCCATCCATCCCCCATCCATCCGTCATCCCCATCCGTCTATCCGACCTGTCTATCCGGCCTGTCGCCTCTTTTTATCGTGTATCTTTTATCTTTTGTCTGTGATCTCTGGTCTCTGACCTCTGATCTCTGATCTTTCCGTTTCCGTCCGTCTATTCTGTTCGTCCACAAACTTACATCATCATGTCGGGCTTCGAGGCCACCGCCTGGACGGCCGGCCAGCGCGACGTCACCGTCTTCTGCTGCGTGTAGAAGAGAATGGCAGGCTTGCCATAGAACGTGCTGGCACCGCCACCGGCCATGCTGGCCTTGTTGCCCGTGAAGGAGAACATGGGCAGAGGCACCGGGATGGGCACGTTGATGCCGACCTGGCCGGCCTCGATGTTCTTGCGGAAGCGCTCCCCGACGGCACCAGACCGCGTGAAGATGGCGGCGCCGTTGCCGTAGGGGTTGGCGTTGACCAGGTTGATGGCCTCGTCGATCGTGTCGACGGTGACAATCTCCAGGACCGGCCCAAAGACTTCCTCCTGGTAGCAGCGCATGTCGGTGGTGACGCCGGCAATGACCGTGGGGCCCACCCAGTAGCCGTCGGGGTACTTGGCCGGCGCAAAGCCGCGGCCGTCCAGCACCACCTGGGCGCCGTCCTTCTCGGCGCTGTCGATGAGGCCGAGGACGCGCTGCTGGCTCTCGCGCGAGATGACGGGGCCGAAGTCGGCGCCGGCCTCGAAGCCGCCGTTGCAGTGCAGGCTCTTGGCCTTGGCCACGATGTCTGGGATCCACTGCTTGGCCTCGCCCACGAGCACGACGACGCCCAGCGCCATGCAGCGCTGGCCGGCGGCGCCATAGGCGGCGCTGACCACCGACGTGACAAAGTGGTCCTTGTCGCAGTCCGGCGAGGCAATGGCGTGGTTCTTGGCGCCCATGTTGGCCTGCACGCGCTTGCCGTTGGCCGCGCTGCGCGTGTAGACGTACTCGCCGGCCTTGTTGCCGCCGATGAAGCTGATGGCCTTGATGTCGGGCGCATCCAGCAAGAAGTTGACCGTGTCGTGGGCGCCCTGCACAATGTTGATGACGCCGCTGGGGAAGCCGGCCTGCCGGGCAAGGTCGACGAGCACCGTGGTGGCACCGGGCGTGCGCTCCGACGGCTTCAGCACAATGGTGTTGCCGCTGATGACGGCCATGGGGATGACCCACAGGGGAATCATAGCCGGGAAGTCTGCCAGGTTAGTGGTCAAAGAAATCAAAACAGATCAAAACAAAAAAAAAAAAATCAAAAACAAAACAAAACAAAATCAAAGAGTCAACATACTAAAGGGGCAGATGGCAGCCACAACACCCAAGGGCTCGCGGTAGCTGCGGGTCTCGATCTCGGTGGCGACCTCGAGGACCTCGCCCTTCATGTACTCCGGGCCGGAGCAGGCAGCCTCGGCGACCTGCAGACCGCGCAGAACATCACCGCGGGCATCGGCGGTGGTCTTGCCATTCTCCAGAGTGATGATGGCGGCCAAGCGGTCCCAGTTGGCCTTGATGAGCTCGACAAACTTAAAGGCAATGCGCTGGCGGGCAATGACCGACGTCCGCTTCCAGGCAGGGAAGGCCTGCTTAGCGGCAGCAACGGCAGCCTCGAGCTCTTCCCGGGGCTGGATGGGGACGCGGGTGACAATGTTATTGGTGGCAGGGTCACGAACGTCGATGAAGGAGGTGGCCGAAGAGAAGCGGAACTCATTGGCCACGAAGTAGGGCGTGTCCAAGGGTTGGGCGATCTTGTCATGGGAAGTGTAGTAGTTCGTGGCAGTGGTATCGAGGCCATGCATGCTGGCCTCAGCAGCAGCGACGCTCTTGGATTGGGCCATGGTATAAGTGAGGTGAGGTGTGAGAGATGAGATGTGATGAGATGTGAGATGTAAGATGGGCGAGATGTAAGTGCAGTGAAGCAGTGAAGACTGAGACTGGATGAAGACAGAATGAAGACGAGCAGAACGCCACAAGAGAGATGCGAGACGGGAATATATAGGAACACAGAGGCAGGTTGTGTAATCCCTCGCCCGGTTGTCGGAGGCGTTGTGTCTACATGGCCTACAGGTCATCTACATGGAGGGTGCGCCGAGTGTGATATCGGCTAGATGCATATTTGGGTGTTGTGCGGATGCATAAGGGGGCGATTTCAGGGCGTGGGCACTACGATTCGCGGGCGGCAGGAGACAATTGCATTTGCGGTATGTATTTAAGGGTATATCGATTAAGCATTTGAGATCTGGGACTGGGATCTCCTGAGCGTAACATTTGCTGTAAGAGTACTTTTGAGAATACTCGTACGAATACCGAGTTGTCGTATGGCGATCTCCGTATGGATGGTGTGGTTGCTTGCTGTCCCGAACATTGCCATGACTCAGTCTGCACAGTCTGGGCGCGGTCTCTGAGTTGGACCGCGTTCTCGTTGCTACCCGAATGGATTTTTTGGCGCGAGATCTCCCAGCGGAAAGAGGGTTTTCGATCCATGGATCCACCAATCGGTTGCGCAGAACGGCTACCCGTTTTTCACGGAAAGCTGCAACGGAGAGCGAGCAATTCCGTGTCCGTACTGGTGGAGAGAGGCCAGACCGCAAGACCGTCGACGGGCAAGACGGAGCCCGCGTGCGAATAGTCTGTCTTCGCACGGCGTACATACGAGCGTACCCTATGCGGCAGGGTACATGACGTATCCGCCGCTCCGCTGTTGGGCCACGTGCAGGGGCGTTGGGCGAGCCACAGCACAGTGCGAAGTCACGTGATCACTGTCTCAGGGGCGTTACGCGTACGTAGCATTACTGCGTACTCCGTACTCCGTACCCAAAAGACCCTGGGACCCATGTTTCCAATATCCTCGGCTGGCCGCACGCATAGGGAATCCTCGTAATAAAAGCAGCATGCCCATACGGTCTTAGTGGCCAGGAGCTAATTTCAGACGGGCTCCGCCATAGCGTGGGGCTGAGCGGCACCAGCAGTTTGGTCTGCAGTTTTTGGGCGCAGGGTTGGCGAGTTGGCTGCGCTTCCCTGGTTGTAACCTGTCTGCAGACGACCCCTTTTCGCGCTGTGAAATTGGATGACGCTCAGATTGCGAGGGAGGACCCCTGAGGCATGCGCGTAGAAGTACGAGTGGTCTTGGGACTCGTACGAGACACATACGGTGACTGACCGTCTTCCAAGAGGATGCGTGTGTGCTGTGTGCTGGGCGTGCTGAGTACGAGGAGTGCTGGGGAGTGCTGGGAGTGCTGGGAGTGCTGGAGTGCTGGTGCTCTTCTCTACAGCCAACTCCGTCCTGATAAGGCATGATCTTGGCATTCAGGAGAGTGCAGTTCAGACGGGGAGGCCTGCCTGTGGCCCCACTTTTCATGGGTGGCTGAGGGGCGTCGCGTATTCAGTTAGGGGACTACGGAGGCTACGCCAGACACTGTGACGTACTAAATGCGCTCACTGGGTAGAATTTTCTCGCCCACTAAGGGCGGCCCCAGGCTCGTGGGTGTCTCTGGTCTCTTGTGTGTGTACGAGTATTTTTTTTCGAGCGCTTCCTTAATATATATCCTGCCAAGGCGGAGAAAAACGTGCTGCCCTCGCCCACGCACGCTATTCAACGGCCTTCTCTCTCTCTCTCACTCTCTCTTCCTACCCATTCTCGCTTGTTCCGTTCTCCATCCTGACGAAATCATGGCGTCTCTCTGGAGATCGATCCGTCGCGTCTTCGCCGTTCGCCGAAAGACCATTTACGATGACCTGGACGAGTTTGACGAGAAACACATTCGCTGGCCCAGCCGCCATTTACGCCTGCCACGCCTGCGGAGGGTGACGGGCTTCCTCCTGCTGTTCGATCTGCTCATCGTCAGCAGCATTGTGCTGATGATCGAGCCCCTCATCACCCAACTGCGGTACAATGACAAGTTGTTCGGCGCCCACTTTGTCCTACCGGCTGGCGAGAACATCACCCTGGCTGCCACCCACGGCACCGACCGCATTGAGATCCCCAAGATCCTCCATCAGACGAGCGCAACCTCCGAAGTCCCCGATGCCTGGGTCTACCCGCAACAGAGCTGTCGCAAGGTCTACTCCGACTTTGAATACAAGGTGTGTTTTGGTGATGATGAGGATGATGAGGACGGTGATGATTAACATGACCCCAGCACTGGACCGACGACCTCGCTCGCGCCTTCATCTCCATCGAGTACCCCTGGTTCCTCCACATCTGGGACAGCTACACCTTTCCCATCCAGCGCGCCGACTCCATCCGCTACTTTGTCCTGCACCACTTTGGCGGCATCTACCTCGACATGGACACCCTCTGCAAAGACGCCTTCCCCGTCGACGACGTCAACCCCCAGGGCGGCCACTACGCCCTCTTCAAGTCCACCAAGCCCACCGGCGTCACCAACGACTTCATGGTCTCCACTGCCCGCCATCCCGCCTTCACCACCGCCCTCGCCAAGCTGCCCACCTTCTTCCGCATCACAAACTTCTGGGCCCGTCTAGAGCCCTACGCTGCCATTATGCTCTCCTCCGGGCCCCTGTTCATCTCCCTCGCCGTGCAGGAATACCTCCTGACCCTGCCCAAGCTTCCCTCGCCCACCGTCGAGATCTCCCGACCCGACACCCTCACCGCCTTCATCACAGACCTCGAGAGCAGCTCCTGGCACCGCAATGACACACGCGTGCTCATGTGGCTGGGCGAGCGCCCCTGGACGTGGTACACAATGGGCGCCGTCGGCCTCGTGATCGGCCTCACCATTGTCAACCGCATGGCCCTCTACGCCTGCAAGCTTCCACGCAAATTCGCCTCCATGCTCTATTCCCTCAAGCTGCGGTGATGGCGGCCCTGTCTTTTTTGTCCCTTCTCCGTTCTCTGTTCTCTTTTCTCCCTACGCTCTGTCTGGTTCTGTTTTAATTTGGTCTGTCTACAACTTATTTGGCAAGGATCGGCATACACGGGTAGCAACGTTTTTTTGTCAGGCTTTTTTTGACCATCCCCTGAAGTATGATTGAACGCAGGGGTCCTCTCAGAAGGAGAGGCCCAAAATCCCGGAAACGTCTTCTTGTATATACTGGATCATGTAATCGCACCTCCTGCCTGGCCTAGGGCGCCAGCAGGAAGAGCAGGAATTTCACTTCTCTCGATGCTTGTTTGTTTTGTCTTGTTTGTCTGTCTTTGTCTGTCTTGTCTTGTCTTGTCCCTGTCTTGCCTCTGTCTTGTGTCTTGTCTGTCTCGCTCGACTGCGCCTGCGCAGATCCATCCTCTTATCGGGGACCGAGACCCGCGCCAGTCGTGGCTGATTTCGCCATCCATCCCCCATCAACCCATTCATGGCCTGTTTTGCCGCGTCAGCCCCTTGGCTGTCTGTTGGCTGGCCCCTGTGTTGGGGGAAGTGATCGAGGTGACTCCGTACGCAGTACGAGTACAGCGACTACGGAGCTATACGAGTATACGAATACGCGTATTTGCAGTGCAGCACGGAGTACTCCGTATTGCACAGTACTGTATGGAGCAACAGAATCTTGGTCCGTGTGGAGGGGCAGACAGCGAGGCGACTACGAGTACAGAGTACTCCGTACGAGTTGTGACGCGTGAGGGAGGGGCCCTGACGGAGGCAAGACGGAGGTACGGAGCATTCCATAGACGGGCGCAAACGGACCTGCCCTGCTCCATAAAACGGCTGGCGAATCGCCTGGCCGATAACCGGATCTTGGTTGGGCAAGACACCGCCGGAGGACTGTCGAGAGAGGACGGAGAGGTCTGTCCAGCGGTCCGTCAGAGATCCGCCAGAGATTCGCCAGAGATCCGCTCAGCGCTGGCTCGCCGGGCCGGCAAGCGTCCTGCGTCCTGCGTCCTGCGTCCTGGCCAGGCAGGACCAGGCTGGCTTGTTCACCACTGCCCGTTGCCCATGATCTTGCGGCTCACCTGTTCGCCACCGTGCAGTCTTTTGCAGGCGATCTATCTATGCTCTTATGGTTGCAGCACTAAACCGACTTGTCACCCCCCCTGGTTCCGACCCGAGAAAGCATGAAAGCACTTCTTCGTCCTATTCGCACAAACGGGACCTCTGGCGTATGCTTCCCGCCCTGAGAGACGGAATCACCAGATCCTTCGAGACTAACCTCCCGATGGGGTGTCTTCGATCAAACGTCTTTCCTGCAAAGTGCTAGAGATCCCCCCACTCTCTCTCGATACTAACGGTGTACGGCGAACACGTACGTCAGAGAGCAGAAGACGGAGTGGGGGGCGAGGAGGGGACCGATCACGCAACTCGTCCATGGGAAAGGGGAACAATCCTTGGATTTGGGACGCACGCGCATGCAAGTCTGTCTCATCGGTCGCGGAAACCTGTTCAGCGGTGTGAAGACGAGTCATGAATGGCATTTGCGTTCTACGAGTAGGAGTAGGAGTACTTAGTATGCGAATAGTCTATGCAAGACGATAGCCGTATTGTTCCCTATGGTCTCTACGATAACAACCGCTTCGAAAATAGCAGCTGGTTATTTTTAGCCTCCGCCGTTATCTACCCGCGGTTCACCTGGGCCACGATAAGTGGCCATAGACGGTGGCCACAGGTCGGTATCCTCTGGACTAAGATATCCAGATATCCAGATATCCAGAACCCAGAACAGAATCCAGATCTCAAGATACGAAATAAGAATACAGACTGCAGACTGCAGACTGTAGAATGCCGTATCTTACGTGCTCGTAGAAACAACACGCAACTCGCTCAACACCAACATGCCTTTTTCGTATTCGGCCAAACCGTCGCTGAGCGGACGCGTGATGCTGCTGCACCAGGGCAGCCACTTGCTCAGTTGCATGACCACGCTCCGAAGTGCCGAGACGGCGACGCCTGCATTTGCAGCGGCCTTTGAAAAAGTCGCTCATCAGCTCATTGTCGCAGGTAAGCTCCGGTCTGGCGGATGTCCGGTGAGGGAGAAGGAGAGCAGAGGCCACAGCAATTCAGATTCAGCCACTCCAGGCAGCGGCGCGGAAGCAACAGCTGACATCCGCCAGCACTCGACCTCGTACCCACAGAGGCAGTGCAGGTCCAGAGCCCAACCGGGCTGTGCTTCCAAGGCCATCGACAGGCCAAGCCCGTCTGCGGTGTCAGCATTCTGCGGGCGGGCGCCAGTTTCGAGTCTGCCTTGCGAAATACGTAAGAAAATGAGAGGACGGCAGACGGCCGGTTTCCGGTGCAAGCGAGTGACGAGTGACGAGAGACTGACGGGCCGATGTGCTGCGTGATAGGGCGACCTGTCCCCTGAGCTTTGGCAAGATCCTCATCCAGCGGGACGAGGCCACCAGCCTGCCACACCACATCTACTCCAAGCTGCCCGGCACCATTGCCAGCCAGAGTAAGGCCCCAGCACTTTTGTCTCGCCGGCCGCGCTGACCGCAGAAGCCGTCTTCATCCTCGAGCCCATGCTGGCCACGGGCGGCTCGGCCAGCAAGGCCATCGACATTCTCAAGGAGCGCGGTGTTCCCGAAGACGCCATCATCTTTGTCAACCTGGTGGCGTCCCGGTACGGCCTCCAGACGGTCCTCGACCAGTTCCCTGGCCTGCGCATTGTCACGGCGGCCGTGGACGACGACCTGACCGCTTCCAAGTATGTGCGCAGCCGCCGGGACCTGCGAGGACGCATGCTAACTCGCTGGCAGCCACATTGCTCCGGGATTGGGTGATTTTGGGGACCGGTTTTACGGGACGGAATGACGTAGCATTTGCACAGGAGTCATAGGGAGTCTGCATGAATTCAGTTCACATTCACATTCATCTTCCTCTTCGGCCATGCACGCGTTCATTTCTCGTCTACATACAGTCTATCATTACTCCAGCGCCGTGCCAAACAGACGATCGCCAATGTCGCCCACGCCCGGCTTCACATAGCCCTTGGCGTCCAGTTCTGCGTCTTGTGCGCCCGCAATAAACGAACATCCCTCGGGCCAGACCGCCGCCGCCCGGGCCAGTCCGGGCTGACTGGCCAGGAGACAGTAAAAGTCAATCTCCTGCACGCCCCAGTCCCTGCACTGTTAGCTGGTTGCGTTTCGTGGAATACCCCCCCAGAAGACTACGTACTGGAGAATGCTTATGGCTGCTGCGGCCGTGCCGCCCGTGGCAATGATGGGGTCCAGGACGATGGCCTTTTTGATATCGGGGCTCTTGTTGGGCAGCTTGTTGTAGTACTCAATGGGCTGCAGGGTCTGCTTTTCCCGGAAGATGCCGAGGTGGTAGATGACAATGTCCAGGTCTTCTGGCAAGGTGGACAGGAAGGGCTCCATCATGGCCAGGCCGGACCGCAGGACGATGATGATGGCGATCTTCTCGCCCGGGGCGACCTGTAGGGGCTTGGCGGCGCCTTTGGACAGCAGCGTCGTGAGCTCGGCCACGGTCGCCCGTACGGCAGCTGGACGCAGAGATGTATCCCGCAGCTTGGTCAAGGCTGCGGTGAACTCTGGGCTGTCGACAACTGTGATGGGGGGAGACATGGTGGGGGAGGGGAGGGAGAAGAGGAGAGAGAGGAGAGAGAGGAAAGGAGAGGAAAGGAGAAGAGGGAAAGAGAGAGAGGAAGACAAGAGACAGAAGATAGAAGACAGAAGATGGAAATGAGCAGAGACAAGACAGACAAACAGCACAACTCGTCTTCACAACAGATACAGAATCACAGCACGTTGAGGGATGGCATGGATATATTTGGCGTCCTGTTGGACGCCTCTGTCGGATCCACTGCCGAGCCAAAGTGGCCGCTCTCCAATATAGATAAGCCCTTGGGAGCTATCTGCATCCCAAGAACGATCTCCAAGCTTTATTTAGCGCTGTGGCGTGAAGATACCCAACTTATCGACCTCCCCGCCTATTTAGAGCTATCGATAGCGCTGAGATAGAAACTGGGTATTATTTTGGACTTTATTTTAGTGATTATAACACTTTATTATATTTTATTATACTATATTATTATATGTATTATACTAATTATTATTATCTCTCTCCATAATACCGCGGGGCCAGACAGAGGCCAGAGCTCTGCTTCTTGTCTTCACGTCCAACATCACAGCACAGAATGGCAGCCACACCAGACGCGACGGTGGCCTACCTCCTCAGCCTCGAGGCTGTTCGCGAGCGGTCTCAGAAGGTGCTCCAGGCAGCCAAGTCGGGCTCGCTCAACCACTTTGACTATCACGAAAGCAAGCTGCCCGAAGTCGCCGACTTTGTGTCTGGCATCATCAAGGTGGGTCATTTTCTGCTTTCTGCTTTCTGCTCTCTGCTCTCTGCTCTGTCCACCGGCACTGACCATCAGCGGGACTTTGGCCCCGACCGATTCAACGAGATTCCGCCGCACGGCCGCTGGCAGCACTTCAACGTCGGCGACATCGACCGCATCGCCCCCCTTCTCGACGCATGGGACCAGCAGGGGGCCGACAAGCGGGAGATCACGCGGCGGCTCGTGGACCTCTTTTTCGTGTCCGTGCTGCTCGATGCCGGCGCCGGCGACACCTGGACGTTCAGCGAGGCCGCCACGGGCCGGTCGTTTACGCGCAGCGAAGGCATCGCCGTGGCGTCTCTGCACATGTTCCTGGCCGGTGCCTTTAGCAGCAGCAGCAACGGCGCCAACCAGGCAGCGCCGCAGGTGGACGGTGCCGGGCTCGTCGCCCTGGCCGAGGCCCCCTTTGTCGAGGGCTTCCAGGTGTCGGGCGAGAATCCCCTGGTGGGCGTGGCCTCGCGCGTGGCCCTGCTCAACAGCATTGGCGCGTCTCTCCTGCGGCGGCCCGACCTCGTGGGACCGTCTGGCCGGCCAGGCAACCTCGTGGGTATGTTTGGCCCTCTTTCCTCTTTGCCCGTCGGGTTTCTTTCCTGACAACCAGATTACGTGTTGCAACACTCGAGCGAGGGCGTCTTGGACTACCGCCAGTTGTGGACGACGCTGCAGGCGATCCTCATACCGGCCTGGCCCAAGGATCGTCCGACTATCGACGGTCAGCCGATTGGCGATGCGTGGCCGCTGCAGATCCTGGCGCAGGGAACAGCCGACGCGTCGGCGGCCATCCAACCGTTTCACAAGCTGACGCAGTGGCTGGGCTACTCGCTGACCGTACCGTTTGTGCGGATCCTGGGCCTGGGCCTGGTCAACGACCAGCTGGGCACGGGACTGCCCGAGTACCGCAACGGCGGTCTGTTTGTCGATCTCGGGGCCCTCACGCTGAAGCCCCAGGTGGCCCGGGCCAACACGTCCGCCGGCGAGACGCTGCCGTGCTTCTCGCCCACCGACGATGTCATTGTCGAGTGGCGCGCCATGACCGTCGCCCTGCTGGACGAGCTCTTCCAGCTGGTGTCGGCCGCCTTTGCCGCCCAGGGCACCACGCTGAGCATGGCCCAGATGCTGGAGGCCGGCACGTGGAAGGGCGGGCGCGAGCTGGCGGCCAAGCTGCGGCCGACCACCAAGTCGAGTCCGATTCTGCTGAACGGAGACGGGACCCTATTTTAGTCAGAGCATAGTACGAAGACTGGACCTGCGTAGTGGCCCAAAATAGCATGGCAAGACTTTTGTTATCTTCAGGCTCCGGCGGTCCACTTATACGTTTAGAACTGCCGGCCGCTATAAATAGCCCCTGTAGTCTGTGCACAGCGTGGGGCAGATAAGCGGACTCACTATCAGTGCCCCTAATTTAGTGCCGCTGGAGCTCTGGGGGCCCTATCTCTCAGGGAGACCCTGCACGAAGCTCTTCCAGCATCAGAGACCACGACAAGCGACCAGAGACAAGAGACAAGAATAGACCGACTCGAGGCCAGATTGATCTGCCTGGGAACCCGTGCTAGGTGAACCCGCCGCCCGCCTTGGTCCGAGACACATAAACACAGACGGCCTGCCTCTTTTTTCCCAGCATGGCGCAACTCAACACCACTTATTCTCTCGACCTCTCCGAGCCCAACTCGGATACTCCCAAGATGGCGGCGTCCAACAGTCACACTGCCCAAGAGGCCCTCCGTGGCTACTCCAACCGGATCATTGTACGTGAAGAGCCTTGAAAAATCAGACACGGGACGCCAGACACTGACTGCCAGCTCACGACATATCCCGGCCAGAGCGTCGTCAACCCCATCGACCTGCGATGGGGCGAGGCCGATCCGCAGGAGCGCGGGCCCATCCTGGTGTCGCGCAGCGGCGAGACGCTGATGCGGCGCAACGCCATCGGCGCGCACGGCGGCAGCTACTGCGTGTACAGCGCGCTGGCCATTGCCTCGGGCGAGCTGCCGCCGGACTTCCGGCCGAGCTTTGAGAACACGCAGCCGACGTTTGACTTTCCGCAGCAGCCGGCCTGGGGCGATGCCGAGAAGATCGTGTCCATGGACCCCTTTGGCCACGACGTCATGCGGCACTACCAAAAGTACCTGGACCGCGGCCTCGACGTCCGGCCCACCATCGCCATCACCCGGGCCACCATGCGGCTGGCCGAGATCTCCGAGGCCGTGCGCGAGAGCCGCCTGTCCGTCGACGGCACCGTCGTCCTCAATGCCCAGGGCGACGTCCGCGTCACCAAGTGCGCCGTCGAGCCCGTCTGGTACCTGCCCGGCGTGGCCAAGCGCTTCGGCATCGACGAGGGCACCCTGCGGCGGACCCTGTTCGAGCACACCGGCGGCAGCTACCCCGAGCTCGTGACCCGGCCAGACATCAAGGTCTTTCTGCCGCCCATCGGCGGCCTCACCGTCTACATCTTTGGGCCGCCCGAGAACGTCTCGGACACGTCCAAGAAGCTGGCCCTGCGCGTGCACGACGAGTGCAACGGCTCCGACGTCTTCCAGTCCGACATCTGCACATGCCGGCCGTACCTGGCCTTTGGCATCGAGGAGGCCATCAAGGAGGCCCAGAATGGCGGCTCCGGCGTCGTCGTCTACTTCCGCAAAGAAGGCCGCGCCCTCGGCGAAGTCGTCAAGTACCTCGTCTACAATGCGCGGAAGCGCGGCGGCGACACCGCCGACAAGTACTTTGCCCGCACCGAAGGCGTGGCCGGCGTTCGCGATGTATGTCCTTTTCTGTCCTTTTCTGTCCCCTTCTGCCCGTCTGTCTCCTCTAACCAGATAGATGCGCTTCCAAGCGTTGATGCCCGACATCCTTCACTGGCTCGGCATCAAGAAGATTGACCGTATGCTGTCCATGTCCAATATGAAGTACGACGCCATTGTCGAGCAGGGCATTACCATTTTGGAACGCATACCTATTCCCGATCGTGAGTCCACCGGAGAGAAAGAAAGAAGAAGAGGAGGAAAAAAGAGAAAAAGAAGACACTAACCCTTCAGACATGATTCCGGAAGACTCGCATGTCGAGATCGACGCCAAGATCAACGCTGGATACTTTACGACGGCCAAGAAGGTCACCGAGGACGAGCTCAAGGCCGTCCAGGGACGGGGCTGGCAGGGATGGGAAGACGTGGCACATTAATAGCATAGCATAGGATATTCTACTTTACAAGACACGGACCGACGTGACCGTAGAGGACCACTACCATACAATCACGGGCTTGATGACATCGCTGGTCCCCATGGACTTGACGGCACTGGCAAAGTCGGCGACGTCAAAGAACTTGATCAGCTTCTCGATGGGAAAGTCGCCGTCGCGCCACCACTGCACCATGGTCGGCACGTACGTGGCCGAGCGCGCGTGGCCCTGCACGGCGCCAAAGTACTGCTTGCCGCTGACCATGAACGTCTGCATGTGCAGCGATATGTGGGCGTCCGGCATGCCCGTGCCCACCTGGATGATCTTGCCCATGTACCGCGTGGCCGCGATCAGGGCCGCCAGCAGCGGCGGGTGGGCGCTCGTGTCGACGGCGATGGTCGCCCCGAGGCCCGCGTCGGCGGCGGCGCGGATCTGCGCGCTGACCTCGTCCATGCTGAGGCCGGTCGTGTTGACGGTGTGCGTGGCCCCGAGCGAGCGGGCGAGGGCCAGCCGGGCCTCGACGCGGTCGATGCCGACGATGACGCGGCAGCGGCGGTTGCGGGCGGCCATGACGGCGGCGAGGCCGACGCCGCCCATGCCGGCAATGGTGACGCAGTCGTCCGGGCCGGCCTGGGCGACGTTAACGATGGTGCCGCTGCCGGTCTGGAAGCCGCAGCCGAGAGGCGCCAGGACCTTGAGGTCGTCGCGGCGGAGGCCGAGACTGCTGACATTGACGACGGAGCGGGCGCTGACGACCGAGTGGCGGGCGAAGCTGGACTGGCCAAAGAAGCGGCCGCCGACGGTGTTGTCGTTGAAGACGGGCTCGCCCAGAAAGTTGATGTCGAAGAAGCGCAGGCAGTGCGAGGGCGGCCCCGTCTGGCAGACGTGGCACTCGCCGCAGTACGAGAAGGAGAGCAGCACGGCGTCGCCCGGCCGGACCTTGGTGACGGCGCTGCCGACCTGGCGAACATATCCAGAGCCTGTCTTGTCAGTCATGGCCCGTCTTTGATTTCTTTCACTCTTGTCTGCTCACCCTCGTGGCCGAGCACCCGCGGGTAGTAGACGCCCGGGACACCGGCATCTGCGGGCGTGTTTCCGCAGTGGAGATCCGTGTGGCAGATGCCGGAGGCGACCATCTCGACCAGGACCTCTTCGGGGCCCAGAGGCCGCAGAGTCACTGGCTCCAGGGCCCATTTGCCCTCGGAGAAGGGGCCTCGGGCGACCAGAGCTTCCGATGAAAAGGCCATTTTTTTTATATTTTTATTTGTTTATTGTTTACTGGAAACATGAAGCAAGATGAGGTGGCGGGGATTCCGATGGACGGAGTACTTGTCTGTGATAATGAATTAGTTGATCCAACTGTCTAATATTACGTTTTATAGCTTCTAATTTTGGCACCAACACGTATCTAATCTCAGGCTCGCCGGACAAAGGCCAGACTCCATAATCGTTGCCACTCCACTTTGCAGCCTCTGGACTCTGTACTCTGTACTCTGTAATACTCTGTATTCTTGTACGCATTCTCGACAAGAATAGACACGCCGTCCGAGCTTCAGGCTATTTGTGGAGTACTCGTACAATCTGGGGACACCCAGACTCACCTCGCTTCATGGACGGCTCTCCCGGCAGTGTAGCCACAACGCCATCGGCAGGTAAGGCGACCGTGCCACGACGGGAATTCAGCTAACCTCATCAGGCGCTCGATATCGTTCCGATGGAGTGAGTAAAGACTCATGAACTCTTCTCATGCTTATGCTTATACTCATCCTCATCTTATACGCAGTCCGTCCGGCTGGGATCCAATGCTTCAGAGACCGGACAGGCCGAGAGCAGCCAGAAATTGGCCTATGGCGTCACATACAACTTTGTGGGCAACTCGTTTGTGCTGTCCAAGTCGCGGACATGGATCAAGATCCACGACCCGGTAGGTGCCATTCCTGTCTGGTCGGGCCCGGCTGACAGTCCTGCAGGCCTCGCAGAACTTTATCACGCGCGTGCCCGAGTCGACGACCGCAGAGCTCCAGGAGGTCGTCCAGGCAGCCGCAGCAGCCCAGCCGGTCTGGGCCCAGCTGACGCCGGCCCGTCGGCGCAAGTGCATGATGAATCTGCTGCCCATCTTCCGCCAGTATTCCTCCAAGATTGTAAGTGACGTCACCGCCCCGACGACAAGCCGCGGCTGACTGTTAGCGACACTTTCTCTGTCTGGAGGTCGGCAAGACGCTGGCCGACGCCGAGGCCGAGTTCGAGCGCGGCATGGACGCCATCGAGACGGCCTGCTCGCTGTCGAGCGAGCTCTGCGGCCAGCACCACACGAACCAGTGGGCCGAGATCCACACGATCCACGAGCCGTTGGTAGGTCTCAGGCCACAGCATCATTGAACGTCACTGCTAACTGCCCAGGGCGTCTGCCTGACCATCAGCCCCTTCAACTTCCCCTTTATGATCCCGCTGTGGTCGATCCCGTACGCCCTCCTGCTGGGCAACACGGTGGTCCTGAAGCCGTCGGAGCAGACGCCGTCGGTGTCCCAGGTGATGGCCGAGTGCTTCGTGCAGGCGGGCTTCCCGCCCGGCGTCCTCGGCGTCCTGCACGGCGGCGCCAGCGTCGTCGGCGGTCTGCTGTCGCAGCCGGCCATCCGGGCCGTCAGCTTTGTCGGGTCCGACGTGGCCGGCGAGCAGATCTACGAGCACGCGCGGGCGACGCGCAAGCGGATCCAGGTCGAGTGCAACGGCAAGAACCACGGCGTCGTGCTCGAGGACGCCACGCGCATGCGCACGCTCTATGCCATTGCCGGCAGCGCCTTTGGGGCCGCCGGCCAGCGCTGCATGGCCGTCAGCGTCGTCGTCCTGGTCGGCCAGACGCGCGCGTGGATCGACGAGCTCGTCGCCATCGCCAAGACGCTCGTCGTCGGCATCGGCCTCGACCCCCTCGTCGAGGTCGGCCCCCTCATCTCGGCCGCCGCCAAGCACCGCGTCGAGGCCATGATCACCGCCGCCGAGCGCGAGGGCGCCCGCGTCGCCCTCGACGGCCGCAACCTGACCGTCGCCGAGTATCCCCAGGGCAACTTTGTCGGGCCCACCATCCTGACCGGCGTCCAGCCCTACATGACGTGCTACCAGGAAGAGATCTTTGGGCCGGTCCTGTGCTGTGTCGAGGTCGACACGCTGGAACAGGCCATGGAGCTCGTCAACAACAGCCGATGTATGTTTCCTGTCGTTGTCGTCGTCGTCGTCGTCGTCGTCGTCGTCGTCTTCTCCTGCTGACCACCAGATGGCAATGGCTGCACGCTGTTCACCAACAGCCCGGCAACGGCCCAGCTCTTCCAGCGGTCGGTCAACGTGGGCCAGATCGGCATCAACGTGCCCATTGTCGGTAAGTGACAGGCAGAGGACGATGCTGCTTGGAGAAACTAACAGGACAGCACCTTCGGGACCCGTATTACGGACGGCCAACAAAGGATCGTTTCTAGGAGGTAGGTCATCCCTTCTTCTTCATGACTACTGACCTGCTGACCACCAGACTTGAATGTCAACGGGCCCTGGCAGTTCTTTACCATGACCAAAACAGTGACGTCCTTGTGGACATGATTCTCGGGTTCATTCTTCTCCTTTTCTCCTTTTCTTCTTGTGTATCGTGTCTTTGGTCACATTCTTTTATTCTTCTTTTCTTCTATGTATATATCAACCATAGCGTACGTTTCCAGCATCGTCTCCAAACCAGTCCTCTGTGGCCAGAGACTCCTCGGCCGAGGCAAAGTTGATCACGGTGCTCTTCATCGTCGTGTAGGCATGGTAGGCGTCCACGCCGTTCTCGCTGCCCACGCCGCTGGCCTTCTTGGCCCCGCCCCAGGGACTGCTCGGGTCGTTGCGGTGGTGCGTGTTGACCCAGGTGATGCCGGCCTCGATGCGGCTCGTCACCCGCAGCGCCCGCGCCACGTCCGACGTCCACACGCCCGCGCCCAGGCCGTACGGGCTGTCGTTGGCCAGCGCCACCGCCTCGTCCTCCGTCTCGAACCCGACCACGACGATCACGGGCCCAAACGCCTCCTCGCGCCAGATGTCCGTCTTGGTGATGCTCTGGCCGGCCGCATCCGTCGACACGAGCACGGTCGGCGCGTAGTAGTACCCGCGGCTGAGGTCGCTGCCGTCGAGCGGCGACGGGCCCTGCAGGCGGTGGCCGCCGACGAGGGCGGTGGCCCGGCCGCTGTCGACGGCCTGGCGCACGAGGCGCTCGACGTGGGCCAGCTGCTTGGCCGAGATGAGCGGGCCCATGGACGAGGCGGCGTGGGACGGGGCGCCGATGCGCCGCGTGATGGCCTCGACCTTGGCCCGCAGCCGGGCCAGCGTGGGCTCGAGGATGGCGTGGCTGACGAGGATGCGCGTGCTGGCCACGCAGGTCTGGCCGCTGGCGATGAAGCTGGCAAAGGCGATGCCGTTGACGGCGGCGTCGAGGTGGGCGTCGGCAAAGACGACCAGGGGGGCCTTGCCGCCGAGCTCGGCCGTGAACCGCGCGAGGTTGGCCCCGACGAGGCTGCCAATGGCCCGGCCGGCAGCGGTGCCGCCGGTGATGTCCGTCTTGCGCACGAGCGGGTGCGAGACCAGCGCGGCCCCCGTCTCGGTGCCGAGGCCGGGCAGCACCGAAAAGACGCCGTCGGGCACGCCGGCCTGCTGCAGCAGGCGGCCGAGCAGCAGCGTCGTCAGGGGCGTCAGCTCGCTGGGCTTGACGATGACGCTGTTGCCGGCGGCGAGGGCCGGCGCAATCTTCTTGACCGCAATCAGCAGCGGGTGGTTGAACGAGGTCAGCTGCACGACCACGCCCAGCGGCACGCGCGTCACAAAGTTGTGCAGCTTGCCCGACGTCGGCAGCACCGGCTGCTCCTCGACGCGCAGGACCGCCGCATAGTACCGGAACCACCGCACCAGCGACGGCACCTGCGCCCGCATCTCGGCCACGGCCCGGCCGGTCTGCCGCACCTCGAGCGGAATCAGCTCCGGCAGTGCCTCGAGAAGCAGCACGGCACAGCGGTCCAGCACGTCGGCGCGCTGCTGGCGAGGCGCCCGCGACCACACGCCGCTGTCAAAGGCGGCCTGCGCAGCCTGGACGGCCACGTCCACGTCGGCCGGCGAGGCGGCATGGCACCTGGAGGTCAGCGTCGGCATCAAAGAAGAGAAATGCCAAGCCGGGCCGGACTCACTGCGCAAAGATCTCGCCGGTGGCCGGATCCTCGACGGGAATCCTGGCGGTCAGAATGGATCACATGCTTTGAATTCCTGAACAACGTACAGCGCAGCTGTTCCGGGCGTCTCTTTTCCGTTCACCCACAGCTGATATGGACTCATGATGTTGACTTGCAGGTGTTTGAACCAACGGAAGACAGTAGAGGAATGGCTCTGTTTTTAGACGCACTAAGAACTCTTATCAGTTGACTAAGACGTTCACATAACGGCCGAGTACTTCCTGAAACTGATAGCTGTTGGCAGTTCTGTACATATCCGTGTACGATATCCGGAAAGCTGATTCAGAGTAGTACTGATTCAGAGTAGTACTGATACAGAAGAGTGATTACAGAAGAGTACAGAACAGTACAGATACAGTACTGATACAGAAGAGTGATACAGAACAGTACTGATACAGAAGTACTGATATACAGCTAGTATGTACGTCTTTTATTGAACTAGAGACCTCTTGAACTATATATAGACTAATGATAAAGCTTACTACTTCTTCAGTCAAACCCAGTCTGGGCCACTTCTCAACCTCTCAACATGGCTTCCAACACCCCCCAGGTGGTGGACATCCACACGCACATGTACCCTCCGGCGTACATGCGCATCCTCGAGTCCCGGGATGAGATCCCACTGATTCGTCGGTTTGCCGGCGCCAAAGACCCGCGGTATATCATCCTGCCCTCGGAGGCTTCCGAGGACATCCTCCGCGACAAGGACACCACGGCGCTGCCCGGCCGGCCGGTCACGTTGCACTACTCGTCCATTGCCCAGAAGATTCACTTCATGGACACCCACAAGATCGACATCTCCGTCATCTCCCTGGCCAATCCGTGGCTCGACTTTGTCGCTGCCGACGAGGCCCAGCAGACCGCCCGCACCGTCAACCAGGACTTTGCCGACATGTGTGCCCAGTACCCCGGGCGCCTGTACTTTTTCGCCACCCTACCGCTGACGGCCCCCGCCGACGAGCTGTTGGCCTTTGTGCCCTGGGTCAAGACGCTGCGCTTCTGCCGCGGGGTCATCCTCGGCACGTCGGGTCTCGGCACCGGCAAAGGCCTCGACGACCCGGCCCTGCTGCCCGTCTTCGAGGCCCTGGCCGAGCACGGGCTGACGGTCTTCCTGCACCCGCACTACGGGCTGCCGAGCGAGGTCTGGGGCCCGCGGGCCGACGAGTACGGCCACGTCCTGCCGCTGGCCCTCGGGTTTCCCATGGAGACCACCATTGCCGTCGCCCGCATGTACCTGGCGGGCGTCTTTGACCGCGTGCCCGGCCTGCGCATGCTGCTGGCCCACAGCGGCGGCACGCTGCCCTTTCTGGCCGGCCGCATCGAGAGCTGCATCGTGCACGACGGCCATCTCGTGCGGCAGGGCAAGGTGGGCCCGGAACGACGCACGATCTGGCAGGTGCTGCGCGAGCAGATCTACCTGGACGCCGTGATCTATTCCGAGGTGGGCCTGCGGGCAGCCATCGATGCCAGCGGTGCCGACCGGCTGCTCTTTGGCACGGATCATCCCTTTTTTCCGCCGCTGACGAGCGACGAGCAGGGGCCGTGGGAGAGCATGACCTGGAACCTCGAGGCGGCCAAGAAGGCCCTGGGCGACGGCAGCACCGACACGGCAGCCGTGCTGGGCGGCAATGCCGTCCGGATTCTGCAGCTCTACGGGGAAGAATGAAGATCGGAGTATACTCTATATTTCTACATACGGAGTAGATACGGAGTACTCGTACAACGTACTCATCGTATGGAGTTCTCGTATTCTGCGGCATTTCTGATGCCCACCAACAGCCTCAACATCCATAATACTACAGGATCTCGCTATCTCTCGCCGGGGTGGTTGGGTGCGGACAAGATATCAGCTGCTTATCATGCCTTGGGGGAAAAAGTGTGCCAAGACAAACGTGTGCCCGGTTGCTCAAAGAGGAAGGCGTTAGTGCTAGATAAAAATTGTCGCATGACCTCCAGGCCAGTGCTATAGTTTCCGTCCCAATGTGACTATAAGAGGAAAAAGAAGAGGAGAGAGGAGAAAGAGAGGGAAAATGGGGAATGGGAAAGAGGGAAAATAAAAAAACTAGACTAGGCTAAAATAAAAAAAATAAGAAATAAAATAAAATAGAAATAAAGAAAACAAAATAAAATAAAAATAAAAATAAAAATAAGAAAAAAATAAGAAATATAAAAGATAAACGTAAAAAGGCTGAACTGCCTGGTCACGACCGAGACTCGAAAAATTTGTCGCAAAATTTTGCCTCCTCTCGCACGGGACCTTTTCTCTCGTCGGAGCAGCTGCCCATCACCATGACCGGAATCAAGAGTCTCAACCTGTCCGCGCGGATGGCCGCCCTGCGCCATGCCTTTACCAGCTGGCAGGCCTTCCGCGAGTTCGTCGAGGTCAAGGAGACGGACCTCGACCACCACAGCCATCCCGGCCATGATGTGCGCTGGTCCAACGAGGACTTGGACCCGACCCCGCGCGAGAAACGCACCTGGAACTGGATCAACTTTGTCAACTTCTACGTCGGCCTCTCCTTTGGCAACTGGACCCTCGGCAGCACCATGACCGGCATTGGCCTCAACTGGTGGCGCTCCATCCTCGTCATCTTTGCCTCCCAGATGATCTCCAGCGTCGCCATGTTCCTCAACTCCCGCTGTGCCGGCACCTACCACATTGGCTATCCCATGGTCGCCCGCAGCACCTTTGGCATGTGGGGTTCCTTCTACGTCGTCGGCGCCCGTGCCGCCCTGGCCATCTTGTGTGAGTCGCGTGGCCCATGAAGACGAGAGGACAAGCAGACGAGAGGGCAAGAGACAGCCGGCTGACCGACCGTGTGCAGGGTATGGCATCCAACGTGAGTGCTTTCACTGAACCTCTTTTATTTTGTTTTGTATGTCCTGACCCTGACAACCCAGTCTACTCTGGCTCCAGCTTCTTGGCCATCATCCTGCGCTGCATCTTCGGCGGCGGCTTCTCTGACATCCCCAACCACATCCCCGAGAGCATGGGCATCACGAGCTCCCGCATGCTGGCCTTCTTCCTCTTCTGGCTGCTCCACCTGTGTCTGACCCCCTTCCGGCCCTACCAGCTGCGCCCGTTCTTCTGGCTCAAGGTCATTGTCATCATGCCCGCCATCTTCGGCCTCTTCATCTTCTGCATGGTCAACACAAAGGCAAACCTCTCCACCGTTATTGACGGCACCCAGGACGGCAGCAGGGCCTGGTTCATCATCTACGCCATCAACGCCGGCATGGGCAACACGGTATGCCTTTTCTGCCTTTCTGTTTGTCTTCCCACCACCGCTAACCCTCTAGGCCACCCTCATCACGAACCAGCCCGACATCTCCCGATGGAGCAAGACCAAGTCCGCCTCCACGTGGTCCCAGCTGATCGCGAACCCCATCGCCGTCACCCTGTCCGCCTCCCTCGGCATCCTGTCCACGGCCGCCATCAACAACTCCTGGGGCACCGCCCTCTGGAACCCCTGGGATCTGCTCTCCGCCATCCTCGACCGCTACTGGTCGCCTGCCACCCGCACCGCCGTCTTCTTCTCGGCCGTCACCTGGGCCCTGAGCCTCCTCGGCACCAACATCGCCGCCAAGTACGTCTGCCTTGCTCTGTCTGTCCGAGAACTGTCTTGCTGACTGCCCACAGCATGATCCCCTTTGGCTCTGACGCCTCCATGATCTTCCCGCGCTACATCACCATCCCCCGCGGCCAGTTCATCGTCAACTGCCTCGCCTTTGCCGTCTGCCCCTGGAAGATCCTCGCCTCCGCCACCGTCTTCACCACGTTCCTGTCCGGCTACGGCCTGTTCATGTCCAGCGTGGCCTCGGTGATGATTTGCGACTGTAAGTCGGAAAGTCCCAAAGAGGAAATTTGCCGTTTCCGTAGACTGACCAACCAGACTGGATCATGACCAATGGAAACGTCTTTATTGCCAGCCTGTATGATCCCACCCGCAACAACCAGAACTACTACTACTGCAAGGGCTGGAACATCCAGGCCTACATTGCCTACATTGCCGGCATCGCCCTGCCCTTTGCTGGCTTCGTCGGAACGCTGGGCCCTACGGTGTCGAGCACGGCCACCAAGATGGGCGACCTCGGCTGGTGTCTCTCGTTTGTCACCACCTTTGTCGTCTACTACGCCATCTGCCGCGTCTGGCCCACCGAGAACCAGAAGATCATCCGGGCCAAAGGTCTCAAGTGGGAAGAGCTGGAAAGCGACGAGATCGTGGCCATTGACGGAACCACCCTGGCTGCGGATGGCAACACCGTCCAGGCGCACTCGGAGACCGTCGTTTACAACACGGCGGGGCCGAAGGTGTAGCGCGGCCAGGATTCTATAGCAGACTGCAGACTAGGAGAATAAAGGTGCGGATGAGATGAGATGAGAGGAGATGAGATGAGATCAAAGGCCCTAAAATTTAGTGACAGTGCGCTGTAAATTGTAGTGGTTAAAAGGTCACGTGACTTACATCAGTAATCACGTGCCAATTTATTTCAACAAGCGGATCGCCAAAAATGTAGTCTTCCACCGCAATCCATACTTGACACAACAACCATGCCAAAGAAGACTGGAAGAGCAAAACGGGCAGCAAAGCCGGCAGACAAGCTGGAAGATGTCCAGGATGAGAAGCCGGACGCCAAGCCAGACGAGAAGATAGACGAGACGCCAGACGAACAGCCGACTGACAAGGCGACCGTAAAGGCGACCGAAAAGGCGACCGAAAAGGCGAACGACAAGGCGACCGACAAGGCCACCGACGAGGCCACCGAGACAGCGATTGAGAAGCCTGATGCCAGCGACCGCATGGCGCGGTTCCGGGCGCTGCAGGCGCGGGCCAAGGCGTCGACGGAGCAGAACCTGAAGGCGGCGGCGGCGGAGACGCAGAAGCTGACGGGCGACGTGTCGGAGCTGTCGTCGCTGCGGCGAAAGCGGGCGATTGCGACGCACAACATTCTCAAGGCGGACGTGGAGGAGGAGGGCGGCGACTTTGAGCGGAAGCGGGCGTGGGACTGGACGGCGGAGGAGAGCGAGCAGTGGGACAAGCGGATGCGCAAGAAGGCGGCGCACCGCGACAACAACGCCTTCCAGGACTACCGGCAGGAAGCCCACAAGGTCTACAAGCGGCAGCTCAAGCACAACCTGGCGGCGCCGGACCTCGAGCAGTACACGCGCGACAAGCTGGCGGCCGTCGAGCGGGCGGCGGCCGCGGGCACGCTCGACATTGTGGAGACGGCGGACGGGGAGCTGATCGCCGTCGACAAGGACGGCACCTTTTTCTCGGCCGCCGAGTCCACGTCCTTTGCCGACAACCGGCCCAGCCGCGAGGCCGTCGACCGCCTGGTCAACGACCAGCGCAAGGCCGAGGAGGCCGCCCTGCGCAAGCGCCGCGACCGCATGGCCAAGAACGGCGACGACGGCGACGTGACGTACATCAACGAGAAGAACAAGCACTTCAACCAGAAGCTGGCACGCTTCTACAACAAGTACACGGCCGAGATCCGCGAGAGCTTCGAACGGGGAACCATGATTTAGAGGCGTTGTCTGTTTTGTTTGTTTTGTTTCGTTTTCTATTTTTTTTTTCCTTCTCCTCTGGCGCCTGGCTGCAAGCGATTCTCTGTATGCTATCCTACAAAAAGACGTTGCAAAACATTCACAGGACTACAACATGCTCTTGCGCCATGCCGTCTCTGCCAGCTTGCTGATTTCTCCCACCTCGACGGCGCCGCTGACAGACTCGTCGCTCAACGCCTCGATCACGGCATCCGCCACGGCATCGGCCTTGAGCGGTGCCGGCATGCCTGCGCCTGCGATGCGGCCCAGCACACCACCGCTGAGGCGGTCGAAGACGGCGCCAGCACCGGCCATGGCAGCCAGGGGCAGCATCATGGGGCGGGCGGCGGCATCGTAGAGCATGGGAGCGCGTATGAAGATGGGGCGGTGGAGTGCAGGAGAAGACGAAGAAGATGACGAAGAGGCGGCCGTGGAGAGGAGTTGCTCGGCCTCGCGTTTCGACCCAATATAGCGAGCCGGCAGAACAGGTGATGCAGCGGCCGAGATATAAGCGAACGCGTCGACGCCGGCGTCGGCAGCTGCGCGGGCGACAAGCACTGCAGTGTCCCGGTTCATGGCGTTATAACTCATCTGACGAGCGGAAGAGGAGGAGGGCGACGACGACGAAGCAGCAGCAGCAGCAGACGGCTTCTGGCCGCCCAAGATCTTGCTCACGGCCTGCAGGGGCGACTCCTGGCCCGACACGATGCCCTTGTAGTCGGCCTCGAGCAGGATGCCCAGGCTGTGGGCAATATAGTTGGCGCCATTCAGAAGAGGCGCATAGGTTTCGGGCCGGAAGATGTCGGCCCTTTCCCAGGCGACCTTGTTGGCCCACGAGGGCCGTGTTGGTGAGCCGGTGACGACTTTCCAACGGGGCTCACCCGAGCGACTGGTCGTGTTAGAGAAGATGAAAGCAAAGGAAGCAGGAAGAAGACAGACCTGATGGAGGTGACATCCCAGCCGCGGAGGACGGCGGATCTACAGATGCGTGAGCCGAGAAAGCCGTTGCCGCCGGTGACAACGAGCTTCTTGGCGGCCGCTGCAGTGGACGTCTGCATGAAACACGGCACGGTTAGACAAGAACAGGAACAGGAGCAGGAACAAGAACAGGAACACGAGAATGGGCAGTCTGAAAACCCAGACATGAAAATCAGGCCATTTGTGTAAGCGAAAAAGGACATGCCATTGTGCGCTCTGCTCTACGGGAGAACCGGTCTGGAATCCAGGATGGGCCACGCAAAGTGGCCAGACGGCGTTCCGAAGAAAAAAGGACCGAATCAACGGCTGGGTCGTGGGATGCGTGGACGTGGTCCGCGGTCTGGTGAGCGCCGATGTTCTAGCGGAGCTACTGTGTAAACCCGGCGAAGCTGTGTGAGGCTACAGGTGGGTCGCATGCTGTGGCCGGTCTTGTTCCGGAACATTGTTTATCCGGCCTGCACGTCTTCTATGCGCCACGGTTTCTTGCCTCCGCCAGCGTCACGAACCGCAAGCATCTCACAACAGCCATGGCCCCTCCGAGCGGCGTCGGCAAGCGCGTCAAGGGCTGCCAGATCTACCGGCCCTTTATCTACGGCACGACAGCGCGACCATTCGACGACAAGAAGAACCCCAAACCGCCCGGCGTGCCAGACGACCACACGCATTCGTGGAAGGTGTTTGTGTGCGGCATCGACAATGCCGACGTCACCTACTGGCTGCGCCGTGTCCAGTTCAAGCTGCACGAGTCCATTCCGAACCCTGTCCGCAGTAGGTTTTTCGCGCGCCGCTCTTTCGTCTGGCCCCCGCTAACCAGCAGTGATCGATGGCGTGCCCGGCAAGCCGTTTGTCGTCGAGGAGACGGGCTGGGGCGAGTTCGAGATCACGCTCAAGCTGTACTACGTGTCGGAGAGCGGCGAGAAGCCGCAGACGCTGTACCACCACCTGCGGCTGCACCCGTACGGCCGCACGGACGAGGAGCGCGAGACGATGCGCGAGGCCGGCGAGATTCCCGCGTGGACCTACGAAGAGCAGCTCTTCAACGAGCCGTACGACGCCTTTTACGAGATCCTGACGGCCGGCGCGCTGGCAGCGCCCAAGGGCAGCGGTGGCGGCGGCGGCAACTCGTCGGCGTCCCCGTCAGCGTCCCTGGCGCCCATTGGCAAGCGCGGCGAGGGCGGCGTGCTGGCGCGCAGTGCCATGGTGCCGCTGACGACGCGGCCGGGCCACCCGTTCAGCCGGGAGACGGAGCAGCTGGAGATCAAGAAGCTGCAGGAGGCGCAGGTGTCTGTGCAGGGCATGACGGAGAAGCTGGTGGCGGAGCTGCGGGCCAAGGAAGAGCGGCTGGCCAAGCTGAAGAAGGAGGCGGCCGAGGCGACGGCGACGGGCTGAGAAGGCCCTACGCCAGGATCCGGAGCCAGAAGATGCGGCATGCCGACGAGAAGACGATGAGGAATCCACGCGACCCAGACGGTCAGCCAGAGCCGCGGAGCCAAGTGCCGACCAGACAGAGGCCAGAGAGTCCGGCATCATGCCATGGACAAGTCCCTTGTGATCAGTCGAGTTTGGTGAGAAGTTGTATTACTACTACATCTGAAATACAAAACCATGGGGTATCTAACCATTCCGAATTCGGATCCAACGCCTGTCTGGATCAACCAGTTGTGGATATGACAAAGGAAACGAGACAAGAGACAGAGAAAGAGACAGAAACAGAAACAGAAACAGAAACAGAGACAGAGACAGATCAAAACAAATGAAAGACATTAAAAATAGGCATTATGCATAGCTTCGGGAGGGGTCCAGCGGCAGCAGGGGCCGGCTGGAATATGTGCAGTGGCCGATGTCGTCCGACTGGTCGGTGTCGCTGCCGGACGGGCGGCGGCCGGGCACAGGGCCCCAGGCCAGGGGACGCAGCCAGAGCGGGAGCGTGCCGCCGGTGCTGTTGGCGGTGGCCGGGACGCTGGCGGTGGCGACGTCGGACACGGTCATGGCGGGCGTGGCGGGCGTGGCGGCGCGGGTCATCATGTGGGACATGGCGTCGGCGATCTCGACGGTCTCGTCGGTCAGGGGATGGCAGCGGGCGCTGATGACGGCGCTGCAGGAGCCGCCGGGCAGGGCGAGGGGGTTTCCGGCGAGGACGGCCGGGGCGGCGGACGGGGAGCAGCGGCAGGCGAGGGCGAGGACGAGGAGGGCGAGGGCGACGAGAAGGCCGAGGAGGACGACGAGGCCGAGGCCGCTGAAGCCGATGAGGCAAGAGGAAGAGGAAGAGGACTGGACGCCGGCGGCGATGACGCTGTTGCTGAGGACAAAGTGCAGGCCGGCGTAGAGCAGCAGCAGCAGGCCGGACCAGGGCAGCGGCAGGGTCAGGTAGAGCGAGGTGGTCTGGAAGCCGTGGGGGCGGGTGGAGACGCGCAGGGGCCGCCGCGTGCCGTCGGCGGTGGCGAAGAGGGCGGACTCGTGGGAGAGGAAGTAGACGCAGAGGTGGGCGTGGGCGACGAGGAAGAGGAGGGCGAGGCCGAGCTGTGGCAGGGCGGCCAGGAGAGAGGTGGAGATGGAGGGCCAGGACGAGACCCACGAGGCCGTGAGCGGACGCGTATAGATGGCGTGGTCGAGGGAGAAGTGGCCAAAGACGCCGAGGACGGCAGACGAAGAAGACGAGTGGATCTGGATGACGAGGGCGGCGACGGCGAGGCCGACGAGCGTGAGCCAGACGAGGCCGCTGATGAGCCAGCGAAGGGGGGAGGCGGCGCGGAACCAGCGAGCCGCGGGGCCGTCGGCCGGGCAGACGACGGGGTGGAAGAGCGGAGGCGGAAGCGGGCGGTGGCTGGTGGTCAGGGGGATGTCGGTGTCTTGGGTTTGGGGCTCAGTTCCCGACTGCTGCTGCCAGCGCCAGACCTCGTGCTTGGCGAGCATGCAGGCGCCGCGGGTGGTGGAGTCGGCGTCGCGCAGGAACGAGGCGATGGCGTCGCCGAGGGTGACGAGGAGGGTGTGGCGGTCCTGGAGGGAGCGGAGGCGGGTGGCCAGCAGGAGGGCGGCGAGGGCGAGGGCGGCGGTGCCGTGGACGGCGACGAGGGCGATGAGGACGGGGGTGTGGACGAAGAGCGCGGCGTCGACAACGAGCAGCAGCGCGCCGTCCAGGAAGGCGGCGCCGAGCAGCAGGACGACGAGCAGCAGGGCGGCCAGGACGCGCAGGCGGCTGTGGGCGTGGCCGTGGCGCAGCAGGTGCAGGGCGTTGCGGACGGACGGCAGGCCGAGGTCGAGCCAGCAGCGGCGGGCGTGGGCGGCGTCGAGCTCGGCGCGCGTGACGCCGCTGCCGACGGCCTGCCAGACGTACTGGGCGGTGGCGAGGTCGACGGCGGCGACGGCGGCGAGGACGGCGCGGAGGCCGAAGAGGGTGCCAGAAGAGCCGGAGGAGCCGGACAGGTCCGCCACGTGGCCGGCAGAGCGGAGGGCGAGCACGAGCAGGGCGAGGCCGGCGAGCGTGAAGACGGCCAGGAGCGCCGCCCAGAGGCCGAGGCCGGCGCGCCAGCCGCAGCCGTCGCCGCGCTCGGCCGCCAGCAGGGGATGCTGGGGCGGCTGGGCCTGGCCGGGCCACTGCCACCAGCGGCGCTTCTCGAGCAGCTGCTGGCGGGCGCGCATCTTCTCCTCCTCCTCGTCGTGCTCGGACCAGGCAGGCGACGTGGGCGTGGGCCCGAGGCCGCGGATGTGGGCGTCAAAGGCGGCCCGGCGACGCTCGGCCTGGCGACGGGCGACGGTCTCGGGGGTGTCGCCGCGGAGGTAGTTGACGACATAGTCGGGGACGAGGGAGCGGAAGGTGCTGGAGTCGTCGTCGGGGCCATTGCCGCCAAACATATCGGAGGCGTCGGTGTTGCTGCTGCGGAGGCTGAAGCTGAAGCTCATGAGGCTGCGGGAATGCCAGCGGGCGCGACGAGACGTGACGCGGGCGGCGGCGGGCTCGGGGGCGCGGACGTCGACAGGGACGGCGGCGCCCGGACGGGCCTGGGGCACGGCGCCGTCGGCACTGGACCAGAAGGACATGACGGAGTGGTTGGTGGCGACACTCTGGAAAGGCCAATGGGCCTTTTGTCTGGGGTGTCGGGACGAAGGTCGGGACGAGGGTCGGGACAAAGGTCTGTTGTGTGTGAGGGGCTGGAGAAAACGAGTGACTGAGGACGAGAGAGACGAAAACGTACCTGGAGGACTCGGCGTTGGGCCAGTGACGCTCATTTATCTTGCCATAGCCTTTGGGGAGGTTGTGGTGCTCCATGGCAGCGGCGGATGTGTTGCTGCTTGCGGAATGGTATGTTTGAAACGAGTGGACGGCAGACGGCAGGAAGGCGTCGTTGGAGGAAGAGGCTCAGCAAGACATTGGACAAGGAAAAAAGGAGATGCGGTTATTCTATACTTGAGTCTCACGAGCAGACATGACAAGGATGGCGCCCACCTGTTTCGTCTGAACAAGCACCAGGATATAGACAGGGGCTTCATACTGCTAGACTTGCAGATCTTCAGGAAGCCGTCAATTATCTCCGAATAACTGGAACTAATGACTATCCTCTGTATTTCGTACTGACTGTGCCGTACGAGCACTGACTGTGCCGTAGTATAATACTTGTCTCTTTACTCTGTACTCTGTATTACTATACTATACTCATACGTATACTCTATACGTACTTGTACACATTATGAATACTCGTACTCTGTACGATCTCTACGAATCGGAAACATATCCCTGCCCTATCGCACGCGCTGGCGGAAAATAAGGGGACCCAAGGAGGCCGTGCTGCTTCATGCGTGCAGGGGTCGTCGAGCCGGCGGTGGAGACGTTTGGCCTTTCGCGGTCTAGAGTGAGATCCCTGCCGTGCACAGCGAGCACAGCCTTGCTATGCTTCCCGGCGCCAGGAGTCCTCGTACGAGCACGAGCATGAGCACGACCACTGCATACCCCATACTCTGGAAATGAAGGATATGCCGTCACGCATGAACGCGGACGATGAAAAAGCAATGTAAAATCACGACTGTTACGACTCGAAAGTACTATTCCTTCCTACGAGTACTCCGTACTCCTACTCCTACTCCTACTCCTCCATTCGTAACTTATGCAATCCTGCGTGACCGATCATGCTCCTGCTTGCCCGTCATCTACTACGCAGACCTCTCACTTCCAAGCCTTGGCCTTCGCCCGTCGTTGCACGCCGTCTCCGTCCGCGCTTGCTCCGGCAAATCACCGTCTGCCGTCTCTCACCGGACTCGCTCTGACCTCCCCGCATTTGCATCCCCCTCTCTCGGAACGGCTGCTCCCCCGTAGCCTACTCCCTCGGAATGGTTGCTCCGTCCTGTCCTCCCGTCCTGTCCTCCCGTCTCTTGGCCTCGCCTCGCTGTCATCTCGCGCCATCTCTTCGGCTTCTGCCCGATAGCGGGACACGTACCCTTCCCCCATCCAGTACTAGTCTGCACTGCTGTGTGGAACGATAGACCCTCTTTCGCTCTTCTGTACAGCCCGAACCATCCGGGAATCGCTGTCTTGATTACTCCGTAACTCTTACTGTATGTTATCCTTAAATACCGAGTACCTCTCCTCCTTCTACACGGCCCCAACCAGCCGCAAAAGAATGCCTTCCTTTCCCAACAAAAGTAAATAGGTATGATGTCCTTGCAAATATAAGACAAAAGACAAAAGACAGAAGCAGAAAGCAAAAGGCAGAAAGCAGAAAGCAGAAAGCAGAAAGCAGAAAGCAGAAAGCAGAAAGCAGAATGACAGAAATCAAACCCAACCCCATAAACACATTCCCTTCATGCCCAAAACTGCTGCCTGTTGTCCTACACCGTATCATCATCAATCGCCTCTTCATCCACGCCACCCAACTTGAAACTCGCGTGATGGCTGTCCTCCAAATCAATCCGCAGGTTCGCCCGCGCCTTTTCTTGCGACTCCATAAACCGCTCCCAGTGCTCCGGGTCCTCCGCCTTCAGAATCTCCAGGATCTGTGTCCGGTCCTCATTAAACACACGCGCAATCCCCTTCTCCGCCACCTTCTGGTTCAGCTCCGGATCGTTCAGCTCCGTCACCAGCTCATACAGAAACCGCTTGTGCGCCGGATCCGACTCAATCTCCTCCACCCCCGATAACAGGTTGTAGTGCTTGAACCATCCACTCCGGAACCGATGGCCCGCACGCAACACACGGCCCTCTTCGTTCGTCAGTCCCTTGGACGACAGCGACATGGCAGAGTTCGACCGCGACAACCCAGACAGATGCCGGATTTCCGTGTCGTCCTCGCCGTCCGATAGCACCGCCGCTAGGTCCGGCTCCGCCTCGTTGATCGAATCGATCGAGTCCGCATGCGGCTTCGCCCTCTCCACACTCGACGGCGGAGACAGCGACACCCCACTGTCCGTCGACACACGCGTCTCCGGAAACTCGTCCTCGAATCGCTTGATAATCCCGTCCAATGTCTGGTCGAGGAAAAGAAGACGCTCTGGAGGTCACAACGGTTAGAATCACTTATACAAAGCACCATCCAGAATACTTACCATAGGTAATGCTCGTCCCACCAGTCGTCTTGGCCTTTTGCAGCGGTCCCTGCAGCCGGAGCCGGATCTTGCGCGCGCTCTGAAGCAGGTGCTTCGACATGTCCTTGGCCTTGCTAGGCCCGGCCAGCTTGGCCGCTGCTGTCGAGGCGCCCGTCTCGTCACCCTCCACGCCGCCCTCAAACTCTCCAGAAGGCCTGCCCGCATCTGTTGCGTCCGTTCCACGGTTCTTCAGACAACACTCCAAGGCTTGCGCCACCCCGGTGCCTCCAATCACATAGTCGTCGTCTGGCGCCACATCCACGTCGTCTCCATCGTCTAGCACCTCCACGTCGTGGCCAACAAGCTGCTGGATGACATCCGGATACTCCGCACTCTTCAACGACGGCGTCTCCGACGAGTCCTTGCTGCTGCTTTCCGTACTGCTGCTTTCCGTCTGGTCCGGACATGCCAGGGCGTCGCTTCCAATAGAATCGGCATTCCGCGACGTCACACGGTCCACATTGCGCAGGCAGTAAGCAAGCACCTGTTTCGCCATGCCCCGCACAATCTCTGTCGACTCGGCCGTCGGCGTCTCCATGTCAATGGCCACAATGGTCGGTGACAACCGCGTGGCCGCCAGCAGTGACGCATAGAATGCACACGCCTGTTCTTGCACCTCTTCTGTCCGGGCGTCTGCCAGTTTCGCGAGGGCCGCATTGTGCATAATGTCCAGGTGCGTCAGCCCGTTGATCTCCGGAATGATCTCCGCAATCGCAATCGCCTGCTCGGCGTTGATGGCCGCATCCGCAAGATTCAGCCGCTTCAGCATGATCATCTGTGGCAGATAGCGCCGGAGAAGAGCAATCGCACTCGGCTGCATCTCAAACAGGTCATGGTTGTGCGACAGGTCGAGGAACCGGAAGTTGTGGAGCTTGGTCAGCTGCGGAAGCAGCTTGCACAGCGAATTGGGCTTCAGATTGCAGTCCGCCAGACTCAGCGCCCAAAGTGAGTCGGTCGAACCAACGACATCCGCCAGGTTCTCCAGTCGGTCACGCAGGTCGTTGCCGCCCAGATCCAGACTTTCACACTTGCCGCTGGCAATATATCTCGCCACATGGGCAACACCTGCATCATCCAGATCATTGTTGGCCAAACCCAGCCGTTTCGTTCCGCACTTGATGATGCCATCGATCAACATGCCGATCGAGTCTGCGGCAATGGCCGTGTCTCCAAAATTCAGCAGCTCCAGATTGGCACCCCCGAGACGCTCCCCGATGGCTTTGGACAGCAGTTCTGCCACTCCAACGGTCCGCTCCACCACCTTGTGTCTCGGTGTAGTTGGGCTTGGCGCTATTGCCTCGGCCTCGGCCTGCAACGATTGCGATGCTCGCGGTTGTGGGATGGTGATTTTGGACAAGTCCAGCACCTTCAGCGACCGGCACATGTACACAAAAAGGCACACATACTTCCAGCCCACCGTGCCAATCTTGTTGTTCTTGAGAACAAGCCGCTCGACAAAGCCTCCTTGTTGCGTCGCGCCGTTGGGCTTCGCAGCCGTCACCGGCACCGTCTGTCCGTGGCTCATGGTGCTGCCACTGAGGCTGTGGTTGTGCAGTTGATGGTGGCGTAGGTGGATATGCTTCTTCTGCGGCTTTCTCGCCGCCAACAGCCCAGCCAAGATCACGCGCAGGCCGTCGTCATTGAGGCCACAGTTGTCGAGGATCACTTCCCGGATAGGAACAACAGCCAAGAAGTCACCCAGCGTGACGAGGTCAGCTAATTGTATCCAGTACCCGGTCAGATCCAGTTTCGTCACCACACCCACATCGCTGGAAAACGCTGTGGGGTCGGACAGCTGCTCGACGATCTTCTTGAGGATGGGCGTTTCACGGAGCTGACAACACCGGCGGTAGATGCGCACGGGATTTGTCGTGGGCGTGAGCTGCATGCGAGGTGTTGTCGCCGCATTGCCGTTGCCAGCCGGTGCATCATTCTGGTCAGAGTCATCGCTATCGAGATGAATCTCCATGGGTATGGACCCGTTGGCCTCGGCTAATCTTCGCTTCCTCTCCTTCCGGGCCTTTCTTTCTTCCTCGCTCTTCTTCTTCTTCTCCTTCTTTCGCGTACCGTCGGCCGCTGACTTCGCGTCTGTTGCTGTCGGTGTTGCCGGTGCTGCCGGTGCTGCAGGCTGAGCAGCAGCAGCCGGTGTATCTTTGTCTTTGGGCTTTGTCGGGCTCGCTGCCGGCTTGGCCGCAGGGTCCACTGAAGGAACCACAATAGGGGCCGCCTTGTTCGCAGAGGGGCTCGGCGCAGCGGGCGATGGTGCCGGCGCAGGTGCAGCTGGCGATGCGGCCCCATTCGTGGCCTTGGGCGGGGTTTCTTGTGGTTTGCCGGCGGGTGGCGTTGCCTTTGCGATCTTCGGCGCATCCCCCTCACTCTTCTCCGCAGGCTTTTTTGTGACGGTGCATGCGGGTTTCTTCAGAGCAGAATCCTGGTCTTCGTATTTGGGCATCGGAGCAATTTCGACATCGACGCAAAAGGCCACGCGGCGAAGCTTCGTCTGCTGCAGCTCGGACATTCGACACCTCTCGCGATTCCGGTCGACGTTCAGAATCTTCCGCTCCACCAAACCATGGTTGGCCCGGAGGTTGGGGTTGGAGCTGCCCGTCGTAGACAAACGGCGCAGGACCTGGAAAAACCCGGCCTGGGCAGACGATTTGGGCGGTGCCGGGATGTAGGGCTCCTCGCCCTCGGACTTGGCTGCATGTTGCAGAACGGCGTTCTTGGACGGGTTGGCCCGGGGGACCGAGAGCTCGGCCTGTTTGGGGGCCGCGCTGGAGGCCTGGGGTGGCGAGGAGCCGGGAGTGGAAGAAAACTTGGACGAGAGACTGGAGAACCAGGAAGACCGCCGCTGCAGTTTCGTGCCGGGTGCTGGGGGCTGCACCAATAGAGGGCTTGAGTTGTCGAGGGAAGTGGAAAGCGGAGGCGCTGGCCGCGAACCGGGTGGAGGGGACTCGGACAGTGGAGGGGACGATGGATGTGTATGTATGGTATTCCGCCGACGAGGAATCTGCTTGGCGCCCTTGTCTGGGGAAGGAGGCTGGTTAGAAGGCCGTTCTGGCTGCGTGTCGTGGGAAGCGAGTGCCGACTTACCCTTGGAGCCGTGCGACATCCAGCTGACGTCAATCCCGTGAATGTGCTCCATGGCGATCGAGGCGGGTGCAGCGCAGTTGTTGAGTCAAAAGAGGATGGAAGAAAAGGTAAAAGTGGTAATAGGGTGTAAGATACGAGTAGAGGCAGGGTTTCAAAACGAGGCAGACAGAGCTGGTCAGGCCGAAGCCACAGTGAGCAGAACCATGAGGAACCAGAGAGGAATCGCAGAGGTGAGACTTGGCAGATGTTGGTTGAGGAAAACGATTTCAAATTCCACGCAGTCGACCGTCGCCTTGGAGGATGCAGGAATGCAGGAGAAATGAACAGAGACAGTGAATGGTTGGTAGATGGAACGGGTGTGGTTGGTGGCGCTGGCTCAATTGCCCACAGAGACGTACACAATTATAGTTCGTGCTTGAGGGCCTGGTGTGAGCGAGTGATAATAAAAAGTCGTGCTATGCAGAGAAACAGGTGTGGAGACGGTCCGTTTCAATGGCTGGCGATGCTCGCTGTGACGTTGGACAGATGTTCAGCAGGCGGGCGATGCAGCGGTGCAGCGGCGCAGAGAAGGCAAAAGTGAGGCTGTTTTTCTCTCAGGCAAAAGTGCCGAGGACAATAGCAACAGCAAGATACGGCACGGAAGGAACACAAGAAGGGCTTTCGGTCCAGAGCAGGCGCCACCGATAACAGAGAAAGTGCGAGTGAGGGGGTCTATCGTACAAGTACGGAGAGGTTGGGGCGGCGTGGGCCCTACGTCGCAGTTGGTAGGAAGGGGCGATGGATGGTTCAGGAAAGGCCGCCAGCACCAGGCGAACAAAGCTCGCCAGGGTATGGAGTATGTACGGAGTATTAGCCAGTGATGATCCGCCTATATGTTTCTTTGTCTAGGCTGTTTTAGGGATCTTTCCCTTGTAATCGTAGAATCGTAGGCCTCTTGTGCAGGCCTATACCGTCATGCACACACTGCACAACCCCCGGATTATTACGAGTCCCCCTGTAAACGAGTACTCCGTACTCCGTATTCCACGAGCAAATTCGCCCCGGAATACGGACGCCGTTCCGTATTGAACGGCAATTCAGTGGACCAACTTCAATGATGGAATTTCGTCTCATCCAACGCCCATCTCTATTACGCGTTCCCCACCACCGCAACATCTCAATAGCGTCTCTTTAGCTTCCTTTCTTCTCCTCTTCTTGCCCCCCCTCTTCGTCTTCCATGATTTTTTGATTTTTTCCATTGAGCACGAGGAGGGTCACATGCCCGACAAGCCACGAGTACGAATACGCCGCACGCTGTACGCGAAGAGTGCCTGAAGTCACGGGGTGACATGGAGCCTCTTTTTTTTTTAGCCCCTGTCTCGCCTACCACGTATCATTATGGAGTACTCCGTACTTCACGGGTACTTGTGAATGCACTGTACTCCGTACAAGCAAGTATGCGTTGTATTTGAGATCCTCCCAGCGGCAGCGGCGCGTATGGATCCCGGTCACGACGGTCACCCCGAGTCGTGACTCGCTCGGCATGTCGTAGAGGATATTAACTCACAACTAGAGCCAAGCAAGCAATGATGGGCGGTGTGCTTCCATGGACAATGGAGAATGACGGCGTTCTGAGGGGGGGGACATTTCGCAAAGACTCCGTACTCCGTACGGAATGCACAGTAGCAATTCCAACCCAGTGCGGGGACACGGAGCCTATCTTCCAGCGGCCTGGTATTGCTGTGTAGTGCTGCTTGGCAACCCCACCCGCCGCAATTTTGCCTCCCAGGCTGCTCGTACGAGCACCCTGCACGATTTCTCGTACGGCATTTGGTACGAGTACTCGTACCCGTACGGAGTAAGATACGGAGTACGAGCATCCCTACGGAGTACGAGTACGAGTCTTCTCGCGTGACTCTGCTCTTGTCGCCCCGAGCATGAATACAGTGAAATTGCTGCTCCAAAAGCACACGTGCCGTCCACCGGAAGTTGCCGCCCTGGTCTGCCGACGTCATGCTCACGAGACCGGCGCACCCGATCACACAACTCGACTCGTCTGTACGAATACGGCCAACTCCGTACACGAACCTTGGATCCAGAACGTCTCAATACGGCAGACGCGAGTGGTCAGATTACCCACCCTCTTTTATTTTTACTTTTCCTCTTTTTCCAGTCTTGATTTTGGAATTTTTTTGATTTGTAAGAGATGCTCGCCAACCCAACGAGCTCCTTTTTTTCCTCTTTTTTTCTTGCCGCGCCGAGGCAAAGTGCACTCACTGTAGGGTAACCGAAACAAGAAAACCAGATGCCACGACTTTTCAGGAGATAATAAACACACAAGAGTCCCGTCTGCCAGCCAACGCTTACTCGCGCAGCTCGGCAATCTTGGCCGCCACGCGCGCCTTCTTCTCGTCGTGCGACAGCTTCTTGGCCTTGTGCTTGAGCGACTCCTGCTTCCACTCCTCCTTGGTCTTCTTGGGCGCGTCGCTGACGTACTTGCGGAAGGGGTCCTCGCGGATGGCCTCGTGCACCTTGGTGTACAGCTCCTCCAGCTCGTCCGCAGTCACGTCGTCCTCCGTGTACTGCTCGAACTGGCTCTTGAAGCGCTCCTCGTCCTCGTCCTCGAGCAGCTCCATGTACTCGCCGACGTGGCCGCCGTAGATGTACTTCTTGAGCACCTCAGCGTCCAGCTCCTCCGACTCCATGTCGAAGCCGGGGAAGCGGTTCTCGGAGTGCGGCACCAGGATGCCACCGTCCGAGGCGCCCTTGAGCGCACCGAAGATGCGCGCACCCGTCGACGTGCGCTTCAGGCCAACGTCCAGGAACGCCTTGAAGGGGCGGCGCTCCTCGCCGTCCTCGCCCTCAGCAGCCTCCGTCAGGGAGAACTCACCATCCGGCTCCTCCACACCCTTGAAGGTGTTGTCCAGGCCGAGCTTCTTGAGCACACGGCGGGCAATCAGAAGGCCGGTGGCGTAGGCAGCAGCCCAGTTGGTCAGGCCGTGCTCCAGGCCGAAGGCGCGCAGCTCGTGCGAGTAGGCAGAGACAAAGACCTTGTCGCCCGTGATCTCGGCCGTCACAATCTGCATGATAATGTCGCGGTTGGTGAAGCGAACCACCAGGCGGTACTTGGGCGAATTGTACTTGTTCTTCGCCTGGTTGATCAACCGCTTGCGGGCATAGTAGTCGGTCTTGCCCTGCTGGCGACGCTTGTACTTCGTCTGGAAACGACTGCACACCGTTGTCAGTACACGTATAAAACGGTTGGCCGGGCTTGGATCTTGGATAACTCACCTGAAGTACGAGCTGTTCTTGACGAGCTTGTGGAAAGGCTGCAAGAAACAAACCCCGAGTCAGCAATTTGCGCTTCAGAGATAATACCCTCGTCCTCCTTTTTCCTTCCGAAGCATCTTGCATTGACTCTCTCATTTCCTCTCTTCCAATATTTGTTCCGTCTCGCGTCCTCCTCTTTCTTTGCGGATATGAACTGCTACCGTCAAGGCAGAGTCCTCTCCTGTTTGTGAACTTACCATTTTGGCGGCTGGATTTGCAAAGTCGGTGCAAATTTGGCAATGTCGTGAGGTGGATGAGATCGAGAAAAAAAGTTCGACGCAAACCGCCAGGAAAAAATGATTAGTGCACTACTTTTCGCACAGAATTTGTGGTCCACCCCGCGCCAAACCCTAAGATTCAGAAAATGGTCGGCGACGAGCCAGACCATTGTGGCGTCATTAGTCATAATGTGTGGCGTTGCGTCACGTGCTGTGTTCCTAGCTCAGCCACATTCAGCCACATCCCGGCACATATTATCCCCAATACCGAGGCATACAGCTCAGCTTCACGGAGAGGGGTTCAGGCCAATGAGCTACATGGAACATACACGGTGTATATGAACGTATCCGGACCTGTTGCTTTCAAAGAGCTCCGAAATACATGATTTATTGGACAAGATGACAAGCAGGGCTTCAAAACAGCCCAAAGTGCTTCTCTTCGATATCGGTGGTGTCTGTGTAGGTGGCCAGGGAGACGAAGACGAAAGCATGTCAACACAATTCTGACTCTGATACAGGTCCAGTCACCGTTCCAAAGCATCCTGGACTATGAGCTCGGCCTGGGTATTCCGCCAGGATGGGTAAACTATTCCATCTCCAAGACAGCACCCAACGGCTTCTGGCACCGCCTTGAACGAGGGGACATTCCCTTGGATGCTGCATTTTATGCTGGGTTCGACCGTGACTTGCGCGACCCAGATCGCTGGCGAGACTTTTACACCGCTGCACAGCAACGGAGCAAGGGCACAGCCAACGACCTGCCCGAACAGGTGCCGCCTGTACCGGAGGTGGCGGGTGAACGCCTCTTCGACGAGATGATGGCTGCGTCCGAGGCACCAGACCCTTGGATGTTCCCGGCGCTCCAGGCACTGAAAGCGAGCGGCCAATACATCCTGGCCGCTCTGAGCAACACGGTCATCTTCCCACAAGGCCACCACTTATACCGTGAGGACTTCCTCTCGCACCCCGTACGCGCCCTCTTCGACGTGTTCATCTCGTCGGCCCACGTGGGCCTGCGCAAACCCGAGACGGCCATGTACCAGATGACTCTGCAGGAGGTGGATCGGTATGCGCGGGCGCACGCCGACTCGCCTGCCGGACGGGCCAACGGCTGGCGGGACGGCGTTGCGGCACAAGACGTCCTGTTCTTCGATGACATTGGCGAGAACCTCAAGGCGGCCAAGAACTTTGGGTTTGGAACCGTCAAGGTGGATCTGGGCCATGCCTACAGGGCAGTGGACACGCTGGAAGAGATCACAGGGTTAAAGTTGGCCGGAAATCACCCTCGACCGTTGCGCCTGGCCAGACTATAGAAGTGGATGAGCTCTGGGACGAGCGGGATACAGGTTCCCTGCCCTTTAGAAAATGTCTTTGAATGTTTCGTGGACAAGGCGAGACTTGCCCTCCTCTCAGCCAAATAATATACTCCGTACACACCAAAACAATGCAAGTCCTGCGCAAGATACTCCAATCACAACCGTTCCCCTTTCTGTGACCGATTCCTAAACATGTGATAATTAATGGAATCGTATACGAAATACGTGTAAGAACCATGGAACCGCAGGCCGTCTTGGACGCGTGTCTCATGACACAATCAAGACACCCTGCCGCATGGCTCGCTTGAACTGCTCAGCAAACCCTTGGGTGCCGTTGCAAGCGCTCTGTTGTCTTTTATCCATGGCCAGAGGCATCCATTCCTGGATCTTTTCTTGCCGATGTTTGTTCTGGAAACGACTGTCAGCAATGGCACTCCAGCGCGGAATACGGGGTTCTTGGGGTAAAATACGCACAGAAGGATGTGTGCTGATGAATTCAGGCGGCTGGAAGTCCTGGGACTGATCCATGCGGCGCCAAAACTCGGCCGCCTGGGCTGGGTCGTAGCAGGCCTCGGCCATGAGCATGAGGCCGATGTAGTCGGCCTCGCTCTCCTGCCGGCGGCTCATGGGCGTGTTGAAGGCGAGGTCAATAACGGGCCGCAGCACAAAGTACGCCAGGCCGGCCGACAGGAAAAAGGCGCTGGTGAGCAGCATGGTCGTGCCGATAGCTGACGATGCCCGCTCGCCGTGGTGGTTGGCCAGGTTGTGCGCAAGCTCATGGCCCAGTACCGCCGCCAGGCTGTCCTCGTTGCGGGCCACGGAAAAGAGCCCACTGAAGACAAACACTTTTCCGCCCGGAAGGACGAACGCGTTGACCGTCTTGGGGTCGTCAATCACGCGGATCTCCCAGTCGTTGTTGGTGGCCGACATGCCGCTGACGGGAATGAGCCGGTTCATGACGTGCCGGACCACCAGCGTGCGCGGGTCGTAGTCTGACAGGAATACCTGGCCCTGCTGCTGGGCCTCCTCCATCAGCGCCTCGTACTGCAGCTCACCCAGCATGCGCATCGACTCCTCGTCGAAGCAGTTGAACCGCCGTCGGCCCGACACCGGCACAACTTCCAGATGCGTAAAGTAAAACACCAGCGCGCTTGCCATCGCCAAGAGCACAACCGTTCGCATGCCTGTGCTGTGCACCAGCCGTCCCACCCTCCCGCGTGGGGGGATGGGGCTTCCGGAGTAATTCCTCTGCGAGTATCCTCCATCCTCGAAGCTCGAACGCGGCGGCATCTCCTGGGGCGATACGGGGACGCCCTGGTAGATCCGCTGTTTCTGCTGTCCTTGGCGGCGGCCATTGTGACCATTTGGCTCGTAGTTGTACGGTCGCTGCGCCGTGATCACAAACGATCGAGTCCCGGCAATGCCAAAGACAGAGACGCCTGCTGCCTCTGCCTTCGATGCCGACATGCGTAGCCGAGGCATCCGCACTGGAAGTGGACCAGCGGAAGCAGGCGTCAGCCGCACGAGGTGGGTGAGGCGGGCGAGGGGCAAGGACATGGCGCCAGAGTGGGTGGTGGATGCGCGCACCTCAACACCTGCTCGTAGAAGCGAAAGCGAAAACATGCTGTTGGACGGGGTTGGATGCTCTGCCGCGATATGCATTTTTGGGCGGGGGACCAGTGAAATGATTGGCGGCGAGCAATCCTGGAGTGCTGAATAAGCAGTCAAAGCCCGAATTCCCCTTTCCTCCTCTACTCCGCATGATGTAATGATATCATGCGACGCAATTTTCTGTGCATTTTGGAGACAGGATTCTCAACAAAAAATAAGAAAGTCCCAAATTGGGATACCATTGACAGGCAATTGTTGAGCAGGGCATTACAGAAGACGAGCTAGGCGTGGATTTGTGTTCAACTGCACTATTGGAAACTACGGCAACAAGGAAGTCTAATAGAACGGTTGCCTACCGTTGTGTGGCTTACGTACCGTGCATAAAAGACGAAAGACGAAAGACGAAAGAGGCAAGACGGCAGGTGTCGGTGGAAGGGATGAGCGGGCGGCAGGCAGATTCAACTGTGTACCTGGTGTTTCTTGGCAGTTGGTCCACGTCCTGGCGACGGGTTCTAGACTATGTCAGAGGACCTCGTTCTGAGAACTACCACACGCTGCCTGAGATGCAAATGAGGCGTCTCTTAACCGCTCTGGTTCTTCTTAGTACAAAAGTAAAATAGAACGTCCGGGTTGAATCCGAAGTCACCAAACATAGGTGAAAAGGCAGGATAAATCCAGCTGAAATCATATAAGTATCACTCAGATCAGAGGTGAAAATCAAATACAGAACTAACTCTGTGTGGCAAATATCACTATCTTCAGAACCAACAGGAGCTGTTTCATGTGCCTTGCCCACATAAATCTCTCGGCATGGCCCCCTAAAGGAGTGAACCACCAACAGTATACCACTCCAACTGGAACGGAAAGAATCTTCCATGAAGAAAAGGTGCCAACTGCACCAGGTGAGATAGATCGAAGGATGGATCGGAATATATTTACCAGTGTTATGGTAAAGGGAACGTTGAAGCTTTGGACCATTTCCTAGAAGAGTAATTCCGCCATACACTTAAACAAGTGTGCTTCTTGAAGCCAACATAAGTAGTTTCGCCTCAAGAATCGGATCTACCATCCTTCCGTATATGTTGTTGTAGATTGTAGAGGTGTCCATAGCAACACCAATTATTGCTAGCAAATCGCAGTTCCATCCGTTATGCGTATACTCGTAGTTTTTTTTATTCAAAAAAGCTCGTGCCATCTATCGATACCTCAATGCCTTGCAGATATTGATCTTGATAATAGATCTGGCCGGCCCGCTATCAAGAAATAAAACATGCAATATATGGCCCATTTAGGATACTCCTTCTCCACCGGAGCAATACCAAACAGGGTCGTCCTAGGACGGACTATGTAAATATTGGATTAAAGAATCAGACATGTCCTCCTTGCTTGAAACCACGGACCGTTTTCGGGACCGAGTCCAACCATCTTGCGTCCGGATCGAACAAGTTCCGTGCTGGGAGGCAAATTATTGCTATACCGCGGCACCATCGCCAGCGAAGTACTCTTCTTCGTATCTATTTGGGGAAAGAGTCTGTCTTGCGGTACCATCGCGGTGCCGGTGGGCTGTATTGATGACCTATACCCTTTTTATACAACTGTACCCGGCTGGCCAATGATCCGTTCGTTTCCAGCGCCGGTCAAGCGATCCTCCAGCCCCACAATGCCTCGGTATGGACAGCACCTCGCCAACAACAAGTGTGCAAAGGCCTTTTGATGGCTCCTCCCCCCTAGTCGTATAGCTACAATGCGATTCCAAATGAAGAATAAGTGTTGTTGGAGGCAAATTCTGAGGGATCAGACGCCCGGTATTATGGGTTCATGCATTATAGTAATCAACGCCAGAGCCAATATATGTGATATGTGACGTGTATCTGGTAGCAGTGACTGCGGGTATTCCATATCTCATGTTCTTGTAGCTTTGATAGTGGACCGACCGGTCACGGATTTTCCCACCAAAACCAGACCGAAAATGCAACAGAGGCCGTGTTTTATTCTACTTCCGATGATCCATCTTCATCGCAGTCTTCAAAGGATCATGTCGCATGTAAGATAGCCAGTCTTGGCACCAATTACCCGGTAGGCGGCACCATCTCGCGGAGTACAGAGTGATGCCTCAGTTTATGAGTATTCCGCGTCCCGTCCGGACTCCGTAGGCTACCCCGGTCCTGCCTACGATCAGTATCTACTAGATCTTCGCATTCACAGAACTGGAGTAAATTCATCTAGCCTTTTTTATGGAGACACACAGTTGTGAAAGCTTTGCTACGAACATTAGCGCCCATACGAAGTGCATATGCTTGTATGTACGAATTCCTTGTATCTAATTTTCTCGCTTATTTGATGCCTTTTAGGAAGGTGATTTTTATGCAACGGAGCGAAAGGAAGAAGAAAATAGAATAAATACACCACGCGAAGTATGGAGCACTTGAAGACTACTTTTAAAAACATGATTTCAATAGGTTGCTTTTTAATTGATCATCCTTTCATTTACCCTAATGGACCATGGTATGATCGTCAAAAGTAGGCAAATATTCTTGTCCTCGCGTTACTACACACATCCCACCCTTTTGCGGGAGCGGCCCGTCGTGTTAGTTTATGACCAGGGTATGTGCATCTACAGGATGAACAGGCAGTTCCATTCTGATCGTTAAAGGGAGCAATTTTTTAACAGTGAAACGTGCTACTGTATTAATATGGAGTGCGACGTACGGGCGCGTACGACGTATCGTACACAGTAGCAAAAATCCATTAAGATCGGCATTTTGTTACCTCAGACCGGTGTACCAAGAGTGCCTGTGCGAGGAACAGCAACTTTGAGTTGCAACGATAGATAATTATGGATCAGGACGATTCCTAACATCGGACTCAACCCCCTCACATACGCCCAAGAGCACGAACAATCAGACCCGCATCTGAGTTTTCTTTGACACAAGAACGGAGTACGGAATACGGGGCACGGAATTTGGAATACATGCCCGATTAAGCTACTCGAACGGGTCGGAGTACTTTTGCATGCCACAGAAGCCGGCAGATCAAACCGCGATGTGCGATGTTGCTTCTTTGAATTCTTTGAATTCTTTTATTCGTTAAATTCTTTAATTTATCAAATTCTTTGATTCTTTGACAGCGGGCATGTCGTTACAGCCAAAAGAGAGCTTCCCATAGCCCGGATCCCGACTCGGGATATGCTCGCAAACATCGGGGCCTATCATGCCGTAATGAAATCACCGAGAAAATGGCTGCAGAAATGCCCCGTATGGAGTACAAAGGGCATTACCAGCGGGAATAATAACGCAATTCTGCCCGATGCCACCTAGGGTGTGTCCGGGAGAAGCCCAGATACTCCGTATTTAAGAGGAGGGCCCGAACTCCGTGCGCCGTATTTCCGAAAACGTTCAGCGCGCCTAACAGGAACCGCAGAACCAATAGGACAGGATGCAGGGTGTCGATGGACGCACAGCCCATGACGCTGAGCCTCGCCAAACCACTCTTCATTGAGAATTGATCTGCCTGGGCGCAGCGGGTACTCCCACGCAGAGGAGTTGTTGAGGAGCAGAAGGATACGCCGTGCAGTTTGGGGGTACGTCGCAGACGTGGGAGTAGCCTGGGCGTGCGGAATATGCAGAAAGGATTTCTTTGAGTACGGAGCAGTTGGACTCGTATAGCCAGTCGTATTCACTTGCACGGCTACGCGGCCGATCGAAAGGAATCAGTGCGTCCTACGCGTAAATGGAAGGTGGCATACAGAATACAGAGCAAATGGCCGAAACGTCATTGTCTATGAAAGAGGTGTGTACTTTGTTTGCTTTGTTGGGATCTTGTAGGATTGGGGTTTGCTGGCATACCGAGTACCCGTATGGAGGGTACTCCGGTCGGTGACGTCCCACGTCATACGAGGGCGTTGTACGGAACACTCCTCCTCGGTTCCTCCTCTGGACTCCTCTGGACTCCTTTGGACTCCTTTCGATTCCTTTAGAGCGCCGATGGTCCGACAGAGCAGTCGTGGCCTGACTTCCCAGACCGACGAGGCAAAAAGGAACCTTCCGCTGGACGGAGCCCACTCCCAACATCCAGAACGGCCAGGGCTGTGGCATAACTGCATCCCGCAGAAGAGAGGCAAGAGTGGCGGTCATGCGCTATCCTTCTAGCAGCAATCACCCGTTATTTCTTCTAGGGTCCTCTGTAATGGCTTACAAGCAGACTACGGAGCACATTTCTATGGGGTCTCCAGGAAACGAGGATCCTATTTGTCCAGGAGAATGTGGATCTTGGCTGGCCGGACGAGACAGTGCCCGGAAGGCCACTTCCGGCGGATCCTATCACCCCTATCACCCAATTAGCCTTCGTCATGGCCAACGGACCGCCTACGAGTGCGCATAGAGCACGCACAGAGCCTGGAGCACTCTATACGAGTCTCCTACTCCGCATTTTGTGCCCGGGCTTGTCTCGTGCTCTGTTCGCATGCAGAGGACTCAGGAAGAAGCAAACAGCAGGACTTTTTCCCTCCCCATACTGTTGGTCTGCTCGAATGACAGATTCATTGGGGAGTGCGAGGCCGGCGCAGGCTGTCAGTCAGAGCCAAGAGATGTCAATTGAGGAAGAAAATACCTGCACAATGGCTCTCTGTTTGTTTGGGAGGACTAGCCGACGGGCCTAGAAGCCAACAAGAGGTCCCTTTTTCGTAACCTCTGCGATCTTTCTTGTTGGATGCCTTGCCATCGGCTAACTGTGCGTTGCTACCCACCATAATTAGATCCTGCGCCAAAGAGGAGACGGGCAGCACATTGGCCAGAATAACCGAGACAAGCTTGCGTACTCCGTGTCTTCCTTTTGTCCTGACGGGTTGGTTCCAGGGTGCACGGCATTCGCACACGGCACACGGTAGGGCAGGCAAAATGGCTGCACTGCTGCCGGGCATGGCTATTGGCTGAGCTTCTTTCCGTGTGACGAGGACCCTGAAGACCCTGATGGCTCTGAAGCACAGTGCCCAGCGGGGAGCCCACGGATACAACCCTCCGAGTTGGTCCTGTTTGTTTGAATTTGCTGAGTGTGTCGTGTGCTTCGTGCTCACATGCCGCATGAATTTCTGACATGTGCGAACGCGCGCGTGCTGCGCGCGCATGAAAATGGGATCTGACTGTGATCCTCCTTTTTTCGATGTGTCAACAAAATGTGTCGCTTGTTTGCCGCCTCGACAGCAACACTGTATGAATAATACGAGTTGTCACACTCGTATCTTACGGTACGAATACGCTTGCCGGTACCCAACTTATGCGCATGCAAGGCACGCTGAGCCGCAACCAGATAGTAGGGGCAGCAGCCACTGGCACGCCACTCGGAAAGTGGGGTTAGTCAGGGCCTCGGGGGCTTGCTGCGGTGCTTGGCTCAGCTGCAGGCCAGTGAAAGGGGAAGAAATCGTCCATTTTTTGATATTTATTTTGAAGGAAAGAAAAATGAAAAAAAAAAAAAAAAAAACGAAACCCCCGAAAATTAAGGAATATGCCTTGAAAGGACCCAAGACATGCTTGACAGAGGCGTCTTTGACCACTTTCGTCTTGTCTCAAGCTGCACACCGAAAACAAAGAAAGCGCGACGTTAGCGGCGATCTCTCAAGCCCAATACAGGAAGCCGCTACCACGGCACTCCATCGCTAAGACGGATTGGAGCTTTCCGAAAGAGACAAGGAAGGTGCGGCAAGACAAGAAGAATAATTCGGAAAGAACGACGCGGACTCTCATAAAGAAAGAGTCCAGAGGCGGCCGAAAGGGGGAAAATGCCACTCGAGACGGAGCAAGAACGGGCTTTTGCGACACGACCTGCGCGATAAGAAGGTGATACACCCGTCCAAGTACGGAGTACAGGGGACATCCTTACGTGGGTATTCTGTGGCCCCACAAGGCTGGGCGGGCCTTGGGCGCACAGGCCTCTTTGGGAAAGCTCGAAACATGACCTCATTGGGAGCGGGGAACGACGCCGCCGACAAGCTCCTTCCTCTTTCATGTGGAATTGCAGCCTGCTCTTTCTGTAAGTTGCACTGTCTCCTATCATGGTGCTGAGCACACAACCGCCTCATTTCCTCCTCATTTCGCGCCTTCTTTCACGCACCTGCCAATGCTCTTACTGGTAGTGCAAATCAAGGGGGGCGACGCAGGTACCGGCGCCAATGTAATCCTCTCCCGAAACTTTCTCTTGTCTCTACCAGTATACAATAAATCGACGTTGGGGGCGTACACTAAACTGCCATTTTCCCGACAGGCACTCTGCATTTTAGCTACTAATGGGGGCGACTTTGTTGGCCGCTACGAGCTACGAGCAGCTACATCCCGGCAGGCAATACCTTGGACCTCAGAATCTCCAGGATATCCCACATCCCCATTTCTTTTGTGTTCATGGTCTTGTGTTATTCTCTCTAGAAATTATGTAGTAGTAGTAGTAGAATTAGTTCTAAGCCTAGTTTTTTTTATTGAACATAGTCCGGAGACTGTCTGGAATCACCAGAGTAAACAAGAACGCGGTCACCAAAGCAGTAGCAAGTAATAAAAACAATAGAAGGTGTGGAGGCCCTTCGCCTGCCTTTCGGGGCCTTCATCACCAAACGCCGCCACAGTCCCTGACTCAGAACGCCAAATTTCCGTTGCCTTGTAAGCACCTTTCCCATAGAGGCCATATCCAGCCGCCCAGGTGTAAAAAAAAGCCGCCTCTGATTCACGTTGAACGCCATGCCCACCAAAAGAAAAATTGAGCCCAAGCTTGCGCGTTTAGGACGGGAATCCCCCTCCCAGTTGTGAGTAGAGGTACATGTTGTTCAGCTGATCGCTGGGAGGGACTCCCATGTTCGGGACCGTCGAGGGGTCGAACCCAGGAATCATGGGGTTGGCGACCGGAGGTACCGGCATGTTGGCTGGTATCGCCATGGGCGAGGCGCTCTGCATCTGGGAAATGTGCGATATCTGCGAGGTTGCCGAGGAGCTGCTAAGTCTGTGCTGAGTCATGGGTGTCTGGGGCATCGACGGAATAGACCCCATGCACATTTCGTCCGGAAGGACACCGGGAGGCGTAATCCTGGCGGTCCTGGAGTAGTAGAGCCGCATGCTCTGGTAGGATTCGCAGAGAGACTCAAAGTGTCTCTTGGACTCCTCCAGCATGTTTTCGAGGTCCTTGATGCGCTGGTCCTTGCGCTCGCGATAGGCCCGCTGCGAGGCTCTGTTCTGGGCGCGCCGACGAGACAGAACAGAGGGCGGTGCGTTTTTATAGCGGTTCTCCCGCTTGCGCTTGGCTGGAGGCTTGGCTGTCGAAGCCTCTGGTGGTGCCGCGGAGCTCGAGGATCCGGGATTCTGCGGCGTGATGCCGACAATGGCGCCTTCCTGGAGGGCTTCCGATTCCTGCTTCACCATAGGAGGCGGCAGAAGATGGCCCTGTGGCTGCGTGGTGTACAAGCCGTCCGCCTGAGACGAGTCGGATTCCACTTCCGGACTCGGATACGCTGCGGGAATGGGGGGGCACTCCGTAAAGAAGTTCATGTTGTGCTCATACTGCTTCTCCTTATGAGCTTTGACACCAATGAGGCCGGGGCAGGAGAGACGAGGAACTTACAGGAGAGCCAGAGCTCTGCGATCCGTGGCCGGTACCATGGCTCATGTACATATCCGGGTCCGTGTAGCCCTCGTGGTCGGTGAGGCCGAATGGGAAGCCCTGCTGCTGTCTGGGCGAGATGCCGTCGAATCGACCTTGCATATCCATGACGGGCAATGGTACAAGATGGAAGGGCTGCAGTAAGAATGTTGGACCAGATGAGTGGAAACAAGATACTCGATGCTGTGCAGGTGGTGGTGGTGAGGAAAGGGAAAAGTGGTTATAAGAAAAAGGGAAAGATGCCCAAGCTTTGGATAAGAGCAAAAAAATATGGGAAGTGGTGGGGGGGATGGGGAAGGAAGAAGGGAGACCGCCCATATAAGTAGGTCTGCACTAATAAAGTGAAGCCGTGCAAATGGGCGACTTTTCTTCAGCGTAACAGTTGCGAGTAGTGTTCTCGGACTGTGGAGGTATACCGTGGGCGCGTCAAGCCGGGAGCAGGTGAAAGACAGCCTAGAAAATGGAAAGAAAAAGAAAAAAAAAAGAAAAAAAAAGAGACCAGCAAGAACAGTACGAGCAGACACTAAAATGACATACTGTTTCTCTGATACGGAAAGGAGCTCTAGCCTTTTATCCCGCCTGCCCTTTTACTACGCTCACACTCCCCAGTGAAGTGCCGCGTGGTACGGTGGCTCCTTGCTGTAGGAGGCCCAGAACAGCTCATAGACGGGGGGGCAGGAGCTAGGGAACAGAGGAGGGAAGGAATTCCAAGGTGGGGGGAGGGGGGTGGCGATATGTATGAGTGTACGTTCTGTACTCTTACGGAGTATACCAGATTGGCTAGTCCCTTGAAGCTCTCAGACACGCCAAAGTACCCTAGGGCGCTAGGGAATCCACTAGAGTACTTTGGCCCTTTTTTTAACGAGGGACGAATTGGGTATGCGCAGCGTGGCGGGAGAGGGGGCAAAAAAACAAAATAAAAAAAGGAAGGAGGCGGAAATCTGCTCGGGGCTGCAAGTAGGAGTACGGAGTCCAATGCAGTAGAGGGGGGGGGGCCTTGTACGGGTAGACGTGCACACAAGGATGAGAGACCCGCTGGAACCCATGGGCAGGGCATGTGCGAACGTTTCTACGTAGTATAGAGGGTGGATCTCGCTAGCGAACCAGTTTCTGATTGCCGGTGGACAGACAGTCGGGAAAATCAGCGACCGGGGAGGGGAGGGGGGGACAGCGGGACCGTCGCTTGACGGTGGGTCCAAGTCTGTGCCAAAACGGAAGCCGTACGGAGTACTCGTACGGAGCATGGAGCATTCCGTACATTCCCTTCTTTGTACGGAGTGCGGCGTGCGTAGACGGAAGACACGAAGGGAAGGCACGCCCCTCTGCTTTCTGCTTCTTACTCCATACGGCGTACAAGTACGTACAAATAGGCTGCGGCACCTGCTTTTTCCGGTGTAGGAGGAATAACATTAGTCTGCATTCCAGTTGTGCAGAACCTCGTAAACGGAAGCTACAGGAGACTGGAATGCAGTTTGTCCCCCGTGTCTCAGTGTCTCAGTCCATTGTAGCTTTGCCGCATCCGCCGGCCACCGAACTCGACCACGAAGTTATCTTACACTGTTGAAGAAAACGAGGACTAAAAATAACAAAAATAAATACAGAGACAGGAGCGAAAGACGCACGGCCATTGCATCAGACAGTATGGACAGAGCACGAAGAAAGGCGAGCGCGCGTGCTGAATTGAGTTGGATGACGTCAATTGACGTCTTGACACCCGAACAGTGGGAAATGGCAGGCAGCTCTGGTGATTGTTCGGGTGCATCACACTCAGGATTAAGCAGGACCCAGGGGCAAACAGGTGCTACGACAAAGGAATGAGGGGCCTTTCTTAACGTTGCTTCGGGACCTGGTGCAACCGTCTGAGACATGTACGAGTACGAATCTGGCATCCGGCCTTTTGGGCGTACAGCATACGGACTGTTTCTTTGGCATGGGATGAGAGACCGGAGAAGAGAGATCAGAGACCGGAGACCAGAGGCCAGGGACGGGTGACGGGCGACCAAGAAGCCTAGAGAGGGCCTGGGCCTGGCCAAGCGAGAGAAGGGAAGCGTGGAAAGGCGGTGGAAGCACGCACTGTTGATTCCGAGCTAAGCGCTATGGCTAGGGCGGAGTTTAGCCTTTTAGTGGGCCGCTTGGGCAGCACAGTGGTTTGGTCAACGCCCTAACCTCTTGCAAAGCCCCCCAACCCGCCTGTGAGCAGATGACGGCAGAGCAGCAGCTACTGAGCGCCATCGTCGATCGTCGATGCCTCGGCGTGTGATTGGACCGTGTCCGGTTTTCCCATCTTCTACTACTGTATGGGCATTTCGCCGCGGGAAAAACAGATATCTCGATGGCCGACGCTGCGGAAGTGTTGTTGGCCCAGGACAATCTTTCCGGGAACCGCGCCCTAGATGAGATCGGTGGTGTGGCCGGGCTCTCCGAGATCCGAGTAAGCATATGTGTTCTTTCAGCTCGGGTGGAAGTACTCCGTACGGAGTACCGCAGAACAGAGAACAGACAGGACAGAGCGCGGTGTGCTGTGTGCTGTGCCAGGGATCGAAGGATCGGGGTGACCGGGCAAGTACGGCGTACGCGGCGCACGCGGCGTACCTGTGGCCGGAGACGGATCCCAGCCGGTTGGGAGAAGGTACCCTACGAGTGCGGAGCACGGGAGACCATGTACGAGTACGTATCTTGCGCTGCATCTTGAACTCTGACGACACAAAGGAACGGGCAGACAAAGAGCATGCCGGGAAGAAGGAGCAGTCTTTCGGCACAAGGCGGCTGCGAAAGTGCAGGGCACACACAGTTCCCAGGCAGGGTTCTCAGCGCGAGGAACGCACAGGATCGTGGGTCTTGCCTCGACGGCCTGCTGCGGCTTTGTTCTAGCCTCGATACGATGGGCGTTTTACGATTTAGTTTCTGCGAGGGCCTGCCATTGGCTGGTGCCTTGGACTGGTGTCTTTGGAGATATGGTAGTGCCTTGTGGTGCTTCTGGTGTGTCTTTGGCGGATGCCGTTGGCCAGCCCCAGCACTTGTCTGGACCCTGGCGCCTGCGCGTCTCGTACGCTTGGCCCCTGGCCTCCTCCATCTTCGCATTCTTGTCTGGGAGAATGTTGTGCCATCTTGCCCTGCCATCCGCGTTTGTTCACGGCTCCGACAGACAGACGATCTCGGGGCTCCGTTTTGCAAAGTGGCCACCGTCCAGGCGGGGATGTGCGGAGACCGTCCCGACGCATCCAAGTTTTACCGCAGCCAGACAAGCGGAGTCGGGGTGGGTTGTGTTGGGGAGGATGCGAAATTCAGGAGCCTGAATGGGTGTGGATCCACCACCGATGCTGTTGAAATGCTTATATACGGGAGTACGGAGTACCTACATAGCAGTGGCAAATGCGTGCTTGTCCTAGCGTCAGGAGACCGATGGAACCTTTCGCTTCTTTCCCTGCTCCGGGCCCGTTGATTGGCTCGTTCTACAACATGGAAGGGGTAAATGACGATGGGCAGAGGAAGAGGCACGGCCTGTCCTCTATGCGAGCAGGCTGGAATCTTGCAATGGGTGATTGTCCAGCCCTGTTCCTCCGTAACGTGATCGATTCGCGTTCGCTCTCCATGGATCCTACTGCGTACTCCGTACTCCTACCCTGTAATATGATTTCTCTGTGTTTCCAGGTCAGTGGGTCACGGAAGACTCCGTTTCCGAGACTCCGTGCAGATAATACAAAGACGGTCAGCAGCGGTGACGGTGACGGTGACGGCGAGCGACGACACGATGGACAACGTCGACATGGACAACAACGACATGGACAACAAGTGCAGATTCCACCATGCCAGACCCAAAATCAAGCAGTCGCCAAGCCGCAGAACTGTCCATACGAGTACTCCGTACGGAGTACTGGTCAGGCACCCGCACGTTGCATGCGGCGATGCGACATGCTATCCCCCGTAGGCCATGTCAAGTACGGAGTAGGCAGCAGATGCGGCCGACACGTCGTTCAGGCGATGGCACGCTGCATCTGACAAGGAGGAGCAGCAGCAGCAGCCTCGTTTCCTTCTTTCGGCAACCAGGGCCCATCTTGCACCCGTTGTAGGGTAACGTGCTGGGCCTCCTGGGCGAAGTCACATTACGAGTGCAGGGTACAGGCAGATCAGAGCGGGAACAACCCAACACAGCACCCCATTTAAGCAAATTACGGAGCGAAACGGCCGTGGAGAGCACCACCTCCATCTTCTGAAGAGGGCAAAAAGAATCCTTCTGTTGGGGGCAAGGGGGCAGTGCCACCCTCTTGGCCGCCAAAGACAACATACTACTCCATATATACAGGGTATCGCAGAGTACTCCGTACTCCGTACTGCCTACCCTGATGCTCTAGAATTCTCCGCAGCAGACGCCGTACAGAGTACTCCGTACAGAGCACGATACGAGCACGGGTCCAATACGAGTGCTCCAGCTCGTACGAAGGACAATGGGCGGCCGATGAAACAGTCCTATGGCATGCATTTCGCAGAATTTCACCGCCCATTCGGGCATCAGCCTCGATCCAGGCCCGGCCTCCCGAATCTACGACTAACGCAGAATCCGTCTTCGGCCTCCATCCAGCCCTGTCGGTATGCAACTTTGCCAACGGTCGCCAACGGTCGCCAACGGCCAGCCGTGCTGGCATCTTGCCATGGCCACGGAGTATTCATACAGGCGTTGGGTTTTGTTGGGATGGCCGTGCCGAATAGAGTTGCTCTTCTCGGGCCGCGCACCCTTCCAGCTGGTTCTGGTGGCCTGTTGGTGCCCGCCTGTGCCTGTCTGTGCCTGTCTGTGCCTGTCCATCCCACCCTCCTGGTCGTGTTATCTGATTATCAGGGGCACAAGCAAAGCATCGGTAGATACAATCGAAGGTCTCTCGAAATAATCAAAGTCACCCGTACAGAGTATCTTACATAAATGAAAAAGGGAGGTGGGGAATTTCCGTCGTAACGAGATGAGATACTGCGTGACCACCTGCTACGACGATGTACGTCGTATGGGAAAAAAGGGAGATGCAGCAGTCGGGCGACCGATATCCGTTAAAACAAAATTAGCTTGGGATCATCCTCCCACCCTGTCAGGATTCGGACCCGACCCCCCCCCCCCCCCCCCCCCCCTTCCTAGGCAGACAGGGTACTCCGTATGGAATAGCCGCATATCCGACATGGGGTTCGGAACAGACGCTCGCCTATTGTTCCCTGTTCTGATCCACCACCGTTGCGGCGCTTCGTTCGTCAATCATGTCGGCTCACTAGCCGCCGCCGACTGCAGGCGCGCCCAAGCATCAAGCATGCCAATGGACCATGTGGACAGATATGCATACCCGTCGTGACCGAGGAGATCCTTTCCCATACGGGGGGACGAAGTAGCTGACCGGTATCCCAGAACAGAAGTCTGCAAAATCATACATAAAAAAATAGAAAAAGAGAAAAAGAGAAAAAGAGGGAAAGCGGAAAGCGGAAAGCGGAAAGATACGAGAACGGAAAAAGATATGAGGAAAAAAAGAAAAGGTCGTTCGGATGTTGGCAGGATTCCGTGTGTACTCCGTGTGTCGTAAAGGCACCCCTCTTTCTTGCTTCTGCCTCGATTCGGAATACGGAGTACGGAGCACGGAGAATTGCAATCTTCTTCCTCCCGCACACGCCCCCTCCCTCTCGTCTCCTTTCTGCGCTCTGCGCTCATCTCCTCGTTGTCCTCGCTTCCTTCGCCGCCCCCTTCAATTCCCCCTCACGCTGGCCCTCTTCGATCAGGATATCCTGCGCAAGCCGGCCTCGGCCTGCTCGACTCCTGCCGGAAACGCTATTTTCGTGCCCATATCCCGCGCTTGTCGAAAGCGGCGTTGTGCCTCAGCGGTGTCTCCCATCAAAAGGGCAATGTCCCCGAGATTGCAGAGCGACACCACACATGCCGTGTCGCATTCGGCCGTGCGTGATTCTTTTGTTTCTCCGGAGGCATGGTCATGTGCATTCTGTGCCCATCGCCGGGCCGCCGCCAGATATGCCTTTCGCGCTTCCTCCGGCGTGGGCGGTGCCGCACCCGGTTTTGTGTCCAGAACGGGACCGGCGAGCGTCTCGTAAGGCGGCTGCAGTGGATGCTGTGCAAAAGAGATTGCCAGGTTGTTCACTGCATTCCCAGTCAGCTGATTGGCAAACAGAAGCGAGACGGACGAGACCCGCAGGAGAACAACATACTGATCACCGCGCTGTGGCACGGATCCTTGCACACACGAAGCGCCTGGAAGAAGAGTGGCAATGCGAGGTGGAACTGCGACCGTGACTCGTAGCTCAGTCCCAGCGCTATGGATAAGCGGTCAGCCTTGAAAAGCCAAGACACGGGGGGGCACGGGGGGGCACGGAAGAGGGGGGGGGGGGGGTATATCATTTTTTCCCCTTGCTTACATTCCAGGGCGGCGCCCATCTCTTCGGGGCTCATCCACTCCCCCTCGCCAGCCTTAACACCCTGCACGGAGCGCCGTTGGAATTCCTGGAGCGCGGTATCGACAGACCAGACCAGCCGCTCGTGGGCCAGTTCCGTGTCCAGCACGTGCTCGTCGGCGTACAGCTCACCCAATTTGACGCTGATGCCAATAGCCTTACGCAGGATTCGAGACCGCCGGCCCCAGAGTGTCTCCACTTCCGAGGACGGCTCACGTCTTTTGGCCACTGTTGTTGTTGTTGCTGCTGCGGCCGCCTGCTCCTGCTTCTCCCGCGACGGCAGGCGGGCAGACATGTCTCCGCGGTCCTGGATGCTGCCGTCGGCCACGCCCTTCTCCATCTTCTCGACCCAGCGCTGGCAGTCGCCCAGCAGCAGCTCGAGGATCTTGATGGCGGCCTCGTAGTTCTGCACTCTCTCCAGCCACGTGGCCAGCTGTATCCGGATGCCGAGGACATCGTCGGAGAAGGGGTCGAGGCCGAGCTCGTCGCACTGCTCCAGCGCCAGCTTGTAGTTCTTCAAGGCCCGCTTGGGGTCCGGGTTGTAGTTGCTAAAGTACAGGGCTCGGCGCAGATACTTGGCCACGGCCGGCGGGTAGCGCGTGAACTGCCGGCTGTTGAAGTAGGTGTAGTAGATGCGGCCAATGTAGGCAAAGATAAAGACAAAGGCCACGAGTCTGCGGGCGGGCGCAAAGCCAGGGACGCACAGGTTAGCAGGTGCATGAACGGATACGCAGCAGTCAAGAGCCGGGCGCGCCTACATGGCCAATGCGAGGACCGTCTCCTCGGGGTTCTGGCGATAGAGCCCGCGGATGGAGTGGCCGCGGAAGGGCATGATGACAGCCCGCAGGAGCAGGCGCAGGGTAGGCAGCCGGCCACGAGGCAGAGGCGCAGCTGGCTTTGCCTGGCGCGGAGGATCCGCGGCGGCCTTGGATTGTCTCGCCGACCAAGTCAGGTGCCGCCGTGCCTGGAGTCCCCAGATTCCATCGTGTGATACCACAGCCAATCGATCGTGGCCGTGGCTGTGGAGGAGCCGGACGGGCAAGTGGAGAGTGCGTGGTGGACGAGCCGATGCTGGCCGTGCTGACCAGGCTGGCCAGGCTGGCCATGCCGCCGTCCTCGCGGGCAGCCTCCCGGCTGCTGCCAGGGTCGGCATGGCCACGTAGATGCGCATGCAGACGGCCATGTGCGCCGATTCGATCACCGTCGACAATGGGAACTATCGGGTCGAACGTGGTGGCGCCCGCGTGCAATGGACGACGAGCTGCCAAAAAAATGAAGCCATTTGCGAGGACGCAGTGCCAAAAGTGGATCCGCCTCTCGGCCTCGGGTCTGCGCCGCCCTACGCTTGCTGCCTCAGGCCCCGCACGGCGGACGCTGTTTCCGCTCTTACGCGTGCTTTTTTCCTCGGCAGCTCATTCGCTCCCACCCATCCCCACCACTTTACAGCGCACTCTGTGTGGCCGTTTCTTCCCCAGAATTCATCCGTCGCCCAGGGAAGCCTGTCCGATCTCTGATATACCCTTCCTCGCAGAAGGTGAGTGATTGATTTAGGGAGGCTATACGCGCACAGGCGCCGAGGCCTGGCAGAGGCAAAAGTCACTCAGACTCGTCCGGCATATGAGATGGCTAACCGTCCATGTCGAGGACACAGAACGTTCTTGAGACGCCAAGATGTCTGGGAAATTCGAGCCCAAGACGCCCGTCCAGCTGAAGCCGCCCAAGGACGATCTCATCACGCCCGAAGAGCTGGCTCAGGCCAATGGTGAGCGTCTCTTCTCCCTTCAGCAAGCAGGACCTGCTAACCGGCCAAAGGTGTCAACGGTGGGAAGTGCTACGTTGCCATCAAGGTGAGTCGATGTTCAGGCCCTCTGGCTCTCGTCACCCCGTCGGGTGGCCTGTTTCTGACGCTCGGTTCGCAGGGCAAGATCTACGATGTCACAGGAAACAAGTCGTACCAACCAGGCGGGTCGTACAATGGTAATATGAACATGTCTCTCCTGCTGGTACCTGGCCGTGGTCGGCTGATTTTTTTTTTGTCTTCTTGTCTAGTCTTTGCCGGCAAAGACGCCTCTCGGGCGCTTGCCAAGTCGTCGACCAACCCGAGTGATGTGCGGGCTGAGTGGAAAGATCTCGAGCCCAAGGAGCAGGGCGTCCTCAATGACTGGATCACCTTCTTCTCCAAGCGGTACAGCATTGTAGGCCAAGTCGCGGGCGCGACAAACCTGGAGTAAATGTGTATTTTTCAAGTTTGTTCCACATGAGTTCATGACGGCTGCTGTAAATATATTACCAGGAGCTACTTATCCTGTTTGATTTCTTTGGATGATGTTGCGTATGGTGTAGGTCTGTCCTTTTCCTTTCTCGTTTCCTTTCTCGTTTCCTTTCTCGTCTCCATTTTCCTTTCTCCTCTCTTCTCCTTTCTCGTCTCCTTCTTTTCTCCTTCTTCTCCTTCTTCCTCCCTTCCTTTGTCCCTCCTTCCTGTGCAGGTCGAGCGGACGGAAGCGGAAATTTTGTCACAGGGCCGTCTGAGGTGACGGTCCCCGACAGCTCTTCCGGTTGCCCAAGAAAATGCCCGATATGCAGCAAGTACAGGTCGACTGTGACACGCTGCATGGGCGGTTTCCCGGCGGCTCGCCGGCCTCAGAGGTAGGACCAAGCTGTCAAGTCGATGTACGTCCAGGTTTCTCTGGGCTGGCGAGGTGGCAATGCCGTAGTTTCGTATCGGGCTATCCGGCCATGTGTAATGCACATGTCGTGTATTTGGTGCTACGGTTGAGGTGCAACAACACCTTCGTGTAGCCTCCCAGGGGGGCTGAGTGACTGCTCGCATGGCCCTACTCAGATTCTCAACTTCTCGACAGCCGGATGCAAGTGTAGGTGAGGTACGGAGTATATTAGCAGAACGTGTACGCCTCGCTTCACTCTATCTCCCGCAAGCTGCCTGGGCCGTGATTCCCGCCCATCATAAGAACAATGCTGTTTATCGTAGGTCTTCCACGAGAGGACGCCAGGTCTCCCATGATCCCTTCTCCTTCTCCCTTTCCACCTTAAAGCAGATCCACTGAGCCAGGCTCGAGACCATCTGTGTCTATCAGAGTCAGCAATCTATCTGTGTGACATGTGCTCCAGGATGCATCGAGCTCGTACCTGCTGCTACATTCTCTGGGTGGGCACGTGGTACTGTCCTTGCCACTGGTCGTGGTAAGACGCGTATGGGTCGCCGTGGGCTGCCGCTGCTTTCATGCGGCAAGTTTGGCAGTCGGTCTGCTGTTCCCACACATTGCGGAGCTTCTTGACGCCAAAGCACTGGTGGTTGGGGTCGTTGCGGGCAAAGTGGCAGTAGGACTTGAGCCTTGTCTGCGAGCAGCCACAGTTGAACAGGAATTCCTCGAACTCGCACATGTTGGCAGAAGGGCAGAGAACGGACAGGGATGGATACGGTGGCGACAGGTGGTTGTTTTATACAGTTAAGCAGGGGTATATACTAAGGCGAGGAAACTTTACACAGAGATAAGGAGACAAGGAGCCGAGGAATTTCTGAGGGCAGAAAAAGAAAAGTGAAGAGTCTGATAAGAGGGCAGTGTAGGGTTGGGATGAGAAGGAAAGAAAGCATCTGCTTCTCGGAGGGGGGAGTGGCCCAATTTATCCTTTTTGCCTCCCTTCAGTGGCCATGTTCCCTTGCTATGCTTCTCCTGATGGCCCCCTTCACATGCCGATTATTTCTCTCCATGGCCACTCAGAACAGGACTCTGCACCTGCTTCGTTTGTTTTATTGATTTTATAATGTGCTCCACTTGCCATCCGGGACAGGAAAGGATGTATCCCATCCGACAGAATGGCTAAAAGAGGCGTGACAAGGAAGGAAAAAAAAAGAATCGAGTAGCCACAATAGGCGAGACGGACTCCGGCGTTGTTGCGAAGGATTGTCGAGCGGCATCTTGTAATGTGACAGATCACATCTTGCATGCTTTCTTCTTTTCCCATCGAGCTTGCAGTCGACTGGACGGGGTCTCTGGACGCTTGTCACCTCCTCTCCCTGGCTTCCTGTGTTGTCACCCGTTGTTCCCCGCTCCGTCCAACTGTCCGAGAGCAGCAGGCAACAGACGAATCAAGTCTTGTGGTCTCTGGGACGAGAGAGCGTGCCTGTGCTTGCGTATCTGCCGAGATGGGAGTGGCCGTAGAACGCCGGCAATCCATGCAGCCTGCTCATGAATCCATGGCGGCGTGAGGTCTGTACATGCAGAGCCAGGGACAAGTACCTTACTGGGCTGTGTGTAGGAGCTGTACGCCCACTATGTCGTCCCGTTTCTGTATTCCTGTAGCTCTGTTTTCGCGGCGAGTTTCGTCGAAAGCATCCCGTGCCACTCGATCCAAGGAGTGGGCCGTTTGTCTCCTGTTCACGGAGAGTTGGATACAGAGTAAGGGCTACCGCTAGGGCTGCTGGCAGGCCTATCTACCTTCGATGGCAGCTCGGTAAAAGTAACGAGATGCCCGTCCAACGGGGGACACGGCCACGACCGGAAGGCTTCCCCGAGGAAGTACTCGTACGCTGCTTCGCGTTACACAGGGACAGAATGCTATCGGAAACCTCGCTGTTACAAGCTCGTAGCTTGCAGGACATGGCTTGCAGGACACGAAGCGAGGTGCGATATATGGTAAGCGATGGGGCGGGGGAGAGAGCGCCCCGCCGTCGGGCCGTGAGTTCGGCTGCGGTGGTGAGTCCGTGTGATCCACGATTGCATACGAGCCATGCAGGATGGAGCAAGAGGGCGTGGTCTTGCCACCTGGCCGAGGGGGCTCGGCCTCTGGATGGGCCAGTGTCTTGACGGAAACGGCACTGGGAACGCATGGAAAAAGAAAAGAAACGAAATTACGAGCGCCAGGGTACGATGCAGCGTACGATGCAGCGTTCGAGTTGGGGTCAGGATGAGGTGACGTGGCTTGCTGTAGAGGAGGAGAGAAAAAGGAAGGAGAAGGACGAAACGAAAAAGAAAAGGCAAAAAAAAGGAAAAAAGAAAAAGGAAAAAAGAAAAGCAAGAAGGACTACGAGATGAAGAGTTGGGCAGTCTTGCCACCGGTTCGTCCGAGAGGCTGTTTTAATCAATCTGACGGTCCCCTCTCACGTTGCAATTCTCGGCATGTAACAGTCTCAACGTATCAAGCGTTGATCTTGCTACCGATCTATACAGTGGCCTGTATGCCACCGTCCCTACCCAAGATTCGACCCTACCAAGATTTGGCCTTGGGGGGGAGAGAGAGGCTCAGGAGAAGGGAGGGCGAGCATTGGAGAGAGTAGTGGGCCATGCCATGCTGCCATGCAGGCAGCCGCTGGCAACGACGCCGTTCTCGTATTCTCAGCAGGGCCAGGCGAGGATATTGGCAATGGGAAGGGGGCGCATGGCTGACTGCTGCCAACATGCAGGAAAGGCGCATGCTATTATGCAACAACGTCAAAGATCCGGCAGAATCCTGGAACATGGCTGTCCAGAACCTGTGGTTTCGGTCTTTCTCTCGTCTCTCGGACGGCAGGAAAGGCATGACCGGTCCTCCGCGGAAGAAGCCTTGCAGCCGGTCGTCACGACATGACTAAAACAGGCAAGAAAAATGCCCGAAGGAATCCAACAATAGCCACGGATTGCTGGCCTTTTCTTTGTGATAAATCAAAGAGAAACAATATCCCCATGGCTGTTGGTCTGTGGACCAGACTCGGCTGACTCGAGATGATGGGCCTGTCGAAGACGAGACCTTTATACCTCTGAACTGCTTAATAGGCTGTCTGTTTCCCCATAATCGCTCTGTACTTATCTAAGCATACCGATCTGGTAGAACGGAGTACTCCGTACAGATGGTTGCGCCATACCGTTTGCTTCAGGGTTTCCCATCTCGCCACCAGCACGACACAGCCACCGAATCAGCCTCTGCCAGTAATTTGCTGCAGGATCTTACAGCCCCTTGACGAATGGCCATGGACAGGCGCCTGTTGGGTATCGTACGTGCCCAAGAAGAGAGCCTATGGCACGCTCTGCATAAAAACATGACGTATTCTCACTAAAAAGGCGTCCGAAAGGCAACTTGTGCTCCGTAATGATTTGTAGACTGACGGGATATGCATGTTCCAGCGATGCACACTTGGTTGTCTCTTTTAGGCTTCCAGTGTGACTTGTCGGGTATGCAACAGCCAATCACAGTCCGCTATCCCGCAAGGCGTCCAGGCAGACAACCCCTCTCTGAGGCTCATGAAGCGGTCAGGACCCTCGATCGCCCTGTTTTCTTTTTTTCTTTTTTTTTTTCTTTTTTTCTTTCCCTTTTTTTTTCTTTTTCCTTTTCCCACTTTCCCTTTTCCCTTTTTTTTTCCTTTTTTTTTTCGTACCCCCTCCCTTTGCCCTGCCACTCGATAAAGGGCAAATGTACTCCGTACAGAGCCGCCATTTTGCTGTTGTCGCTATTTGGTTCCTAGGGATGCCATTCTACCCTATGAAGACAGCGTAGTTTCCACCGTTCGCCCTCCCCTCAATAGAACCAGCTAAGCACTCTTTCGGCTTTTAGCTTTTGGCTTTTGGCCTTTCGGCTTTACTATATTTCCGCTCATCCGTTCCCTCACTCTCACGTTCGCACTCTCTCAGAGACATCGTCTCTCCCACACCACGATGGAGGAGTCTATGATGGCTCAGTCCTTTCTGTACGGTCAGTCGGGCATGCCAGACATGTCAGGTGCGCTGGCGAGGATGAGTGGCAGGCCTTCGGTCGTGCCCACGTTCGACATGCGTGGGTTTGTCCTGAGTAAGAGCAATGCGATGAACGCCAACAACGCCAACAGAGGCGTCATTCCAAATTTTGCCAACGCGAACGTGGCCTACAACGCCGTGCCCGTCACGTTTTCCCAGACCGGAACGCTGCCAGACTCTGGCTATGGGACTGCGAGTGCCGACGTGAATGCCGGCATCAACGCCAACGCATCTGTCTACAACGATACCGTAGACTCGCAGAGCGTGCTGGGCAGCACGGGCCACGGCTCTGCTGGCCTGCGGAACACGGGCGCCTGGGACTCGGCTGTTCTCCTGTCGTTCCACGCCGGCAGCGGAGGCCATCTTCTCGGAAGCAGCCACAGCCAGGCCGACGCGCAGGAGAGACGCCACTGTGAGCCGTATGCGTGCAAAAGGGAAGGCTGCGGCAAGAGCTTCAAAACCCAAGCGGAGCTGAGGTGAGCGCGTGATGGGCGTGATGGACGTGATGGACGTCCGGTCGGCATGGCTGCCTTGCTGATCCCCTCGGGCTAGAAAACACACGAACCGCCACGACCGCCCGTTCCACTGCGACATCCAGCCCTGCAAGCGCAAGGAGGGCTTCGGCACGCGTAACGAGCTCGACCGGCACAAGAGAAGTCGCCACTCGGCCGTCAACAGTGGCGTCTTCTACCGCTGCTACCACTGTCGGGAGGACAAGAACTGGCCGCGCTCAGACAACCTGCGAAGCCACCTGAAGACCGTGCACGGCCTGCAGAACGTGAAGATCAGCGACTATGCCGTCCGCCCCAGCGGCACCGAGTAAGTGCAGACGTCTGTCTGGCTCTCTGCTCTCTGATCTCGTGCTAACCCTCTTCTGCAGCGACGGGGCCCTGCTGGGCATTGGCGAGCAGGCCACGGGGGCGAGCCAGCGATACATGCTCCCGGAACGCGTGCCTCAGGTCCTGGACGACAGCGACCTGGTCTCGCCCCCCTCCATGCAGCAGGCCGACACGGCCGATGGAGGCCCGCCCATGCCTGCGTACCCAACGGCCAACCAATTCCTTCCCTTCTTCGGCTCGGATATGGGCGCTGCTGAGCAAACCCGCGCCGCCCAGAGCTTTCTCGCGCTGTTTCCGTCCGTGGGCGGAACCTCGGCTCCTCCCCTAGAGGGCCGGCCAGAGGCTGTTCGTCCGCGCACGCCTCCCGCCAGGCCATATGGCCCAGAGACTCTACCGCACCGCGTCGCGGCGGCAGAAGAGCCTGCGCCGATGCCCATTCTTGTCGGGGATGAGGACGACGTCGACGTTGACGTTGACGTTGACGTTGACGTCGCCGACAGTGGCCATGGCGAAGCCAGCAGCGAGGACTGCATGGACTGCCAGAAGACGGAGAACGTCTGCGAGAGCGTCTGCGAAGACAAGGCGCTGTCCGAGACGGGCGCGGCCGGTCTCGCGGCGGCGACGGCGACGGCGACCGCCTTCAACGTAGATGTCCTGACGCGTGAGCAGAGCTGCGACGTCGTGAAGAAGCTCATGGAGAGCGGGCAGCTGGCGGAGATCCTGAACCAGCTGGCTTCCGAGAACGCCGAGCCGCTGCGGGCACTCCTGGGCATGCCTCCGCTGGCGGCGTCGGTGCCGGAGACGGTCGTTCCGGCCTCGACTGAGTCCGCTGAGCCCGGCCACGACCGGAGGACGGACGACACGCCCAAGCGGCATGTCTGCGAAGAGACCGGCTGCCACCATTCGTTCCAGACGCGGGCCTCGCTCACAAAACACATGAAGCGGCACGCCCGGCCCTACTACTGCACCTTTCCGCAGTGCCGGAAGAGTTTTGGCAGCAAAAACGACTGGAAGCGGCACGAACGCACGCAGCACTTCCGGCTCGCGCGGTGGAAGTGCCAGGAAAAGATACAGGACGCCGACGGCCAGCGGCGGAGCTGCAGCGTAGAGTTTTCTGGGCATGGCGCCTTTTCCGAGCACCTGGTAGGCAGGCACAACATCGCCAGTCCCCAGGCGGTCGACGAGATGGTCTTGCGCTGCTACGCGGGCGCCGGTCTCGTGCCGAGTTTCTGGTGCGGGTTCTGCCAGAAGACGGTCAGCAGGACCGAGGACACGCCAGCCCACAGCCGCTGGACGGGCGCTGGCCAGGAAGACACGGACACGGCGGCCGAGAAGAGTGCCGGCGAGATGCTGGACCAGAAGTTTGAGGACTTCTTCTGCTGGCGGACCAACCACATTGACAACCACTTCATGGGGCGGGGGACGCCCAAGAGGACGATGGCGGAGTGGGTGGAGGAGAAGGAGCACGCGCACCTCAGAAGCCGGAACGCGGCAAAGGCGGGCGGCAAAGGCGAACACAGCGGCGGCAAGGCGGCCAAGAAGCGAGGGCACAAGCCGCGGACGTTCTTTTGGCAATGCGTACGCAAGCACACCTGTTCTTTTCCCGTTTTATGGTCTAGGCTGACGTTTCTGGGCAGTGCTTTTGTCAGGACTATTCGATCTACGACATGTCAGACGTTTGTGTGTGTGCACATAGACGATGCAGCAACTGCGAGCTTTCCGACATGCGGCCGCTTGACTAGCAGACCGCAGAGGGCAGACAGTACAGGAACCACAACACGAGGTATGATTACGACTCGACGAAAGTATTTTGGGATGGCTTTGGCTTTGATACCCTCGCATTTCTGCTCTTGTGAACGAGGAGAAAGTTCTAGCGTCAGCACAATGCAACTATTTTCTCTTTTTTTGGAACAGTCGGTACCGAACTTGGCACCACCTGCACTCCGTACGGGGTCGTGGCGTGCCGGACGCTCTGCTGACTCTCATGACGGTTGGGGGCGATGCCGGCGTCTCCCTAAGACGACGCAACCCTCCTTGGGGCGGCTGAGAATCGCTGGGAAGTTCGCTTAAAGAGGGCCGTGGCGGCGGTCGCCGGGGATGTCGTAAGCAGTAATCCTCTTTGGGCCTATCGATCGTAGAGTCCTCCCTCTCTCGTTCTATTTTTGCTCTGGTTTTCGCATGTCCATTCTCGCTTGGGCGCTAAGCTTTCCTCTTTTCCCTGCTTGCGACATTGTGCGTAGCATTCCCTCCTGCGCTGGTGGACGAGGACGACTCCGCGGAAATGCAGTCTCCGTCTTCCATTGGCGCCCTCCTCGCTCCCTCTCCACCGCTCCTCCGGCGACCGCCAGGCTGACTGGCTGGCAGGCTGGCTGGCAGGCGGGCAGGCTGGCAAGCTACGAGGCTAGTTCGGGCTCGATCCAAGACACGGGCTGGTGCGTGTTGCCGGTTCTGGCCCAGAGCCAGGATATTGGGTTAGCCCCCCCCATACCGTACCCTGACCGCTGCTTCTGCGAGTAGCAAAGTGCGGAGTGGTGTCCTGTGATTGTAGGCCACCAGGTCGTCCTGCCCAGACACCACCTGTCAGTCCAGGTATCGCCGCATGGTTTCATGCTATCGTGGGCTCGTATATGAACCACTCAGATCCATCTGTCTTCCCCATGCGTACTGCGACCCTGGAGTGAGCACCGGATCATCGTGCCCAGCCCAGGTGCCATGGCCATGGCCATGCGACCCACAAGGCGAACCTCTCTTGCGCAGAGCGTCATGGGGAGTGCACGGATGACATGTACGGAGTACTCTGTACTCTGTACCCTGTACGACAAAGGGGGAGACGAGTACAGAGGGCCGGCCCAGGGTAAATCTACATCCGCCACCAACAGACATACCTGCAGCTCTGAAACACTAGCAATGGGCACTTTCTCTCAAAATCGTTCAGAGCACTCCCTAACAGTACTCTGTACTCCGTACTCCGTACTCCGTACTGCTGTTGGCTTCTGCAGCAGCCCCCGTCTGCTTGCTCTCCGTCTTTTTCTTCTTCGTCCCCGGCTGAGGCCTGCGACGTCGATCGGCATCCAGGCCTCGGCGGAGTCCGCTTTCTGGTAATGTTCCGCCGGATCGACACTCCCATGCAGCCATACGCCGTCATCCTCGCCCAGCTATGCACGCTTCTCGGCGAGTCGGCAGGCAAGTAGCAGTAAGCAAGAAAATCGGGAAAGAGGGGAGAACTTGAGAGAAAAAGAAAAAGAATAAAGAATAAAAGAAAAAAGAAAAAAGCAACCCCCAGACTCAGATACCGTCAGCATCAGCTTGGCCCCCTTTTCCTATTTCTCTCCTCCTCCGCTTCGTCCCTCCGGCCTGCCCTCCTTCTCCTTTTCCAGGCTTCTCCTCCTCCTCTTTGGCAGCGAACAAAATGCGGAATGCTCTGCGAGCGTCTAGAGGGTGGCATCCAGGTGTACACCAGACGTCTCATTGGACGGTGGATTTGCCACTGGATGCCTTGCCAGGCCAATCCGCCCTAGACGCCTCCCCCGGGCGGGCTAACAAGAGGACCCGACCGCTAAAGGTACTAAAAGGTGCTAAATGGAAAGGCGAACCTGCGGAACCTACAGACAGAGCGAAACGGCCCGTTTTAGTGGACACAGCGGTGGGGCTCGCTAGTAGACAGGCGCCTAATATTAGCGTCTTGGTATTACTTCCGAGTACTCGTAATACGGAGTGCTGTCCTCTCCATCTCGTCGGCCAGCTTTATCTTCCGATTCCGTTGCATCCATTGGAGCCAGTGGATGTGTTTTCGTCGCCGGAAACCATTCCCGTATCGTACGAGTGCGCCGAAGCCCGTCTTACACGGAAACGGAGACGTTTGATTTCCTGTGCGTCTGGCCGGCATAAGGTTCTCTTTTCAGCACAAGATCCGCCAGGGCCAGAAAGAAATAGGCAAGGAGGGTCTTGTGCGACACGGAGCTGTTCTGCTTCTGTTGCCGCTCGGACATGGGAGATATGGACTTTCAGCTCTGACTCGTTGCATTACAAACTATCAGGAAGAGCGTGAGAAAGGGAGAAATGAGAAGGGAGAAGAGGAAATGATAAATGACAGGTGAGAAGTAGAATCAGGGCAAGGGCCCAATCACGGTGACATATGGACGTCGGCGAGCTGAACGGAATGGCGAGACGACAAGAACAGCATGCAACGGTGAAGGTATAAAACGACACATATAGGGCGTGCTCGTACGCGTAGGTTGTCGGGTTTGATGGATCGGCAACGGCAAGCCCGACAGGGAATGCTTGCCTTGAGACGGCCAGGACGAGGTGTTTGCGCCTCTCGGTACTTGTGTCACTGCTCGGTGCCCAGTGAGGCAACCTACTCAGTATAGGCGACAGTTGCCGTGCACTGCGGCTCTGCGTCACGCCAGACGAACAGACGAACAGGAGAAGAGAAACAGACGAGAGACGAGCAGACGAGAGACGAGCAGACGAGCAGACGAGCAGACGAACAGACGAACAGACGAACAGACGAGCAGACCAAACCAAGAGACCAAAAGACGAACAGTGACAAATAGTCACATGCAGCATCGACCTGGACCCTCCACCGTAGTTTACGCACGCATTTGCGAAGAGTACTCTTTGCGAACTGTCCAAATGCGAACTGGGTCGCTTTTTGGGTCTCGTGCAGTGGAGCAACAACACAGTGCCACCTGGCCAGCCAGGCCGATACGGCACTCCCACCTAATGCCTGGTCACCCAGCACAACACAGCAGCAGCAGAAAATCCACGAGTCCGCGCAAGACACATTCTTCAGGCGGGAGCCTCCCAAGAACGGATGGCACTTGCTCGGCTACAGGCCAGCTCATCGACAGACGCCAAGACAGGGGAGCAGAGACGATCCGCAATGCAGGCGGATGCCATCGTACTTTCGGCTTCTGGAGGCGCAGCGGCATCGCTACCTGCAGGACGGTGTGCGTGCATGTCTGCAGGCGTGCCTGCTGGCGTGCTGGCGTGCCTCCTGGCGTGCCTCCTGGCGTGTCTCCTTGCACTCTGCACTCTGCACTTGCCATCCGTACAAAGTACGGAGAAAGATAACGAGCTCCCGACCCCATAGCCCCCCCAGCCACGGCGCCCCCTCCCCCCCTGGAAGGTTAGTCTGATCATTAGTGTGGTTATTTTCTTCAGCTGATACTCCGTAATGCGCAAAGTATGGAGTACGTACGAATTTGGCGGGCGGCGTGCAGCGGGGGCTGTCCGAGTCTGACTGCATGCCCCCCCTCCAGGAGAGACTAGAGACTTCGCCCACCCTCCCCCCTTGTAATGACGAAAGCCGAGTACGAGAGTGCACACGGGTACCTGTGGGTATCCTTCGAATAGCTGGATCCTTCGTCGCCGGCATGGTGTAAACCGATGACGACTGGGGTTCGTTTTTATTGATTTTATTCCTTTTTATGACTTTCTATTCCTTTTTCTTCCTTCTTAGGACTTCCTTTTTGGGGACAACTTCACCATTTCAGTACTTCACTGCAATGCCCTTAAGCACTCCTGATCACACAGACGTACTGTTCAATTTCTTGTTGGTTCGGGAAACGAAACGAAGGATCCGTGACGAAACATTCAAACTGGATCGTATGCCCCTTGTCTGATCTCCAACACGACCGCCCCGGCAATGGAGAGCCCTCGACCGAGTACACAGTACGGAGTGCTCCGTATGCGCATTCTGCTTCCCTTCTCGTCCACCAAGAAATGAGCCCCTTCTCCACTTTCCGCCTACAGGCACCGTCCAACCCAATCATCCCGGCCTTGGTATCCGTACCTGAGGCTGAAAAATACCTGTGTGGCCACACAAAATACACGCCAACAGAGGTACCATCAGAAACATGTACCTGCTTGTTTCCTGTTCCCTGGGCCATCTTGGGGGGGAGGGGGGTAAGATACCTTGTCTGCTGTCTTCCGTCGCTCACACTCGAACATCTTGCTGGATATTCTCTAATGTGAATCTAATTCCCAAGGATACTAACCTTGTTGGTTCATCAGGCGTCCTGGTTGCCCTGTTGCCAATATTATATCAGTCTGCATTGCCACCATTCTGTCTTTCCTCATCTTCCTGTTTCCCTTCTTCCTCAAGCTCCCACTTCATCCTACACAACAAACTTGCATTCTTTTCCCCTCCCCTGCTTCTCAACATCCTATCCTACCACCATCGTTTGCCACAAGCACACTCTCTGTGTTCTGGCTGCCCATCTCATACCCTCCTCTCTCTATCCTCACCACATCCCAGACGCTCAGCCTCCACATGTCTTGCATTGGTCCACCTACCGGACAATTGCAGCTGTGATTCTTCATCTGAATCATCTCGCCACAGCTTGACGGCTGTCCAACAGCTGTCTGGCCGATGCGCTGCCACAAGAACGCGCACGCACATCTGCATGGACACCTCTGAACCGGTCACCGTACTACCAGAACGTCGCCTATACGCACCTGCGCCAACAACTGCCTTCTCACCGCTCGAAGGACGGTGCTCACCCTCTGTACATACCCCCAGGCGTCTACAGACACCCCCATCAGCACTGAGAAAGCCCACTGGACCGCCTAGGACCGTCTGACAGGCCTCCCGCACGTTCTCCTAGTACTGCCACACAACCAACGCCCCCTTTTCAACCGTCTTGATATCCCGCCCGGTCTTTTTCTGTTTTTTTTTTCTTTTCCCTCCCCCCCTGGATCTTGCTTCCTTCCGTCGTCCCCAACTCTGTCCACTATTTCTCGTGGGATCCTGCTCCTTCACGCTTCCCTGCAACCAACACTGCTTTTTCCAACAAGCTATTGTCCTTGTTACCACCCCCTTGTCTTCATCATGTATGTGTCGTCGCTCCCCTACGACGACGGGACCGTCTTCCCCCATCTCCGCTATGCAGACGACGAGTCGTCTCTGTACACCACCACTGCCACCAACAACAACATCCTGTACCACACGGCTGCCGATCCCGGTATGCACAACATTGACCCTTCGCTGTGTGCGCTGGAGCACTCGGTGCCGCCCGTCTCGGCCGCCTCGTCCTCCTCGACGGCTTCGTCGGACCAGGAGTCGCTGTCCGCAAACTTCCCCTGGCCATTCGACCTCGGGACGGCCCCCGACGACTGCATCGCCCTGCAGACGCCCACCATGACTCCCGGATCCCCGCCTCTCTTCGAGTACGGCGGCCTGGCCTCGACCCTCACCGGCAACCCGCACAGCCCGTGCATGGACAGCGACCCCTACAACGACTGCGACGCCATGCCGGCCACCCCCGAAGACCTGGGCCTCTTTGCCCCGGCGTCTGCCTCGTCCATGGCCGTCTACGACGGCCACTCGTGCCTGTCTCCCCAGCCGCTGTCGCTGCGACTGACGGGCCAGCACCTCCTGAGCGACGGCTGCGCCAGCTATGACGCCTCCAAGGACATCAACAGCTTCAATGCCACCCTCAACTCCGTCTTCGACAGCCAGGAGGCCGGCTTTGGCGACTGCGGCTACCAGGTCCACCTCAACAACAACAGCGGCCTGCCCGTCTACAACCCCCTCGACCGCGGCTTCACCCTGCAGAGCGCCTCGAGCCACGACGAGGCCGACTGCTACCGCACGCCCTACGCTCTGCAGCCCGTCTATGCCACGCCGGGCCACCCCATCCACCGCACCCAGAGCCCCGAGCCCATGACGGCCGAGTGCATCCAGGTCTTGCCCGTCTACACGAGACAGCGCGCGCTGAAGCCGTCTCCCTTTATCACGAGCGCCGCTTCGAGCGCGGCGGTCGCCGCCACGCCGCCCACCAAGCGTCGGCGAGGCGGTGCTGGTGCCAGCGCACGGCACGACCACATCACGGCCCGCTCGGCAGCCAGTGCCGCCGCCGCCGCCGCACAGAGCGGGCCGGCCATCAAGGAAGAGACAGCCTCGGCGCCCGCCTCGCCGGTCTCTCTGGCCTCTCTGGCCTCTCCCGTGGCCGTGGCCGTGGCCGCCCGCAAGCCGCTGGTGCCGGGCGCCGTGGCCGAGACGGGATACCGCTGCGAGGTGTGCCTGGTGGTCCTGGAGAGCACGCTCGCGCTGCAGGAGCACTGCAAGAAGGAGCACGAGAAGCCGTTTGTGTGCATCTTCCGCTGGGCCGGCTGCACGTCTGCCTTTGGCAACAAGAACGAGTGGAAGCGCCACGTCATGGCCCAGCATCTGATGCTGACCTACTGGCGCTGCGACGACGAGAAGTGCGACCGGATGCGCCGCAACTGCAGCGGCCATCCGTACGGCTACGGCCCCGGGTCGTCTTCCTCCGTGGGTGTCCCGACCTACCCGCACACGGAGCAGACCAGCTCGGGCATCTTCAACCGCAAGGACCTCTTCACCCAGCACGTGCGCCGCATGCACATGTCGGAGGAGCTCAAGGCCGTGGAGCGGGAGTACAGCGAGGCGAAGAAGCGGCTCGAGGGGCCGGCCGGCGGCAAGAAGGGAAACGGAAAGAACGGCAAGGGAAACAAGAGCAAGAAGCGGAAGCGGGCCGGCGACTTGGACGCCTCGGCCAGTGCGTCTCTGGAGATGCCGGCCGCCCTGCAGGACTGGAACGAGAGCCTGAAGGCGCTGCAGCGCCAGGCCGAGGTGACGCGCTGCCAGCTGCCCGAGGACATGACCTGTCCGCAGTGCCACAAGGCCTTCCACGGCCCCATGGCCTGGAACGAGCGCATGGAACACGTGGCCGACCACATGCAGCACGCATACGACCGGAACCAGGCGTCGTGGCCGTTTGAGGGCACCACCGACCCGACGCTGACGCAGTGGGCGGAGCAGTTCGACGTCCAGATCGTCAAGCGGCGCCACGCGGGCGGTCTCCATGTCGGCTGGGAGCTGAACAATCCGCTGCAGCAGCTGGCGGCCCTCGAGATGTGTGACCTGGTCAAGGAGGAAGCCGACGGCGAGGGCGAGATGGAGTTTGGGGCATGCTAGAGGTGTGCTCTGCCTTCTGTCTTTCTTTCTTTCTGCCTTTTCTTTTGAGATTTCTTTTCTTCTTTTCTTTACTTTTCTTTTGATCTCTCGTGGAGATGTTCCCTTTCTCTGACTTCATTCTCCTCTTTCGTTTGATTTCTCTTCCCTTTGTCTTCCTCTCTCTTTTTGGGCAGCCTCTTTGTTTATATTGTCTTCACGTGTCTCTGCACGTTTCGTTTGTTACGATATGTCATGATTTATGGATGGAGGAAAAACAAGACCTACGGAAAAGGCAACAGTGGGTTGGCGAGTGTGTAATTTACGGCGAGATACCATTCTGGATTTTTGGCTTGGGGATAGATCAGTGCCTCATTTTATAAGGCATGTTTTGTGTGAGCTTGAGAACTCTACTTCCATAGGATTCAATGCAACAGAGCATTCTGTACGATACTCCATACGAATCGTATAGCACCTCTAATACCCCGCATAAGCCTGAAGGGTACCTGTGACTAGCGGTGCCCCAGGAAATTCGCTGCTGGCTGCATTCCGAATTTGTCCGGGCGTCGGCTGGCTCGATACCCGGACAGACTGCGATACAAGGCTGCTGGCCGTTGTCGGCAAACGGGCGCAAAACAAACGACAGGAAAGCCTCCGGTGTGCAAGGAAGAACGCCGAACTCCGCTTAGTAAACGGCGTCTTAATTCCAGCGGATTGGTTCGCGAGTTGTCGAGGACCACAGAAACCAAGCCTGAATATGCACCTATCCAGGCCCGCCGTCTGTGTCGCGAGATTTGCGTAATTGCATATATGCCCAACACCCGGCCGCTCGCCACAGGCTACCGGCAAGCAGACCTTGCCATCACATGGGATACTCATAAGTACCCAGAAATGGCCCTAGACGATTCATGGACCTCTGTCAGACAACCTTTCCATTGGCCCTGGTATGCGTAATACCCCGCACTCCATAGGCCCGGCACAGTGTTTGAGCTCCTCGTCGGTGTCGTCTCAGACGAAGCGAAGGGGCTTACTCGTACTCCGTATAGTACGTTCTCCGTATTTCTGGGGAAGGGGAGCGTTAGAAAGTGCGGAGGATGTGGCGATTCTCATGTTAGAGTGTACGGCAGGTTGACCTGGTTGGTTTGAATAATACGCGTAGACGGACACTACCCAGAGACGAGACGAGTACCTTGAAAGTAGCTTCCAGTGCCAACTATTGTTGCCTATTTGCCTGGAAATTGTATAGGAATAATGCCGACACTGTGAGGAGGAGAGTGGCAAGACGGCCCAGTGTCACGATGTTGGCTGGACGAAGAATGACTCAAGAAAGTGTAGGGGTCATGACACACACCGAGAGGCAACGACACTGCACATACTCATCCCGATACCTAGAGGCGTATGGAGGTGGAAGTCTGGAGAACTATAGGGAGTCAAGGACTGATGGGCCGGTGGCATACATCATCTTCAGACAAAGGCGGCTCTGCTTTTTCCGAACTGCCGACCACATCTTGGCCTTCCGGTCTTCTTGCCTCTCCGCATTCTGCTCCTCCTCTTCTTTCTCCTTCTTCTCTTCCTCTTGGACTCCCTTTTGTATATTCCTGTGTGCGTTTATTACTTCGCCGTTCTGACTCTTCAAAATCACCGTCTTCTCATCCCACATCTACACACATCATCCCACTCTATTCGTCCTGTTCTCCTCTCCCCCTCGGACCAACACCGATATTCCCTTGGCATTCGTCCGGTCAAGTTACCATCTACAGGGATCTCCATATCGGCGTTCTTACACCTGCTCCGGTCGGCTGCCGTCTCCACTTCAGCCTCGCTACGCGCGTTTCGTATAATTGTATGCCTTTCGCAGCTCCTGCGCCGTCCGCCCACAGCCAGAACCCCATTGACTCACTCCGGCACAACAGGTCCGCTCCGCTCCGCTCGCTTCTTGACACCAGACACTCCCCCATCCATTGACACGCCACGCCACGCCCCAACCCCGCTTCCTGGCACTTTCTTGGCTGGTGTCTTTGTCAGCACGCACTATTGCATACCGTGTATTGCCGACGTCTTTGTTGCATATCCGGCTTGTTTCCCAGAACGGTAAGACGCACTGTATTTCCTTCCCCAGCCATGCACGGCCGTCTGGCCAACCACAGTGGCCGAAATGCAAGCACATGTCCCGATTCAGCGCTGCTACAGCAGGCCGGTTTACCGAATACCCCTGCTCTTCCGACCTGAACAGCTCTGTGCTCCCTGCTCCTGGCTTACCCACCCAACCCCACTTACACCTAGACCTGGAATGTGCTGCCATGCGATGCGGCCCTTTACCGGTCTCACGAGCTTGGGCTGTTGGTTTGCGAATATATCCGATCATAGCCAAGCCTTACTCGGCTCATGGTCGGCTATCCCTCGAAACTGGACAGCCAAGCCTCGAGCATGAGCAATATTTTCCTTTGTTAGCCAACGGTTGTCCAGTGACGATATCTCTCACAGCCAGCTCAGCCAATGGCTGTCTCTCCCGGAGCACCTATATAAACCTGTCACCGTGGTGGCATAGGCACGATCCGAGACTGACATTTTCTCCCCAGATCCATTCCTTTTTGGCGCGTTGACCCTGCTTTATTCGTGTCTTATACATCTTTGATTCAGCATGAGCAATACCGTCAAGCAGGCTGCCGAGGCAGCACGAACGACGACATCGGACGTCATGAACTCGGCCAAGAACGAGGCTGGCATGATAGCCACGGCCACCAGCGACTTGCTGCACCTGCCTGCCGTCCGTGCCGCGCTGCCGTTTATCAACGGCGGCATCAGCGGCATGGTGGCCACCACCGTCATCCAGCCCGTCGACATGATCAAGGTCCGCATCCAGCTGGCCGGCGAGGGTGTCGCCGGCGGGCCCAAGCCCACGCCGCTGTCTGTCACCCGCGAGATCCTCGCCAGCGGCCAGGCCAGCGACCTGTACACTGGTCTCTCGGCCGGCCTGCTGCGCCAGGCCGTCTACACCACGGCCCGCCTCGGCTTCTTTGATACCCTCATGGGCCGCCTGTCTGTCCGTGCCCGTGACCAGGGCCGCTCCATTGGCTTTTCCGACCGCGCCATTGCCGGCCTCTCGGCCGGCGGCCTGGCCGCCATGATCGGCAACCCGGCCGACCTGGCCCTCATCCGCATGCAGAGCGACGGCCTCAAGCCGCTGGCCGAGCGCCAAAACTACCGCTCCGTCTTCGACGCCCTGCGCTCCATTGCGCGCTCCGAGGGCGTCGGCGCCCTCTGGTCCGGCGCGGCACCCACCGTGGTGCGCGCCATGGCCCTCAACTTTGGCCAGCTGGCCTTTTTCAGCGAGGCCAAGGTCCAGCTGCGGGACCGCACGCGCTGGTCGACGCGCACCCAGACGCTGAGCGCTAGCGCTATTGCCGGCTTCTTTGCCTCCTTCTTCTCGCTGCCCTTTGACTTTGTCAAGACCCGCCTGCAGAAGCAGCAAAAGGGCCCCGACGGCAAGGTGCCCTACAGGGGCATGGCCGACTGTTTTGTCAAGGTGGCACGGCAGGAGGGCGTCCTCCGATTTTATCGAGGCTTTGGCACCTACTACATCCGCATAGCCCCACACGCGTAAGTCTCACCCTGTGTCTTTCTTCCCCTGCTGTGCGTCCATGCTAACCTTGGCAGGATGGTGACACTCCTCGTTGCCGACTATCTCGGGTGGCTCACCAAATAAGAGCAGCGCTGGCTGTTCCTTACGATTTTCCTTTGTCTCTTTTTTTGGTCCATACCCCGGGAGGTTTCCCCTTTGCTTGTCAGTGACCAGGTTTGAAATGGCACGTGCGTTGAGGAAAGTGAAGAAATGCACGAGGGATGGTGATGGCGCAAAATGTATACGGAGTAGACCACGCATAATAGCCGAATGTAGGAACCATTTTGGAGGGAGCCGCATTTTCTAGCGCCTAGCGTCATGACTAAACATAAACATCCGTACACGTGACACGGTCCACGGAGAGTGCTTAGTAACCAGCCCCTCACCCCGCTCAGTCATATAGCACTAACCCCATCCGTCAGGGCACGTTCTCGCCTTGGAGCTCACACGCGTCCCGCGGTTGCATCTTGTCCCCGAGCATCATCGCCAGCCAACCCGGCTCTCCGACCCTCGACGCGCTGCACCAGATTGTGTATATATTGCTCGACGGCTAGAATTGCGACCGCCCATCGGCCGCTAAGGCTTGGCCACGCAAAAAAGACGTCCGGGGATGTAACCCGCCTCGAGTTCCTTCAGCAATGGATCCGGAGTCGACGGAGGTTCGCTTTGTCTTCCAGCTTCTTTTTGCGGCGGCGCAATTGCGTGGTGGAGAGCTACGAGTGCGCTCTTGTGTGCTTGGTTTAGATGACTGACATATGATGTGGCATGACAGGTCTCCTGCGTCCTCCTTACCTCGTCCAATGGCGGCCAAGAAGAAGCGGCCGCGTCGGTTTCCGCGCTGGCCTTTGACACAAACCAAGAGCTTTTGTGGACGGGGAACGGCGAGGTGAGGCTCCCACAGCGACTGCTTTTGCTTTTCTTGCTGCCTCTTGGCCGGCCGCTAACTCCTCTCCCGCCAGGGCCGTGTTGCCTCCTTCTATGGCGCCGACATGCAGAGCTATGTCTCGTATATGATGCAGCCTTCCACCGATGGCGAAGTCCGGCAGATTCTCGTCAACGAGGTCGGCGTGGTGTCACTCGGGTCCAAGGGCCTTCATATGGCCTTGCGGCGCGGTCTTCCGCTGTGGAATTGCAGGTACGTGACTGACAATATAGCTCAGCTCTGTCTTCTCCCTAACCGCCGAAACTATAGACACGACGACATGGTAGACCTCTGCTGCATGAGCTTCACGTCTGCTGCTGCCACGGAGGTGCTGGTGGCTGGCCGCCAGAACACCATGTTCGTGGTGGACCTCAAGGAAGGCGAGACGGTGCGCCAGCTGGAGACGGAGAACCACTACACCATGATGAAGCGCAACAGCCGCTTCATCTGTGCTGCCACCACCCACGGCACCGTCGACATTATCGATCCTGCCACCTTTGCCGTGCTCAAAAGCTGGACGGCCCACTCTGCCTTTATCCATGACATGGACGTCCAAGCCGATTTCCTCGTTACCTGCGGCGCCACTCTTAAGCAGCAGGGAGCCGTTATGTTCGACCCCTACGTCAACCTCTTTGACCTCAAACAAATGACATCCATGGCGCCCATCCCCTTTCCGCCCTGTGCCGCCTTTGTGCGCATGCATCCACGCATGGTCACCACGGCCATTGTGGCCTCCACGTCTGGCCAGATCCACATCATCGACCTGATGAGCCCCAATACAAGCAGCGTCAAGCAGGCGAACATTGTCTCCTTCCTGACCCACATCGAGATCTCTCCCACCGGCGAAGCCCTGGTACTCGCAGATAGCGACTGCTACATGCACCTGTGGGGTTCGCCGTCCGGCATCCAGTTCTCCGAGTATCCGGTCATGATAGAAACAGAGACGCCCGAGGAGCCACACAAGGAGACCGAGTGGGAAGACTGGTCGGACGAGGAGAATGAGGAGCCATATGTGACGCGGTTTGGCATAGTCGAGCGGCGCGAGGAGCGACCGGACACGCTGACCCGCCAAAGACTCCCCCTGAACATTGTGGGCATGCCGTACTACCGCGAGGCCTTGCTGTCTGCCTTCCCCGACGGCATCTCCGACGTGGGAGCTCCCCCGCCACGGTACGAGACGACGTATCTGGAGAACATGACGTCGTTTGAATACGGCTGGTATGCCCCCAACGCGGCCGGCACTCTGCCCAACCAGGTGGAGGACACGCGCAAAGAGGAAAAGCCGACGCAGACGATCCAGGCGCCCAAGTTCTTGAGCGACCGGTCACGCGACTCCAAGTCCTCGGGCGTCATGGCCGCGCACTCGGGCAGTATGGACGGCACCCCCGATATCCTGGAGTCTCTGGAACTCGCTAGTCTCGGTCCCGAGGCTCCGGGCATGTATCGGACGGTGGAAATCAAGTTTAGCAAGTTTGGCGTCGACGATTTCGACTTTGGGTACTACAACCGGTCACAGCATGCTGGCTTGGAAAACCACATTGCCAACTCCTATGCCAATGCGCTTCTGCAACTCCTCCACTTCACCCCGCTGATCCGCAACCTGTCTCTGCAGCATGCTGCGAGCTCCTGTCTCGACGACCAGTGCCTCTTGTGTGAGCTGGGATATCTGTGTGATATGCTGCAAAAGGCCGAGGTGCCCACATGTCAGGCGGCCAACATGCTGAAGACGCTGAGCAGTCTTCCCCAGGGTATGATGACTCTCGAAATGCTTTTTGTGCGCAGGCTGACACGCAACAGCTCACCAGCTCCGTCTCATCGAGGAGGAGAACCCCAATACGCCCATTACCGAAATGCTGCAGAACCTGACGCGGTTCTTGCTCACGCAGATTGCGGGCGATTTCCGGCGAATGCAGCCCGAGTCCAACGCGATGGAGGATGCGCTTGCCACGTCGGGAGTGACGTACATGAGATGCATGCAATGTCGTAGCGAAACCAGCCGGGCGGTCTCGACCTACGTCAACAACTTGAAGTATCCAGCTCCTGTGAGTACTGTTTTACTGAATTCTGGTGTTGGAACGAGGACTGACAAGGGGCTGCACAGCAACGGCAGTCTAATAGAGGAGGACGGCAGCCGAAGATTACGTTTTCGCAGGTGTTGAAGTCGAGTGTTGAGCAGGATTCATCCACTAAGGGCTGGTGTGAAATGTGCCAACGCTACCAGACGCTCTTAAACCGGAAGACGATTGGCAGTATTCCATCGATCTTGACGCTCAATGCCAGCGGGCCGCAGAATCTCAACTACCCCGAGTTCCGGCGGTTATGGGGAACACCAGGCTGGTTACCGGAAGAGATTGGCATCATTGTGGACGGGGCTGGCCAGTTCTTCTGCTATGAGGGGGAGGACTTGAAGCTCCATCTGCAGCGCGGTATACACGACGTCAAGGTATACTCACTCGTCGGTATGGCTGTCAATGTGGACAATGGCGGGCAGCCGCAGAAGCCTCATATTGTGGCCATGGTGAATAGTAAGTACCAGCTCGCTGGCCTTTCCTTCGAAGACCACTAACCAGATTGCAGCTGCCCATGCCGAGCCCACGGCGCCTGACAAGCCAAAATGGCATCTTTTCAACGACTTCTTGGTCCGTCCTACGTCTGCCGGGGAAGCTCTGTCGTTCAATACCAACTGGAAAACGCCGTCGGTTGTCTTGTTCCAGCTGAAGAGCGAGAACAACAAGATCGACACGACATGGAAGAGCCGCATTGACACGTCCATCCTCTACATGGATTATGGGTGAGTAGTGTCCCCCACGTCGGCCAGAACGCCAAGCTAACAGGTGTGACATAAGCAGACGGCAAGCCGGCAACGAGACGTATCGGCCGCTGGTCGCAAAGACGGAGAAGCCCGGCCCCGACACGATCATGGCTCTTGACACGGAGTTTGTGGCGCTGAAGCGGCCGGAGATTGAAATGAATCCCGAGGGCGAGATGGAGACGATCCGGCCGATGACACATGCCCTTGCGCGCGTGTCTGTTGTGCGCGGGCAGGGCGAGGACGAAGGCTTGCCGTGCATAGATGACTACATTATCATCAAGGAGCCCGTGGTGGACTATCTGACACTGTATTCGGGCATCACGCGCAACGATCTGGATCCGCGGACGTCACAACACACGCTGCTGCCGCTGAAGAAGGCATACAAGAAGCTCTGGGTTCTGTTGAATCTGGGCTGCAAGTTCCTCGGACACGGACTGAAGCAGGACTTCCGTGTCATCAACATCCAAGTGCCCAAGTCGCAGATCATCGACACGATCGACCTGTTCTTTCTCAAATCACGGCTACGGAAACTGTCACTGGCCTTTTTGGCATGGTGGGCGCTGAAGGAGAACATCCAGATGGAGACGCACGACTCGATCGAGGATGCCCGGACGGCCCTGAAGCTGTACCGCAAGTACCTCGAGTACCGGGATGCCGGGGTCCTGGATGCGCTGCTCCAAGAGGTCTACCGGGTGGGACGGGACGTGAACTTCAAGCCGCCGAAACAAAACGGCAGCGAGACACAGACGGGCACAGACTCGCCGTCGGCCAAGAGGACCATTTCGAGCCCTACGTCTGCCACGGCCGTCACCACGCCCGGTACGAATGGCGGCGACCATGCGACCAATGGATTTGCGTCCCCCTCCCGGACGACATCGGCGTCTCTGTTGAGCAGCCCCAGCCCCAAAGCTGGCTATGTGAATGGCAGCCACGGATATACACCACAATCACAGGCCATACCCTTCCGGCCCAACAAGCGCAGCTAAGGGCAGTGGATGCTTTGTTTAGCTCTCTCTCACTCTCAGTCTCTTTTTTCACTTGTCTTTCTTGTCCGGAGAGGCGTCTCGGAGAGCGTGGGAAAAAAGGGATACCATTGTGTACGCAAGGCGTGGAGAGGAGTGTATTTTTGGACTATTTTTGAAAGATCAAAGGCCGTGGCTTCTCAGAGATCTGTTTGTTTGATTCTTTCAGCGTCGTTTATTTTTGTGTGTCTTTGAAAGAGAGTCAGTCCATTTACTCGTGCTGTTAGCGCAGCGTTGTCTCCTTTCTTGCATCTCTACCTGCTTTGTCCCGCCGCCTTGTTCATCCTTGTTGGTCTACCGCTTCCGGAGTCCCCTTTGCTGTTCATCCTGCTCGACAAAGACAGCAGATGAGCAGATGAACATTGTCCGACTGAACAATGTCGATGGTCCAGGACATGGACGCTGTTCAGTTGGCTGGTGAAACGTGTATATAATGGCTGAGATGACCTCTCCATCCAGCTGTTTGAATTCCTCTCCATCACATCGCAACCTGTTAACTTGCACATCTCATCACACCCTCTGCAAATCCATTGTTTGATTATTATTTCCTACGCAACAACCTCTTCGATTGCAAATCGTTTGTATAGACAACAACTGCCAACGACGAACTAACACCCAGCAAACTCTACACATAAAAGAAACCTAAACTCCTTCTCAACATCTCCAAAATGGCCATGCCCGTTGATATTGATCCTCTGCGCCAGGTTCTCTCGAACGTGTCGGAGACCCAGCATCTCTCTGGGAACGACAACGGCCGCCGTCTGACGGACAACATCATGCGGGACCTGAACCTGCTCGGTCTCGAGGCTGCCTCTCCTTCTGGCAAGGAGACGGGCTCGAACGGGCCCAAGACCCTGGGCGATCTGCCCTTTGCACTGATGCATCTGGAGATGGACGAGGCGGGCATTCCCGTCCAGGCGAGCACCGGCTCGCCTGCTCATGATTGGGTGAGTCACAAGGGATATCTGGCCGAGTACTTTACGAACGAGACGGAGACGCCGGAATGGCGCCATGCTTCCAATCCGCCGTGCTTCCAGGAGGACTTCCCCTTTTCCGTGGACAACATCAACTGTGACCAGATCGCCGCCGACACGCTGGACCTCTTCGATCCTTCCAAGGACGTGATCCGCTGTTCGGCGATGTGGGCGGGCGCCATCTCGCGCAAGGTCCACGACGACCATCTCGAGGACTCCAAGGAGCTGTACCGCCAGCGCATTCTCGGCGTCTCGGACATGCTCCGGTTCCTCGGGTGTGTGCGCCAGATGATGCGGCACCCGCTGGGACAGGCAAGCCACCCGGCCGTCTACTTTCTGGTGACGGTTTCCTACAGTGTCAAGGCCCGTCCGCCCCTGGAGCCGGAGACGGTGGACATTGTCAAGCGCCTACACACGCGTACCGGCCGCCAAACGACGTCGCCGGAACCGACCGTCTTGGCCTTCAAGCAGGGACCCAAGGTGGATCTGGAGAACTGGAGCAGCATGACGCCCAGCCAGCGCATGGAGGCCTACAAGCTCTTTGTGCCGCAGAACTGGACCGGCAACCGCAACCCGGAAGTGATCGACTGGCCCTTTGCCGACTCGGACGACGAGCTCTCGAGCTCTGACCTGGACGGGTTTTCGGACGACTTTCTGTCCGAGGACGAGATTGAGGTGGAGGTCGAGATGGAGACCGAACCAGAGGTGACGGTCGAGGAGCCCGCGACACCGCCGGCGCCCAAGTCCATCCTGGAGACGCTCGACACGAGCGCGGCCAAGGGCGACGTCATGGAGGGCGACCTCCATGCGCTGCTGCCCGAGGCGCAGTCGCCGTCGGACGAGGCGTGGCGGGAGTGCTGTGCGCTGCTGTGCCTGAACCCCGAGGAGCACAAGAACGCCCTGAAGCGGTCGGTCAAGATCCCGGGCACCGACAACCTGTTTGTCAAGCCCAGCCAGCTGTGGACGGCGTACTGGATGCTCTCGAGCCGCACGCACCGTGATCTCTGCGGCGGCGTGCTGGCCGACGTCATGGGCACCGGCAAGACGTACATCTGTCTGCTGGTGTGCATTCTGCGCGCCTACATTGGCTACAACCGGGCCGAGGTGGAGCGGGAATGGCAGCAGCGGGAGCACGAGGGCAAGAAGGCCGGCGGCAGCGCTGCGGCGCCCAAGCAGCACTTGCCGCACATGCGGGCCGATGGGCAGGCGAACACGCCGTGTCCCTGTGGCAACGCCATGGGCATCGAGTGCTACGCCAACCCGGGCGGTATCACGCGGCGACTGGCCGACGGCTTTGCCCGGGGCGTGTCGCTGGTGCAGGTGCCGGCCACGGTTCTCGACAACTGGGTCAAGCAGATCAAGAAGTGCCGCCTCCAGCCCAAGTACTTTGAGCCGGTGGTGTTTACGGGCAAGATGGCCAAGGAGGATACGGCGATGGTGCCGGCGCCGCGGCTCAAGCAGAAGCTCCAGGTGGATGTGCGGCCGATCACGGGCGCCGACGACCTCTTCCCGGCCGACTGGGAGCCCAGCGTCTACGAGACGGCGTACCACTATACGCCCAGCGTGGCCAAGGACGCCTACCCGGAGCGCTTCATCTTTCTGGTGGGCCACATGCCGCAGCGCCTGGTGGATTTCTTCCAGGTGCCGGTGCCGCAGAAGCGCAAGGCCGGTGCCGGGACGTCGCGCGAGCGCAAGACGGTGTACGGCTGTCCGGTGGGCATCCAGTTTGTGGACGAGTTCCACAAGGCCAAGAACAGCGTCCTGACGCTGGCGCAGCACCACAAGCACATGCGCCACGGCGGCCAGCACTTTGATTTCTGGGCCATCACGGGCACGCCGATGCCGTCGCACATCACCGACCTCGAATCCGTCACCGACATCGTCCAGCGCCTGCCGGACTGGGACCAGCCGGAGAGCCGCCACCACGGCAGCCGGGTGTCCAGTCTGCAGGCCCTGCAGACGGCGTACGACCGGTCCATGGCGGAGGACGGGACGCCGGAGCAGGTGGCCGAGTTCCGCCGGCGGGCGGCGCAGTTCTTTGGCAACGGCCTCATCAAGCGGCACACGGAGCAGTCGACCATCTTTGGCCAGCCCATCTTCAACCTGCAGAACGTGGCGCCGAAGACGGTCGTGCACAAGACGCCGGAAGCGCAGCGGGACGATGTCAAGCGCGTGGCGGCGGCCGTGGGTGCGCGGGTGCGGGAGACGCTGGGGGCGACGCCGGAGACGCCGGCATCGACGATCAACTGGGACCAGGCGGTCCGCTCGTGTGCGCTGTTCGGCCACATGACGAACCTGCAGGTCCTGGGGATGTTCCCGAACGCGGCGCCGCTGATGCTGGCCGACCCGCCCGTGCTGGACTTTAGCATCATGGGCATCCGGGCCGAGCTGACCAAGACGGCGTCGCGCGATCCGGCCGACGTGCCGCTGTTCCAGCAGCACCTCGACACGGTGATCCACGAGAGCCCCCGCATGGCGACGCTCCTGGCGACGCTGGACGGCATGGAGAAGGACAAGCAGCGGCGACGGCTGCCGGCACCGGAACCCACGGGGCCGGCCGGCGGTGTGCCGCCGCGCAAGGTGGACGCAAGCCTCAAGAAGGCGGTGGTTCTCTGTCCGCGTCTCGGCGAGGCCGTGTTCGTGTACCTGGCGCTGCGCAAGCTGCGCCCGGAACTGCACGCGGTCTTTCTGCACGCAGACCTCAAGGCGAGCGAGCGGACGGCCATGGTCAAGAACTTTGACCGGCTCGACGTCACGGCGGGATCCAAGGTGCCGCGGGTGATGGTCGGGTCGTTCCGCGATGTGGGCACGGGCAACGATCTCTTGGTGGCGAGCTACCAGGTGCTTACAGGGCCGCTGCGGCTACACAGCCACCAGGACCAGGCATTTGGGCGGACCAACCGGGAAGGACAGACGCTGCGGCTGCACCATCAGCTGCTGGTCACGGACGACAGTCCGGTGGATCGGCTGGTGATGGCCACACAGGCGGGACGGCGGATCGTGAGCGATCCTTTCAACATGGACGAGGAGCTGCAGTTGGAAGAGACTGAAGTTTAGAGGAGAGAGGAGAGAGGAGAGAGGGAGACCAAGAAGTAAGACAGTACCCAAGCTGATATGATTAGTCATCAAATGAAACAGTGAACCATACGCATAAACATCCGTACCCGTAACCCGTAACCGTGGATGCCGCAGTGCCGTGAATGTCAGTAGATTGCAGCGCTTGTCAGCTGCCTTGTAGCGCGAAAACACGCAAAAGAAGCCAAAATACAGCACTAGCACACACCGCCGATCTGCGCGTTCGCGGGGGGCTTGGCCGGCAGCCAATCGCCTGGGGCGCGGCCTGGGGCGCGGCCTGGAGGGCCATCCCAGCGCCAGCGCCCACTGTAATTAGTGCTGCTAGCGGGCCTCGTGACTCCGCAAGTCGACGCAGCAACGCTACTGTGTATTTCCCAGCAGCGCCGGACCCAACAATTCCATTTCTCTCGTTCTCTCTCTGCAATTTCCTCCCTTTTTCTCCTCCATTCGCTCGCCCGTCGCCCCGTGGCTCGGCAAGCACCAACATCGACCTCTCCGCGCCCTCCGATCGACGACAGCACAGGAGCATTGTCCGGCAAAGTGATTGATCACATCCATTGGCCCGCAAACGGCTACGGGCTGCCCTCTACGCCCAATCCCCTCTTCTGCCGTGCGGCGCCAGTCCCGTTTGGTCGCGGCGCAGCGACGAGAAAAGGTGAACGAGAGAGGAGAGACCGGGAAGAGGGACCAGGGAAAAAAAGGCAAGGCGAAAAAGTGCCCGCCGCAGACGAACCGAACAAACTGCGCAGCGCCCAACCAGCCAAGTTTTTTCTGCCCCCAGAGCCACTCGGTACCGTCCTGGAGCTCCTTCTCGCACAGGACTTGGCACCGGGATCGGAGCATATTGGTTCGCGCAGATTGGACAACGTTGCAGCTGCAAAACACCTGACGGGGGGGGAGGGATTGTCGACGATCGGGCCAGCATAAAAAAGCCATGGCGTCTGCCCCAAGCGAAAGCAACGCTGCCAGCCAATCAGAGCAGCGCCAACCGGCTACTATGACATACAGCGACAGTGGCAGTGGCAATGCCAGCGGTGGCAGTGGCAGTGGTGGCAGTGGCAGTGGTGGCGGCAGCGGCAGCAGTGGCCAGAGCGGCAACAGCGACAGCGACCGCGACGGCAACAGCGCTGTTGCCCCGAGCCAGCAGGAGCAACCGCCCAGGCAGAAGCAGAAATCCTCGGCGCCGCATCTTCAGAGTCCGCAGAGTCAGCCGAGCCAGAATCCCCAGAATCCCCAGACCCAAGCCCAGCCCGGCCAAGGTCATCCGCCATCCACGAAACCCACTCCGCAGACCGCGACAGCCGGCCTGTCTCATCCGCGGCCCAAGGTCCAGAAACACGTTGTCGGCGGCGGCAGTTCCGCCCGGCTCTTCGCCCGAGCCGCCTCTTCCAAAAGCCTTCACAAGCAAACGACGCAACACGCCCACCACCATCTGCACCACGTCGCGTCCGGTGCGTCTTCGTCCCGTGCCGCCCAGCAGCATCAGCAGCAGCAGCAGCAACAGCAGCAACAACAGCAAAACAGCCGCCACCTCTCCCCCTCGCCCCCGCCGCCCGACCTCGCGGCCCAGTTTCCCTTTGCCGCACCGCCTGCCCCTCCCTCGACCTCGACTCACCGCCGAAACGGCTCTTCCGAAGCCCGGCTGCAGCGCGGCAATCCCAACTCGTCGTCGACCTCGTCGCTGCTGCGCAAGAATGCGGCAAGCCGACCGGCCCTGAAACGGACCATCTCGAACCCGGCCGGCAACGAACAGGCACGCCCGTCTCACGCGTCCAGCAAAAAGAACGCGCAGATCCGATTCGAAATCGGCAGCCCCGATACGCCGGACGACGAGTGGGTCGACACCGGCACCACCACCGTGGTCAACGGCGCCCCCAAGAACACCGGCCGCCAGAAGAAGAAGCAGCGCGAGCACAAGGAAAAGAGTGAGACCGAAACCAGCTCCGACTCGGACAGGAAGAGAGACCGAGACGCCGAACGGGAACGACGCGAAGCAGAGCGAAAACTGGCCGAAGCCTTGGCCCACCACCCGACCGTCGCCATCCCGACATCCGAAAAAAGCTCGACGCAGCTGGCCGTGCCGTCCCCTTCGCCCTCGACGTCTATGTTGCGCACAAGCTCCTCCACCACTCGCCTCCTCCTCCCACGAACCCCTCCTCGAAGTGCACCGCCTCAGATGTCGGCCGAGAACGTGGCTGCCACACGCGTGCACTCGTCACCGTCGTCCGACTCGAGCGACCAGCAACCACAGCCGCCCTCGAAACCGAAAGAGTCACAGCCGCAGCCACAAATGCCAACACAACCACAGCCAAAACCAAAACAACAGAAACCGCCCATGACTACCCTACCCGGCGGCAGCGGCGACAGAGACGCAATGACGTCCCGTTTTATCACCACGGGGAGCCACGAGTCTGTATCGGCCACCACCACCGGCGGCTCCTTTTACGCGAGCTCGTCTTCGCGGCCCGGCACCGGCAACGGGATCAACTTTGCCGCTGCCAGGCGCAGCGACGACCACGACTTTGCCACCTCGGCGGCCACCATCTTGGAGACCCGTCGCGCACACTCCTTTGGCGCCGAGACCTTGGCGAACGCGACCGACGACGACGACATGACCAGCGGCAAGGGCGCTGCCACGCCTACAGGAAATGGCGGTCCGTCAGCCGCACCAGTGGCCGGTACCAACCCCCGCCGCACCCGCATGCAGCCGCCACCGCCGGCCGAGCTCAGCCGTACGCAGCAGAAGCTGAACCTCGAGCGCGCCAGCTCCAGCCTCGAACGCAGCAGCCGTCCGCACCAAGGTCCAGCAGCGGCCGGGCCGTTGCTGGGCGCCGTCGGCATGAACGATCCGCGTGTCAGCAAGCTGATGGAGAGGACGGGTATGGAGTACTACGTTGTGCGGCGGTACCAGAACCCCGTCACCAGCAGCCTGGACCGGTTGACCGAGCGACTCGGGGGCGACAAGAACTGGCGCATTCCGGCCGTTCACGGGTCCTCGGCAGCCATGGCCACAGCCACGGCCACAGCCACAGCAGCCGGTGCAGGCGCCGGGAACGGTCTGAGCCAGAGCTTCCGCGAGCGAGACATCCGTCGCGACGTGCTGCACGCCTCGGCAACAGCCGCCGCTGCTGCCGCGGCGAATGGCCATGGCCCGACAACGCCGACGTCCACAGGCATGTCGCGGACACGCACGTTCCCGACTGCCAGCGAGGCTTCCGGAAACGGAAACGGAAATGGAAACGGAAACGGCATGCGGGCGGGCGACGCCCACCGGCGCTACATCCATCACCAGACGCGGCTCAGCGGTGCCAGTCTCGTGGACGGCCAGGACGGCAGTGGCGCCGACGACACGACGGCGCTGTTGCGGAACCTGTGGGATAAGAGTCTGTATCTCGGCACCAGTCAGGACTAGCAGTCTGACGAGGAGGACCCGGGCCGCATCTTTCTGACTCCGACCACGCAGCCTTGACGGGTCATGGAAGACGGGTCTATTTTCTTTCTTTTTTCCTTTTTTCTTTTCTCGTAAACGATTTGTTTTTTATCAAGCCGGACATGGAGAGACGGTAGAGGGTAATCAGGCCATACATCTTTCATCATGGACACGGGCAACACAGTCTAGGGAAACAGGACTGTACAGGGGTTTACTTCGTATTCTGTTATTTATATGCTGAGACTGGCTCAGAAACTATCGGTTGTAATGAGAGTCGTGGAGTAGTTGTAAGAGTAAGAGTAGGTATCTTGCGAGTACTGTTGAGACTAGTATAGGAATATGCATTTATACAAATATATAAGTAAACGCCATTCTACTAGCGGGTCTTCTGTCTGGGCTACTTAGTTCGACCACGAGCAAACGGACGACAATCGATTTCCAGTGTCTTCAATCACCATCCGAGACTCGACGAACATTCTCTTTCGCCCCCCTATTTTTTCCTTACGAAGAGACCTCTTTCTTTTTGGCGTGGATCTGCAGAGAAGTGCATTCTATTCGACAAGATGAGTGCCGAAGTCGCTCAGCTCGAGGAGGATCGCAGCCAGTACCAGGAACAGGTAAAGAGGCGCTCACTTTTTCGTCTGTCGACGGCAGATGGAGTTCTAACCCTTCCTCTTCTCTCCTGCAGTTGGACCTTGTGCTGAGCTCGCTGCGCGACGACCCCGAAAATGGCGAACTGCTCGTTCTCAAGGAAGAGCTCGATACCGCCCTGAAGATGATTGACGACAGCATCGCCGACCTGAAGCCGAGCACGGCCAAGAACCCCCACGCCGCCGCGTCTGCCGACGCCCCGCACTCGCCGTCTTCCGGGCCGCAGACTGCGCAGTCGTCGTCGTCTTCGGCGGCGGCGGCGGCGCCCGCCGCGACGGCAGCCGCCTCGGCCGTTCCCTTCAAGCTCAACGACACGGTCATGGCCCGCTGGATGGGCGGCGACCGGTCGTTTTATCCGGCACGCATCACGTCGGTCACGGGGTCCAAGGCCGCTCCCATGTACACGGTCAAGTACAAGTCGTACGGCACGATAGAAACGCTGCGCGCACACGATATTCGACCGATGGGCGGCGGTGGAAACGGAGGTGGAAACGGAGGTGGAAGTGCGCCTGTCAACATGGGCAAACGCAAGGCCGAGGCGTCGCCGCCGCCGCCGCCCCCTGGCTCGGCAGCGACGGGGCTGCCGCCACCGCCCGCCGAGGCTGCCACCGCCGACACCGCATCGTCGTTTACGCGGCCCATGGACCGGTTCAACAGCGGCCTCGTCTCGTCAGCCGCGGCCCAGATCTACCCCCAGGCCCTGCAGGAGCAGCAGCGCAAGCAGGCCGGCCACGAGGCCGGGTCGTCGACGGCCGCCGGCGAGGGGCCGCCGCCCAAGAAGTTCAAGAAGATCAAGGCCACGAAGCAGCTCGAAGCCGGCAAGAGCAAGTGGCAGGAGTTCAACAACAAGTCCAAGTTTGGCAAGGCCGCGGGCAAGAAGGAAAGCATGTTCCGGACTCCCGAAGGCATTCATGGTCGAGGTGAAGACTAGCCCTCCCTTTTTTCCCCCTTTTCTTCCTTTTTCCCTTCTTTCTTCTTCCGTTCTCCCTCCCCCATTCCTGTGCTCGCAGGAGGTAGCACATCGTGTTGACGCTTGCTTTTTCAGTTGGCTTTACTGGTTCCGGCCAGACCATGCGCAAAGATCCGACGCGCAGCCGGCATGTGTACCAGACGAATGACGATCTGGACTGAAGGGAGAGTATGGGAGGTTTGCATTTTGTCTGTTGATTTCATTTTTCCTTTTACCTCTTTCTTTTGTCATTTTCATCTTTCGGGTTCCTTGTCCCGTGTTTCGCGGTTCTAGGAACTCCAGGTTTGCATTGGGCGTACCATGGCACTGCGATACCAGAGAAAAGCCCATGGCGTTGCGGAAGGGATCTGGACGAGGAATTTTCATGGACCAAGTGTTGGCAACTAGTGTTTGATGCATGAGAACTTGGCTGCTACGGCTGGAAAGCTACATCCGGATAGGGCTGTCTTGTTTGTCTGCTTGGTCTTTTGTCTCTTGATTTCTTGTCGTTTATACAGAGGGCTAATGGAGCAGACAAGAGCGTCTTTATACCACGAAAGGAGATCTGGCCGCGTGCTGGCCAGACCTGCCGCCCTGAGGAGGAAGCTGTATAGACTCGGAGCATCCAGAGAAGCCACTCAATTTTCCAGTTTGCAGGGGCAAAGTGCTGACTTTTTAGAGAGCCGGATATCCAGCGTAGCCTGGCGACGAACCAAGATGTAGATGTAGTCGTAGATTTCTTCTTTTTTTCTTTCTATCTCATCGCTCTTCCAGACCGATCGTGCGGCCAACGTCCCGCGCCAGCTGAAGAAACACCGCAGCCCGCTGGCTGTCGGGCTCGGCGACGACGGTCGGGCGGCCGCGCTGGGCATCGTCGCCAATGGCCGGGTGCAGCGGGATCTCGGCCAGCAGCGGCACGTCGAGGTCGGCACTGGCCGCGGCCACGCCCTCGCCCGTGCCAAAGACGTGCGTCTCGCCGCCGCAGTGCGGACAGCAGAAGACACCCATGTTCTGGACGACGCCCAGCAGCGGCACGCTGGCCTTGCGGAACAGCTGGATGCCGCGCACGGCGTCCTGCACGGCCAGCGTGTGCGGCGTGGTCACGACCACGGCGCCGTCCACGGTGACCTGCTGGGCGATGCTCAGCTGGATGTCGCCGGTGCCGGGCGGCAGGTCCAGCACCAGCACGTCGAGGCCGTCCCAGGCGACCTCGCGCAGCAGCTGCGTGAGAGCACGGCCGACCATGAGGCCACGCCAGGCCACGGCCTGGCCGGCGGGCACGAGGTAGCCCATGGACATGGTCTTGACGCCGTAGTTGGTGAGAGGGATGAGTTGGTTGTCTGGATGTTAGGAAGAGGAAAAAGGAAAGAGGAAGGGAAGGGAGGAAAGGAAGAAGAGAAGGGAGGAAAGGAAAAAGAAAGGAAGAAAGGAAAGGAGGAAAGGAAAGGAGGAAAGGATAGGAGGAAAGAGAAAGGAGAAAGGAGGAAAACACATACTCTTTGATAGTCGAGGCTCACCCGATAGGTTGAAGAGCGTCGGGATGGACGGGCCAAAGATATCCGTGTCGAGGATGCCCGTCCGGTAGCCTTGCCGGGCAAAGGACAACGCCAGGTTGGCTGTACACAAGAGTCAGACCGTCGACATGAAATCAAAGAGCTGCACCCACCTGCAATAGTGCTCTTGCCGACACCTCCCTTGGCAGAAGACACGGCCACCACCTTGCCGACGTCTCGGATCGGCAGCGGCTTGGGAGGCAGCCGTCGCGAGAAGCTCGGAGGTGTGCCCGACTTGGGAAGACCCTGGTGTTTGGTCAGTCCATCTTATGCCTCTTCTTTTTGTGGGGTTTCTCTGAGCCGCCATCACGTACCAGCGGGTTTTCATGCCGCAGACAGGACTGGCCATGGAACGGCCGCACAAGCCGCGGCCCTCCTGCCACCACACGGCCCATGGCACAGCGTATGCGAGGAAGCGCCGGCATCGTTGCTGCTTTCTGGCACGGCGTCCAGAGCCTCCGACGAGGCGGTACAAGGGCCGATCGATCTCGGCTTACAAAACGGGCAGTATGCTAAAGGCGGTGAGAATTTGCCCGGCAGTACTTTTTGGGTCGGCTGCATGTCCATCTGCCGGGCAGACAAGAAACCGCAGTGCAAGCGATGCAAGGACAATGTTTTTTGTACAAATTGAATATTTCTAATTCCAGTAGTCAGTCCCTCGAAACACAAGCCCATTCATGCAGTGCCGACGCGAAAGCCGGACCCATGTCCCGTTACCATATGCTCAGGAAGGCGGTGTAGCGCAACTTTTTTTTTTGCCGTCTAGTTCACCTGCCATTGCCTTCTTTTCCATCCACTCCTCCAGCTTCACATACACACACCTGCCTACAACTGGGACGTCTGCCAGCCGTCTTTGCCCCAATCGATCATGCCGAGTGTAAAAGGCCGTGCCCGGCTGTTTGCCGGCGAACGACCAGCCAAAGGTGCGTTTCTTTCCGAGCAGACGTCTCTCTGACAACCGTTGCTGACCAGCTTTCGTCCAGAGCTGGACCCGGAAGCAGATGTGCCCCTGGAGGACGAGGACGCCTCGAGCGACAGCGATGCTAGCGACAAGGCCGCCGGTGCAGACACAGAACACTATGTCGCCGTGGGAAAGTCGAAGCTTCGGCAAAAACAGGCAGCTCCGCTGGGACTGGCTTACAGAGGTGTGCGTGTGAGCCGTGAACAGCTTGGGCAGGAGAGCGATCACGAGTTTGACGACGGCGAAGATGACGAGGACGAGGACGAGGAAGAGTTTGACGACCCTGACGCTGTGGATGTGGGAGGTGCCGAGGATGTGGACGAGGACAATGACGGCGAGATCGACAGCGACGATGCTTTTGGCTCCAGTGATGAAGAGTTGGTGCAGAATTTTACATTCCGAGGCAGCTCGAAACCTAAGGAGGAGGAGGACGAAGATGACGACGATGAAGAGGAGGAGGAAGAAGAAGATGACGATGACGATGACGACGAAGAGGAAGATGATGACGAAAGTGGGAGCGATATGGAAGGGGTTGAGGACGACAAGGTCGACGAACAGACAGCCAAGGCGCAAGACGAGACACGCAAGATCCTGGCCGAGGAACGGCAGCGCATGTTGGCACCGATATCCCAGTCGGCCAAGGCAGACGCCGACAAGGGCTTTGCCGTGCGGCAGCAGCGGCGCACATTTGATGCCCTGCTGAACATGCGCATTCGCCTGCAAAAGGCGCTCACGGCGGCCAACTCCCTGCATGTGGCGGCCAAGGAGACGCCCAGCACAGACGACCAGACGGCCGTCCACGATGCGGCGTCCAAGGCGCTCCTGGGTCTTCTCGGGTCCATTCAAGACATCCGGCAGTCGTTTTACGTCGACGAGTCCACGGCGGCGGACCGCAAGCGGAAACGGGGCAACGCTGGCAAGGAGCTGTCGTGCCAGGACATCTTTGACCAGATGGCCCACGTCGAGGAGGCGGCCCTGGCCAAGCGGAGGAAGGTCCTCGACCGGTGGGCCACCCGCGTGCACCGTCCGTCGGCGGCTTCCGGGGCATCCTCGGCCGCCTCCAAGCGCTTCTTGGCGCCCTCGGGCCAGCAGCCCCTGACGGCCGTGCTGGACGAGCAGCTGGTGGCGGCCGATCGGCTGGTGCACCGGACGCGGGTGCCGCGGTCGTGCGCGCCCGTGCAGGCGGCGCGGCGGGTGACCGAGGACGCGGAGATCTACGACGACGCCGACTTTTACCAGATGCTGCTCAAGGAGCTGGTCGACCAGCGGACGGCCGACACGTCGGCGCCGGGCAACTCGGTGCCGACGGTGCGGTGGGCGGCGGCGGCGGCCAAGGAAGCCAAGACACGCAAGGTGGTGGACCGCAAGGCCAGCAAGGGCCGCAAGATGCGGTTCAACGTGCACGAGAAGCTGCAGAACTTTATGGCGCCCGAGGACCGGCGGCACTGGGAGGCCGAGGCCGTGGACCGGCTGTTCAGCACGCTCTTTGGGCAGCGGACGGAGCTGCTGGAGGACGACGGGGACGAGGATGCAGAGATGGACGACGAGGTGGGCGGCGTCGGTCTGAACGCAGGCGAGCTGAAGCTGTTCTGAGGGCAGGGGAAAAGTTTACAGTACGGAGTCTCTTTGGCGTTGTGCATTTCTGTAAGATCCAGCATGTAGAACAGGCACGTATATACTCTCATGAGTGTTTGCATTGGCTCAGGCTACTCTAACATGTCAGACAGCCCGGCAGAGGCCAGCATGGCAAGACAGACGGCATGAACGGCGAGATGGACTGGGGGTCCACCCAGCGTTCGGTCCTGTGGACCCCTGCTGCCTATGCCGTGTCTAAGACGCCTATACGCTCGGCGGCAGGGGAAGTAATGATAGGTCCCGAGGGCCAGGGCCAGCAGACCTCTCGTGACGGCGTCGATGCCCGAACCGCGCAGGGCCAAGACCAGGCTGACGAGGACCGAAGCCGCCAGAAGGCCGCCCAAGTTCTGGCACACCAGGAGGACCTCGGGGGCCGCCGGGGCCGTCCAGGCAGACAGGCTGATCTGGCGCTGTGGCGCCCAGAGGAAGGAGGCAGCAGCGGGTGCTTCGACGGTGGCGTGGACCAGAAAGGCGAGGGTGCTGAGCCTTGCCGACATTTCTTGGAGGTTTGGAGGTTTAGACGGTTTGTGTTATTATGTAAGCATACAAGTCAGGGATTGGCCAGGTTGTCCAACGTGTCCTTTTACTGGTGGCAAGAAATGGGTCGGAGACAAAAAAGGAAGGTACTGTGTAAAATAGGATTCCTCGTGTACTCCGTACTCTGGGCTCTATGACTCGACGCGTAGAGAGTGGCGAGAACACAGTCATTTCCAGGAGGACAACGGAGGATTCAATTAAACTTTAAAGGTGGTGGCAGTGGAGGGGGAGAAAGGCCACAGTGGCAGGACCCACCCGCCCACCAATTGGGGCCGGCAAATGGAAACGAATAGAAACCTCGCCGAAAGGCAGCCTCTTCCCCTTTTCTGAGCCCCGAACTGGCATTGCGCAGTCTTCCGTAACGTACAGAGCAGAGCAGGCCAGCGTCGTCCTGCCAGCTGGCAAGACGAGCGAGCACAGGCAGCTGCATGCAGATTCGATGGGAAAAGACAGATGGAAGAGTTGGCGAATCAGACGAAGGATTACGAGCTAATAGCCTTGCTGTAATCGATTTAGGTGGCGACGTCACGTGGATGCAGCCGCTGTGGACCTGAAAGGTGTCCTCAAGCGGGACCACCTTTTTTTATTTTGAAGAGGACAGAAAAGCTCCATTTGCTGTTATAAAGAATATCTTTGATCAATCCTCCCGACTTTTTTCGCCCTCTCCTTTTCTCCCCAGAACCATAAAATCCCTGGGCCTCCTGCATCTTCAGCCAGGAAGGAGTTTCGTCGGCCAATTTTCTCTCCTTTTCCCCCATTTCTCTTTTTCAATCTTTCTTCTTCTTCCTTTCAGTTGCCATTCCTCGGTTCCCCATCGATTGTACTCTCTTCCGCGATGGCTTCTTCTTGGAGGAGTCCCAAGTCGGGCCTCGGGCTCTTGCTCGTCGCCCTCTTCTGTCTCCTGTTCTCGCCTGCCTTTGTCAGCCAGGCCAACGGACACGAAGTTCAGGAATACGGCAGTGTTATCGGTATTGTACGTTCCCCATCGACAAGACACATTCCATTTGAGCATTGAACACCCTGCTAACCCATTGGCTCTGTAGGATCTGGGCACCGTAAGTCGATCCCGGCACACGACGAATTCTTGGAAGCAAGCTCGGCTTCCGTGGCAATCAAACATGCTGACTCTTGTCTAGACATACTCTTGCGTGGCTGTCATGCAAAAGGGCAAGGTGGAAATGTGAGTGGCTCTCAGTCCGGCGGCTCGTGTCGTATAATTCGACCGTCCTGGGCATCCTGGACATCCTTGCACCTCCCCGCGCAGCATTACTAACCCGTCTCCATCTTTCAGTCTCGTGAACGACCAGGGTCATCGTATTACACCATCCTACGTGGCATTCACCGACGAGGAGCGGTTGGTTGGTGATGGTATGTCTCTTCCTTCAGAGTCTGCTCAGAGTCTGCTCACCGTGTGCTAACTGTCTGTAGCGGCCAAGAACCAGGCTGCCAGCAACCCCGAGAACACCATCTTTGACATCAAGCGTCTCATCGGCCGGAAGTACTCCGAGAAGGAGGTCCAGAACGAGTGCGTACCCTCCCCCGCTTTTCGACAGGCAAGACAGTCACTGACAAGCCCGCAGCATCAAGCACTTCCCCTACAAGGTCGTTAAGAAGGATGACAAGCCGTTTGTTCGCGTCGACGTCAAGGGCGAGGAGAAGACCTTCTCTCCCGAGGAGGTCTCCGGTATGATCCTGTCCAAGATGAAGGAGGTCGCTGAGGGCTACCTTGGCAAGAAGGTCACGCACGCCGTTGTCACTGTGGTATGTTTCCAATTCAACCCCAGATTCACGAATAGACTGCTAACAATGTCTAGCCCGCCTACTTCAACGACAACCAACGCCAGGCTACCAAGGACGCCGGTACCATTGCCGGCCTCAACGTCCTGCGTATCGTCAACGAGCCCACCGCGGCCGCCATTGCCTACGGTCTGGACAAGACCGACGGCGAGCGCCAGATCATTGTGTACGACCTTGGTGGTGGTACTTTCGATGTGTCTCTGCTCTCCATCGACCAGGGCGTCTTCGAGGTTCTTGCCACGGCTGGTGACACCCACCTGGGTGGTGAGGATTTCGACCAGCGCATCATCAACCAGTATGTTTTTGCCTGTCCTTTTGTACTTGTATCAGTGCTAACCCGCCCAGCTTCGCCAAGCAGTTCAACAAGAAGAACAACGTGGACGTCACGGTCGACAAGAAGGCCATGGGCAAGCTCAAGCGCGAGGCGGAGAAGGCCAAGCGCACGCTGTCTTCGCAGATGTCCACGCGCATCGAGATCGAATCCTTCTTCGGCGGCGAGGACTTCTCGGAGACGCTTACGCGCGCCAAGTTCGAGGAGCTGAACCTGGACCTGTTCAAGAAAACGCTCAAGCCCGTTGAGCAGGTGCTCAAGGACGCCAAGGTGTCCAAGTCCGAGATTGACGACATTGTGCTCGTCGGTGGCTCCACGCGTATTCCCAAGGTTCAGACGCTCCTCGAGGAGTACTTCAACGGCAAGAAGGCCAGCAAGGGCATCAACCCTGACGAGGCCGTCGCTTTCGGCGCCGCCGTCCAGGCCGGTGTTCTGTCGGGCGAGGAGGGCACGGAGGATGTTGTGCTCATGGACGTCAACCCGCTGACGCTCGGTATCGAGACCACGGGCGGCGTCATGACCAAGCTGATCAACCGCAACACGCCTATCCCGACGCGCAAGTCCCAGATCTTCTCCACGGCCGCCGACAACCAGCCGGTGGTTCTGATCCAGGTGTTTGAGGGCGAGCGCAGCATGACCAAGGATAACAACATCCTGGGCAAGTTCGAGCTGACGGGCATCCCGCCGGCACCGCGTGGCGTTCCCCAGATCGAGGTGGCGTTTGAGCTCGATGCCAACGGTATTCTCAAGGTGTCTGCGCACGACAAGGGCACGGGCAAGAGCGAGAGCATCACCATTACCAACGACAAGGGCCGTCTGACCCAGGACGAGATCGACCGCATGGTGGCCGAGGCCGAGAAGTACGCCGAGGAGGACAAGGCGACGCGCGAGCGCATCGAGGCCCGCAACGGCCTGGAGAACTACGCCTTCTCGCTCAAGAACCAGGTCAACGACGAGGACGGCCTGGGCGGCAAGATCAGCGAGGACGACCGCGAGGCCATCATCGACGCCGTCAAGGAGACCCAGGAGTGGCTGGACGAGAACGCCGCCACTGCCGACACCGAGGACTTTGAGGAGCAGAAGGAGAAGCTGTCCAGCGTGTAAGTTGCTTGTGCCATTGTATGACTATGGATGATTGATGACTAACTCTTTACCAGGGCCTACCCCATCACGAGCAAGATGTACGGCCAGGGTGCCGGTGCCGACGACGACGACGAGCCGAGCGGCCACGACGAGTTGTAAACGGGGCGAAAAAAAAACAGGTTGCAGGGATAGACGCGAAGAAGCATGTCATTGCGGGCCGGGCATTCCCGCCCGCCACCGTGTTCCGTGTCATTTTGTTTGGTCAATTTTTTGTTTTGATCACCGGTGTTTGAAGGCTTGCGGACGGATGTGCAAGTTGGGCTTCGCTTCACCAGACACTTTCTATTAGAAACGCGAGAATCCGCGTAGTGTAAGAACACAGAGGGCAGGTCGCTGAAGAAGCAACAATACAAAAAAAGTTGAAAAATACGGAGCAGCCGTACTCGTAGATGCAATAAGGAACAAACGGGCTCGGTGTAAACCAATGCCGCAGCGGCTCAACCCTGGTGGACCGGGGCAATTCTAAGCCGGTGCCTCCTGAGAACGCCTGAAGAATAGGCCTGTAAGAGCCTGTGGGGGCCGAAAAAGGCAAGCGTCAGCGTGCATCGGTCGGACCCGCGAGAGCATCTGCAGCATCGAAGCTCCGCCAAGGCAGCGCACGGCCGGCGCCTGAAGCTGGAAGCCCGGACCGGCCGTGCCTCCTGCCAACCCCTTCTGCCCTGTTGGCGCCCTTCGTCCGGTCTGATAGGGAACTATTAGGGAACAGCGCAGATCAGGCACCTGTTTCAGTGCAGCGATTCGAAACAGGGCCTGGGCCTCTGGTCTGACTGGCAACGGACGAATTGCACTACACCCAATTCCTGTTCCGTGCTTCAGACTATCTGCTCGTAGCTCTCCCGTCTTTTTTCCCCTTTTCTTGGCTCTTTTTCAAGAGTTTTCAAGAGTTTTCAAGAGTTTTTCGTCTTTTTGGCCTCTCAGGAACTGTTCTTGCCTCGTCTTGCCTCGTCTTGCCTCGTCTTGCATAAGCATTGTGCTCTTCGCTCCTGCCCGTCCTTTCACCGTGCGCCTTCCTTGTGGTCTTGTCGTCCTGTCGTTCTTGCCGCATAGCATCTTCCAGTAGCACAAGGTGACACATACTCGGGAAGGAGCGAGGCAGACGACGTCTTCCGTCTCACGCGCTCCTGCCGCCCCGCTGCTCTGTATTCTTCCTCGCTGACCAAAGAGTTCCTCTCAGTCTTGCGTGGCCAAAGGTCTTTTTGGCTCTATTTCTGCTGTCCAACGCAGAGCATCGTCTGCTCTCTCGCGTCAGTGGGCCGGAGACACGTGCTCTCAGCTTCACCTCTCATACAGGTCTCACGACAATCTCATACCCCATCTCTTGAGCCTCTCTTTTCTGGATATTTTTTCATTTCTCGCAGGCCAGAGATCTTATTCACATTGTCGGCTGTGGCGTGAGAATTCTTGGTGCTTGAATAAGCAGTTTACAACTATAGTATCTCATCTCATCATCTCACTCACGATGGAAGCACGGAACACATTTAGCAGCTTGGGCCTCTCCATTCTCGGAGTCGGCCGTCAGTACCCGCCTTACACCCTGGGGCCCGGGGCCCTCGAGACCCTGAGCAAACGCTTCTATCCGGAGTCTCCTGCGTAGGACTACCATGAATCATGAATTCTTCATCCGACAGGAGGATCTCGCTGACATCTCACTCGGTTCCTATAGTATGAGCAAGGTCCTCTCCATCAACCGGTATACCGGCATAGACGCCCGCTCGTCCATTGGCGAGGCCGACCACCCCTTGGTGAACCAGGAAAAGGCGCCGACCATCGCCGAGCTGAACCGGGTCTTCCTCGACGACGGCGTGCCGCTGGCCGTGAGCGCTGCGCAAAAGGCCATTGCCGAGGCACGCATCGACCTGACCCAGATCACGCACGTCGTGTCGACCACCTGCACCAACAGCGCCAACCCGGGCTACGACCACTATGTCGTCAAGGGCCTCGGCATCACGCACCCGGTCGAGAAGGTGCTCCTGCACGGCATCGGCTGCAGCGGCGGCCTCGCGGCCCTGCGCACGGCTGCCAACTTGGCCCTGGGCCACGCCATGCGCGGGCGGCCCGCACGCATCCTCGTCGTCGCCCTCGAGCTCAGCACGATCATGGTCCGGAGCGAACTCGACAGCATCCACGCAAACCAGGAGACGAGGATCGGCGTGGCTCTCTTCTCGGACTGTGCGGGCGCCCTGGTCCTGAGCAACGGCATCGGCGAGTCGGCCGAGCCCATCTACGATCTTCTCGGCTGGGACCACCGCATCATCCCCGACTCGGAGGCAGATCTGGGCTTCGACGTCGATCCAGCCGGTGGGTGACCTCTCTCCTGTTCTCCTGTTCCCCTGCTCTCCTGTAAATGCTAATCCTCCTCCAGGCTGGAAGGTCGTCCTGTCACCACGCGTCCCACGTCTGGCGGCCGCCGTGCTGGCGCCCACATTTGCCGATCTCCTAGCATCCGTCCCCGAGCTGCCGCCGCAGTACCAGAAGCCCGAGGACTTTGACTGGGCCATGCACCCGGGCGGTGCCACCATCCTCACGGGCGCCGAGCGCGCCATGCACATCACGCCCGAACACATGCGCGCCAGCTACGACACATACATGCAGCACGGCAACTCGAGCTCGGCCACCATCTTCAGCGTCCTGGACCGGCTGCGCGACAAGGACATGGACGCCATAGCGCCTGGCGGGCAGCCGAAAGAGTACATTATCGGGTGTGCGTTTGGGCCAGGCATCGCCGTGGAATCCTGTGTGCTGAAGCGTAACATGGGCCGCCACACGGGACTGGAGACGCCGCCCGAGTCGGAGAGCGAGACGAGTCGCAGCGAGGCAGGCGAGGAGTATGAGCAGTTTGTGAATTCTGCCATTGACGGCGTTGAGTTGGACTAGAAAGGGAGTCTGTGGCCAGACGATCCCAGACGCAATATAAGATTTGATATGTATTCAAAGTGGTATCATGGGTATATCCACGCAGCATAAAAAAGGATCCAAAAACACATCCCTGATCCTCAGCAACACCCAACGCTTGCCTTTTTGCCTTTCTGCCTTTCTGTCTCTTCTCTCACAACTTCCATCTCCTTTATATCTTCGAGTCCGACACGTTCTCGGCAGTCTCGACAGCCTCGAGGCTCTCGCCCTTGCGCAGACCCAGCTGGCGCGTGTCCCAGCCATTCTGCTCGAGATACTCGCGGAAGCGAATGTCCTCCAGGGCAATGGTGTCCTGGCCGACGTTGGGCAGGCAGAAGAAGGCGAGGGCGGCAGAGAGCACGCACAGACTGGAGCTGACGTAGAAGGGGTACTGGGCCGAGGTGGTGCTGTCACCGCCGGCAGCCTGGATGTACGGGTAGATGTACGTGCCAACAAAGGCGCCGAGCTTGCCGATGGCGGCGGCGATGCCGTAGTACTGGCCGCGAATGCCGGTAGCCGAGGTCTTGGCAGCCAGCAGGCCAATGTTGTTGCCGGGGCCAAACTCGCCGCACGTGAGGAAGATGCCGTAGACGGTAGCAAAGGCGCCGACCATATGGGGCTGGGCGAGGTTCTTGTAGTCGCCGGCCATGATGAAGCCGATGATGGCCTGCAGAAGAACGCCGATGACGAGGCAGTAGCGAGGACCGAACCAGTCGCTGGCCTTGGCACCCAAGAACGAGCCGGGCAGGTAGAACAGGTTGATGACGGTGTTCCAGCCGAAGATGGTGGTCAGAGGGGCAGTGTCATCATAGACGTTGGACAGGATGGTGGACGAGTAGATGCCAAACGAGTACGCGGAGAACTGGAGATCAGCACGAGGGACAGAGGACGATAAATCTCTAAATCAAAAGCAGGGGGGTGCATACATCGTAGATGAACCAGATGAGGCTGACGATGAACAGACGGAAGCCGTAGAAGCGGAGGACGAGCCAGTAGGGGGTGCGGACGTTGCGCATGGAGTTGGTGGTGAACTCCTGGTTCTCCTTGACAAAGAGGCGCATGACAAAGAGGATGAGGGGGAAGACACAGCCGATGCCGAGCATTGTGCGCCATTGGGTGCCGAGGTGCTCGTCGTGGCAGGCGGCGGCGACGACGTCTGATTAGTCAGCATTGAAGACAGAAGATAAAAGACGGGACGAGGACGTACAAGGCACAAAGGCGCCAATGACGAAGCCGACGTCGATGAGGGTGTTGGTGAAGAGGATGAAGATAAAGTGGCGCCAGCCGCTCTTGACCTCGCCGGTTGACTCAGCGCAGCCAACACTGCCAGCGGGATACTCGCCGCCAATACCGATGCCGACCTGGGATGTTAGAGACATGAGATGAGAAGACGAGGAGACGAAGAGATGAGAGACAGCAGGTAGACGTACAAAGAAACGCCAGGCGGCGAGCATGTTGAACATGCCAATGTCCTCGCCGTGCCAGTAGGAGCCGGCGGCGAGGGCCGTGAAGACGAAGAGGATGACGGTGGAGACGAGCAGGGAGTTTGTGCGCGACCAGCGGTCGGCGAGGAAGCCGAAGACGAGCTGGCCGACGACGGTGCCGGCGAAGACGATGGCGCTGACGACGCTCTTGGCATGGGAGCCGGTCCAGGTGGTGCCGTACTTGAGGGCGAGGATGGTGGTGACGGAGCCGATGACCTGGGGAGTTAGAGGGATTCTCAAGAGTTTTCAAGAAGACGCACGTTGTTGACGTAGCCGTCGGAGAAGAGACCGGCGCCACAGGCGGCCACAGAGAGCGTGATGAGCTTCTCCTTGGGAGGCTCGCCGTCGACGGTGCCGGGCTCGACGGCGGGCGCGGGCTCCTCGCGGTCTTTTTTGAAGTTGAGAATACCCATCGTGAGAGTCAAGGAGTCCACAAGTCCTGGTTTGAATTTCAAAGCTCGAGAGAAAAAGTAGAGCCTTGGGCCTCGAGGAAATCAAAATCCAGGAGGGGGCAGAGAAGCAGAAAGGGCAGAAAGGGCGAGAAAACGATGGAGAGAAAAAAGAAAAGAAGAGAAGGCAAAAAGCAAAAAGAAACTAAAGACGCAGGGGAGAAGGAAGCTTTTTAAGATGCGGCAACAGCAAGCTCTCTCAGCCAACACCGATACGGACAGGTTCTCTTCCTCCTCTCGAGTGGACAACTCTGTGGGGGCAGTGGGGGAGCGTAGCGAGGGAGGAGAGACAAGGTCCGCAGGAATGTACCCCTGCAGGCAGCTAAGGTGGTCAGATACATTCCATTCCGCTAACAGCCTCCTCCTCCAGGCTATCGCAGGAGTTGCTTATGCTCCTCTCTGGGCGATGCGCTAAGCTCCTCTTACCAGGCGGGCGAGTACAAAGTACGCTTATAGGCGCCCGCCGAGACACGCTGCGGCTGCTGTGATCGTACTTGCAGAGCGGTAGCGGTGGTGGCTGTTATCACAAGACCGTCCTGTGCGGCGATGACGAAGGCCTGTCTATCGTCGGGCGGCGTCCTCCGTACTCCGTGCTCCGGGCACAGTGCACGATATTACTCCAGATTTCGAGGGACCCGCAATTCCGTACTCTTGGCCAATGAGGATGTGCATAGTGCCCTTGGCGCAAGAACCAACAAAAGCTTTTTTCGACGGACACAAAGTTTCGATAGTCCTTATGATGCCAATACAATATAGCTGGCGCGTGATGTATGTCCAGTCGGTCCGTATGATAACATGCACGGCAAGGCATCCTGCCGCTTTTGGCCATGGGTTATCGGTCGGGCAACGGCACGACGGAAAAGCGCCCGAACCGTGTTGGTGTAGCCGAGCTGTGAGACTCGTAAGAACTCGTAAGAGCCCGTAAGAGCTGCTCTCTCGTTGCAGGGCAGGCGCGCTAAGAAGGATGTAGCAAAAGCTGCCGGCCCACGTATGGAGTACACCGTGCGAGATGAGCGGCAGCGCTGTTTGGTCGGATCTCAATAGGCACCTTCCTGAACGGGATTCCCTGCCCAGGCCGAGGATCACTGCAAAGGCCTGTAAGATACGCCGTAGCTTCCATGTTATCTCTGAAAGTGCCCCAGCGTTATCGCTGTTGCTTGTTTTTCAGCGTGCAGAAGTAGCGAGCGCCAGCACATTGGCACATTGGCGCATTGGCAGCCTTGGATCGTCTCGCGCACATCTTCTTCGCCTGTAGCCGTAAGACATTCGTGGTCGTGTATTTGGCCGTGCTCCACGAAGTACGAATATTGCACCGAGAATTCGCCCCTCAATCTTACGAACATTACAAACGCTACGCCGTGCCCCAGACAAGGCATCCAATGGCAATGACTCCCCGGAAAACGTGCTTGGCCTGCTGGGATCCCAATGGCAAAAACTTTTATTCCACCTCTTGCCAGCATGGTGCTCCACCTGCCAGGAACAGCTCGCAATGACATTCGTCTACCCTGTAGTTGGTATACGAGGTCTATCGCCGTTGTAACCACAGCCGCGTGGCTTTGCAAAGTTTCTTTACTCGTCCGGCGCGCTGGCTAATCATTGATTAGTAATCACTGTGATGACCTCGGCACGTTGTTGGACCTCTCTGAGAATGTTCCGTAGTACTCCGGGTATGCTCTTACTATTTCGAGGCTATACAAACGAAAAAAAGACAAAAAAACTATAAAAACATACTATTTGTGGAACGCCTTGACCTTTTCGACCTCGTCGTAGCTGCCCATGAAGATGCCGGACCGGTCGTGGATGTGTTCGGGGACGACCTCGAGCATGCGCTGCATCTTGGAGTTGAGGGCCTGGCCGCCGGCGTTCTCAAAGACCATGGCCATGGGGGCGCACTCGTAGAGGATGCGCAGCTTGCCCTTGGGGCTCTTCTTGTCGGCGGGGTAGGCGAAGATGCCGCCGTAGAGCAGGGTGCGGTAGGCGTCGGCGACCATGCTGCCAATGTAGCGGGCGGCGTAGGGCTTGCCGGTCTCCGGCTGGGCCTCCTTGAGCGAGTTGAAGTAGGCCTTGACGGGCTCGTCCCAGTAGAGCGAGTTGCCCTCGTTGACCGAGTAGATGGCGCGCTTGGCGGGCAGGCGCATGTCGGGGTGGGTGAGGATGAACTCGCCGAGGCCGTTGTCGAGCGTGAAGCCGTTGACACTGCCGCCCTTCATGGTGATGACGAGCTGGGCCGAGGCGCCGTACATGGTGAAGCCGGCCGCGACGAGCTCGGTGCCGGGCTTGAGGATGTCGGCGGCCGTGCCGGTGGAGCCCTCGGCGAGCTTGTGGATGGCAAAGATGGTGCCGACCGACACGCCGGCGTCGAGGTTGGAGCTGCCGTCGATGGGGTCGCAGGCCACGGCGTAGCGCGCGTGCGGCGTCGGCTTGCCGTCGGCGGCCGAGGCGCCCGCAAAGAAGATGACGTTCTCCTCCTCCTCGGAGACGAGCAGGGCGCAGCGGCCGGAGCCGCGCATGACCTCGATGAAGAGGTCGTTGGAGATGACATCGAGCTTCTTCTGGTCGTCGCCCGTGGTGTTGGAGGAGCCGGCGAGACCGGTCAGGTTGATGAGGGTGGCACGGCGGATGTAGTAGGCAATGGACTTGAAGGAGAACTGGAGGGCGTGGCAGAGAAGGCTGGCGGGTTAGTATGAAAATAAGAAGAGATCTCAATAAGAAAAGAAGAGGAGAAAACCTACGTAAAGTCACCGGTGGCCTCCTTGTGCTTGGTTTGTTCTTCGGTCAGGAACCGGGTGAGGGTGATGATGTTGGTGTTGACCTTCTCGGGCATGGCCCCGCTGTCGCCATTGGTGCCGTTCATGATGGGGGGAGGGGAGGAGGGGGTGAAAGTAAGAGGGTGAGGATATGAGGGTGTTCGTCGTCGTGGCTCGTTGCTCGTTGTCCAACGAGAAATGCGCTTCTTATACCAATGCTAACAGATAGCCGACCAGACGGCGGGTGGAGCAGCCTTTGACCTTGGGTGGAACTAGCGGGGAGAGGCAGGAAGGAAGCAGACGGGCAATCAGTCACGAGGGGCACAAGAGAAGATCCTTCAGGCGTGCAACAAGTACCAGGACGGGACGCTTATACATTATATACGAGCACCAGCCGCCGCCAACCGCATGATGCTAAGCTCGGATAACAGCCACGAGAAGGACGAACTGACAGCCATACACGACGCTCTGATACCACGCACGGCGGGCAGTGAATCCCTGCACCCGATCGACCAGACCAGACCAGACCCCAGCATGACGTCTGGCTCGCTACCCGGCCGAGGGGAATGGAATGGGGCATGAAGCATGGGGCGCTGCAGTCCGCAAAGAAGATTTCCCGGGACGGGCCAAAGCCCGAGTGGCGGGGTCGACGAGACAGGAGCCTTCGGTAGAAAGGGCGAGCTGCCACGGCTGTCAGGGTGGAGCAGGAGCCCTTGGCCCAGACCGATAGGCCGTACTTTCCCGACCAGCTCGGGGCGCAAAGACCGAGATGCACCTATCCGGCATAGCATGCATTCTTCCCCCCATATGCAGCAATCGGAACGCTATTTCCCCAGTCGGCAGTGCAGCCCGTCTGGAGAGGCCAGACCTCGGCATGTGCCAGCCGACCGACTGAGGGGAGGCGCGAACGGCAGCCAGCCGCACGCTCGTGATTTGCCGTGCATCCCATTCCATCCGCGCTCTGCGGCACACACGATCAACACCTAAAAAACGGACCTGTCCACCACCGCTACCACCGCCATCGCCCTCGTCTTGTCTTGTTTCGTCGCGTCCACGCGCCATCGTGTGATTTCCAGGGGCCCGCCAATTCACGCATTCGTGCCAGGCGCAGAATCACGGCATTCGTCAGTCATTTGATTTATCCGGTCGATCGATTTGATTGAGCCGAGTTTTTTGACTCGACTTCATTTGACTCGATTTGACTCGACTTCACTTCACTTCGACTTCATCCTCGACTTCATCCTCGACTTCTACTTCCACCTCCTCCCCTCCCCTCACCATGGTCGCCGACGGCATCATCTACCACCCGACCGTTGCGCACTACCTGCGCTTCGCCGCCACCACCGTCGGCCGCGACAAGGTCCTCCGCACGCTGCAGTACTTTGCCCGCTTCTACATCTGGTACCGCACGCGCACCAATGCCTCCGTGTCCGAGATCGCCCCCTGGGTCGCCCTGCGCGCCCAGCTCACAAAATGCCGCAAGCTGCTGACGGCCGGCAAGAACCTGGAGCACGTCAAGGCCGCCGCGCTTGCGGCCGCCGACCCGAAACTCGCCGCCGCCGCCGCCGCCGGCGATCCGCTGCTGCGCTATGCCACCATCGGCCGCCAGCTCGGCTACGCCGGGTACCTTACGCTGGACCTGCTGCTGATCCCCGAGACTCTCGGCGTCAAGCCGCTGGCCAACCGCGCCCTCGCTACCCGCATGCGCCGCGAGGCCTACCGCTTCTGGACCATGGGGCTGCTCTTCTCCGTCCTCACCCAGATGTATACCCTGCGGCGTCTGCGGGCTCGCGAGACGCTCATTGACCGCAAGGATGGCGAAGGCGTCGTCGAGAGCAAGCGTATTATCATGTATGTTTTCTTCCTCTCTCCTCTCCTCCTCTTTTCCTCTTTTCCTCTTTCTTTTCATATCCTCCTCTCTTCCTCCTCCTCTAACAACTCAGGGAACGTACTGCCAGCCAGATTCAACTGCTCAGCGACTTCTGCGACCTCACCATCACCACGTCCAGCCTCGGCTGGCTCGGCCTCGACGACGGCCTCGTCGGCCTCGCAGGCACGGCCAGCAGCCTCATCGGTCTCTACAACCAGTGGAGAAAGACTGCCTAAACCTTGTTGTGTTCCTGCAGGCGTCTTGCTTTGGCTGCTGTATGCTGCAATTCCTCCTCTGTCCTGTCTCCTGTCTCTTGTCTTCCGCCTCCCGTCCTGTACTGTATCTGTCTCCTGTACCCTTTAATTCCGCCCTGCGCTATGGAGTACTGTGTTACGAATAGAACCTGTTGCCATGTCTGTTGATCGTGTTTACCACATTGCCTGGTGACCTGTTTGTCCTTGCATATCACCTGCTCGCCTGCTTGGCGCCTTGGCAGTGGCAGCCTGGCAGCCTGCTTGCCGTGTTGCCGTGTTGCCTGAAATATTCATTTTGGGGAACTATCTACATTATCCCATACCTGTTCACTGTTCACTGTTCACTGTTCACAACAATGTCCATTCGCCATTCGTACACTGAAACCCGCCGTTCCCTAGACTGCGTTCCCCAGACTGAATCCAGTCCTCTTGCCCGACCTCAGTGAGCTGCCATCACCTCCCGGTAGTAGGCAAACGCCAGGTCTGTCGAATACCGCAGCCGCCGGTCCTCTGTCAGCGGCAGCCGAGAAATCTTGCTCAGGTCCATCTGTGCTGTTAGTAGGCATTCAACCTCTCAGGATAATAGTCACGTACCCGTCCCTTGTTGGCCAACGCCATCGTCTCCTTGGCAACCACATCCGCCATCTCCGTGATCGCCGCCACCTCCGTCGGCCGCCCGTCGCCGGCATTCTCGTACATCGATGGCAGGCTCGACACCAGCGCCTCCACCGTCCCCGTCAGCTGCAGCGACGCCTGCTCGGCACCCTGTCGTGCCTCCTGCTGCTGCCGTCCGCGCGTCCGCGGCACATGGGCTGTGCTGCCGCTGCTGTTGCTATGGTTGTTGTTCTTGTCGTTGCTGCTGCCACCGGCACCGCTGCCGTCGAGCGTCCCGCCGCGCTGGAGCGTCAGCAGGTCCAGGAACCGGCTGTACACCTCTCCGCCCAGCGGCCAGTCTGAGATCTGGTGCCGGTGCGGCTGCAGCTGGCCCAGCATCTGCGCAATCTCCTCGTAGTTGCGCTCCACAATCGCCTTGGGCGCCAGCTCCTTGACAAAGATCGTGTGCGCCTCCACAAACGCAGACGCCCGCAGCAGACACTCCGCCTCCAGCGCCGGCTGCTTCTGCTCGTACCGCCAGTACAGCGCCGCCGCCTGCCACACCCACGCCGCCGGGATCTTGAGCTCGTCCACCAGCCGCTCGTACAGCCGCGGCGCCTCGCTCCGGAACAGCAGCCCCGCGTGTCGTCCCAGCACGTCCTGCACCGCCTGCGCCCGCGACGTCGGGTCCGACAGGTGCAGCAGCACCCAGAGCCCGTGGATCCAGGCGTCGTCGCTGAGCTTGCCGCTGCCGCTGTGCAGCACCTCCGCCGCATACGCACTCGTCACCGTGTCCGCCTTCTCCGCCGACAGCTTCGCCGACGTCGCCACGTTGCTCGTCGCCGTCAGTGCCTGGTTGATCTGCCAGCAGAGACGGAACCGGAAGGGCGACGGCTGCGCATTCTCCGGCTCCAACACGTCCTCCAGACGACACAGCCCGCCGGCCACCTTCAACAACCCAAACAACAGGTCCTCGCGAACCGCTCGCTGCGGGTCCGTCCACGAGATCGACGCCTCCCGCGCGCCCACATACCACGGCCGTGGCTGCGGGACACGCCCCTGCTCCAGGTTCTCCACAAACTGCGCCACGGCCGTCTCGACGCCCTCGCCCGACGCTGTGCCATACCAGAGACGCAGGCCAAAGGCCTGCTTCCAGTCCAGACCAAAGCGCTCAGACAGCACAATCGATTCCACGTGGTTCTCCACGCCCGCGCCCTTCTTGCCAGCGCACACGGCCACGTTGCCGGCCAGCAGCGAGTAGAGCGCCCGCAGCGGTACCCCAAACTCGCCCAGGACATCGCCCTTCTGCCACGCCTCCATCTGCTCGCGCATGTCCTTCTTGAACGCGTTGCTCGTCCCGATGAGCGACGTGAGCGCCGCCGCCTTGAAGTTCTTGCTGTCCACCAGAGCACGGCACGCTTCCGGCACTTTGCGACCTGACAAGAAGATCACCGCCTTCTCTTCAAGCGACTGCGTCTGCTCCAGCGCCTTGGTCGTCGCATCCTGGACAAGCTGCGCCCAGAACCGTCCAAGATTCTCCTTGCGCACCCGCGCCTCGTCTGCCGCGTTCGCAAGGTCGTCAATCGGATCAAAGAGAACGCTGGCCAGCTCCCACACGGACTGTTCATAAGAGCCCTGCAGCTTCTCAAAGGTGCTGGCATTGGCGCTTCCGCGCCGGTTGGCTTGCTCGCAGAACGTCGCAAATGTCTTGATCGGAGGCATGCGGCCAGTCGACACAGAGGGGATGCCATTAACAAGCTCCACGTCCACGACCTCCTTGTGGTCCACCATGCCTTCCAGCGGGTCTTCGGTCGTGGAAAACAGGCGAACTCGCTTCAGCGCCTGCTCAAACACGTCCTCGTCCAGATCCTGACCGTCGACAACAATGCAGGTGCCGTCCACTCCCCACGCTGGCTTCATGGATTCGTGATATGCGCGTTCCGTCGGGTTCATGTTGGCTTCGTCTTCGTCCGTAACCTTCGTCTGCCGCTTGTATGGCCACTAAAACACCTTCAGTTTAGCAAAGGACTCAATCTTGGGGGGAAACGTTTGGTTTGGATTATATTGAAGTGTCAAAACTAGGGATGGAAACACAGCAACCGCATACACAAATACAAGACAAACCACAAAAAGCAAGCACCGTCAACAAGTATGGTATTCACGAACCCCAAATCCATACAATAGGCCATGCCGTTGCATCCAACAAGTGTAGTGACGAAAAGGACAGAGGGGAAGGGGGGAGGAAAGGGGAAAGGAGAAAGGGGAAAGGGGGAGAGAAAGCATCAAGGCCCTCAGGCCAAGATGGTGTTGTTACCAACCTTCATAAAGCCTTTAGCTATGGTGATGGGTTCAGGCGCTTTGACGGCCGGTGCCTTGGCTTTTTCAAAGAGAGAGTTCATGAGATCAATGCTCGTCGCAAAGCCACGGTTGTCCGCAGCATTGCGGTTTCGCACCGCTGTAGACGCCCGGGCACTCTTGCTGAAGTCGGCCTTGCTCTCTTTGAAATCGATCAGGTTCATGGCGCCCATCTCGCCATGGGTTCGCAGGGCCGCACGGTCGCGCTTTTGAGGGCTGACAGTCTTCTGCAGCATCTCCATCCAGTTGTCACCATCGGCAACCTGGACTTTGAGCGGCATGTTGGACTCCTTGATCGCCCGCATGCGAGCCCGAACAACACCGGCAGGTGTCTCGGGAACGTCTGGGAGTAGACGGGGAAAGGACGGCGAGTCTTCGAGGCTGCTGTTGTCGAGCTCCGCGGCAGTATGGTGCTGGCGAGAAAAAGACGCCTCGTTCTCATTCTCGGCCGCACCATCCTGGCTCAGTTCCATGTCTTCGTCGTACTCCGTCGGCTGGACGGGTACAACGGCAAGGGAACGCTTCTCCGCGGAGCTGTTAGATAAAAAAGACGGCTTCTGCGTGTTCACATCGTCTTCCTCGTCGTCATCAATCATATTGTTGTTGTCGTCGAAAGCTCCAGGAACAAAAACCCGCTTGCGCCGCCGGATATCAAAACCCTCGTCATCGCTGTCGGCCGCCCGCCGGACAGCAGCAGGAGCAGCATGATCGACCATGTTATCGTTTCCCGACGCCGTCGACATCATCGTCGCCTCGGCGTCCGTCTCGTCGTCGTCCTCGTCAAGACCGTACGTGGTAAAGTGCTCCACCATAAAAGTCCATGCTGCCAGCTTCTCGTCGTAGCTCACAAAAGTCGTGTCGGGGATGCTCTTCAGGCGCGCGACATGCTTCTTCATCTTGACTGCCGAAACATCGGGTCCGCTGCGGGGGCACGTGTGAAGCAGCATGATCTCCGCAGGCACATTCAGGCCTTGGCCCACCGGCGGCTTCGTGTGTACATCGGGGTACACCGTGGCCGAGCGGATAATCAGCGTCACAATGCCACCGAGGATCGACTCGAGGTTGATCTTGGTGAGATCGACCGGGACGCGGAACCGAACCTGGCCAACGTTGACACGGCCGACAGTAAAGTCGGAAACCTGCTGCCGCTGAACCCGGTTCATGCGATCAATCTCCTCCTTCGAGGGCGACATCCAGTACTCTCCCAGATCCTTGCTGTTAATTGTGTAGTTGTCGGGGATGCACCGGTTGGCCGACGGCGAGCTCTCTTCCTCCTGCACAATCGCCAGTTCCTTGCCGGTCACCTGGGTCATCTCCGGCTCCGACGTCGGTGTCGAGGGGGCTGCCGGCTTCGAAGCACTGCCGTTGCCGTTCAACGCCGATTTCCCGCTCCCGTTGCTTGGGGGACGGCCCTGCGGACGAATGTAGCCCAGATCCGCGTCGTCGCCGTTGCGTTCTGGCGTGGTGGCCTTTGCTGCCGAGGTGTCGAAGCTGACCCGCTTCGTAAGCTTGCGTGCGCTTCCGGTTACCAAGCTGTCTGAAGCCTCGCTGCCCGTATCCTTGACCTTGGTGGGCGTCGAGAAAAGATCCGACCGCATGTCCCTGTTGATAACAAGTTTCTTGCTGTTGCTGGTGCTCCCATAAAACCGCGTGCTCGAGCTTGACGAAAAGGCTCCAGGCAGGAGGATGCTGTCGTCGGCATTGTACGTCCGCCGGAGGGTACTCGACGAGATGCTCTTGTTCATACCCCGTCCGACACTGCCGGCAAACAGGCTCTGGCTCAGGCTGCCCGGTGTGCTGGACACGCTGCCGGTGCTGTTCGGAGTGCCAAACGTGCTGTATGAGAAGCCGTAACCACGTTTTTGCGGAGTGGCAAACTTGGACGCCGAGCCGGGGTTCATCTTGTACAGAGGCAGGATGGAGCTCCGCCGAGAGGTCTTGGACTTGTTTGCCGACAGAGGAGTGGCCAGAGGGCCGGGATTGTGCACCTCGGCAGAGGTCAGGCTTTGGAACAGGGATGGGGCTCCATAGGCACCAGCATCAGAGATGCTCGTGGTCAGGCCCTGTGATGCTCCCAGGCCTGCTGCTTGGCTGTTTCCAAAGAGCGAGTTGCCCAGCATACCTCCTTGCTGCTGCGTCGCCGCCAGGCTCTGGCCAAAGGCATTGGTCGTCTGTTGCGGGTTGGCTGCCTGGTTGCTAAAGAGCGAGTTGGTGGCAGTGGGTGCCGCGCCAAACAGCGGCGGCTTCTGCTGGTTCTGAAGCAGACTGCCGCCAAAGGGCGACGCTTGCTGGGCTTGCTGCTGGGCCTGGTTGTTCTGGCCCAGGTTGCCAAACAGTCCGCCCGTGGCAGCCGGCTGCGCCGTGGAGGCTCCAAAAAGGCCGCCTGTGGTGGCTGCCGGCTTCTGCAAAAAGGACGACTGGGTGTTGTTGGCACCACCAAACGGCGACGAGGTGGCTGCTGTTCCAAACAGACCGCCACCGGTCGTGCCAGTAGTGGCCGTGTTGGTGGCTCCAAAGAGGCCGCCAGTCGCGGGCTTGCTTTGACCAAACAGGCCGCCTGTTTGGTTGGCCTGCGTGCCAAAGCCGCCCGCGGTGCCCGTGCCAAAGCCGCTCGTCGCAGTTCCTGCCTGGGCATTGTTTCCAAACAGCCCGCCACCCGCCGTGTTGGTCGTGTTCGTCGCCGACCCGAACAGGCCGGTGCCGGTATTGGTCGCTGCGGGCGTGCTGCCAAAGGCGCCGGTGGTCCCTGTGTTGCCGAAACCGGTCGTGGCCTGAGTATTGGATCCAAAGCCAAAGCCGGTAGCCGGCTTGGCCTGGTTCGCAGTGTTGCCGAAGAGACCGGTGCCCGTGGTAGCGGTGTTGGTGGTGCTGCCAAAGCCGCCGGTCGTGTTCGAGCCGAAGCCGCCGGTGGCGGCGCCGCCGCCGCCAAAGAGGCCAGTGGATTGTGCGGGCTGCTGGGCCGTGTTTGTGCCAAAGAGGCCACCTGTAGTAGCGGGTTTGGCGCCAAACAAGCCGCTGCTAGTAGCCGTGTTGGAACCGAAGCCTCCAGTGGTGGCCGTGTTCTGGCCAAAGGCGTTGTTCGAGCTGCCAAACAGACCGCCGCCGGTGGTAGTGGTGGACGTATTGGTAGTGTTGCTGTTGGAGCCAAAGCCACCAAAGTTGGAGCCGACGCCGAATGCCCCTGTGCCAGTGGAGTTTCCGTAGCGACGGCCATGGTTGTAATCAGCTAGGCGAAGCTCCTCAGCGGACCACTTTTTGTAGGCGTCCATAAACAGGATGTTCTGGAAGCTGGTCTGCTGATTGGTGGTGCTCTCCTTCTCGATAAAGGGCTGGAAAGCGACGGCAGCGGTACCGGGCGGGTCGCCCACGTTTGTGCCGATGCCAGGGTTTGCCGTGGCGCCAAAACCGCTGGGTGTGCTTCCAAAGCCAGTGCTCGTGGTGTTGGTGTTGGAACCAAAGAGGCCGGTGGAGGTGGTGCCGGTGCCGCCAAAGGCAGGCTTGCTTGCGCCGAACAAGGAGGTGCTGCCGCCTCCGAAAGGAGTAGATGTCGAGGCATTTGTAGAGCCAAATGCGCCGCCGGAGCCGAATCCTGTAGCACCAGCCGTTGTGGTCGTAGAGCCAAAGAGGCCACCGCCGGCGGACGTGGATGCGCCGAATGCTGGCTTAGCACCGAAGCCGCCAGTTCCGGCAGAGCCGAAGCCGCCTACACGAGGAATGTTAGCCATGGCAAGGTTCGAGGCCGAGCGATGAGTTTTCAAGGCATTGGCCAAAGCAAAGAAAAAGACGATGCAAACGCAAAGCACAAGACACAAAAGAAGCAGAAGCAGAAGCAGAAATAGAAACAGAAGCAGAAACAGAAACAGAAACAGAAATAAAAACAAAGCAAACTCTAGGACATGCTAGACATCAAGGGGTAAGTGTAATCCGAGCCGTACCGGTCGTGGAGCCGAAACCAGTGCCTCCCGTGTTACCGAAGAGGCCACCAGATGTATTGCTTCCAAAGGTTGGGGTAGATCCAAAACCTGAGCGGCAAACAAGAAAGATCCTGTTAGTCGTGATGTATCCAGGAGAGAACGACGGCTCGAGTACAAAACAGCCGACGGTCCAGGATTTACGCAAGCAGAAGAGAAGACGCGCGACAAGAACGACGAAGAGAAAGCATGGCAGAGCGCGTAGATAGTTGATCGACGACAATAGCAAAGCACGCGTACATACCTGAGGTCGTGGCGGTGTTGTTTGTGTTTGATCCGAATCCAAAGCCAGACGACTGATTCTGCTGTTGGCCGAACCCGCCAAAGGGGGATCCGAACGACATGGTCGCAGTGGATGGCGCTCACCGGATGATGAGCGTTTGGAGGGTGACGATGTGGAGTTATTGAGCGGACGAGCCGATGCGCGTTCGCGTGCGCGATAGCGTTCCCTCAAGAGTCCACGACACGTCTGGTACCGTCGAGCAAAAGGGACGCGTAGTCTCTGTCTCGTCGTGGATGCAGTCGATGCGATCGATGCGGTGACGAAAGTGACGAAAACGACGAAAACGACAGTCGTGTCGTGTCGTGACCGGCCGCAAATGGAGAGGAGTTGGCTGATGCGCAAAGGATGTCGCGAACAGCTATGCAGCAGGCGTTTGCGCCTGGGACGATGCAGCGAGATCCGAAAAGCCGGGAAATGCAAGAGAAACGATCCAACGCAGAAGCTCGCAGAAGCTCGCAGAAGGGCGACAGTGGTTTGGGCAAAAGGTCGAACGCGATGTTTTTTTTGGCCGTCGAAAAAATTAGTGAATAAGGGTGAAGTGCGAACGGGCAATGAAAAAGAGTAAAAAAAGGGACCCCTGCTGTTTCTATACACAAGAAGAAAATGGAAAAGGAAAAGGAAGGGAGGGAAGAGGGAACGAGACCGGCCTCCCCGTTGCAGTGAGGAGGGTGCAGCAAGGAAAGACGCGCCGTGGCGGAACTGGCGAGAAAAAAAAGGGTGCTGTTGAAAACGGGGAAGGTGTCGAAATTTTGGGCGGAGACGAGAAAAATATGCGAGCAGAGGCACAAAGCTTGGGGCGCGTCCCAATGGCGTCCAAAAACAGGGGACAACAATAAAGAGGCGGCGCCGGAGGGGCAGAGGCCTCAGGCAGCAGCGCCGTGACAAGGGAGCTCGGGTGCCTGTTGGGCCGGCCAATCAGGTGGTCTCGGTGATTAGGTAAGAATTACCGTTCGCTCAACCCAAACGGACAATATCCACAGAGGACTCCTTACCTCCACAGAGAATGAATGCGCCTAGTCGTCTGCCTGATGGATCAACCCAGGCAGACAGACACTGCTGCACAACTGCACCAATGCCGCTCACGCTGCCAGAGTTCTCGTCCACCACCAGCTGCATGGCCGCAGAAGCCTAGAACTTAGCTCGCGTCCTTTTGCTCCAGACTTGTCAGCCACCCGCATAACTCATTCCCGGAGCGGCTCTAGAGTGCAGCCATGACATCAGAAGAGATCTGTTTCGGGTCCATCCCGAGAAATCGGCACGCCCATCACATGCTCTGGTCGTCAAGCGAGGCCGATATCCTTCTTCGACAGGGGTCCAATAATGACATTTTCATTGGCCGGAGCTGCTTCCTTTCAAGGCTCGCTAGCGCCCGGTCCCACTGTTGTAAAGCCTCAACATCCACTGCTAAATCGACAAGGATAGGATGACACAGCAGTTCCGGGAACAATTGGACTGAGGTGCCTGCAGTCGGAGCCGCTATCTAAGCTTAGTGGTGATCTCAGGTGGGCATGAGACTCGTCCTCGGCATTTCTGTAGTCATGCTTAATAATACTGTCTTATTGACACAGGCGAAATACAGGTTCTTCTGTTTGAAGTCAACGAAACCATGGAACAGTCATGTTGCTCGTCCTTTGTGGTATTTGTATCTCTTCCTATTAACTCTTTCTGATACAAGACAGTATCTATAAAAACTCATAAAAAACAGTGCCTGTACATGCATTCTCAATACATCCAACATCCAACATCCAACATAAACAGTATTCCCTTTTCAGTGTACCTTAAAACCAAACCTGAGATGAAAACTACCAGCATTCAAAGCATCTCTACGGCGTGCTCACGAGTAAACCCCAAGATCTACTATGCCCCGTCTGGATCGATTCTCCCCATTTTGACCCGATATTCTACTCCATACACTGTATCCTGTATTATGAGTAATCTTGCTTCCGCTCGTCTTTCGTGAACCAAACAATACCTTGCGAGTTCCCAGATTTCACTTATATTAGACAAGATGGCTTAATCTGGGCCTCCCCCCATTTCTCCATCTACCCTAGAACATCAACCAAGAAGCGGCAATCACGTCAGAAGTCATAAAAGCTAATGTGATAGATAACTGGACGCCCAAGTCCTACGAAATCCCCATCATGAACAAGGTTCCTGGAGCACGACCGTCCTGGAATCGGACATCACTTTCATGTAAGGCGTCTTCCTCCACCAAATACCAACCCTCCTTACTCTATGTTCATGCCGTTTCTCAGACGAGACAGTCCTTACCACTTTATTTTCGTCGCCGCTGCCACCATCGCCGCCCTCTGGAAATCCCCCCAGATTTTCACCTCCACCAAGCTGCAATGCCAAGACTATTGACGCGAGTCCTCCGTACACGTAGGAGATTCGGGTATCTCGGGAAGCATAGAGTACGATAGATCGTTTCATATTTTAGTACTCCGTTCTCCGTATGATAGATGCAGATCTTGCGTGGAGTATCATGTTGCCGTAATTACGGATGGTATTGGAGATCCCGAGACCAATTAGTGCATGAAGTACGACTTATGAAATGCATGGCATTTGCTCAGCCCCCAATGTCTGCCTGCCCCATTACGGAGTACGATGCACAATTTCGGTCTCCGCACAGCTGCATGCTTCGTCATGGTTGGTAGAAGCATCTTGAAATCTTGAAATCGGCAGTTGTTTGAGCTCTCGGGGAAGATGTGTATATATCTGAACATCGATACAAGGCTGCTTTGCCACAGGCCACAACGAGGATGCACTCTCTGAAAGAAGCTGAACTGGGTGGAAGGTGATCCTGGCTTTACCGCTGCAGGCAGAAATCAAACGTCTGCCATCTCGGGGTGTCCTACACCTCCAGCCCACATTATCCGCCTGACCAGTTGGCCATCTTCTTGCTCAAGACTGCTTCTCCAACCTTGCGTTTGTCTGTCACTCACAGGGCGTCAGATGCACAACAGACGATCGGTGAGATGAAAATAACGTTTGACCTAGAGCCGGAGCATTAGTCTGTTGGCCAGGCCGACGTTGCCTGCGGCCGCGCGATCACGTGAACAAAAGACCCTTAGTACCGCTTGTGCCTGCCAGCTGGCGCACCACTTGCAGCTGGCAGATCCTTCCTCCAATGGTGACTAAGCGCATTAGGGTTTCCCCCACCAAAGTCTCGATGGTGGGACTAGGCTTGAATAATTTTTAGACAAGGGCCACTCTCACAAGAAAAATTCACAAAAAAGCATCGCCAGTCCACGACCCGTCAACGGAGCTCCCTGCACTTTTCACGACCTTTTACCAGGACAATCCAGTTCGCAGTCAACCAGAAAAGCAACCATGGCTTCCGCAGGTGTTCAGATGTAAGTTGCCGGTGATGCAGAGAGGAAGGCGATGTTTGCAAAGATTTGTCCCTCGACGGGTGGCTGACATTTTTCTTCATCTTCACAGCTCCAAGCGGAGAAAGTTCGTCGCCGACGGTGTGTTCTATGCCGAGCTGAACGAGTTCTTCCAGCGCGAGCTGGCCGAGGAGGGCTACTCGGGCGTCGAGGTCCGCGTGACGCCGACGGTGACGGACATTATCATCCGGGCCACGCACACGCAGGAGGTGCTGGGCGAGCAGGGCCGCCGCATCCGGGAGCTGACGTCGCTGATCCAGAAGCGCTTCAAGTTCCCGGAGAACAGCGTGTCGCTGTATGCGGCCAAGGTGCAGAACCGCGGTCTGTCGGCCGTGGCGCAGTGCGAGTCGCTGCGGTACAAGCTGCTGAACGGTCTGGCCGTGCGCCGTGCGTGCTACGGTGTGCTGCGCTTCATCATGGAGAGCGGCGCCAAGGGCTGCGAGGTCGTCGTGTCGGGTAAGCTGCGGGCGGCCCGTGCCAAGTCCATGAAGTTCACCGACGGCTTCATGATCCACTCCGGCCAGCCGGCCAAGGACTTTATCGACAGCGCGACGCGCCACGTGCTGCTGCGCCAGGGCGTGCTGGGCATCAAGGTCAAGATCATGCGGGGCTCCGACCCGGAGGGCAAGGCCGGCCCGCAAAAGTCCCTGCCGGACGCCGTCACCATCATCGAGCCCAAGGAGGAGCAGCCGGTCACCCAGCCGATCAGCACCGACTACGGCACCAAGGCTGCCCAGGCTGCCGAGGCCCAGCGCGCCCTCGAGGCCGCCCAGGCCCAGGCTGCTGCCGAGGAGGAGGCTGCCGCCGCCGGCGCCGTCCCCGCACCCGTCGAGCAATAGGATGCTCGTCGTGGTTCTGGGGGTGTGGTCGTCGGTGGGGGGATGATGATGGACGGGGGAATCGACGAATTGGTGGGAGGAGCGGCGGTGATGACGATGGGAACGGTCGGATACGGAGGCTTTGGACTCCCAAGCGGCGGCGGCGACATCCAGGCCCAGATGCAGGTTCAGGCTCAGGTCCAGGCCCAGGTCCAAGCTCAGGCGCAAGCTCAGGCGCAAGCTCAAGCCCAGGCCCAGGCTCAGGCCCAGGCTCACATGATGGGTCCCTCGAATCTCTTCCGGAGCATGGACTACGAGGATCCGATGGCAACGGCTGCCTCCATGGCTGGCACTTACATGACCATGCGCGAACAGCACATGCCCATCCATACCGGTCTGGGTACCAACCAGCCCTACATGGGCACTGCCACCGAACCCTACCTGGAAGATCAGCCTATGGACCCATCCGCCAACGTGGACGAGAACTGGTAAACCTTCGGAAAGGCCGGGAAAATCGACAGGGGAAAAAAGGGTAAAAAAATTTCATGAAATCCCAGGCAAAAAAGAAGCGAGAGACTTGCAGGGAGGAGAGGGACTGATGCGTTTTTTTCCTATGTTTGTTTTATGTCTCTCTGTGTCCGTCATTTCCAACGGCGTCCTCCTCTTCTCCCTAGTCTTTTGTGTATTACACAGGTCCTGAAATAAACAAATCGCAATATGTGAAAAACGGCAACCAATAATTTGTATGAGTAAGATATCCTATGCGCACGCCAGCCCGCAGCGCACGTGTCTGCCCTAAATCGATAATTAAAGGGTTTAATGGGGAAACGATCCCCTAATAACGCGTAAGCCTTGATTTTTTTTTAGAACGCGCCTCGGCCCAGCTTGGCTCTTGTTCCCACGATGTTCCGTCACCACGCCATCCGGCATGGCCCACTTCCAGACTTGGCATGGATCCCACTGAGTTGTGCAGTTGTGCAGTTGTGCAGTTGCCCTCTTCCTCAGGTCCCAAATCATGTCTTGATCCTCCTAGAACACGCCTATCTATCTTACAAGGGTGGATGAGCCGACGCAAAGACGTTAAAAAACACAAAAACACAAAGAACAAACCAAGAAGCCAAGAAGCCAAAAATCGACAAATGAACATCGGGCAAAAGTGCACCCTCCCCAGTCTGTGTGTGTGGTTTCCTGCTTTTGCCTAAGCAAGAATACGCAGAAACACCGAGGGACCTCCAAATCCAAGGAAAACACAAACGCCGTTTGCACTCTGCCCCCTTCCCGTCCCTCTTCTCCCGCTTTTCATTCCGTCATCCCCGTTGACAACCTTTACCCTCCTTGGGAGTGTCTAGTCGGCAACACCTTGCAAGAGAAAGCAAGTAAAAATCAAAGGGAGAAAAAGACAAAGGAAATAGAAAGGACAAGCTGAAAAAAAAAAAAAAAACAGAAAAAAACAGACAGACAAAAACATGGAAACACAAGACCAAACGAGCCTGGTCAACACAACCCTCCTTTCCAAACCGTAGCCGAAGAACAGAAGAGTGTTTCCCCCCTCTAAATCAGCGTCATTCTAGCCGTCATGTCGAGAAAGTAGATAATATGGCAAAAGCCCGGAACATGCCGTTGCCAGGACAGATGTGTTGAAATGTACAGTTGTCGAAATCCAGCATCGTGGGAGCCCCCAGTATAAATAGTAGTAGCAGAGGGACCACCAAGACCCCAGGAAAAGCAAAACCCGGACCGAACCCAATATAAAAATGCTTCGTATATGCGACGCAGGCAACTGGCCAGCGAAAGGGGGAAAGAGAAAAGGAAAAAAGGGGCGATGCCGAAAAATTATCGGTCGGCCGGCTTCGCCGGCTGGTCTATTGCTTCCTTGAGCGACGGGCTGCTCTCCTTCTTGGAATGACCGTTCGCGGTGCCGTTGGACGACCCGTTCTGACCGTTGGACAAGACGTTGTCGTCGTCCGAATCCGAGGCCAGATCGGTCAGACCAAAGCCAGCAGCCTCCTCATCGTACGCGCGGATCAGGCCCTGGCGGTCGCCCGCGTTGCTGCTGATGCTGTGGCGATGGCTGGAAAGACCTATGCTGCTGCGACGGGCTTCCATGCTCATGCGGGTCTGGAAGCTCGAGATCATGTCGGTGCCTGTGGCATCCGGGCCGGTCCGGCCAGCCAGACGCGTACCGTTGGGGTCGGAGCGTGAGAGGTTGAGCAGGTAGACGCCGGTAAAGGTGACAAGGAAGCCGCAGATCAGCGAAAGCGTGTTGACGGTATCGGTGGTGTTGAATCCGCTGAAGAGGATAAAGGATGCGCACAGGGTGGCCGTCGTGAACGTGACATAGTAAAGAGGGTTGACACTGTACGGTTAGCGGGCGCGAGAGAGGAGGAAAGAAAAAGGGAGAGCTTGACGCACATGTTTGTGGGGAACTGGCTGAGGGCCTTGTTGAAGTAGTTCATCTGGGTGACGATGCAGACGCATGTGATGATGATGAAGACGTAGGTGGACGGGTGGGTGAACTGGTTGTTGCCGGCAAAGGTGAGCTTCAGGGCGATGCCAAAGGCCTTGACCGACATGACTGAGACGGAGCCGACCAGGGAGCAGATGCTCAGGTAGATCAGGGGGTTCCGCTTTCCATAGACAGGGGCGATCTTGTAGATGGCGACGACGGCATAGATCGTGACGGCGAGAGCATAGAGCAGGAAGGCTGGAGATGTTAGCGCAAGACAGAAACAGAGCGAGGACAAGCAGAGCAGGACAGGACGTACCCGGCTGGAGGGCATCGTGTAGGATCTCGTCAATGGTGGTGATGTCCTCGTCGGCTGGCGCGTGGAGCACGATGATGACGGCGCCAATGAGGCAGATGGCGCTTCCCAGCTTGCCCAAGGTGCCGAGGATTTCATTGAGAAAGTAGGAGCCGAGGACGGCACCGACCAAGACACTGAGGGCGCCGAGTGGCGTGACGAGGATGGCGGGAGCAAAGGCGTAGGCAGCAAAGTTGCAGATCTCGCCAATGACAACTGCGAGATGTCAGTAAGGGAAAGGGGAAGTGCAGAAGCAGGAGCAGGAGCAGGGGCAGTAGCAGGAGCAGGAGCTTCGACAACGGTACGTACGTGTGGCGATGCCCGCCCACCATAATGGGCTCTTGAGGTATACGAAGCCGTCTCCCTCGAATCCGTGTCTCTGTTCGGCGTGGTTGAGGCCCTGTATTCACCCAGCGCGTTAGCTATCAGTGCCAGGACCATTTCGATCTCTCGCCGCGTCGGTCTCGTAGGGAGGGGGGAGTGCGTCGCACCTTTTTTGTGATCACAAAGCTGGTGCCTAGATGCGGGTCAGCATGGATGTGAGGAGGAGGGGATAGACAAGAAGAAGACGTACCAATCGCCAGACTGGACATCATGGCCAGAGCCAAACCGATGTATCTGTACACGAAGATGGTTAGCGACCGAAAGGGAGCAGAGCAGGGGTGCAAGATAAGAGGATGGCGTCCCGGTGAGAGGCCGCGGCCTCGAGCTTCAGGAATCGTACTTGTCTTCGATCATGATGGGCAGGAATGGAGCAAGAGCTGGCGCGTAGTCGCCTGAGGATGAGAACCGTTTCCGTCTGCAGAAGAGGCTCAGACGAGATCGTATCGTGGTTGGGCGTTGGGTGGCCGTGCACGCGCAGTCGTCGTTGTGCTGCTGTGCTGCTGTGCTGCTGCTTATCCGGTCTCGCTAATGCGAATATTATAGGGAAGTAAAAGAGATAGCGACCGTGGGTGCTCGCGCCGGGCGAGAAGAGAGAGAGAGAGAGAGGGAGGGACAAGTAGGAGAGGTACTCGTAGGAGAGACAGAGAGCCAGAGAGAGAGAGACAGAGAGACACACACACGAGCGAGCGATGCGAAAGGAGAAGGAAACGTTGTGCAGAGAAAAAAGGATGCGACCCCAGAATCCTCACTACCGACGCATGCAGAAAGGCGAAAGGGGGAGGGGATGGATGGGGGGTTGTGAGCGGAGGGCGGAGGAGGAGAGGGGCCAGAGGGTCGGCAGGAGATTGAAGAGTGGGCTTTTGCGAGATGGAGAGGGATAAGAAGGAGGGGGGGTGTTCGAGAACGAGAGGGAGAGAAGAAAGGCGAAAAATAAAAAATAAAATGGCGTAATGCAAGGCGCGCTCGATGGTGGTGGTGGTGGTGGTGGTGGAAAGCTGGGAGGCTGAGGAGAACTGAGGAGGCTGAGGAAAGAAAAGGACAGCGAGGATGGGCAAGCGATATTTCGAGACGATGGGGGGCAGATTTGTGGTTGAGAATGTCACGGGCAGCAGATGATGCGACGAAAAAAAGCAAGAAAAAAGGCCACCGCACGACGACACACAGACGTCCGCCAACTTTGCGGGCGATGGGGCCTGCGCTGGGAAAAAAACCGGGGCGAACAGCGCTACTGGAAAATATTCGTACAGGTGCAATTCGCAAGAGATCTGACTTGGCAGTCCATCGTTCGTATTCGGACAAAGGAGATCAGGGCGAGGAATGAATGGCATGTCCTGCTCGGGGTATCTTACAGGGCAGTAGGGTAACAACAGGGCAATACTACAGGGTACACAGCGAACAATCAATACGACTCGTCGACGTAAGCTTCGAACATTCGAACATTCGAAAAAATAAATAAATAAATACAAAATACAAAATACAAAAATACCCTGCAAGGACTTATTGCTGTTCGCTCTTGCCAGAACTCCTGCAAGACCCGTCCTCGTAAAATCCTTCCTCGCCGAGTAAGATACGAGCTATCCCTGCCACAGGGGCGCCTATCCTGTTTTCCACCGTGGTTTCAGAGCTTCGGGGGGGCTGAGGCCACGCCACTCACCCCTGGCTAGTGCGTTAGCAACCACATCCAGGTCCCCGCTGTGGGCCCCAGCCGCAGCCTCTGACGCGTAAATTGGCCATGCCTTTTCGTGCTCTTCCCGTCTTGGAACACGCCTCCAGAGAAACGGGACCGACCAACTCTCCGCCATCCTGGCACTTCTCCAGAACGGAGCATTCATACGGAGTATTCATGTGTCGTTGAGCGTCATCTGCCGAGGATACGTATGGGGTACGACGATACATTCTGGAGAACCAGCCAGGGTAGAACACAGTCTGAACCAGCCAGAATAAAGCCAGAGTAAAATCAGCCAGAATCAAATCAACCAGTCAATCAGCCAGTCAATCAGCCAGTCAATCAGCCAGTCAATCAGCCAGTCAATCAACTCATCAACAATCCCTACACTGCAGGGTAGACCCGAAGGATCAAAACCACAACCAGAACACATCCTGGCTTCGAGGCCTCTGTAGACTCGTCACCACGTAGACTCGTCACCTCGTAGAAGCAATATTAGATCTGACCCATTACTGTAGTACTCCGTACACCAAGCTCTGCCCATTCCTTGCACGCGTGACGACTCCACTAGCACGCACTTCTCCCCGGCCCTGTTCATCCTACAGTCGAAATCAACACACAAAAAACACAAGCTCAAGTTCCGGCTCGTCCGAGACTCGGCTCGCGTCTCCCAATCCAAAACGTTCCCAGCACCCGCGCTTTTCCCATCCATTCCCATCCATTCCCATCCCAAATGCAAACGCCAGTAATACTCCCATACATCCTTCTTCCCATTGAACCACTTCCCATCACAAAGCCTTCTTCGTGCCTTGCACGCCAGCCTTGTCAAACTCCCGTTCTTACTTTGGTAAACGCACTGTACACAGTAGTCGCAACTGATCAAAATCGTTGGCCGCCCTGCGCGCCTCGGAAATGCCGGCTTCCCAATCGTTTGGGCTTCTTGGGTCGAACTTCGTCCAGGGAGGGGCCCGTGCCATGATCCGCGCCAAGCGGCCCGTCTCGTCCGTTATAGTATTGTCAAAGCCTGGAACACTTACCTTGCCATGGCTTGCTCGCTTCTGTCGACGCCCCGGGGCAGTCCCCGGGGCAGCAAAACACACCGCCCTATTCCGCCGAGTCTTTTCTTCGCTGTTGGATGTTAAGTTGCCAGGACATATTAAAAAAGATCAAACGTGCAAAATCTAGGTTGGCGTAGACCGAAACCGAAACCAGCAAACAAAACATCCTTCGAAATAGAGGGTAGAAGGCAAAACAAAAAAAGAAATAAAAAACGGTGTCGTAGAGTTGGAGAGGGGGAGGCGGAACTGCATCATCATAAGTCGCACTACAACCATGAGTGCAGTAGGGCGTAGCACAATCAAGCAGAATATGTGGCTGTGACTGCCGAGCAATCTCAGACTGGCGTGTCTCCAGTCCGATGGCGTTTCACGTCTAAATTAAAACAGGTTAGCCCTCCGTAAAGTCTTAATCAGCACCCACTGCCGATACAACACGTACCTGGAAACTCCACTGCCAGCTCGTCGTCGAGACTTTCTTCGTCTCTCGTTCGTTTTCCAGATCCCGTCGTCGGTGTCGACACTGTCTCGAGGGAGACTCCGTTCTTATCTTCGTCCCAATCGATTTCATCGAGTCCAGCATCGACCGCCGCCACAAGCACTGCTGACGTGTCGCCGTCGGCGATGGGAAGAACAGAACTGGCAACCAGCGTCTCTTCCGTAGGCGCAGAGCCCACGGGCGCCGACATATCGAGTTCTTCATAGTCGATCTCGTCGTGGTCCAACGTGGCACTGGTGTCGAGTGAAGCCTCCAGTTCTTCTTCGACCGTCTTGCTGCTAGTCTCCTCTGGCAGCTCCGGCAGCTCCGGCAGCTCCGTCGGTGCGGCAGCTTCCTCCATGTCGCCGCTGAGATCTAGAAAGTCGTCTTCGTTGTGCATCTCCTGTTGGTGGTCGTGGCCAATGCTTTCAAGCCCGTTCTCGGGATCGAGATGTTCCAATGTATGACCTTCGTAGAATTGGTTAGTATATGCGTCGTAGATCAAGAAGTACGCTGAGTCATCTGTCAGCTCACCATCTTGTTCGTGAGCCGTATCCCCACCAACAGGGTCAAGGCCACCCAGCAGATCCAGATCATCGTGGTGGCCTTCCACAGCTTGCTCGGTATGCTCGGTATGCTCGACGGGCTCGACGTGCTCGACGTGCTCATCAATGTGCACATGCTCGTCGATCTGCTCGACGTGTTCGTCGGCATGCTCTTCAGCGTATTCTTGCTGGATCTCATTCGCGACCTGTCCTGCAGCATCTGTTGTCGCATGGTCGATGCTGGATTCTCCAGCAGTATCCAGTAGCGCGCCGCCAGCGGCTTCTTCTTCTTCGTGCGTGTAATCGATGAAGTCTACCTCTTCATCCACAGCGCCTGCACCATGGTCTTCTCTCTCTTCTGTCTCCATCCCGTGGGCGGCAGATTCGGCATCTTCCTCTGCAGCCGTCAAATTGGCTCCTTCGCCACCAAAAGTGTCGTCGTCCACAGAGGACTGGACAAGATCGACCATGTCCGCCTCGGGGGTCGAGGCACTTTCCTTTTCCCCTTCGGCGATATCAATGGTTCCGTCGTTGTGCGAGAGTTCATCCGAATCATCGTCATTTTCCTCTTCTGAAGAATCATCCGAACTTGACGTCGCGTGCTGAAAAGCTGATAGGCCCTTCCCGAGACCGGCCCCGCCCACTAGTTCCTTCAGACGAAGTAAACAGTTCGGCCGCGTGCCCAGGGTGATGTGTAGGCCCCTTGCTGCCGTAGCATCATCATTTGTCAAAAGCGTATTGTGCAGCGCGAGCAGATTGTGAAACGTTACTTGGTGGAGAAGCGCTTCCGTCGTAGTCTGGTTTACCACATTAGCAAGGATGTTCTTAACACGCACAAAAGGCAGAATAAAGATAGAAAGACGTACCTCTCCAAACTCAAAACCAAGGTCGTCGATTCGAATAAAGATCTCGTCGCCGGCATGTACCCACGATGCGATGCCGCTTCGAACGGTCTGCAGGAACTTAGATAGCGGATAGTTGATAGCTTCGCGATCCTCGAGGAAGAACGAATTTGGGTTGTCCCCCTCCGATGCCTTGAACAGAGGACAAACCTCGTCGCCCCATGTGACTGTCACATCCGCGGTGGATGTCGTTGCGGCAAGGCTATGAAGTTGACCCAAGCCTGCATTCAAGGATCCACCTGGACTATTGTTGGCATCATCTTCATCTTCATCTTCGTCGTAGATGTAGTCCGCCTCATCAGTCTCACCATCCTCTTCCTCTTCCTCTGCTTCTTCATCTGCGTCGTCCGCGTCGTCCGCGTCGTCTGCCTCATCTGCTTCTTCCTCTGCCTCATCTGCTTCTACCTCTTCTTCCTCTTCCTCTTCCTCTTCGTCATCTTCATCTGCATCTTGATCGTGCGCATCACGGAACGACGTATCAACATCATCGTCATCGTCATCGTCGTCGGCGCCGTCATCATGTTCTGACAGCTCTTGGGGCGCCTCGCTTGTCTCAAAACCAAAATCAATACCATTGTGAGACTCTTCGGCCACGTGCTCCTCCGGTTTCTCTTCCAACACCGGGAGATCTTCATGCAGCGCTGCCGACGTAAGATCGACATCCTCGTAGTCGATTTCATCGGCATCCTCATGCTTCGGCTCGTTTTCTTCAGCATTCTCATCACCGAGAGGCACTCCGCCTTCTTCATAGCTTATCTTGTCTTCGTCATCAGCCTCTTCATGATGGGACTCTGCTTTCAATTCCTCGACCGGTGCAGTCGCGGCGACCGGCTCGATCGGACCGACCGGATCGATCGGGTCGACCAGGTCGTTGAAGTCGTGTTCTTCCGCTCCCCCGGGCTGTTCAAGGGCCTTGTCGTCGTCGTGGCCCAAATCAAAGTCGAAATCGTCTTCGGGGTTTCCCTCGTGTGTTGCAGCGTCGAAAGAGAACTCGGTGTCTTCGGCCTGAACCGGAACAACGGTTTCTGAAGCAACTTCTGCCATCGTGGCGGCAGTCAGGTGAAACGGGTTACGTGTTTGTAGGGGCCTCTTTCTTCCGCCGTTTTCGCAATGCTTCTGGTAATCTGGTGATGGATGAAGATGCGCGCTCTCGTTTGTAAATGCTGGTCGTTGTTATCCGTTCATGGTAGTCTCAGTCGTCAGAGTTGAGCGCGTGGATGCCTAGATGCCTAGATGCGTGGAAGCTGATGGCAAATTGGAGTCGAATTTCGAAATTTGTTGAGCAGAGGAGAAAAAGGTGCGCGCAAAACCAGGTGTCTCAGAATGCAAGTCCGCAGTGGCGGAAAAGAGAGTGAAAGCGAAAGTACCCGGGCAAGCAGTCCACGTGTCGCGCCTTCCTTCAAGTCTTGTCGCGAGTAAAAGACGTCGTTAAATGGGAAGGAGCAGGATTGCGGTGCTGCGTTGTTGGTCATGGAAGGCGCATTTGGCCTCCGGGCAGCATTATTAAAAAAAGAGGGGACAAAACGCGAGACCGTGTGGCGCTTCTTGTTTCGGACTAGCGTGGTTCTGGTCACCACTTGTGGCGCACGGACCAAGTGCACACAGAAAGGGACAACTATGAACATTGGAAAAGCTCCGTGATTGAGGGGCGACAGGCTACGACAGTTGACTTGCACGACTCTTCCCATCAACCTCGAGCGGAACCAGGACAGATCCACCAGACCAGAATCGCCGGCAATCGCAATCATGGTATGCAGACCCCTCTAGATCGCTCTTGGCAATGTATTTGTCCTCCCAGACAGCAACTAATCGGCTGTCCGCCTTTTCACCCTCTCCAGGTTGTCCTCGCTGCCTCCATCTGCACTCGGGGCGGCAAAGCCGTGCTCTCGCGGCTGTTTCGCGAGATGCCCCGGTCCCGCATCGAGGCCCTCCTGGCGTCGTTCCCTAAGCTGGCCGACAGCGGCACGCAGCACACCACCGTTGAGCAGGACAACGTCCGCTTCGTCTACCAGCCGCTGGACGAGCTCTACATGGTCCTGATCACCAACCTCCAGTCCAACATTCTTCAGGACATTGATTCCCTGCATCTGTTTGCACAGGTCACCAGCAGCCTCTGCCGCAGCCTCGACGAGCGCGAGATCCTGCGCAATTCCTACGAGCTGCTGAGCGCCTTTGACGAGCTGGTCACTCTGGGGTACCGGGAAAACCTGTCTCTGGGCCAGATCAAGACGTTCCTGGAGATGGAGAGCCACGAGGAGCGCATACAGGAAATCATTGCTCGCGTAAGAATTGTCTTTTTTCTTTTGGCGGGGGCTGTGCTGACCTCTTCCCACAGAACAAGGAGCTCGAGGCCACAGAGGAGCGCAAGCGGAAAGCCAAGCAACTGGAGCTGCAGCGCAAGGAGACGGCACGGAGGGGCATCAGCAGCGCGCCGCGCACCCCCGTCTACTCTTCGTACACCCCTCCTGCGCAGAGCACGCCCTCCGAGACCTACGACTCGTACGAGGCTGAGAAGAAGAAGAACCGGTACGCAGAAGCTCCAGAGACGGAAAGCTGTGCCAGGGAAGAAACTAATTGGTCCATTCTAGGCCTTCCGTGCCCCTGCGGGGCAAGGGAATGCAGCTGGGCAAGAAGTCCAAGACGACGGACATGTTTGAGCGCGTCCGTGGCGAGCTGGGCCCCGAGGCCGAGATGCCGGCGGCGGCGGCGCCAGCGGCGGCGTCTCCGGTGTCCGAGTCTCGCCACACGCGGCAGGCATCGTCGACGCTGGACCACGATGCGATCCACGTGACGATCAACGAGACGATCAACGCGAAGCTGTCGCGCGAGGGCGGCGTCAACTCGCTCGCGATCAGCGGCGACCTGACACTGCGCGTGGCGGATGCGTCGCTGACGAAGCTCAAGCTCAACCTGAGCGCCAACCCGACACACGGCGCGCAGTTCCGGACGCACCCCAACGTGGACCGCAACGTCTTCAACGGGTCCAAGGTGATCCAGATGAGCAATGCGGCGCGGGGCTTCCCCGTCAACCAGGCGGTGGGCGTGCTGCGGTGGCGGGCGTCTCCCAAGACGGACGACCCGGCGGCGCTGCCCATCAGCTTCACGGTGTGGGTGAACAAGGGCGGCGACGGCAGCTCGACGCTGACGGTGGAGTACGAGCTGACGGGCGGGGACGCGCTCACGGACGTGAGCGTGGTGATCCCGTACCAGGGCACGGAACCGTCGGTGTCGAGCTTCGATGCTACGTACGAGGTGTCGGGCGACAGCCTCGAGTGGACGGTTGGCACCGTGGACGAGAGCAACCCGAACGGGGCATTCGAGTTTGAGGCGTCGACGGACGACGAGAACGAGTTCTTCCCCATGCACGTCCGGTTCTCCAAGACGACGCCGTTTGTGGACGTTGATGTAAGCATCCAGCCCCATGACCTACAGGACCATGTCTAGTCACTAACCATCTCTAGGTCACCTCTGTCGAGCTGATAGAACTGAGCGAGGACGTCACGTTCTCCAAGGAGGTCAAGTCGACGGCGGACACGTACCTGATTGAGTAAGGAAGTAAGGAAGCCTGGCAAGGCGGAGGAGGGGGGAGAGGCCCGAGTCCGAGTCCGAGTCCGAATCAGGCAGAGGCAGAATCAGATAGGGTACATGGAGTCGGCCGTAGACAATGAACGGGTGGGTCGGAAGGTCCGGCAAGCTTTTTGCTTTTCCTATTTTGCGTGCTTGGGTTCCATTGCCAACTAAAAAAAAAGTACAACGAAATGCACTTGACAAGTCAGACGCAAAGCATGACAGGCCCAAAAGGTCTAAGCGAACAGTGCTGAGCCAGGGGGGCAGGTCTGGTAAGAGTGGCAAAAGTGGCCTGTTGTGGGCATAGCAGTGTGGTGATGGTATCGGTAACCGAGGAGAGGCCGCGGAGGAATGGCCACGGAGCAAAGGCAGGCGAAGCAGCAGATGACGGCTGAAAGTCGGCGTCGAGATGTTCTGTTACAAGTACCCCGTACTCCGTACTCGTGAGCCTTTTCTGAGCAGTCACCTGCAGAAGTAGACCGATACAAGTGGAGAGCAGAACGGAGTACTCGTGCTTGGTAGCGTACGGAGGATTCGCTGCTTAAGGAACGGGGATGATCGTTTCCCGTTGCAAGGCGAGCCTGCAGTTGTATCTCACCTATGCAACAGGTAGCAAGGATCTGTCAGGTACTCGTACAACTGTCGATCAGAGAGACAGAGGATCACCGGACAAGAGAACAGCTGACAAGGCGTCCAGAGATAAAAGATACAAAGATACCATAGATACCATAGATACTAGATACTCCTCGTTCCATAAAATGCTAAGCGAATGTTGAACGAACCTTGTCGAAAACAAGCTATGGCGCGAACCCCAAGGCCCCCATCCGAAATCGTTTAATGGGTTCCCCAAATGTCAATGTCACACGTACTATATTCCCATACATATCCCATACCCCTGACCCCGTGCCTATGCGTGCCCATGCGTGCCTGTCCAGTGGACGTAAAAAAGCAATAGAAGGAAAAAAGCAATAAAGTAAGCCGTAGCAACAATAAGCATGGAAAAGATGCCGATCCAGCCCAGATTGGGAAACGAAACAAGAACAAAAAAACAGGTCAGTGCATGGTCCCCAGACGAGGGGGTACCGCCGTGCTGCTGGCCCCTGTCGAGGAGCTGTGTCGTATTGTCGGCCCACACGAGTAGAGTAGGGAGTAGGGAGTAGGGAGTAGGGAGTAGGGAGTACAGAGTACAGAGTACTCCCTACTCATGAGTTCGCAGTCGGCAACAGCGCATCCGCCAACGCATCATCTGCCGGCTATGCCTCTTTGGTGTTCTTGGTCGACGGGGTTGCAGGGGAGGGGAAGCGGGACAACGCGTAAGATAGATGCAGAGTTCCAACAAGGGCAGCGGCAGAAAAAGGAGCCGAGGGAAAGGAAAGAGGCATGTCGTCGAAGATCTAGCCTCGCATGTGGGGCGACCAGGAGGGCAGATGGTAGGCTGGCGGCAGTACCGGAAACCATGGGTGGCTAGGATAGGCAGCAAAATGCGCTGATGAATGATAAAAGAGAAAATATAGATGGGCCGGAAGCATTCATGCGGCCAGCTGAGAAGGAGGAGAAAAAGACTGTGCGTAAAAAAGGACAATGCAGGTGCTGCGAGTCGTCTGTGGCATTCCCAATTGGGCAATGAGATTTCAGAGACACATGCCAGCACCTGTCGGCGGCAGCTTCAGTCAGCCCAAGGCTTTGTAGCACTTGTGGCAGCCATCTCTGCCGGAGCCGCAGTAATCATGGGAGCCCAGATCAGCAGCACGGCAGCAGTAGGGGCAGCAGTGGTTGACAAGTTCCTGTTTCTCTTTCAGATCCATGGTAGAGGAGGAGGAGGAGGAAGAGAGATGGGCGAAGAGAGAAAGTGGAAGAAGACGAAGAACGAAGACAGGAAGAGAGGAAGAGAGAAAGAGAGAAAGAGAGAGATCAAGAGACAAGTCAAAGAGTTGGAGTGCAAGTGTTTGAATAGAGTGATGTGTGGTAGCAGTGGCAGAGTCCAGGAGAGACGAGACGGAGTGAGGGTTTATATAGAAAGACAATGAGGCAGTGAAGAGGGCTGTCATACAAAGTGTGTAAGCGAGGAAATGAGCGCAGCAGACTATACCCGGGTGTTTAGACAAGACCGACGAAACCGGCGAGGACACTGGGACGAGTCGTCTGCTGTTGTGCAGATCGTCACATTGGCTGGGGGGGAGGGGGGGAAGCCATTGTCGACACCCAGGGCTAGGATGGGGTGTCGTCACTGGACGACATGGCCAAGGCCGTCCTCGTCGACAGTGGGCCCAGGCGTCCAAAACCGTAAGGGGGGGGGCGACTACTCCGTACAAAACGATAAAAGAAGAAAGAGATAAATGATAAATCCCAGAAGAGACTGTTGCAGAACAGCTGTGGTTCGCAGATGCCTGTCACGGTGAACGTGCTGATTTGATCGTTGTGGAAGCGGTGTGCTACTCAAGCTTTCAGAGAGACGAGCCAAGTTCGCGTTGGTCACGAGAACAACTCGGCTGTGCTCATTATTTGTCAGCCGAGAGAAAAAGAAACAAAAAAAGAAACAAAGACGGAAAAGAAACGAAAGGAAATACGGAAAGAAGAAAGAATAGAATAAAATAAAATAATAGAATGGAATAGAATAAAATAATAAAGAGATCTCATAATAAAATAGAATACAGAAATACTAATACGGAGGACTCCGGGGTATGAACCAAGTAATGGGAAAAAGAAAAGAAAATACAAACTACTGTGTACTCGCAAGCCAAGACCATACCCTGTCCTACATCCAGAGCCCACGAGAGTTGTGAGGGGAAGCCACAGAGAAAACACCCCGCGCAAGTCTTCTCTGGGCTCTCTCTCGCCGGTCTTGGTACTCGTACAGTGTCGAGGATACCCTCAAGCACGACGTCATGACGGTACGATGCTCACGAGTGTCGTCGTATCTCAGTTGCTGCTCTGAGGCGCCCTGAGCCCACTGTTTTCTGCACACACCCCTCTGGCTGGGTCGTGTTCGTTCAGGACCCACTGGGGAAGGGCCCCATCAGCCCATCCTGCAGTCGGTGCCGTCCTGCTTCTCTTTTTCTCAGTGGCCCAGCCGCTGGCTTACGAGTGCCGCACGTCGCAGGGAGTCTGGCGAAGTCGTCGAGGCCTGCGTCAGAAGTCTGCGTCGAGAGCCTGTTCACGACGTCCATGCAACGCGCGAGATGGCAGGCAACCCTATTCTTAGCCACAGTAGGACCACAAGAACAGCAACGGCTCGTATCTCATGCGTGTAAGACAATAGAGTACCACTCCCCCGTCCTCATACGAGCTCTTGCGCACAACCCTGGCTCGCATCCCAGCGCACCTGAGCGGCCGCCCTGCTCCCCCGGTTGTTGCCCTTTCTGGCCTGAGGGGTTCTGAGTCATGGCCGTCCCCATAGGAGACGGAGGAGTACGAGCACATCGCTGGACACGTGGACTCCCAGGCTGAGCAGCGCCGGCCTTCGGGCACTCCCATCGGCGGCGCATCGGATGATTCTTCTCTCTGCACCGAGCAAAGTATCTTGCCTTCTCTGGAGCACGGAGTACTTCGTATGCAGGCCAGACAATGCAGAACATTGCCTGTCCCAATGGAGTTTGTTTTCCGAGAACGCGTGGATTCGAAAAGGCCGCTCGTCTTTTGTTCCTCGTTCTTCGTTCTTCTTTCTTTTTCCTTCCTTTTCTTCCTTTTCTTCCTTTCCTTCCTTTTCTTTCTTTTTCCTTTTCCTCCTTTTCTTCCTTTTCTTCCTTTTCTTCCTTCTTTTTCCTTTTTTCTTTTTCCCTTCTTTTTCGCCTCTTGTTCTTCTCCCCTTTTTTGCCTATTTTCTTCACCCTCTGTAGCCTCGGCTCTTCACACAATGCAACCTGTCGTGCTATCTAAAGTGCCAAACTGCCAAAAGAGCCCAAACATGTGTGACTGCCTCGCAGACTACGAATTGGGTTACGCCCTACTTACGACCCAAGATATCTTACCACTTGGAAACCCGACCAACGTCGACCTCTGCGCACGGCTTATCAGACAAGAGAACGAGGACAAGCGCCGGATGCGAGGGGAAGAGCATCCGCACATCCTTTGCCCTTTTTCCGAAACGGACAGGTCACGAGGCATTGGCTCGTAGAACTACTCCGTACTCTGTACTCTGTGCACTCGTACGGAGTATCGTACTCTGCATACCCCCGTTCTCCTGGGCACCTGTCACAAGACGGGCCAGAGATCGTCCTCCTTAATAGGCATAAAGCGTGCAGGCACAAAACACAAAGGCGCACATAGACTCCGCAAGTGGGCAGTCTCTCGAATGGCCGCCCCGGCCGCGGCCCGATATCATCAAGTCCTGAGACGTTGGCCTGTGTCATTGGCCTTCCTGTGACCGATCAAACAGCAATATTACCCACCGGCGGATTATGAGCATTCGGCATACCGATGTGGAGGTATGAATGAACGGGGACATTTGACCCGCTCCTCTGTGGGTGGCGAGAAACGAGGGATTCAAAAGTCGGAGTATCTATGGAAGCAGACAATACTATATTTAAGAAAAACAGGAAAATACGGGAAAATACGGGAAAATACAGAAAAAAGAACAATGATTCACAATGATACTCCGTACAAACCATGTCTCCTCTTCACCCTTCGCCCTTCGCTCAGCATTTCATCCGTATCTCATCTTATTGTGCTAGTCAGCCAGCCAATCCCAACCACAGGCTTACGGACAAAATGCATCGTGCCGTCTCAGGCTCCGCTTTCTATTCAAACTCCTTCTCCCTCGTACTTCCTAGAGCTGGTACCGTATCCGACTGGCTCGTATGCCACGTTCCCTTGGGTGGATTTCCTTTCCAGGAAGCGCTGTGTGAGGCCTCCGCCAATCAAGGGCTATTTTCCAGGGATCAGCCAGTCCCCTGGCTCGCATGCCGTACGGAGTACTTTTTGAGATTTTTTATTGAGATTTTATTTTTCCTTATTGCCCTCCTGCACCCTCTTAGTACGAACGCACTGCGAAGGCGCATGAGACAAGCCCATTTACTCATCACGGAATGGCGGCTGACGTAGTACGGAGCCCGTACTCTGTGAGATGCATGCACTGCATACGCGGAAGCCCGGGATTCTCAGTCATTCTCAGTCACTCTCAGTCATTCGTCTTGCATCGGCAGACCGCCTCACGCAGTGCAGAGATGCCTAAACGGGAAAGTAAACCAACCAGACAACTCTTGCACAAACGCACACAACCGGTCTTGCGGCTCCCATCTTTGGACGGTGCTAGGCTGTCCCACACTCTCTCTGGGCACGAAAACCACACTCGCCGAGATCAGGTTCCGCACTTCGGTGCCGCTCGCATGTCGCCAACACGAAAGACGAGCGAGGATTCCCATCTCGTCAGCCACCGTCGTCTGCGGGCCGAGGAAACTACTCCATAGGCGCAACGGCGACTAAATTAGTGGCCCTTTAGCGGCTGGTTAGTGTATGTGTCTGCTCCGTAGGATGGCTCACTGCTGGGAACGCCCTCCGGGCCTTACTGCCTCTTGCGGCCATCTTGGTCGTATGTTCAGCGAAGCGAAAGCCCCGGGCGGCCGAGATCGGAATGGCGGTTGTTCCCATGCCGTCATGACGCTGGGAGGCCGGGTCTGCTTCCGCGCTTCCTCGCTTGCTCGTCTTACTGGCACGCACTGCAGCTTACCCGAAAGAGCGAGAAATCAGAGAAATCACGGTCTGGGTCTCCTGCAGCTTACCTGTCCCCCAAGTCAAGTGACAGACAAGACACGCAAGGTACTTGTGACGCCGGGCTTCCAGGAGCATGTCAGAAAGAGGGGAACTTTTGGTCGGTACTTTCGTAAGAAAGCTCGGTGGCGAAACCGTGCATCGGTGCCCGACGAGAATCACATCCGGCTGCAAATCCTTTTTTTTTTTAACTTTTTTTTAACTTTTTTTTTAACTTTTTTTTTAACTTTTTTATTTATTTTATCTAACAATACATGGGACAAGAGGGGCAAGTAGACCTCTCGGGTCTGCCCAAGGTCATGCAACCCTATCAGGTGGCAAGCAAAGTCACACATCTACATCAACCCCGGCGTATGCTATGGCACAGACTTCCGTCTGCCTCTGCACCTCATTTCCCTTCCCAAACCATCCACTTGCATCCCGTTCGCGAGGGCACATGAACACCTCTCCTGCTGCCGACTGGGTAGGGCAGAAGCCCTCGCGCACCGGATGCCTTGGCAGTGCACGTATTCCGCCGAAGAAATAGCCCCAACCGGCATATCTCGATCCTCCAGTTCGGCGGCAGCATTCCGCGGACGGCCTACGGGAACTGAAAGCTGACAGGTCGCTCCGTGTTGTAGACAAAAGGGGGGATGTATAAGAAATAGTTTTGAGATTTTTCTACCTGGACGTATACGAGATAATTACTCCGTGGGCCAAGTTCAATCCTGTTATTTGCCTTACACGGCGGGAGAGGCACGCACACGGCGCAATGTTTTCCCAGGATGTGACCTGTTTGGATTTGCCATGCACAAGATATATGGCGTAGTGGTCGTCTAGGTAGGCTACACGTCTCATTTCCCATAACCGAGCAGTCCACCTCACGAGACGCAGGTTCAATTTTCAAGAGATTTCAAATCTTTTCAAATCTTTTCAAATAGCTGATGCATGATGGAAGAGGATTCAAAATACGTGCTTTCGACAGACGAAGACGAGCCTCCCGTGGACACAACGGGTGATACATTGGCATTTGTGGGAACCGGTGAGGAAACACGGAGAAGTTGCTCCACGTGAGTTGCGTCTAGTAGTATTCTTCAGTAATAACTCTCTGTTCTGAACCAACCACGACATAAACAGCTAGACTACGAAGGAATATAAGTCCCACTGAGAGGGATTCTGTCACGTACGGCCATAGATACTGGAAAGCACGGGATCCCGTCCGCTCTCCCCTAGTTAAACCAGTAATCGGCGGATTAGTAGTTGGGTCGGTGACGACCAGCGAATACCCGCTGCTGTACGTTTTTTTGTCTTTTTGCCTTTTTTGTTAATTTGTCCTCTTTCTACCTTGTTATCATCTGTTTCCCGGATTTTATCTTCCATCTTTGAACTGTCTTTCACCTGTTTCTTCTCATTTCTCTTTCTCAGTTGCTCTCTTCACCTTTTCAATGCTCTCACCTTTTCAATGCTCTCACCTTTTCAATGCTCTCTTTCCATCTGATGACACAATCGTCCTGGATCATCTGCCATCGATGCCAACCTGAAGCTATTCCGTACAGAAGAGCCGTCGCGCATACGGCGGCTCCAGGAAGCCACCGAGTATGCGCACAGCGCCACTCTACCGAGACGGGCCGCTACGAAGACTGGTCTGTTGGTTGGCACCCAATCATCCGTGGTTCAGTTGGCGCGCACATGCTCTCCAACCAATGAGGCCCACCAGACAGGGGGCCGTAGAGAAGCGCCCGCATAAGCTCCTCGCAGGTCTTGCTCCTCGTTGGCTGATCTTTGTCCTTCTCAATCGTTTGTTCCCTGCTGTGAGAGGTGACGTTGCGTGACGACGATGACACAGAAGCCGATAGAGACAAGGAGACCGGCAGACAGCCATCCGGGTTGATCCTGGGGGAGTGCCTGACTGGCTGTGCTGTCTTTTATCTTTCCTTCCCCGTATCTAAAGATCGCCGGCTGCAGAAGCGGCCGCCTTAGCTGGGCTGGTATGCCGGTTGATGAAGAACTATACAGTATAGTGTAGCAACGCAGGCATTACGGGGTGGCCAAGATTCCACTATGTAGCAGCTATAGGTTATAGCAGCTACAGGCTATAGATGGCTACAGGCAACAGCTACAGGCTACAGCTACAGGCTACAGCTACAGGCTACAGCTACAGGCTACAGCTACGCCACTAAACTAACTACTCACTACCCACTACTCACTACTCACCGCTATGTACGTAAGCAGCTAATGCCCCACGTTCCAGCGGCAAAATAGCCCCCAGATAGGGCGGGGCAGCCCACCTACTCCTGCTACCGCCCGCCAACTGGCCCATTCCTTCCTCGCCCACCTTCCGTGCTCCAACTTCCCGTGATTTGCATCGCCTCATGTCATATCGCCGGCGGCTAACACTTCTCTTGCGATCTGCAATTTGCACGGCTGCTCTGTCATCCACTGCCTCCTGCTGTCCTGTGTCCCCGTCTTGACCTCTCTGATCACCACCCGCCGCTTCCGCTGCTGCCTGCCGCATTGCCGCCCAACCTGTGCGCCCACGGCCTCTCGCTTTTGATATATCTCGTCTCGATCGCGGCCTTTTCCTCCTTGTCGAACCTCCTCTCGACTGTCACCCTGGGCCACGGCCGACTGCTTCGTCGCCTTTCCCGTCTTTTGCCATCCTCGCGCGACATCTGTGTCCACGGCCTGAGCTCGCGGCGCGCATCTCTCCAGATCCGTGACCCCGACCAGAGCTCGTCCCGGCAGACAGCCTTCAGCCTTCAGCCTTTACCATGGCGCAAGCTCCCATGATCTCCGTGCCGCTCAAGGCCACCAACGAAATCGACTGGGTCGTCCCACTCAAGTCCTATATACGAGACACCTACGGCGACGACCCCGAACGCTATGCCGAAGAATGCGTCACGCTCAACCGGCTAAGACAAGATATGCGAGGCGCCGGCAAAGACAGCAGCTCCGGAAGAGACCTGCTCTACCGGTACTACGGTCAGCTTGAGCTGCTCGACCTGCGCTTCCCCGTCGACGAGCAGCACATTCGCATCTCCTTTACCTGGTTCGTGTTGCGCGTGCCCTTCCCTGGCTGCCCCTCCCTGACTGACCCGACAGGTTTGATGCATTCACCCACAAGGCCACTTCTCAGTTCTCTCTCGCCTTTGAAAAAGCGTCGGTGATATTCAACATCTCGGCTGTCCTCTCGTGCCATGCCACTCTGCAGAACCGCTCCGACGAGACCAGCTTGAAAACCGCTTACCACTCCTTCCAAGCATCTGCCGGCATGTTCACCTACATCAACGAAAACTTCCTGCATGCCCCGTCCGCCGACCTGAGCCGGGACACGGTCAAGACCCTGATCAATATCATGTTGGCCCAGGCCCAGGAAGTCTTCCTCGAGAAGCAGATTGCCGACCAGAAAAAGGTCGGGCTCCTGGCCAAGCTCGCCAGCCATGCCGCATCACTCTATGCCCAAGCGGTGGAAGGCGTCCAGGGGAATGTCGACAGGGCCATCTTTGAGAAAGTCTGGCTCTATTTCGTGCAGGTACGTGTTCCGTCTTCGGCGATTCGCATGCATGCTGACCAGATACGCAGATCAAAGCAAGCTATATGCAGTCCCTGGCACAATACTACCAGGGCCTGGCCGATGACGATGCGAACCACCACGGCATCGCCATTGCCCGTCTTCAAATTGCCGAAAACCTGGCCAAGGAGACGGCCAAAGCTGCCAGCAATTTCCCCACGTCTGTACCCTCGGGCTCGAACCTGGGCGTCGATACCCATACCTTGTTGACCGGGCTGGCGAAGCGGCACCTATCCAGCGTTCAGGAACGGCTGCGCGGCCTGTCCAAGGACAACGACTTTATCTACCACGACACCGTGCCCGATGCAGCGAGCGTTTCTCCCGTGACGAAGCTGCCGGCGTGTAAGCCGATACCCGTCAGCGAGCTCTATGCAGGGCAGGATATCCAGCGAATTACCGGGCCCGACCTTTTTTCAAAGATCATCCCCCTGGCCGTGACCGAGTCTGCCAGTCTTTACGACGAGGAGAAGGCCAAGATTCTGCGTGCGGAAACCGAGCGGGTCGACACGGCCAACGGCGAAATGGAAGCGAGCCTCGACTACCTGCGCCTGCCAGGAGCCCTCGAGGTTCTCAAGGGTGGATTTGACCAAGACGTCTTGCCCGACGAAGACTTCCGGACGTGGTGTGTGGATGTTGCCGACAATGAGGATCCCGACGCCATCGTGGACTCGCTGCGCCGCGACAAAGACGCGATTGTGCACACTCTGGACCGGAGCATCAAGCAGCTGGACATGGAGGAGAGCGTCTGTGAAAAGATGCGCTCCAAGTACGAGAGCGACTGGACCCAGCAGCCCAGCTCACGGCTGACGACGACGCTTCGGGGGGATGTCCGGAGCTATCGGGAGGCCCTGGACGAGGCATCCAAGAGCGACGGGATGCTGGCGACGAAGCTGCGCCAGAATACCAGCGAGTTTGAGGAGATGCGCGCCGCCGCCCAGCACGGCGAGATCGATGCCCTCTTCCAGCGCGCGTTTTCCAAGGTGCGTGGCAAGACTGGCAGCCAGGCCAACAGCCCGAGCGAGGCCAACTTGCTGGAGACCGACTTTGAAGACGGCAAGCCGAGCGTGCCCGACCAGATCGCCAAGGTGGAGGACCTGCTGAAGAAGCTGGGTCTTGTCAAGCGAGAGCGAAACCAGGTCCTCAAAGACCTCAAAGACAAGGTACGTGGCCCTTGCCAGGACGGGGTCATCACTAGACCAACCACTAACCACTGCGGCCAGATCCACACGGACGATATCTCCCAGATATTGATCCTGAACAAGAAGTCGATTGCCAACTACGAGAGCCAGCTGTTCAAGTCGGAGCTGGAAAAGTTCCGCACGCACCAGAACCGGCTGGTGCAGGCCAACCACAAGCAGTCGGCCCTGCTGAAGGAGCTGACGGTCACGTTCAACAACCTGCTGCAGGACAACCGCGTGCGCGCCGAGCAGAACAAGTACGAGTCCATCCAGCGCCAGCGGTCGTCGGTCGTGAACAAGTACAAGCGGGCATACCAGGAGTTTTTGGATCTCGAGGCCGGGCTGCAGGGCGCCAAGCGGTGGTACGCGGAGATGAAGGAGACGGTGGAGAGTCTGGAGAAGAACGTCGAGACCTTTGTCAACAACCGGCGGTCCGAGGGCGCGCAGCTGCTGAACCAGATCGAGCAGGACCGTGCTGCCAACAAGGGCGTCCAGGCCGAGCTGGAGCGGGAGCGCCTGCGCGGCCTGATGGAGCGGATGTCCGTGGGCCGGTCGCCGTCGCCGCCCAAGGTCAGCGCGGCCTCCCCGCCGGCCGTGACGGCCAGCATGGCGACGACCAGCAGCAGCGGTGGCGGCAGCAGTCGGCCGGTGCTGGCGCCGCTGTACCTGGGCAATGCGGCGCCCTTGCAGTACGCCCAGGCCTCCCAGGCCTCGCAGCAGCAGTACCAGGTGCCGACGTCCCCGCCGGCCCACCAGGCGGCCATGTCGTCACCCTATGCGTCACAGTTCGGCCAGCAGGCCTACAATCCCAGCATGCACGGGCGCATTCCCGGGCCTGCGTCACCGCCGGCCAACGTGACGAGTTTTGGGGTCAATGCCATGCGCATCGGCCCCACGTCGCCACCGCCCACGCAGACGACCTTTGGCCAACCCGGCAACCAGTACAGCACGTACGGCAACCAGCAAGCCATGAACAAGACGGCGAGCTATGTGCCGCAAGGGTTTGTGCCGCCACCGCCACCGCGGGCCCCACCGCCGCTGGGACCGCAGCAGACGTACCACGTGGGACAGGCAGACTACTATGCCGTCCAGCAGCAGCAGCAGGCACAGCAGGCACAGCAGGCACAACAGGTACAGCAGCAGGCACTACCTCCGCAGACACAGGGAGATCCGTGGGCCGGGTTGAATGCGTGGAAATGATCGTTCTGGGGTAGGGGGAGGGCAGGGGCAGGGGAAGGCAGGAAAAGGATCGGATATTATGACGGGCTGTTCAGAACATGGTACATATCGTATAAAGCATATTGAGTTACGGGTACGGAGTCTGGAGTAGGGAGTAGAGAGTACATCCCAGTAGTACGGAGTACTTTCAGGGCCGTGGGACAGGCCCACAGGTCCGCTTTGGAAGGAGCCCGGGCTGATGCCATCTCCGTACGGACGACGGGCGACGGATGACGGACGACGGATTGGTCGTAGGCCCCTGGCATCAGGAGGCTGACGGGGCGGCAGGGCCCGAGAGGCGGGCGACGTTCCCCTGTCTTCCACGTGACTTCCCATTACATAAGCACATGGATAGACGGTCGCGTGGCTGCGACAAGGTCTACGAATGCAGTGTTTCAGGGTCGGGTGCTTGTCAGCAGCCAGGTTGCGTCCGCGTGTTTGTCGGGTTCCGTCCCATATAGTATCTTACTCCGTACTCCGTACACCGTATCTTCTTGTGCCCTTCGGATGGCGAGGAAGAGACCTTCGTATTCCTGCTTGCGCCGGACAAGACCTGAATATAGAGTAAATTGCCATTGGCTGTAATAGGCAAATAGCGGGCTGTTACAGGGCATAGGCGCCGGCAGAGGAGGATTTACAGTGGACTTACGGGTCAGCACGTCGATCACCGTCCAGCTCCCCTGCTGCATGTCACTGCCACGTATCTTACGAGTACTACCACGTATCTTGCTCCGTATTCCGTAGCCTTGGTCTTCTCCACTCTTTCCCGCTCGTGGCTTTTCTCGAACAACGTCGTCTCCACCTCCTTCATCTCGGAACGCTCGTTTGCCCGGCCCCTTTCCTACTTGTACGAGTACTTGTCTGTTTTGTATGTTGTGTTTCCCTCTCATGGGGTCCTGAGCATCTGGACAAGAGAAGCGACACCGCGACGCCACGACCTCACGATGCATATGACCTGGCCGCTGCTCCGACGGCAGCCCATGTCTGTCGACGACTACGCTGGCGTGCTCGTCCCGCTCGAAGAGGCTCATCTCTACAGCTACACCGCCCGTACCGGCCGGTCCGAGTACGAGACCCTGGCCCAGGAAGACGACAACGAAAACGACGACGAAGCCGACGACGAAGACGACGACACCGCAAACAACCGCCGCAAAGACGCGCCCGCCGACCATGACGTCGAGGCCTCCGAGACCGCCGGCATGCTGCCCATGCAGGCCTGCGAGTACACCATTGCCGGCCTGCGTGCAGAGGTCCGGCGGGGGCCCAAGAGCAGCCAGAGCCCGTGGACCAACTACGAGCGTGAGCATCTCTTTTCGACGGACCGTATCTTACACGACTGACCGCGCAGTCAAATCCAAGCTCATCAACAAGGCCGTCCAAGATATCGGCATGGGCCGCTACAACTGGGAGCTCTTTGTTCTCTGCGGCTTCGGCTGGTTTGCCGACAAGTACGTTTCTGTCTCTGCCTCTGCTTCTGCTCTCCCCTGCTAACCCTCCAGCTTGTGGATGCAAGTATGTATCATCGATTCTCGCTCTCGCTCTCGCTCCCCGCCCCCTGGCCCGGCCCTTCTAACTTCTAACCTCTAGGGCGTCTCCCTCATCCTGCCGTCGCTGTCGGCCGAGTTCGGCATCGCCGAGAAGACCGTCCGCTACACGACCAGCGCCCTCTTCCTCGGCCTCTGCCTCGGCAGCTTCTTCTGGGGCATCGGCTCCGACGTCATGGGCCGCCGCATCGCCTTCAACTGCACGCTGCTCATCACCAGCGTCTTTGGTACCGCCGCCGCCTACGCCACCAGCTGGACGGCCGTCTGCGGCCTCGTGGCCTCGCTCGGCGTCGGCGTCGGCGGCAACCTGCCCGTCGACGGCGCGCTCTTCCTCGAGTTCCTGCCCGACGCCTCCAGCTCCCTGCTGACGCTGCTGTCGGTCTGGTGGCCCGTCGGCCAGCTCTGCTCGTCCCTGCTGGCCTGGCTGCTCATCGCCGACGACAGCCGCGGCTGGCGCCCCTTTGTCCTTACCATCGGCCTGCTGACCTTTGCCATGTTCTGCGTGCGCTACTTCGCCTTCCACCTCTTCGAGTCGCCCAAGTTCCTGCTCTCCCAGGGCCGCCAGGGCGAGGCCGTCGCCGTCATCCACGGCCTCGCCTACCGCAACGGCACCCGCACCTGGCTGTCCGAGGCCGTCCTCGAGGCCGTCGCCGCCGGCAGCGACTGCGACTCGGCCACCGGCTACCAGCCCCTGGGCCACACCGCACAGCAGCGCCTCTCCCCAACGGCCACCGCCGCCGGCATCGTCCGCGACCGGCTCCGCAGCTTCTCCGGCGACCGCCTGCGGCCGCTGTTCCGGTCGCGCCAGCTCGGCCTCGCCACCGTCATCATCTGGTTTGTCTGGGCCACCATCGGCATGGGCTACCCCCTCTTCAACGCCTTTCTGCCGCAGTACCTGTCGCACGGCGGCTCGTCGCCCGACGCCTCGGCCCAGACCGCCAGCACCACCACCTACCGCAACTACGCCATCACCAGCGTCGTCGGCGTCCCCGGCAGCCTGCTGGCCGCCTATACGGTCGACAACCCGTCGCCGCTGCTGGGCCGCCGCGGCACCCTGGCCATCTCGACGCTGGTCTCGGCCATCTTCCTCTTTGTCTTTGTCACCTTTGGCCACACGCCGCGGCTGCAGCTCGCCTTCTCCTGCGTCGAGGCCTTTACCCAGAACATCATGTACGGCGTCCTCTACGCCTTTACGCCCGAGATGTTCCCCGCCCCCGTACGCGGCGCCGGCACCGGCGTCGCCAGCTTCCTCAACCGCATCAGCGGCCTCGTCGCGCCCGTGCTGGCGGCCACGATGCCTGGCGATGGGTCCACAGCGCCCATCTACCTCTCGGCCGCACTCATCCTCGCTGCCTTTTTCGGCATGGTGCTGATCCCCATAGAGACGCGTGGCCGACAGCGTCTGTAGGATGTTTTTGATTTTTGGCTCTTTGCTCTTTGCTTTTGGATACTCGGAATTTGCATATGAAGCGATCTTGGTTAGAGACGACATCTGTCACCCGTCCGACAGCAGTTTGATTACATAAGCATTCTATAGAAACACGTATATTGGATATTCTGAACCTCTGGAAATCGAATCCCCTTGCACTCCTGTCTAGTTCTATTTGGTTCCCTTGGCTCCGGCCGGGGCGTCTGTTCGTCGGCGCTGCAGCGACCGGCCTACGGCATCGCGCACCATGGGGTCGGCACGGATGGTGTTTTGCACGAGCCACTGCTTGACCTTGCCGCGCAGGTTGCTGAGCAGTTCGTTCTGGCCGACAAACGGAGCCATCTCGAGGTCGAGCAGGCGTCCCGCGTCCACGTCGAGCGAGTGGGCGACAGCCTCGAGCCGGTCGATGGCGGCGAGCATGGCCGGGTCTTCCTCGCCGGGCCTGACGGCCTTGCCAGGGGCACCGGACGTGACGATCTGGCCGGAGCGGGTATCGGCGGAGAGCAGGGGTCCAATGCGCGAGAGGCCGATAAAGGCAGTAATGCTCAGCTTGCGCGCAAACGTGACGGCCTGGAAGGGCAGAAGGGGGCCGTGTTGGGGGCTCAAGAAGGCGAGGGCCGGGTTGACAAAGGCCGTGAGGAGGAGGGGGTGGGCCGGCCGGGAGACGGTGTGCAGCTCAAAGACGAGGACGCAGGCCAGCAGCAGCCAGCGCTCGTAGGTAGCGCCGGCGGGCAGGTAGCCCAGCAGGCCGAGCAGGTAGATGACGCCGGCGGCGACGGCGTAGTAGGGCAGCAGGACCTGGATGCCGCGGAAGATGAAGTCATAGATGATGGTGCAGCGCAGGGGCGGGCTGGCCCAGGCGACGATGTCGGGTCCGAAGCGGTCGTAGGCAAAACGGCGGGCCGGGTCCAGCAGCGTGTCGGAGGCGGTCTTGAGGTGGACGAAGAAGGCGTTGACGTCTTCGCCAGCGGCGGCGGACTGGCCGACCTTGTCGGGGTGGTGGAGGGCGGCGAGGCGGCGGAAGCGCGACTTGATCTCGCGTTCTGTGGCCGTCAGCGGGACGCCGAGGTCCTGGTAAAACGAGCCGGCGCGGCGCAGTTCGAAGTCGGCTTCATAGATGGTATAGGCGAGATAGACGGCAATGACGGCGATCTGGATACGGCGGCGGTGCTCGGCAAATCGTGGCGTGCCAGGCTGCGGACGCGGATCGCCCGCACGGATGGTGACGGAGTAGTAGAGAGACTGAGTCCATCCTGTGACGAGCTGAAGAGGTTAGCAGGAGAAGGACAGAAAACAGTGAGAAGAGGAGTGAGAGGAGTGAGAGGAAGAAAGGAGAAATGGAGAAGAGGGGGAAAAGAGAAAAGAGACATACGTCAGGCAGGAAGGACCAGCCGATCAGGGAGAGAATGGTGGACATGGTGGCCGTTCTGGTGACGCGAGCAGAGCAGAGAAAAAAGAGGCAAGAGGCCAGCAGAGCCTCTCGGACAAGGTACAGTGAAGGTGGCCGTTTCGGCTCCTGATTATTAGCAGATTCAGTTATGGTTTAGCGCCCGCAGATCTAGCGCTATAAGTGCCGTCACGTGGCCGGCTGGCTGCGCTGAGCTACCCCGCTGGATCTCGAGCGTCACCAAATGACTATCTTCTCCAACCTCAGCCTATCTACGAGCACGCTTACAGAGCGCAGAGTCCCACGTACGAAGCCTCCACCCTGCGACTAGCGACGCCTCCTGTTCGGATTCTTGGTGCGGCCTGTCTTCACAATGCCTCCCACCGCCAGTCTCGTGGTATGTCTTCTTCTTCTCGTCTTCTCTCTCTTTCTCTCCTGCTTTCTCCCCCTCTCTCTGACCCGTCAGACCAAAATCAAGGTCCAGCTCAAACTGTCCATTGCGCGGCTGCGCATGGTCCAGCACCGCGACGAGGCCCTCGCCAAGGTCTCGCGGCGCGCCATGGCCCAGCTGCTCGAGGCCGGCAAGGAAGACTCCGCCCGCGTCCGCGTCGAGAACATTATCCGCTCCGACATCATCACCGAACTCTACGAGATCCTCGAGCTGTACTGTGAGCTGCTGCTGGCCCGCGCCGGCCTGCTCGAGAACCCCGCGTGCGACCCGGGCCTCGAAGAGGCCGTCAAGAGCATCATGTACGCGGCGCCCAAGACGGAGATCAAGGAACTCCAGCAGGTGCGCATCCTGCTGGCCGAGCGCTACGGCAAGGAGTTTCTGCACGCCGCCATGGAAAACGCCGACAGCAAGGTCTCGCCCAAGGTCGTGCGCAAGCTGAGCGTCGTGCCCCCGCGCGACGAGCTCGTCCAGGGCTACCTCGAAGAGATCGCCAAGGCCTACGGCGTGCGCTGGCCGCTGCGCGACGACGACCTGCTGGAACCGGCACCGGAGCTGCCTGATTTTGTCGACGAGGAAAAGGGAGATGATGACGACGGCGACGGCGGCGGCGACAGGACCGCCGCCATCCCGATCACGCCCTCGCGGCGCCCCTCAGCCAAGGAGGCCAGGGACCAGGAAGACCTGACGCGCGCTACGCCGCCCAAGACGGCCGTCGGCAGCGCGTCGGCCGCCCTCCCGCTGCACGTCAACCCGCCCAGCCCGTCCACGGACAATATCCATCCGCGCGTGACGCTGGACGCGCAGGAGCTGAAGCCGGCCGGCGCCAAGAGCAGTGCCAGCACCAGCGCCAGACCCGCCCCTGTGCCTCGGGCCTCGCTGGCAGACCCGGCCGCGCGGCGGCTCGTCGTCAAGAAGAAGGACAATGTGGACGACGAGCTGGCCCGGCGTTTTGCCAAGCTGAAACGGTAGCATGTCTTTGTTTTTGTCTTTTGTCTTTCTGTGGGATCATTTCGGACTTGTCTTTAACATGGGATATATGGCGTCTGCATAGCTCTGCTGCTTCTTTCGTAGTGCAAATCAAAACCACTTGCTATTCCAGAACGTGAACAACTAATTGGTGTGCCTCTCCCGAAGCGGCTCAAAAAGGGCAGAAAAAGAAGAGAAAGAAGAAAAAAAAAAAGAAAAACGCCAAACGCCTATGCTGTCCATTATTCTGCATGGCGCGCCTCACTCCAGCTTGTCCAGGTGTTCCAGCCGTGTCAGCACGACCTGCTTGCTGGTCTCCTCGATCTCGCCGGCCAAGAACACCTCGTCCAGGATGGCGTAGACCTTGTAAAAGTTGAAGACGAGGTCGAGCTCGCAGACGTTGCCGAAGAAGGCGTCGAGCACCTCGACAAAGAAGTGGATGGCCTCGAGAAACGCCAGTTCGTTGTCGTTGGTATCGACGCACGCGCAGAAGAAGAGGCCGGCATACCGCCGGTAGACGACCTTGTGGTTGCGGAACTCGACAAAGTTGCTCTGGTACTTCTGGTCGCGCGGTGCGACCAGGCGGTGGATCTGCCAACGTGTCAGGAACGGCCGCCTCTTGCGCAGCACGCCAGCGGGGCCCGCCGTCCGTCACCCACCTCGCCCTTGAGCTTGATCTTCTCGTCATCCGTGTACGGCACGTACCATTTGGCAAGCCGCGTCTTGCCTCTGGGAAAAGGGGGGAGAATTCGTCAGCGGTCAAGCATTCTGGAAGCACAACGGGGAAAAGGAGACAGATCTCACGCACTGCCGGTTCTGGATCAGGATAAAGGAAAGCATGGCGCTCGTGGTGGACAGCTCGAGGGCGCTGTCAGTCGCAATGCGAGGGTCCGTGGTGTGGCTGTGGTCGAGAGAGAGAGGCCAGACTCGAGTTTGCCCTGCTTTATCGCAATCCGCCGAACGGCCCGCTAAAACTACGACATCGTGTGCATTACGTAAGCAGTCAGACAGGCGGCCAATAGGATCTTAGATTCGGGGTCGAACTGGGCGCTGCATAAATGGCAGGATGCTGGATTCGCATAGGCTTCTCCGTACGCAGTTGTACGGTACAAAGGAAAAAGGAAAAGGAAAGAAAAGATCCCCTGAGAAACGCCTCGGCCACTTCCACGCCTCGAAATCAGATGCTCTTGTGGCCTGCTACAGGAGCACGGCCTCGCCATCGTCGGCCTCTGAGGGCCCCGAGTCGCTAAAGTCGAGCTGCTCCGCCATCGCTTCGGCCTGCCGCTGGATCTCGGCCAGGCCCGACAGCTCCGTCACGTACTCCCGGTCGCCCAGCGCCTTGCGCACAAACTCCCAGCCTTCGCGTCGATAGGCCTCCAGGATCGGGGCACTGCAGGCGCTGCAGTGCGGATACGCCGGGCCGTGGATCAGCATGTTCTGGAAGTTGGCCAGGAAGCCGCGGATCTGGTGCGGCACCAGCCCCAGCGGGTGGTCCTTGGGGTCGCGCTCGTAGACGGGCCACGACGAGTCGTTGGGCCGCGTCGACAGCCGTGGCGCCGGCGCATAGTGCCGCAGGGGATGCTGCAGAATGCTCGTCAGCAGCTCCACGAGCAGTGCCGAGGCGATGGCGGCCACGCCGGGCCGCGTGACGGTGCACTGCTGGTCGAGCGTCTGGTCTTTGACGGACTGAGGCGGTTAGGAGAGAGAAAAGATGCGGGGGGGCTAAGTACTCACATCTGCAGGCGCCACCACGTCGTTGCAAAAGTAGCAGCCCAGCGTCTCCTCGAAGCCCTCGGCCGGCTCGGGGCCATGCCGCATGACCACATACGTGTCGAAGCCCAGGGCGGCATTCATGACAATCTTGCCCTTGGCCTTGGCCACGACGGTCGGCAGCCAGCGCGACTCGCGCGTGTCCATGAGCAGGAAGATGATGTCGTGGCTCTCGATGAGCTCCTCGAGCTTGGCAAAGTCGTCCCGCGTCTTCTCTTCGTCGAGGACCGGATGGCCGAGCATCGGCACCGACAGCACATGGCCGGTGGCTTCGACGCCGGGGTAGATCTGCTTCAGGGACTCGGCCGCACGCAGAGCCTTGGGCGCACCGCCGTGGAGGCAGTCTTTGAATTCGTAGAGCGGCTGGCGCACCGGGTTGGAGAAGGACACGGAGCCGTAGTCGACAAAGGTGATGCGGCGCACGCCCCAGCCCATCAGGTTCCGGGACACGTAGCTCCCCAGCGTGCCGGCTCCGAGGAGCAGACAGGACACGTCCTTGATGCTCTCGAGGTTGAGGTTGGGCGAGATGCGCCACTTCATGAGCTTGAGGTTGAGGTCGACGGCCTGGTCGGCAAGCCGTGTCGGGTCCATGTACTCTGCCAGGTTGACCATGCGCGGCTGCAGCTTGCCGGCAATGTTGCGCTCCCAGCCGGTGACCTTGGGCATGCCGTCCGTCGTCATGCTGTCGACCTCGTCCATGGCCACGGGCAGGATGATGCTGCGCGGGTCGTCTCGCCGGGACTGGATGTCCCGGTAGCAGAGGATCTGGGCCTTGCGCAGGCGGTAGCGCTGCCGGATCAGCACCAGCAGGTTGCGCAGCGGCCAGGAGGGGTTCTCGGGGTACGTGGACGGGTCGACAAAGGAGATGTATTGGTCGGCCTCGGCGACGCCCTGGAAGAAGCCCGTCTCAAAGTCCCGCAGCGACCCGACGACCCAGCGGAAGCCGAGGGCGATCTCGTCGGCGTGGATAAAGTCGTTTCTCTGCGCATCTTCGTCGGCGTCGCCGGTGCTGCGGTTCCACACGCGCTTGACGAGGAAGAAGCCGTGCTGTCGCTTGTCCATGGTGTAGCGCCAGGTGCCGACCTTGTCGACGAGCAGGGCCGTCTCCTGCTTGCTGAGGTGAGCAATGGCGCCCGTGCGCTTCCACTGCGGGTCGGAGTGCAGGGCGGGAAACGCAAACCAGTAGGTGAAGCGGTACTTTTTCAGATCGGCATAGGAGATGATGTTGAAGGAGGCGAGGAGGGAGGGGACTTCGTATATGCTGCCATCCTTGATGGCATCCCAGATCTGGCGCGTTGGTTAGCAGGGCATGGGCAACCCAAAAAGGCAGCTTACCTGTCTGGCGGCCGTATGAAGCATGGCAGCCTTGTCTGCCTGCTTAAAGTCCTCGATCGTGTTGAAGTTCTTGATGATGCCCTCGGCGCGGATCATGCCGACGGGGGTTCTACAGACAAAACGAGTTAGCAAGCAGAGAACAGCAGCGCCGGCGGAGAGGGGGCGCGCTTCCTACGCACTGCTTGCTGGTCAAGGCACCGCCAAGAATCTGCATCTGGGAGCTGACATTGGGGTCTTTCTCGCCGCGAGGCTCGTAGAGGCCGAGCACGGACCGGGCAGAGTCGTCGAGCTTGTCGTGGTCGAGCTTGGAGGCGAAGAGAGCCGTGTAAAAGGGCATCTCGACGAGCGAGTTGAACGTGGCGAACTGGAGGCCGGCCATGGTGGATGTCGTTCTCTTCAGTCTCTTGTGACGTTTCTATTTGCGCAAACCTCTCGAAATCGCGGCGAGGGGATGTTGCATGCGCCGCGAAGCGCAATTCCAGCGGGTGCTTGCAAAAGCACAGACGGAGTCGCAGGTGTCGCAGACGGCCAAACGTTTGTTCTCCGGTGCCAAATGTGTGTTTTGTCGGCGGAAAGGTGAGGAGGAAGACGACGAGGGAAAAGAGTCGCGGACGAGAATCCGGAGGAGAGGAATAAGCTCCACTGGTGTACAGCGATCTCGGGTGGCTTCAGGTGGCTTCCGGGCGGCTTCAGGTGGCTTCAGGTGGCTTCCAGGTGGCTACAGCGGTCACGGCCGCAGGCAGGAGAGGGGGCGGGGTAACTAAGCTGCTGGACTGCCGGGCGGCTTGGGTGGGCCGCGGCTGTCCTCGCGCTCATTCCTCATTCTGGTCAGTCACGCTTCGGTCATCCGCCCCCAGGCAGCGTCTACTAAGCCCAGACGCTGCGTCACGCGCCCCAGGCAGCGTGTGCCCTGACGGATGATCCGTCCTTCCGGCGGCGAGCCAAAGGAATGACAAACACCTGCGCAATCACCCAAACATCACATTCTTTTCTGCCTCTGCTGGCGCACCGTATGATGCCGCGTGCCATGTGCCTGGCTTAGTCAGCAGACCGGACGGAGAGTGGGAATGCGGAATGCGGGAATGCGGGCATGCCTGGTAGGCATTAGTAAGGTTCCGTACGCTTCTGCCAGTAGGAACGCCAAGCACCTCCCGTGCAGGGCTGCAGCTGCAGGGACGCGCTGCGTAGCGCTCCGAGCACTATCCATCGGCGCTATTCCCCGCCGGGACGCGTTCTTCGCGTCCAAGGCATCCATTGGTGTAAGCGAGCCATATATTCGTAGTATACCGCCTTCTAGCCTGAATTTTGCCGTGCCCGACGAAAACGAAATTCGAATTTGGGTTTGAAATTCGACTGTCTCACACACAGACCCGCGACCCCTCGTCGTCCCCCTCGCAACGATGCTCATCGGCATCTGTGGCAGTATGTCTTTGCTTCGACCTCCTAGCACGCCCGGCCGCCCGGCCGCCTGCTAACTGTCCGGCTGCAGGCATCTGTGCCGGCAAGAACACCGTGGCCCAGTACCTGGTGGAGTGCCATGCCTTTACGCGGGTCTCGATCCGGCCCGCCGAGGCAGGGGCTGAGACAGACCCGGCGTCCTCGCCCACCGTCTTTGCCTCTGCCGAGGCCCTGCTGGACTTTGTCACCACCCGCTGGCGGGAGCGCTGGGTGACCACCGACGTGGCCAGTGAGGCCGTCCTCGAAGTGCTCTGCCGGCGGCCCTTTTTCCTCCTCATCAGCGTCGATGCCCCGCTGGCCGTGCGGTGGCGCCGGGCCCAGGCGCGGGCCACGGCGGCCGCCCGGGACCCGCCCACGCTGGACGCGTTCGTGGCCCAGTCCGACCTCGAGCGGTACGGCGGCGGCGACCCGCAGCACCCGCCGCTGCTGCCGGTGATGGCCCAGTCGGCCATGCGGCTGGTCAACGGGACGCCGGGCGGGTTCTCCGAGGACTTTTCCGGCGACAACTCGTCGTCGTCGCCGACGCGGGCACGGCTCTTTGCGGCGCTCGAAAAGGCCGGCCTGACGGTGGCCGGCGCCGAGCAGCTGCTGCGGCCGTCGTGGGACCGCTACTTTATGTCGCTGGCCTCGCTGGCCGCCCAGCGCAGCAACTGCATGAAGCGCCGCGTCGGCTGCGTGCTGGTGCGCGAGTGCCGCGTCGTCAGCACGGGCTACAACGGGACGCCGCGCGGGCTGCGCAACTGCGGCGAGGGCGGCTGCCGGCGGTGCAACGGCGGCGTCGGCGCCGGCGTCGGCCTGGCCACGTGCCTCTGTCTGCATGCGGAGGAGAACGCGCTGCTCGAGGCCGGGCGCGAGCGCATCCCGACGGCGTCACTCGCCAACACTATCCTGTACTGCGACACGTGCCCGTGTCTGACGTGCAGCATCAAGATTGCCCAGGTCGGCATCGGCGAGGTCGTCTACAGCCAGGGCTACAGCATGGACGCCGACACGGCCGCTGTCTTCCGCGAGGCCGGCGTTCGACTGCGCCAGTTTGTTCCGGTGCGTTGTCTCGTGCTTCTCTTTCTTCTTCTTGCTAACCTCTTCAGCCGGCCCAAGGTCTCATTCATCTGGAAAAGATCGATTTCGCATAGATTTACTCCGTACACATCGCAGACATAGATTAGTAAAGATTAAATTCTCATAAAACATGCAGCAATTGAACATGGCAATAGAACATGGCAATCAACGTTCCACAATGATATATCAGCAGAATCGTGAGGGAAATACAAAAAGAGGTGTGCATCAAACAACCTTGTCCCGACAGGACCCGAGATGGAAAGAAATGTGCGTTCCACAACCGTCTTCGGCGTTGACAAAAGAAGTGCGCTGATGTTTTTTTTTGGTATATTTCCTCTTCCAAGCGGAGAAAATGGATCCCGTCCTCCACGTGTAAGTCGCAAGCGACAGCGCAAGAAGGTAAGCTAAGAGACCGGCCAGCTAGTTAAAACGGCCGGCTATCAAGGAACGAGATCCATTGCCGGTCGGATGTTCCGGCTCGAAAGAGGTCGAGACACTCCGGCCCCGACGTCGCCAGACGTCGCCAGGCGTCGAGAACGTCTCATCAATTAGAGTTCATCATCACTTCGTCCACCACCTCTCCTCTCCTCACTCTCCACTCCGTCACAACACACCACCCCGACCTCTTCCCGTCATACATATGGTGCACTTAGAAGGCAGGCTTTGCTGCCTTGCGTGCAGCCAGCTTCTTGTGGATGAAGAGACCGATCAGACCGACGAGGACAACAAAGACGATGCAGAACACAACGATGACACCGGCCTCACGACCAGCCCAGTTGGAGCGCTTGGCGAGCTGGAGGAGCTCGTCGCGAGCAAGAAGTGGCTTGTAGATGGCGGCCATTGCGAAAGATGGGGTCTGATAGAGTTAGAGCGGAACAGGGCAGACGATCCAAGTAAAAAAAAGAGGTGGAAGTGGAAGAAGGGCAGGGAGTGGGATGGCAAGGTAAGAGTCGGCAGCGCAAATGCCGTCGTAGCCGCGGCGTAAAATAAGCGGCTTTTTCTGGGGTCTTGGGGTCCGTCCGTTGTTTTCCTCCCTCTTTTTAGGCCTTTTGGCCTTTTTCTGGTTATCGCCGGAAATTCCGGGCCAAACAGAAAAGCTTAGCTTTCGGCCGGCCGCCTGTCTTATAGGCTGGAGCTAATAACAGGGCGCGAGCAGCGAGTAATGGCCGAACCCCAGAAGAAACGGGGACAACAAAACAAAGGCGGCCAGAGAAAAAAAAAAAAAAAAAAAAAAAAAGGACACAGGACACGCGACAGCCCCAGGCCAATTCAATTGGCCTGGGAGCGATTGGGATGGACGAACGAGGATCTGGGGCAATGCCAGGGATTGTTCTTCTTACCGGAGGAAAAGATGCGGGCTGGAAGCTCAAGAACGGTTTGCTGAGAGAACGAAGCCACAAAAGCTTGGAAGTCTTGGCAAAGGTGGATTTGAGCTGGGGAAGCGAACAACACTCGGCGTGGAGAGCAGTTGAGAATGGAGTGGAGATAGGAGGGAAGCGTAGAAAGGCGACGACAAAGATGTCTGGAAGATGAGTGCGTTGGAAGAGAAGAGAGGAGAAGAAAGAGAAAGAGGAAGAGAGGAAAGAAGAGAAGAGGAACGGAAGGAAGACGGCGGAAACAAATAAGAATACAGGGAAAGAGCGCGACCGAGGGCGAGCGGCCAGTTCATAGGCTGGGCTGGCTGGTGGACACTTAGTGTGGCATTACGACGAGTACTTGGTACTCCGTACTCCGTACTCCGTGCTCCGTTGCTCCCAGCGGTCTAGCGAGAGGCATCTCCAGGGTACGAGTACGCAGTAGGAGTACCGCGAGTACCTACTCGTACGTATGCTGCATACTCGTACAGGCGGTCGGTGCGGGCGAGCCGGTAGACTAGTGGAGCGTTGTACTATGAAAGGACGCTGAGCCGGAAGACGGGCCTGGCTTTTTAGGTGCGCGAATTTCCTGCACTGTGGATGGAGCGATAACGTGACAGGGATCTTGGAGTCTGGAGCTAGCAAAGTATACCGCCGCTGCCTGACTGAGCAGAGTACATGCGCCATGACGCTGTGCCGACGAGTCGAGTCGAGCTCGGCACGACTTCTACGGATCTTCTTATGTAAGGCATCGGCCTCCTCTTTACGGTGAGTACTCGTCCAGATACTCGCACTCCATACGACACTCGTATCGTGCTCATGAGATCTACGAGTGATGCGACTGTATCCTCACGATGCCTATTTGTCCGCGTCTACTCCGCATCGAGTCACTCCATGCTGCTGACAACCTGCATTCTTTGTCTTCTGACAGCGCTCTGCGGTGTTTTGCGATATTATGGGGCGTTTCTTCTCCACCGGGAGTGGCGTCCGAAAAGCCGAGCTTTCCCGTACAGGAAATGCATGCGTACAATAAGATATTCCGCTCTGACAAAGCAGGCGCGGCACAGTTGGAGTACGAGTAGAATTTGGAGTATAAGTCCGGACGCAGTAGCTTAGAATAAGATACACAGTAGCAGTAATACGAGCTCAGTAGTGTAGGTACTCGTACTCATAAAGCAAGGCAAGCGCAGCCGGCGGGTCTCGCAAGTCGTCGTACCTGCCGCGTTGACCAGATCGGCCACTGAGAGAGCTCCGGCATCAGATCTCACACCTCAGCCTACTCATAGCAGAGTATTACAATACAAACAAACACAGCTGCAGGACTGGCGGTCCAATCCCGCCCAGCAACGCATTCGGCTACAAGACATCTCGCCGACCGACCACATCGCTGTTCCATCGCTGTCGTGCCGGGTCGCCCGAGTTCTCCACTCTGGGAGGAACGAGAGAATGGTATGGAAAAAAGGAAAGACTCAAGAAAAAAAAAAGGGAAAAATAAGCAAAAAGGAACGCCTTGTCTGATTGCGGCCGCACACTTGCACCAACGCGGCAAGCCTTGGCCCTTGGTCGTCGGCCCCAGGTTCAAGGCCCACTCCACCTGGCCACTCGCAATGCGCGAGCTGCAAAAACGCGAGGCGCGAGGATCCAGAATGATGCAAAATGCCAATTTCGACTGTTGGTGGTATAAAGCGGACCCTGCTCCGTATAAAGCCTATCAAGACGCGTATGATACGAGCACCGAGACGAAGTCCCGACTGCGAGGCCTCGCTGTTCTGGGAGCATCTCCAATCGTCGCCGCCTGCCAGCAGAGCGTCCTCCATCCTCACCCGCCCATATCCGGCTGACCCATGGGGCAAAAGAGGACGAGTACGAGTCGAGCGCGGACTATCTTGCGGACTACGCCGTACGCCAGGGAACACAAATGTGGCGACACCTGGAGTCTACGAATACAGGGTATTTCGTACTCCGTACAGAATACTGTGTATAGCAAACAAGGCCCAGAAGGCGACGGTCCAGAAGCGGCTTCGCCGCCGCACAAGTCCTCCTCGTACAGGTACCCGTCCGCCCGGCTTTTGGCCACTGGTTGACAAATCGGATACGCCCGTCTTCTTGCACGAACGACGACCGACAAATACTCCATATTGGGCAGTCTGAATCTACGATGTTGTCCACGCCCTCTCCCACCCAGATCAGGCGGTGTAGAACCATCTACTGTGTATGTTGGCAGACGTCTGTACTTTTGAGATGAGCACCGGGTAAGATGGACAATCTGCCCGGCTTGTCGGCCTGCCAGCCTGCCGGCCTGCCATTCGTAGTACCTTGGTTTGTGGCAACTTTCCGGAGAATAAGTCGCACAAGCATCACAAGTATAACAAACCTGTTGTGTTGGTTGCATTCATTGAATTGACCGAATTCTTTGAATTCTTTGAATAATGGGGGTCCTACGGTTGGAGAGTCGAGGAGCTGGCAACGGTTCTTTCGCATGTCGTACTCGTAGTCCTTCCGGTGGTGATCCAGCCGCATGCCAAGTATTCTCGAAAGCACAGACTGGAAATCGTGAAACTGCGCAAAGCCAAGCTTTTGTCCCAGCGCCCATGACGACGTAACATGGTCCCGTTGTCTGGTGGATGTTTACATCCTTATATATGCATATGCAGTTAACACGCACGAAATCAGACCACCCACGTGCTTCGTAACTGCATACACCTATATATGAATTCCACCAATCAGAGCCTCGCAATTTGATCTGGGCACACCCGGATGCAAAGCTAGTTCCCGGCCAATTCCACAACTTCATCGCCGCAGCGAAAAGAAGCCACCCGGACGACGAGACCCTCCAACAACCCCCCGCCGCCGCGAGAGCCCCTTTGCGAAGAGCCCGCCTGCCCCCCATTGTCCTTGACGAGTGCGACACACCCAGCTGCGTCGCCTGTATTCTGCAACCGCGCCCCACGTCCCTCGACCTCTGCCTCAGCCGCGGATTTTTTTGCCCTTCTCCCGGTTGGGAATTGTGGGATTTTTACGACCTTTTTTCTTATTCTTTTTCTTCTCTCGCCTTTCAATTCTCCTTGCACAATGGCCGGCAGACTAACTCCGGCCGTCTTCCGGCTGGTGGCCCGTTCGGCATGCACGGCCTCGCCGCGGCCGGTCCTGGCTGTGGCTCAGGCGAGCGGAAAGGCCGCGCCGGTGCGGGCCCTCTCGGGTTCGGCACGGCGGGCCAGCGATACGCTGCAAGTGGTGCGTGCCGTGACGGTGGACCATGCCATGATGCAGTGGCCCGTGCTAACTTGCCGCAGCACCGCAACACGCCCGACAACAACCCCGACATCCCGTTCAAGTTCTCGCCGGAAAACGAAAAGGTGATTGCCGAGATCCTCAAGCGGTACCCGGAGCAGTACAAGAAGGCGGCCGTGATGCCGCTGCTGGACCTGGGCCAGCGGCAGCACGGGTTCACGAGCATCAGCGTCATGAACGAGGTGGCCCGGCGGCTGGAGATGCCGCCCATGCGCGTGTACGAGGTGGCCTCGTTCTACACCATGTACAACCGCACGCCCGTCGGAAAGTACTTTGTGCAGGCATGCACGACGGTAAGCACTGAGCGAGCGAAGCGAGGACCAGAAAAAAACTGACAGAGATAGACACCCTGCCAGCTGGGTGGCTGCGGCAGCGACGTCATCGTCAAGGCCATTGAGGAGCACCTGGGCATCAAGCAGGGCCACACGACCGAGGACGGCCTGTTCACGTTCATCGAGGTCGAGTGCCTCGGCGCATGTGTCAATGCCCCCATGATCCAGATCAACGACCACTACTACGAGGACCTGACGCCCGAGACGGTCAAGGCGCTGCTGGACGGGCTCAAGAAGGCGGCGCTCGACCCCACCGGCAAGACGCCCGAGCCCAAGGTCGGCCCCGTGTCCGGCCGGCATTCCTGTGAGAACGGCGCCGGCCTGACATCGCTGACGGGCAAGCCATGGGGCATCGAGACGACCCGGAGTGACCTGTAGGTGGCTGGGGTGGAAACCGGTCCCCAGAAATCGAAATCAAAATCAAATCAAATCAAATCAAATCAAATCAAATCAAATACAAAAAAGAAACCAACATCAACGACGGGGGGAAGAGCTTCGATTCCGTGCGGAAGCAGGCGGGAGGCTCTGTTATGTACATAAAGCTATGAATTTTATATTTTTTTGCACGCATATACATAGATTCGTCCCAAAATGTGTCCAATTTAGCCGGAAACAACGGCAGCACACAAATCAATACAGCAAAGAGGAAAGGAAAGAGATCGACAGAAACCGACAGAAACCGACAAAACATTCTCTCCCTTAGCTCTGCGCGCTCGTCTCGCCGCCCAGCCGCAGGATCCAGGCATCGCCCAGCCGCTTGTTGGCATCGTTCAGACCACCAAAGATCACAATGGCGTTCTCCTCGAGCTCGCCCATCCGCGAGCCCGCCAACCAGCCGCGAGCGCCTGGCCCATACGTCTCAGCATTGTCGCCGTCGGCCTCGGCCTCCTCGGCATCAAACGGTGCCATCACCATCCGTGCCCACCGGCCCTCGACCTGCCGGTGACCACCGCTGCTTGTGCCGTTGAGACTTCCGAGCCAGCCACGCGGCAGCATGCTGCGCACATTGTGCACGGCGCCCGAGACGGCATCGGACAGGCCAGCAGCACTGAGGCGGTCCGACGGGACCTGGAATGCCCAGACGTCGTCCCAGAACTGGCCGGCCGCCTCGTGGCCGGCGCCGCTCGGCGACCGCTCGCCCAGCGCCAGCAGCAGGTACTCCCAGCCGCCGCCGACCGACACGGTCTCGAGGCAGGCGACCGAGCGCGCACCCGGCCACACGTCCTCCGGACCAGAGACGAGAATGGACGACTCGGTCTTGGCGGGACGAGTGTCCTTGAACTCGAGAGGATCAGCACCTTCACCGAGAGCAGCAGCCGTGTCGTCGGCATCGTGCGCCGCCGCCGGACCGCCGGTGACCTGCACCTTGGTCTCGGGAGACAGCTGTTCCACGGCAGCCACCGTGTCGGACACCAGACTCTGCCAGCCGTTCTTGGTGGCCAGCATGACCTTGTCCTCCTCCTCGGCGTAGTCGTCCTCGTCCTCGTCATCGTCGGGCGAGGCCAGCTTCAGCGTCAAAAAGTCTAGGCGGCCGCCCTCCTCGGACGAGCCGTTGAAGCCGCCGAAGCGGTACAGCCGGCTGCCGCTGATGCAGATGGCAGTGCCACCACGCGGCAGTCCCGGTGCGCCCGGCAGCTCGCGCCACACGCGCGTGCGCACGTCAAAGGCCCACAGGTCATTGGTGCGGCCGCCATCGGCGAGGCACCCGCCGTGGATGAAAAAGGTGCCGTAGCCATCGCTGTCGACATCGCGTGCGTTTGCGGCAATGTTGCCGACAATGGGCCGCTGGGGCGTGCCGACCTCGGCAATGTCGCCTTCGGCCCAGGCCTTCCAGCTGGCAGCACGGCTGCGGCGGCGAGTGTGCTTGTTGCTGGCGGACTTGGTGGGCACGCTCGGCTGGTCGAGGGCGACGGCAGCGTGGTAACTGCGGGCAGCCGGGTAGATGGGGCGTTTCGAGGCAGCCTTGGAGCGGGGGCCAAGAGCCAGAGGAGGGTTCTTGGGGTCGAGGAAGCTCCAGGAGTGGGCACGGGTGTCAAAGACCCAGACACGGCCGCGCTCGTCCAGCGGCGACATGGAAGCCCCGCCACGGCCACCAAACATGAAGATGCGGTTGCCGATGACAGCCGTGGCGTGGCCGACACGCGGCTCGGGCAGATCGCCCAGTGGAGGGCCGGGCAGAGGGATCTCCTCGATGAATTCCTCTTCCTTGCCCTTGCCCTTGCCCTTGTCTGCGGCTTCTTCGTCCACGTCTGCCGGTGCCCGCTCCGAGACAGAGCCCCGGTCGGAATCGGGCGTTGGCTCTCGGATGGTGGGCACAGAGATGAAGGGCATGGCCGGCTTACCGGCCACAGCCGGAATGATATAGTAGTCAGCGGTGGAGCTGCCGGTGGGCAGGATGAGTGCATGCATAGAGTTGTCGACGGGCTGACGAGCATTGGCGCTCTCGCCGCCAAAGATGTAGGCAGTGCCAGCGACGACATCGATGGAATGAGAAGAACGAGGCAGCGAGGGAATGGCGATGCGCTGCCAGGTGCCCTTCATGGTATGCGGGGCGTCATGGCTGCCGATCTTTGCGTACGAGGACAGCGGGGGGAGCTGGGGCAGGCGGATGGACTTGGGAAGCGACTTGGGAAGCGACTTGGGAAGAGACTTGGGGAGAGAGTCGGGAAGAGATTGGACGAGGTCGGTCGTGCGGCGCTTCAACTGAGCGAAGTTTTCCATTTTGAGAGCAAGTTGGGCTGCAGATGGTAGGTTGTGTGGGGGGTAAGGAAGAAAGAATGCGCGCAAGAGACAGGGTCGAAGGGAAGACGGAAAGGTGGGGAGATAGATGTAGATGAGGTCCGAGGACGGGAAACGAAACACGCAGGGCTGCTTATAGTTTGGCAGCAGTCGTGCGTGAGGATGTTTTTGGAAGAGACAGAACTGGGAAGCGTTGCGGTGACGTAAGCAGGGGCTGGAGATGTTTGATGTTTCGTTTGTTCGCGCCGGGCAACGAGGGCAAGAGCAATGGGCAGTGCAGAAGCGCCCAGCCAGGAAGCTGCGTGTACGAGTCGGATACGAGCTGATGGGGAAGGAACCCGGAAAGCGTTACCGTTATTTGTCGCTCAGCCCCAGATCCTTCGCACCTGCCCCACACAAGCATTGCAGATACAACGGTAAAAATGCCCTGTTTCCAGGACGGAGTACTCCGTTTCCTGCCTTCCCAAACAAGCATATTCTCTACGTCGTAGTTGCATTATCTCTACTTGCTGACAAATCTCATGATCTATTTCCATTTTCATTCTATTTCCATTTTCTATTGAGCCATTTCCACACTCATGTCCGTTACCAAGGAGTACTCCTACCAATATGTCCTGCCGGCCTGCACCCGGCCAATATCAGACCCCTTGGTCACCGTTGCTAGTGCGATGCGGCCGACATCGGCCGTGGGCTCGACATCGCCCAACCGCAGCCGGTACGACCGCGTCTGTAGGGCCCATTGACTGACCGACCAGGCCGACGAGCCGCCCAAGTCGGCAGTGCGGTTGTGCAGAAAGGCAAGGCTGATGGAGTCGAGCACGTCGGGCACGAGCGTGGCCAGACGCAGGGCGGTGCTGGCGACGGCCGCGAGGAAGACGATAAAAGCAGCGGCGAACAGCACGCCGAACCAGGCGCGCTGGCACCGGACGACAGACTCTTGCGAAGAGATGGTGCCGTGGATGTCGACGAGGCCGCCGCCGGCAACGTCGGTGGCGTTGCTGCCGTCAAAGTTGCCGACCATGACGGTGGCGTTGATGCCGAGATAGAGGACCGTGTTGAGCAGCTGGCCCAGGCGGGCCTCGAAGACGGCGCGGTCGAGCTCGTCAATGGGCATGTCGGCCTCCGTGTCGAGGTAGCCGTTCAGGATGTCCGTCGGCTGGGACATGTACACGACGACGGGCTGCAGGCCGTCGGACCGCGACTGGGCGTTGGGAAAGAGCCCGGTCAGCAGCTTGAGGACGGCGCCGGCGTCGCCATAGAAGCCCGTGTCCAGGACGGTCCAGTTGCTGTCGAGGCTGCGGGGGGACAGCGTGCGCTGCACGGCCTGGGCCGCGCAGGTGGCGCCAGACGTCGTGTTGGAGGGCGAGGTGCCGCAGGTCACGTTGAGGAGGACATAGGTCGTGGTCAGGTCGCAGACGGCGCGCGAGAAGACGGTCGTGTTCGAGATGGACTCCCACACCAGCTGCCGTGCCGGCCGCGTCACGCTGTGCGTCATGGCGGCGCCCGTCGTGTTGCACGGCACAGACACGGCCATCTGGTACCGCGTGCCGCCGGCACGGGCGCTCCAGGTGCAGTCGTAGTCGCTGTCCGGCGCGGCGGTGTCCGCGTCGGTGTAGTTGGTGAACGCCGTCTGGTCGGACCGCGCAAACTCACCGCACGACAGCGCCATGTACGACCCGGGCAGCGTCAGGGTCGTGTTGCCAAAGCCGGACAGGCGGGCAATGGGCGTGCCGGCCAGCGATGCATACGTCAGATTGGTCGTCGTGTCCGGCATGGCCAGCCAGTCGGAGCTGTTGCTGGCACTCCCGGCCTCGAGCTGCTCCATGTTGGGGAAGCGCACGTTGCCCCAGATGTCCTGGTTGCGGGTGCTCAGCAGCGAGGCCGTCAGCATGGAGGCAATGGTCGGAAAGGCAATGGCCGTGGCGGCCTGGCCGCTGCCATCGGCGCCGCCGTACTGGTACTCGGAAAAGGTGTCGACAGACACGGACTGGATGGGAAACGTGCTGTCATCGACGGCCATGGTGATCACGCGCAGCACGGCCTGACTGCCGAGGGGCGAGAAGCACCAGACAAACAAAATGGCCAGAGCCAGTGGGTTGACTGCCCGCAGGCCGATCTGTGTCGTAAAGGCACGCGCAAGCGACTGGCTGCCGAGACACTGCGTCACAAACTGGACCGTGGCGCCACGGGGGGTCTGCAGCTGCCAGGTGGCCAAGTTGTGGAAGCAGCCGCCGACGACGGCGGCGAACAGCACGGGGAAGATGGTAGGGCCCTGGGGCAGGATGTCAGCGTCTGCTGGACGGCCGATTGCCGAGAAAACCTACATATTGGGCTATGTTGTAGAGTTTGCGGCCGATGGCTCCTCCGTCAGAGGACGTTCCATCGTATTTGTAGACGAGGCAGCCGAAGACGATAAAGGCCAGGGCGAGGGCAGCCAGGACGACGTCGAAGAAGAACCGCAGGATGTTCCAGGTCAGGGACGAGCCGAGAGGTGCTGGCCTGGGCGACTGGTCAGACCGACTGAACGTGGAGCCAGGCTTGGATTCTGTGTTCTGCGAGGACAGGTCGCCGCCAGGTACGGCTGTATACGAGGATTGTGTCTGAAGTTTCTGCATGTTGAGGAGCTGCTCGAGCACAGAGAGGGCTCCTGGCGCAAGGCTCCTCGTTTTATTTCGAGACGCTTTATTTTTACTTTGAGAATTTTTCTATTTGTTCCGAAAATCTTACATGGAAAGGGTGTGAATCCTTTGAATGCAGGCTTATGGCGGTGTTACGCTGACTGTGGTATGATTGCTATTTTTATCCAGCAACGGAATGGAGTAACGTTCAGTGAATTGAGGGGTAGTTGGAAGAACGAGTACTATACGGAGTACATTCCGTAACTTGTAGTTGACAACTTGTACTCTGTACAACACCGTAAATAGTTCTTATCGCCGAAGCGTTGCTCAGCAGCCGCTGTTTATCGAAACGCCAATGAATTCACTACAGCGAAATCTTCCCTCCACCAACCGCAGACGCGAGAGCCACCCGTCCACTTCACTTCCTGGCGCGTGTCCGTTTTCATTCGATGAGGTGCGACACCAGAATCCACATCCCCCACTGCTGCCTACAGACCCTCTAAACAAGAGAAACAAGCAGGACAGAGTCTGGCTCTGGATCTGCATTCCAGGCAACACAAGACAAGCCGCCCCGAACACGCGAAGAGCTCTCGAAGAGTTTCTGCGACCTCATCCGATCCACGACTGCCGTCCGACCGACCTTTTCGAGCCAGGAGTCCATTCCGCCAGAGACCATGGCGCGCTCTCGCAGCGCTTCCTTTTCCGACGACGACCTGTTGATCGTCAGTTCGCAGGCGGCCAGTTCGCAGAGCTTTGAGCATGTCGACAGCAGCTCTCTTCCGTCTTCCCCGCCGCCGCGACCGGCCGCGGCTCGCGATGACATTATCGATCTCACCGACAGCCCGGCGGCGGCGCTGACGCCCGGCGCCCGTACCAAGGGCGATATCGGCCGGGCCAGCGGGTCGACGACGCAGCCCGTGTTTGGCCGTCCCACACAGATGACGCCGACGGCGGCGGGGCGGCGCAGAGACGACCTTTTGTTCAACAGCAACAAGAACCGGCCGGAGCACCACCGGCCCACGCGGATTACTGGCCCGCTGGCGCCCAAGCATGCCGACCGGAAAGCGGCTCCCCGGCCCGTGTTCAGCTCGCTCGGCGCGCCGCCGCCGGGCGGCAACGACGGCGCCTATCCGGTCAGCTCCTTTTACAAGGCGAACGCGGCGACGTACGGGGACGTGGACTTTTACACGGACCCCAACAAGGCGACGGAAGACCTCAAGGCGCTGCTGGAGGGCGGGATGGAGGAGGACGACGAAGAGGAAGAGGGGGGCACGGCGGCGGCGACCCAAGGGAAGAAGACGGCCGTCGAGGGCCTGACGGAGGACGGGACGCTCGCGGGCATTGCGGTGAAGCTGCTGCCGCACCAGGTGGAGGGCGTGCGGTGGATGAAGGGGCGGGAGCTGGGGCCGGTCAAGCGGGGCCGGGTGCCCAAGGGCGGCATCCTGGCCGACGACATGGGACTGGGCAAGACGCTGCAGGCGATCTCGCTGATCGTCATGAACGCGCGGCCGGAGGCGGGCGCGGCGGGCTGGAAGAAGCAGTACGAGCGCGTGGACAAGAGCACGCTGGTGGTGGCGCCGCTGGCGCTGATCCGGCAGTGGGAGGCGGAGATCAAGGAGAAGGTGACGGCCGACCACCGGCTGCGGGTGTGCGTGCACCACGGGCCGCAGCGCACGTCGTCGCCGCGCGCGCTGGCGGCCTACGACGTGGTGATCACGACGTACCAGATCCTCGTGTCCGAGCACAACCACAGCCACGACGCGGAGCGCAGCGGCTGCTTCGGGGTCAACTGGTACCGCATCATCCTGGACGAGGCGCACTCGATCAAGAACCGCAACGCCAAGGCGACCAAGGCGTGCTGTGCGCTGCCGGCCGAGTTCCGCTGGTGTCTGACGGGCACGCCCATGCAGAACAACCTCGACGAGCTGCAGAGCCTCGTCAACTTTCTGCGCATCACGCCCTACAACAACCTGCAGGAGTGGCGCGCCCACATCGACCAGCCGCTCAAGAACGGGCGCGGCAACCTGGCTATCCGCCGGCTGCACAGCCTGCTGCGCTGCTTCATGAAGCGCCGAACCAAGGACATCCTCAAGGAGGAGGGCGCGCTGGTGCCGGGCGGCAAGAAGGCGCTGGACGCGGCCCAGGAGACCAAGGACGGAAACAAGGCCCAGGGATCCACGCCGACGCCGAGCTTCAAGATCACCGAGCGCAACGTCGTCGAGGTCTCGGCCGAGTTCTCGCCGGCCGAGCGCAGCTTTTACGACCAGCTCGAGGAGCGCGCCGACAAGAGCCTCGAGAAGATGATGAAGGGCAAGGCGCTGAGCTATGCCAACGCGCTCGTGCTGCTGCTGCGCCTGCGCCAGGCCTGCAACCACCCGGACCTGCTCAAGCAGCAGCTGTCGGCCGACAAGGACGCGCTGTCGACCGACCCGGCCCAGAAGGTGACGGCGACCGACGGCGACGTCGACGCGCTGGCCGATGCCCTCGGCGGCCTGGGCATTGCGCGGAAGCGCTGCGACGTGTGCATGGCCGAGCTGTCGCCGGACGAGCAGGCGGCCAGCGAGTTGGGGCAGCGGCTGCTGTGTACAGACTGCTTTGCCGATCGTAGTCAGCTGGAGGAGAGCCAGGAGAAGAAGGTGAAGAAGGAGAAGAAGGAGAAGAAGGAGAAGAAGGGGAAGGAGAAGAAGGAGAAGAAAGAGAAGAAAGAGAAGGGGAAGCACAAAGAAGGAAAGAAAGAAAAGGAAACAAAGGATGACGACGTGGTCAAGCCGCGGAAACAGAGAAACCGACGGGCTGTGCTGGACAGCGACGACGACGAAGAGGCCGACGGCAGCTGGCTGGTGGGCGGCAGCGAGCAGGGCTCCCTGCGGCTGGGCAAGGCGGGCGGCGAGGAGGACGAGGATGCCGAGGGCGGTGGCGACTGGATCCATAGCGACGATTCCGCACATGCGTCGGAGGAGGAGGACGAGGGCAGTCGTCTGAGCAGTTTTGTGGTCGACGACAGCCAGGCCACCAAGGACGACGACGACAGTGACGATAGTGACGACACGTTTGCGTCGTTGACGGGGGCGATGGCGTCGACCAAGATCGAGGAGGACAGCGAGAGTGAGAGTGAGAGCGGCAGTGAGAGCGGCAGTGAAGAGACCGACTCCGACTCGGACTCGGCTCCGGAAAGGTCCACGCCGAGGAAGCTCGCTCCCAGGAGGTCCTCCTCCCCCTCCCCCATGCTGTCGGCCAAGATCCGCAAGACGCTGGCGCTGCTCGAGGCCGAGGCCGTCGAGCACAAGTTCATCGTCTTCTCGCAGTTCACGTCGATGCTCGACCTCGTCGGCCCCTTTCTGACGCGCGCCGGCCTCCGCCACGTCCAGTACGACGGCCGCATGCGCAACGACGCCCGCGAGGCCAGCCTGCAGGCCCTGCGCCACGACCCGCGCGTGCGCGTGCTGCTGTGCAGCCTCAAGTGCGGCGCCCTCGGCCTCAACCTGACGGCGGCCACGCGCGTCGTCATCCTCGAGCCCTTTTGGAACCCCTTTGTCGAGGAGCAGGCCATTGACCGCGTCCACCGCCTCACCCAGACCGTCGACGTCACCGTCTACAAACTCACCATCGCCGACACCGTCGAGCAGCGCATCCTCGAGCTGCAGGCCAAGAAACGCCTGCTCGCCGCCCAGGCCCTCGAAGAGTCCACCAACGGCGGCGCCCGCGGCAAGAAGAGCAAGAAAGACGCCCTCAAACTCGGCCTCCAGGAACTCATGGACCTCTTCCGCCGCGACGCCCGCGGCCCTCCCGGCGACGGCGACGCCGACGGCAGCCTGCTCGACACCTCCTCTGCCAACGACCACGGCCTCCTCCGCCGCAACGACACCGACGTCAGCAGGAGCAGCAAGAGCAGCAGGAGCAGCAAGGGCAGCACCTACAAACCCCCACAGGACTCGGCATACAGCCGTCGTTGGTGATCGTAGTGGCGGAACCTCTCAAAGGCGTCGGATTGTTGTACTTGTTTGCCATGAATATTACTGGAAACGAACATACAGAGAAACTCATCCAAAATCGTATGCAGGAATCGTGCACAGCCTTTAAGCCCTCCATCCAACACAGAAATCACCAAAATTTACAGCAACCAAAGAGTCAAAGAACCAAAGAATCAAAAAAACAGCCTCTTCCTTGCCTCAGTAACCCACCCGGCCGCGCTGGCGGTAGTAGTCATCCGTGTTTGGGCCTGTTGCCGACGTGCTCGGAGGAACATAGGCACGGTACTGCGGCTGTTCGCCAGACGATCCAGGCGGCGAGGGAGCAGATGGAGCGGACGGCGCGGACGGCGGTCCTGTTGGTGCTGCCAACACTGCCGGCACCGTCTGCGGATTGTGCGCCCCCATCATGCTGGGCAGCGTCTGTCGTGCGTCGTAAAAAGTGGCAGGAGACGGCGCCGGCGGAGCAGCGGTCTCGGGTGCCGGTGGCGGCGGCGAGGACGGCAATGGCGGAACTGCTTCGGCCGTAGGAGAGCTTGAAAGCACATTGGCATTGGCATTGGCATTGGCATTGGCATTGGCATTGGCAGCCGCAGCAGCAGCGGCCGCAGCAGCTACAGCGGCAGCCACAACCTGTGGCATCTGAGGCGCGGCCGGGGCAGACGGCTGCATCGTATAGTTGGTGTAGGAAGAATACCCGTTGGACTGCACGGGCGACTGGCTCAGTGGCTGACTAAGCGGTTGACTCGGCTGGCTCAGTGGCTGGCTCAGTGGCTGGCTCGGCGGCTGCATGCTGCTGACGTCCGGCGCAGGGCTCTCCGACAGAACATTGCTGGGCGAGCCGATCCGCTCGGTGGGGTAGGAGGGAGAAGAATAGACGGCCGGCGCAGAGGGCGGCTCGTTGGTGACGCTGGGCGCAGAGACGGGCGAGTCATAGGCAGAAGTCGACAGCTCCTGGGGATTGCCATACGTGCTGTGAGGACCGCCCGGAACGGCACTCTGGTGCGGGTTGTAGGGGATGTACGTGCTCGTGGCCGGGGGAGGCGTCACGAAACTCGTGTGCGGAGGCGACGTCTGCCGCTGGATGCCTCCCGTGATCGAGGAGATGCTGCCGGAAGGCAATCGCTGGCTCGGGTGTGGCTGAGGAGGATAGGGCGACTGTTGTGGCGGCAGTTGCTGTGGCAGCTGGGGCAGCTGGGGAAGCTGGGGCATCTGCGGCGCATGCTGCTGCTGCTGTTGCGGTGGATGATGCTGCGGGGATTGTTGCGGCACCTGCGGCTGCGAGTGCTGGTGCTGGTGCTGTTGCTGGTGCTGGTGCGGCGGTGGATGCGACGGCTGGTGCTGGTGGTGTGGCTGCTGCGGCGGCGGCGGTGCCTGGATCTTGGTGTTGATATAAAAGGCAGCAGGAGTCCCAGAAGGACCGGGACGTTGCAGGTTGGACGGCGGCGGCGGCGACTGGGGATATTGGACTTGTTCTGGTAGAAATGTGTCAATAAAAGGGGTCTTGGATATGAGGCAGAGCTGCCTTTCTTTATTGGTTGCTTTTCTCTTCTGGTAAACTAACCCTGCCGCGGTGCTGGACTAAAATATCTCTGCTCTGGCTGGACCGCAGCATAGCTGCTCGGACCGGCCGCATAGCCGGGCTGCGCAACCTGCGGAACCTGCGGAGCCTGCGGGACCTGGGGGACCTGCTGCGGAACCTGCGGCCGCATGGCATACTGCTGATAGCTCGGCTGCGGCGGGTGGGCCATCGAGGACTCCAACAGAGACTCGTAGTCGCGGCGAGCCTTGATGAACTTCTCGTTCAGTTGGGTAAAGTCGTCTGGGCTGGTCAGCAGGGGAAGGGAGTTCGTCTTGGACAAGCCGGAGTGGCCGCACCTTTTTTCTGAGAGTACTTCTCAATCAGCTTGATCAGCTTCGGCCGGATGGCCAGTGTCTGGTGGTAGAGTTTCTGTAGGGTCAGCGAGAAGGCCAAAAGGACAAAAGAATCAAGAAGAACCAGGGCAACGAACCGAAATCTCGTCGCTGTCTTCTTCCCGCGGCGCCATGTTGGACGCACTCAGGAGCGTCAGCAGCTTCTCGACATTCTTAATCTCGGCAAACACTTCGGCCTCCATCTGCGCCTCACGCTGCAGCTCGTCCGGCGTCGGGTCGGCCAGGATCTCCACGTAGTTGAGGGGGAAGATGCCCGTGCGGCCCTTGAGAGAGCCGCGCCACCAGTCACGGTACACGGATTCCAGCACGGCAATCACGTCGCCCTTCTTGAAGTCGAGCTCGTCGGGCTCGGAGGCGGCAAAGTCAAAGAGCGCGCGCACCCGGGACACCGTGGCCGCCGTGGATCCCGTCTGCGAGTTCGTCTGGGCGGGGGCGTTGGCGGGCACCTCGGCGGCGGCGGCAGGGGCCGCAGGACCGGCAGACGAGGGACCTGCTGCCGGGGCTGAGGAGGAGGTGGCGTGGATGGGGACTTTCTTGGAGGTCTCGTCCTCGAGCGAGAGCTTCAGCGCCCGCTGCAGGTCCTCCTCTTCCCGCTGCCGGTCGAGATCGGTCAGGCTGTTCTTCTGGGGCGCCGACGGCGGCGGCTGCAGCTGGGGCTGCGCCTGCTGCAGACGTCCATAGGCGTCCTGCATGATGCCCAGGTCCGTGTTGCTGCGGAACATCTCGGTCCACTCCTTCATGCGCTCGAGGATCTTGAGACGGACGAGGTTGTGCGTGTTGCGGTCGTTGGCCAGCTTGAGCAGGGCGTCGGTAAAGGCGCGCGAGGCCAGCTCGCGGTGCAGGGGCGTGCCGCAGTTCTGGCTCAGGGCGTTGGCCAGCTCCAGCGTGTACAGCTGGACGTTGGCATTGCGATGGGCGAGACGCTTGATGAGGCTCTGGACGGCCTCCTTGGGGCCGTTGGTGGCGTCCGCGGTGACCCGGTCGCAGACCTCGATGATGGCGGCCCAGTCCTCGGACGTGGAGTTCTCGTCGGTCGCCTTGGCTGGAGGGCTCTGGTCAGCACACATCATAAGTTTGGATCAGACAACAGGAACAAAACATACCGACGGCCTCGTCAAAAGGCCCAGGGGCCGCGGCACGGAACATGGCGGGGCAGCGTGCGAGGAGCGAGAGAGATGTCGGAGAGGCACGCAGACAGAAGAGACGGAAGAGACAGACGAGACAGACGAAGGAGAAGAAACGCGGGTCGCCGGCGCAAAAAGGCTCTCGAGCTCAAAAAGTCGCAGCCAGGCAGCAGTTTTCCGTCGTTTGGTTTGTTTGATTCCCACAGAGGATAATGCACGTGAGAGAGCACAAATGTACCGGATCAGGAGAGCAGGTGGTTCGACGAGACTCGACAGCAGAAAACGGGAGGCGTGCGAACAGGAGGGACGGCAAAGAAGGAGGAGGCGAAAATCGATGGGAAGTGAAGCCAAGATAACTGGAGCAGATACAGTGGTGACGACTGGAATAGAAGGCGCAGTGGAGCGGGATAAGGAGCTCCACGCAATGCAGTCCTGCGTAGACCCTTCAGCCCCGCCGAACCCAACTCACGTGCGAGGCGAAGGAAGGAACGACCGACGGGCTGCGGACTACGACGACCTACCAGTCATCTTTTCGCTGACTAATCTACACACCGGGCGGCCGTTGCAGACGTTGCAGACGTCGCCAGGCCGCTGTTGTGAACCTTGTGAATCCTCTGTATCTTACTCGTACTCCGTCTCGCGCGCAGCATCTCCTCCTCGCAGACCAACGGGAAAACAGGCAACGTCAGATGGGCCAATCAAACATCACGTGACACATGCGTTGCCCTTCCACTGTCAGCCTACCCCACGGCCCCTGAAACAGACCAATAGGATGCCAGATAGCGGGCCTAAAGTAAACCCTCTCGCATTTTCGCCCTACGGCAGAATATATCTGTTTGCAAAACATTGGCGGGCAGAAAAAAAAACGCTTCTTCAGGCTCTTGTCTCTTTTGGCAGCCTGCACCCCCCCCCCCTTTTTGCTTTTGCTTTTGTCTTTTCCATCGCAGGACGCCCTACGCCCATCCATTGCACGCCATGCGGGAGAACAACGCCTCGTCCGACTATCCGGAGGAGCTGCTCGACGTCTTCAAGGCAGCAGCGCTGTCGGTGACCAAGCTCTACAAGACATCGACGTCGGCCCAGTCCAAGGCCCGCATAGATGGCTACCAGGACTGTCTCGAAGACCTGCTGGCGCTGCTCGACAAGGGCGTCCCGGATGTCCGCGCCGTGCGCCGATGGGCGGCCGACCGACTCGACGGCCGCGAGCCGATTGTTGCCACCGTCGAGAGCGAGGACGAGGTCGACAAGACCGACTCCACCCTGACCCCCGAGCCGCAACGCACCGACGGCGACAGCCGCTCGGCCACCGCCAGCAGCGATTCCGCCATGCGCACCGGCTCCCAATCCCCCTCGCCCTCCCTCGCGCGCGCCACGACAACACATCCGCCAGCGGCAAATCCCGCAGTCGCCACAGCGGCCTTGCGGGCATCGACAGCCTCAGACAAGGCGGCCACGCGTGCCAAGGGGATGACGGCGGCCGCGGCGGCGGCCGAAGACGCCAACCCCGAGTACCTCGAGCCCGTCGAGGTGTCGGTCCCCATGCAGGGCGCCTTCACCTTCCGCTCACCCGTCGCCTACCCGCCCGAGTCGTATCTGCAGCTCGCCAACCTCGACCTGTCCGACAAGCTCTCGGGCAGCAGCAGCAGCAACAGCAGCAGCAGCGACGACTCGCTGAGCGAGCAGCCGCCTTCCCAACCACCGCACGCCTCTGCCGCCAACAACAACAACGCCAGCCCGACCTCATCGACCTCGTCCACCTCTCCACACAACAAGGCAGCAGCCTTCCGCGTACGGCACGCGGGCTCTTCGCGGTTTGGCGCACGGTCTACGGCCTCTGCACGCCACGGCCGGGGCAGCACGGCCGGCCAGAAGCGCAAGCTCAACGTCGAGGAGATCTTTGACCTGGCCAGCCTCGGCTACGGCAAGGATGTCTTTGGCCGCGGCGGGAGCAGCAAGCGGCCGCGCCAGGCGTAAGGACCAAGACGACAGAGACAACACCGGCCGACGAGAGGACAGACGTCTCGCGAATCCGACCGGCGTCTCGCCGCGCTCGCCTGCGAACCCCCATTCGCCCACGCGAAACTGCACCTCCCCCGAGACGACGCCTACGGTATCCCTGCCTGCCACGCGATCTCGGACCATTACGACTCTACCCATATATCCGGGCCTTACCATACGGTGCTCACGGCAGGATTGAATTTTGCACAAGACCAGCTACGGCGGAGTTGGCCTTTTGGGATCTGGGTCTGGATCTAGATTCTGGACTAGTCGACATCTTTGATGCAGGACGTGGAGAAGGAGGACAAGGAAGAGGCGAGGCCTCTTTGTGGTTGTCCTTTTTGCTTCTGCGTGCTTCGGGGTAGTTTTTTCTTTACTGTTTTGGTTTCGTAGGGGAAAGCAGCGTTCGCATTGTGATTTTTGTTGTTGGACAAGCAAGCATGTAGCAGGGCGAGAACAGCATATGTATCTATCTTCCATGGGCAGAGCGGGTTGTATCTGGGTTGCATCAGTATCATTGGGGCGCACATGCATGGAAGGAGGCGGTCACGACGGATGAAAACAGGCGAGGCATATATATACAGAGATATCACACACGAAGCCACTGCTTTCCCATTCACTGTCCTCCTAGGCCCTGGCCTTGCTGTCGAGGTGCTCGAGGATCCACGCGACCTCGTCGTCGGCTGTCTCGAGGATGTGCGTCGGCGGATACTTGGGCGTCCAGCCGAGCGACTTGCCATGCCGAGCAACAAAAGTGCATCTAATAGGAGGATTAAAAAGAGAAGAGGAAGAGAGAAGGGAAGAAGGAAAGAAGAGAAGAAGGGAAGAAGGGAAGAAAAGAGGAGAAGAATAGAAAAAAAAGAAAAAAAAACTTACAAGCCACCCAACCTCAGCCGGACCAGTTCAGGTGGACAGCCCAGCGCTGCACCCATGCCGGCCAGCGCGGCTGCATCGGCCGTCGTGACCGTGGCATCGTCGACGACGCCCCGGCGTGCCAGCGACACGGCCATGGCCGCATACAGGTCCTGCCAGGCAACGCTGCCGGAGGCGGCCAGGTAGAAGCCGTGCTTGCCGGCGTCGGGGTTCTGGCCCAGCAGAATGGCCTTGAGGAGGCAGAAGTAGAGCGTCGTCGTGTCGTCGACGTGGCAGACGGGCCAGACCTGTTGTGTGAGCCGGGAAGAGAACGTGGAGAGGACAAACATACCACTCGCTCGTCATCGACCTGGTAGACGTGCCGCGTGCCTCGGGCCGCCTGCACAATGTCCACCGTCTGGATGGAGATCTTGTTGCCGAAGCCCTGTCCTTTGCCATCTGCAATGTGAGCTTGCGTTCGGATCAGATCAGAGAAAACCTACAGACGATGCACGGCACAACGATGTAGGCGCGGACGCCCGCGGCCTCGGCCTCGTCCAGGATGGCAAGCAGCGCATCCACGGCCTGTCTGTTAGCTCTTGATTTCCAGTGAGGAGATCGCCCGTACTCCCTGCAGCGGCGCGACCGGCGCCTTCTGGGCCTTCTGGATCGCATACAGATCGGCGTCGTCGTCGGCAAACGGGCGGTCCGACGGCGCCCCCGCCATGTCGGAGAACATCTTGGCGCCGGGAGTCTGTCTGTCAGAGAGGCGACCACAGAGTTTCAGGAGTGCTTACATGCACAAAGTGGACGTCCTGGCCGGTCTGGGCCTGGACGGTGGCCAGCGCCCGGAGAAAGGCCACGGGGGCGGTGGCGTGGCGCGAGTCGGCCAGCCAGAAGACGACGGAGATGCCGCGGCCCACGACGGCCTCGGCGACGGCTGCCGCATCGTAGGCGTCAAACGCGAGGCTCTCGGCGCCGTAGGCCGCGACGGCGGCGGCCTGGGCGGGCGTGCGCACGAGGGCGTACAGCTTGGCATCGGGCGGCAGCTCGGCGACGTGCTGGGCGATGTGGTGCAGCAGGCTGCCGCCCAGGTAGCCGGAGCCGCCGGTGATCAGATAGCTGCGGGTCATAGCGGATGGTCCTGTGCAGAACACACACGATGTCTGCTGGGTCGTCGTCCTGGGTCCTCGACCACTTATACGCTGATATTGCTGACAAAGCAAACATGATTACCAAGCGACCGGGACTACGATCTTACACGGTGGGCCACCCCTAACAATGGGCCCCTTTATTACACAGCACGGAGAATGCCGTGTTTACCTGTGCTCGTCTTCTTGTATCAGTCGGCACTCGGCACCACGCGTCCGGCACTGAAGTCTGTTGGATCTCTGTACTGTACTCCGTACTCTTTACTCGACTGCCATTCAAGTTCAGTTCTTGGCACTTAAGCGTCTTGGCATTTCTTCAGCTCTTTAGCTCTTCACCTCTTCACCTCTTCACCTCTTCACCATGGCAGACAACGAGTACACCGTTCTTCTTCCCGACCCAGAGGCACCGGAACCAGAGCCGCTGGCACTGCCGGACGAGACGTCAGCGTCCCGCTGTGCGCGCTGGCGTCGTCGGACACGGCATTACCTCGAGTCCCCCGAGAAACACTACCTGATTCTCGGCCTCGTCGCCCTCGACGTGTTGGCCATCCTCACCGAGATCATGCTGTCGCTCATCACCTGTGACGCCGGCGCCAAGTATCCCTGGGTCCCGACGGCACAGGCCGTCATCAAGGTCTGCAGCCTCGTCTTCAGCTGTCTCTTCATGGCCGAACTCACCACTGCCCTCTGGGCCTTTGGATGGGGGTAAGCTCCATACCGCTACCCCATACTATACTCCGTTCTCCATACTCACCCACAGCTTCTTCTCCAACTGGTTCCACTGCTTCGACGCCTTTGTCATCATCGTCAGCTTCGTCGTCGACGTCTTGGCCCACGGCATCGTCGAGGAAATCGCCTCGCTCGTCATCGTCCTGCGTCTGTGGCGCATGGTCAAAATGGTCCAAGAACTCAGCGTCGGCGCCTCCGAACAGATGGAAGAGCTCGAGGCCAAGATCGAGAAGCTCGAACAGGAAAAGGAGGAACTGCTTCTCCGTCTGCACACCCTCGAGCGGAACAACTAAGACAACGTCATTCTCCAGAAAGTACAGATCGTTTATTCCGTCTGCCTGTTTGATCTGTCGCCAACCATTTCGCCTTTGCCCTCTCAGGCCCCAGGAAATTCAATGAAACGAATGCTGCATGCATAATAATAACAAATACCAAAGAGTCTCATACCAAATACCAAATACACCATCTGCCTGCCCCTCATCCTCCCTTTTCCGTAGTACTCAATTCCTCAATCATCGAAAATGTTCTCATCAATGTCCAAGTCCAAGCTGGCAATGATGTCGTCATCCCCGATCGGCCGGTGGATCGTCGGCAGCCCGTTCTTGGCCGCCTCTCTCTGCTGCTGCTGTAGCTTCACCATGTGCGGCAGCGTCTTCTGGGCTCCCAGCTGCGGCGTGCCGTTAGCTGGCGTCGTCGTCCCGCTGCCCGTCTGGCTTGCCGGCTTCTTATCCGGCCCTGCGTCGTGGACGTCGTGCACAAACTTGGCCCGTGTTCGCAGCCGCCGTGAGTGGTCCTCCTCCACATTCTCGCCACGCTCAATCTTGCGCTCAATCTCCCGCACCCGCGCCCGCTCCTTCAGCTGCGCCCGCCGTACAGCCTCTGCATTGTGCCGCCGGTTCTCGGCATTCAGCTGCGCCAGCCGCTCCTGTTGCGACAAGCCCCCGTTGCCGTGGCCGCCGCCGCCGCCGTTCTGGCCCACCTGCGTCAGCGATGTCTTAAATGCCAAGCGCGGCGTCTCCAGACGCTGCAGCTCCTCCTGCAGCTGCTCGGCACGTTCGTAGTTGCCCAGGGCCTTTGCCTCCTTGATCCCGTACTCGATGCGCATCTTCTCCACGCCATTGAATCGGTTCTTCAGCGCCTGCTGCCGCTGCACCTTCTGCGTCAGCTCCTCCTCTGTCCAGCTCCGGTTGATCAGCTTGTTGATGTCGTCTGCCTTGTTCAGGAGAATGCCCTTCTTGGGTATGGACACGCCATCGACACCGCACACCTTCTGGTACCGGGACCACTCAGCCTGTCACGGTTGGTTAGCTCTGTAGACACTGCATCAAACGTTTCCCGTGCTCACCTCGGTAAATGGACTGTCCGAACAGGCCAGGAACGGCCACTCTCTCTGTGCTTTTCCGTGCGACGCCAGCACATACTGGTCGGTGACAATGTGCTGACCCTGCGGACCGGTGATGGCGTAGGCCTTGCCCTTAGCAAAGCCCTTCACCATCGCCATCCGGTACACGGGCTCGTGCGTGCCTGGCTCGGGCCCGATGGAAATGCGCACAAACGTCCCCGAGATGGCGTTGTCGAATCCCGGGTAGAAGCACACCTGGCCAAACCGTGTCCGGCTGAGCCGTATCCGCTCAATGTCACGCAGCTCCACCGTCTGGCTGACCTTGGCCTCGGGCGAGCGAGACTTGCCCGTGGCCTTGGCCCACTCGACGTCGCTCTCGTCCTCGCCGTCCTCGTCGTCGCGGTCACGGCCGCCGATGGGAGACGACCGGTCCTTCCTGCGTTCCCGGTCTTCCTCCCGCCGACGCGTGCGCTCGTTCTTCTCGGCCCGCCGGTTCTTCAGCGTGTCCATGGCCGAGTTGGTCTCGCCCACCTTGGTGCCGCCAAGCTTGGTGCGCACGCGGGACGTCTTGCGCTGGCCCTCGTCCAGGTCTGCCGCCGTCGCCGAACGCTTCTTGCGCTGTTCATCGTTACTGACCAGCTGTCGCAGAAGCTTATTCTGGTGAATGCGGTCCTTCTCCTGAGCGCGCTCGGCCAGGATCTGTTCCCGTTCCACTTCGCGCATGTTCATAATCTCCTCCTTCTCTTCGAGGCTGATAAAGAGCCCGTCGACGGGGTATCTGTTCTCGTCCTCATCGTCGTCCTTGCCACCCGCAGCAGCACCACGGCCCTTCCGGGGCACCACATCGGCATCGGAGTCGGAGTCGGACTCTTCCATGGGAGCGGACTGCAGAGACGCAGGCGAGGAGGGCATCGAGGACCTGCGGTGCAATCTTTTTAGCTTTCGAACAGTGGCCATGTTTCAAACAGAAGGAAAAATAAAGAAATGTTGATGTGAGAGGAAAGAATGGGCATCTGACATGGACGAGGAGAGAATGGGCTAAATAGAGTGCAGTGTCATGATACATGAGCCGGGAAGGTGAGACCATGGAGACTGGAGACCTGGAGACCTTGAAGATCGTGGAAGTCATGGAAACTGGTAGGTGCTGACTTACGCTTCTCCTTCCTCCTCCGAGTCATCGTCGAAATTTGCACGCCGTTTCGACTTCTTGGCCGACGTCTTCTTAGCCGCCGTGCCGCGCGAAGCCGACGCGTCACTCTTCCGCTTGGCCGGCGAAGCCTCTCGTGATTCGGAGCCGCTGCGGCTGATGTTCATGGGCGCGTCATTCTCGTCGTCGTCGTCGTCCTCGTCTACGCTGGCGCGCCGCTTCTCTGGCTGCTCCTCCTCGTCTGAGGAGTAATTGCCACCGGCAAGAGCGAGCAGCTCGTCATCGACGTCGGACATTCTGATGGGTCGAGCGGAAAGCGCAAGGATGGAAGGGGATACGATGGCTGAACCCCTGGCTTTCAAGGGCAGTTTGTCGTCGTAGATGTAGCAGAAAGCGGTGCAGCGATTGCGAGGATCTCCTAGGCGAAATAAATGGCAGATATGGCCGAGATCAGAATAGATGGTGTCGAGAGGCGCCTTCACTATACAATGCACGGAGAAGGAGAAGGAGAGAAATATCCTGCGCTGCAGCAATTTAGCTGAGTTTGTCGACTTTCCGCCGTCGCGTTGCTTATTGTTGGCCGTGGCGTTTCTGGGAAGGCGCCTCTGTCGGTGAATCATAATTCCGGACACTCCCGTCTGGCCAATCACGTGTCCACTCACGGTGGGGCTTGTCACTAAGACCTACACAGTATTTCGAGCTTCAACTAACATCGAACGATTTCAGGGCCGCCTCTGCTCTTCTCCGCCTGCACACCTGCGAGCTCCATTGTTCGGTTTCGGGGGGTACAAGACGTGGACTCTCCTAGTATGTCACGAGCCATTCTGCGGTCGGCCCGGCCATTGGGTCTCCAAGAACGCCTGGGCAGGCCCTTGCTTCCGCTCTCGTCTTCCATTCCGTCCCGATCGTGCCCGCGATGCGGCCTGTCCACCGTCCCGGCTCGTCAGCTGGCCGCGGTCATGGACCTGGGCGCCGGAAATAGCGCCTCGGCTCCGCCGCCGCCGCCTCCGCCGTCAGCGACAACGTCCGGCGACGGCAGCAATAAGCCGAGGCGAAAGCCGCTGACCAAAGAGCAGCAGGATTTTCTCTCGTCTGCGGTACGTTGAATTTGTTAGGGTTTATGGTGGCAGAACTGACCGGCTCCAGCTGCGGGTCAACCAGACGGGCGAGCTGGCGGCCACGCTCATCTATGCGGCACAGATGCCGCTGCTCACCCGGCAGCACCCGCACCTGCGGCCGCTCATGAAGCACATGTATGACCAGGAGGTGGGCCACTTCAACATCTTCAACCACCTGATCGCCAAGCACCGCGTGCGGCCCACGGCGCTCTACCCGCTGTGGTACGCGGCGGCGAGCGGCCTCGGCTGGTCGACGGCCTTTCTGGGCCGCGAGGCCGCCATGGCCTGCACGGAGGCCGTGGAGACGGAGATTGGATCTCACTACAACGGACAGATCCGCGAGCTGCTGGAGATGACATCGGAGTGGGAGGCCGACGGCTATGAAGTCGGGCCCGAGCTGTCCGAGCTCATCCAGACGCTGCGGCGCATCCGCGACGAGGAGCTCGAGCACCTCGACCATGCCGTGGAGAACGACGCCAAGAAGGCCGAGCCGCACTGGCTGCTGACGGGCGTCATCCGTCTCGGCTGCCGCGGCGCCATCTGGGTGAGCGAGCGGGTGTAAGAATGTGTCTGTGGGTATCATACTACTTTTGATCATCTTCCATAGCCACTGCCAACAAAAAAAAAGGTACACAAGATGAAAAAGTTTTGAGTTTTGAATTTTTCCCCAGACCAAGAACCCTAAAACGCCGCGTATGTATCTCTTGAGCATGAATGACCCAGACAGCTCCTGCAGACACGCATCGCATCGCCACCCGCTTTCCATCCAAACAACGCTTATTGTTGCATAGCCAGCCGGTTCGCGCGCTCTCTCTCGACCTCGTACACGAAATCAAAGTAGCCCTTGTCGAAGTGGTGGATACGCACGTAGCCGTCCTCTCCGCCGCTGGCGTAGCCTCTTCCTGTGGGGTCGGCGGCCACGGTGTTCTGGCAGATGTTAGGCGGGCACTCATACTTTTGTCTCTATCATCAAAACTCACCAAAGGACCAAAGTGGCCACGGACACGGCCGATCTCGTCCTCAAAAATCTTGTGGTAGAAGCGGGCCTCGAACTTGCCCTGGCGGGCGGCAGTCTGGGTGACCTCCATGGCAGCCTGGCCACCGCCGAGGATGACAAAGTCCTTCTTGGATGTTATGCAGGCGCTGTTCAGCGGTGTGTCGGAAACATAGGTCTTGAGGACCTCGAGGTCGCGGGCGGCGAGCAGCTTGGCGGTCTTGTCCTTGGAGGCGGTGATGAAGTAGGTCCGGTCGGGAGACCACTGCAGGTCCGTGACCTGCATGTTGAGGTCGTGGACAGCGACATTGTAGATGAGATCGCCCGTCTGATGGTTAGCGACGAGAAAAGGGGGGAGAGGAAAACAGGAAAACAGGGAAAGGGAGAGGACACACCTTGCCGTCGAACTGCGAGACGGAGCCGTCCTCGTGGCCGGCAATGATGTACTTGGACAGGTAGCTCCAGCCGGCGACGGTGGCCTTGCTCTCGTCGCAGACGATGGTCATGGACTTCTCGTCGTTCTGCTCAGCCTCGACGTCGACGGTGATATCCAGGACGACAATGGTGCCGAGGTAGCCCATGCGCTTCTCGGTGACGCCGAGCAGCTTGGTTCCGTCCTCGTTGAACTCGACCCGCTTGACGGCCGTGGGGAACTCCCAGGTCTTGAGGCACTTGCCGGTCTTGATGTCCCATAGCCGGATGGTGTTGTCTGCCGAGCCGCTGGCCAGGAGAGTCGTGGTGGGGTCGGAGTCGATGGTCCAGATGGCACCCTGGTGGCCGTGGTAGGTGCCCAGCCGCTCGCCGTTGTGGGAGAACCAGACGCAGATGTTGTGGTCCTTGGACACGGAGAAGATCAGGTCGCCATCGAGGTTGTACCTGCAGGTTAGCAAAGAGAAGACGGAGAAGACGAAGATGAAGATGAAGATGAAGACGAAGACAAAACGAAGACAAAGCAAAGGAAAACGCACTTGACTTGGGTGAGCGCACGCTCGTGCCCGGACAATAAAATGGGCCGCATATTGGGAGGGCGTAGACTGGACGTGGAAGGGTGGTGTCGGGTCGGTAGGGTCGGAAGAGGAGAATCGTGGTCCTTTGGCGGCGCTGGCGATGTTTTTCACTTTTTCCAATGTATTTTTTTCCAGCCGAATCAACTTGCTGTGGGGTCTTGTGCGCGGCGTGCCTTGGTGGGGTGTCTCCAGGGCGGAGAGTGGTCACGTGCAATATGACTAAGTTTTGCCGATGACTAATCGTGATGATGCATGACGCATCGTGAATCACGGTGAGTCAGGCTCCGAGAGCTTCATCGCAAGTTCGGAGTACGGAGTTTTCTGGGGGGATTGTCCTCCCGGGACATTGAGTCACGCGTTCGCACTGCCGTGGAGATCCAGGCTCTTGGAGAAGCGAAGAACGGTACTCCGTCCGGACAAATGCAAGTCCGTATTATGTCTTTTCGAATTACTCCGTACAATGTAAACAATTGTTCTTTACGATTTTGTGTCTGTCTATCTGTCTGTTTGTCTGTCTCTCTGCTTCTCTGTCTCTCTGCCTCTCTGCCTCTGCCGCTTCTGCCTCGCCCAGGGCGGTGACTCTAGGGCTGGAGAAAAGTTTTTGAGGTATTTCCTAAAGAGGAATTAATTCCTAAAAAAGCAGTTCCCCAATAGCCTCGAATGCCATCGACCCCTCCTCTCCGAATTACCTCCCGGTCCGCGCGCCCAGGCACAAGAAATGCCGTTGCTACAGTGTCGCCGTACCGATAAGCGATTGTTCTCGCGCGCACCCGTCAACTTTGTTGGGCGACCCGTGGCCAACAACTCCGGTTTCCACCGTTTCCACCGCCCTTGGAATAAAAGAGGAGAAAAAGTACTGCTAAACCATCTGCCTCAGCAAGCAACAGCCAATCTTGCCACCGGCAGCTACAGCGTTCCTCTCGACAGGACCAGCTCCCCGCACGTTCGATCACCCGCTGCACCGGTCCGGGTCTCTTTTCTGGCCCCATCGTCCCTCTCCACTGCGCTCTGCACCCCGTTTGCGCCCTCCCTTTCTCGCCCTTCTCTCCATCCACGACTCTTTTCCACCTCGTCTGCCACCATGGCCGCCACCAAGATCGATGGCACTGCCGTCGCCAAGCAGATCCGCACTGGCATCCACGCCCAGATTGCCGAGAAACAGAAGACCAACCCGCACTTCCGGCCCTGCCTCAAGATCATCCAAGGTGAATATATATTGAGATCTCTTGAGAATTCATGACTCACGCATGTTCTGTGCTAACGTCTCAGTGGCTGACCGGTCGGACTCCAGTACGTCCTGCATGCCCTCTTCCACTCCCCACGTGCTTTCCTAACCGTTGCAGCCACCTATGTGCGCATGAAGCTCAAGGCGGCCGAAGAGGCCGGCATCCAGTGTGAGCTCATTCACTTGTCCGAGTCGGTCTCGGAGCCGGAGCTTCTCGAGAAGATCACGGACCTCAACCGTGACACGAGCGTGCACGGCATCCTGGTCCAGCTGCCGCTCCCCAAGCACCTGTCCGAGTATGTCATCACGTCTGCCGTGGCGCGCGAGAAGGACGTCGACGGCTTCGGCACCAGCAACATTGGCGAGCTGTCCAAGCGCGGCGGCCAGCCGCTGTTCATTCCCTGCACGCCCAAGGGCGTCATGGTTCTGCTCAAGGAGACGGGCATTGACCTGCGCGGCAAGAACGCCGTCGTCGTCGGCCGCAGCGACATCGTCGGCAACCCGGTGGCCTACCTGCTGCGGCATGCCGATGCCACCGTGACGACGTGCCATTCGCGGACGACGGACCTTGCGAGCCACATCAAGCAGGCCGACGTCGTCGTGGCCGCCGTGGGCCAGGCCCAGCTCATCCAGGGCGCCTGGCTGAAGCCGGGCGCCGTCGTGATCGACGTCGGCACCAACTTCATCCCGGATGCCACGCGGAAGTCCGGCCAGCGCATGGTGGGCGACGTCCACTTCGAGTCGGCCGCCCAGGTGGCGTCGTACATCACGCCGGTTCCCGGCGGCGTCGGGCCCATGACGGTGGCCATGCTGATGCAGAACGTGTTTGAGGCGACGGACAACTACTTCGAGAACCAGAAGAACCGGCGCATTGTGCCGCTGCCGCTGAAGCTGGAGACGCCGGTGCCATCCGACATTGCGGTGTCGCGGGCGCAGCGGCCGAAGCCGATCACGCGGCTGGCCACGGAGGTCGGCATCGCCGAGGGCGAGCTGGAGCCGTACGGCGCCTACAAGGCCAAGGTGGACCTGAGCCTGCTCAAGCGGCTGGAGCACCGGCGCAACGGCCGCTACGTGGTGGTGACGGGCATCACGCCGACGCCGCTGGGCGAGGGCAAGTCGACGACGACGATGGGTCTGGCGCAGGCGCTGGGAGCCCACCTGGGCCGCGTGACGTTTGCCAATGTGCGGCAGCCGAGCCAGGGCCCGACGTTTGGCATCAAGGGCGGCGCCGCAGGCGGCGGCTACAGCCAGGTGATTCCCATGGACGAGTTCAACCTGCACCTGACGGGCGACATCCACGCGATCACGGCGGCCAACAACCTGCTGGCGGCGGCGCTGGAGACGCGCATGTTCCACGAGAACACGCAAAAGGACGGCCCGCTGTACAAGCGGCTGGTGCCGACGAAGAACGGCAAGCGGGCGTTTGTGCCGGTCATGTTCCGGCGGCTCAAGAAGCTGGGCATTGACAAGACGGACCCGGACACGCTGACGCCCGAGGAGATCCGGCGGTTTGCGCGTCTCGACATTGACCCGGCGACGATTACGTGGCGCCGCGTGCTGGACGTCAATGACCGGCACCTGCGCGGCGTCACCGTGGGCACGGCGCCGACGGAGAAGGGCCAGACGCGGGAGACGGGCTTTGACATCTCGGTGGCCAGCGAGTGCATGGCCATCCTGGCGCTGAGCACGAGCCTGGCCGACATGCGGGAGCGGCTGGGCCGCATGGTGGTGGCGACGTCGCGCGGCGGCGACCCGGTGACGTGCGACGACATTGGCGCCGGCGGTGCGCTGACGGCGCTGATGCGCGATGCGATCAAGCCGAACCTGATGCAGTCGCTCGAGGGCACGCCCGTGTTTGTGCACGCCGGGCCGTTTGCCAACATCAGCATCGGCAACAGCTCGATCCTGGCAGACAAGCTGGCGCTGAAGCTGGCGGGCACGGAGCCGGACGAGGACCCGGCGACCAAGGCCGGCTTCGTGGTGACAGAAGCCGGCTTCGACTTCACCATGGGCGGCGAGCGCTTCTTCAACATCAAGTGCCGGACCTCGGGCCTCGTGCCGGACGTGGTCATCATCGTGGCCACGGTGCGGGCGCTCAAGGTGCACGGCGGCGGGCCGCCCATTGCGCCGGGGGCGCCGCTGCACGCGGTGTACCGGGAGGAGAACGTCGAGGTGCTGCGCAAGGGCTGCGTGAACCTGTGCAAGCACATTGCCAACGCCAAGAGCTACGGCGTGCCGGTGCTCGTGGCCATCAACAAGTTCTCGAGCGACACGGACGCCGAGATTGCCGTCGTCCGCGAAGAAGCACTGGCCGCCGGCGCCGAAGACGCCATCCTGGCGAACCACTGGGCCGAGGGCGGCAAGGGCGCGCTGGACCTGGCGCGCGGCGTCGTGGCGGCGAGCGAGAAGCCCAAGGACTTCCGGCTGCTGTACAGCCTCGAGGGCACGGTGCAGGAGCGCATCGAGAAGATCGCCAAGGACATGTACGGCGCGGCGGCCGTGGAGTTCAGCGAGCTGGCGCAGAAGAAGGTCGACACGTACACGCGGCAGGGCTTTGGCAACCTGCCGATCTGCGTGGCCAAGACGCAGTACTCGCTGTCGCACGACCCGGAGCTCAAGGGGGCGCCGACGGGCTTCACGGTGCCCATCCGGGATGTGCGCATGGCCGCCGGTGCAGGATATCTGTGAGTTTGTGTCTCTGAATTTCCCGTCTACGACTTCTTTGTGTTTGATTCCATCCTTCTAACATGACAGATACGCTCTTGCGGCGGATATTCAAACCATCCCCGGCCTGCCGACGGCACCCGGATACCTCAATGTGGACGTGGACACGGAGACGGGAGAGATTGACGGGCTCTTCTAAGCTGTCGTCAGTACAGTGCGGCTCTTCAACGGTGTCGCATTGAGATGCATTTTCGGTGGGGGACAAAAGGAAAAAGGAAAAAAGAAAAAAGGCATTGTTGCCTTTTTCTGTTTTGATAGGGCGCCATCTTTCAACAAAGGTGTGTATGTAAGGGAGCCACGGCCAACGCCACATATACAAATACAAGGAATAAAGTACTTCGTACGAGTCCCAAGGCTGGGCAGTCTGCATGCAACATTCAACGGCCCTTGGCAGCCTCATCATGTGGGTACAGTGCATAATGTGGCGTTTCTTTGCCGGGTGGAAGTACGGCCTAGTGAACATGGGCGACTGGCCTTGGCCGGACTTGGCCGGACTTGGCTGGATGCCTCCCTGCCACGCAATTTACTTCTGGTACTGCTTGGCAACTGAACGGGAATGTGTTATGTAATCATGAAATTCAAACAGCTCCGTAATGCTACGGTAATACCACGAGTACTCCATACTTGGCAAGAAATCTGTAGAGTACTCCGTAGTACGAAATGGCATGTTCATAGCCAATATTGACAAACTGGTTGGGGTCCCTATTGGTTGTCTCGCCGTCTTCAGACACGCCCAGGGATACTCATACATCCAGCCGAGGCCAAGTCCTTGTCCATGTGGCTCAAGTGACACCGACTTTGGCTGTCCTGCGATCCTGCGGGTGCAGACATGTAGGCGCGATTCATGTACGAGTACTCTGTTCTCCGTGCCCTGAAATCAAAGGCAGCCGCAGCGGAAACCCGCAGACTGTCGCTTCTCTCTGGTTTCGGCCTCTCGTCTGGATCTCCTCTCATTTACCCAGATTGCCGCCACAGCCATGGAAAGCTTTGATTCGACACTGGCCGGAGAAAATATGGCCTTGTAATTTTCCGACTTGCCATTCATACTTTAGTCTTCTTGCATGGTGTAATGAGTGGAAGCCACGAGGGTATCTGCATCGTAGATGAAGTTCCTTTGTAAAGAGTACTCTTTGTAAATCATCGTCACTTCACCCATGGCATCAGAGTATATAAAAGAGATAAAAGCCATGTTCTATTCTCGTATAATACACATTCACTTGAATAGCATCTTACCATGGCTTCTCCCCAGGCAGCTCGGCTCTTCTACAACGTGAAGGCGGCAGACTATTTTGCCCTCTCCCTCGGTGGAATCATCGCCGCCTTCACCCTCCTCCACTGGACTCGTCTCGCCAGCCGGTCTCTCCAGATCCCAGACGTCTTCTCTAGACCCTTTGTCACCGTCTCGTCATGTCTGCGGAGCGCTCTGCTGCGGACTGTCCCCGGCTTTGATTCTCTGGGCCACGGCCTCTTGGTCGCCGTCTACGTCGTGATCAACCTCGTCCTGGTCCTCACCCATGTCGACGAGTCGAGCGCAGCGCCCGAAGCGTCCCGGTTTGGCTGGTACGGTTCTCTCTCGTGTCGTGAATTCATACGCGTGCATTAACGGCCTCGAGGATCCTCATGGCCAACCTGTGCCTCACAGTCTTCCTGGCCCTCAAAAACACACCCCTGTCGGGCCTGGCGGCCTACTCGTACGAGCGGCTCAACGGCCTGCACCAGATTGCCGGCTGCACCGTCTTCTTGCTGACCGTCCTGCATGCCTTGGCCTACACCGTCGCCTTGGCCCAGCGTGGCCGCATCGCCCTGCTCTGCCAAGGACGCCAGGTGGCGGGCATCTTGGCAGCCGTCGCGCTTCTGCTCGTCGTTGCCACCGCCCTCTTCCTCCGCCGCCGCGCGTACAGGATCTTCTATGCCATGCACCTCACCGCCTCGGCCGCCGCGCTCGTGGGCATGGCCCTGCACCGCCCAGACTTTGTCACGCGCGTCCCCATCCTGACGTGCCTGACAGCCGCCCTCCTGGCCGCCGACCACCTGCTCCGCCTCGGCCGCCTCGCCCTCAACAGCGTGAACAACACCGCCACCGTCTACCCGCTGCCCCACGGCGGCACCCGGGTCGTCCTGGCCAAGCCGCCGCCGGCTCGGCAGTCCCTTCCCGGCCAGCACCTGCGCCTCTGGATCCCGCACCTCCAGCCCTGGGCGGTGCACCCGTTCACGGCCGTGCGCACGCGGCCCGTCGAGCTCGTCGTCCAGGCCCACAACCACTTCACCCGCCGCCTGCACGCCTATGCCCGCGCCCACCCCGGCGGCCAGCTGTGGGCAGCTGCCGAGGGCCCCTACGGCCGCGTCCCCGACCTCGCCGCCTATGACAAGGTCGTCCTGCTGGCCGGCGGCAGCGGCGCCAGCTATGTGTTTGCCCTGGCCGAGAGCCTGCTCGCGCACATGGACGCCTCGAAGAGCATGGTGCTCGTGTGGGCCGTCAAGACGCAGGGTGTGTTGTCCTCTGAATGGTGTACTGGTATGGTGTCTAACACGCGCAGAACAGCTCTCCTGGTTTGATCAGCACCTCAACAGGCTGTGCACGCACCAGCATGGCCACAGGGTGCGGGTTTCACTGCACGTAACGAAAGCTCCGGGGTCCTCGTCGTCGGAAGACGGCACGAGAGGCGTCCGAGGGGGCCGAGAGAACCGAGAAAACCGAGAAAACCGAGAGAACCGAGAGGCTCGAGCCATGGCAGAATGGGGTGACGAAAAGGGGTACCTCGAGGCGCAGGATGACGGAGAGCAGACGATGACGAGACCCCGGCAGACGCTCTGCTCGACGACCCCAGCCGTGGCTGCCGACCTGCGTGAGCCTCTGCCGATGCCCTACGAGCGTCTAGTCTCCTTTGGCCGGCCAGATGTGACCACGGTGGTCCGAGAGGCCGTCTCGTCCATGGCACCGTCGCAGCGCGTCCTTGTCGCAGCGTGCGGGCCGACAGAGATGATCAAGACAGTGCGAAACGCAGCTGCCAAGAGCATCAGAAACAGCCGGGCCAGTGTGGAGCTGCACTGCGAACAGTTTGGCTGGTGAATCGTGCCGGTGTCTTACGCTTGCAATGGATAATCTACGAGTACTTTGGGGACTCCAAGGCTCTTTGTTTTGTTTTAGATGCTTCCGGCGAGATGAGATGCCTCGGCTTCACCAGCTGTGTTGGTTGGGTCTTGGCTTTTCGGGCATATTTTTCATGTTAAATGACAACAAATTTTATGTCCAGAATGAGGCTATTCCGCCAACATCGCGGCAAGGGACCCTCACGGGAGAATGGCAATATTCATCCTCCAGGATTTTGTGCTCATATATAGAGGCCGCCTAGCCTTTGCTTGTTTACGCTTATTGTCTTGGCGTGCGGCAGTTCTGTCGATAGGGCGGGCTAAAGCGAATCATAGGGCTTCACGGCGGATCACCAGATGCATCCTGGAGGATGGCTAGCAAAAGTTCGTATTGTGCCAACACGAGAGTCAGCCGTCGATGGAACCGCACCACACGGAATACGGGGTACGGAAACGAATCATGAGGGATGAGGGCTTGCCAGAGGATCGAGCCTTTATGAGATGGTCGTGGGTCATTTTTAGCTCAGCAACGTCCATTCCATCCTTCCATCATTCCATCTGGTCTGTTTTATTTGTTTCAGCTCTTCCAGAAAAAAGGGTTTGAGACGGAACGGTTCCTGTGGCTTTATTATATTTAGCAAAGCAGAGACGAAACGAAAAGCATGCGACAGGTCAGCATTTGTTTTGTTTCAACCAGCTGGCCCTATCGAATACTGTGTGTGTGTGTGTACGAGTACTCGTCATCGAAAGTCCAGACAAAACAGGGCACGGAGTATACTCCGTACGTGAAACAACCTGTCTGCCAAGGTAGCAAATGGATGGGTTCATGGGTGAGGAGATCTCGACCCAGCCCAGTCCGGAAAATATGGAGTACAGTACGGAGTAGGATCAGCAAGGAATGACGGCATGCCAGTCCGGTCTTTATGCAACAAACATGGTCAAAGAGTATACGGACTATATGCATGTTCACGTAGTAGCTCGGCTATGGTCTTCCGCAGATGAGCCCCGACAAGGATGATACTGGTGCTGGCCACACATGTGATGCAGGGGAAGGCTGGCCGCATGCCTAAAACAGGGAAAAAAGTGCACATCGCTACCGCGCGCTCGTAGATTGTCCTGGCCCCCGATGTAACCCAAACGCTCATGGGCAAAACGCCACATTACTACGAGGCGGTTAGTCCCGCATTGTGGCGGTGTTGGGGTATTTGGGGGCTTTTGGGGGCCTTTTGGCCATGCTCCAGTGGCAAGCCCTGCTAGCTGCCAACAACTAGCTATCAGCAACTACGAGCAACTGCCAGCAATATATTGGACTAGCCCGTGCTCGGGCTGTCAAACTATGAATTGGAGCACGATGCCCGGAGAATGGCTATATTAGGCAGCTAGACGCGTTGTGATAACGTAGCATGAGCGTCCAAGCACACTGTTGATAACGCTAGAAACTTGGCTTTTGCTTGTGAACGGCAGATGTCTTGAGAGGGGGCACTCCTTCACGTGGCGCGTGTGCCTTTCTTCCTCTTTCTTCTTTAGCTTTCTTTTCTTCTTTTCTTTTCTTTTTGTTATTTGCTTTTTTTCTTCTTTTTTTTTCTTCTTCTTCATTCTCTTGTTGAAAAATACTCATACGCGTATTCGTACTTTGTAGGCCGCGCTGCATATCTTGCCCTCTGCGGAATAATGCAATCCTACGGGGCAAAACTAAATGTGATTTGCACTACTGCGTACTCCGTGCTCGCACTCCTCCGTACATGTGCAGAAGGATTCCTGGCGGCAAATCACTGTAGGTACAGTTGAGCCTCGGATCACGTTCTTCCAGCCTCCCCAGGAACCAACAACCGACACGGGCGGGCAAACGCGAACGCGACGTATTTGCACGAATCAAAGGCCAACTCGGAAATAACAGTTACATCCGGGCTCTGCAATTTACGAGTACCTGCTTGCCCTGTTATATAATCAAGACAGTGCACGGAGTTTTCCGTATGGAGCACGAGTATTCCGCACTCTGTTTTCCGTCCTCCTATTTGTACTGTAATGTATAATTTCTATTTGGGCTGATCCCAGCCCGTCACATCTGGCTCCGAAGTATAAGCGGGCGGCTCTTTCTCAGGAATGCAGTTCCTACTTTCTTAGAGTTCTCTCCACTGGCGACGCCAGGGGTTACTCGTAGGATGGTCCGTCGACAGCCTCATTCACGGTGGGGTCCATTCCCTGGCGTGGCTCAATCTACAAGTGGTCTTTTTTCTCCTTCATCCTATCTTCGTTCCTGATCTTTTCCACTCCCTAGGAAAATGATTTGAATACTACGTCGATACGCCCCCAAACCGGGCCAGCCACGGGGAGCTAGGCGTCGTCATGGACGCATATCTCGCAAATTGCACGAGCTGCACGGAGTGCTGCGTACTCGCAGATCCGAAATTTGGACAAATGGACGCATGGCAGACGGTGGGTTTCAAGTAAGGAGAGGCAATGAGCACTTGCACAGGTCCAGTTTAGCGTGACCAGAGGTTTTCCGGGAGCGAGGCAGAATTTAGATTAGCAAGGTACGGAGTACAGCGTAATACAGAGTACAAAGAAATGCCACGGTGGAGCGGAGGCGCTGCGGCGCTGCGGCGCTGCGGCGCGAGCTCTGGAAGAAGAAGCACGTCTTCTAATAGAATCTCGTACTTTGAAAACCGGGACCGAGAATATGGAAAAGTGCCGCGCGTACAGAATTTCCATGAGCTGAGGCACAGGCACATAATACGAGCACTATACGGAGCACAGGAGAGGCCTCGCTTTATAGTACTATTATTGATACGGAATACGAGCACTCCGTACATCTAACCAATACTCGTACATACCCTGCCGTTCTCGTACTCGGACTCGTCATCTAGGGAATCGTCAAGCCACATGCTCGTATTGGTGCACTGTGGGCAGGGATTTCACACAGACGGCAGCGGCTTCGCTTGCAGGACCGTACTGCGTAGGCTCTGTTAGCGGCGGAAGAGAGCGTTGCAGATACCCTGTGGTCGAAGCACTCCACCCGCGAGCAACTGTGCGGCATACGGAGCATAGTGTACGGAGTATTATAATAGGTAGTTGGATTCGTAGACACTGACGTCGACACATGTCGGGCCTTCTTAGCACGGTTCTAATTCAGGAAGGCCGCCGTAGTAAGTACGAGTACTGTGGCAAGTCGTCGTATGACGAGTACGAATCCAGGGATACATAATACAATATTACAGCGGTACAATGTAGTGTTGTGCTGAAAAAATGCAAGTTTCTCGCTAACTCGTTGGCTAAGCCGTTCGCCAAGAGGCCAGCGGCAAATGGCCGAAACCCGGTGTGGAATCTCCTTCCTGAACAATGCATTTTTCGTCTATCCTTTTTTTTGTTTTTAGTATTGCTTTGTTTTCCTCCCCCTTCTCCTGCCTGATTCTACTCGTACAGGCGGAAGTACGGAGTACGGAGTACTGAGTATCTCGCCCGGTTGGCTGCGACAGGTTTCGAACGAGACGTGGCACGGCGCACAGCACGCACGATTCTGGCTCACTCGTACGCAACAGGCCGCCCATGCGAGCTGGCTTGCTCGTGTTCCCTGCGCGCCAAGACCATTGCTGGTCTCGTGCCCATCCTATCTACAAGCACTTTACTCCGACTCGCAGACTCTGAAAGGCTGTCTGTCTACGGAGGAGTGCCCCGTAATATGAGTACCCTTCATCGAAGCCGCGGAAGGATCAGAATGGTGGGAAGATCCAGAGAGTGTTCCAAAATTTCGTCCAGGCTTCCCCGGCTCCATTTCTTATCAGAACCCCTATTTTGCATTTCGCCCCTATCGAGCACCTATAATACAGGGGAGGCTACAGTGGGCAAGCGCCCTGTAATGTGCTGTACTCAGTACAGTATAGCACAGTAGCACAGCGACCCGGCGCTCGACTACTCCATACTCCGTGCTCTAACCCTGTACATCCGGCGCTGGCGGTCAGCTCATCCCAGTTGCCAAGAAACGCCGACCAGGGTCCCTGGGTTCTGTTTCTTGGTTGCGGGGGTTTCAGTCCCACCTGCCCCCATCCTAAGATACAAGGGCCCTACTCCGTACTCCGTACAGTATCTGGCCGGGCATGTTATACGGTGACAGTGGGGTCCAGACTGTCCTATTGGTCGCAGCGGTCCACTGTGGCTTTCGCACACTTGTACGAGTACTCGCACATCGAGAAACCTACAAAGGAACGATCTGAGACCGCGCAGATCTAGTACGTACTCCGTACAGCGTACGGGATGGGCTCTCCCACCTCTCGTACGAGAATTTTCCCGCCTCTTGGCCGCTCGCGTGTCCCACGCGGACATCTGACCGCCCGCATTCCGCACCTGCGGATTTCCGGATACTCGTAGAAGACAATCGCATATCCGAGCGTCCAACAGATTATTACGAGTATGGAGTAGTTGTTGGGCCTCACTCTTCGTATTCGCAGGCCAACCGTTTGTCCGCTGCCTCGCGCCGTTTGACATCTCGTTCTCGTATCTTACCCTACTTTTGGAACATGTCCTGATTTTCTGATTTTCTGACTTTCTGATTTCTGACGTCTGATGCCGTCTTTTCCGCCTCCCCTCGACAAACCTGGTCATGTACCATTCTGTCTGCGGAAAAGATGAACATGGAGCAGCATGGAGCAGCATGGAGCAGCATGGAGCAGTATGGAGACGTGTATTTGCAGAGACCAGGTACAAAAATGCACAGAGCCCACCTTTCGCCAGACCAACAGGCCAATGATGTCGTGGGCTGCGACGATGTGGCCACTGCCAAGACCGCGGGCTACCAGCAAGCACGGCGGAAAGGCTCCCAGTCTCTTTATGGTGTTCTGACAAGTTACTCCGTATCGAACTAAACCTCCGAAGAAGCAAGGACTCTCTGGACGAAAGGGGGTTGGTGGCCCCGGGACAGGAGTGCCCTTTGGAAAGAAGGGGGAGGGGGAGGGGGCGTGCTGGAACGGGTGTCTCGTTAGCCAGTAGCCCCTTTCTCCTTCTTGACGCAGCCACGGGATCTCGCCAGGTGCATGCTTATTACACGAGGGGAGATACTTATATACTATATCCAACGAACTTCCGTTTTCTCTCCTCTGCTCATAGTCTCGGTTCCCTTTGGACGGCCTTTCTGCAGCTGCGTGCGTGAATACACAGACGCTCGCTCCTTCCTGTTTGCCTGGTTTCTTTTGTCTTCGGCATAGGTCGTCACTCGCTCCTTCCTATTTTTCTCCTCGTCCCATCTTCGCTCCGCTTGGCTCTTACCCGCCACGGTCCTTTTTTCGCACACTACATTTTTTTCAACAATTCTGCATATTTGCTTCCGGCCGTCTTTCTGTTTTCTTTCCCTCTCGCTCTCTCGACGACAACACGGAAGAGAAACATCTGCATTGCTCTGGAGCATACCACATATACCCTTTTTTATTCCGTCGCACGGGCTCTCCCCACACGGAGAGAAAGGGCATTACTCATATCAACACTAAATCAGCACCGACTTTCGGTTTGACGAGTCTCATCAGTAATCGTCTGGCTTTTTTCCTTCTCTTCGTTTTGTCCTTCTCCCACCCCGAAACGCCCCAGAATCAACCATCATGGCCATCGGCAAAGAAGGAAACGTGAAATGGGTGGATGTACGTGCCCAACCTTGAAACCATCGTCCGCGTTGTCCGTGTCCAGCTAACCTGTCCTCAGGGCTTCCGTGGCCTCGCCTCTTCCACGGTCGTCCTCACCCACTTAACCCGTTCCTTTGACCTACTCGCCTTCGACTCTGCCAACGGCGAGGATCAGCCCGTCCGTTTCATCCAATGGCCCTTCCTTCGTGTCTTCACCCAAGGCCGTATTGGTGTCGCCATCTTCGCCATGGTCACCGGCTACGTCTGTGCCCTCAAGCCCATCAAGCTCTGCCGCCAGGGCAACCAGGAGGCCGCCTTCAAGTCCATGGGCAAGTCCGCCCTGCGCCGCGTGCCGCGTCTCGTCCTCCCCGCCGCTTTTGCTACAATCCTCGCCTGGATCGCCTGCGAGCTCGGTGCTTTTAACGTTGCGAAGCACTGTGACAGCTGGTGGATTCGTGAGACGGGTCCCGGTCCCGAAATAAGCTTCTTTCACTCTATTAGCAGCCTCTTCGACAGCTTGATCTCCACCTGGACTCATGGTGGTAACCGGTATGACGCGAACCAGTGGACTATGCTGCCTCTCTTGAAGGGAAGCATGCAGGTCTATGTCTTCATGCTGGCCACTGGTAGCATTCGTCCCCGGTACCGCATGATGGCCGCCTGGGGCATGTGGCTATACTTTTACTTTTCCAACGATCGTGAGTAGGACCAAGGATAGGGGGGAAAAGACATTTGTGTCTAGGATGGCGGTGCTAACTTCCCACGCAGCCACCTTTGGTATGCAGTTCTTCTTCGGCATCTTCCTCTCCGAAGTCCAGAACATGCCCACGGCCAACCAGTTCACGAGCGAGCGGCCCCGGCTGTGCCGCGCTCTTTCGGCCTTCTTCCTGACTCTCGGCCTGTACGTGGCATCATACCCCGAGGCCCACGGCGAATGGGTGCCCTGGTCTCGCCACATTCTCAACGTCTTCAACGTCATCCTGCCGCAGGGCTCCGACTACGCACGGTTTGGCACGGCTCTGGGACTTCACTTCATCTCCATCGGCCTGCACTTCTCGCCCTGGACGCGTGACATCCTGTCGAACCGTGCCTTTTTGTGGCTCGGCAAGCAGTCCTTTGCCGTCTATCTTTTGCATGGCCCGCTCCTGCGCAGCGTGCTTGCCTGGATGCTGTTTGGATTCGAGACACAGCCTGACACCCAGGACGAGAACGGCGAGACGGTCCACCACTACACGCCCTTCCCGGGATTCACGAAGCTGTACCTGCTGCTGCCGATCTGGATTCCCCTGACGTATGCGTGCGCCGTTGCATGGACGACGTATGTGGACCCATGGTGCGCCAACTTCACGGAGCGCCTGGTCAACTATGTGATGCGGGACGAGGCCGAGAAGCCGGAGCCTCTACTGCCGGCTTGAACACGGCACGGCTGAAAGCTTGTGTATGGCTACGGGGAACAACAAGACGACACAACATATATTTGGCGTTGGTGGGAAGGAGTTCTTTGCTTTGCGTGTTTGTTGGAAATGTGTTGGGATTTGCTTCATTGACTTTGTTTGATCACCATGCATTGCCGGGGTAAAACTGGTCTTGAGAGTCTGTTGAGCACAAAGGGGGCGGTCGCCCGGTCAGGGCAAGGCGAAGCCAGAGCGCAGTCGTCCAGAATGGGCGGATGACTGCCTACGGAGGGAACTGGCAGTAGGTGGACAATGGCTGGGCCGTGCATGGAGGAGGGCAGATGGTCTAGGCCTGTCACCTGATTTGATATATCCCATTTGTCGATACTATTTCCAAGCTTTCGAGGAGCTTGTATTTATTATATACTCTTGATTCTGACGCATCTTCTTCTCCCCAAAATAAGGTTATGGTTATCTCTGCATACAATTGAGATACTATATAATAGTGAATACGCCATCCCGGGGAGATCGCAGCCTTACCCTGTACTGCATATACGAGGTGGATGGCCCCATCACCAGATCAAAATGGAAAAACGAATGGGCATGGCAAGGGTCAGGGTTTTTGGAATTCTGGGTGCTCCATACCCAAGTTGACAAAGGCATGGACCGGATGTCGATCCAAAACCGAGATACGAGGAATTGTCGAGCAGGAAGAAGGAGGCTCTGCGACAAATCGGCAGATTATCAGATTGCGTCCGTGTGGTCCTCCAAAGGCTGGGATGCCGATCTCCGATGGTACAAAGTACAGAGCACGGAGCATAAATACGAGCACTAATATATAAAATGCTCCGTAAAAACGGCTCCAGCTCGTATTCTTGCATTGCGACCATATAAAAATAGCAGGCCGCGTGCCGTCATTCCGGGGCGGGTGTTGGTAAGCGGCATTCGTAGTTCTCGATGTTCTCTGCAAAGTACTTCAAAAAGCCGCAAAACAGCGTTTTTTCTCTGCGCTGGGCCAATGGAACCTAACACTAGCTTGACCCGTCATCCTGGGCCACGAAAATGACGAATTCAGACCCTACAAGCACACACACAGTATGGTGTAGCAGTTGGGGGCTGTTTCTGTTTTGTCGATCGAGGTCGTGAGTAAGCCGCCATCCCCATTTCTTATTTTTTTAGAGATTTTAATTACCCATAACCATAACCGTACAGGGTAACCTCGCCATGTTCCCGTGACCTGGCCGGCTGCTGTTCCCGCCGCCACGCGCTCCTTGTCACGTTGCCTCGCGCGAGACAGATGGCTATTTTCCAGTAGCTTCCTGTTCCATCCGCGGTTGAATGGGTCGAGACACCTGCCCGTTGCAGTCCGGTGCAGCGACCTTCCCGATGAGTGTTGTGGTCAGTTGGCCGGCGCTGCATGTGAGGCAGCACGCTGACCGGAAAACGGTCTGTCTGCCTGCTGGCCTGCTGACAATCGGCGCTCCCCATCTCCGTCGGCGCCTCGTGGAACACAACAGCAGACACAAGAGACACAACAGACACAAGAGACACAACAGACACAAAAGACTCGCAGTGTCCTCGTAGAAGCGGGGATCAGCATCGACCCGCACCGTCCAGCTCAGACCAAACGCAATCTCAACGACGTCGCAGACCGGACGAGAGCCGCGTGCCCGCGTCCCTGTGCCTGCGTTCCTGCGTTCCTGCGTGCCTGTGCCGCGTGCCTGCACAAGTGGCAGCCGCCCATGCTACCCAGCCCTTCGTCCGATGGTTTGCCTGTCGGCGCGTCGAGATTCTGGACAGGCGGATGTCCGCGGACGAGCCTGTGCCGTTTGATTACTGCGTACACAGCCATCCAGACATCCTGGACCAGGGTCCCCGGCATCCCTCCCCCCCTTCTGCCTCTCAGCGCCGAGATGCAGCCGGGTCCCAGGCAGCGCCAGCACAGCTGGATGCATATGGACTGCGTGTAGAGGGTAAGATCCGGAGCACGGAGTATCCAACCCCGAACGCGGCTTCGAAGTCGTTGTCGAATGGCGTGTTGTGCAGCCAGTGAGCGTGTCCTGCCGGGCTGCCAGCTGTAAGACGAGAGTGGACCGGAACAGGCTGCATGGCGCACAAGAATGCAGCGACCTCTTCTCACCGCCGTCTCCTGTCCTGTCCTCCGTCCTCCGTCCTCTGTCCTCTCTTCCTCTCTTCCTCTGCTCTGCCCTTCGTTCTCGCGCCGCGCATCCCCATCTCGGTGAGGACGCGACGGATGCCGTCCTGCAGCTGCCGCCATGCTGACTGAGCGTTTCCCCTGCAAGAAATCGCAGCCGCTCCCCGCCATCAGCCATTTCAACGTCGCATGCAATCTCTTTTCCTCCCCCCCTTTTTCCTGAAGTATTCTCATGCATGCGGCGGCACTACCGCACTGCTCAAACGGCGCAAACAGCGCAAGAGCACGCCGTAGGCCCGTCGTAATAGCACAGGGGTTCTGTAAGCCACGTCCCCTCATCGCGATCCGACTCGTAGTCTGCGCCTCCGGAGGGTCTGCAAGTGGGCGGCCACTCCATCTGGATGGTTACGCTGCCACTGCTTCTTCCTGCCCGACAACCTCTCGATGAGTACTGCATGGTCCGGCCGCTCCTTCCTCGAGCTCACCGGGACCGGGCGAGACACGTACTTTCCTCGTGCTACACGCTCTTTCCTTCCTGGTGACCATCTCGCTCGCGGCTTCCCAGACCGGCCAGCTCAGCTGCTCGCTCTGATTTTTTTCGTAATTTGTTTTCGTCTTCATGACTTTTCTCCATCTCTATCGTGTCTGCAGGCCCAACTTCTATTTAACCTGGAGTTCCTCTCTACCCCCGTCCCTCAGATGTAACGGCATAAAACGTGCTGAGTTGGCTATCATTACGACCTTCCCACAGATCACCTCTTCTCTGAACGCCTATTTACCCCTCTTGCTTCTTACCTCCTTCCTCCTTGGGCATGTTCCTTTCCCGGCCTCGAGTTGTTGGACATCTATTTTTGCCTCATTGTCTACTTATATAAACCCATCGACCATCCTGTGCTGGCCACTGTACCTCTGGGGACTTCTGGTCAGGCGGCGTCTCCGTGTCTCAGTCCTTCCTTCACATACAGCTATATCATTATTCATTCTTTTATCTCTTATTCTATTATATTATACCCCATTCTACTCCGTATTGCAATCCACTCTTTTAAACCATGGGCTTTGGATTTGGCCTCGTGGCAGGCTTGACGGCCTTGCTTGCTGCATCCGGCACTTCTGCCGACTCGACCTTTTCTCCTCTCAAGCCACCTGCCATTCCTCTTGCTGTTCGGTCTCCGTACCTCAGCACCTGGCTGAATGGTGATTCCGGTGGCCTTCTCGCTGGCAACTGGCCGCACTTTTGGGCGTGAGTGATGCTGTCTGCTCTTTTTCCTCTCCTTTCTAACCGGACCAGAGACCAAATCACGGCCTGGCAAGGCTTCGTCCGTGTGGATGACACCACATACAACTGGATGGGAGCCGCTGAGGGCCCGACTACTGCCACCCAGACATCTTTCAGCTACAGCTCCACTAAGAGCGTGTTTACTTTTGATGTCGGCGGCCTGATTACTTTGACAGCCACGTTCCTGTCTCCCGTGTATCCGGATGACCTACTCCTCCAGTCCATGCAGTTCTCGTACCTGCAAGTCTCTGTCCAATCACTGGATGGGGCTGCCCATGACGTCCAAGTCTACTCTGATATTTCTGGAGGTGAGTTGTTTTAAGAGTGCACCCAGAGATGAAAGCTGACCGTACCAGAATGGACGAGCTCCGACAACAGCCAAGTCATCAACTGGGAGTACAATAGCGATTATAACGGCATCGCCTACCATCAGATTGCACTCGCTGACCAGACGACATTTTCCGAGTCTTCTGACATGGCTAAATGGGGCACATGGTTCTTTGCTACCGCCAGTGCGGATGATGTGAGATTTTCTTGTTTTCTTCCCGCTTCGGGCTCGTGCTGACGGAGCGGCAGTTGACATACGCATGTGGTGCGGCTGACACCACCACCCGACCTGCCTTCACCAGCAGCGGCACTTTGGGCAGCACCACCGACACCAACTTCCGAGCCATCAGCGACTCGTGGTATGCACTCTCTTTCTGACCAAGACTGTGTCTCAAGCTGACAGGATCACCAGGCCCGTCTTTGCATTCTCCAAGGATTTTGGCTCCGTGACAACCGAACAGGACATTCTTTTCGTGATTGGTGTGGCCCAAGACGAAGTCGTCAACTACCAGGGCACCAGTGCAGGCGCCGAAGCCCTCACGGCGCTCTGGACAACGCAGTACAGCACCGACCAAGATGTGCTTGTGGCTTTTTACGACGAGTGGGACTCTGCCGCACTGGCTTCGGAGTCTCTCGACAACCAGATTGCAGACGATGCCGTCGAGGATGGCGGCGAGAGCTATGCGGCCCTGGCAACGCTGGTTGTGCGACAGGCTTTTGGTGGCCTCCAGGTGGCGCACGGATCCAGCCAGGACTACATCTTTATGAAGGAGATCAGCTCTGACGGCGACTGCTCTACAGTGGACGTCATCTTCCCGACACACCCTATTCTTCTGTACCTGAACTCGACTTTGGTGAAGCTGCTCCTCGACCCGTTGTTTGAATACCAAGAGAGCGGCCAGTACCCGAACGCCTGGGCCGTGCATGACCTGGGCGTCTTCCCCAATGCCCTCGGCTACCCGTCCGGCAACGACGAGGCCATGCCCGTCGAGGAGTGTGGCGATATGATCATCATGACACTAGCCTATGCCCAGCACTCGGGCGACACGGCCTACCTGTCGAAGCACTGGACACTGCTCAACCAGTGGGCGCAGTTCCTGATCGAAGACTCGCTCATTCCGGACAACCAGCTGTCCACAGACGACTTTGCCGGCACGCTGGCGAACCAGACCAACCTGGCCCTCAAGGGCATCATCGGCGTGGGTGCCATGGCTGAGATTGCCAGCCTCATCGGTGAGACGGACGCGGCGGCCACGTTCAACGCGACGGCCCAGGATTACATTACAAAGTGGATGGGCTACGGCATTGCCTCGGCGGCCGACCCGCCACACACCACGCTGGCGTACGGCGAGGATGACACATACGGGGTGCTGTACAACCTGTATGCAGACATTCTGCTGGACCTGGGCCTGGTGCCCGACTCCGTCTACACGATGCAGAGCGACTTCTACCCGACGGTCATGCTGGAGTACGGCCTGGCCCTTGACACGCGGCACACGTGGGCCAAGGCGGACTGGCAGCTGTTTGCGGCTGCTATTGCCGAGTCTGACACCAAGACTGCCATCATCGACAAGGTCCTGAGCTTTGTGGAGTCGACCGACGCTTACCGTCCCCTGACAGACCTGTATGACGCCACCACGGGCGGCTTTCCGTCGGGCGGCGCCACGTTTGTGGCACGTCCGGTGATGGGCGGTGTGTTTGCGCCTCTGGCCTTGACAGTTTGAGAGAGAGGGAGCGGTTGAAGAGTGGGAGCAGAGTATATACCACAGCAGCCTTATATGGTTTGCACTATTAGTCCATGGCCTATGGAGGCCGTTTTCACAAGCTGGACATTTATATTGCTAAATATAATTCGTATGATCATCACGTCTCATTGTGTGGGCTGCATTTAAAAAAGTCTCTTAAAAAAAGCAAAAAGAAAGAGAAAGAGAAGAAAAAAAGAGAGAAAAAGAAAAAAAGAAACAGGGCAAAAAAACGTACAGCAGCGGGTATTCGCTGGTCGTCACCGACCCAACTACTAATCCGCCGATTACTGGTTTAACTAGGGGAGAGCGGACGGGATCCCGTGCTTTCCAGTATCTATGGCCGTACGTGCTAGGTTTACTCTAGCTTCCTAATATATAGCACTGAACTGAGGTAGCACTTGTAAAACAGTGATGAAGTTTAGTTCTTTTTATTATATAAGCTTATATACTTACTACAATTCTATTTCAAATTCTTTCGTAGTATTTACAAGTGTATGGAGTATCTTAGAAACAACATTCTCAAGAGAAACATAAAATTAACAGAGGTGCTCTGTACAAAGCAAATATTCAATGTTTCTAGCTTAAAGGAAACATAGAATCTGAAGGAGAGAAAGTGTCTCACGAGGATATACGAGACAGGAAATAGCCCACTCGTACCTAAGAGATGAAGTTGTCTACCCGTTGATTTACTAATGTTGCATTCAAAGTACAACATGGTTTATGTTTGCTTGGCCAACAACCATGATTTCCTGACCGGTTACTTCACTTGTCAACGATCCAAGCTTTGTGCAGTCTGATAATGGTTTAGAATTTATGTAGAGTACTCTGCAGAAGTAGTCTGAAAGCCCTGTATTGATACTCCCGTACGCCGTACTCGTACACATTCTCGCAAAGGCTGAAAGTAGAAATCAAAATTATACCTTCTTTGAACGCCACAGATGAAACCTTCCACCCCCCCTTTTCCTGTCCCCAGAACAATGCAAAGTCGAGTCTGCTTTTGCATGAAAAGAATAAAGATAAAGTCACAAAAAAGAACCGTCCGTGTTCGCTGCACGCCATGCGGGTTATAAAGGTCAAAAACAAGAAAAAAAGAAGAGAATGCCGTCTCGGTGCCAAGAAAACAGAAGAGCCGTAGATCGTCATGAGAGAAAAGAGGAGAGGGCGCAGGAGGCGAGTGCGTGGCCGGGGTGGCCCGACGCTATACGCATGCGACAGCGTTTGTTGCTTATTGGATCATCTTCTGCGCGGCCGAGTCGGCGGCGGCGGCGGCGGCAGCAGCGGCGGCCTTTTCGCCCAGATGGAAGGGGTTGCCGGCGGCGGCGACGGCGGCGGCCGTGGCCGAGGCGAGCAGGCGCTCGCGCTCCTTTTCCTCGGCAAAGACGCGGCGGCTCATGGCCAGGACGGCCTCGAAGCCCTCGCGGCCCTTGACGGCGTTGTCGCGGAAGCGCGTGACGAGGCTGTCCTCGATGGCGTTGCGGATGCGCTGCCAGCCGCCGCAGAGGGCGGTGATCTTGGCGTCCTGGACGAACTGGGTCTGGTGCGGGTGGCCGAGGCCCTCCTTGTCGACGGCGGGGCGGTAGACGACGGTCTCCTGGACGCTCAGCAGGTTGGACCAGGTGACGTTCTGGCTGACCATGGTGACGGTGCGGGCGTCGGCGTCGACGTAGGAGGTCTCAAAGACCTGGCTCTCGCCATTGTTGCAGACGACGGAGCCGAGCAGGGTCTTGAACCAGTCGGGCACGCTCTGGCGGCAGGTGATGAGGCGCTCGGTGCGCAGGACGCCGGTCTCGGGATCGACGCTGCGCGAGAGCGTGTCGACGGCGATGACGTGTGTCGACTTGTCGTTCCAGGGACAGTACTTGCGCCAGTTGGCCGTCGAGACCTCTTCCCAGGAGTAGTCGAACGTGACGGTATTGGAGAAGACCTTCATTTTGCAATTGACAGGCCGTTTCTGTTTTGTTCTTTTTCTTTTTCTTTTTGTCCTTCAATCCAGAGGCTCTGGTCACGAGTGGATGGAACTTTCTTCTCCCCCTTCTTCTTCTTCCAGGCGGCCAAACTTTCCTTGTCGACCCCTTTCGCGCCTTGATACCAGAAAGGTGGGCACGTCTGTGGGGGAAGTGATTAATGAAAGCCGGTGAGGAAAGAGATGGGATTCGCAGCGAAAATTGTCGGTTAAAAAAAGGAGGACCCGGTTTTCCGTCTGGGCGGTATTACTGTGTTCCTGGTCTTAAAGAAAGTGACATCTCTTTGCTCATGGGAGGAAAGGAAGGGAAAACAGGCACAGGCAGAAAAGGCAGGGCGCAAGGAAGGAAGGGCGACAAGGCTTGTTCGTAGGAGGGAGAGAAAAAAAGAGGGACGTGGGAAAAAAGGGGGGGTCGTGGCTATCAGGACTGCCACCATAAAATAGATATTTTCAACCTCTCTTTTTTCTCGCTTGTGACTGCGAAGATGCGCGAAATCTTATCGGAAAGGCGTAGTGGCGGAAAATCTTGTGCGCGACAACGGAACGGCAGCCATTGGTCGCAGGACTCCCGATCCGGGCTAGCGCCATGCAAATGAAAAATCTTCGGAGCAACGATGGGGGTGGGGAGATGCAGCTGTGATTGGCTGACGGCAAAACGGTGGATTCGACGTGCTGATTTCGTAAGCCGATGCGCCGGCGATTCGGACAGGCGTCTCCGGCTGTTCCGCAGGTTGACGGCGGCCTGGCTCGGCCTGGCGCAGCCTGACTCAGACTCAGCCTGCACGAATGTGCGAGAACATTCTGCTCGTATACTCTATACTAGCAATGGCCTTTGCATTCTGTCGTCTGAACTTCTCTTACAGGGTTCCGTGTGGTCAGGGTCTATGGATGCTACTGAAAGATGACTCCCACGAAATAGAATGGGGAACAAGCATGGACAGACCGTTTGGCCGTCCTAATCCCCTTCTCGGCAATGTGCACGTGTCTGGTGCCGAGGATTGGTCCGTAAGTCTCCACTTCGAATGGGCGGGCCTGCTTACGAGTATGAGTACGGAGTACTCCGTACAGGGTACAAGTATTTCAAATTCCTGATCTTAATAGTCATCGCCGCGGCTGATGACTTCCTTGACTGTTGGTCGCAGGAGAATGGTCTAGAACTGTCAGCGACGAGGCCGTGCCTAGAGAGACAATGACGTACATGTTCGAACTGGGCCGTGTATGAGCCCTTCTTGTCCACGAGAGGAGGATAGGCTTCGACGATGCCAGACGACACGAGGTTGTTCAGCTAACCGTGTTAGAAGCAGACCAATGACAGGTAGGCCAGGCAGGCCAGGCGGGCTGGTCAACTCACCCCCAAAAGATACTTGTCGTGGCCCAGACGGTCAATGTACCGCCGGCAGAAGGGCAGGGTGCCAAAGTTCTTGTTGATGACGTTGAGGACGGTCTTGGCCGAGGTCAGGCGCAGGGCGACATTGGGCGCGTCCGAGTGCTTGGCGTAGTGCGAGACCTCGCCCTCGTCGCGCACATAGCCGTTGCCCGTGCTGCCAAACGTCTCAATGGCAAACGTCTCGCCCTCCTCCATCTTGGTCATGTCGTTGCTCTTGACAATCGGCACGCTCTTGCCGCCGTGGATCCGGTACTGGTCGATCGTGTGGCCGTTGAGGTTGCGGATCGACTTGATCGGGTACGTCGTGCCGTCCAGCTCAATCTCGTACGACTCCATCGTCTCCTGGATGGCCTCGCCGATCTCGCCCAGGCGCACGTCGATGCCCGCCTCGCGGATGCCCGTGTTGGTGGCCTCGCGCACCGCCTCCAGCAGCTTGTCGTACTTGGGGTCAAACGCCATCGTGAAGGCGCTGTCCAGGATGCGCCCGTTGACGTGCACGCCAAAGTCCACCTTCATGACGTCGCCCTGCTGCAGCACCACCTTGTTGCCCGCGTTGGGCGAGTAGTGCGCCGCAATGTGGTTGATGTTGAGGCCCGTCGGGAAGCCCATGCCGGCCACCATGGCGTCGCCCTCCTCGAGGCCCTGGTGGCCCACGAGCGCCCGCACGCTGTCCTCGATGTTGTTGGCAATCTCCGTCAGCGTCTGGCCCGGCTTGATGTTCTTCTGCGCCCACTGCCGCACCTGCCGGTGCGTCTCGGCCGCCTGCCGGTACTCGGCCAGGAAATCCGACCGCAGGTTGTCCAGGTGCCGCTTCTCCTCGCTCGTCGTCCGGTACGTGTTCTCGTTGACGTACGGCACCTCTTCGCCCTTGGGGTAGCTGTCGTGCGGGAAGAGCTGCGACAGGAGCACCCGCGGCGGGTCCGACTGCTTCGTCGGCGCTGCCTTCTTCTTCTTCTTCTTCTTGTTCTTCTTCTTCTTTTTTGCTGCCGTCGCCGCGGCGCCGTCGCCGCCCGCACCGGCTGCTGCTGCTGCCGCTGCCGCGTCGGCCTCGTCCTCCGACCCAGAGCTGTCGTGCTCTGCGTCGTGTCCGCTGACCTTGCCGTCCGCCGCCGTAGTAGGAGCCGTGCTCGCGCCGCCGTTGACTGCCGCAGAGTTAGAGGTTAGAGGTCAGAGGTCAGAGGTCAGAGTGCCTCCTTGTAAAGGCCCACGTGACTTCCACGCACCGGAGAGCTTTTCAAGCTCAGCTGTCGGCGCCTGAGCCGCCATGTTGTACGTCTGGACCGTGAGTACAAGAGCTGAGCCGCGTTGTTCGAGACAGGACCACAGCGAGTGGCTGTTTTTGCTTGTGTTGGCCTGTCGTGGGAAGCTGCAGACTTTCGCCGGCGCGGGGCAGAAAATCTCAAAAAAATCTCAAAAATCCCAAAACTTACAGAGCGCGCACAGCAGCCAGTCAGCGTCATAGTGGGGGGCGTCGAGCCACAATACCGCCAGCCACAGTTATGTCATCACTGGAACGCGCCGTCCCAGCGCCGATATAGGCCTATTTTTCAGGAGGACGTAGAGGTTGCCAAACCCATCTTCACGTTTATCGCGCCACTCCATTGCATCTTCTCCTTCTCTGCTGCGGCTGCACCCTGAATTCGTGCCGCTCCTCGAGAGATGAGGAATGACACGCCTCTTCCTGCCGTCCTTGCCTGTTTTCCCGGCACCCGTGTTTCTCTTCCCCAGCTGCTCGTCTAGAACGTCTGGCTGTTGGCAACCGTCTGTGATATCGGCCACCAAACACCTCTTCCACACCAGCGGGCGCCTGCTGAACGACAATGCCTCGTCTACGGGCAGCCAGACGCACTATGAGACCCTGAACGTGCCTCTCCATGCCCCCCTCTCCGAGATCAAAAAGTAAGACAAGAACGAGAACCCACTTCTCATCCTTCCCAACGGTGGACCTTTTACAAGTACTGACCCGTCTTGCTGCAGGTCCTTCTACAACCTCTCCAAGGTCCACCACCCAGACCACAACCCGCAGGATCCCCATGCGCCTCGCCGCTTCATGCGCATCTCTGAGGCCTATGCCGTGCTGGGCCACTCCGATAAGCGAGCTGCCTACGACCGCGACATCCTGCGTCACCACCCGCATCTCCACCGCATGCGCTATGGCCACCCTGTCGCCGGCCATCGCCCCAACTCCTCCTACCACAGCACGGGCCCGGCCGGCGGTCGTCCCGCCTCGGGTCTGAGTCGTCGGCGGGGCTCCTTCAAGGGCCCGCCGCCGAGTTTCTTCCGCAATACCGGGACAGGCGAAGCCGCTCCCATGAGCAGCGGCAGCGGCGGCGGCGGCGGCCACAGTCCCGGAGCCCGCCCTGCTGGCCATCCCGGCTTTGGTACTGGAGCTGGCCCTGGCAACGTCAATCCGGACGACTTTGGCACGCGCGCGCGCCCCGATACGCCCCATTTTGACCATGCAGCCAACGAGCGGACACAGCGGCGACTGGACGAGCGGTGGGCCCGCCGACGGGCGGCAGAGGAGGCTGCCAAGGGCATAGCCGTCGAGCCGGGAGGGTCTATGCTGTTTGGGTTCCTCGTGATCTGCGCGGCTCTGACGGCCGGCGTGTTGGTGCCGATCATGGCGCTTGGAGAGTGGCGACGCAAGAAGAGAGAGCCGGCCAAGCTGAGATGATTAGATGATTAGACCCTGTTTTGCTTAGTCTCTTTGCGTATTGTACCTCTTCATTTTTCCTGTTCTTGCATGCACACTGCACACACGGCGTGACAGCCTCGTTCTGAGACATTGAGTGTTCACCTGAGAATGGTCGTCCTCTCTACTATTTGGTACAAAATTCTCTAGCTGCTACCAAGCCTGGCGTACGAAACATACTTTTCCAGCTACCCTCCCAGCCCCCGGTTGTGTACGATCCGTCCAAGGAGAGAATTCAGAGAAAAGAAGCTTAAGCCACGAAGGAGAAGCTGGTGCCGACCTGTTCGGGCGTTAGTAATGAGCAAGAACACGGCACGCACCATGAAATCACATGAAACCACATGAAATCACATGCAAATACATACCTTGTGGGTGGCCTGGTCAAGCTTCTGGGTGTCAAAGGAAGCGCCGATGCCAAAGGTGACGCCCTCGCGGAGCAGGACGTTGTAGGCAACGGCGGCGACACCGCGGTCGTTGATCTTGGCCTTGACAAAGGACAGGGGGTCGAGGCGGTACTTGGTGGCGACCTCGAGGCCGACGTTGTTGCCGCTCTTGCTGTTCCAGATGGCCTTGGCAGCAGCCTCGACCTGGCTGTTGACCTTGTGGTGGTAGCTGGCGGCGAAGACGCTCAGGTTGTCGCTAGCAGTGACTGAGGCGGAGTAGGTGGGGGCCAGGTAGCCGACGGCGGCGCTGTAGTTGGTGACGGCGGCCTTGTTGACGTCGTAGCCGGCGCTGGCACCGGCCAGGAAGCCGTCGTGGCCAATGACGGCATCGACGTTGGCGGTAGGGCCCTTGAGCAGGTCAAAGAAGGCACGGCCGTGGAAGCTGCTCTGCTTGAACTGCAGGTTGAACTTGGCACCGCGGGCCTGGGTGGCCGGCAGGAAGGAGAAGATACCCTCGGCCTTGAGGCCCTTGGCGAGCGAGTCAGCCAGCTCCAGGCGGGACTCGAGCGCATTGGCCGTGTTCCAGGTCTGGGTCACGGACAGGCCTGGGCGCGCATACATCATTAGCAACGTGGACGACTGGGGAGATAGCACAGCCGCTGTTTGCAGGGCGCAGCGGCCACGACGGTTGCGGGTGTCACGTCGGCCTTGGCGAACCCGGAGGTCTCTGGGGTCTCTGGGGTCTCTGGGGTCCCGGCGGTCCCGGCGGTCCTTGCCGTCCGTTTCTACCACGCATTCCCAGCCGATGCCGGAAATGCAAAGAGTGGGTAGCCATGGGGCGGGAGCTGCAGTAGAAGATGGGTAAGAGAGGAGGCTTGGCAACTTTGCTTCACCGGTCTTCCGGCTTCTCCTCTGTCCGGCACAGCGGCCATGGGACCCATTGGGGGCATTGAACACGACACTCTCCTTGAGAGCATCGGCAGGAAGGGAAGGGGGGACGGGGAGAAATCATACCGAGAGACTTGTCGACGTATTTTCCTTCTATCTGGATATGTTGTTAGCAAGATGCGCCGTATATAAAATTGAGCCGCCGGAAACCGGAGGAGGGCAGAGCAGCGAGAAGAGTGGCCATGCCGTTGCATCTTTCTTTCTTCTTTTCTTTCTTTCTGTTTTCCGTTCTTCCGTTCTTGCGTTCTTCTCTTCTCCTCTCTCTGCCGTCTGCCCCTCCCCCTCTACCCCACATGGCATTGCTCCAGGGAAGTGAGTACTTACGACACCAGTGGTCGACTTCTCGTGGCTGTTCTTGCCGGAGACCTTGAAGGCAACATTGTTGGGGGTGTTGCTCTTGACCTCGAGGGTACCAGCCGACAGGTGGTAGAAGTCACGGTTGAGCAGCTATCGAGGTTGGGAAATGAGTGTTAGCGACCAGTCAAGACAGATTGCGCAAAAAAGAAGCCAAAATAGCGGTTGTCCAAGCAATGGACGGGAAGGGGAACCCCTCTGCCGGAAGACAGGAAGACAGGAAGACAGGAGGACAGGAACAGGGACTCACATCGTTTGCCGCCTTGGCGATGTCCGAGAAGTTGGGGACCGACATGGTGAAGAATTCGGGATTGGATTGTGCTTGGGAGGGATCGTTGGGAGGAGGGAGGGCGGGAGAGAGTTTGCGGGAAGTAGAATTAGGGAAAAAAAAAAGATGCGAAGCCAGGCGTCGAGAGCTGCTGTGTGTGGAGCGTTTCCTCGTCCTGCCCTGGCCGTCTGTCCGGGCCTGAGTGAATTTTGGTTGAGAAATTTAGTGGAGAAAGGCTCTTCGGCTTAAACCGGGCGCAAGAAAATACAATCGCTGTAGGAGTTAGCCAACAGTTGTGCCCTGGCAACGGCGGCAGCCAGACGTTGGATGCCCCACGTGGCCGATTGGGTCACGTGATATGGATCCCCTGTCAATCTGGCTGTAAGTACACCGAAGCACGTAACGGTCTGGCGTTTGCGGGATGACTAGGCTGTGAACATGACTGTAAATATGGCTGTGAACATGGCATGGGATCGTGTACGGCGTACTGAGCATGTATTCGTATGTGAGGTACGGAGTACTTGCACGCAACTCTAGACCGTGTCTCGCTCGCACGATCGTCACCCATGGGAAACTGGACAGTTGTAATAGAGGTCAACTAATATGGTGAAACAAGTGTAAAGTGTACTCCGTAGTCCTCTATAAGATACAAGCAATAACATGGGACGAGTAGGAGTACCTCAGTCTCCCACCGAGGTCACGTGACCTACCAGTCTGGACCCGTTTTTAGGGAGACGGCATAGCTCAAACGCTCAGCTCTTTTTGTCACATTTCAGCAACCGATAATAGTCTGAGGCTAGCCTCCACTGAGACACTGCACGGATGGACAAGGCAAAGACACGCCCGCCGCTGGTCGACGCCAGGCCCAATGTGACGAAACGATCGGCAGCCGACGAGCTCCAGGACGGCTCCGAGTCCAAAAGACCCAAAACCTTTCATCAAGAGCCGATCGAGACGGCCAAGACGCCGGCCGAGGCAGAGGCCCAGCCAGAGACCCAGCCGCCAACACTGGCCAGGATTCCCTTTCCAGAAAAGGCATGTTAGTGCCGTCTCCATGTACGCCGTGGCGGCCCTTCTAATTCGTTTGGTAGCCGGCCGTGCTGGAAGAACGACGAGGCGACATCCAGCTCCGCGTCGTCAACAATGACGGCAGCAAGGAAAGCAATATCATCCTGACCGGCCTCAAGTGCCTCTTCCAAAAGCAGCTCCCGAAAATGCCCAAAGACTACATTGCCCGCCTCGTCTACGACCGCGCCCACCTGTCGCTTGCCATCACCAAACTGCCCCTCGAAGTCATTGGCGGCATCTGCTTCCGCGAGTTTCGCAACCGCAAGTTTGCCGAGATCGTCTTCTGCGCCGTCTCCTCCGACCAGCAGGTCAAGGGCTACGGCGCCCATCTCATGGCCCACCTCAAGGACTACGTCAAGGCCACCTCCCCCGTCATGCACTTCCTGACCTACGCCGACAACTACGCCACCGGCTACTTCCAGAAACAGGGCTTCACCAAGGAAATCACCCTCGACAAGTCCGTCTGGATGGGCTACATCAAGGACTACGAGGGCGGCACCCTCATGCAGTGCTCCATGGTGCCCCGCGTGCGCTATCTCGAGCTCGGCCGTCTGCTTCTTAAGCAGAAGGAGACCATCCGGGCCAAGATCCAGACCATGAGCAAGAGCCACATCGTCCACGACCCCGCCCTGCTGTGGCCCAACGGCGTCGTCGCGCCCATCGATCCCCTGTCTATCCCGGCTATCCAGGCCACCGGCTGGTCCCCGGACATGGACAAGCTGGCCCGCGAACCGCGCCACGGACCGCACTTTAACGAGCTTCGCCGGTTCCTGTACCAGGTCCAGAACCACAAGCAGGCCTGGCCCTTCCTCGTCCCCGTCAACAAAGACGAGGTCCCCGATTACTACAACGTCATCACGGCGCCCATGGACCTGTCCACCATGGAAGAGCGGCTGGAAAAGGACTTTTACACGACGCCCAAGATCTTCGTGGACGACCTGAAGCTCGTCTTTGGCAACTGCCGCAAGTACAACGACCCTACGACCGTCTACCACAAGTGTGCCGTTCGCCTGGAGAAGTATATGTGGAGCCTCATCAAGGAGATCCCCGAGTGGTTCGAGCTGCTGGAAGACTGACCGCCGTGCATTCTCTGCTTTTGTGCATCGCCCGTGGTCGGGCGGCTAGCGAGGCGTACAAGATACCATGGGAGATACCAGTGTGCATAGGAACGAACATTTTTGCATCTATCCAGTCCATTTCCTTTCAGTTGCCCCCAAGTGAATCCAGTTTTATATACAGAGGAAAAACAGTCTATGGCCGCTGTCTATCGAACATGACAAGGACAGAGGCGCTCTCTCTGAACTTCTCTGACTACGTGGGAACAGCGCCGCTCGCTTACGCGGCGTTCTCATACTTGGCGTTGTGGGTGGAGATGGCCCTAGCAATGTCAGTCCGTCGCTCGTTTCGGGGGGAAGGGCGCACTGTCGGGCTGTAAACTCACCGTCCGCTCGGGTCCGTCTGGTTCGACCACGTCGGCGTCCACCGCATGACGGTGGAGGCGCACGACTGCGGGAAGTGCTCGTCAAACATGAGACGGTACCAGTAGGCCTCCTTGGAGTCCGGGATGTCGTCACCCCACTCGGGCTTGGGGTTCTTCATCATCTCGTCCGTCACCTGCAGCTCGGCGTTGTCCTTGAGCGCGTCGATCCATCCGTATCCGACGCCGTCCGAGAACTGCTCCTTCTGGCGCCAGAGGATCTTCTCCGGCAGGTACGGCGCCGTCTCCGGCTCGTCCGTCGTGTCAAACGCCTTGCGCAGAATGTACTTCTCAATGCGCTCCTTGGTGTGCATCTTCTCCTGCGGGTCAATGCCCATGGCCACCTCGAGGAACTGCTTGTCGAGGAAGGGCACGCGCGCCTCGAGGCCCCAGGCCGACGTCGACTTGTTGGCGCGCAGGCAGTCCGACAGGTGCAGGTTCTTGACCCGGCGCACCGTCTCGTCGTGCAGCTCCTCCTTGCTGGGCGCGTTGTGGAAGTACAGGTAGCCGCCAAAGATCTCGTCGCTGCCCTCGCCGCTCAGCACCATCTTGATGCCCATGGCCTTGATCTTGCGCGACAGCAGGTACATGGGCGTCGACGCACGGATGGTCGTCACGTCGTACGTCTCCAGGTGGTAGATGACGTCCGACAGCGCGTTGAGGCCGTCCTCGATCGTAAAGGTCATGACGTGGTGCTTGGTGCCCAGGAACTTGGCCACCTCCAGCGCCGCCTCGTTGTCGGGCGAGCCCGGCAGGCCAATGGAAAACGAGTTGAGCTGTGGCAGGTACGTCACTGTCGACAGCGTGTTCTCGTCGTCAATGCCGACCAGACCCTCGCCCCGGTCCATGTTGTCCTGGTTGTCGCCCTCGGGCGCGCCAAAGGACGCCGGCTCCTTGCCGCCGTTGGCCTCGGCGAGACGGCGCAGGCGCAGGGTCTCGCGCTGGGCAATGGACGCCACCAGGCTCGAGTCCAGGCCGCCCGACAGCAGCACGCCGTACGGGACCTCGGCCATGAGCCGTTTCCGCACGGACCGCTCAAGCGTCGTGCGGATCAGCTTCAGGTCGAGCGGCGCCGTGGGCACATTCTTGGGGTCCCACCACGTGGGCTGGAAGTAGCGCGTGGTCTGGCCCGTCAGGCTGTCGTAGATGTGGCCCGGCAGGAAAGTCTCGATCTTGTCGCACACGGGGTGCAGGCACTTGAGCTCCGAACCAAAGTACGTCGTCTTGGACTGGTCGGACTTCCAGCCCTGGTAAAAGGGAATGACGCCAATGGGATCCCGGGCTGCTATTGTCCGGTCCAGGTTCTTGTCGTAGAGGACAAACGAGAACATGCCGTCCAGGTACTTGGGGGCATCGAGGCCGTACTCCATGTACTAGGGCATGCAGGGTTAGCCGGTGTTTCGGACCCCACGGGTGAACGGGTGGATCCCGATAGGACGCGCAAGGACGCAGCATGACTCACCAGAGGAATGATCACCTCGCAGTCCGAGGTGGTCTTGAAGTGGTAGGGCGTCTTGAGGTTCTTGCGGATCAGACGATGGTTGTAGATCTCGCCGTTGACGGCCAGAATGATGCTCTCATCGGCGTTGGTCAGCGGCTGGGCACCGCTCTCTGTACATGTCAGTCTCGTTTCCACCCTGGCTTCTGTTTCCGGAACGAGAAGGAGAAATACGCACCAACACCGACGATGCTGAGACGCTCATGGCACAGGACTGCAAGGTCAGCACGAAACATTCCCATCATTTTCTGGACGCATACGTACTCGTGTTGTTGCAAATAACGTTACCGCCTAGATGTTTGATTTCTCGTCAGTATGCGTGTCAAGAGAACGGGAAGCAGCAGCAGATGCTCACTCCAATCAGGGCCACGATGCCGGATCCTGTGATTTTGTCAGCTTAAACGCAAGAACAGAGCACAAAAGCAGGGGGACCAGGGACATACGACTTGGCCAGCCGAAGCGCCGTCGGCTTGAAGCGCAGGACGTCGGGGTGACTGGACAAGTGTTAGCAAGAACCGTTCAATTGGCCCTGGAAAAACGTTCCAGAGGCGTTGGCGAGGCATTGGCGAGGCCCGAGACATGGCAGCGCAGGTGAGAGCCCGCGCAACAAGTATGACTCAGTGGCCTCAGCGCCAAAAGAGGAGAGGACACGACGTACCAGTGACAAGCAAAGATGCCACACATGGTGAAAAATCAGAGAATTCAGCCGGATATACTTTTGAGGAGTGCCTGAAGGCTTGGAGAGCTCTGGAAAGCTGTCAGTCGCGATCTGGGCCAGGACCAGAGGAGATTTCTATGATTTCGAGGCGAAAGCACTGACCTGTGACGTAAACGGGCCACACCGCGAGCAGATGTGGGGTCGGCACAAAAAAGGGAAGAGAAGAATACGAAGAAGAAAACCACGAGACCTGCTTCTCACGAAAACAGAGAGAAGAGAAGGGAGAAGATGGTGGAAGATGTTGGTGACTGGTTCGGGTCCAGAAAAAAGAGTAATGTGTCACACTATCTAGTTTTTATTTTACGAATGTCTCCTTAGCCGTTCCCTTGATAAGATAGAACGAGCCCCTCCATATGACTGGCGTTCAGCGATCCAACAACTGTAAAAACCCAGGAAAAAAAGAAAACTAGCGCCTATTAGTCCTGTTCGCTGTGCTTTCTGCGGGCGTTTAAGCAGCGAGCTAGCGATTTCAATCTGCTGTATTCTCATTTGTTGCCGGTATCGGCAGAGCCTCTTTCCCGTGGCTGGTGGGGCCCTACGACGTGAAGACCGAGACCGCCAGGCTGTGCTGTGCATGTCGGCTGCACGTGTCTGCGCGTGGACCTGCCCAAGGGTAAGGTATACGTCACGTGATAGTTCATGTAGGTCATGTAGGTCATAGCAGCATCATAGTATTCTGACTTGGAGGTCAGGCATAGAGTAAAAACGACAGGATTCCACTGAAACCGGTAGGCGGCGTGCTCAAAGGCTCTCTTCAGTAGCACGGGCAAGCTCCTTCTCGCGCTGCTGGGATCTCCAATTGATCAGCTCCAATCCCTTGTACCGGGCTTCAATCGTATCGCGAAGCCAGAAGATACACGAGTTTGACAACCGTATATTCTTGAAGTCGGGGTCCATGATGGCCTCCTTCAAGGAATCGCTGACCCCACAAGCTGCCAGGCACTGCTTCCATTCCTCATCGTCGTCAGTGCATGCATCCTGGTTTTTTTCCAGGTGGCCGATTATAAACTCGATGAATGTAACTTGAACCCCCCCATCGTCGGTGTCAACTTCACGAACAGGGCCAGTCGATGGCCAGTGGGTCCATTCGTTCCAGAGCTCGGCTGCCTTCTGTCCTGATATCCCCATGTAAATCAACGCGTCGTGAGAGATTAGCTTTCTGGGAATTGTTGCGAATGAGGCAGCAGTAGCAGAAGGGGCTATGTTGACATTGAGCGGCAGCCCATTATACTCATTCTGAACATAGCTGAGGCAGCTCTTGTAGATCCGCTGGGATCCCGAACTTTCGCTGGGATGGAGTAGGCCATGACTTTGCAGGTTTGCCGTGTCAAGAGGCCCAAGAATGTCTCTGTGTCCTTCCATCTAGAGAATGAATTAGTATCCGATATATTGTGAATTCAAAGATGCTTACCGTTGAGAAATGGATGTTAATTTGTTGGCACTCTAAAGACGATGATCATCAAACGAAAGAGAATGGGAGAAGACAAAAAGAGCACAAAAAGAACAAAGAGGGGTCGAAGATTTTCTTAAATACCACAGCGTGTGTGTCGTCTGAAGTATATATTCTTGAGTCGCTCCTTCCCTTGGAGCAAAACTTCCTGCACTGACCTCGATTTTGCTGGTCACGCTAAGACAATACCTCATTTACTAGTGATTTACGTGGCTATTCAAGTACTCCAATATCGCACGGCCTTACCTCTCGCTTCCCAGGCCAGTTTCCTGCATTATTAAGCAATGGTACCCGGCCACCTTTACCGTCAATAAGAGTGAAATATCCAGTTTAGTTGGAGGAGGACCTCGAAGGCTGGCAGCCCATATACTTCAACTGTGCTGAACAGTGATGATGTACTGCAAAGCCGGCCGGTTTCATGACAGCGAGACGCAAAAGAAAACACTCGCTACTCACGATCCTTGAGAACAGAAGCGGCTGACTGACAAGATCAAGAGCGAATTCGTCGTTGCTGGAAACGTAGTCAAGTTTGGGCAAAAAACACCTGCAACAAAATTTCTCGATACGGGCGACTGCTTGCTTGTTGAAGCAGCTTCGGAGGATAGAGTGTGGGGGATTGGATTCACTGCCCAAGAGGCCATGCGGCATACAAACCAGCAACGCTGGGAGAAAATAGATTAGGAAAGGCACTGATGGAGGTTAGGAACAGTTGCGAGCTTGATCGCTTGGAAAGGGCAGAAAGAAAATAATTAGGATTCGGTAAGATCGTTCAGATCGTGGAGATCGTGGAGATCGTTGAGATCATTGAAACCGCCGAGGATCCCTTCGTGAGGTGGCTGGACGAAGGCCTCCGCAGGGCTAGGGGCTTTCTGAAGTTCCTTTCTGACTTTTGCAATGAAATTGTACACATCTTGCTGAAAAGGGATCATGCCTTCTTCTCGCAGCGTGGCGAGGATATCCCGCGATTTTGTGCCGGCGGCCACCATGGCCGTGATTATGCTTTTCTCCGACTCCGTAAAGGTGCGATGGACGGGGTGAGCGCGGGCTGGCGTTGGCGGGTGGTTGTGTGTAGAAAATTGGGCGCCTTGGCGGTGGCATACAGTCCATGTCCCGTCTGCCATTTCCTTGGCCAGCAACGAATAAGGGCAGCCTGTACACCGTGTGGTGGTCCGTCTCTGCCTCTTACGTTCCAGGCTTGGCGGCCGGCCGGATTGGTCGCAGGCGTAGTATACCACAAGTCGGCCATTGGGCCGGGCATTGGATCGTTGGGTAATGAAGGCACATCCGTGGATGGCTGCCCAGGCATTGATGGATTGGAGTAGTTCTTGCCTTGAATTGTATGTCGCTTCTGGCGGCAGTGCCTCTGCACTGACTGGCTGGGCGGTAGCCATCAGGACAGAGGATTTGACGAGAGGACGAGTTATTGGAAAAACGAGCGACGAAAGGGGGAAATGTGTGTGTTTACTCTCTACAATCAAGGTATTGAGCCCTCTGGGACGTGCGTGAATTTAACACCGCTTATATAAGAATCACGTGACACTATTGCCACAGGATGTGACCCTATTGGATCCGTCATGCACCCATCGGATGCCTCGAATATGCTTGTACTCTGTACCCTGCCGCACTCGCATCGGAATTGTCCGCATGGACGGGAACAAGAGATAGGGGCCCATTGCATCGCATGGCATGGGACGCATGTGGCGTGCTGCTCTTGTGCGATACTCGCTGCATCCACGGAACATCACGTGACTTCACGAAATATTCGCACGGCCGTCTTTGGAACCGCAGCCTCGTTTCCCAAGCCATCTGCTTTTGCATGCTAACACAGCGCCACAGGAGCATATTCCTGCCATGCGGCCTACATTACGGCCCGGCTTCTCTCGATTGGTCGGACCTGGCGTAGCGGGTCAGCCGTTGCGGTGGGCTCGTGGGCCGACATCATGGCTGTCCAGCCTGGGCCGCCTGGGCCGCCCAGACAGCCTGACCGGCCGGCGGTCGTTTGCCAGCCGGCCTGACGGGCCAGAGGCCCCGCAGCGAGCGAGGCGGCTGCCGTCCGGCAAGGCGTTTGCCGGGGCCGCCGCCGTGGGCTCGCTCGTTTTCGCCTACCAGTGTCTGGCCGACGACACGGACGCCAGCCGGACGGCGCGTGGCCTGAATGGCGAGACCTTTGTGCCGTTTGTGGTCGTCGCCCGCGAGCCCGTCTCGGCCACGGCGGTCGTGCTGACGCTGCGCCCGGTGCCCGAGACGCCGCCGGCCGCCCGTGCGGCCACGCGCGCCGCCCTCGCCGCGGCGCGGCAGCGTCGCGGCACGTGGGCCGTCGAGGCGAAGCAGCCGCAGCTGCAGATCGCGCGAGAGTACACGCCGCTGCCGGTGGACGCAGACGACGAGAAGGACTGCACGGTGCGGCTGTTTGTGCGCGTCGTGCCCGGCGGCGAGATGTCGCGGTACCTGGTGCAGCGGGCCGTGGGCGAGACGGTCAGCCTGCGCGGGCCACGGCCGGGCTTTGACGTGGCCCGGCGGCTGGGCGGCGGCGGCGAGCGCGTGGTCTTTCTCGCCGCCGGGACGGGCATTGCGCCGGCGCTGCAGGCGGCCGACGCCGTCCTGGGCGACGCGACTAGGACGCACCAGAACACGGCCGTCACCATTCTGTGGGCCAACCGGCGGCGGCAGGACAGCGACGGCTATGATCGCGTGGACACGCCCGCTGTGGTCAGTCCGATTGTGCGGAGTCTGCAGGCGATGCAGCAGCAGTACGGCCACGACCGGCTGCAGGTGCGCTGCTTCGTCGACGAGGACCAGACGTTTATCACGGAGGCAGCCGTGCGGGCCAGTCTGGGGACGGACAAGACAGACAGGGATCAGACGTCGTGGTGGCCGTGGCGACAGCGAGAGTCGTCACCGCCGGCACAGACAGCGTCGCCCGTGGCAGGAAAACAAGACTGCTCGTACCACTCGGCAGCTGTGCTAGAGAAGCTAGAAGCAGACCCCGACGAGGAGGGCAAGGCGGTCTGTTCCTGTGTTCCATCGACAGGAGCCGCAGGACAGAACCTGGTCATGGTCTCTGGCCCGGACGGGTTTGTGTCGTATTGGGCTGGACCGAAGCGGTGGGCCGGCGGCCAGGAACGCCAGGGGCCGGTGGGCGGCATACTGGGGCGGCTGAAGAAGGCCGGACTATTGGCAGATTGGCTGGTGTTGAAGCTGTGAGGAAAAGTTTAGACACACATCAGTGTTGGAAAAGGCCAAGAAATCTTTTAAACGGATGGGAAATGCAAATGTATTGATACATGAACGCCAACAAGAGCAAGACGACAAATGAGACGAAGAAAATGGATCAGCGATGATCGTACAGCCACGGAAACAGGATGGAAACAAAATGAAACAAAGAAAACAAAGAAAACAGAGAGCAAACGCTCTTATAGCAATGGCCTCCAAAGCAATGCCCAAAACAAAAGCCCTCCCAAATGCTCCTTGCTCGCAGTCTATATGCTCTGCACCTTGCGGTAGGCGGGCGGCCGCATGGTGCGCTGGATGAGTTTGCCCGCATAAGGCGGCACCAGAGAAATGGCGCAGATGGCCGTCACACGCCAGAGGAAGCCCCTGATGGTCAGTAGAGGACGGGCAGAGAGAAGAGCAGAGGAGTACTTACAGTGTCACCACATAACTCAGATCGAAATACCCCCCGAGAAACGGCACCGTCACGACATACAGCAAAAAGGTGCCGACGATGCAGAGGATCATGAAAAGATGCCAGGTCGTGATCTCAATGGCCACCATGAGCAGCTCGTTGAGCACGAGCGCCGTGTAGCTGACGGCCACCATGCGCGGTCCGTCGACCGACGTCAGCAGCTGCGACAGGCCCTGGATCATGCAGCCCTGGTAGACGGAGACGAGGACCCAGACGAAAAAGGTGCGGTACGACAGCGACCGGCCCTCGGTCAGCTCCTTGTACAGCTCCGGGAACAGGCTCGCGAGGCCCTCGTCGACGTCCTTGTCGAGGACCAGCGACAGCACGGGCATGGCCGTGTAGATGGTCGCATAGCCGACCATCAGCCAGTCCTTGTAGAGGCCGTCCGGCTCGAACTGGATGGCGATGCTGTACATGGTCTGGCACACGGCGATGATGAGGCCACGGTGGATGACGAACTGCGCGAGCTTCGCGCTGCGCTTGTAGCTGTTGCGCCCGTGCCACACCAGCAGCTTTGTGAGGTGGCAGAACTGCGTAATGGAAAAGTCGGCCGCCAGCGACGCCTGCCGGCCCTCCTTGCCGACGATGCCGACGCCGACGTCGGCCGCCTGGATCATGGACACGTCGTTGCCGCCGTCGCCGATGCAGCAGACGCGCTTGTGCGTGTACTCGCGGATCAGCCGCGCCATGTCTGCCTTCTGCGTCGGCGAGCACCGGCAGGCCACGACCGTCGGCAGCCGCACGGCGGCCGCGATAAACGCCTCGCGATGATGAGTCAGCAAAAGACCGAGGCTCTCGCCGTCGATCAGCAGGCACGCGTCCGGCTTGCCGCGCAGAAAGTCGAGGTGCTCCTGGGCGCTGCTCGCGCGCTTCAGCTTCGTCACGGTGTAGATAAACTGGCCGCGCGCCACCAGCTTCGCGCTGATGGCGACGCACCGCGCCGTCTCGACCTTGTCGCCCGTCAGCATCCAGATCTTGATGCCCGCGTTCCGCAGCAGCTCCAGCGACGGCTTCACATCCCGCTGCAGCTTGTCCTCGACGCCCGTCACGCCCAGCAGCTCCAGGTCGCGCTCCAGGTGCTGCGCCACCACCCGCTGCATCCCGGCCTCGCGGCCGGCCATCGCCAGCGACGCCTCCTGGAACCGCCGCGAAAACTCCCGGTACTGCTCGGCCGACAGCCGCCGCCGGCCGACCACGAGCGTCCGCAGGCCCTCGCGCGCCATGTTGGCCGTCTCCTCGTCCAGCCAGTCGTTGGCAGCCACAATCGACGCCATCACCGTGTCGGCGCCCTTTTGGAAGAACCAGATCTCGCCCTCGTCGAGGTTCGGGGACGTCGACGCTGTTTCCTGCGGCTGTCCCAAGAACTGCACGATGATGCCCATCCGCTTGCCCTCGGACGTGAACGGGAACACCTCCAGGATCCGCACCTGCACCACCGTCCGGCCCGTCTCGACCGACTCCAGCGTCATGCCCTTGCGGTCGCGGTTCGCCAGCCGCAGGCCCACGGCCTCGGTCCAGCGCACAATGGCAATCTCGTCGGGCGACGACGCCTGGTACGACGTCACCATCTGGCCACTCTCGTCCTCGTCCACCGTCGGCGTCACGTTGTGGCAGAGCGCGAGCGCCAGCACAATATCACGCACGCGGGCGCCGATCTCGCGGCGGGTCCGTGTGGCGCCGGCATTGGCGCCCGAGGAAAAGGTCGACGACGGCGTCACCAGCGCCGTCGTCCCGGCCTCCGCGTTGGCAAAGCCCTGCCGGACGTAGGCAGCCACCTCGTCCATGGCCTCGTTCGCATACGACACCGTGCCGACGTGGATCTTCTTCATGTCCATCTCGTTCTGCGTCAGCGTGCCCGTCTTGTCGCTCAGCAGGTACTCGATGCGGCCCAGGTCCTCTGGAATCGTGCTGGTGCGCACCACGGCCCCCGGCATGCCGGGATCCCGCTGGATGAACCACGAATAGACGCTCTTGCCGAGATCGAGGTTGACCCGCAGGCTGATGGGCACAATGGTCGAGAAGAGCACGAGGAAGCGCATGATCTTGACATACCACACGCTGCCGGTGGTCTCCTCGAAGCCCTCGAGCATGACGAGGATGATGGACAGGGCCAGCGTCAGGGCGCAGAGGATCTTGGTCAGCGAGTTGATCTCGTACTCGAGCAGGCCCGTCTTGGACCGCGACGGCGCCGTCGACAGGGCCGAGCGCGTCTGCGGCCCCGTGTACACGATGACGGCGTAGGTCGTGGCGTGGGAGGCAATCACCGTGTTGGCCCAGGCCGTGTTGTCAATGGACAGCGGCACGGACGCCTTGGGGGTCTCGTCGTCGGCGTCGGCGTCGTTGTTGGCGTGCTGCAGGGGCGTGCTCTCCATCGCGTGGCTGCGAGACGCCAGCAGTTCCAGCGTGCCGGCAAACTCGTTGACCTTGCGGTCCGGCTTGCCGCCGGTCACGCGGAGCCGCACAAACTCCTCTGTGGGCAGCTGCTGCGACAGCGGAGACGCCAGCCGCAGTTTCCAGTCCGTCTCGCCGTCCAGCTGATCTGTGCGGATAAACGTCTCCCCGCCAGCGCCGCCACTCTCGGCCGGCGCCGGCGCCGGCGCTGGCTCGACAGCCCTGCTGCTCGTGGCCGGCTCGTCGTGGTCGACCAGCAAGAGCGTGCTCTCCCCCGCCGCTGCCGGCGTCTCGGTGTCGTGGTCGTGGTCGTGGTCCTGATCGTGGCCGTGAGCGTCTTGCGACATGCACTTGAGAATGACGACGTCGGCGGGCACGCGCTGGCCCTTGGTGAGTTTCAGGACGTCGCCGACCTTGAGGTCGCGGGACTTCTTGGACACCTGGATGACGTGCGACGAGGGCTGCAGCGGGTTCGGAAGACCGTCGCCCTCGAGCTGCTCCTCCTCTTCCTGGATGTCGGACAGGTGTTCGCGCTCGGCATGGAGGCGCCGCCTCTGGGCTTTGGTGGACGAGGCGGAGCGCAGGGTCTTGCGCGGCCGCAGAAAGGTGCCCTTGACGGGATCGGTGAACTGGATGGTGGCGTATTCCTCGGCGTTGGCCTCGTTGTCGCGGCGGCGGCGCTCGACGTCGTCGTAGGCCTCCTTGCCGAGGGTGATGGCCAGCACAAAGGCCAGGGGGGCAATATAGGTGCTGAGGTAGCCGATGCGCAGGGCCGGGATGGCCTGGGAGAGGGCGACGAGCAGAAAGTACATGTTGAAGAAGAAGGAGAACTCGTTGTAGAGGGTGACGGGCAGAAAGGACCAGGCCGTGTACTTGGCATTGGAGATGATGTTGGGGGGGAACCGGGTCATCTGGGTCGAGCCGACGGCGACCAGCCGGGCTGTGGACGGGTCGTCGTCTTCCTGCAGGTCGTCCTCGTCGTCGTCGGTGGCCAGAGCGTTGCTGCCGCCGCCGCCGCCGCCGGCCGGGCCGCCGGAGCCGGACATGAAGCCGGGCAGCCGCAGGGTGGTGGCGAGGGAGTGGAGTTTGTCCTGGGCAAAGGAGCGACGCCTGCGTCCGGAGCCAGAGCCGGAGCTTCCGGAGCCGTTGGATTCCCGCAAGAGCGGTGCATTGTCGTCGTCGGTCAGGGCGTCGGAGCTGCGGCGGGCGGAAGGACTGCCGAGCTCGTCGTCGAGCAGGCCGTGGGCATCGGCATCGCCAGACGACAGACGGTCGGCACCGGCGCCGAGCTCGCCGTAGCCACGGGCCCGGTTGGCAGCACGCCGTAGTCCGCCCATGCGGAGGGTGCGGAGGGCGATGCGGGTCGGGCGTTCGCCAGTAGAGGAAGAGGTGGCGGTGGCGGTGGCGGCAGCAGCAGCACGGCGGCCGGCGTGGGGAGAAGATACGGCAGGCTGGGCAGTCTTGGGGTCGAGCTCGTCAAGGTCGAGCTCGAGGTCGGAGTCGGAGTCGGAGTCGTCCAGAGGTTGGGGTGGCTCGCGAGGGGGGCGGTAAGGAGGTGAAGAAGGCATTCCGCATCGGGTCGCGTCCTCGAAGAGGAGGAAAGGAGGGAGAAAAAAAAGAAACGATAAAAGAAGGAAATGATAATAGATAAAAAGACAAAAATAAGACAAAAAAGAAGGAAAACTGGGTCACGGTGCCGGCAGATGAGGAATTAGACGCTGCAGCCGGACGATCTGCTCATGGTGCATCACCTGTGGCAGCGAAACGCGGCGGTCGGGGGGAACGAGATGGAGAGGTCAGCTTAGAGGGGGGGTGATCAGGAGGCGGTTTTGCCTGATCGACGACCTGTTTTTGCGTAGATTTGCAGCGTGTGATTCGCGGAGGCGTGTGTGGGTTTTGGGGAGGGGATGCGTTGGCTGGTGTGGATGTCAGCGCAGGCGAGAATGTGTTTCGTGGGCCCGCGAGGTCTCTTGACCGTGGATGTTTGGTTTGGCGATATATCTGGGGCGAGGGATGTTGGAGGCCTTAGCTGGCATCTGCGGCGATGGCGCTCTGAAACAGCGAAACGAATGCCCTGCGTCATGCTTAGAGCCACAGGGGTGGCAAGCCACAGTTGAGCCACAGTATACGTAAGCGGGACGAGACGAGGCAGTGTACGCAATACGCGGATTTGAGTACGACGAGAAGTAAGATACAGGGCACTGTGCAACTCCGTGCGAGTACTCCGTAGTTACTGAATACAGCACTCGTACGATCCCTACAGGGGCTCCCGGGCTTACGGCGTCCGCGAAGCTCCGCAGGTGGGCCTGTCAGAAACCGCTAGGCGGGATTTATAGTGCATGGACAGGGAAGATGAGGACAGTTTGGCGATTTTGGCACTAACGTGGCATCCCTGCGAGCTTCTCTCCTCTTCCGCTGTTGCTTTTTTCCCATGGAATTTCTTCATGGGACCACTCTCAACACGTCTTGCCTCTATCGAATCCGGTCTCGTCGCGCCCTTCTCGCATCGTTTCTTCTGCAGCACTTGTTGTTTTCCGCCTGTCCATCGCATTCCACCCCTCCTGCGCGCGCACTCCAAAAAATGCCAGGCGCATTCTAATCCTGTCGTCCTGTTGTCCTCTGGTCCTGTCGTCGCTCTTTTTTCGGCTGCCCAGAAATTACTGTCTAATAATATCTTACGTCGCGTCAGTGTCATCCTTTTTGGGGCTTTCTCTTTTTTCTCTTTTTTTCTCTTTTCTCTTTTCTCTTTTTGGCCCCCCTTTGGGACGATCTCTTGTCTGCCTATCACGCACTCCAAGATTCCGCCGCGCTGACCTTTTCAGTTTCTCTTTCTCGTCATTGCTTCTCTTGTTTTCTCGTTTATCCTTTTAATACCCCTTTGCTTTCTGTTCAATCGCCATGGCCGACGATCCCAACGCGACGGCCCAGCCTGCATCCATGCCGGATGCTGCCGTCGATGCCCCGGCTCAGCCGCCTGCATCCACATCCGCTGTGGAACCGGCCACGGTGTCTGCCGAGACGCCAGACTCTGCACCTGTCGAACCTGTCCAGTCGGCAGAGGTCGGTCCCGAGACCGTCGCCGAAGCCGTCACCAGCGTTCTCGAGAACGACGACTCGGCCATTGATGCCTGGACAGGTGGGGGCGATGACGCGGAGCCTGCGCCTGTGGCTGCGTCTGCGGATGCATCTGCGGATGCGGATGCAGATGCGGCTGCGGACGTGGACACGGCTGTTCTGCCCGCTCCTGCAACCGATGACGCAGCTGTCGATGCATGGCTTCCAGAATACGAAGCCGCCAGTCCCTCGTCCGAACTCCCCGTCTCTCCTCCGCCTGCCGATGCATCCATCGACGGGGCCGTGGACGCCTCGGAAAAGGCCTCGGCCTCGGACCGCAAGCTGAAACACACCAGCAACGTCTCCTTCACCCGCACCGTCACCAACGACGTCAACTGGGACGTCGAGGACAGCGAGACCGACATGAGCATCTCCCGGAGCGACACAGACCCTTTCAAGCACATGTCTCCCACCGACCGCACAAACTCTTTTCCGCCTGTCCCGCCCCGGGAAGCACCCGAAAAGACGGAACTCGCGTCCCCTGGATTCGACGACGCTCCATTTACCGAGAACATTGGCATTGACCATCCCTATGTGGGCGGAAACGTGGCGCCTGTCGACGTGGAGGAAGTCGATGCGCGCTACGAAGAGGGCATTCCGTTGATGTGGAACGACGAAACAAACGAGACAAACGAGGCAAACGAGGCAAACGAGGCAAAAGACACAAATGATACAAAAGACACAAACAGGATACAATCCCCGCCCGAGACCAAGGACCCGTTCGACGAGGATGTCGTCGACGACTTTTACAATAATGTTGGACCCGTCGAGTCGCCAGAACCTGCCGAGCCGGTCTTGGAGCGGAAATCGACCATGCAGGTCCTCGAGGCCATGAACGTCGGTCCTTTGGGTCCGGAAGCACCGAGCAAGAATTACTCGGACCTGTCTGCCATGACAGAAGAGCCGGAGGAGATGTCTGCCGAGGAGGCCGAGCCCGAGGAGGCCAAGGAGGCCGAGGAAGACGAGTCGAAAGAGCCCAAGGCCAAAGCCGAGAGCAGTACAGACTTGGCTGCACAATGGGCTGCGGCCCTGGCTGAAGACGACGACGACGAGCTGCTGGAAGACGCCCCCCCTGAACCACATACGGCCGTGACAGACCCGGCTGCCTTTTTTGGCGACGACGACGAGGGCTTTCTCGACGACATTGTAGAGGATGCGTCTGCACAACCACCAGCACAGCCTTCTCAGCCTCCTCAGCCTTCTCAGGCACCCTCCAATCGATACGTCCCGGCCGCCGCCCAGGCGGCCCAGACGCCGCAACAAAAACCGGCCAACCCCTACCTGCCCAGCGCCACCTTTCCCGCCGCACAGCCCGTCGTCCCCTCTCCCTACACGGCTCCCGGACAGCCGCCCAGTCAGTTCCCCATGAATTATGGCGTGAATGCCGGCCTGTCCGCACAGAAGCCGCCCGCACAGCCTACCCTTCCCCGGGCCCAGAGTTTTGCCGACAAGTCCAAGGGCGGCTATCACTCGCCCTACGATTTGCCCATGGACGTCGTGAAGCCCCGGAAGAGGCCCAGCATGCAGCACCTGCCAAAGGCCCCAGAACCCGTCTCGGCACCGCCACAGGGACCACATCCACCCCGAAGCAACAGCCTGCCGCCGCCGCCAGGTGCCTCGCCGGCCGCTGCTGCCGCTCCACACCCGCATTCTTCGCAGACGAGCCACCCGAGCTTCTTTGAGGACTTGCCCATGGTCTCCAAGCCTCGGCCGGCATCGCGGCACAGCCAGCCCTCGCCGGTCCAGGCCAACCCCTACGGACCTCCTCAGACTCCCCCGATTCAGCCTCCGCCTGTACCGGCCGCCCACACATTTGCTCCGCCGCCACCGCCGCCTGCACAGGCCCATTACGCGGCGGCCCCGTCGCAAAACCATACGCATACGCCAGAAGAAGCATCCAACGGGCCCGAGATTTCCCTCGTGGCCCCTCCGCGCGTCAACCCCTATGCGCTCCTGCAGTCTAACCTGGCACCCCAGGCCAGCACGCCTCATGCTCCTGCCTCGACGCGGTATTCGCCCTCGCCGAACCAGACACTGCACGCCAACGGTGCTCCACCCACCAGCCGGTACTCTCCAGCGCCTCCAGGCCGCCAGCCCTCGGGCGGGTATGCGCCGGTCACGCCTGGCGTGACGCCTCCGATGCTGCCGCACATGCCGCGGACGTCCAGTCCGCTTGCGCACTTTGAGATGTCGTACGACAAGCAGAGGACGGCGTCCTTTGGCAACCATTTGCAGGAACGACGAAGCAGTTCGTCTACGTTTGAGTCTCGCCTCAACCGCGTGCCCTCGCTGCCTCCTACGCGCGAAGTGCTCGAGGAAGAAGACGACGTGCGCCCAAGGCCGTCGTCGACGCTCGGCCACTACTCGCCGCTGAAAGCACGACACACGCCTCCTCCGCCATCAAACTCGTACGGCATGTCGGCACACACGCTGTCGCCTCCCAAGCGGGCCCTCAACTACACGCCGCAGAGCGACGGCGGCAACGGGTCGGCGGCGGCGGCACACTTCCACGCGCCGCCCACGAGCAGCACGCTGCACACAAGCACGACAGCCGACCAGCCCGTCGAAAGCTCGGCCCCGGTTCCAGCTCCGCCCCCGCCACCGCCGATCGCCGTGCAGGAGGCACCTGCGCAGGCTCCCCAGGCACGGCCGACGACGAGCTCGTCGCTGCCGGTGCGGCCAAGAGCGCCTTCGCAGTCGTTCAACCTGGTGCCGCCCACGGACGGCACCGAGCTGGACCCCCTGCAGCGGTGGAAGGGAGCGCCCGTGTTTGCGTGGGGCGTGGGCGGCACGTTTGTGTCCTCGTTCCCGCAGGATATCCCGCGCTATGGCCTGAACCAGGCCGTGCCCATGATCCACCGCGAGGCGGGCGAGGTGCAGGTGAAGAGCATCAAGGAGATCCAGCCCCTGGAGGAGCGTCTGGCCAAGTTCCCGGGGCCGCTCAAGGGCAAGTCGAAGAAGAAGGAGGTGATTGCATGGTTGACATCGGGCATTGAAGACCTCGAGCAGTCTCTTCCGGCGTCGACCTTCCCGCTGCAGGTTTCGCACGAAAACAAGCGGCTCGAGGAGCGGATTCTGCTGTGGAAGATGCTGCGGATCTTTGTGGAGCAGGACGGCGTGCTGGAGGGTGCGCCGGCCGTGGAGACGGCCGTGCGGGACTGTCTGTTGCCGTACATTGCCAATGCCCCGACGACGGAAGAGGCGCTGGCGTTTTCTGCCGGCGTAGGCATCACGAGCCTGCCGGACGGGACGGGAGCGGGCAAGATCTTTTCGGAGGCGGTGGACTCGGCCGTGGTGGAGCAGATCCGCAAGAACCTGCTGCTGGGCGACAAGGAAAAGGCGACGTGGGATGCGGTGGACAAGCGTCTCTGGGGCCACGCCTTTCTGATCTCCGGGGCGGCGTCGCCGGACCTGTTCAAGAAGGTGGCGCAGGAGTTTGTGCGCAAAGAGGTCAACACGCCCGGGCGGAACAACGAGTCCCTGGCGGCGCTGTACGAGGTGTTGTCGGGGAACCACGAGGAGTGTGTGGACGAGCTGGTGCCTGTGCACTGCCGGGCGGGTCTGCAGCTGATGACGACGCAGCCGACGGGCGCGATGGGTGCAGAGCGGTCCAAGGACACGCTGGCGGGCCTGGACAAGTGGCAGGAGACGCTGAGTCTGATCCTGAGCAACCGCAGCCCCGACGACGTGCAGGCGATCAACGCGCTGGGCAACCTCTTGTCGGGATACGGCCGGGCCGAGGCGGCGCACGTGTGTTTCCTCTTTTCGCGGACGACGACGGTCTTTGGCGGCCTCGACGACCCGGCGGCCAACTTTGTGCTCGTGGGCGCCGACCACCGGCGGCAGACGGACTCGTTTGCCAAGGAGACGGACGCCGTGCTTCTCAGCGAGGTCTACGAATACGCGCTGTCGCTGACGGGCAGCACGGCGAGCGCGGGCGGCAGTCCGCACCTGGCGGCGTACAAGCTGCAGCATGCGATGACGCTGGCCGAGTACGGGTTCCGCGACAAGGCGCTGCAGTACTGCGAGACGATCCTGGGGGCGATGACGGTGCAGACGCGGCGGTCGCCGTACTACCACGCGCAGCTGGAGTCGGCCGTGGAGGATCTGATGAAGCGGCTGAAGCAGGCGCCCAAGGAAGAGTCGAACTCGTGGATCCCCAAACCCAGCATGAACAAGGTGTCGGACACGATGTGGAACCGGTTCAACAAGTTTGTCGCCGGCGACGAGAACGAAGGAGCCGGCGCCGGGCCGGAAGGCGAAGCCGGTACCGAGACCGGACCGTTTGCGCGGCTGACGTGCGGCACGCCGACGATCAGCCGGCCGCCGTCGTCGGCCGGCATCACGGGCATGGACATGTTTGGCGCCGGCCAGATGAGCCCCGACTATATGCCGCCCACTGGAGCCCCTTCCGCCGTGCCGACCATTGCGCCGCCGTCGCTGACGCGGGCCAGTTCTCGCTATGCGCCGGCGACGGTCAGCCAGCCGGCCACCTCCGGAACGGCCACGCCGTATGAGCCGGCAGGCCGGCGGTCCTTGGAACAGCCCGGCTCGCGGCGGCAGTCGTCCGAGTACTCGCCTGCCTACAATGGCGGCTATGTGCCCAACGGCGGACCTGTGTCGTCGCCCGGCCGATCGGAGTCGAACCGCGGCACTCTGTCGCGCAAGTCGTCGTATGTGCCCATTTCCCAGGCAGACCCGTCGGCGGCGCCGCAGACGCCCCAGTACAGCACGCCGCCGCAGTCGTTTCCGTACACGCCGGCGCAGGACCTGCAGACGAGCCATTCGCCGTACACGCCGGCGACGGGGCCGACGACGGTGTCGACGTCGGCGCCCACCTCGGCGCCCACCTCGGCACCGACGACCTCGGAGCAGTCGGAGGCCGACAAGTCGGGACCGGCTTCCGAGCCGTCTGGGTACCAGGCACCGGCCTACGGGGGATACGAGCCGCCGTCATTTGGGACGTATGCGCCGCCGGCCGAGACGTCTGAAAACACGGAAACGAACGGATACGAACCGCCGACGTTCCAGCCGTACAGCTACGAGCCACCTTCGTACGAGGCCGGAGCGGACGGCGACAAGGAAGGGTCGGATGAGGAGGAGCCACGGCCGAAGAAGAAGGGATTCATGGATGACGACGACGACGACATTCCGGCGCTGAAGAAGCCGGCGAAGAGTTCCAAGGAAGAAGAGGACCGGGCGAATGCCGAGATGTTCCGCAAGGCGGCCGAGGAAGATGGTGAGTACTTTTGGTCAGAGAGAGAGGGCCACGGCTAACAGTTTAGCGAAACGGGCGGAAGAGGAAAAGGCGGCCAAGGCCAAGAAGGGCTGGGGGCTGTCGTCGTGGTTTGGCGGCGCCAAGAAGGAGACGGCCGAGCCGGGGCCGAAGGCGGTGCGGGCGAACCTGGGCGAGAAGAGCAGCTTCTACTTTGATCCGGAGCTGAAGCGATGGGTCAACAAGAACGCGAGCCCTGACGACCAGGCCGCCGCCGCGTCGCCGCTGCCGCCACCGCCACGGTCGACGTCGTCGACGCCGGCGCCGGCACCGGCACCGCCGCCGGCGGGAGGCAGTGTCATGGGCATGGCGCCGCCACCGCGGCTGCGGACGTTGGGACCTTCGCCGTCGGTGCCGAACTTGGCAGCGGCAGCGGCAGCGGCAGCAGCAGGAGGCCCGCCGATGCGGCCGCCGATGATGCGGTCGGCGTCGGGCGTGATGCTGCCGTCGAAGCCGCTGAGTCAGCCACCAAGTCGGCCGCCGAGTCGGCCGGCGACGGGGGTCAGCGAGGCGAACAGTATTGATGATCTTCTGGGGGCGCCAGGGCCACGCAAGGCGGGAGCGCGCAAGGCACGGAAGGGTGGACGGTATGTGGATGTGATGGCGAAGTAGGAAGTAGGACGAGTAGGACAACTACGGAGTATCTTAGTCTCTGAATATATTACGAGGGGTAATGGGTAATGGGTAATGGAGAGGATTATGATTTCATGTTCATTCCTAGAATACAAATACAACGCTGGGCAATGCAGGTCTACTTCTTCTCGCGCTGGCCGTAGGCCTTGGTGGCGTAGTCGCCGCCGTGGACGATGAGGTCCTGGGGGCGGTAGTCGAAGCGGCCGCTGAGGTAGCTGTCGAGGATGGCCTTTGTGCCGGCGGCGTAGCGTTTCTGGGCGTCGAGGGAGGTGCCGGACATGTGGGGGACCATGGCGTTGCCGCCGCCGTACTGGTTCTTGGCGTAGCGGAGGACGTGGTCCTTGGGGGCGGGCTGGGGGAACCAGACGTCGCCGCCGTAGCCGCGGAGGTGGCCTGACTTCAGGGCGGCGGCGACGTCTTCCTTGACGACGATGGCGCCGCGGGCGGTGTTGACGAGCCAGGAGCCGGGCTTCATCTTGGCGATGAGGTCCTTGTTGAAGAGGCCGCGGGTCTTCTCGTGCAGGGGGCAGTTGATGGTGACGACATCGCACTGGGCGACGAGCTCCTCGAGGGAGTCGACGCGGCGGCAGCCGATCTCCTTCTCGACGTCGGGGGCCAGCGGCTGGTAGTCGTAGTAGAGCAGCTCCTTGCAGTCAAAGGGCTTGAGGCGGCGCAGGACGCGCTCGCCGATGCGGCCGACGGCGACGGTGCCGACGACCTTGCCCTCGAGGTCGAACTCGTTCTTGGCCGCCGCCGCCACGTCCCACTCGCCGCGCTCGATCTGCTCGTGCGACGGCACAAAGTTGCGCACGAGCACGAGGATGGTCATGACGACGTGCTCCGCCACCGACACCACGTTGGAGCCCGTCACCTCGGCCACCGTGATGCCGCCGTTGGTCTTGTTGGCCGCGTTGAGGTCCACGTGGTCCGAGCCGATGCCCGCCGTGATGGCCAGCTTGAGCTTCTTGGCCTTGGCCAGGCGCTCGGCCGACAGGTAGCCAGGATGGAAGCTGGGGGTCAGCGGGGACAGAACACTGCAGGGGCTGTGAGGGCACCTACGGAGTCGTGATGATGATCTCGGCGTCGACGAGCTCCTTGTCAAACTGCGAGTCCTCGCCCTCCTTGTCCGAAGTGGTCACGAGGGTGTGGCCCTGGTCCTCGAGCCACTTGCGGATGCCCAGCTCGTTCTCGGTCGTGCCCAGCAGTTCCGGCACATCCTCGGCGTGCTTGCCGCCGTCGTACAGGACGAGAAGAACTTTGACCTGAGGGGTTAGCAGAGCGCGGCAGCGCTCGGAAGTATATATCCGGAAGACGTACCATTTTGAGGGTGGATGGAGAATGTAACAAGATATCTTAGGCTAACCAAAGAAGATACTGGGAGGAAGGCGGGAGAATGGAAGAAAACAAGAGACAGACGAGAAAAGTGCCGGGAAGACGTCTTTATAAGTACATGAAGCTTTGTCTGAAACGGTTCTTTGCGGGATTGTGGGGCCAGAGAGGTCTCGGCAGCCGCACGCTATTCGGAGCTACGATGAGAAGCCGATCCTCCGCAGACCCCTCATCGTGCGATATTTAGGAGTGACATACGAGGGGAGAGAGAGACGAGAGAGACGAGAGAAGAGAGAGAAGAGAGACGAGAGAAGAGAGAAGAGAGACGAGAAACGAGAGACGAGAACCGAAAAGAGTCGTCCTTCCCAATTCATCCAAAGAGCCTCAACATTGGGCTTCATTCATACAACTCTTCCACTATACAACTCATCTACCGACACTTTTCCCATCGAACCATCCCTTCTCATTCCCGGCGCCAAAAGACCTTGGCGGCCACTGTGGCCTCGCCGGCTGGCCACGGAGAACGTCGCGTGTTCGCTCCTCCAGGCAAGCTTCCCCCTGCAGCGGAGATGTGTCGGTGGTTCCTCGGGATCCATGCGCCGCCTGCTGAGACCATGTGGGGTAGACTAGAGCGGGGCCCGTTGAGAAGAGCTGTTGGGGTCCGTCCATGCAGAAAGTTGCCTGTTTTGTAGCCTCTCTCGGTCACCCACCGCTTCCGTCGCCGTTTATCCCTCAGGGTTCTTCGGACTTGGCGGATCATGACGGGTTTATCGGACGACTGCCAGACGACAATGAAGAAGTAAGAGGTCAATGTCCTCATGTCTAAAGGTCTCTTAGTCTGCAGTTTCAGGAACTTCAAAGACTTATAATGAGACCTTATAATCAACAGACCTTTGACCTTTAACCTTGACTTTGACCTTGACCTGACCTTGACCTTGACATCTTAACGTTGGTCTCTATGTTGACCTCTCCTCTCCTCTCCTCTCTCTCCTCTCTCTTCTCAACTCCTACATCGCACTGTGCACCAAACTCAGAATGTCGTCGTAGATCTTCTCCGTCTCCCCAGCCTGACGAACCCGTCCCAGATCCTGTCCCGGCGTCATCCCCATCCCCACAACCAGCGTCCGCCGGTCGTCCGTATTCCGCATGTGTAGCGATGTAGCAATCTGCGCTGCCACCAGATGGCCAAACGTCTCCCGCTCCGTACCCCCGCCTCCAAACAGCGTCTTCGGCGTCATCAATGCCGACGGCAGCATCCCGGCCTCCGAAAATACCCCGCGCACGGCTGACGACTGACCGAGGTCCATGGGCCCGGCAGACGGCCCGGCAAGCCCAACCTCAATCTTGCCACACGTCAGCACACACACACACCCTCACAAATCGCCACAAGCCTTACCCATTGTGCCAGACGGCCTCCCTGACAGATCGTCACCAGCACCCGGTCCTCAAACTGCACAATCTCAACCTCCGTCGCCACCCCGTTCACCGTTCCCTGCACCGTAGAGCTTGGCGCCGGGTACTGGCTGTCGCTGTAGTATTCTACGGCCGAATGGCCGGCATGCGTGTTCGTCGTAACCTCCATCTTGCCGGCGGGTCGCAATTCAGACGGCAGAGTCGACACGCCGTCTTCAAAAGTGCTTCTCGACGTCCAAGAAGACCCACTTTGTGACATTGCTTAGTAACGGTCACATGACTTCGGCAACCTCTACTCCTCCGCCTGCAGCCGTTCCTGAGCCTCCTGCGCAGACGCCATGCATCCACGCACCCACACACCCGTGCATGCCAGAGCCTCCAGAACAAGAAACACGCTGCACGGCCCGGCACTCTGGCCATCCATGCTCGTTCTGGCCGAGGCGCCCTCTTATCCAAGATCCCACCCGGCACAACGCACGGCCATTGGCCAGCCTTCTTCATGTCTCCACTAAAAAGTTTATATCGGCAAAAAAAAGTCCAAGGCTGCATGAAAAAAATCCAACCATGGACGCTGCATAGACCTGCCCAACCATGCCGCCCACCAAGAAGTTCGTCCCTCGACAGAGGAAGCACAAGGTGCTTGCCCGCCAGGCAAAAGAACACAATGGCGAAGAAACCGGCACAGGGCCCTCGGCGGCGGCCCCCGTCGACAGCAATAGGACCGAAATTCTGCCAGAAGAAGTGCGCGAACGGAACGCCAAAAAGGAACGACTGCGCGAAGAGCTGCGGTCTGGCCAGCCGCAGATGAGCGCCAAAAAGGCCAAGCGACTCGAGAAGTACATCGAGACAAAGCTGCGCAAGGACGAAAACAGGGAACTGTACGAGAAACTGGCCGCCAAGAGCATCGACACCAGCCTCTTCGAGAGTAGCAAAAACCTCGGCCAGGGCAAGCGACGCCGCAATGCCGACCGGAGAAAGAAGGAGATGCAGGCCCGGGACGAGGATGGCGAGAACAGCGACGCATCCGACGAGTCTCTGTCCGAGTCGGAAGAAGATGTGCCGGCCAAAGCCCCCCCGCCAAAGCAGCCAGTGCAGACGAAAGCACCACCCAAGGAGGCCGTCGAAGAGCCTCAGCCCAAGAAGACAGAGCCTGTCGCACAAGCGACCAGCTCGTTGTTTGGAGCACAACCAATCGTTCCTGTCAATGGATCAGGACTGAAGCGACCACTCGAGCTGGGCGACGACGGCCGGCCAGTCCTCCAGAAGCGGCAAAAACGCGGCGGCGTCAAGTCCAAGTACACAGTGGAACAGGTGCACGATCATGTCGAGGTGCAGAAAGTGGACGAGGATGACGAATGGAATGGTTTCTCCGGAGACGAGAAGGATGAGGAGAGCTCCGAAGAAATGAAAGACGACGAGAGCGAAGACAGCGAAGAGGACTCCGAGTCTGAGTCTGAGTCTGACTCCGACTCCGACTCCGACGACAAGCCGCCGGCCATGTCCGGATTCAAGGCCTGGGCACAGCAGCAGCGAAACGACGCCCTCGGGTTTCAGCCCACAACGGGCACCGCGATGTCGGCCGTCCTCGACATTCCCCGCCCAGACAACTTCCAGCCACGCCCTGTCGAGGAGGAGCCCCTGCCCATTGAACTGCAGCCTTCGGCAAACACGGACCGGAAGGTGTTCAACGTGGCCGTCACGCGGTCTGCAGAGGTCGAGGCCACCCGCCTGGCTCTGCCCGTCGTCGCCGAGGAGCAGCAGATCATGGAGGCCATCCACGGAAACGACGTCGTCGTCATCACCGGTGGCACGGGTTCCGGCAAGACGACGCAGGTGCCCCAGTTCCTGTACGAGGCCGGCTATGGCTCGCCCGACTCACCCACGCCGGGCATGATCGGCGTCACGCAGCCTCGCCGTGTGGCCGCCGTCAGCATGTCCAAGCGCGTGGCCGAGGAGCTGGGCGACCATGGCAAGGCCGTGGCCTACCAGATTCGGTTCGAGGGCACGGCCGACAAAAATACGGCCATCAAGTTCATGACCGACGGTGTGCTGCTGCGCGAGCTGACCGACGACATTGTGCTGTCGCGGTATTCTGCCGTCATCGTCGACGAGGCCCACGAGCGCAGCATCAACACCGACGTGCTCATCGGCATCCTGAGCCGTGTCAACACCATGCGCAAAGATCTGAATGAACGCAATGCGAGCAGCGGCGCTGCCAGCGCTGCCGACACTCCCAAACCGCTGCAGCCGCTGAAGCTGATCATCATGTCGGCCACGCTCCAGATCGAGGACCTGACCCAGAACAAGCGGCTGTTCCCTGTGCCGCCGCGCGTCGTGAGCGTCGAGGGCCGTCAGTTCCCCGTCACAACCCACTTCTCGCGCGTGACCCGGACAGACTATGTGGAGGAGGCGTTCAAAAAGGTCGTCCGTGGCCACCGGAAGCTGCCGCCCGGCAGTTTTCTCGTGTTCCTGACGGGCGAAGATGAAATCCAGCGGCTGGCCAAACGGCTGCGGCTGGAAATCAACGGCATGGACACAGCCACGGGACCCAAGGTCCGCATCTCAGCGCGGGATGTCCCCTTTGAGCCGGAAGACGTCGATTTTGGCGGCGGCATGGAGGACGAGGACCAGCTGAGTGAAGGTCCTCGCAGCGACGACGAGGACGAGGAGGGCGAAGGCGAGGGCGCAGAAGACGCAGAATTCGTCGTGGAGGACGGAGAAGTCGGCACGGGACCCCTGCGGATGAACGTGCTGCCGCTGTTCTCCAAGCTGCCCACACGAGAACAGCAGCGGGTGTTCCAGCCCGCACCGGAAGGATACCGGCAGGTGATCTTGGCGACCAACGTGGCCGAGACCAGTCTGACGATCCCGGGCGTGCGCTATGTGTTTGACTGCGGCCGGTCCAAGGAGCGCAAGTACAACCATGTGACGGGCGTGCAGAGCTTCGAGGTCGACTGGATCAGCAAAGCCAGCGCGAACCAGCGCAGTGGTCGTGCCGGACGAACAGGCCCTGGCCACTGCTACCGGTTCTACTCGTCGGCCATGTACGAGGAGAACTTTGGCGAGTTTGCCGATCCGGAGGTGCTGCGGATTCCCATTGAGGGCGTCGTGCTGCAGCTCAAGTCCATGAATGTGCCCAACATCGACATGTTCCCCTTCCCGACGCCGCCGGACCGCCAGAGCTTGGCCAAGGCCGAGCGGCTGCTCAAGTACATTGGAGCGCTGCGGCCGAGCGGCGAGATCACCGAAGCCGGCAAGCTGATGGCGACGTTTCCGCTGGCGCCGCGGTTTGCCAAGATCCTGCTGGTCGGCCACGTGCAGAACTGCATGCACTACGTCATTGCCATGGTGGCCGCGCTCTCGTCGGCCGAAGACATCTTTTTGCCGCGCAACCGGGCGATCCCGCCGGGCCCGACGGCCGAGGAAGAAGCAGCCAAGCAGGCCAAGGGGCACATCCGCACGCAGGAGGACGTGCGCCAAGAGGAGCAGCGTCGGGCGGCCAGCGAGCTGTTCGGCAAGGTGCACCGGCAGTTCAGCTCGACGGACGAGTGTTCGGACGCCCTGAAGCTGCTGCACGTGGTGGCCGAGTTCCTGGAGGCGCCGACCGACAGCTGGTGCCGCGGGCACTTTGTGCTGTACAAGCCGCTGCGGGAGATCCAAAAGATGCGCCGGCAGATCACCGAGCTGCTGCGGACCAACGTGCCGGCGCTGGCGGGCCTGTCGTTTGCGGAGCAGCTGCCGCCGCCCACGGACGAGCAGGTGGCCCTGCTCAAGCAGATGGTGGCGGCGGGCTTTGTCGAGAACGTGGCCATCCGTGCCGACACGGCCCCGAATCTGCCGGCCGACCTGCATCTGGGCCGCCACCCGCGCAGCGCCATTGAGGTGCCGTACCTGCCGCTGATCCCGCTCAACAAGAGCCAGACGGGCGCGGAGCTCGTGTACATCCACCCGTCGTCGTCGCTGGCCCGCCTGACCGTGGGCGAGTGCCCGCAGTACGTCGTGTACTCGCATCTGCAGCGGTCGAGCGGCTCGGCCGCGGCGGTTGCGGCGGCCACCGCCACCGACGGGCCGGTCAAGGTGCCCAAGATCCGCATGCGGGCCCTGACCGACGTGACGGGCAAGCAGCTGGCCTCGCTCGCCAAGGGCACGCCGTTGTTGACGTATGGAAAGCCCATCAAAGAGACGTTTGTCTCGCCGGACGGCCGAGAACGCGAGGTCTGGGTGGTGCCGTATCTGCGCGCCGAAGACGGGGCGGGCGGGCTGGGCTGGCCGCTGCCGGCGGCCAAGGTTCGACAGCGCAAGGTGCCCGGACGGGGATGGGAGGTGTTGGAGTGAAGATGTTGAAGAAAAGGAATAGGAAAAACAAAGGCAGACGATTCTCACGACATTGTAGCGGGTAGCGCCTTCCATAGAGGAACGATCGGACCTGCCTTCCCGAGATGCTGAGCTAAGCAAGAGGACGGCGAATTGGATAAAAAGTTTGATTTGGTACGATAGATACATCAAATACCCGGGTATCAAAAAGGTGTAGTGGTAGACATGAACCAACACCATGCCGTGCGCGCCGCGTCCCATGCTCCCGCTCTTGTCCCTGGCCCCAAAGAAGAATGGACCTCCCGTCAGGACGAGCCCGAGCCGATCTTACTCTTTCGCCTCTTAGGCTTACTCGGGCCGCCCGACTTGGTCGACTTTCCTTCTTTGCCGTCCTTGCCGCCAGCCAGGGGCGACGTCTTCTTGGCCGCGTTGGCGCCGGCCGTCTTACCGTCGGCGCCGTCGGCATGGAGGCCGGCAGCAGCGGCGGCGGCCCCGCCCGAGGCGGCGGCGGCATTGGCGTTCTTGCGGGAGGCGGCCGAGAGGTGGAACTCGCCGGGGCGGCCGGAGACGGGCTGCTCGTCCATGTACTCGCCGCCGAACATGATGTGGATGGCGTAGGACTCCTCGGCGACGCGGGGGTCGAGCGTGCCGGAGCTTTCGAGGGGAGACTTGGCGCCCGAGGCGGTCTCGTCGGACGTGGTGGCGGCGTCGGTCATCTTCTGGTCTTCGTCGTCGTCCTCTTCGTCGTCGTCGTCGTCGTACTCGTCGGACACATCATCGTCGGGCATCTCGTAGACGTGGCCGCGGGCGGGCGACCAGGACTGCATGCTGTCCATGGCCGGGAAGGCCTTGCTCAGAGACACGGCCATGGACGTCTGGGGGTCAGCGAGAGAAGAGCTAGAGAGGGCGACAAACGCACGATGCGCGAGCTCAGGATGTCGCCGAGGGTGGGTGCCTGGTAGACGTTGTAGCCGACGACAAAGTAGTCGGCATAGACGGTCAGGTCGTCGGGCTGGCCGTCGCTGCGCTTGCGGCGCAGCTGCTTGCGGATGACCCAGACGCCGGTGCCGGTGCCGGGGGCCATCTCGGCCGGGGCCTGGTGGACAATGTACTCGACGCCGGACATGCCGCGCAGAAAGTCCTCGAAGCGGTCGCGGGTCTCGAGGATGGGGAACATGCTGGCATTGTGCAGCGCCTGGTTGTAGACGGTGTTGTTGTTGGACGTCTGGTCAAAGTAGGGCGACCGCATGAAATAAAAGAGCACCGAGTTGGAGTGGATGCCCTGCATCTCCTCCGCCGCCGCAGGGTCGCTCCATTGGAGCTCGTCGAGCGTCTTGGACGACATGGCGGGCGCGTGGACGACAAAAAACACGAAGCGCCACTCGCGAAGCTCTGCGCGGCCGAAATGCATCGTGTGGTTGCTGACATAAGCGCCAAGAAGTGCTCTAGCGGCACCCTGGCACCACGCTCCGCCGCCTCGCAGCCGAGTGGGGACACGCTCCCCAGGCTCCTTTTTTTGCGAAACGGGGCATCTTCCGACAGGCCTCTTCTTGTCCACGCTGGCTGCGCATCCCTGGACGAGACGCATCTTGGCCAGATTGCCCTGTTCGCGTGGCCCGTGGACGTACCACATTGCCCAACAAGATTCTGCTGCTGCCATTGGTCCGTCTCTCTGGTCACGTGCCTCTGTCGAGCATATGAAAAGCCGTCCTTCGACAGGCAGACAGACAGAGACCCAGACCCAGACCTAGACAAGACACAGACACAAACACAGAGCAGAATCTTATCTTACTACCTTCTCCCATGGATCTCGTATCGACTGTTCGAAAGCAGGGCTCCCGCGGCGGCGTCAACTTCAGCTGGGATGACGTCGCCTCTTCTACCCACCGCGAGAACTACCTCGGCCACAGCCTCAAGGCCCCCGTCGGGCGCTGGCAGCAGGGCCGCGACCTGACCTGGTATGCCAAAGACAAGGACGGCGAGACCGATGAGAGCGCAGAGAGTGCCGAGGCCGCCGCCCGCGCCGACGAGCTGCGCCGCGTCAAGGAGGCCGAAGAAGAGGCCATGGCGCGGGCCCTGGGGCTTCCCGTGGGAGCAGCCGTCGACCCGACGACGGGAGCCACAGGAGCCAATGCCACGGCCGTCACGGGGGCGTCTCGCACGCGGACAGAGCCCAGTCGGGGACGGGACCGTGACCGAGACCGAGACCGAGACCGGGATCGGGATCGGGAGCGACGTCGACGGCATGCCGATGTCGAGACAAAAGATGACGACAAAAAAGACAAAGACGACGACCGGACAGATGGCCGACGGGAGCGCGGCCGCCATAGGCATCACCACCACTACCACCGGCGGCGGCACGACTCGCGCGATCGCCGGGACGACCGGGACCGCAGCCGGACACGGCGTCGCCGGCGCGAGGAGGACGAAGAGAAGGACCACAAGGAACACAAGGAAACATCCCGGGCATCCCGGGCAGCCGACGAAGACCGTCGACAGCCGCGGGACAAGCGGGAGGGCCAGAGCCGCAGCCGCAGTCCATGGCAGCAGGAGCGTCGACGCCATCGCAGTCGAAGCCGCAGCCGTGGACGAACGAGGGCGTGAGATACGATCGATCTGTTTCCTTTTCTTGTTTCTCTTATGTCTCTTACATCTCATATCTCTTTTGTCTTATTATGTCTCTTCTCTTACGTCTCTTCTCTTATGTCTTCACATACTAAATATGACTTTTATTTCTCCATTAATGCGTCCTATGTAAAGTCGGCTACTCCTCCCCCCCTGCTTCAATGCATGTCCTGCCATGTCCCTTTCCGTCCTCAAATTACAAAAAAAAGGGTCAGAACGAGTGTGTGGTTGTAAAATGGTTCACAAGAATCCCCGTCCACCGATCCAGGCCCCCCCTTTTTTGAATTACCCAAGTCTTGTTTTGTCTACCCGTCACGCCCCATTCGCTTCCGGTGCTGCCTCGGCCGTTTCTGCCGCTGTTGGTGCTGCCGCTGCCGCCGCCGCTTGCTCCGCCTCCGGCATCTCCGGCACCGTTTCCGGCACGGCCGCGGCTGTGTCGGTGGCGGCAGAAGTTGCCTCAGCACCTGCTGCTGCTTTGGTCGGCGATGTCGGCGCTGCACCGTCGGCACTCGTCGGCGTCGCAATGTCGCCCTCGCTCGTCACCGAATGCGCCCGTTCACGACGCCGCCGGCGTGCCCGGCGCTCGTCTTCGGCCGTCTGCCGGCGGGCCTTGCGCAGGGTCTCGCGCTTCTCCTCGTCCTCGTCGCCGTCCCGGCCCCGCATGCCGTTGAGCAGCATGGCCGCCCGAGCTGCCACGTCGTCGTCGGCCGCCACGCCCGATGCTGCCGACGTCGATCCCGATCCACCGGCACCTTCGCCGTCGCGCGGCGTCGTCGGGCTGAGCAGACCCGCCGCACCCGATGCATCGCTGCCGCCGTTGGTGCTGGCCGGTGAGTCCACGCCGCCGGCACCGCTGCCGGCCGCGCCAGCACCCCCCTTGAGACCGGCCTCGACCTCGGGGATTTCGTTGAGGTCGGGGATCTTCTGGCCCGAGGCAATGCGGACCTGGTGCCGGTCCTTGAGCCGGGCCCGACGCCGACGGTCGCGCTGGTCGCGCGTCTGGGGCGCCGCCTTGCGCAGCTTCTCGAGCAGGCTGTCCATGGCGCCGGCACTCGTCGGACTCGGCAGCGGCGCGCTCTCGCCCGCCGTGGCCGCCGCCTTCATCTGGGCCGCGTGCTTGCGCTTCATGCTGGCCTCGTTGCGCCGACGGGTCTCTTCGTAGGTAATGTTCTTCTCGTGGGACTTCTTCCACTCGCCCAGGAAGAGGGCCAGCTTGGCAAAGAAGTCGCGCCGCGCGTTCTCGTCGCGCGGGTCTTCGCCGTAAAAGGCCATAATGTCGTCGTACGTCCGCACCATCTCCTCCAGGTACAGCTCCATCTGCTCGGCCTTGCGCCGCGCCTCCTTCATGACGGGCAGGACAACCTGGGCAACGCGGTCCTGCGGATGGAACTTCTTGGGATCCGACAGGTTGCCGCTGTCGAACGACCGCTGCACGCTGTTGATGTTGATGACGTACTTCTTCGCGTCCGCCTGCAGCTGCTCGATGTTGATCTTCTGCGCTGCCTGCACGCCGCTGATGTCCACCGCAAACGACTCCCATTCGGGGTACTGCTGCCGCACAATCCGCTCCACCAGGTCCGCCAGCGTCGACTGGTTCTTGTCGTCCTTGACCATTCCCAGCCGCGCCAGCGAGCTCAGCTTGAAACCACGCGCCTGCTTGTTGGCGTCGTTCATGTAGTTGCCAATGTCCAGAATCAAACCCAGAATGTTCATCAGCGCCACCGAATCCCGCAGCGACTCCGACACTGCCACCACCTGCCGGATCTTCTCCATAATCTCGTCGTAGTCCGCCTCGTAGCTGCGCGTCAACGCCAGTCCCCGCATACGCGTCTTCCAGTAGTGGTGCAGGTCGTACGACGTCATCAGGTAGATCTGGTCCTGCCGCGTCAGTTCCATCGGATCCATCTCCCGTGCTTCTTCCGCCGCCCGCGGTCCCGTCCAGTCCTTGCCGTACGGCGCCAGCAGCTTCGACACGTTGTCCGGGACGTTGCACAGGTCGTCCTTCTGCAAAAACTCCATCACCACCGGGTTGTCCAGCACTTCCTTGTCGCAGTGAATGATCATCTGCACCACCCGGTCCACCGGCATTTGCGAGTACTTGGCAAATGCGATTTCTGTTGGTTAGCCACAAAAGTAAACACCAGTCCTGGGGAACGGAACGTACCGAATGCCTTGCGGAGATCCGTCGAGATGATCTGCTTCTTGTCGTCCTTCTTCCCACCGCCTCCTCCACCCAACATCCTCGTCTCCTTCGCCATAAACAACTTCTCCACCTCGTCCAAAATACCCTTGCGGCTGAGCTCCAGGTACTTCTCCTCCCGCTCCTCCGCCGACGGCGTATGTGCCGCCCAATGTGTCGTCACCGTCTCGTCCACCTTCTCCCAATGCAGCGCCTTGAGCTTCTTCTTCGGCCGCACCACTGGCAGGCCCACAGACGACGATACCGGCCCAAACGTCGGCTGCTTCGACAAGTAGTGGCCCGACAACGACCCGGCCGGTGGCGGCGGTGGCGGCGGTGGCCCCGGCGGCCCCGGCGGCCCCATGCCCATCTGGCCAGGCATAGGCGGTGGCGGCGGTGGCGGTGGCGGTCCTCCCATCATCATCATGCCCGGAGGCGGCGGTGGTGGCGGCGGTGGCGGCGGCGGCGGCGGCGCACCCGGCAGTTGACCGGGCATACCAATCGCTGGCGGAGCACCAGGGAGTTGACCTGGCATCGGCGGCGGCGGCGGCGGCGGTGGTGGCGGTGGTGGAGGCGGAGCCCCTGCTGTCGCGTCGGCATCGGCACCGGTGATTTCGATCTTGGGCGGTTCGGCGTCGTTGGGCGTAACCGGCGACTCCGACTCGAGACTCGGGTGCGACGGGCCCGTCGTGACGCCGTCGCCGTCTTCCGAGTCGCTGCCGTCGTACCGCTTGACCTTGCCGGCGATCTCGCTGAGCAGTCCGTTCTGTTGCTTGGGGTCGATGACCGGCCGCCGGATCTCCACCATGCGTGGCTTCTCGTACACAACATCGCCATCCTCGTCGGGCACGTCGGTGCCATCGGCATCGCCGTCCGACGAGGCACTCGGGCCGTCTCCGTTCCGATCGCCGCCCACAGGCCGCCGGCTGATGCGCGTCTGTCGGCTGACGCTACCCAAAACACTAAGCGTCGACAGGTCTTCGGACACGGGCAAGATGCCGTCGGCGGGACCGTTGCCGCCTTCGCCGTTGTAGCCCTCCATCTCTTCGCGCAGCGCCCGCAGCCGGTCCGAGGGCCCAATGGCATCGCCCCATACCCGGCCCTCGAGCTTGTACTGGGTCTTCTGCCGCTCGATCTGCATGCGCAGCCGCTCCATAAGCCGCTCACGGTCCAGGATGCCCTGCATGTGCACCGGATCAATGTTCTCCGGAATAAGCTTGCCGCTGCCGGTACCGCTGATGGCACCTGCTGCTGCTGCACCGGCCGCCGCTGGCTTGGCTGCTGCCGCCGCGGCCGTCGAGGCCGCCACGTCCTGGGCGTCCCGCAGCATCAGGTACAGCTCGCGCGTCTCCAGCTCGTTGCGCTGGGCCTCCTTGGCCCGCAGGGTCTGCACGCTCTCGATCTCGGCCTTGAGCGCATCGGCCTGGCGGCGCTGGGCCTCGATGAAGCGGGACTGCTCGTCGAGCTGCTTCTGCATCTTGGCCACGAGGCCGTCGGCGCCCAGCTCGAGCCGGGCCTTCATCTCGTCGCGCTCGGCCATGGCGGCTTCGGCGATCTGGCGGCCCTCGAGCGCCTCGTCCAGGGCCTGGCGGGCCTCCGAGTCCGTGTGCAGCTTGTCGAGCAGGTTCTGGACGGTGAAGTTGAGGCTCTGCTTGAGGTCCATGTCGGGCAGGCGCCGGTCCATGGCGACGTAGCTGACCATGGAGTCGACGAGCTGGAAGAGCCGCAGGCGCTCTTCGCCGTCGTTGTCGCGGATGAGCAGCAGGTGCTGCAGGGCCGAGACAAAGTAGTCCTGGGTCCTGTCGCCCTTGAGGCGCTGCTGGATGGCATCGACGATCTGCACGGGGTCCGAGAGGTCCTTGATCTCGCCCTCGACGCTGTCCTTGATGCTGTTGTTGTCGCGCTCGAGCATATCCTCATAGTCAATGGCCTCGTTCGTCCGGAAGTGCTCAATCTGTTTGTCGATCAAGTCGTACTGGAACGACTCCATCTTGGACATGACGCGCTTGATGCCGCAGGCCGTGAACTGGGCGCGGATGTGCAGCCGCAGCTGCAGGTCGCGCTCGGGGGCGTCGACGAGCATATTGATGAGAATCAGCGTGGCCACGGCGTACTCCATCAGCAGGTTCTCCATGCCGATACCGCCGCTGCGGACCTCTTCGCTGGCGCCCACGAGACTGCCCATCTTGCCGCGGCCGTCGACGGTGAGCTCGATGATGCGCATCCAGGCATCGAACCGCCCGTTCTCGCCCTGCTGGGCCTTGACGCTGTCCATGGCCTGGATGACCTTGAGGTGGCCATCGCCGCTGCCCCAGTGCGACAGGAAGGTCAAGACTTCGCTGACGAGCTTCCGGGTCGACAGGCGCGGCGAGACGAGCGAGGTGCACAGGGCGACGAGGACCTGCTGGTGGGCGAGGGCGTCGTCGGCGCCGAACTTGTTGTTCATGAGGGCCTTGAGACACTTGATAATATCGTACTCGCGGTCGAGGTCCTTGTCGCCTTTGCCGCTGTCGGGGACGGTGGGCGGGCGCACGGCCTTGCGGTTGATCTTGAGCAGGACATTGGTGAGGGCGACCTGTCCCTGGCACTCGATGAAGCGCTTGACCCAGCCGATCTGCTGGGTGCGCAGGTTGACCTCGAGACTGCCGAGATGCTTGGCGTCGAGGCTGTTCTCCATGACCTTGCGCACATACCACTCGGGCGAGCCCTCCTCGTCGGAATAGGTGGTCACGTCAAAGTTCTGGTACTGTCCCGGACGTGCCGTCTGCCGGCGGCGCTGCTCGCCCTGCCACTCGGTTAGCCGGTCCTGGTGGATGAGCGTCCATTTCTTGGCGGGCGGATAGGCGATCATCTGGCGGCGGGCTTGTTCGGGGAGGTTGTGCCATCCGCGTTTCTGCATGAGGGACAGAAACATCTGCTCGATGACGACGTCGTCGTCGGGCTTGGTGAGGGAGAAGCCATCGGCGGACGGGTTGGGCGCGCCGGCGGGGAATTTGGTGAGGCGGTTCGAATCGCGATGGGAGGACGAGCTCTGGGAGGAGGCGCTGGGTATGGCTGTGCGGAACGCGTAAGTATACATGTTGGACATACTGGTCAGACCGGTGGTGCCGGCCAGACGGGCATGCAGGTCAAGACTGCGAGAGAGGACGGAGAAAAACAAACCCTTGGGAGAGAGTCCACCGGACAGAACACTAGAATGGTCCGTGGAGCTGCGGCCAGCCGTGGTGGCATACGAGTTGTAGCGTGAGCTGTGAGAGCCACTCTGATGGCTGCCTTCCCGTGGGGGGCCCCATTGCTGGTACTGTGTTTGGCGGCCGGTGGAGGCCATGGTAAGATTGTTGTTGCCCGGAGTCGGCCGCGGGCCTGAGAGATGTGCGCCTGGAGCAGCCCCATACATGGAAGCGGCCACAGCAGCGGCAGCAGTGGAGGAGGACGGGTCGAATACGGGATACTGATGGAAATCGCCGCCGGCCTTGTTGAGGTGGTGTGGCAATGGCTCGCGACGGCCGTTATAGGAGAGGTCAAAGGAGCCACTGTTGGCGACATTTTGGGGGAGATAGTCGATGGGGACAGGCGAGCGCCGGTCGGGAGACACGGTGTCGTAGGGAACGGTGGTCATGTCGCCGGGGACCATACTGATGGTCGACTCAGGAGTGCTGGGTCTGTCGAGGGAGATGATGGAGGATTCCCGGTTGTGGCGCGAAGAGCGCGAGCCGATCGAGAGGGAGGATTCAAAGTCGATGGGGCCGAGAAACCTACCCTCATCGCTGGTGTTTCTGCGATCCGACTTGTGCTTGACGCGGGAGAAAAAGGACTTGCCGCTGGACGACTGCCTGGCTTTGTTGTCGGAAGCCATGACGGGCTATAGATGGCAGATGAGAAGGGGGGTGGGGAAGAGAGAGGGGGGGGGCGAGGACGAGGGAGGGGGGGGGGGGGGGGTGTGGTCGCCGGCGGATCGCGGAGAGAAATCGAGAGGGCGACGACGGGCGTACCCTGACGAGGCAGCCCCTGCGGTGGAGTGGTACCGTATGATCTCTGTGGTGTCTTCACTTTTGCTTGCCCCCAGCTTGGTGGTTCCAGTGGTTCCAGTGGTTCCGGGGAGGGGGTTGAAGAGGGGGGGAGGAGGAAGAAGAGAGGGGGGGTTATATTTGGACAAGCCGGGATTGGTTGTGATGGAAGGTGACGGAGTACGGAGTAATAGTACGGAGTACAGTCTCGGCGGGTCGAAGAAGGAGGAGGGAATCAGGAATCAGGAACAAGGAATTCTGCCGTCAGTGGGTATGATGTACCGAAGGCAGGACGGGTGGCATCGTGTTGCAGGAGCCAGAGGAGACGCGCTGGCCGGGAGTCGCACGGGGAGTCGCAGTCGTAGAACAAAGACGTGGTAGGAGGGTACAGGGGGCAGTTGCGATGGGTCTGCATGAAGACATCAGCATGAATGACAGGGAAGGTACGATGAGCACAAGAGTACTCCCACGCGTACCGCTGTCTGCTCTGCGCTCGGCGCCCTGCTCTGCTCTCAGCTCTCTGCGCTGTACTCGTCTCGTACCGTCTCGTACTCTACTCTCACTCGCCGGCGCGAATGCGGCTGCCAGTCAGGACAGCAGAGTGCCGTCTGGTAAGCGCCGCAGGTGGTCTCGACGATCGACAATGTCCAGAGGATCGTCTGGTGGACAAAAAAAGAAAAAAAAAAGGAAAAAAAAAAAAAGGAAAAAAAAAGAAAGAACGATTTGAGTTCCTTTCCGGTGGCAAAAGCCGTGACAGAAGAAACCGCGACGACCAGTCCGTTCGGTCGGGCGCTCGACGTTGGGGAGGAGAAGTCGGGCAGGCTGAAACAAGATTAGCACGTTCAAAACCCCCTGGGCTCCTGGTTCTTGTCTCCTTCTTGAAGAGGGTGTGCCCTCTGGCAAGGACACAACGTATCAGGGGGGGGGGTTACGAGCTCAGCGTCACCGTAGAATCCGCTAGGCCCAATCGGGTCAGGTCTGCCGTGCGTGCTCGTCCCTGCATACGGTGTCTCCAGCACAGCCCGCCCGCCCACGAACGCACGAACGGCCATGGCAACCTCGCGGTTGCGTGTGGCCTGCATGGAAGGGGGGAAGAAACCCTCCGCATTCTTCCAAAGGCAGACTGGCAGGCAGGCAGGCAGACAGACACGCAGACACACAGACACACAGACACACTGACACACTGACACACACTCAGACACTTACCCACGGAAACAGGGAAACAGAGACACCCACCAGAACAACAGACACACATACAGTGCGTGTACTGTCCTGTTACCACGCTGGAAATGAACCGTCACATGTGTCCACGGCGTACTAAATTGCTACCAATAAATGAGAGCAGGGGGGCCTGAACAAGTTCTATATTAGCTCATTTTGGCCATTTTGGCTATTTTGGCCGTGGCCGTTGCGATCGCAGCCCAGGCTAGCCCGCTTGCCGCGGCGATCGTTGAAGAATGCGCATGCACGGAGTGCTCGTACGGAGCCTGTGTAGGCTTTTTTTCCCGTCGTATGGAGACGCATCAAATAGGGGCGCCCGCCGCCTGTTTCTGCTTAGTAATCATGACAGGTCACGTGTGTCTAGCGTCGTCAGCGGCCCGTATTCCTGTGCTCTGTGCTCTGTCCCTCTCGAATCCTGCGCGCTTGACTCTCTACCACTCCCATTGCTCGTGCACCGCGACGCCGCATCTGTCGCGCCGTCATGATCTCGTACTGAGCAGAAACAGTCCCGGCGACGGCACACCTCCTTCCGCCCACTCCCACAGCGCATCGCCTCGGCCAAAATGGGGGCCACCGTGTCGGTCATCAAGGTCGGTTCGAGGGACCGGAAAGCCGCTGGAAACTGACAGCTCCCTCCCTCCCTGCCTGCTAACCCTGCTCTCTCCGTGCCCAGACCCTCTTCGTCCCCGCCCTGATCGCCCTGCTCGCCTACGTCTTCCTGACCTTCGCTCTCGTTCCCGCGTTCCAGTACTACCGCAACCGATACAGCCACTACCTGCCGCTCGACACCCTCTCGACCCAGACCCAGTCCCTGCGCGAGCGCATGCAGAGTGCCGTCGGCCGGCTCTTTATGCCGTCCACGTGGCGCTGGCACCTGCGGCTGCCCGACCCGGCATTCTTTGGCAGCAATGGCCTCAGCGGCGGCGGCGGCATCTTCGGCCGCTCGACCGGCCACCAGGTGGAATTTCTGTCGGACGAGGAGGACGATGACGAGACCGGACTGGCCGACCATCGGTTTGCGATGAGTGAGGAGGGTGAAGAGCTGGGTACGATCCGGCAAGGCAGTGAACGAGTATTGCGTGGAACACAGGACGGCTACGACACCAGCCGGTTAAGCAGAGAGTAAGTGAGAGGGGAGGGGAGAGGAGAGGAGAGAGGAGAGGAGAGAGGAGAGGTGATGAGAGAGGAGAGAAGAGAGGAGAGAGGAGAGGTGATGAGAGAGGAGAGAAGAGAAGCGAGAAAGGACATCTTACTAACAATATAGCCTCGAACAAGGATTCATGGACGACAGCGACGAGGACGAGCCAAGACGAAATTGAGTTGCTTGCCTTGCATTTACTTTACATTTACATTCTTGCATTTTGGTTAGTCGGCAATGGCTGCATCAGCGTCAGCATGGAATGGTGTACGATAGCAGAATGAGAGCATTCACGGTTCATTCACGGTTCCCGTTCATGGACTCGGATCAACACGACGATCAGCTCTCGTGGACGTAAGACCGATGGGAATATTGCCGGGGCCGAGTCAGATACGCCGTCGCAAGGCTGTCACGCACTTGGCCCCTCACTCAGCGCACCTTCTCTTCCGGGCAGCAACTTGTTGCCCGTTTCACAGTGACAGGCTATCAGCCAACCAGACACGTGCGACGACACGGAGGGGCCTGTGTTGCCTAGCCTGGCCGCGGAGGCTCTGGCCATATTCTTCTGCGTATCTCGTTGTGGTGCAATGATTGCCAGCCAACGAGCCGAATGCAGCCATGTGCCACACGGCCTGGCCGCCCCTCCTCCTCTTTCCCTTTGTAACAAGTAGAGATCGGGCAGCCCTCCGATCCCCCTCCTTCCCCCAATCGCTGCCGGCTCGGAACCCAAACGCCCACTCGTCTTTGCCTTTTCTGCCTTTTCTGCCTTTTCTGCTTTTCGTCATTTCGTCTTTTCGTCTTTCTGCCTCTTTTGTTTTTCCATGTCTCCCCGGACCTTTTTTTGTTTTCGGTTGCACGACCACCCACCCATTTTCTCCCGATAAACACAAACACCGGCCGTCGGCTGCCCGTTCCCAAAGTCAGCACATTGTCCCTCTCTTTCTGCCCACCTTTCTAGCGCTCCCCGTTTGCTGGCTTACTGGCCCTCTTCCCTTTGTGTGTTTTATGTTTCGCCGCACACCCTCTTCTTCTCCCCGATACATATTCACATATTTCTCCTCCCTCTGGGCATGGCCGGTCTGCTCCACGCTCGTCCGTTTTCCTGGCACCGCAACTGGACTACTACCACTACTACTACTTCTACATCTACTCTATCCAACACCATGGACTTTTCAGAATCCGATCCCTGTATGATCTGCCACGTCCCCGTCGGCGCCGAGACGCCCGATGGCGAGGTCGAGGCCTGGTCTGTCCTGCCGTGCGGCCACCGCTTCGGCTCCTACTGCATCAAGCGCTGGCTCGGCTTCGCGGACCAGCCCGCCTGCCCCATCTGCCGCACCCCCATGCTGCACGTCTGTGGCCATCCCGTCCTGCCGCTGCCGACGTTGCCGGGCGCGGGTGAGGCGGAGGCCGACGATCAGGACGATGGCGAGGCCGATGACGACGATGACGACAGCCACGATAGTCACAGCAGCCACAGCAGCCACAGCACCGACGGTCACAGCCACGACGGCGACCACACGATGCACAAAAAGATGGCCTATCTGTCCCAGAGCACGGCAACGTCTTCGCACCTCAGCTCATCGCCGACCTCGACCGGCTCCGCCGATAGCAGTCCGACGTCGAGCCGCTCGCTCTCCTTCCTGCGCAAGCACTGTCTCGGTGCTTCTGGTGCCTCGTCGCTGCCTGCGCGCACGGCGCCCGACACCCAGACGCCCTGCGACTACTGCGCCATGTCGCTGCTGAAGCAGCAGTTCCCCGACGGCCCGCCCGGCGGCATCGTGCGCTTTGCCGTCCGCATCTTCACGCCCCATATCCACAGCAGCAGCAGCAGTGGCGGCGGCGGCGGCGGCGGCAGCATCAGCGCCAACAGCCAGAGCAACTGGGAAAACGCCTACTGGGAGCGGTGGCGCAAGGACCACGGCGCTGCATTTGGCGAGTGGTGGGCCGTCCAGCAGCCGCCGACGGAGCCGGCACGCGAACTGCCACCGCAAGGCTGGGTGCTCTAAGGCTGAAGAGCCCGGCTAATACTTGTTGTACGGGTCTGCTCTCTTGGAAGGACTGGAGTTGACGAGCGTTGCGTTTTTGCTTTGTTTTGCTTTGTTTTGCTTTTCCGTTTCTCCGTGTTTGGTATCTACTGGTCAGGGATTATTTCCGGATTTCTACTCTCCTCGACGCACGTTCTCTACTATCACGTACTGCGTATGCAAAGCACCCAGAATGGATGTTTGTTCCTTGCTTGCATGGCCGGGTCTTGGTTCTCTGCGTCTGCGGGGCTGCTGCCCCCAAACTAAGCAATCAAGATAAGGGACGCCCCGCACCATTACGTCGTAGTGTATGATCTTGACGCGTCGCTAAAAAGGCACGTACGAAACTCTTAAACTCGGGAAGAAGAAAGGCAGCTCTGCTCTAGGATCCCTGCCCCAGCAGCCATCCACTGGCACCATGAAGTTCAAGGCGGATCTGTGCAATATTCGCATCTTCTCCAGTGTGTCCTGACGCTGCACCCGACCGGACGCGACATGGGCTGACTGTTGGCAGAATTGATCGCCGCACTCAATTCGCTCGAGAAGATCGTCTGGATGCGCATTGACAACGCCAGCATCCGGTTCATTGTCATCCCGGACCGCGGGTCGGCCGTGTGGTCGTGCGTGTGCATCTGTGTCTCTCTGTCGCTCGCCTGCTGACTGGCCGTCGCAGCATATTCCCCCGAGACTTCTTCTTTGAAAACTGCCTGCTGCAGTCCAACGTCGCCAACAACTGCGTCGACCTCGAGATCCCCCTGGCCTCCCTGCAGCGCGCCCTCAAGTCCGCCTTCAACAGCACAGACACCGTCCTCCGGCTCAGCAAGCACGATGGCGTTCCGGTCCTGTCCATGACCATCCACACCCTGACGAACCCGCGCGGCGGCCTGGGCGGAAGCGGAAGCGGAAGCGGAAGCGCGGGCGGCGGTCGACGGCCGCCCGGCCGCGAGGGCACCTTTGGCGATGCCGCCTGGAGCGACGACCTCGCGTACCGCCACCAGCGCGAGGACACGGTGGATCTGACGGTCCGGCGCGAGCGCGAAAAGATTGTCACCCAGGACATCCCCGTGCGCGTCATGCGCCTCAATGTCGAACGGCCCATGGAAGAGCCCACCGTGGCCGAGGCCGACGTCAACATTGTGCTGCCGCCGCTGCTGCAGCTCAAGGCGGTGTCGGACCGGTTCACGAAGCTGGCCCACACGACGGGAGGGACAGGCACAGCCGCCAGCGCCGGCCCCAAGCTCGAGCTCAGCGCCAACATGTACGGCACGTTGCGCCTGCGCCTGGTGACGGACACGCTCAGCGTCGAGACGGTGTGGAACGACCTCGAGAACCCCCCGATGAACGAGGCGGCCCTGCCGATGCCGCTGGCCGAGCACCCGAGCACCAAGTTCCGCGAGGCCGGGCCCGACAAGTTTGCCAGCGTGCTCGTCGACGGCCGCGACTGGAGCCGCGTCCTCAGCGTCGGCCGCCTCGACGGCCGCGTCATTGCCTGCTTCAGCGACGCCAACACCCTCGTGCTGCACGTGTACGTGTCGCAGCCGGACGACGACGGCAACAACGCCGTCGAGGAGATCAGCTCCATCACGGTAGGCTGTCTGCGCTCTGGTCTTTTTCTTCCGCTGACAGTCTCCAATAGTATTACGTAACGGCTTACAGCACATGAGCCTCTATGAGCCTATGAGCCTCTGCGATGGCAGGGCAGGCGTTTGGGACGGAATCTATTTACGGTGGCCGGCGGCCTGGGATGAGCAAAAGCCTGTTTTCTGATGCAATGATGTCAAGATACCAATGGAGAGATTTCTTTACGCTTTACGAAACAGAAAACAGAAATCCGTTGTCGGACGTGACGTCGGAGTCGTTTTTTCCACCTGTCTGTCGACGGCTTCTGGACATAATTAGCCGCCAATCACGGCTTCTGGAGCAGACGGCCGTGGCCGGCAGCTAGCTCGGCAGCTAAAAGCCCGACAGCTCGTTGCATATGCTGGAGTACCTCGACAGAGCAGCCAGGCATCCGCGATTGCTATGCTATTTGCTATTGAGATCTCTTGCTATTCTGCACGTCTCCGTCCCTTTTGATACCAACGCCTCACCATGGCTGGCCTCGTCCTTGGCTACGATGCCGTCCATCCGTTTGCCAAGGTAGTCCTCAGCGACCGGGCATCCGTCCAGGAACTGCTGCGCACCCTGCTCGACCCGCTCGAGCCCTTCTTCTCGCCGCACAAGGCCCGCGTCCGCTGTCCCGGCGGCACGGCCGTGCGCTTCGACCAGACCGCGTCCGAGGTCGAGGGCATCTGCCGGCCGCTCTGGGGACTCGCCTGTCTGCTGGCGGGCGGCGGCTCGTACCACGGCACGCCGTGGTGGGTGGACGGTCTGCGCGCGGGCACCGACCCCGAGAGCCCCGAGTTCTGGGGATTTCCGCGGGACAATGACCAGCGTATGGTCGAGATGTGCCCCCTCGGCTTCGCGCTCGCCGTCGCCCCCGTCTTCTGGGACTCCTTCTCGGCCCGCGAGCGGGCCAACGTCGAGGCCTGGCTCGGCAACTCGATCAACGAAAAGAAGTGTGCCTGCGTGTGGTGTGGTGTGTGGTGTGTGGTGTGTGGTGTGTATATATGCTGACTAAGCAGCATGCCCAACACGAACTGGCTCTGGTTCCGGGTCTTTGCCAACCTCGGGCTGAAGAAGAACGGCGGCAAGTACTCGCAGGAGCGGCTCGAGAGCGATATTGTGCATCTCGACACCTTTTACCGCGGCGGCGGCTGGTCCAACGACGGACCAGAGGGCATCCACCGTGGGTATTCCCAGGAGCTCTGAGAGACTGAAGGACAGGTCCTGACAACCCAGAAATGGACTACTACTCGTCCAGTTTTGCCATCCACTTTCTGCAGCTGCTGTATGCCCGGCTCGCCGGCGACCAAGACCCCGAGCGGGCGGCCGAGTTCCGCCGGCGTGCACAACTGGTGGCCCTCGACCTGGCGCATTACTACGACGAGCAGGGCCGGGCGATCCCGTTTGGCCGCAGCGTGGGCTACCGGTTTGCCATGGTGTCGTTCTGGGGCGCACTGGCCTATGCCGACGTGGAGCTGCCGGCACCGCTGACATGGGGCATGGTCAAGGGCATTGTGTTGCGGCATCTGCGTTTCTGGCAGACGCAGAAGGATATCTGGACGTCCTCTGGCACGTTGTCGATTGGATATTCGTATCCAAACATGTATGTGAGTATTTGTACTGTCCATAAAGAGGTCTTTTCGTAGTTGAGACAGAAATAATGTTGACAACACAGATGGCAGAGAATTATAACAGTCCAGGTAGTCCGGTGAGTTCTTTTCTTTCTTTTTGTTTGTTTGTTTTTTTCTTTCTTTTTCTTTTTCTTTTTCTTTTTCTTTTTCTTTTTCTCTTTTTCTTGTTCCTTTTTCTCTTCTTTCTCTCTCTCCCCCCTCTGACCATCAGTATTGGGCATGTCTCGCCTTCATCTGTCTGGCTGTGCCGGAGACGCACCCGTTCTGGACATCGAAAGAAGAGGACCACTGGCCGCAGCTGCCACCCGTCAAGGCCATCGCCCAGGCGGGCCACATCACGAGCAACCTGGGTGGCCACTGCATGCTGCTGTCGTCCGGACAGGCCTGCAGCTATCCGATGAAGGGCACGCACGCCAAGTATGGCAGCTTTGCCTACAGCAGCGCGTTTGGCTACTCGGTGCCGCCGGGCCTCTTCAGCCTCGAGCAGTATGCGCTGGCGTCGCAGCTGGGCTTCTCGGACGACGGCGGCGAGTACTGGAAGACGCGGCGGCTGTCGTCGTACGCGGCCGTCGAGCAGCGGGACGACGGCAAGAGTGCGACGCCCGTGCTGGTCTCCGTCTGGAAGCCGTTCGCGGACGTGGTCGTGCGCACGACGCTGGTGCCGCCGGCCGCGGCCACGCCCAACTGGCACCTGCGGATCCACCGCATCGCGGCGTCGCGGGCCGTCATGACGGCCGACGGCGCCTTTGCCATACACAACGAGAGCGCCCGGGACGGCCGCAACCTCGGGCTGTTTGACCGTGGCGGCGGCGAAGGCACGCGGCCCAAGATCATTGGCAACTACGACGTGGCCACGCGCGAGGGCTGGGCCGGCGGCCGCGAGGGTGCCTTTGCCGTGGCCCGGGATGCCGGGGCCGTAGGGATCCGGGCGCTCGAGACGTCGACGGCCCGGGAGGCCAACATTGTCAACGCGGACCCCAACTCGAACCTGGTGCATGCGCGGACGGTCATCCCGACACTGCAGCACACGCTGCGGGCGGGCGAGACGGCCTGGTACGTGACGGCCGTGTATGCAAAGCCGGCCAACCCGGGGGTGGCGGTCGATTCGTTTCTCGAGGGCTGGGAGGAGCCGCCGGCGCTGCCAGGATGGCTCCAGGCGGAGATGGCGCTGTAGTTAGGGGACCTAGCTAGAATACAGGGGTTGAGTGGAAAAGATAGCGGTCTAGTTGGCGTAGCTGTAGCAGGTCTAGCGCCTAGCAACGGCGGTTGACGCTCGGGCCACCGCAGAGGCGAGAGGGCTTTGCGGTGTGGCCTATCAACATCCATCGCAAGGCCGGCCAAGGAATCGTGGCCAGCAAAATCCACGATTCCACGTCTCTTCGACGCCCAGCCCGTCCTGCCGCCGCCTCTACACCCTCGCACCACCCGCACAGCTGGCACAAGACGGCCACGCACACGTCGAGCACCCACACCTGCCCGCAGACCGTCTGCCGGCCTCTCTCTGCCCTGTTTCCGCGCGCCATGTCGTCCTCGACCTGAGCTCTACCCACGTCTTTCTTCTCTCCTCTCCCCCCTTTTCCGTCACCGGCGGCCAGACACGACCTCTTTGTTTTTCCGCGAGCCCCGAGCTGCGGGGCCGCTTCCTGGCAACCATGCCGCGGACAGACCCGTTCCTGCCCATTGCCCCGGCACAGGTGAAGGCGCTGGTCCTGCCGGTTGGGCCGGTGCATCAAGACCGCTTTGCCTCGTTTCTGGACCGACTCCGCAGCGAAGATGCGGTGCACCTGCGCGACATCAGCGCCGACAGCCGGCCCAATCGAAGTACGTGACCCGCGGAAAGCACGCCGTCCTGTCTGCTAACGTGTGCCTTGTCTCGTTCTAGACATGTTCAGCCCCCTGGCCTTTCCCGACGGCGTCATCTTCTACGACCTCATCACCCACGTCCCGCAGCCCTCCCACCTGACCCTCGTGCCCTTTGACCACTACCGCGAACCCCTGGTGATTCTGGCCGTGGCCGACGGCACCGCCCTCAAGACGGTGGCCTTTGGCAGCAAGCGGCAGTCGGCCGGCCGCTCGGTCGAAGAGCGCAACATCCGCACCCTCTACCAGGAGCTCGAAGAGCTGCGCGACACCTACACACACGTCCTCGTCCACCGCGTCCTCATCTTCGACTACGAGCCGGCCACCGAGGACCCCGTGCCCATCCCCGAGGGCATCGCTGCCATCCCGCCCGCCTCGCACTCCAAGCGCACCACCATGCGAACGGTCATGTGCGACGTCTCCTCGCAGCTGCTCGCCGAGATGAACACCCTGGCGCGTTCCTTTGACGCCATGTCCTACATCGAGTCGCCCGGCCAGCCCGCCGGCACTTCGGGGCCACGCCCGCCGGCTGCCGACGAGCCTTCGCGCCGGAACTCCCAGTTCGTTCTGCCGTCTCTCGGCGGCGGCAGTGCTCGGTCCAGCTCCATGGGCGGCTCGGCCGACCGGACACAAGCACGCATGTCCATGCCGGTGCCGTTCCGGAACTCCACGCCGGCCGGTGGCTCCAGCAGTGCCGGCTCGACACCTGGCCGGCCCGGCACGCCGGCTCGCGGACGCGGCCTCTCGGGGCCCCCGACAACCTTTGACGAGCTGGTCACAGGCAACGAGGGCACGCCGTCGGCCACCGACCGAGCCGTCTCGCCGGCCCGGACGGTCAGCCCTGGAGCCACGCCCGGCGCCGACCACCGGGTCTCCGTGCAGGGGTTTGGGTCTGGCGGGCTCAACGAGCGCTGGCGCAACAAGGGCAAGGGCCGGGTGACCATTGTGGTGGCCTCGCTGTACTTGCAGGCCGGGCGGTGGACGGATGCCCTCAAGGAGCTGATCGAGGGCGCCACCATGGCGCGGGCGATCAACGACCACCTGTGGCACGGAAAGGCGCTGGAGCTCATTGTCGTGTGTCTCCTGCTGCTGGCCTGGGCCGACATCGAGTTCCAGGTGCCCAACATCTGCATGCCGCCGCCTGAGAAGGGATCGGCGGCCCAGGCGGCGGCCCAGGCCATTGACTCGGCCGCCGAGCGCGCCCACCCGACCCAGCCGCGGCAGCTGCGGAACCTGCAGCTGCTGCTGCCGGAGCTGCTCGACCGCATTCTCGGGCTGTACACGCGCATCTCGGCCGAGCACCTGCCGTCGCTGCCTCTGTCGGAGGCCACCATCCGCTTCAGCAACATCCTGACGGCGCTTCATGTGGCCGACGGCCTCCTGGGCCGCGCGTTTCTCGAGATGGTCGTGGACGGGGCGCCGGCGGCGCCGCTGACGACGTCGCCCCGGCTGTCGGTGGTCCCCAGCCGCCAGTCGATCCTGACGCTGGTGCTGCGTGTGTTTCCGGCGCCGCTGGCGCCGACGGAGCTGATTGCGACGGTCGACCGCATTGTCATTCTGAGCGGCATCGCGTCCGTCCTCAGCCGTCTGGGCTACCGGCGCAAGCGGGCGCTGGTCGTGCGCGAGCTGCTGTCGGTGCTGACCGAAGGCCTGATCGAGGCGCGCACGCGCGGAGCCGCCGAGATGGGCATCCACCCGGCGGCCGGGCTGTTGTCGCAGACCGGCGCCGCTGCAGGGTCCGGGCCCGGGGCCGGCGGCAACAAGGTGCTCGACCTGGCGGCGGGCGACATCGAGGCCGGGCTCGACACCTTCCTGGAGCTGCTGCTGCAGACGTACGGCGTCGTGGAAGCGTATCCGGGCGGCGTCAAGGGCAAAAAGGGCGGAGCCAACGACTCGGACGAGGCGATTGTGGCCCGGATCCGCCAGCAGACGGTGTCGCGTCTCTTTGGGCTGCCGCTGCTCAAGCTCAACATCCTGCGGGCCTGCATCAACCTGGCCGAGGCGCTGCCCGACTTTGGCGGCGTGCTCAAGTTCTCGAGCGACCTGCTGCGGACGGCCGGCAGCGGCATTGCGCCGGGGTCGCGGCAGGAAGATGCCACGTCCATCATCTCGCGCGAGGAGCAGGTGCGGCTGGCCGTCAACATTTCCAAGACGAGCCACCTGGCCCAGCGTCTGGGCGGGCTGCCGCCCGAGGCCATGGCCGAGTACTGGGACGAGTTCCTGGTGCGCGGGATCCGGCTGGAGCTGCCGCCGACGCCCTGCGTGCCCGTGTCCCACTCGAAGAGCGAGCTGCCGGGCACGGCGGCGGCGGCCCGGGCGTCCCAGGACGTCGACCCGTTTATCCACAACCCCTTTCTGAAGCCGGCCCACAAGGGCACGGGCGTCGAGCAGACGCTGGTGGCCATGGAGCCGGCGACGTTTCGTCTGACGCTGCAGAACCCCTACGACATTGAGGTGCCGATCGAGAGCATCCGGCTGGAGACGTCGGGCGTGGGCTTTGACGCGTTTGCCGAGTCCGTCGTGCTCGGCCCCTACCGGACGCAGATTGTCAAGGTGGCCGGCATCCCGAAAGCAGCCGGGTCGCTGCTGGTGACGGGGGCCATTGTGCGCGTGCACGGCTGCCGGGAGCGGCGGTTTCCCATCTTTACGCAGTCGTGGAAGCCGGAGCGGGAAGAGAAGATCAAGAACATTGGCGTGGCGCCCGGGACGGCGGACGCGGCGACGGCGGCGTCGGCGCTGATGGCGGTGCCCGGGCGGCTGCAGCGGACGCTGACGGGGTCGGGGGCGCTGCCGCTGGTGCCGGAGCACGTGTCGTATCACGTGATCCCGGCGCAGCCGCTGGTGGTGGTGCAGTCGACGACGCTGCCGCAGTCGTCGGCGATGGTGCTGGAGGGCGAGCGGCAGGTGTTTTCGGTGACGCTCAAGAACCTGTCGGCGACGACGCCGGTGGACTTTCTGCTCTTCTCGTTCCAGGACTCGACGCAGGGGTCGGTGCTGACGGGGCTGGCGAGCCGGGACGCGACGCTGTCGGAGCTGTACGAGTACGAGCTGATCCTGGCGAAGAAGCAGGCGCTGCGGTTCCGGCGGCGGATCTGCGACAAGGGCGTGGCGGGCGAGGACGTGCAGCGGCAGCAGCAGCAGCAGCAGCAGCAGCAGCAGCAGCAGAAGCGGCAGCGGCAGCGGTACATGGGCCCCGGGGAGACGGCGACGTTTGAGTTTGAGCTGCTGGGCAAGCCGGGGCTGACGAGCGGGACGATCCAGATGGACTATGCGCACCTGGGGATTCCGCTGGAGGAGCTGGCGGAGTCGTTCCACACGCGGCAGGTGTCGCAGAAGCTGACGGTGACAGTCAACGCGAGCGTCGAGGTGGTGCGGATGGACGTGGTGCCGCTGCAGGGGCGGATTCCGGCGCGGCTGTGGGGGCGGTACGGGAAGACGGACAAGGGCGATGCCGACGACGACGACGAGGAGTACTGCTTGTTGATGATGGATCTGCGGAATGCGTGGCCGAGCCAGATGCGGGTGAACCTGGAGGCGGGCGACGGGGTGGTGGTGACGGAGGAGATTTTGCCGGGCAACACGAGCCGGGTGTTGGTGCCACTGCGGCGGATCTACGTGGAGGATGCGCACGCGTCGATTCCGGCGCTGAACCCGGCGCGGCAGCGGCAGTTTGTGGTCAGCACGGACAAGATCTCGCCGGACATGGAGCGGGCGAGCCGGGAGGCGTTTTGGTACCGCGAGCGGATCCTGGAGGTGCTGCGCGGCGCGTGGACGGCCGGGGCCGGCAGTTCGTCGGAGCGGCGCGGCACGCTGGAGCTGCGCAGCATGCGGCTGACGGCGCGGATGATCGAGGCCGTCAAGGTGGACGAGGTGGGCATCGACGTCGTCATGGAAACGGCGGACAAGACGCCGACGCGGCACGTGCGCGTCGACGACTTTGTGCAGCTGCGCGTGCGCGTCACAAACCGCACGGCCCAGCCGGTGTATCCGCTGGTGCGCATCATGCCGGCGCTGTGCCACCGGCCGCTGAATGTGGCGCTGGACTTTACGCGCAAGTTTGCGTGGAACGGGACGCTACAGCAGGTGTTGCCGATGTTGGGGCCGCGGTCGACGACGGATGTGCGGATTGGGGCGACGGCGTTGTGTCGGGGAGAGTTTGAGGTGACGGCGTCGGTGGAGGAGACCTGGTTGTGGGTAGCCAAGGGGGAGAAGAAGGAGGGAGAGGGAGAGGGAGAGAAGAAGGAAGAGGGAGAAGAGAAGGAAGAGGGAGAAGAGAAGGAGGAGGGAGAGAAGAAAGAAGGAGAGAAGGGAGAAGAGAAGAAGGAAGAAGAAGAGAAGAAAGAAGAAGGGGAGAAAGAAGAGAAGAAGGAAGAGGGGGACAAGAAAGAAAAGAAAGAGGGAGAGAAGGAAGAAGAAAGTGACGACGACCTCAAACAAATACGGCCGCGGTCCAACACAGAGACGATGATGTTGGACTCCATGCTAGGAGCCAAAGAACGGCGGATCTGGCACTCACGGGTGCCGTGTCGCTTTGTCGTGACAGACTGAGCAGATAATACAAGACATGGTCCTATTTCGCGCAGATTGCCTAAATGGGGTGTAAGTGTGAAGTGGACTAATTTAGGACGCCTGTAAAAATCCATAAAAATCCATAAAAATGTCTATAAAAATAATTCAAAAATAAAATAAATCTCTAAATCAAAACGAAGCAAATTCTCATCCACAGCCCCCCCAACAGACCGCTCTGTCCGCCCAGACCATGGACCGCCCTCGGATCCTCTTCCTGGACGCCTACGACTCCTTTGCCAACAACGTCACCGCCCTGCTCGTCACCCTCTTGCAGGCCGACGTCCGCGTCCTGCCCGTCGACGCGCCTCTGTCGCCGGCCGCCTTCCGTCGCGAGCTCCGTCGCTACGATGCCGTCGTCTGTGGTCCCGGCCCGGGCTCGCCCGACTGTCCGGCCGACGTGGGTCTCATGCGCTGGGTGTGGGAAGCGACCAGCCCCGACGACGGCCCCGTCACGCCGGCCCTCGGCATCTGTCTCGGCTTCCAGAGCCTCGTGACCGCCCATGGTGGCTCCATCCGGCGCCTGCCCGGCGGCGGCCTGCACGGCATGGTCCGTGCTCTCGATGCCGTCGACGCCGACATCTTTGCCGGCGTGTCCGCGCCCTTCCGGGCCACTCTCTACCACAGCCTTGGCGCCGACGTCGGCCAGGACGCGCTGTGGACGGACCCGGACTGGGCGACCCCGGCCACCGGCCGTCGCTGGCAGCCGCTGCCCGGCTGTCCGGACCTGCTGCCGCTGGCCTGGCTCGAGCAGCCGTCGCCCCAGGCGCCGTCGCCCCTGCTCATGGCCGTCCGACACCGCCAGCTGCCGTTCTGGGGCCTCCAGTACCACCCCGAGTCCGTCTGCACGGATGCCGGCAGCCATGCCGTCCTGGTCAACTGGTTCCGGGCGGCCCGGCAGTGGAATGTCGCGCATGGCCGTCGGGTGGACCTCCAAGACGATCGGGCCAGCCATGGGGTCAGCCATCAGGCAACACGGCCGAGCCTGCTGTCCCAACGGCCGTCTGCGTGTGCAGCCAACCCCGGCAGCCTCCTCGCGCGGCATCTGCCTCCCGCAGACACACGTGGCCTCGTCGCCCAGGCCATCGCCCTGCCCGACCACGTCCAGGTGCCGGACCTCGTCGAAGCCCTGGGCGGCCAGCCGATTTCTGGGGCGGACGAGCCCGAACACATCGTCCTGGAGTCGGCCAGCAGCCCCTCTTTCCAGTCCAGCGAAGAGTCGGCCGCCCTGCCGGGCCGCTTCAGCATCGTCGCGCTCGACGTGCGCTCGGCTCTGCGCATCGAGCACCGTGCCGGCGACGCGGTGGCCACGCTGCGGCTGCCGGGCGGCGACGACGAGGCATCCGGGCCGCGCTCCGAGACGGTGGCGCTGGCCAGTCCTCGGCAGTCTGTCTGGCAGCTGCTGGCCGAGTTCCACGAGGCCCGGCAGCTGCCGGATTCTTGTGTGGGCGACGCGTCCTCGCCCTTCTTCGGCGGCTTCATGGGCTTCGTCACCTACGAACAAGGTCTGCACGACATCGGCGTGTCCATGCCGCTGGGGGCGGCCGCGCGTGGCCACGACCGCCCCGACCTCTGTCTGGCCTGGATCACGCGCAGCCTCGTCGTCGACCACGTCGCGCGTCGTCTGTACGTGCAGCACCTGGACACGGCCGACAGCGATGCCGACGCCTGGGTGCAGGACACGGTCCGCCGGCTGCTGGCGTCGTCCCCGTGGCAGACGCCGCCCGAGTCTACTATCAACAACCAGACGCTGCCGGTCAGCCTCGCCGTGCAGACGCCCGTCGCGGCCGACTACGAGGACAAGGTGCGGGCCTGCCAGGAGTTTATTGCCGCTGGCGACTCCTACGAGCTGTGCCTCACCGAGCAGACACACGTGTCGGCGGTGTCGGCGTCGGCGGCATCCTGGCCGCTGTACCGGACGCTGCGGCGCCGCAACCCGGCCGCCTTTGCGTCGTACATCCGCCTCGCCGGCGCCACGCTCGTCAGCAGCTCGCCCGAGCGGTTCCTGCGGTACGGCCGCGACGGCCGCGACGGCGTCACGGGCGACACCGTCTGCTCCATGCATCCGGTCAAGGGCACCGTGCGGCGGTCGGCGGCCGTGGCCACGCTGGCCCAGGCGGAGGCGCTGCTGCACGTGCCCAAGGAGGAGGCCGAGAACCTGATGATTGTCGATCTCGTGCGCCACGACCTGCACAGCGTCTGCGGGCCCGGGCGCGTCGACGTGCCGGCGCTGCTGCAGGTGGAGCCGCAGGGACGCGTCTTCCAGATGGTCAGCGTCGTCGAGGGCCGGCTGCCCCGGGGGTCGTCGGCGACGGGCCTTGACGTGCTGGCCGCCAGCCTGCCGCCCGGCAGCATGACGGGGGCGCCCAAGAAGCGCAGCTGCGAGCTGCTGCGCCACATCGAGGACGAGCGCGAGCGCAGCCTGTACGCCGGCGTCGTCGGCTACATGTGTGCCAGCGGCCGCGGCGACTGGAGCGTGACCATCCGCAGCCTGTTCCGGTGGGACGACGAGACGGCCGGCGCGGGCGCCGCCAGGCACGACGTCTGGCATATTGGCGCCGGCGGCGCCGTCACCATCCTCAGCACGGCCGCGGGCGAGCGCGAAGAGATGTTTACCAAGCTGGCCGGCCCGTTGGGGATCTTTGAAGGCGCCCAGTGACGGGGGATATAGAGTCGACATCTCTCAACGGATGTCGAGGCGTTTACGGGGATCTGCAAGGCATGGCATACTCAACGGAATAGTGATACCCCTAGAAGATCAAACTTTGGAATTGTACGTAGACAGAGGAAATAAAAAAAAGAACAACAAATAAATGAAAACGAAAAACGACAAAAAAACGACAAAAAAAAAAACAAAAAACAGTACAGTACAGCAAAAGCCATGGCCCGCATGCATCCCATGGTCCCAACGCCCAGATGAAGCTGTGATTGTACAATTCGATGGATACAAAGGAGAAATAACGAGAGTCAAGAACACACGGCTATCCATATGCTGGTCGAGACCGCAAGCCTGCCGACTTGCTCTAGAAATCCTGCTCTTCCTGGAAGAACATGCCGAAGCTGACAATGGTGCCGTAGATCAGCAGGCCGCCCACGACAGACATGATCATGGCGCCGACGGAGATGAGGCTCGAGTGGGCCAGCACAATGGGCAGCGCTATTGGTGAGTACGTGATCTATTGATCCAGGACGAAAGAACGGAAACTTACCAATGCCCATGACCACGAGGAAGCCGGTGAAGAAGCGGCCGACATCCAGGAGAGCGGCAGCAGGACTGTCGGAGAAGTCGTCGGGGTTCGCACACCGGCTGGCTATCCAGTTGGGCAGCGGTGCCAACACATACGTGGCCACCACCAGCAGCGGGTAGTACACCTTCCAGAGGGCACACGATAGGATCACCAGCAGGAACCCGACCGCGAGTACAAAGGAGAGCGCAATAATCGTCTTGATGCCGGCCGACATGTTGGGCAACATCCACACGGTGAGAGAAACGGATGGGCGGTAGGCGGATGGACGGACAGACGGATGGTCGTCTACTCGGGGCAGTCGGAGTGAAGCCGAAGACGGACGAGACGAGACGAGATGAGACGAGACGGGCGACTGTCAGGGGGCGCGTGGGGCAGACAGACAGACAGATGGACAGACGCGGAGGCAGTCGACAGACGGAGCAGAGACAGACAGTCGAGTCAGAGACGGGTCGTCGCGGCGGGTGGCGTGTTGTGGCAGGTCGTTGGTGGAGGCGGCGTTTGGTTTTGGCAGAGGCAACAGAAACGAAAGCTCACGCAGAATGGCGCAGCCTGCTACTGTTTGGGCCTAGCGCCCCTTCGTGCCGTGGCAGCCTCGGAGCGCCGTGGATGCCTGAGGCCGCCACACAAAAAGGCAAACTACCACCCGCATTCGTGCACGGACCAACACAAGCGTGCGAAAGCTCCAGCATACGAAAGCTCAGAGCTGCCTGCTTTTCCCCTCCAGTCCCCCGAACGCAAGGCCGACCCTTCTGGACGACGAGCCCGCGACCACCACCTGCCAGCAACCATCCGCCACGGGTCCCAGAGCTGTCCGGCGATCTCACTTTCCCTCTGCCTGTCAACTGGTTCCATTGCCAGCCTGACCTGTGACCCCTCATTGATAGAGCCGACCACATTTCTCGCCCACCTCCTCGACCTCATCGCCATCATGTTCCGGAACAACTACGACAACGACTCGGTCACATTGTGTGTTTCTCTGTGCTCTGTGATTTCAGCCACTTTCCTTCCCTGCTAACCCTACAGCTCGCCCCAGGGCCGGATATTCCAGGTGGAATATGCTGCCGAGGCCGTCAAGCAAGGCTCTGTCGTCGTCGGCATTGCCAGCAAGACCCATGCCGTGCTCGTCGCCGTAAAGGTGGGTCTCGCCCGCGCCCTGCCTTTGCTTCTGCTGACCGTCTAGCGCAACGCCGAGGAGCTCTCCTCGTACCAGAAGAAGATCTTTGCCGTCGACGAGCACGCCGGCATTGCCATTGCCGGCCTCACCTCGGACGCGCGCGTGCTGTCCAATTTCATGAAGCAGCAGTGCCTCGGCCACCGGCTGACCTACGGCCGCTCCATGCCCGTGCGCCTGCTCGTCGACATGATCGGCGAGAAGGCCCAGATCAACACCCAGCACTACGGCCGCCGCCCCTACGGCGTCGGCCTGCTGGTCGCCGGCGTCGACGACCGCGGGCCCCACCTCTTCGAGTTCCAGCCTAGCGGGATGACCGACGAGATGGTCGCCTTTGCCATTGGCGCCCGCTCCCAGATGGCCCGCACCTACCTCGAGAAGAACCTCGACAGCTTCGCCGCCTGCGACCGCGAGGCCCTCGTGCGCCACGGCCTGCGCGCCCTCAAGGAGAGCCTGGTCCAGGACCGCGAGCTGACCGTCGAGAACACGAGCGTCGGCATCGTCGGCATCGTCCCCGCCTCCCAGTCCGACTCCGGCAAGCGCCAGGTCCAGCCCTTTGCCGTCTTCGACGGCCAGGACGTCAAGGCCTGGATAGAGAGCGTCGCCACCGACGAGTCCAAGGACGACGACGACGACAACAACGACACGTCTGCTGCGCCTGCTGCTGCTGCGCCCGCTGCCGCTACCGCCACCACGGTCGCCGACGTGCCAGAGGGCGAGTCCACCATGGAGGTCGACAGCTAGGCTCGCTGGCCAGCCTGCAGGAGACGCACATGGGATCGTATTTTATGAAAGACTAAAAAGATGAAAAAACGCTCTCTGTACTACTACACATGGATGAATGGAACCTTTTGTGGCACTCGTGGGTTGGTGGCCGCCAGCGGACCATGCGCCGGAACCGCAGCCCTGTCTTGCATTGTGGACCCTGCATCGGCCATGGGCACGTGCAGTGAAGTCACATGATATGTTCCCATTCCATTACCTAAGCATACGGATAACCTTGTAGCCGGCGCAGTAGCCGGCCTGCTATCCGGCCACGTCGGAGCAATTTAGGCTTATCGTAGGCTGCCCACTATTCCGGCGTAGCGGCCTGGCGGATGCTATCTCTCTCACGAGATTGTGACGCTGTCGTCCCGTATATGCAGTTCCCTGTCCGGATTTCCTGAAACCGGCTTGTGGAACGTTGTTATCTCAGCCCTAGAGACGCCCGTGTAAGTGTTTGCAGGCGCGAGAGGCTTCCAGGAGTATGGTAGTTTTTCCACGTCTGACCCAACGAGAGATGACCCAATTCTAAATAAGAGACTCCTAAATAAAGATGTCAAGATTCCGATAGGATTCCGATGTTGGACTCTGGAAGCAAAGAATCCTTTGAGATCAGGCAACGGCTCGGCAGACTACGAGTTCTATGGGTGTTTCTATGACCATGAGTGGTTGTTAAGAGCTACTCAATGTATGAGTGAATCATACACGTAAAAGTACCCGTGTCTTGTCTTGCCTGCCCAGAGATAGTGCCGTCAGGCTGAGGTTACTTTGGGCAGCCGGCCATGGAAGCCAAAGTCAATCTTAGTGGCTCTGCTAGACGACCATATTGCCTTGTAGGCGAATCTGGCGGCCAACGTCTTGCTAGTTTCAGCATCTTCCGATTAGGAAATTGCTCGTCCTCGTTTTACAGGGTTTTTATGCGGGGGGTCCGACCCGAGGGAAACGAAACCGCCCTGTACAAGAGCTAATCCGTTTCCAGACTAGCTGTGCTTGTTGCTTCCTCGTCGTGGCACAGCGCTATCTCTGGTGCTGACTCTGCCAATCACGCCTGGGGAATTCCAGATGCTATCAATGCTGCCACAGCTGGTCATGCGGGCTGTTCGGCATGTCCACTACTCCCTATTTAGAGTTTGGCTGGCTTGGCAAGAAGGCGGCGATGGCCGGAGCCCATGCGTATCATCTCTCCGTCTCGTGTGTCTCTGCTCTTTCTCCTCTGTCTCCTTCCTGCAACTCGCTTGAACACCCGACGGCCCTTCACCATGAGAGAGAAAGCCGTCCCTTCCGAGACGCTGCCGCTGTTACGGCCGGCCGCCGGCCACGCTGGCCGCGGCCCGGCACCGCGAGCCTGGCTCAGGCTGCCTCTGCTGGCCGTCCTGGCCTTTCTGGCATACACAGCTCTTCCACGACACCATCCGCCTCGGCTGGACCTACCTCGGTTGGCCGAGGCACCCATCACTCCCGACGACTTCAACTGGGCCGATGTACGCCAAGTCCTGCTGCCTGAAACCTGTTTCTTTCTTTTGTTTCCGCCATTGACACCTCCCAGATCCCGCCCGCCAGAAACCTGACATGGCATCCGTGCTATGAAGGCTTTCAGTGTTCCCGGCTTGACGTGAGCGCCCTTGCATCACAGCTGACTCATCCGGTTCACATCGGAACTGACCTCGCTGTGTGCTAGGTGCCCATTGACTGGATCGACCCGACCGAGGATGACCGCGTTGTGCTGGCCGTCATCCGCCTGCCGGCCGTCAACCGGGAAGACTACCGGGGCCCGGTCATTTTCAACCCCGGCGGCCCCGGCGGCTCTGGAATCTGGTCCATCCGGGATCACGGCAGATATATGCAGACCATTGTTGGGGACAACCATGTAGGTGCTTTCTTTGATTTTCTTCTCCTTCTCTTCTTTTTGTCTAACCATCTAGGACATTGTTACGTTTGATCCCCGTGGCAGTAAGTGACCCTCTTTTTCTCTTGGACAGGTGGTAACACGGGCAGTTGGCAAGTCCACCCCCCGCGTGCAGTGCTGGGAGGACTACCAGCGGCAGCACTTCTGGGATCTGCAGGACATTGCCATTGTCGATGCGCACCCGGGCGATCTGTACGACCAGTTTGCGCGGGCCAAGGCGTACTCCAAGACGTGTGCGATGACCAATGCGCGCTCGGGGATCCTGCAGCATCTCAGCACGGCGTCGCATGCCCGGGACATGCTGGAGATCCTGCACGCCCTGGGCGAGGACAAGCTCAAGTACTGGGGCTTCAGCTACGGGACCGTGCTGGGCGGCACCTTTGCCTCCATGTACCCCGACAAGGTCGAGCGGCTCGTGAGCGACGGCAACGTCGACTACCGCGAGTGGTACTACAAGGAGCGCGTCAACTTTCTGCGCGACACCGACAAGGTCATGGCGGCCTTTTACGAGCTGTGCCACCGCGCCGGGCCGGCGGTGTGCGCCTTTTACGCCGAAAGCCCGGCCGCCATCGAGGCGCGTCTCGAGGCCCTGCTGGAGCGGCTGAAGCGGTACCCCGTCATCGTGCCGGCGGCGGCGAGCGCCGACGACGGCCCCGAGGTGCCGGAGATCATCACGTACTCGAAGCTGCGGCGGCTCATCTCGTCGACGCTGTACCAGCCGCACCACACGTTTGCGCTGTTTGCGCGCATCGTCGAGGGCCTGGACCGCGACGACGGCTGGGCGTACTACAAGCACATGTCGCCGAAGCGGACGCCCTTTGAGGCCGTGTGTACGGCGGAGCCGTTCCTGCCGACGGAGCCGCCGCCGGGGCTCGACGAGGGCAGCCAGGACGCGTTCCCGGCCATCATGTGCTCGGACAGCATCCCCGAGCTGACAGACGCAGACGAGTTTGCCAAGGTGGCCGAGGAGCTGCAGGAGATCAGCCGGTCGGCGGGCGCGGTCAACGTGCTGTTCCGGATGTCGTGTGTCGGATGGGACGTGCGGCCCAAGTTCCGGTATACCGGGGCGTTTGGGGGCAACACGAGCTTTCCCATCCTCTATGTAAACAACATTGCCGATAACGTGACGCCGTTGATCAGCGCACGCAACAACTCGGCGGGCTTTCCATCGTCGGTCCTCTTGGTGCAGCACTCGTACGGAGTGAGTGTTTTTTTTTCTCTTTCCTTCTTTTCTGAGTGTCCCTCCTATGGTCCCTCGTGCTCTCCTTTTTCTATTTCGTTCATAAGCTTACAGCCAACCCTACCAGCACACGTCACTTGCGTCACCCTCCACCTGCACGGCACGGCATATCCGAGCATACTTCCAAGAGGGCGTATTGCCAAGCCCTGGAACGGAGTGCCTGCCAGATGCGTTGCCATTTGGCTTGGCAGTGCAGAACATGGAGCATAGCCCACTGTCCTTGGCCGTGCACGCTCTCTCTCAGCGGGCTAGTGCCATGTCATCGAGATTCTGGCAACCGGCGATTTCTCGTTAGTTATTCAGGCTATTTCTCCGAGGTGGTGTGTAAGTGGGCGGCACTTGACAATCTCTCGACATGATCGCTACGTACGCCCCCCAGGCAGACAGGCCATGTCGAACAACTACACAGTAAGGCGTATTGCATTTTCTACTTTTCGTCGATAGAGAGGAGCTGCAGCAGTATACCCCGGGAGAACTAGAACAGAGCAGGCTGCGGAGTATCTTACTCGTAGGGAATATTACGTGCTTCTACCATAATCAGGGCTGTATCTGAAGACAGGGGCGATAAGAAATGGCTGGCAGCCCAATCATCCCCAGAGGCGCACCTCCCTGAGATTCACGGCCTCGTATTCCGAACTCGTTCTCCGCGCGTACTACAAAGTACAGGGTACAGCGGCAAAATAGGCACGTTGCAGGTAGGCGGGCCCTAAAGCAGCGCCGCCTAGCGCCCTGGAGAATCCTTCGGGCCTTTTTGGCTATCTTTTGTCGCACAGACAGCCACCCTCGCATGCTTTATGGTGCCATCCCAGGCAATCCCTACGCCCGGACAGGCAAGGGCTGTGGGGAAGCGCCCACTCGGCTGGGCCGGCATGTTTCTAATACTTGGTGATGATTCGATCACACATCCAACAGCACCAACAGACCCTACGCAGTAAGCACGGATAGCATGCAAAGGCACGGGGGCCACTGTACGGAGTACTGATAAGACGAAGAGCCTTGCTCTAGGCTGCGTCTCGTGGTTGCCCTCGTCGTCTTACCGAGTACCCTGTACGGGAATGGGGCACGGAGTACGGAAGGAACGAAGGAGGAGGGGGGGCGTGTGACTTCGTAAGCTCCGGATCCTTTCGTACGAGAACCACAGTTTGGCTATCTGGGACTCCATCCAACTCGCCGGCCGCGCTATCTGCGTGTGCATGGCTTGCAGGGCACGCGGCAGGAACGTCCGAGGCTGTTTCCTATCGCAGGCACGGCGGGATGGACAGCCACTACGGAGCAGACTCTCTTGCCTTTTTAAAGTCACGGGCCCGGTCGCTCCTGCCCGTCGCCCGGTAGGACAGTGGGCCAAGCTTTCACGCATATAAGCAAGTGCAACCAAGCACTACAAGCTACAAGCTACAAGCTGCAAGCTCTCAAGCTCTCAAGCTCCCAAGCCTTGTCACCCGTTTTTCTTCTTGGCCAGCAACGACAACGACAACGACGCCATGGGCCTCCTTGAGACCGTGCGAACCCGGTTCCAGTCGTCCCACGATGTGGACGTGGCGGTGCCTGCGGCCGACGAGGCCGCCAAGAAGCCGCTTCCCGACGACTTGCACGACGAGAAGAACGCACTGCAGCAGGCACACAGCGAGACAGAGGGTGGCGTGCAAGCCATTGAGGCAGCCCAGTCGATCTGGGGCAAAAGAGGACGGTGGTTGGTGATTGCTGGGTACGTTGGCCAGACAAGGAATGACACGAATGAGTGCTAACATGGCAGTTTGGCGATGGTGATGATTATTTAGTAAGCAGAAAGATGGAAGAGAGAAGAGAGAAGATGAACGATGAAAGAGATGAAAGAGTTGAGATAAAGATGAAATCAAGATGAAAGACTAATCATTAGTGAAATCGACAACTCTACCGTCTATGTCTACAACAACTACTCGACCTCGTCGTTCAATGCAGCAGCGTCCGTCTCTACACTCGGCACGGCGACGACCATCATCTTCGCCGTCGTAAAACCGCCCGTCGCCAAAATCTCCAACGTCATTGGCCGTGGCCAGACATACTTTCTGGCCATCTGCTTCTATGTCCTGGCTTACATCCTCATGGCGTCTGCCAAGAACATTGGCACCTATGCCGTCGGCAACGTCTTTTACGCCATTGGTCAGTCGAGCACAAACCTCATGAACGACATCACCGTCGCCGACATCACAACGGCACGATGGCGAGCCTTTGGTATCGGCCTGTCCTTCTTCCCCTACCTGATCACTCCATGGGTCGCCGCCTACATTACCGCCAGCGTCGTCGCCGTCAATGGCATCGGCTGGCGCTGGGGCATCGGCATGCTGGCCATCCTCATGCCCTTCTGCTCCAGCTTCATCATCATTACCCTGCTCCACTACCAGCGCCGTGCTCGCAAGATGGGCCTAGCCCCCCGCATGCGCGTCTCCATCTACTCCTTCTGCTCGCAGATCGACCTGGGCGGCGTCTTGCTCTTCAGCGGCGGCCTCGCCCTCGTGCTGGTCCCCATGACCGTTGCGGCCACCACCACCTCCCAGTGGCGCACCGTCTACATTGACGTCCTCATTGCCGTCGGCGGCGCCATGCTCATCGCCCTGCCCTTTTACGAGAAATACGTCGCCGTCCACCCCATCATCCCCATCCACTACTTTAGCAACCGCACCATTGTGCTCTGTCTGATTCTCATCTCCACCGACTCGCTCGGCTTCTCCTGCACGCACACGTACCTGTACGATTGGGGTCTCATTGCCCGGGGCTTTAGCACCCGCATCGACACCTTTTACATCTACGTCAACGGCGTCGTGCAGTGTCTCGTCGCCATCCTGGCCGGTTTCATCATGGTCAAGACCCGCCGCTACAAGTACCTCGTCATTGCCGGCACCATTATCCGCACCGTCGGCTACGGCGTCATGGTGCGTCTCCGGGGCTCCAACAACACGACCGGCGAGCTGTTTGTCGTCCAGGTCATCCAGGGCATCGGCAGCGGTATCTTGCAGGGTGTTCTGCTGGTGCCTCCCCAGATCTCCCGCCCGCACAGCGAGATGCCCCAGGTGACGGCGCTCGTCATCAGCATGTCGTTTGTTGGCTCCAGCGTCGGTGCCTGCATTGCTGGCGGCATCTACACCAACACCCTCAAGGACGCACTGTGGAACCGTCTGGGCAGCAGTGCCACGGACACGCTGGTCAACACGCTCTTCAACTCCATCACCAGCATTGACCTGACCGAAGTGGGAACTGCCCAGCGCGAGGCTATCAGCCTGGCGGTACGTTTTCCGAAACTGTTCCGAGAGGTCTTTGGCTAATTGTTTTCAGTACTCGGATGTCCTTCGCTACATGACGTATGCCTCTCTGGGCTCGTCCATCCCGGCCTTATTTTTGGCACCATTCTTGCCGAATTACGAGTTGCCGTATGTATTGGATTGGCATCCCGGAGACATCTGTGGCCATGCACTAACAGCACCAGGGACCGGAACAACCTTGTCGAGAACTAATGGAGTTGATTGTTGCTCTTGGCGGATGGTTTCCGCAACATGTAGACCAACAGAATATGGAATACAAAGATTTTATTTGTATAGGTGAAAATGACCTGTGTATGCTTTGAAAAACAAACAAATGCGCAATACGCCTGTGAAGATGGAAGATCCCCGGCCTCCGGCCCCCGGTTCCCGGCCCCCGGTCCCCTCTATGATCTTTTCCCATGGATTCACTCCTTGCCCCAGGCGAGCTTGAGCACGGCCGGCTCTACCTTGTACTCGCGCAGTGCCCGGACGGCCTCCTCGGCGGTCTTGCCCTCGACGATGATGTTGGCTGCGCCCGGGGCGATGAAGCCCTCGTCGACGCTCCGGCCGATCCACGCAAAGAGGCCGTCGTAGAAGCCGTTGACGTTCAGTACACACACGCCACGGTCGTGGATGCCCAGCTGGTTCCATGTGCAGGTCTCGAGCAGCTCTTCAAAGGTGCCGTAGCCGCCGCTGAGGGCGAGAAACCCGCTGCCCGGCCCGCCCTGCACGACCTCCTGCGCCATCATGCGCTTGCGCGTGTGCATATCCTTGACCACGGTGGTCTTGCCGAACAGCTCTTCGGCCGGCACCGCCAGTCCTTCGGCGTTGATCGTGTGCTGGTCTTGGCCGGCCGACCCGGACGACCCGGACGGCCCGGCCTTGGACGTGTACTGCGGGTCTCGCTCGTAACGCACCAGGGCCTCGGGGATGATGCCGTGCACCGAGTTGGGACCGGCCAGCGACACGAGCGTCTTGGCCAGCTCGCCCATGAGGCCGACAGTGCCGCCGCCATAGACTATTGGTTAGGGGGGGAGAAGAGAAGACGGCGGAAAGTCCTCACCTAGGTCGATATTGTTGGCAGCCATGACGCGGGCCAGCTCGCGAGCGGCCTCCATGTAGGCGGGATTTTTGCCCGTGGACGAGCCGCAGTAGACGCAGATCCGGGTCCGCTTGACGCCGTTGGACGACGGGCCCAGCGAAGGGGTGTCGGTTCGCGAGGCCGGAGCGGACAGGGGAGTTGCGCCGCCAGACTCCATGATGCGGAAGAAGCAGAGAGGACGAAAAAAGAAGAAAAGGGAAGAAGCGGACGTGCAGAGGGCGGGCGCGAAGCCAAAGGTCGGTCAATGCCTCGATATAAATACCCAATTTTCAGACTCGTATTGCGCCTCCGAGGAAGGAAAACACGAGATACTGGGTATTGTCTCGTGCTCAGCCCGATGCAGCGGTGACGGCAGCAACAACACAAAGGCGAAAGATGGGAGGCAAGAGAGACAATGCGCAGCAGACAAGCGGTGCGGGTTTTGTATGGGATTTGGTCCTAGAGAACGCTGGCCGTTTAGCGTTGGACGGGCGATCAGCACGACCTTCCGCTGCCGGCACGACACCGCAGCCTGACACGGCGCGCGTCAGGCGCCTGTGGTTGGCCAATGGAAAACGCCCCCAAGCCAGACGGTTTCGGCGTATACACGACGCAGATGCACCGCGGAGGCTGTCTTAGCACATGTCTTCCCGGCCATGGAGATGACGTAGGCAGTTTTCCTTGATTTTATTTTTCTTATTATTTCTCTTTTTCTTACTAATTTATTCTCTAACTTCGTTACAGGTGACATCGACTTCCTCTTTGTGACCACGTGTGACTTGTGCTCGGCCGTCCTCTGTCGCGTGGCATAGGGCCAGGACGAGTCTCTGGGCCTTATCAGCAGGATGCACAAAAGGTCACGAGGCACCGGGCAACCTGAGATGCGGGGGTTGTTTGAGATACCAGGAACGGAACACGCCGTAGTACGTTGCTAGGGTGTCTTGCCAGGCCCCGGCACCGGCCCAACCGGCCCGGTTGATTATGTAATCCTTTCGCTGCCGCCCCGACGGTCAACAAGGCGAGAACTGCCGTGCCTTGCTCTTCGCCTCCACGGGAAAACTAAAGGTGCCCGTCTCCACACGCACGTTCCTCTTGATGTAGATGTCCTCTGCAACCAGCTCTTCGAGCTTGGACAGCTCGCCCCCAATCTTTTCAAAGTCTTCCTTGAGCTTTACCTGCGTTCGCCGGTCGAAAATATACCATAGGCCGACAATGGCAATGGTGAGGGGAACGCCAATGGCAAAGTAGACCCAGAGTTTCTTCGATACCGAGCCGTTCATGTCTGCGAGTCAGTACGTGTGGCGGAGTGCAAGCTTGAGAGTCTCACCTTTCTCTTCGCTAAAATCAAAGAACGGCATGCTGAACAGAGAAGCCAGAAATGTGCTCGGCAGGAAAAACATGCCCAGAAAGGACAGCGTCTTCATCGACAGGCTGTCCCTGGTGCTGGAGTCCGCCAACAGCTGCTGCTGGACGGCGATCAATACGTTGATCCGGGACTCCCGGTGGCTGATGATGCTGCTCATCTGGACCTGTCAGCATGCAAGGGTTTCTGTTTTCGCGTGGGAGACGTACCGCATCCCGTTGGAGGTTGAGCCGCTCGACGGAGACTTTTGTGTAGCTCTCGAGCCCGTCGAGCTTGACAGAGATGAAGTCGAGCCTGCGCAGCATATCGACATGCACCTTTTTGAATTCCTCGTCTTTCTGCGCCTCCGGCAGCCTCTCCCAGAACTTCTCGGCCGCATCCCGCAGCCTCGTGACGGCCCCCCTCCACGCCTCGGGGCTCTTCCATAGTATTTTGCAGTGGCAGTTGGTCAGCCGGCTGCTGAGCGTGTCCAGGTTGATGCGGTTCTCTTTGTGCTCCTGGTTCCGCTCTTGCCGCTTTTCCTGCTCTGTCTTCGGCACGGGGTCCTTGGCATACCGGCTGCTGATGTCCGTCTCTATCCTGCGCAGCTCGTGCCGCAGCTCGCGCTGCTTCTGGTCGTTGTGCGTGGAGATCTCCTTGTTGAGCATGAGGATCGGAAGCAGCAGCGGATGGGCCGCAGACGGCGCACACGCAGACATCTGCGCGAGGATATCGCTCAGACCGGCAGACTCGGTGCCCTTGGCAAAGCCCGAGACGATCTGGGTCTTGAACGAGTAGGAGAGCGCCATCTCCCAGCCCCGGCTGCCCGTGGTCTCCCACTTCACGTCGGACTTGCGGAACACCAGCTCTGCGAAGGATTAGTATTCGCTGGCTTCGTAGACGTGTCAGGCGTACGCAAGAGAGGATCGCCGCCATTGTCCTTGTATGTCCACCAGAAAAACGGCCCTACTGCGGCCGTGGTCTCGATCCAAAAGGGCGGGAGCTGCATCTCCCGGACGAGCAGCTCATAGCGGTCTTTGGGGAGTGACAGTATTCCCGCATCAAACGTCTTGGCATTGCTCGCTCGTGGTTGTAGTCTGCAGGGAGATTAGCTGTGTTACGAAAAGGGCGTAAAGTTGTGCATACACCAACCGCGTGCCGTTTTTGCACGTTGCGCCATTCTTGTGGACTTTTGGTGCAAAGACGCCCTATGTTGCTCAGCAGTGCTCGTATCACCAAAAAACGGCAATGGTCAGATATACTTGTCGCTTCACAAAATTGGAAAAGTCTTCTGTACTGAGCGAGTGCAGCTCGTTCTCGTCATGTTTTGGGTCCTGCTACGGTCAGCGAAATCAAACAGTAGCTGAGCCTGGACATACAGAGTAATTCAAGATCTCAAAGGAGCCTGTCTTCTCCTCGAGAACTTCAAATCTTTTGAGGTGGTCAGAGAACAAGTAGTCATCCATAGCTCAGATCCCAGAAGCAAAGAGTAAAACAAGGAGTCTCAAAACAAGACGAGCCTGGATGTCCTGCCTGTTTCGTCGTGTACATGGAGGGGAAACCGGCATTTTAAGGCAGACGTATTCATGCCTCAGCCTTGCTCTCCGCACCTACTGGCGCGTCCTTCTCTCGTTGGCTGTTCTGATTCATGCCTTTTAAAACATTCAGCCATTGGACGATGTATGCCACGTCAATCCACTATCTGCCGCTTTACGAAGCCAAGAAATAGGCAGACAACAAAGTTTAGAGCCTCATTTTTGCAGGGTTACAAATCAGTGCTTGCCAAGTTGTGGTTTATGCAAAATGAGTAGAAAAAGTTGAGTTGAACCACGACAACTCCTGTCCAGTGCTCTGGTTCCTTCTGAAGTCGTAGCTGCTGTCTGTTTAACTGGGCCCGGCATCGGGTCGTTACATAATCTTACTGTCGCAATGCTTCTAGAACAGGTGGGATCGGGCCCACTGCTGATTCGTCGGCGCCAGGCAGTAGCCATACTGGCCACTAGTGGAGGGCCAGATGTCGCCTTTTTTTACCAGCGACTCCTCTTGTGTATCTGACATCCACGCAACCCCCTTGTCGTCACCATCCTTTGCGCAATCCAGGTGTCTCGTATTACGCATAGGAACTCGCCTTCTGTGCTCGTCAAGATGCCGCAAGGAAATGCGCCTGCGGGCGATGGCCAGGAGCAGCAAGGCGTACGTCTACTTTTTTTTTCGTCTGACTTGTCGACATCCTTCACGAGTGTGCTAACCGTACAGTCCTCCACCATGAACTCAATCATCAAGATGGTGGCCATGTACGTCGGCATGCAGCTGGTCATGAAGCAGTTCATGCCCAAGCAGGAGACCACCACCACGGCCACCGACGCCACTGGCAAGAGCATCCAAGTGCCGGCCAATACAGGTGTGATCCCGCCCTACCAGCTGCGGCCTGCCACCCTCAACGAGGGTGCCGTGTACAACCCCGAGCCCCAGCGCATTGCGCCCATCTGGCCCGACAACAGCAAGCTCGACATTGTCATCACGGTCTCGCCGACCTTTCGGCCCAAGCCGCTCGACCCCGCCAAGGGAGACCCGATTGTGCTCTCGGAGACTGGCTTTGAAATCGGCAACTTCAGTGACAAGCGGGCCGTGGACACCGTCATCGACGTGCCGCCCGAGGTGCAGAACAACGGCACTCTGTGGGGGCACTTCTTCGTCGGCCTCGAGGGCAGCGTCCTGGACCCCTTCAGTCCCGACTATGACCGCGCGGCTGCCTACCACTATGCCTACCCGCTGACGCAGTACATTGCGCGGAAGAAGGAAGTCAAGACGCGCAACCTGCTGGCCGGCGACGAGGAAGCCGATGCCGACCACAAGGCGGCCGAGGCAGAGCACGAGGCAGTTTCCTCGGGGCCCATTGTCAAGAACTACTACCACCCCAACACGTCGCTGTCGTTTGTTCCCAACAGCGGCGTCATGGCCTACCAGCAGCTGCCGCCCGTCGTCCGCCAGTTTGTGCTTCTCGAGCCCATGGGCGCGCGCGACGGCTCGGGCCAGAACACGTGGTACTTCCCCGTGCTCTTTGTCAACACCTTCTGGCAGCTCAAGAGCCACATGACCGTGCTCAACGAGACGGTCAAGACGCTGCCGCTGCACCTCGACCTGGACAACATTGTCGACTGGAAGTTCAAGCTGCTGGCGAGCGTCGAAGCGAGCAGCCGTGAGTCCTCCCGGCAGGCGGCCTTTGGCAACGCCGTGGCCGGCGGCGGCGACGGCTCGGAGATCGACATGGTCAAGGAGATTTTGCTGGACACGAACCCGATTCTGCTGGGCGTGACCGTGGTGGTGTCCATTGCCCACATGCTGCTGGAGATGCTGGCCTTTGGCTCGGACATTGCCCACTACCGCAAGAAGAAGGACAACGTCGGCATCTCGGTGCGGTCCATCCTGGCCAACGTCTTCATGCAGACGGTCATCTTCCTGTACCTGGTGGACAACTCGCAGAACACGTCGTGGATGATTCTGGCCTCGCAGGGTGTCGGCATCCTGATCGAGCTGTGGAAGATCACGACGGTCGTGGACGTGCGCGTGCGTCCAGCACCGCCCGGCTCGCTGATTCCGTGGCAGATTGCCTTTGAAGACAAGCACAAGCTGAGCGAGACGGAGGAGAAGACCAAGGAGTACGACGAGATCGCCTTCAAGTACATGTACATTGCCGGCGTGCCGCTCCTGCTCGCCTACGCCGCCTACTCGCTCGTCTACGAGACGCACAAGTCGTGGTACAGCTTCATCATTGCCACCCTGGTCGGCTCTGTCTACGCCTATGGCTTCCTGATGATGGTCCCGTCGCTCTACATCAACTACCGCCTCAAGAGCGTTGCCCACATGCCCGGCAAGGCCATGATGTACAAGTTCCTCAACACCTTCATCGACGACCTGTTTGCCTTTACCATCAAGATGCCCTTCTTGCACCGCATGGCCACTTTCCGCGACGACATCATCTTCTTTGTCTACATTTACCAGCGCTGGGCCTACCGCATCGACTACACGCGCGTCAACGAGTTTGGCCAGGGCGGCGACGACGAGGAGGACGAGAAGAAGGACGCCAAGCCGGACGACAAGGCCGCAACGTCAGCCACGGCGGCTGTGACGGCTTCCGGCTCGGATGCCAAGGCTGAAGGCGCGGCGACAAAGCGGAAGCAGTAAGACGAAGCGTTGGAAAAAGAAAGATTGGGATTATTGGCACAGACCAAGTCATATAGAGACTCATCATATATAGTGCCCAGCAGTTCTGTAGCTAGACAAATGGTTTGTACAAGACGTACGGAGTATTTCATCCCATATCGTAGGCTCTCTGTGATGACTAATCCTCGTATATTCCGTATTCACCGCAGCCTTGCGGTGGCAATGCGGCTGATTAGGCAGCCGCCAATAGCGCATCGCATGGCAAATACGCCTACTGTGGCGCCTAAAGATCATGTTTTGGTTTTAGTGTCACTCGCTAAACGACAGGTCCGACACTACCCAATCAACCCCGTACGTCACCCATCGCAACTGCCTGCAGACCATACCAGCACTTGCCGAAAGCTACATCCCGCAATTGGCGCCTCACGGCCGACATTTTTGGCCTCTTTTTTCCTTTCCCATTTCCCATTTCCCATTTCTTTTCGTGCCTATACAGCGTACATAATAGACGAGACCTCCCCGCTCCCGCCGCCTCCCCGACGTTGCGTGTTCCAGAACGGCTTCTGACCCTTGTCGCGGAGCTGCGAGTCGACCGTGTCTCAACCTATTACCCCCCTGCATCAACCTCGACATCGATATGTGCGGCTGACGATTTATATACCCATTTTCCAATACACCTACACAAACCGACCATGGACTACTCCCGGTTACGAGCCACCGCTCTGCGCGAGGGCGAGGCCGAAGAAGCGGTCACCGTCGATACTCGCGCCCTCATCGACAAAGTGCTGGCCCGCTACTCGGGCGAGTGGACGACGCTGCGTGAGCTGATCCAGAATGCCGCCGACGCTCAGGCGACCACAGTCAAGATCAAATGGGAGACGCTGCCATCGACGACGGTGCCGCTGCCGTCCGGGGCCGACGTGAACGGCGGCGAGCACGCCTCCAGCACCCTCCTCGGCCACACCATTATGCACCACACCCTGCGGCGGCTGCTCGTCGAGAACGACGGCCAGCCGTTTGCACCCACCGACTGGGCCCGTCTCAAGCGCATTGCCGAGGGCAATCCCGACGAGACCAAGATCGGTGCCTTTGGCGTCGGCTTCTACAGCGTCTTTGCCGACTGCGAGGAGCCCTTTGTCAGCTCCGGCAACGAGGCCATGGCGTTCTACTGGAAGGGCAATGCCCTGTTTACGCGGAAGCTTGTGCTTCCCGAAGACCAGCGCAGCCCGACAGGCGCCACCACGTTCGTCCTGGACTACCGCAACGCCACCACGGCGCTGCCGAACCTGCTGTCCGTCAGCCAGTTCCTGGCCTCCAGTCTGACCTTTGTCGCCCTGCAGCACATCGAGTTCTGGATCGACGACTGGAAGATCCTCGAGCTCCACAAGACCATGTCGCCCAGCACGGCAGTGCCCATTCCGCGCGACCTGACCACGCGCACCAAGGACAACCTGATGACCGTCACTGCCGTCGAGTGGTCCAGCGCCCAGATCGATGCCGTCTACATGAACGCCGTCGGCTGGAAGCCGCCCGCTGCGGGCACGCTGGCGTCTGGCACGTCGAACGCGTCCGCAGCTTCCAACAAGAATACCGACTCGTACGGTCTCTCGGCGGCCGATATGCCATCGCTGCGCAGCTTCTTCTCGCGCCTGACCAGCTCGGCCTCGGCCTCGGCGTCCGCTCTGGCCAGCCAACGCAGCAAGGCCGCTCGTGAAGAGAAGGCGGCACAGGATGCTCTGCAACAGAATCTCACAGGCCAAGAGAAGGCCTCCATCACGCTGCGCGTCACTACGGCACAAGTGAAGACTCGGGTGGCCGCCACTTTTGCCACCGAGCTGGAGCGCGCCACCAAGAAACCGCCGCCCAAGATGACCAAGATGGCCATCCTGACATCGTCATATGATGATGTCGTCTCGGCTGATCCCTCTGCGTCCAAGACGGCAGCCTCCAAAACAGATGTCTTTGCATCCGTGCTTCCCGCCAAGAAGCCTGGCGGTCGCATTTTCATCGGCTTTCCCACCATGCAGACCACTGGTGGCGGCCTGCACGTCTCGGCGCCGTCGCTGATCCCGACCGTGGAGCGTGAGGCTATCGACCTCAACGCCCGCTGGGTCCGCAATTGGAATATGGAGCTGTTGCGGGCTTCCGGTATCCTGACGCGGCTGGCCTATATCAACGAGATGGCCGACTTTGGCCGCAAATTCCAAAAGCACCTGGAGGCATCCCGGCCACCTCCGGCTCCAGGTGTCAAGGCCAGCTCCAAGCTCCCCATCCCGACGGCCGCCGACCTCACCAAGTTTGTTCCCGAGGCACTGCACATTCTCAAGACGTATACGTTTGGCGATTCAACGCCGAGTGCCTACGTAGGGCAGATTATCGAGGAAGCCTTCTGGACGGCATACACCGTGCCCACGGTGGACATTTTCTCGACCCGCGGCGTGCTCCCGACGACCACGGTCCGCATGGGCGACGAGAAGATTAGCCAGTTTGTGGACGGCATCCCGGTTGTGGTGCCGGAGATGAAGGAGTCTCCGTTCATCCAGAAGCTGCACGACTTTGGCATCCTGCACGACGTGACCATTGACGACGTGCGCTCGGAGCTGGAGTCAAAGCCGCTCGGCAAAGACCAGCTCAGTTATTTCGTCAAATGGATGGGCGACTGTGCCATGTCTGGCGAGCTGGATCCGCCAAGCGTCCGTGTTCTGCTCCAAGCAGCCGTTGCCAGCATTGTCACGGAGGAGGACGAAGGGGCTGCCATCATTGAGCTCGGCACCATCAGTAACTTCTTGTCTGGCAACAAGATCCCAGCCAGTCTTCCGCTGCCGCCATCGACAATTCCCTACTCCATCACCAGCAACATTCCCCATGCAAAGCTGCAAGCGCTGGGCTGGACGCCACTGGAACTTGTGCCGTGGATGGAATACCTGCTGAGCGCGCGGACCAAGCTCGGCCAGGACAAGGACATGACCAAGTCGCCTGCCTTTGCTGCACAAGTGCTCATGGTGCTGTCGAAGAACTGGGACAACCTGGCAACGGCACATCGCGCTTTGGTTCTGTCGAAGCTGCAGAACACCACGTCCATTCCTACAAAGATGGGCATGAAGCGGCCGCCAGATGCTTTTTTCCCGTCCGTGAAGCTGTTTGACGACCTGCCGACGCTCTCGCCGAGCTGCCACGGCCTCAAGGAAAAGTTCTTGGTGGCGCTGGGCGTGCGCAAGACGATTGACCTCGACACCATCTTCACGCGCTTGCTTAGTCAGCCAGCGACAGCGGCAGCGGCGGCGGCAGCGGACTCCAAGGACGGCAAGGGGCAAGAGGGCAAGAAGTGGAGCCACGTAGAGTTGGCCAAGTACCTTGCCTCTGTGCGGTCCGACATACCGTCCAAGGACTTTAACAAGCTGCTGGAGTCGCCGATCTGCCCGGCCGAGGCAGGCCCGGCGGGCAAGGAATGGACGGTGCCGAGCACGAAGCTGTACCGGGCCAACCAGCTTTTTGAGCCGTCTGATGCCGTTCGTGAGCTCAAGTTTCCCGTCATGCAGTGGCCCGGTCCTCCTGGGAGCTTTCGGCGGAACTCTCCGGAAGGGGCCTTTCTGATCAGTCTTGGGCTGCGTCGGACGCCGTCGGTGCTGGAGCTGTTGACCAAGATGGCCTCTTCGGACCGCGACCTTCGTGAAAAGGCCCGCGCATACTATATTGCCAACCACCAAACCAACGGCTACGCCTCGTACAGCATTTCGTCTGCAGACCATGCCATTCTTCCCGTTGAAAGGGCCAGGGGCAGCGAGAAGCAGCAGGAGGAGCAGTTGGTGAAGCCATCGGCGTGTTTCATCAACTCGCAAGCGGCCATTCTTGGGTTTGCCATCCTACGTGCAGACTTGCAGCCGCATGCGAACAAGTTTGGCGTGGCACAGAATCCTCCGATGGACGAGTGCGTGAAGCGGCTCGTTCTGAACCCACCGCGAAACCACCAGGACGCCGTGACAGTGTTTGAATATTTCTCATCGCGGTTGACAGACGTCCATGGCGAGTCGCTCCGGCGGCTGCAACAGGCCAAGATTGTGCCGGTCAGCCGGCAAGGCGGATGGGCAGACGAGAAGAGACGGAGCACGTCGTCTGCGGCAGCGGCAGCAGCAGCGACATCCGTGCAGCACATCAAGCCGAATGCCTGCTACCTGGGGTCGTCGACGACGTATGGCGATATTTTTGATTTTGTGGACTTTGGGCGGAATGCCAATGCGTTTCTGTTCCAGTGCGGGTCCAAGACAGAGCCGACCAAGGTGGAGCTGGCACGACAGGCGTGCAAGGAGCCGGCGCGGCTGCTCAGCACATTGCAGACGCCAGAGCGGTACCTCAACCTGCTGCGGTCGCTGGCGGAGGACCTGCCGCGTCTGAAGCAGGACAAGGAGTTGTTTGCGCAGATGCAGGTGGCGCCGTTCCTGCTGGCATCGAAGGAGGTCAGCCATGTGCAGTCCCATCATCGACAGTCGTCGACGGCGACGACGACGACAACAGGCGGCGGAGGCGACGCGGAAGACGAGGCGCCCGTGCGGCAGTTCCAGCTGGCGTCGGCGAGCAAGATTGCGATCGTGGACGACTACATCAGCTACCGGCTGTTCAAAGACAAGCTCGTGTGTGCGCCTGAGGAAGATGTGCTGGAAACGTTCTACTTGGCGCTGGGGGCGCAGTTTCTGAGCAGCATCGTGCAGGAAGAGATCCAGATTGGGCGGCACAGCGCGGACCAGAGCCAGGCGGAGGCGCTGCGCAAGTACGTGCTGGAACGGTCCAAGATCTTCTTGTACGAGTACCAAAAGTACCGACAGGACGCGATCCGACACGACCACCGGTGGCTGGAGAAGCACCTCAAGGTGGAGATGGTGCAGAGCGTGGCGTTGCGGCGGTCGGTGCGGAGCGTTGGCAGCAGTGGTGGGTTTGGCGGCAGTTTCGGCGGCAACTATGGCGAGACGCACACGGAGAAGCGATCGGCGGCCAGCTCGCGACAGCTGTCGGGCCACATGCTGTACATCTCGTCGCAGGGGCCTGTAGACATGTACCAGGTGGGCCAGGCGGTATGCCAGGTGGTGCTGAACCGGCCGAGTCAGCAGGCCTACTTCTTCTTTGAGCCGTTCCTCAAGCTGGAGCTGCTGGATCTGCGGGCGCGCGGGTACAACGTGGACCGGATTCTGCGGGCGAAGCAGGCCGAGGCGCGGCTGGCCGAAGAGGAGCGGCGGCGGGCCCTGGAGGCCGAGCAGCAGCATGCCGAGCAGAGACGTGAGCGCGGACGCGAGGCCGGACGATCGGAGAAGGGCAAGCTGGAGAAGGAGGCCGAGTATGCGCAGCAAACGCCGCAGATGTTGGCAGCCCGGAACCCGCCCAGGGCACGCACGCCAGAGCCGCACATGCCAGGCGCCTTTGGGGACGAGGGGTCGCCCGACAGACAGCAGACGCAGAACCAGCAGAACCAGCAGCAGCAGTACCAACAGCACCAGCAACAGCTGCAGGACATGGTGACGGCCGGGACCAAGCGCGGCAAGGATCTGTTTTCGAACCTCACGCGGCGTCTGGGACTGGACCAGGGCAGTGAGAGCCCGTCGGGCAGTGGAACGAATCGGGGGACGGCCGGGACGAGCGGGAGTGGCGGAGCCGGTGGCCAGGTGGCGTCGCCGGAAGCGGTGCAGCAGGACATGCAAAACGCGATCCAGTCGTCGCGGCCGTACGGATCGTCGACGCTGTTCCAGCTGCCGAGCCAGCCGACGGTGCAGGAGCAGGCGACGTACTGCGACAGCACGCAGGCACACGACCTCCAGTGGGTGGCACGGGCGGCTGGCGGCATGGCCGTGTATCTGTCGCGGGATCTGGCCGTGGGCGGCAGCGCTGTCGAGCTGCTCAACGCGCAGCGGCCGGCCATTGCAGTCTTTGAGACGCTGCTGCGCGACGTGGCGGCCGTCTACGGCCTGTCGACGACGGTGCTGCACATCTACTACGACTCGGAGGGGCCGACGATTGCCTTCAACAGCGGCGGCAGTATCTTCTGCAACCTGCGGTTCTTTGTGCAGCTGCACGCGGCGACGATGCTGAGCAGCGGACCGGCTCAGGCGCAGGGACGCGTCGACGCCGCCGTCTGGTGGTGGGTGGTGCTGGCACACGAGCTGGCCCACAACCTGGAGCCGATTCACAACTCGCGGCACAGCTTCTATACGTATGTGAGATTCGCTCGTGTTGTTGTTTCTTTGCTAACTTTGTAGGGAATCGTTTGTGCAACAGTACTTCCACGCGATGACGTCACGTGCGGCGGCCTGGACATCCGGGCCCGACGACCTGTCACCGGCACAGCGGCAGGACTCGGCGCCGCCATCGTACCAGCAGGCCTTGCAAGGTGGCCAAAGACGGAGTCTGCTAGACTAGACAGTGTATTTAGAATTTGTAGACTAGAGCTGTAGGCCTGAGATCTGAATGGTGGACCTGGATTAAGAGACTCTTTGAAAGAGATCTCCTTTTACAATGAGATCTCTTTACAATAGTAGACTAAGATCTTGTGATGGTCAAGTTCCATCGGCTACGGGCATGGCTGCTCTGCCTTTGCGAGCCTCTGCCTTGAGCTCGCTGTCGAAAATGTCCACGGCCAAGCTGGCCTCGACAAAGTCCTCGAGCTCTTCGGTGACCGTCTTGAGCTTGTCCTGCACGGCGGCGCTGGCCTCGAAGCCGACAATGTGGCGCGACGGCGGGTTTTCGTGGCCGCCGATGGCGGCCAGGGCGTGGACGGTCTCGAGCACGAGGCGGTCGAGGGCTGCTGGTGGCAGCCGGGGGTAGCGGCTGAGGGGTGCGCTGCTGGGGGTGGTCGGCAGGGCGGTGTCGGGGTGGGCGTTGAGCACGGCCGCGAGGATGCCGCGGACGTTGGGGGTCGCGGACGGGCCCGCAGGCACCGTCGTGGCCGGGCCCGTGGCCGTCGTGGGCGCGTAGGCCGGCGCGGGCGGTGCGAGGACGATGCGATTAGTCAGCATCTGGACCTCGATGACGGGCTGGACGATGGTGACCTTGATGTTGAAGGGGGCGATCTCGTAGGCGAGGGAGTCGCAGTAGCCCTCGAGGGCGGCGGTGGCGGCGGTGTGCATGGGCATGCCGGGCATGCCGATGTGGCCGCCGATGCTGCTGAGGACGACGACGTGGCCGGTGTGCTGGGCGCGCAGCTGGGGCAGCGCGGCCTTGAGGAGGTTGACCTGGGAGAAGAAGACGGCGTCGAACTGGTCGCGCACGGCGGGGGCGGCGTCTTGCTGCCCAGGACTGCCCGTCACCAACTCCTCGACGGCGCCCACGACGGCCTCGCTCTTGCAGCACAGCACGATGTCGATGCGGCCAAAGACCTGGACGGCCTCGGCGACGGCGGCGGCGCACTGGCCCATCTGGCGGCCGTCGCAGCGGATGCCGCGGATGCGGTCTTTCCAGCCCTCGCGGTCGCGGAAGCGGCCCGTGGGCGCGCGGCACTCGTCGGCGAGCTCGCGGAATTCGGCACTGCGCGTCTCGTCGGCCAGCTCGTGCGGCGGCAGGCAGGCCACCACGTAGTCGCCGTGGGCCAGCAGCAGGCGTATGAGGCGCACGGCGAGGGGCGACAGGCCCTGCGTGAGGAACCAGGTGCGGGGAGAGTTGTGTGTTGCTGGGGGGGGGGGGGGGGGGGGAGGATGTTAATGACGGTCGATAGAAGAGAGGAAGAGAGGAGAGGAGGGCATACGAAAGGCGGGCACCGGGTGAGGATGCCGGGCCGGGGCCTCGACGTTCTTGCGGTCGGCCATGTCGTCCGGTCAGTCTGCGCAGTCTACACAGTCCACACAGTCCAGGCCGTTCATGGTGGAGTCTGGAAGTGAAGTCGAAACTGCGTGCGGAGAAGATATGCGGAGGCTCAAAGAAGGGTCGCTGCTTCCCGCGGCAGGTGGCAAGTGCGGAGACGAGCGCGGCTAAACGAGCCGCTAATACGGGGTAGGTCAGATAGAGTGATCCAGAGCTACGGCGGCGAGGCAGGCACGACCGGCGCCGAATCCCATCGAGGCAGGAAAATCCCGTCTCTTCTGTCCGTCGCAGCTTCCTCTCGCCCTCTCTACCGCGGGGTCCCGTGCCTGTCGACTCATTGGCTGCTGGTCGCTGGGCACAGGAGACTTTGGGCAAGAATCATCCAAATGGTCATCCAACAAATTGCTCGATGAGCTGTCGCCTAGTTGCAGTGATGCAATTGGCCCATGCCGACACCGGCTTTGTGTAAAAAAAACGACACTTTTAGCTCAGACGACTTTAAAGTTTTCCCTGTCAGATTCCCCGAGTGACTCACGTCTGTCTGCTCAATTGTTAGCTCTGTCGTTTCTTTTGACATTTCTTTTGAGACTCTTTCTTTTATATCCAATTCCTCCATTTTCCCTCCAATTCCCTCTTCCTCATCCATCCCCATCCACCTCCTCCTCCACCTCCTCCTCCCCCTCCACTATGCCTTCTCGTGAAGAAGTCCTCTTTTTCGGCGCCGGCCCTGCACGGCTGCCCACCGACGTGCTCGAGCAGGCGGCCATCTCGCTCGTCAACCACGAAAACACCGGCATTGGCCTGGTCGAGCACCCGCACCGCTCGAAGCTCGCCAAAGACATTGTCACGGGCGCCCGCGACGGCGTCGCCTCCTTCCTCGACGTCCCCACCGACGAGTACAACGTGCTGATCCTGCCGGCCGGCGGCACCGGCCAGTTTGCCGGCACCGTCTACAACCTCGTGGGCGCCTGGGTCCTGCGCGAGCGCGCCGCCCTCGTGGCCAGCGGCCTGCCGGACGACGACAGCCGCGACGGGCCTCTCGTGGCGGCGCTGCGCGAGAAGGTGGCCCGCGAGCTGCGCCTCGACTACATCATCACCGGCAACTGGTCGCTCAAGGCCTACCAGGAGGCGGCGCGCCTGCTGGGCCCCGAGTACGTCAACGTGGCCGCCGACGCGCGCCAGGTCCCCGGCGCCGACGGCAAGTTCGGCGCCATCCCCGACGAGTCCACCTGGAAGCTGTCGCCCAACGCCGCCCTCGTCTACTTCTGCGACAACGAGACCGTCGACGGCGTCGAGTTCCCCCGCTTCCCCGCCCTCCTCGAGCCCGCCGCCGCCAAGACCACCGCCCCCGTCGTCGCCGACATGTCCAGCAACATCCTCTCGCGCCCCGTCGCCGCCCGCAGCTACGGCGTCTTCTTCTTCGGCGCCCAGAAAAACCTCGGCACCCCCGGCATCACCGTCGCCGTCGTCAAGAGGTCCCTGCTGCCCCAGCCCAGCCCCGCCCTCGTGCGCGCCCTCGGCCTGCCCGTCTGCCCCATCGTCCTCAGCTACCCGGACGTGGCCAAGGCCGAGTGCCTCTACAACACGGCCAGCATCTTTGAGTAAGTTTCAGTCCTTCTTTTGTACCCCTATACGCGTTTTGTGTTCGTCCGCTCACAATCCAGCATCTACGTCGCCGGCCAGGTCCTCCAGAAGCTGCACACCACCTTCCCCCAAGACAAGGCGGCTGGCCAGGCCGAGGTCGCCGGCAAGAAGGCCAAGATGATCTACGACGCCGTCGAGGCGTACCCGGCCGTCTACCGTCTGCGCCCCGCACCCGGTGCCCGTTCGCGCATGAACATTGTGTTCCGCGTCATCAGCAGCGACGACGACGAGAAGGCATTCCTCAAGGAGTCCACTGCCCTGGGCATGGTCGGCCTCGGCGGCCACCGTAGCATTGGCGGCATTCGTGTTTCCAACTACAACAGCATCTCCGTCCAGGAGATCGAGACGCTGGCTGCCTTCATCCACGCCTTTGCCAAGAAGGTCAAGACGGACTGAGCATTCTTTTCTGCGGCGTGTGGCGCATCATACAGAGAATAAGAGAAATCGAGAAAAGCGGGATGGACGAGGTTCAACACAGGATAAAGCAGGCATCCATGGGAAATGCGCGTGAATTATAAAAAACCAGGAAAACAAAAAAAGGAAAAAACAAAGGGCAGAGCAAGAGAAAACAACCTTCATCGCCGTCATGTCACTTATCAGATTTCAACAGTCAAGACATCATCCAGACGACTGCAGAACCTGCCCCAGTCGTGTATCGATTTTTGCCGTGAACACATTGCAAGTACAAAGAAATTCAGCCCCCCCATACAGCACGCCCCCCTCTTAGTAAGAAAAAGAAACAAGTAAACTGGCACAAGTCTATGCTGTTATTTTTGTCCCCAGCTATAAAGCAAAATCCTGACCTATATGCCCTATGAAAGAGAAGGAAAAGACATGAAGAGAGGAGCAACAAAAAAGGGGCCGGGGGAAAAGCAAAAAGCAAAAAGCAAAAGGAGATGCCGGATTTCCAGACAGGCTTCAGTGGTGCGGCTTGCGATCGCTGTGTCCAGTCTTAGTCAGCAATATGGAGAAAACGAACCGCAAAACTAAAAGACAAAGGACGAAGACGCAGGCACGAAATGACGTAAAACGAGGGACGAAAACGAAAGGACGAAAACGAAAACGAAAACGAAAAACGGACTCGCTAGGCAATTTGCAACGCTATAGAGACTCACGTGCTTAGCCTCCGCGACAATGTCTGTAGTTTCTTGTCGTTGTCAGCTTCCTTTGTTGCTCTCTCCAAGGCCTGCTGCAGCTCTTCTTCGTTCTGGCGCACCACCTCATCGTGGCTGGGCGGCAGCCGCTCGTTCTGCAGATCGACCTTGCGAGCATCCTCGAAGCTGCTGATAGCGTTCTTGATACCTTCCACACCGAGCATGAGCGTTCCTGCCGGCAGACGGCCGCCCGACACAGTCTTGAGCTCCGTGACCCGCTCCGACTCCTCCCGCAGCACCTGGAACACACGAGACAGACGGCCGATAGCCAGGATCTTGTTCTTGATGGCCCGGCGCTTGAATTCGATCGAGTCGGGGTCCTGGTTGCCGAGGCCGGGCGTCATGGGCGGCGATGCCGGGCCAGGAGACACAGCCTCCTCCTTGAGCTCCTCCTCAGAACACGTGCTGAGGATGGCAATCAGCATGTCGGTAATCTTCTCGCCGACAAAGGGCAGCGACCAGGTGAAGACGTCCATGAAGTTGGGCAGCCAGTATGGATGTGGGGTGCAGTTGAACTGCCGGATGTTCATGACATTGTTCTCGTACTTGAGGACCGCGGCCTTGTTGTTATAAACGTCGAGGTAATTTGGTGCCGAGAAAATGGTCATGACACTGGGGAAGCCCGTCGTGCGTGTCTTGCGGTACATCCGGTAGCCGGCGTCCTGCGCCTCGTGTGCGCGGATGACCGAGAGCAGGTTGTTCTTTTCCAGAAAGGCACAGGCGGCCTGATATGAGAAGAAGTAGGAACAGCCGCGCACGTGGTTGTGCAAAAAGTAGTCGGTCGTCTTTTCCTGGCCAAAGTCCTCCAGAGGGTCGGCCCACAAGATGTCACACATGAGTCCCTGCGTTGGCGGCTCGCGGAATCGGTCAATCTAGATGGTTAGTACAGGTCGGGTGCCAGGGCAAGAGAAAACTTACCCGCTTCAGATCATCCAGCGTGTGCAGTTCGGGGCTGAGACCGCCGTGGATACACAGGAACTGCTTGTTCATGACGGCCGCCAGGGGCAGGCAGCAGAAGGATTCCATGCAGGCGTCGTAGATGGCCTCGGAGTACTTGTGCTTGCACTCGAGCTTAAAGGTGAAGTAATCTGTCAGGTGACGACACTCGTGGTTGCCGCGCAGCAGCCACAGAGAGTCGGGGTAGTGGATCTTGAGGGACCAGAGGTAGAGGACACACTCAATGCTAAAGTAGCCACGGTCGACGTAATCGCCGAGAAAGAGGTAGCGGGTCTCGGCCGGGTCGCCGCCCACCTCGAACAGCTTCATGAGATCGTAGTACTGGCCGTGGACATCGCCGCAGACGGTGATGGGGGCATCCATCTCGAGCAGGTTGGGTTCTGCCCGCAGCAGCTCTGTGCCGGTGCGGATGATCCACAGGGCCTGCTCATCGGTCAAGCGGCCCTCGCGGTAGAAGTGGGTCTTGAGGAAGTTGATGTCGGGCTTCGTGTGCGTCTCATCGTGGAAGAATTGCTCCTCGGTCGGCTTGTACGTGGCCGGTGCTTGGACGTCTGGCATGGGTTAGCAGGGAAAGACAGAGAAACAAAGAAACAGAGAAACGGAGAGAGGCTGAAAAGGGGGAGAACCGACCTTTGCAGACTCGCTCGAGCGTGCTGACATTGGAGCCATCTTCCATGGCGTGGATGGTAAAGTCGATCTCGGGGACAGGCTTCTTGTCGGTTATGGCCCGGATGGCATTGTCGACCTGAATGTTGCGGCGGTCTTCAATGGATGCGTCTGCCGGCGGCGACGACGCCGGAGCGGTGACGGAATAGGTGGGATCCATGGCGGGAGGGCCGGAAGGAGAAGATGCAGCGGTCGACGCGGTATAGCAGCTGTATCTTGTTGCGTGGAACGACGGATATTTCTGGAACACGACGAGAAGGATCTGGTAGGATGCACGGACGGTACAAGTCTGAATTGAGCCGAGCGCAGTCGACGGGCAGAAACACGAAGACAGAAAAAAACAAAGAAAAAAACACGAAAAGGAGACACGAAGAGAAGAAAGCAAGGATTCAATCTAGTCGACACTTTCTCGACGCTCCACAGCTGAGGCGCAGCGTCTGTCCAAAAGGACTAGTTGCAATCGCCGGGGGTGGTCGTTCTAGGAAACAAATGGCGGAGAAGGCTGGGGAGAGGGGGGGGCGGTGGACGGCGAGAGGCTCGGAGGACGGCGCACGGGGCGGCGATGGCGATGGCGATGAGCAGAGAAAAAAAGCGAAGCCGGACAAAGAGGACGAAGAAGGCGGCGATGCAGTGGTGGTTGGTGAAAGCGGGAAGAAAGGAAGGTGCGACCAGCAAAACGGCGGCGTGTGAGAAAAAGGAGGGGACAGGTCGTCGCTTCTCTCCAGCGGGGCAGAAGCACGGCTGGGCTGAAAATGGGCAGCAAGAAAAGGAGCGGGAAAAAGCGGGGCAATCAATGCTTTGGCAGTACGCTGATTCGCCACTGACGACAGCTTAGCAATAAAGTTTGGCTGTACTAACGGTCGAGCTTAGGGGAGGGAGAGAGGAGGAGAGGGAGAAGGGAGAGGGGGATGAGAGTGAGAGAGGAGGAGAGGGAGTGAGAGAGAGTGTGTGTGAGAGAAAGAGAAAGAGAACTAGATGGGCTAGACATGCACGGTGAGTCTACGGTGAGTACGCGCAGATATCAGCCCATCTGAGATCCAATGATGGACAAGACGAGTTGTCGGCTTTCTGGTCATATCTTTTCTTGGTTTCTGCCTTGGTTGTCTTCTATCCTACGACCTGCTTGAGAACCTGTTCACGGGGATAGTTGGTGTTACGCCATCGCGAGATGAAGTCATCACGAGCAGCTGATGGTCAGCGAAGAGAACAGGACAGAGAACAGAATGGAAGAGGAGAAGAGGAGAACAGAACATACTGTAGCCACCACAGATCCGTCGTTGGCCAACAAAAGCACTCCGGCCGTGCATCACGCGCCAGTTGTCAAACACTGCCGGTCAGCGCTGCCCTGCACAAACCACGAGACAAACGTACCGAGAACCTTGCCGGGCGCCAGCTGCGTCCAGTACTCGACGTCGGGCCGCCGCAGGATCGACACCCACTTGCGGGCAGCATCGTACCACTGCTCCGGGTCGATCCCGTCGGCGTCGGGCCCGCCAAAGGGCACAATGCCCCGGTCGTCGTTGTTCCAGCGCACCCGGTGCAGCCGGCGGCGAGGGCCGCCGCGGCTGGCCGCCGTGGCCGGGGCCTCGCTGTCGCCGTCGTCGACGACCTCGAGCACGGGGTACCGGCGGTCGGGCGCAATCGTGATGCCCTCGTTGCCGCTGGCGTGCCACGGCAGCCGCACGCGGGTCAGCACGTCATAGGCGGCCGGGTCTTCGGCCTCGAGGATGCGGGCGGCATGGAAGGCGTCGACGAGGAGAGACTCGCCACCGAGGCGTTCACTGCCGCTGGAAGCTGCGGCTGCCTGCGCCTCGGGCGGTGAATAGTGGGACAGCAGGTGGAAGGCCTGCAGGCCGGCCGGGTCGGTGAAGTAGGTGGTATCCGTGTGGGCGGGTAGGGCGAGGTTTGTGTAGGCGGTGTCGGCCATGGCCAGGTCCGGGACGAAGTCGTAGAAGCCGCCGTAGTGCGTGACGCGGATAAAGGCGATGCGTTCCAGCAGGCGCTCGGTGTCGTCGGGCGAGGCGAACGGCGTGTCGTGGACAAAGGCAAAGCCATAGCGGCGCTGCCGGTTAACGGGCTGCTCTCCAAAAACACGTCTCGTACTCACAATCAGATCGGTCAGCTTGGCAATGCCCGCCTCGGACGTGGCATCCATGACGGCCTCGTAGGCCACCGAGGGCGGATCCTGCTCGATGGAGCGGCCCCAGTAGTGGAATCTCGGGTGTCAGCCAGGGTCAGCGACGGTCGGGTTGCACTCACTCCACAGGCTCAGGCGACCGGTGGTCGTGCGTCTGGTAAAACCGGATAAAGTCCCACGGGTAGCTGCTCTGGTGGCGGCCATCGGACCCTGGTCGCAGTTAGCCATCCGGGGTCTGGCACGCGGCATTGGATCCAGCAGTTCTCCTTACAAGTGACATGGAGGTTCTGGTCGTCTGCCCGGACCTCCAGCGGATGCACGTCGGCCGGGATCTGGACTGTCAGCACAGCCGATGGCATCTGCTCCCAAGACATACCTCGAACGTGTCAAAGTTCCTCTGCGAGGTGTCCTGGTTCACACAGCTGGCACAGCGGCAGTTGTCTCTGGCGGTGTAAGTCCTGGTCCCTGATTTCCAGAGCAGCATCCACATACCGCAGCCAGATATTCGGCCTATGACAGCGTCTGTCAGCAGGGATCCACGGACGCGGACGCGGCCACTCACAGTTCGGTGCGCTTGACAGCCTCCTGCGCATCAATGCGGATGGACCTGTCGCCCACGGTGACCTGGGCAGCACGACTGAATCCCCTGCGCTGTTGGCCCGGCCTCGTTAGCCGCCTGGCTCGGAAGGTGGAGATGGCTCGAGGGCCAGGGGCCACCCAGAAGCTGCGGCGGGCCAGGGAGACAGGAATACGAAGGCTGGCCATGGTAAGACAAGATGGCAGTGTATCTGTGTGACCGTCTGGACGATGCTTGTCAGTCTTGTCAGTCTGTCAGTCTTGTCAGTCTGTCAATGGCTGATAGCGTTGAATTGACGTGGCGTGAGTTTTGGCGCTGCTGTTTCCCAGACTTACACATTCCCCGCCTTCCTCGGCAGTGGACAGCACTCACGTGCCTCTTGGCGCTTCAGTGGGTCAGCGGCTACGGAGAAGGGGAAGAGACGAGTACGAGTATGGAGTATGGAGTATGGAGTAATATGGAGTACGAATGCTCATTACAGCGTTGAATAATCAGAAAATGTTGAAAGACAAATACTCTGTACAATCCCAAAAACAATCAAAAGCGTAGACATTGAAATAAATCCATAGGAATAAATCAAAATAAATCAAAATAAATCAAAATAAATCAAAATAAATCAAAATCACACAACATCGAATAAATCAAGAGATCTCTAAATCAAATGACTATTGGCCAAGTTTAAGCGCCCGCCAAACTCCCCCCTTTCCCTGCAGCTTTGTTACCAGTCGGAATGGAGCTCTCCAAAAACGCCTATCCTGCTGTCCATAGCTGCCCCGGCATGGCAGCTGTCCTTAGCGAGAAACGCGCAATAGCCTCCTTCTCCCTGGCCTTGCCGCCCACCATCACCGTAGCAGAGGCGCCTATTCTGGCTTGGCCTTCCAATATCTCATCCTCCCAGAACTAATACCTTTTGATGGTACAGAGTACATGTGCCAGTCAGTCAGTCTCACTGTCAGTCTCCCTGGGCCCAGAACCAGAAACAGTCCGACGTCGTCGACATTCGTAGACTTTGATTTCATACAGCTCTTCTCTCCTTCTTCCACTCTTCCTCTCCTCTCCTCGTCTCCTCGTCTCCTCGTCTCTCGTCTCCTCGTCTCGTCTCTCGTCTCCTCCCCCCTGTCGATACTCCACTACTATCGTCAACGTGGCATCCTGGAAACCAAACATGCTATGGGCCCGCCATGAAACATCACCTGCATGTAAGCGCCGCCTTTATCAGATATCTGATTTTGAGATCGCAAACAGCCTAACAGGATGCGGCATCCTTCTTCCCCGTGCCCTGTCTGGCTTGTCTACATCGTACTCATGGTCCTCCCAGAAAAGGCTCCACCCCCCGGCTTGTGCGACAACAACACACTCGTACACACGATCGAATGAACATCACCCCTCGCAAAGGCTCTCGTTGCCGCAGCCGTATGGCGCGTCTGTGGATGCATACATGCCCTCATTCGTCTCTGGTCCCTTGGAGCTACACCTGCACCTCGACAGTTCTGCGCTTCTCGTCCGAGTCGGGCCTCCTCCGACGGAAGCTCCCTTCGTTTCACTCAAATATCCCCTCTCGTCTCTTCGTTACACATACTTTGTTTTCTTTTCTTCTTCTCTTCACAGATGCTTGTCTCTCGGTCAGCACACTGGCCGTCCCCAACCTTCCTGTCCTCTTTTCAAATTTCTTCTGTCAAGGGTCTCAAGAATGTGGCTGTCCAGACGCTATGCCCTCCTTCTGGCCTACGGACTCTGTTTGCTCAATGGCTCTTGGGGGTTGTGTCTGGGCCGTTTCCGGCCGCTCATCTCGGCGGCCGATGCTCACGACCAGAAGCTGCCCTTGGCCTCTGTCCTCCTGCGCCATGGCATCCATGCTCGCACACAGACAACCTCAGCAACGAGTACCACCTCAACGATATCGTCCAGCCCTGTCGTAATAAAGAAGACGACAGTCACTCCTTCGGCGGTTACCACCACCGTCACAGCCACTGCCACAGCCACTGACACTGACGTTGCTACCACTTCGTCTTCTTCTTCGTCTTCTTCGTCTTCTTCGTCTTCTTCGTCTTCTTCGTCTTCTTCGTCTTCATCCTCGTCTTCTACTTCTCTGTCCTCTTTGTCCTCTTCAACTTCATCTGCCGCTTCCTCTTCTTCCTCCTCCTCCTCCTCCTCCTCCACTGCCACTCCTTCAGCCACATCGTCTACCCAGTCCAATGACAAAAAACATTCCATGGCCATGTTCACTGCCGGGTGCCTCATGGCCGTCTTCTTCTCCCTGGCCCTCATCATCCTCATCATTCGCATGCAATGGAAGCGGCTCGCTCCCACCTTCGAGCCCTGTCTGCCGGCATGGGACAGACTCGTCCTGGCCATGGAAAGCAGCCAGCTGTGGTTCTACGAGACCGCCATGGCCATCATCCACGGCATGCGGACAAAGAGAGAAGAGATCAACAGCAACAGGGACACCCCTTGCAAGGACTGGGAATACCGCAGCAAGAGCCTGCCGCCGACGCCCTCGGACGCCTGCGAGCTGCCCATCGTGTCGGTGATTCCGCCGCACGCCTGGTCCTGGGAGTCGTCGGCCACTCCGTTTTTCGTGGCCCTGCCAGTATCTCCATCTTCGACACCAGCACCACCACCACCTCCAGCACCGCCACCTCCTCCAACACCGCCCACGCCGCCAAAACCCATCTCCCAGCCGGGCTCGCGATCCGCGTCGCCGTCGCCCTGGCCACGGCCGCTCGAGCTGCGCCGGAAGCTGTCGAGCCATCGATTCACACGCTGGACCCGGCATCCGCCTCGCCAAGAAGCACACCCCGTCGAGCTGCCGGCCTCTCCCGTGTCGACACAGCTGCTCCAGGAGAGGCGGCTCACCGTGCTGCGCAACATGGGCTATCCGAACAGCACGTGCAACTCGCCCGAGCCCGAGATCCAGGAGGCTCAGCTGCAGCGGGTGCTCCGGATACAGCGGATGCACAACATCGTGCAGGTCGTGCGGCCGCCAAGTCCCGTACAACAGCATCCGTACCGGTAGTCTCTGCGCAGCCGGACATGCAAGACTGTACGATAGTGTTTTGTTTTGGATTTTCTTTTGTCTTCCTTCTTTCTTCTTCGCTTCGTGTATCTTAGCCACCTATTAGGGCCCTAGACTTGGGAATTATGACGACCATGATGATTTCATCTTCTTTATCCTACGAAAGTGACTGACGCCCAGAAATGCGCCCGGCTGATGGCTGTAGGGAAGCGACAGGATGTGGAATAACTGCCAAGGTAAAGATGTACAAAACAGAAACGAATCCCAAACTCAGCGAATGTCTATCCATGACCGGCAAAACAAAAAGCAAAAGAGTAAAAAGCAAAAAGCAAAAGGAGCCTTCTCCTTGATCAATACCCCATAATCTTGTCCCACAGCGAAATGTTGGGCTTCTCCAGAGCAACGGGCGAAAGAATGGTCGTGTTCCACGATTCCGTCCCGTCCAGGAAGAGACGGTACTCCAGGCTGCTCTGGGCATCCGTGGCGTTGCCGTACTTGATCGTGACGGCGCCAAACTTGGTGTTGCCCGTGTTGATGTACCTATGAGTGGTCAGTGGTCAGCAGCATTTTGACTAGGTCGCCATGGAAACGTACTCAAGCTTGACATCCTCGTCGTCCCGCTGGAAGTAGGTCGGGATCGGAGAGTAGAACTGGTTCAGCGGGCTGGCCGAGAACTCGTGCACGGCCACGCTGGCCGGCCACTTGGAGTCGGGTGGTGGCGGGAACTGCGTGGCGGCAAACTCGTGCCGGTCACCCGACAGGATGACGACGCCGGTGCCGCGCAGGCCGGCGTCCCACATGGCCTCGAGGATGGTCTGGCGCTCGGCCAGGAAGCCGCCCCAGGTGTCGCGGCGGTTGACGCGCCAGTTCTTGGTAAAGGGCACCGAGGAGGCGACGATCTTCCACTGGACGCCGCGGGGCTCTGGCCGGCGCAGGAAATCCAAGAAGTCGGCCAGCTGGTCCTCGCCCAGCATCGTCTTCTCGGTGCTGTTGAAGGGCAGGCTGTTGCTGGACCGGTACGTGCGCGTGTCGAGCATGAAGAAGCTGGCCGGGCCCTGGGCAAACTGGAAGTACGTGGCGTTCTGGCGCAGGGTGCGCAGGCCGGCCTGGCGGGCATGCGGCGGGTTGACCGACGTGTGGTAGTGGTGCCAAGGGTCGACGGCGGCCGTGTAGATGCCCGTCGTGTTCTCGGACCAGTCGTTGCGGATCTCGTGGTCGTCCAGCACGTGGATCCAGCTCAGGTTCTGCCCGACGCCCGGCCAGTCCGGCGACGCGTACACCTGGCGGTACTTCTGGCGGTAGTTCTCGGCCGACTGGCCCCAGTACCGCGGGACGTCGCTGTAGATAAAGTCGCCGAGGAACAGCATGAACTGGGCCTGGAGCGTCGGCAGCACCTTGGCCAGGTGCCGCATGCCCGGGATGGCGAGCGCGTGGTCCAGCGGCGAGTAGGGCACGCGCGGCAGGATGCACGACGTGCTCAGAAAGGTGAAGCTGCCGTTGAACAGATCGGGCGCCTTGCCGACTTTGGGCGCCGCCGTGAACTCGCCCGAGTGGTTGTTGGACGTCTTCCACTCGTACGTGCGCTGCACCGCGTACGGCAGCGGCACCGACAGCACAAACGTGTAGTCGGTGCTGTTGTCCGTCCAGCGGGCACCGCCCGCCGTGTACCAGGCTGGGTTTTCGTACGGCGGCTGGGCATCCTTGAGGCGGTAGTAGAGCGTGACGGGCATCTGCGATTGGTCGGGCTCGCGGAGCAGGAACTTGGCCTCCGAGTCGGACACGTAGCCGAGACGCACAAACGACAGGTCGGCCGCCGTGATGGCATGTTCGGTGTAGACGCGGTCGACGACAAACGCGGTCAACACGACGTTGGTGAGGAGGACGGCGGCAGACAACAGCCGGCTGGGACTCGGCGTGCCGAGCAGAAGCGTGCTCCACAGAGAGACGGGCTTCTCGCGGACAACGACGGTGTCTGTGACGTCCACCTCCTCGACGCCAACCTCGTCGCCGTGGGCATCGGTCTTGTCGGTGTCGGTGACGATGATATCCACCTCTTCGCCGGTCACCTGGAATTTGGGTTCGGTCAAGTGGCTGAAGATCACCGATGGAATGTTGATGGCCAGGAGGCTGAACACGACGGGTGGGATTTCCTGCGATGATTAGTCGTCTCTGCCCTCTTCCCCATTTCTGTCCAACGGCGTGAACTTACAGGAACGGAGACCTGGTCGTCGTTAGTTTAGGCTGTAGATAGTTATTACACAGTTGCTTGCGGGGTCGCTTACCCAGCGAAGGAAGAAGTAGCAGAGGAAGCGCAGGACGATCGAAGAGACCTGGGCCAGTCGCGTTTCGTGAGCCATGCTTGCGGTCGGTCTGGTTTCTGGATGGCAGTCCGGCCGGTCGGTTTCCTGTGCGGATCATGCAAGTTGGGATTGCTTTGTCATCAAATGCACGATGAAATACGAATACACAGTAATAGTGCCGTTCTTGCGTTGAACACGGTGAGAATGCTCCGTGGCGTGAGCGAGCAGGCGCCGGCGGTCGCTGCTAAAACAGAAAGAGCCATGGCGCAAAGCTTGGACGACCGCCCATCTTGTCACATTCTGATTGGCCAAAGCTTCCGCGTCCTGTGTCTCGGCCGGTCTCCACCTTCTCCTTTTTTTGGAGAGAACTCGGCCCCGGACTATCCATTTCTCCGTCCAGCTGGCCGCAGGGGTTGGCTGAAGCGTGTCCAGCGTGTCAAGAAGCCAAAGAGGCCAAAGAAGCCAAAGTGCGAAATATTCCCCCTTGTGAAGCGCGTGCTGTTCTTTCGTCCCGGCGCCTTCCATTCCCACCTCCCACTCCACGCGCATGCCCTATCGGCCACCCTACGCATTGCAATGAGGATTTCCACCGTCCTGGCAGGCGTTGCCGCCTGGTTCGCCACCGAGGCCGCCGCCACAGCTCTGACTTACAAAGTTGGGGCCGCCGAGAAGGCCTGCTTCTATGCCGACGCCACGCGGAAGGGCGAGAAGATTGCCTTTTACTTTGCCGTGCGTGCTGCCTCCATGCGTCGACTGCCAAGGTTCGACCAGTGCTGACTACCCACAGGTGCAATCGGGCGGTGCCTTTGACGTCAACTACGAAGTGACCGGTCCCACCGGCAAGATCGTCCTCGACGGCCTCAATGAGCGACAGGGCGACTTTGTCTTCTCCGCCAGCGACCCGGGCGAGTATGCCTTCTGCTTCAACAACGAGATGAGCACGTACACGGACAAATACGTCGACTTTGAGATCTCGGTACGTCTTGCACAGACAAAGAAAGACCCATGGGATCGGCAGCTCGCTAATCCTGGCCATAGGTGGAGAATGAAGTGCGCGTTCAGCTGCCGGCCAAGCAGGGAAGCTCCGAAGAGCAGACCGGCCAGCTCGCCGAGTCCGTCTTCAAGCTGTCCGGCCAGCTGACGACCATCACGCGCAACCAAAAGTACTTCCGCACACGCGAGAACCGCAACTTTAGCACCGTCCGCAGCACCGAGAAGCGCATCATCAACTTCAGCCTGATCCAGTGCGGCCTCATCATCTGCATGGGTGCCCTGCAGGTCTTTGTTGTCCGCTTCTTCTTCCAGGGCGCACGCAAGGGCTACGTATGAACAATTCTGTCGGAAAACGCAATCACGCAGTAATGGATGGATGGCATGCAAGGCGTTCGGCACCAGCTTGGCGGGTTCTGGATTCTGTACAATGCCGAGAAGGATAGAGGGTCTTGCGAGAGGGCAGAAACGAGTTGTATAAAAGACTTATGAAGCTCACAGTCACGTGTTATATGTGTACGAGTAATTCAGTGATTAAAACGAGTACTGTATTACGGAGTACAAGTCCCCATCACGTGATGTTGACAAGTGGACCCACTAAAATTACCATCAGCCTGCCAACACTTGGATTTTCCGATCCATTGCCACTTCCCTGCGACTACATCTCCCAGGAACAACGCGGCCGGCAGAACCTACGGATCGTCAGAAGGTGCACGAGCTCCAGCAGCAAGAATACACAATGGCTTCGATTGCGGCGTCGCTGGCACAGTCGCTGCCGAAGCCTAAGTACTCGGGCGAGGAGGAGGAGGCGCCGACACGCGCAGCGCCCCGGGGGCCTCGCATCGTGAGCGCCAGCGAGCTGGACGAGACACAGGTCGTCTTGAAGGTTTGTGCACGTGGAAGTGGAATGCAGAGCAGCAGGAGAACATGAACTAACGCGTCGGCAGAGAGCCGGACCGCCTCCCTACGGCCAGCGAGCAGGATGGCGGCCGCGCGCGGCAGAAGACTTTGGCGATGGCGGTGCTTTTCCGGTAAGGCAGCGGAAATGGGAAACGAAGCGAGAAATATGGATGCTAATAGGGCGGCAGGAAATCCCCTTTGCGCAGTACCCGCTCGACATGGGCCGGGCCGACAAGACGACGAAGAGCAACGCGCTGGCCATACAGGTCGACGGAGACGGCAAAGTCAAGTACGACGCGATTGCCCGGCAGGGCCACACGGAAGGCCGGGTGATCCACACGTCCTTCAAGGACCTGATTCCCCTGCGGCAGCGGGCCGAGGCAGGCGACATCAACCTGGAGCGGCCGAGCCAGGAGGAGGTGGAGGCGACGGCCGAGCGGACGAGGAATGCCCTGGCGAAGCTGGTGAGCGGAGCCGTGGCAGCCCAGAAGCCAAAGACGCTGGCCACCATGGGCCAGCGCAAAGAGGCGACCTACGTGCGGTACACGCCGGCCTCGCAGATGGGCGACACGTCGCAGAAGGCAGACCGCGTGATGAAGATCGTGGAGCGGCAACGGGATCCCATGGAACCGCCCAAGTTCAAGCACAAGAAGATCCCGCGTGGACGTAAGTCGTCCTTATTCTACGTTTTTTAACCCCTGTTCTAACATCCTGCAGCGCCGAGTCCGCCACCGCCGGTGATGCACAGCCCGCCGCGCAAGTTGACGGCGGCCGACCAAGAGGCCTGGAAGATTCCCCGTGAGTACCTTGACGCTTAGGAGAAACAGGCCGATGCTAACGTGAGCAGCACCCATTTCGAACTGGAAGAACCCCAAGGGCTTTACGGTTCCGCTGGACAAGCGGTTGGCCGCGGCGGGCAAGGGCCTGGAAGACGTGACGATCAACGACAAGTTTGCGCAGTTCTCGGAGGCGCTTTTCGTGGCCGACCGGCATGCGCGGGAGGAGGTGCGGCAGCGGGCGCTCATGCAGCAGCGGCTGGCGGAGAAGGAGAAGATGCAGAAGGAGGACCAGCTGCGGCAGCAGGCGCAGCAGGCGCGCGAAGAGCGGAGCAAGGCGATTGCGTCGTCGCGGCGGCACGACAGCCGGCGGCGGGACGATTCGCGGTCGCGGTCGCGGTCGCGGTCGGGCAGCTACAGCGGGTCTGAGGCGCGGTCGCGGTCTCGGTCGCGGTCGCGGTCGTACTCTGGGACCGACAGCGAGGAGGAGGCGGTGCGGGAGCGTGAAGAGGCGCGGCGGGAGCGGCGGCGCGAGGAAGAGCGCAAGCTGCGGCAGTCGCGGATGGGGGCAGAGCGGCGGATGCAGGTGCTGGCGCGGGAGCAGAACCGGGACATCTCGGAGAAGGTGGCGCTGGGGCTGGCGAAGCCGACGGCGTCCAAGGAGGGCATGTACGACTCGCGGCTCTTCAACCAGACGAGCGGGTTTGACAGCGGGATCAACGAGGACAACCCGTACGACAAGCCGCTGTTTGCGGCGCAGGATGCCATCAGCAGCATCTACCGGGTGCGGACGAATGCGGGCGAGGACGAGGACGAGGAGGCGGGCGACGCCGAGATGGCCAAGATTCAAAAGGCCAGCCGGTTTGGCGAGGCGCTGGGCCGGGGCACGTTCAAGGGGACGCGCGAGGTGGAGGCACGTGAGGGCCCGGTGCAATTTGAAAAGGACGTGGCAGCACCCAGCGCGGCGGGGGCGGGGGCCGGGGCCGGGGATCCGTTCAACGTGGACAAGTTCCTGTCGGAGGTGGAGCAGAGCTCAACGAGCAAGCGTGGCTACGGGCTGCAGGAGGAGGGCGGATCACGACAGTCGAAGCGGGCACGTGTGGAGGATGAAGACTGAGGACGAGGACGAGGACGAGGACTGAAACGGAAGACGGAGATTTCTGGGCGTCTAGGAGTCTGGTAATAGTATCATGCATGTTCAGTAGACAGGCAAGCCAATCGATGCAGAGGATAAAGTGGCTCTGAATTTGGAAGGCTGTGTGAAAGATTCGGGCGATTAAGCGTAAATGGAAGCGAGAGAGAGGCGTAGATGCGGGTAGTCGTAAGCAGTATGCAATGCGCAGGGACTGTCTGGATGCGAGATGCGACGCGCGGAGCCGTGGATAATGTCGCATTGGCCGGCCAGTTAGGAAAGGCGGCATAGGAGAGGATGGAATGAGACGATTTTGAAGGTGGCGGCAGTGGTGGCAGGTGTCGTCAGCAGCGGTGATGAGCTCTGGGCTAAGGATAATAGGGGGGGCGGCCGAAAGAATCAAACGGAGTTCAAACGGACGGAGTTCACGGCGGAGTTGATTACGTACTCGTACAGACAAGCAGACAGGCAGGCAGGGCAGAACACAATTGGCAAACTGACAGCGGACTGAATGGACAAATCAGACAGGCTGACGGACGACGGACGACGAGACGGAGATTTTTGCAGCAGGCACGACCACCGCGGCTGCCTCCTGAGACAACCAACCCGGGAAAGAGTGGACATGCCAAGAGGGCGAGCGGGAAGGTGCTGCCCGGCAGGGCGCCGTGTCCTATCTCTGGGAAGGAGCCTAGGGCCAGGAGCCCCGCTGCAACGCGTAAGATGCACCGGCCGCTACGCAGTAGTGTGGGAGGGCGCAGGATGACATATGCGCCAGTCCACGTAGTCCTGGTCGAGACCATATAAGTCTGCAGGTTCTTTTTTTGGTCGGCCCAAAGACACGAGCGATGCTGCGACACCAGCGACACACCTCTTGTTTCTGCTTATTCTGCCTATTCTGCTGCCTCCGCGGCCGTCACTCGTTTCTTCATTCGTTTCTCCTCTTCCCGTCTTCGTTCTTCCTTCCTCCTTCTCTGCTTTCTTTTCTTCTTTCGTCTCTTTAGTATTAGTCATCATGGGCAGACGGTTCTACGAGGAATACCATGTTCCCTGGTGGGACGCTCGGCACTGGACCAAGAAGACGTGGATGATCGTCGGCGGCACCGTGGGCGTCGCCTTGGTCGTCATCATCCCCGTCGCCGTCGTCGAGGCCCGCAAGAGCTCGGCCTATCCCAACTACAGCCAGGTCAACTATACATTGGCCGATACATGTAAGACAGAGGAAGAAGAGAAGACCCGGTCGAGACGCCCAGACTGACAATCCAGACTCGGACTCCACGTTCTTTGACAGCTTCAACTACTACTCCGACACGGATCCCGGTAGGTTGTCTCTCGGGCTTGCCCGTCGGCCTCGCTGCCGCCACTAACACGCATGACCAGCCGATGGATTCGTCCAGTACGTCTCCGAAAGCAAGGCAGAACAGCTGGTACGTATCCAGGAGGCACTTTCCGTACTCGTCTAACACCGCAGAACCTCACCTACGCCTCCTCCTCGTCCGCCATCCTCCGCGTCGACACCTCCACGGAGGGCCAGGATGCCGCCAGCGGCCGCTACTCCGTCCGGGTGACGTCCAAGCTGCAGTACGACAGCGGCCTCTTCATCCTCGACGTCAAGCACACGCCCTATGGCTGCGGCACGTGGCCAGCTCTGTGGCTGTCCGAGTAGGTGCTTCGTGCTTAGTTCTCTCTTCCCCTGCTGACCTCCAGCCCCGACAACTGGCCGGAACACGGCGAGATCGACATCATGGAGGCCGTCAACCAGGGCACCTCGGGCAACGCCGTGACGCTGCACACGACCGGCGGCTGCACGATGCAGTCGGTCAAGCGCAAGATGACCGGCACGTCCTCGCAGGCCGACTGCCACAACACGACCAACAGCAACGCCGGCTGTGGCGTCGACGGCAACAGCACCACGTACGGCTCCGTCTTCAACAAGGCCGGCGGCGGCATCCTGGCCGTCGAGTGGCGGGACGAGGGCATCCGCATGTGGCAGTTCGTCTCGGATGTCGTGCCCGACGACATCACCAACGGCGCCCCCGACCCCAGCACCTGGGGCACCGCCCTGGCCGACTTCCCCGACACCAAGTGCAGCATCAGCAGCCATTTCCAGAACGCCAGCATCATTGCCAACATCGACTTCTGCGGCGGCCTGGGCGAGGCCTACTATCCCACCTCGGGCTGTCCCAAGAACTGCGTCGGCACCCACACCTGCATCGGCGGCTCGTCCCCCACAAACTGCACCGACTACGTCGCCAACAACCCGACGGCCTTTGAGAACGCCTACTGGGAGTTTGGCGAGTTCAAGATCTACCAGAAGAGCTGAGCGTAATGGACTTATGATGGGATATGCCGGTCAAGATTTTTGATTTTTGATTTTGATTTTATTCGATTTCCTACTTTTGTAATTTACATTTTCTATGATAAAATTCTCAAAATAATACATTACAACCCCAGAGATGAGATTTCACTGTGCCCGTCTACCCAAACGCCTCATACTGTCCTGTGCTCCGTGCCGAGCTCCTCAGTCGTCGCTCGGCGGCATCCGCATGTAGGCGTCAATGGCCGCCGAGAAGGCCGCAAAGCCGGCACAGCCAATGGCTGCTGCCTGCGGGCCGCCATTGCGCGCCAGGATCGCCCCCGTCAGACAGCCGGCCGTCACGCCGTTGGCCAGGTCGTTCTTGGCCCGCAGGCCCTCGACGCCGCACTCGATCCCCGCATACAGCGCGCCCACCGTGCCAAAGTTCTTGGCCGTCGAGTAGCTGCGCGAGCCCATGTCGCGGAAGCCGTGCGCCAGCTGTTGCCGCAGCGGCAGCGAGGAGATGCTGGCGAGCGGGTCGAGGGCGGCGGCGGCCGAGGCCCCAGCCGCCGTGGGTGCCGCAGCCGCCGTGGCCAGGGGGGCTGAGATAGGGGCCTTGGGCAGTGTCTTGGGGAGGGCGGTGGCTGAGGAGGTGGCAGCCGAGGAGGTGGCAGCCGAGGTGGTGGCAGCCGAGGCTGTGGTGGCCGAGGAGGCAGTGGTGGTAGCCGTGGCCGCAGCCTTGCCGGCTGCCGGCCCTGGCCCTGTCGCGCCTGGCGTGTGAAAAGGCGTGTCATACGCCATCTGTCTCGTCAGCAGAGCCCAACACGCGACCAGAGAAGACCTACCGAAGCCATGAACATGCCAAAAATACCGCCGAGGCCAAACCCTGCCACGCCCGACATGGCCGACTTGGCAAAGCACGACTCCATCAGTGCCTGGACCTGTTCCCGCCGCACGCCTTGTCAGTCCAGCACGTCTTCGTCTTCCAGTCGATCAACAGAGGCTTACCCGCTTGACGTTGGGGTCGGTCATGTCCATCCCGTTTGGCGCTTTGCCGCCGCCCCCGGGGAGGCCGGTCCCCGGGAAATTCATGCCGGGGAGAAAGCACGTGTGGCGAAAAATACGTTCTGGTGGGAAGAGAAAGTTCTCACTTTGCAGTTCGCAGTTCGCAGTTCGCAGTTCTCGGTGCCTGGCTGGTCTGTCTGGGCTGCGCCGTCCTCTCGCCGGCGGGCATTTTCTTCATGAACTAATTCTGCCACCCTTCACCGCCTTCACAATGGCCACGCCGACCTCGCCTCTTCTCGGGTCTTCCCGACGTCGCCATCATTACACCAGAATGCCAGTTCACAGACTCGAGGAATATTGTAGAATATCCCATTATCCTGGAAGGCCCCTGACTACCTTCCAACACCTTCTCATGCATGGGGTTACGAGAGTTGGCTATTTCATTGCGACCAGATACACAATTGAAAGTACATAACTCGGAAAAATACATCGCATCGGCCCCCAAAGTTTACTGGTATGATGTGGTAATTGCTGCTTTTGCCTTCCAACACTCCGTCCCTGCCGGCCACCGTTCACCGTTCACCGTTCACCGTTTAATGAAGAAACAAGTCCTCAATGCCGTTACGCAATCCTCGCGATCTATCGACGTGATCTAGGCCCAAAAACTCGTCCTCCTGGTTCATAAGGTCCCATAAAACGTCATCTATTCATGTTAGCAGGGAAAGGAGAAGAAGAAGGGAAAAGGGACCGTCTTACCATCCTCCAAATACTGTGGTTTGGAGTAGGGCATCCGCCGCACAAGAGCAAACTTGATCTTCTCAAAACTCTTGCCCTTGAATCCTGTCCTTGTCTCCAGACGCTTCTTGGTCTCGACAAATGGCTCGCCCTCCTTGAGCAAGAAACGGAAGGGAATGCCGTGCACCTTGCTCGGGTCGTTGTGGAAGTGGAACACCTGGATGGTCTGCGCATCCTCCGGTGCCTCCAGCTCTTCCTTGGGAATCCGCTCGGCCACCAGCTGCGAGTAGTCGTTCAGACTCAGGACAGAGTATTCCCGCGACAGCTCCCGCGAGAATTTCAGTCCGCTCGTCTCATAGACACGGATCTTGCCACCCTCTGCTTCATCGGAAATCTTGGCCTTCTTGATGAGGGTCTGGATGAGGTCCTCAATCGTGCTGTTCTTACTGACGAAAAGATCATACGAGTCCTGTCACAGTCAGTGTCCACTCCCAAAGTCATACTTTGGAAATCTCGCAAACTCACATCTTTCGTGATGCCCTCGCTCAACAGGATAATCCGAATGCCCTTCTTGGTCTCCAGCTCGGCCAGGCTCATCTCCAGCACCTCAAAGTAGAGCGCATCGGTCTTCTGTGATGTGCCGAGGGATGCATAGCCCTGCGGGTTCAGGATCGTGTTAAGATTCTGCGCCACGCCACGCTTGACAACCGTTCTCGGACTCCCCGTTGCGTTGTTGTTAACCGTGTAGAAGCGAAGGTGGGTCGGGTCGATCTGCAGATGGCTGCCCACGCGCTCCGACAGCTGGTCATACGTCATCCGAATGTTCAGCACCAGGTCGAACGCGGCAAATTCCCCAGCGTCGCATCGTGTTGGGTGGGGCATAAAGTGCACTTGTCGTCGGTTGAGCAAGAACTCATAGTAGCCCTTGGCATCCGCGAACCAGTCCCACTTCTTGGCATTGTCAGCCTTGTCGCTCGAGCTCTTGTCGCCCGTCGCCTTCTGGAACAGTCTCTCGGGCGTTTTGCGCTCAGAGGACCGCTGGAAACAGATAATGTCTCCATCCTGCAGCTCGGCGGCCTTCAGGGTTTGCTTGAGCTTCAACGCCTCGATCATGTTTGGTTTGATTTCCTGTCTTGTTAGCAGGTTTCCTCGGCTCTTGTCTTTCTTGTCCCTTGACTTACCTCCCAAAGCAGCAGTTTTTCCGAGTCCGGCAGCTTCTCGTCCCATTCCATCTTCTTCATAATCACGGGAAGAAGCTCCTCGACCTTCTTCTCCTTGTTCATGTAGATATGACCGATGCCGCGGATGGTCTGCTCTTCGACGTCAAAGTACTTGAGGAAGAGGAAGATGAGGTCATTCCGGACCACCTGTCCATTGGGCTGGCTCTGGAATGTCGGCCATATCGGGTCGCCATCCGGACCAACTTCCTCCGCCACTTCAGCCCACACGCGCAGCATGTTGTCTCTGTGGGAGGATATGCGCGTATAGGTCTCCTCAACGGTCAGGTGCACATCCATGATGGGCTGGTCCGGCCGGATGGTCTTGTTTTGGCGGTTCACCATGAGCCAGAGCCGTATCTTCTTGGGGTCCTGGCCCATATCCGACGCGATGCCGGCAATGGCTTCTTGAATGGTGGTGGTGCGCAAAATTCTGTAGACCCTAGGAGCCGCCGCATCGGAGTCGGGGGGCGCATCAAAGTTGGTGAGGTCGAAGGCGGCGTGATTCCGAAAGGTCTCGGTGGTGATGACCTTCATGCCAATGTAGAGATGCTGCTCGTCACGCTCCTTGCGCTTGGCTTCCCGGGCAACCGCCTCTTCCTCGAAGCGGTTGCGGATGTGGTTGGGAATGTCGGTTTCCGTGACGGGCGTCAAAACCTTGTCGACCCGCGACTGGCGAATGTACACCAACATGTACGCGCTATTCGGGCGCATAACGGGCGCCTTCTTATTTGCTCCCGTGCGCACATAGGGGTTCTGTAGTGGTGGGTAGGCGCCGCCGTAGTTCTCTTCGAGAACCTCGCGCTTTGTCGCCTTGGTGACCTTCTCGTCGTCGTACCGGTAGAACCAGCCGTCCTTGTTGGGCTTCAGGAAGGCGTAGTAGTGGCCGGCATCCAGGTCGCCGCTGTGGACGAGCACACCGTGCAGCTGGTACACCCACGGCTCGGAGCGGTCGGCATCATCGGCCAGGTAGGGGGCGACGTCGAAAAACTCGGGGAACTCGTGGCGGTCGTTGACCTTGATGGGGGCGTCCTTGTTGTAGTCGTAGAGGAAGCGCTTGAGCTGCAAGTGGAGAACGTCGGGGAAGCTCTGGAAGATGACGCCCTTGTTCGCATCCTGCAGCTTGTACTTGTCGCCGGCAAAGTACTTGTTGTCGCCGTCCATGCGCTCGACGTTGACGTAGTCCTTGAAGCTGGCCTGCAGGTCCTTGTTGCCGGTGACATTCAGCTGGATGTCCCAAAAGTCCTCGATGCGGCTGGACTCGTACTTGACGTTGATGCACGAGATGTAGGTCTTGACTTTGCCGCAAAAGATCTTGGAGAGGATGTTTTCGGCGGCGGTGCCCTTCATCTTCTCCTCCATGCGTTCCATGAGCTTGCGGCACAGCTCCTGGACATCCTGCTGGACATAAATGTGTCTTGACTCCCAGCCGAATGACTTGGTCAGCTCATTGGTGCCGACGTCGTTGTTCGATGTTTGTAGCTGGTAGAACAGGCGCTGCAGGGTATAGGCGCTGTTGCCCAGGCTCTCCTCGCTCTCGGTGGGGATATCGTAAATTGCCTGGTTGTGTCAATGGCAAGGAGAAACAAAATAGGCAGAAACATAAACAGAAGTTGAAGCAGAAACAGAGGCAGAGGCAGAAACAGAAACAGAAGAAGAGGCAGAGGCATAGAGTACCTTTCGAAATATGTTTGTAAAATAGAGCGACTGCAGGAGAGAGTTGAGGTAGCAGGTGGCGCCCTGGTTCTTGAGGCCGACGTAGCCGGTTTCCTTCTTGGAGTTGTAGTTGATGAAGCTGTGCCACAACGAGCCGGTCTCGTCCTCGACGACGCGGACAAAGGCGGTGATGTTGACGGTGTCGTTCTCAATGAGGGGTCTTGACCGGCCTTCGGACTTGTGAATCATCCTACGAAGTTCAATGAAGCGGGTGAAGCCCCAGTCGCCCTCCTCCTTTGTGAAGCGATGGTGTGCGGTGTGGTGCGTGTAGCTGGTCGGGTCGCTGGGGTTCCAGAGGACCAGGGAGAACTGGACGCAGCATACCCAGTCGTCGGGGACGTTACTGGGATCGAAGCCGTGCTCGAGGTAGACGGAGCAGTGGTCGACGTTGTTACCGTAGGGGAACAAGAGGATGCGCCTAAAGCTTGTCAGCACAGTATTCCAGTACTCCCGTACTCGGCGTCCTGTGTCACCGTGTGCCATGATGCGCCCGGACTCGACGCGGGAGAGGATGCCTACCAGGGGTATCCGCCAGCTTGGAAGACGGGGCCGTGCTCCTTCTTGCGCAATGTTCGCCATTGCTCCACTGTCCAGGTATTGATGACGTCGTCCAGGACGGGGGGTTCTTCAATCAAGGGCGTGAAGATGAGCTCCTTCATAGCCTCGACTAGAAATGACACAGGGATCAGCAAACAGCATGACGACGAGCAGGGGGGGGGAGACGCACAGTCATTTGCCAGGGGCAGATCGGATTCAGGGTCCGTGCCGACTGGGGCATCTGGCGACACATCGGTGGCAGAGTCGTTGTCTGGCGAGCCGTTCAGGGGCAGGCCGGCAGACACGTCGTCGGTGTCCATGGCGTAGGGGGCGTCGGTATCCTGGTTGCGATCCTGAAGCAGGCAAAGGTTGTGTTAGAGCAATGACATGAGAGACATGAGAGACATGAGAGACATGAGAAGAGACATGAGAAGAGGGACTTGTGGAAACGAGCGGGGTGATGAGGAGGGGGAGGGGAGAGATAGAGAGTGCTCCGTAAAGATGGGGCCGGGGAGTAGAGGAGTAGAGGAGCAGAGGAGCAGAGACACAAGGGAGAGGAGGCAGAGGCAGAGGAAAGAGAAATATGGTGACAAAAGAAACTCACCATGTCTGCTCAGCGGGAGTGGAAACCGTGGTGACCTGCTGATGCTGCGATTGTGCAGCGCCTTCTCGAGGAATCTGCCGGAAGGCACGGGAAAGCGGAGAGAGAATGAGTGCCAACGACAGGATGGTGATGGGAAAAGGGTGCGACGGGCACGAGGAGCAGAGAAAAGTGGGAGGAAAAATAGCACGGAAAGTGCCCTCGTATTGCAGGTCTGTTGTAAGATAGGCGGGCAGATGCGTATGACAAATGGCGCGCTAGAGAGCAGAGAACGAATCCCAGAAGATGGGAGAGAAGGGAGAAGTGGTGAAGAGGAGAGAGTATTGGAGGGTATTGTGGGTGTGCCAAGATGCTTTTTGCTGGGGAATTTTTCTTTTCTTTTTTCCTTTTCCTTTTTCCTGTTTCCTTTTTCTTTTTTGCTTTATTTTTTCGGCCCAGATATCTTTCGTAGGGCTCTTGGGCTCGCTCAAGCTGCGGCTCACGGGAGGCAGAGAAGACGGCGAGCGTGCATCTGAAGACTAGGTGATGGTTGCCTGGAGAGAAGAGAGAAATGGCAATCTGTTCTGCCGTGTTCGTGGGCGGTGGCAAGGAAAGGATACCAAGACGACCACTGCAAGGTTGGTTCGGTACAGAGAGACGTTGCCAAATTTTCCGGGCGAAGAGCGAAAGGGAGGGAGGTATTTGGGCGGGGCCGTTTAACCCCGCCATGACGTTTGGCGCAGGCCTTTTTAGGCGGGTAGCCCCCTATACAAGAGGAAGGAGCTGGCCACCATTACTACGCAGACACGCTACTCATCCCCCATCTGTCCACTGAGCCATTCTGTCCAGCGGCCAGCGACGGCCGTCCCATGTGAGACACTTACGTAGGAAGGAGCCAAGGCCAGCACAATGCACAGCACAATGGCCTGTTGCCCAAACACGTCCCGCAATGCTTAGTCATGCAACTCGAGACGAGGCTGAGGTACGGTGTATCTTACTCTGTAATACTCGCAGCGCTATTCATAGGAGTAGGCCTCAGACCAGACGCCACGCAGAGTAAGATCTCGTATCGTACCCGTATCGTAGTCCTCCTACTTCCTCGTACACCCTTCACGTGCTGTCTCGTCAGATGCTGGCGCCTCGAGCTGAAAGCTTGGGGGCGTCGTCGGCTGCTCATGTGGGGCGTCAGCGCATCTTTTTGGCGCTAGAGATTTCTCTCCTGCCAGCGAAACCTTGCAGCTGAAAAGCAGCCGCCATCGTCGGTGTACAACATCTCGGATCCTCGCAGCTTCATCGGACCAGGCACTGCACGCACCCATCTCTCCCGCTCCCGGGCACTCTGCTGCATGGCACGGTCCACATGGGCTTGCCCGCACTTCGAATGGCCAGCCGGCCGACGCCGTTGTTGACCGCCGTCCGGCAGTTGGGGAGGCTGAAGAGTCAGACTTGTGCTCTGAGCACAACTGCCGCTCGATTCTCGGCTCCTGTGTCTTTTGTCCAGTCCCACGATGGTCCAAAATGGCGACCCATCTCTGTTCTTGACGAGTACGTTGCGCTGTTGTTGTCTTCTGTCTTCTCTGTCTTCTTCTGTCTTCTTCTCTGTATGCTGTTTTCGTCTGTCTTCGTCTCTGTCTTCGTCTTCTATCTCTTCTCCTGCTCACTCTTCAGCTGGGTCTCCAAAGAGGCTCGTCCCATCAGCCTGCGCCAGCTCATGGTCTTTGGCCGCTCCCTCACCGAAGCCCGCCTCATCAGCTCCGCCAACTACGTCCGCACAGAACTCCCGGCCCGTCTCGCCCACCGCATCCGCGACATCCAGCAGCTCCCCTTTGCCGTCGTCTCCAACCCCCATATCAGCGAGGTCTACGAGCTCTACTACGACGCCTTTGACATGCTCCGCAAGCTCAAGGAGGTCAAGAACCTCGACGACAACGACAGGCTCTGCCAGGCCATCAACGCCACCCTGCAGGCGCATCTGCCCGTCATCCCCAAACTCGCCATGGGCATCCTCGAGTCCAACGGCCTCATGGACGTCCGCGACCTCGACAAGTTCATGAACACCATCCTGCGCTCCCGCATCTCCCGCCGCGTCATTGCCGAGCAGCACCTCGCCCTCACCGAGACCTTCAACGCCTCCTGGTACTCGCCCGGCGCGCCCCTGCCCGACGGCCACGACTTCATCGGCGAGGTCTTCCTCAAGTGCGTCGCCCGCGACATCATCGAGCGCTGTGCCAAGGCCGTCCGCGTGCTCGCCCGCAACGCCTACGGCCCCGACGTGCCGCTGCCCGAGATCCTCGTCACCGGCCACCTCGACACCACCTTCCCCTACATCCTGAGCCACATCGAGTACATTATCGGCGAGCTGCTGCGCAACGCCATGCAGGCCGTCGTCGAGAAGCAGCTGCGCAAGGGCACCGCCACTGCCGCCGCCTCCGACCCGCCCCCGCCCATCGAGGTCATCATCTGCGAGGCCCAGCAGCACGTCATCATCCGCGTCTCCGACCAGGGCGGCGGCGTCCCCCAGGATATGCTGCCCTACCTGTGGTCCTTTAGCAAGGGCGAGCACTCCCAGCGCCTGCTCGAAAACCTGGAAAAGGTCCCGCGCATGAGCGCTACCCTGCAAGAGCTGCAGGTCGACGACCCACCGCATCACAAAAAACACACAGACCACTCAGACCACGCTGCCCATGTAGACCATGTAGACCACGGCAGCTCGCTCTCGACCCTCTCCCAGCGCCTGCCCAACCTGCGGCTCGGCGTCGGCCTGCCACTCAGCCGCGTCTATGCCGAGTATTGGGCTGGCAGTCTCGAGCTGCACAGCCTCGAAGGATACGGCGTCGATGTCTTTTTGCAGATCTCCAAGCTGGGCAACAAGAACGAGCAGCTGACAAGACGCGCCAGCATGGATGCTGTATAGAACTGCTGGAACTGCTAGGTTCAAGGGGATGATATACACGTTAAGCACAGGAGTTTGGACTAGAGAATGTTGGAATCTGGATTGTATTAACAATAGCATTTTACTCCTATTATTTCGCGGGCATTCCCAGGAGCTCAAGTCATGCTGTCTTTTTGGAAAAACGGGGCAGCCAATCTCATATTATCTGGTATCATAAGAAAGACGGCCATATTACATCGTGACTACTAACAGGAGCTGGGGAAATAAAAAAGAACGAAGGGGGGGTAAAAAGGGCTGAAGAGGAAAAAGCAAACACAACATAGGATGCAAAAAGAAGGATGAGGTAACTAAAATTCCAGCCAGGGCAAGACCCCCTTTTTTTTCTTCCAAAGAGGAACAGGACGAAGCCGCTCTGCATTTGATCTTCTCTTTCTTCTTCTCCCATCCGTCGAGAAAGGCGTAGCCGACGAACCCAGCCATCAGGACAAAAGAGACGCCAAAGGACCACTTCTCTTCTGCCCGGACGTCGTTGTGGCCGAGCATGGCACTGCTAGAATATAATGTGTATCGCGGAGGAGTGACTATCGGCTCATCGACTAGCAATATACTGGCTGGGCGCCTCTCTTTAACGGCGGCCGTGGCTGCGCACGGCAGGGCCCTGCAACGCGTCCAGCTCGGCTTCGAGCTGCTTAATCTGGGCATGGGTCTGCTCGAGATCCTTGTTAAGACGATCGCGCTCCGCAATGAGCTTCTGCTCCCATTGCCGGAACCGCTGCTCCTCGATCTTGACCTGTTCGGTGAAGCGCTTGCGCAGCGTCTCCTCCTCCTCCTTGAACTTGGGGTTGTCCAGCTTGCGGGGGCGGGCCTCGCCAAACTTGCGCGTCTCCATCTGCTGCGCGCGGTAGGCCTCGTAGTGCAGCTCTTCCGTCGTGTGGATCAGATCCAGCATGTGCGTGCGGATCAGGATAGACCGGAGCTTCTTAAAGTCGCAGTGCTCCTCGTTCTCGACCTCGGCCACACCCCAAGAGTACTGCCGACCCTTGACAATGCGGCCGTCGCCCGTCTTGACGTCCTTCTCCGAGCCGATAACGGCGAAGGGCATGGCCGCCATCAGGCTGCGGGCGTGCTGCGCAGCCGCCTCATCGTCCTCCTCGATGGGCGGCTGGTAGATCTTGATGCTCTGGGCCTCGATGACAGCCCGGATCTGTCCATGTCAGTAACCGTTTTCCTTTCTTGTCAACAGGCAGCTTACTCTCTGCTTGAACTTGGCCAGGTCAGCAGGGCTGAGCGTATCAGCCTTGGCGATGACGGGGATCAGGTTGACCCGCGAGCACAGCCGCTTCATGACCTCAATGTCGAGAGGTTTCAGGGTGTGGCCGGTAGGGCGGATAAAGTAGAGACAGGCGTGGACGCGCAGGTCGATCTTGTCCTGGCGGCGGGGCTGCTGCTCCTGGAGCATGTAGGACTCGTGCTGGTCGTCGAGGAACTCGATGATGGGCATCCACGAGTCGCGGTTGTTGACGTAGTCACCGAAGCCGGGCGTGTCAATGACGGTCAGGCGGACTGGGGTGGTTAGAAAAGTGGCAAAAACGGCAAAAAAATGGAGAGGGGAAAGAGCTCTTACCCTTGAAGAACTTCTCCTCCAGCTCGGCCTTGGTGATCTCGATCTCGACCGTCTTGTCCACCTGCTTCTGGTGGCGCCGCTTGTGGTCGGCATAGTTCTTGATCGTGGTCGAGAACAGGGTGTTGATGAAAGTTGTCTTGCCCAAACCAGACTCGCCAGCCACCTGATGAAGAAAAAGGGGTCAGTCAACGCCCAGTCCCGAGCGGGGAAACGGCCAACCGCAGAGAGCAGACAGCAGACAGCAGAACTGTCAGATAGACTTACCATGATGGTGAAGGCAGCACCACGCTTGGCAACAATCTTGTGGCGCTGGTTCGGCAGATTGGCGATACCAATCGGCGAGGCGCTCTCGGTAGACACAGAAGCCATGGCTAACGATGTAAAGGGCGAAAAAGCAGACAAAGCTCTAGCAGGGGAAATATAGCAAAGGACACCCAGCTATTTGCAGGGATGAGATGGATGGCAGCACGTCCGATGACAGAGACAAGAGGCAGTCCGTGATGGGACAGACAAGAGGAAAAGAAAACGAGGTGTGATTCTTGTTTGGTGGTCTGTTCTTGTTTCTGAAGCGAAAAGGCGGAAAGAAGAAGGAAGCTTTGGCGTCAGGGGACAACCAGACGAGGGAAAGTGTTCAAATTTCCAGTGCGACGCACGGGCCAGTCATATCCAGGGGGGAGGGGCCACCGACTGCTCCAAAGTTCTTTCCTCCAGTCGTTTGGTGGCTTCCCCCCCTTTTTAATCGGCACTGGGTCGACAAAGCTCAACGGTGTTAGAGCCATCGTGAAACGGTCTAGCCCGATTTGTCGATACTTGCATCTACTAAGCAAAGACTACGCAAAACATTGTACTCTAGATGAAATTACCAGAGCTTGCTATTCGACGCCGTGTGCCAGCCAACACAACAATCACATGTCTGTACGGAGGGAGCGCTTTACGGTTTTTTGTTCTCTGTTCCGTACTGCTCGAGCTCCATGGCCCAGAATAATCGTGTCAGGGTCTCCCCATGCCGACCTTGGGCTCCAGCAACCCAACCCCTGTCCGGAACGGAGATACGTTTCGCCGGGACCCGCTAAAATTTTCAGAATTCTGCCGCTTAGAGCCTGCGAGGCTATGATTTTGAGATTTTTTTTTCTTTGCGACACTGCTCGACAACCTCTTGTGCTGCTTGCTTGCTACAGACCATGAAGACGGATTTCAAGGTGAGAATTGGGCCTGCTTGTGTCCTGGGAACCATGCCGGACTAACCATTGTCCCCCAGTTCTCCAACTTGCTGGGAACCGTCTACAACCAGGGCAACTTGCTGTTCAGCCCAGATGGTACCCAGCTCTATTCGCCCGTGGGCAACCGGGTGAAAGTGTTCAACCTTGTCGAGTAAGATGCTGCGAGTCTAGCACTGACAGAACTCTTCGTGGCTGACCGTGTCACAGCAACAAATCGTACACCCTCCCCTTTGCCCACCGCAAGAACATCACCCATATCGGCCTGGCACCCAAGGGAAACCTCCTCCTCTCGATTGACGAAGATGGCCATGCCATTCTGACCATCTTGACCCGGCGTGTCGCCATTTACCGCATCAGCTTCCGGGCCGCCGTGACTGCGCTTGCCTTCTCCCCCTCCGGCCGTTTCTTTGCCGTCGCCCTCGGCCGCAAGACGGAAATCTGGCAATTGGCGTCCACACCCGACACAAACGACAGCGGCGAGCTCGAGTTTGCTCCCTTTTCACGCTACCACACCTACGCCGGCCACTATGACGATGTGCAGCACATTGAGTGGTCCAGCGACTCTCGCTTCCTCCTGACTGCCTCCAAGGACTTGACCACGCGCGTGTGGAGCTTGAACAGGCGAGAGAGTTTTATTGCTACCTCCCTGTCTGGCCACAAGCAGGCCGTTGTCGGGGCCTGGTTCTCCAAGGACCAGGAAACCATCTTTACTGTCAGCAAGGACGGCGCCCTCTTTGAGTGGCAGTACCGGAAGCCGCTCAGCAAGGATGGCGAGGAGGAAAGCGAGAAGGAAGACGAAGACATGGACGAGGCAGACCTCCGCTGGCGGATTGTGAAGCGCCACTACTTTATGCAGAACAAGGCGACTCTCCGGTGTGCGGCCTACCACGCCGAGTCGAACCTGCTGGTGGCCGGCTTCTCCAACGGCATATTCTGCCTGTACGAAATGCCCGACTTCAACATGATCCACACCCTCAGCATCTCTCAGAACAACATTGACCATGTCACGATCAACAAGTCGGGCGAGTGGCTGGCCTTTGGGTCCTCGAAGCTGGGCCAGCTGCTGGTCTGGGAATGGCAGTCGGAGTCGTACATTCTCAAGCAGCAGGGCCACTCGGACTCGATGAACGCCATCGTGTACGCCCCCGACGGCCAGCGCATTGTCACGACGGCCGACGACGGCCGCATCAAGGTGTGGGATGTCGAGTCTGGGTTCTGTATTGTCACATTTACAGAGCACACGAGCGGCGTGACGGCCTGTGAGTTTGCCAAGAAGGGCAACGTCCTCTTCACCGCGAGTCTGGACGGCTCCGTGCGTGCGTGGGACTTGATCCGGTACCGCAACTTCCGGACCTTTACGGCGCCTACGCGGCTGTCGTTCTCGAGCATGGCCGTCGACCCGAGCGGTGAAGTGGTTGCTGCCGGCTCCATCGACTCGTTCGACATCCACATCTGGTCCGTGCAGACCGGCCAGCTCCTCGACCAGCTGTCCGGCCACGAGGGCCCTGTGTCGTCGCTGGCCTTTGCGCCCGACAGCAGCGTGCTCGTCAGCGGCAGCTGGGATCGCACGGCGCGCATCTGGTCGGTCTTCACGCGCACGCAGACCAGCGAGCCGCTGCAGCTACAGGCCGACGTGGTCGATGTGGCCATTCGGCCGGACTCGCAGCAGCTGGCCGTGTCCACGCTGGACGGCCAGCTGACGTTCTGGTCCGTCTCCGACGCCTCGCAGGTGCTCGGGCTGGACGGCCGGCGCGACGTCTCGGGCGGACGCAAGTTCTCCGACCGGCGTTCGGCCGCCAACGTGTCAGACTCGAAGAGCTTCAGCTCCATCCGGTACAGCACGGACGGGACCTGCTTGCTGGCCGCGGGAAAGAGCAAGTACATCTGCCTGTACGCCGTGACGACGGGCGTGCTGCTGAAGAAGTTCACCGTCAGCGTCAACCTGTCTCTGTCGGGCACGCAGGACTTTCTGGACGCCCGCCAGCTGACGGAGGCGGGTCCGATGGAGGAGATTGACGACCAGGGCGAGGCCTCTGACCGGGAAGACCGGGTCGACCGGTCGCTTCCGGGGTCGAAGCGCGGCGGTGACCCGTCGGCACGGCGGCGGATACCGGAAGTGCGCGTGTCGAGCGTGGCGTTCTCGCCGACGGGCATGGCGTTCTGCGCGGCCTCGACCGAGGGCCTGCTCGTGTACAGCCTGGACGCGGCCCTGACGTTTGATCCGTTCGACCTCAGCATGGAGATCACGCCGGCAGCGACGCTCGAGGTGCTGCAGAGCAAGGACTACCTGACGGCGCTGGTGATGGCCTTCCGCCTCAACGAGCAGAAGCTGATCCAGCACGTCTTCCTGGCCGTGCCGCACAAGAACATCCCGCTCGTGGTGGACTACGTGCCGACGGTGTACGTGCCGCGGCTGCTGCGGTTCGTGGCTGCCCAGACCGAGCAGTCGCCGCATATCGAGTTCTGTCTGCTGTGGATCAAAGCCCTGGTCGACCGGCACGGCCCCTGGCTGACGGCCAACCGGGGCAAGCTGGATGTGGAGCTGCGGGTGGTTGCGCGAGCGGTCGGCCGCATGCAGGACGAGATCCGGCGGCTGGCAGACGAGAACGTCTACATGGCGGACTACCTGCTCGAGCAGTCGGCGAAGCCGAGCCAGCAGCCGCCGAAGCAGAAACTGCTGGCTGCAGGCGCCTTCGGTTCGGTCGAGGCGGGGCAGCCGGCAGCCGGTGCAGCTGCCGATGTGATTGCCGACGACGACGACGAGGGCGAGTGGCTGGGCATGGAGTAGACGAGCGGCTGGCGTTTCTGTATAGAACTGGCGTTGTATCTTACATGGTTGGCTGTAGCATAATACGGAATATTCCATCTTTTGGCCTCTTTTGGCCTCATCCAAGACACGTGCACACGCTTAGACCGCGGTTGCTTACATAATCATTAAGAGCTCCACCGACGAGAGCGGGGGCTGTTCAAGGGAAAGAGCCAAAAGCGGCGCGAAAAAGAAAGTTCTACTACAATCTCCGTACAGAACACAGCTATACTCAACGACTCTTCACGATGCCGTCCCAGCCGACGACGGCCGGCATCATCACCGACGAGGCCAGCGGCGAGCGGCACATTCCAGAATCGACGCGCGCCGACGGCAGCACACGACGGGCCATAAAGATCCGCCCTGGCTACCGACCGCCAGAAGACGTGGAGCTCTACAAGAACCGCACGGCCGAGAGTTTCCGGAACCGCTTCAAGGGCGGCGTGCCGGGTGCCGAGGGGCTCAAGGACGAGGCCAAGACGCCGGCCGGAGGAGCTTCCGGCAGCAGTTCGGCCGGTGCTGGTGCCAATGCCAGTGCCAGTGCCGCCGCCAACAAGAATGCCAAGCGCCGAGAGGCCCGGAAAAAGGCGGCAGCAGCAGCCGCCGAGTCTGGCACGGTGAGCGAGCCCAAGGGCGGGTCTTCGCCGGCGGAGCCGTCGGCGGCCCCGCCGGCAGATCCCGTGGACCCAGAGGCGGATCGCGAGAAGAAGGCCCGCGGCCTCAAGAAGAAGCTCAAGCAGGCCAAGGAGCTCAAGAACAAGCGCGACGGCGGCGAGGCATTGCTTCCAGAGCAGATTGCCAAGGTGATTCGGATGAACGAGCTGATCCGGGAGCTGGACGCGCTGGGGTTCGACGCCGAGGGCGAGCCCAAGGCGGCCAACGCTGCGGACGAGGACAAGGGGAAATGAAGACGTGCCGATCGACCAGACACGGAAGCCATGGATCGACACGACACATGATCATCGACGGGACACCGACACACGAGAGGAGTCTCTTCTGGCCCCTTGGTGGGCAGCCTGCAACAACAACTATGCCCGACGCTTTTAGGCGGTCGTCCAGCAGCTTAGCTCCAAGACGGGTCTCCATGCCTGTTATCCCAGACGATTTGTGCTGCAGAGCGTGCTAACCTACGGGCGGTGGTGCAGACGTCGGGCAGCAGCAACAGGACACTCGATCGTGTATGGAGTACAGAGTAATACAGAGTACACTTGCACGGCAGTGAGCAGAGGAGCAGAGGAGCAGAGGAGTAGAGGAAAAAGAAATGTAGAGGCGCAGGCGCCAAAAAAAAAACGAGAGAACAGAAGCAGGTCTATTTTTTTCTATTTTGCCTCTATCAAATACGGAGCAGTACTAGTTGCGCCCGTTCTTCGCGTTGGCTGCGTCTGCCTGCTCGCAACACTCCTCAATGACCTGCCAGAACATGGGAATGTCGAGGTTGCGCGGAATGCGCACGCCCTCGACGCCGGGCTCCAGCAGCCGCGCCACCGTGCGGCCGGTCTCTGCCTTGCCGTCGCGGGCTTCGTCGATGGTGCCCTCGGTGACGACGCGGACCTCGAACCGTTCGCGGCGGCCCTTTTGGCCGTCGGCGTAGTCGTAAAAGGGGATCTCGGCGGCCGTGCCGACCAGCACGGCGGCCACGGCCAGAGGGTCGTGCAGCGGCGGTCCCTCGACGATGCCAAAGATGTTTCTATCGGTTAGGGGAGTAGACAGAAAGAGGGGAGGACAGAACTCACTTGTAGGTATCGGCAAAGAAGGTGAGAAGCTCCACCAGCATGGTACGCAGGGTCGTCTTGCCCTTGCGCTCGCCGTGCGGCCCCTTGGCCTTGGCCGCCTCGCTCGGCGCCCCTTCGGGCCCGTAGAGCAGCATGTCCTGGACCTCGGCCGTGGCCAGGACCAGGTGGGTCAGGTCAAGCGGCACCAGGGTGGTCTTGGGGGCCAGACGCGGGTTGTGGAGCAGGGCCGCGGCCGCCTCGGGGTCCATGAGGATGTTAAACTCGGCAAAAGGAGTGGTGTTTCCGATGCGCGGCCGGCCGTCGACGCTGCCGGTGACGGCGGCCGTAAAGCCGTCGCCGATGGCGCCGCCCATGATGGACAGGCCGGCAATGTGGTCGGCGAGGTCCGGGTACGTAATAAAGAGCTGTGCTGCATTGGTGAGTGTCCCGGTGGCCACGAGCCAGGCCGTGCCGGCGGGCTCGGCACGGAGGGCACGGGCCATGGCCTCGATGGCAGTCACATCGGTGCAGGGCTGTCGGGCGGGTTTCGGCAGCAGCTCCGTGCCGTCAAGACCGCTCTCGCCGTGGATATCGCTGGCACGCTCGTGAAAGGCAGGCCGCTCGAGGGCCTGTTCGGCGCCGGCATAGACGGGAATGTCGTGCTCTTTGGAAATGGCGGTCACAATGGCGGCCGTGTTCCGGGTGGTATGTCTGTGGATTAGCCACCGGCTCTTCTTTCTGGGCAGCTCTCACCTACTCGAGAGAGGAGTTGCCAAAGACGGTCGATATGCCCAGCAACCGAATGGACGGGTGGTAGGCCGAGAGGAGGATGGCAAAGGCGTCCTTGGGGTCCCCACGTTAGCAAAGATACCCTCGCGTGCTGTGCCGTCCCCGCACTCACATCGTGGCCAGGGTCGCAGTCGAGCCAGACGGGAATCTTGGAGTCCGCCATGTTGTGTTGCGTGTGGTTGATGGTGTCTGTGAGTTTTTCTATTTTTCTCTGTTTTTTGGTGTGTGTATGAATAAAGAGAGTTGCCCCGTTTGTCCAATCTCGATCGTATTGAGAACAGCTGTTCAGAACAGAGAAACCACCCCCCTCCAGGGCATGCGCTTTCAATGGGTTCTCGTGATTATGACTTCTCCCCCTGTCCTGGTCAATCGCCAGGTCTTCTTATCGACGAACTGTCTATGAATAAGCTTCCAGAGAATTAGGTTTTTTTTATTTTGTTTTATTTTAATTCGTTCGGGCTTCATCCGTTCGTTGACTCAGCTAGACTCTTTCCCCTCTCTTTCGCGCCTTTCGCGCCTTCCTCTGCCCCCGTCGAGAGTCGTGCCTGCCCCACAACGTCAAGATCCGATACGGAACGGCGTATTTTTAGATTCGACGCGAACGGAATAATACTCCGTCTCTTTCTCCGTATTTCGGGGCCAATTCTCCGACTGCTATCTGACAACTATGAGTTGCCGCCTGCCTTCTTTCGCTGGTCCAGCACCCGCAACACGTCTGCTGCATTGTTGCCGTCGCCTTTGCGCTTCTTCGCCCCCCTCTTCCGCTTCGCCTTGCCACCCTGCGCCCTGTCGCCGTCGCCGTCGCCGCCGCCTTCGCCGCCCCATTTCGACAGCTTGATATCCTTTTCTTCCATGTCCTCGTCGTCCTCCAGCCGGTTCGTCCCAAACCCCATGTCGAGATCGTCGTTGTCCCGGTTGCTCGACTCCAGCAGCTTCTTGAGCCGCTCTTCCCGCTCCGTCTCCTTGCTCTTCTCCTCCGTCTCCGCTGCCTCCCGCATCGATTTCGCCTTGCGCAGTGCGGCCAGCACGGCTGGGTCGTTGAGCGACGGTCTGGCCGAGGCCTCTTCCGACAGCAGGGATCCTTGGAAATAGCTTTTCCGTGGCTGGGGTGCCGGTGCAGGCCGTTTGGCCGTGTCTGGCGAAGAGTCGCTTGCCTCGCCCTCTTCCTTCTCCTTCTCCTTTAACTTGGATTCCTCGTCCGAGTCTGAGTCCGAGCCTGAATCCAGTCCTGCCAGTGGATCGTAGTCCGAGTCGGCGTCCTCGAAAATGTCCACAGGCTTGGCTGCTTCTTCTGCCGCCGCCGCTGCCTCGGCCTCCTGCTTCTTCTTGTAGAACTCGGGCACTTCCATGCCGAGCACCTCTGCGTCCTTGGCCGGCGCCATGGCCTCGCGTTCCCTATCCCGCTCGGCCGCTTCGGCGTCGGCAGCGCGGCTGCTGGCCACTTTGCGCACCTTGCGCTTCTCGTGGCCGTCCTCGTCCACAATAATCAGCACCTCGCGGCCGTGGCTGTCGCGCTCAATGCGTGATCCGGCCTTTTGCGGCACGCCGATCTTCTTGAACCGAGACCCCAGAATAGACTCCTTCTTCTTGGCCGCCTCGCGCGCGGCCTTCATCTCGGCCAGGATCTGGTCCCGCGTCCGCTTCTTGCCGGGAACCAGGGCCGCCGGAGCCAGCTGGCCCTTCTTCTTGGCCTTTTCGTGTGCTACGGTGTGCACCTCGCTGGTCTCGAGCCGCTCAAACTCGTCGTCGAAGTCGGCCCCCGATCCCGCGGCCTGTTCTGCCGCGGCGTCCTCCTCGCCTGCCACGTCTTCCGCCTTCTCCTTGTCCTCGCCAAAGACGTCCTCGCCCTTTCGGACTCTCTCGAGCAGCTTGAAATCGAGTCCCTTGACGAGATGCGTGCTCGAGAGGTCGCCGCCGGCAATCTCAAGCTGGAGCTTTTCGTAGGTCTCCCGGTCGATCTCTCCCGACTTGTGCGCCTCTTCCAAGGCCGCCAGCCGCGTCTCGCGCTCGTCTCGCTTCTCGTCTCCTGTCCGGGCCTTGGCACGGTCCACGTAGCCCTCGGCCAGTCGGCTGCCTTTGGGAGCCGACGTGCGAAACCGCTTCTGCTTGTCGGCGTCTTGGAACCGCTCGGCCATCTGCCGGGCGAAGGTGACTCGGCTGACATTCCCGCCAGAGCGTCTGTGCGAACACACAATCAATACGGACCACACAAAGGGAGGGATGGCGAGGCTGAGAGCGCACTCACGGTGTCATCGGGATGCTGGCCTTTTGTCGCGAGCCCAAGACGCCAGCGCTGGGCGATGCCGATGCTTTGCCGTCGTCATTTTTGGATCCGGACTGGGCGCCGGCGCCGGCGCCGAGCGCGAGCCGGCGGAATTGATCGTTGTTCATCTTCCGGGTGCTGCGAAGCCGACGAGCTGGTTCCGCGTGCTGTTGCGGAAGGGAAATTCCGTGGTCGGCCATGACTTATCACAGTGGATCATTGGTCACGTGTTTTCGTGAAAGGAGTCGCAGTGGCGAATAGGCACTTTACGCGGGTCTGCATCCCGGACGCGATTTTGCTCCCCACCTGTGCACCACGGCAGCATCGGCTGTGCTCCAGTGCTTGTGCAGGCATGGGACACCCATTGGACAAGAACGCAGCGGCGGTGCGCAAACAACTAGAAGCGCACACCTTCCAGGGAGAGGATGGCGAGGAATATGGGCCAAGCAAGTTTGGCGAATTTGGGGACTACTTTCGCAGGAAGAAGATCAAGCTGCAGAATGAGGACTACTTGCTGCGGCAGTCGGTGCCGGGGAAGCCTCAGATCTTCAAGGGAGTCGTGGTGCATGTGGCCAGCTACACGCAGCCGACACCAGAAGAGTAGGTCTCAGAACAAAAATTGGAGGCAGAGATGCTGACGAAGACGGAGTAGACTGCGCCGGATGATCGTCATTCACGGAGGAGGACATATCAAGTACCTGGACTACAAGACGATGGTGACGCACATTGTGGCCACAACGCTGCCACCAAAAAAGGCAGACGAATGGAGGAGACTCCGCGTCGTCAGACCGGCATGGATTGTCGATTCGATCGCTGCAGGCAAGCTGCTGCCGTGGACAGATTACCAGATTATTGGGGCAGGCCCCCAGCAGAAGCGGATCCAGTTCCACGACGGCAAGCTGGCGGTGCAAGAGGCACAGGCAGACCAGATGGCCGGGTACCGAGAGCAGAGCAAGGACAGCTACTATACCGAAGAGATGCGGCAGTTTGCAGCGAAACACACGAGCCACGGTAGAACAGAGCTTCCGTGGATCGAAAGTGAGACAACATCGGAAAGCCACGGCGACGGGCTGGAGGAAGACAAGATGAGGGAAGAGCGGCCGGTTTCCAGCCCGTCAAAAGTCATGACAGCAGAAGAGTACAATGCGCAGCTGCTGTCGGACCCCAACATCCGCAAGACGTCGGCGGCCAACCCGGAATTTCTCAAGCAGTTCTATTCGGAGAGCCGGCTGCACCACTTGTCGACGTGGAAGGCAGAGCTGAAGTCGAAGATGCAGCGGCTGGCAGCGGAGAAGGGAGCCACGACAGGAGCTGGGAGCGGTGGCAAGCGCAAGACGGGTGGACGGCGGTACATTATGCACGTGGACTTTGACAGTTTCTTCTGTGCCGTGTCGCTGAAGAGCGCGCCAGAGTATGTGGACAAGCCGGCGGCCGTGGCGCATTCGACGGGCGACTCGTCCGAGATTGCGTCGTGCAACTACCCGGCGCGGCAGTTCGGCGTCAAGAACGGCATGTGGATGAAGCGGGCGACCGAGCTGTGTCCGGATCTCAAGGTGCTGCCGTATGATTTCCCGGCCTACGAAGAGGCCAGCCGGCTCTTCTACGAAGCCATCATCGAGGTGGGCGGCGTCGTGCAGAGCGTCAGCGTGGACGAGGCCCTGGTGGACGTGACAGACCTGGTGACGACAGGGACAAACTCTGGCGACGAGAGCAGCGCGCGGCGTGAACAGGCAGCGGCCGACGACATCGCCACCGGACTGCGGCAGCGCATCCGGCAGCAGACGGGATGCCATGTGTCGGTGGGCATTGGCGGCAACATCCTGGTGGCCAAGGTGGCCCTGCGCCGGGCCAAGCCGGCCGGCCAGGTGCAGGTGCGGCCGGACGAGGTGCTGGAGGTGCTGGGCGGCCTGGCCGTGGAGCAGCTGCCGGGCGTGGCCCACAGCATCGGCGGGCGGCTGGCCGAGATGGGCGTGCAGCGCGTGAGCGACCTGCGCGGCGTGTCGCGGGAGCGGCTGGTGGGCGTTCTGGGCCGCAAGACGGGCGAGCGGCTGTGGGAGCAGGCGCGCGGGATCGACGGCGCCGAGGTGGGCGAGCAGCCGGACCGCAAGTCGGTGTCGGCCGAGGTCAACTGGGGCATCCGATTTGTCCACCAGGCCGAGGCGGAGGAGTTTGTGCTGAACCTCTGCCGCGAGCTGGAGCGACGGCTGCTGCACGAGCAGGTGCGCGGCCGCCAGCTGACGCTCAAGATCCTGCGGCGGGCCGCCGACGCGCCGCTGGAGCCGGAGAAGCACCTGGGCCACGGACGCTGCGACACGTTTAGCAAGAGCGCCGTCTTTGGCGTGGCAACGCACCGGGCCGAGGCCACCGGACGCGAGGCCGTCGCCCTCCTGCGGTCCTTCCACTTCCGCCCGGGCGACCTGCGCGGCCTGGGCGTGCAGATGCAGAAGCTGGAGCCGCTGCGGTCGACGGCAGCAGACGGAAGCCAGCCGCGGCTGACGTTTGCAGAGGCAGAAAGGAAGGAGCCGAGACAGAAACGCCCGCGGGAATCGCCAGCGCTGCCGAGCACGCAGTTTGTGCTGCCCCGAGACGTGGATCCCAGCGTGTTGGCAGCCCTGCCGGCAGACATTCGACGACGTCTTGTGGAGGAACCAGAACAGGACGGCAGCAGCCGAAGAGACGGGCAGTCTTCGCCAGGCAAGACAAAAGCAGCAGTCGCTGACCCGGTCGACGATCTGCCGCCTGATATCGACAGGGAGGTGTTGGATGCGCTGCCAGAGGACGTGCGCGCAGAAGTATTGGCCGAGTACCGGCAGAGGCAGTCAGCACAACAGATTCAGCCAGCACAGCAGAGGCCGCCAGTACAGCAGAAGCCAGCAGCACAGAAGCCAGCAGCACAACAGAGGCAGACGCTCTCTCCATCGCCACGCAAAGGAAAAGGAAGAATGGCAGGGCCAGGGAAACGAAGCCGGCCGACAACCAAGAGAGTGCCGGAGAACTTCTTTGGCGTGCCGGCAGCAGCGACGGGCAGCAGCAGTGGCCAGCAGGAAGACATGGAAGAACCAGATCCAGAAGTCCTGGCGGCACTGCCAGAGGATATTCGTGCAGAAGTACTGGCAGACTACGAGCGGAGGCGGCTGGCACGACAGCAACAAGAGATGCCGAGACGGGATGGCGACGGTGGAGAGCAGGGACAGAAGACGCTGCAGTTTCCGACGGCGCCGGCCAAGACGGGATTTCGAGCCGTCATGGAAGCGGCATCGCAAAGTACGGCGACGACAGCTTCGCCCGGCCATGTATTGTCGCTGCAGGAAGCCAAGGATCTGATACGGCGGTGGCACGAAGCAACCGATGGAGAAGGGCCGCACGAGGCAGATGTGGCGGTGCTGGGACGATATTTGGCCGGCGTGGTGACAAACGAGCGGGATATGGACAAGGCACGGAAGCTGATATCCTGGCTGGAGTGGTTGGTCGATGAAGAGCCAAGGAGCCTGCTGGAGAGAGAAAGTTGGCAGGTGGCTGTTGACGGCCTGAAAGAGGCCGTGCAGGAAGCCATGGCAGCACGAGGACTCGGACCGATGAAGTTTGGGTGAGAGAGAGAGAGAGAGAGAGAAAGAAGAGAAGGGAAACAAAAAAAAAGAGTTTCAAAAAAAAAGAATATGCTTCACTAAAGTACATGTCTATATTGATGACTAATCAACGCCTCAAGCGATCTTGCGCCCTACATTACCCAGTCCTGCACCTTTTATGGACACGATGATGTCGGATGTGCTATTTTCGTCGTCCTCGTCGTCGCCGCCGTCGTCGGCCTGGCGCAGACCCCAGCTGCTGGCTCCAAAAGCCTTGAGATCACGGGCAAGACTGACGACTTCAGGCGTGCCGACGACGTCTTTACTCAGACGCAGACGGCCGACATCCTCGGAGCCCATGGCCATGAGCGTCAGCATGGTGGGCGCGGCAGTCCAGCTGGCACAGCCGCCGCTGGCAATGGCGGCCAGCAGCTGGTGGGCGCACTGGGTGCCGATATCTTCAGCGAGGACGCCGCCACTATCGGGAGCGACGACATCGGCCGAATAGACGACTCCGGGAACCGAAGACTCGGCGACGAGACAGAGGCCGAAGCCGAGGCCGGCCTTGAGGCGGCCGTCGTCGCGGCCAGGAGGTGCCTCGGCGATCTTGATCTCGCCCGTCAGCGGGTTGAGCACGGCCCGGGCCGCATGGATCATGCGTTTGTTGTTGGAAGCAGAAATTCCAGCGCCGCTGGTATAGGCGACGCCGCCGATGCGCCGAATGCGGCCGGCGCTGCGGTGCAGGTGCAGCGTCTTGGGCAGGCGGACCTGGCTGGCAAAGCGCAGCTCGACAATGCCGTTGCCGCGCCGGTCGCCGTGGCCGGAGCAGGCGCGTTGCCGGACGAGCAATTCGATGCGGGCCGGGTGAATGCCAAAGAGGCCGTAGAGAGGCAGGACGGCGAGGCGGAAGGCGTCGACGGACATGTCGCCGGCCGCCGTGGCCGAGGTGACGACGCCTGGGCCGACGAAGCGCACGTTCATGTGGGCCTTGGAGAAGGGAGCGAGCAGGGCCAAGGGGGTCAGAAAATAGGTGACGCCACGGGAACAGTTGGCCGGGATGCTGTGCTCGATGACGTCGTCCTCGGTGGCGCCGGCGCCGGCAACGGTGCCGGTGATGAGGCCGGGGTGGTAGGTCATGGTGGTACCGGTGTAGGAGATCTGGAAAGAGGAGCCATTGGTGACGGCCTCGAGGAGGCGGAGGAAGGAGATTTCATGGGGGGCGAGGCCAGGATTTGTCGGGGAGGAGCTGCGGATGCCGGAGATGTGGACGGGCTTGCCGGTCAGCGTGGCGAGGACCAGGCGCTGCGCAAAGAAGCGGTGGCCGGTGAACCGCACAAAGTCGGTGCCGGGAGTGGCCATTGGAGAGACGTCGAGGGGGTGGTGGAGGAAAAGGGAAGCCAAAGTGCCGACGTGCGATGCTAAGGCTAAAAAAAATGTTGATTCTGCCGGGCGGTGAGCCTAAATAGGCTTATCGTGGAAGTGGCCCACCGATAAGAGCGGGCGGAAAATGCGAAATAAATATAAATTAAATAAAAATTAAATAATTAAATAAAAATTAAAACTAAAAATTAAAATTAAAACAGAAGAAAGAGAAGAACAAGTCAACACGGCACGCCGCCATGCCTCCGTCGACGGCACTCTTCATCGACCTGGGTATGCGGGGCCCCTTTGTGTGCCGGTCGTGTCTGACCAGCCTGCGCAAGGCCCAGCGGCCGACGGGGCCGCATTGGCCGTCGCCGCGGACCATCACCAGCATGCCGACCCCCCCACAGACGGCCCAGCGCAGCCGAAGACGGCGCGAGGAGGTGCCGAAGCCCGACCAGGCGCCTCTTTCCAAGCCGGTGTCGCAGTTCCGAAGGCCCGTGGGCGACGTGCCGACGCCGGTCGAGGACAACGAGTTTGAGACCAGCAACGGGGTGTATCTGCGGCTGTTTGAGCAGACGGCCGACGGGCAGCTGAGCGAGGTGACCAAGTACAGCAGCGCCACGAAGGGCATGTTCCGGGGCACGGACCCGCTGGACGACGAGCTGGAGCGCGAGCTGACGGATCTCGAGGACAAGCTGCGCGAGACGGCCCAGCTCGTGCAGCGCCTGGGCAAGCACCGCTCGGCCAAGCAGCGTGCCGACGTGCTGCGCAACAAGTACGGCGTGACGCCGCGGCGGCTGGGCGTGGACGACGACGACGACGGTGGCGAGGGCACGCTGGCCTACTGCATCGCGACGACGGGCCTGTCGCTCACCGGCCGGCGACACGTCCGCAACGTCGACAGCGTCGTGCGGCCGGTGGCCCGACGTCTGCGCCACGGCGACGGCACCGGCTTCCTCAACGACAAGATCATCTCGCGCATGTGGACCAAGTACGGCCGCGCGCGGACCAGCCTCGCCGAGGCCTGGGGCAACGTGCCCCGCTGCACCTGGGAGGTGCTCTGGACCGTCTTGGCCCACGAGCCCACCGAGACCGGCCCGGCCGGGCCCGTCAAGAACACGGGCCGCATGGCCCACGTCTACTACCTGGCCAAGGACATGCGGGAGGCCGGCGTGCCGCTGACAGATGCGCAGCAGCTGCTCGTCATCGAGGCCATGTTCGTCGAGGGCTGGCCCGTCGAGGCCCTCAGCAACTGGAAACGCGCAGCCGCCACCTTGGGCGCCCGCCCGGCCACGGCCACGGCCTACTGGGAGCTGGGCGTGCGCATGAGCGCGCTGCACGGCGATCTGGACCGCGCCGAGCGCGCCGCCGAGCGTCTCTTTGGCGACGCGGCCGGGACGGAACCCCCCAACCCCCGGGTCCTCCTGCAGCTGATCCGCAGTGCCGCCACGCACGACGAGATCCTGCGGGCGACGGCGGCCTACCGCAAGATGCGGGCGCTGCTGGGCGCGGCCATGACCCTCGAAGACTACGACGAGGTGGTCACGTGCTTTCTGGGCGCCAACCACACCGAAGAGGCCTTTGCCGTGTTCGTCGACATGATGTTCTCCGGCACCCTCGACGTGCGCAGCCACCGGCCTGGCCAGCCCGTCCAGATGCCGCCCATTGTCGGCAACCAGTTCTTCTTTGGCAAGTGGCTCAAGCGGCTGATCGGCGCCGGCGACCTCGACGGCGCCTACCACGTCCTGCGCTTCATGGAGTCCCGCGGCATCATGACCGCCACCGTCCAGGTCAACGGGCTGCTGGGCGCCTGGCTCCGCACCGGCACCGCCGCCAACGTCGCCCAGGCCGACATGCTCGCCTGGCGCATGATCCACTCCCGCCGTCTCTTTGTCGACCTGCGCCGCCGCCGCCAGCACCTGCCGGAACCCGTCGGCCTCTACGTGGCCAAGAAGTACAATTTCCGCCAGCCGCTCCCGCCGCCCGAGTCCATCGCCTACGTCCCCCGGGCCAGCCTCGAGACCTTTGCCCTCATGGCCGACAACTACAAGGACCGCGGCCGCAGCGACTACCTCGAAGACCTGCTCGCCGCCTACCAGGACTGCGAGATGAACCGCGGCGGCGTCGCCGACGCCTTTATCCTGAACCAGCTGCTCGAGTCCTACGTCTACAATGGCGACGCCGGCAAGGCCCGCGCCCTCTACGAGCGCATGGTCACCGTCTCCGCCAGCAGCCCCTCCGCCGTCCAGCCCAACACCTTTACCTTCCTGGCCCTCTTCCGCTCCCTCGACGTCCACCGCCTCATCAGCCGCCTGACCGAAGAACAGTGCTTCGACGATGCCGTCCGCGCCCGCAAGCTCTTTGCCGAGATGGCTGCGCGTGCCCGTCTGCGGCCCGCCGACTTTGACGCGCCTCCTCCCATCTACCAGGCCTTTGTCCGCCTCGTCCTGCACGCCTTCCGCAAGGCGGGCGACTATCCCGCCCTCATCGTCGCTGCCCACACGCTGCGGCCCCTTCTCGGTCGCGGACTCACCCTGTCCGAAAGCCTCGCCGTCGAACTCTTGTCCGATGTCCCCGCCACCGGCCGCGACACCCCCATTGTCCGCCGCCGCATCCTGCGGGCCGGCGAGGTGGTCTCGTCTCTCTTGCGCCAGCGCCAGGAGGCCCGCGTCAACCAAGGCCTGCCTGCCGTCCCGGAGGACAGCCACCTGGCCGAAGACCAGAACGCCGACGACTTTGCTGCTGTCATCACCTACTACTACCGCCTCAAGTGCCAGGCCGAAAACGAGATCGCCTTCCAGGCCATCTGCGCCGAGACTGCCCGCCAGCTGCATGTAGAGTCCTTGTTTCGGTTGCAAACGATGGAATGATGGGGTGCTGCGGAGGAAGGACACTGGGATGACAAAAGCTGTACTATAGCTATAGACCCCTCTTCCACTCGCTAGTCGTGATCCGCCTCTGTCGTGCCCGGACAGCCTTCCAGCTCGGCGTCTGGATAGGCGCATTTGCACCAGAAACAATACCGTCGGTTCGTCCGTAGCCAGTCCACAATCTTTTGCAGCTGCTCCAGGGGCGGCAATGCTTCAAAGGCTGCCAGCTCCTCGTCCTCCTCTTCGTACGCTTCGTACTCTTCGTGTTCTTCGCCGTCTTCGCCTGCCACCGTCTGGCGCAGTCCGGTGTTGAGATACGACGCCGCCGGCGTCTTGCCCATGGCCATACGGTCGTCGTTGTCCTCGTCCCCGTCTGGCTCGCCGCGTAGACTGGCGTCCAGCAGCTGCCGATGGAACTGTTTCTCGGCTCGTTCTTGCTCCGCCTGCCGCCGGTCCCGGATGAGGCCGCGCCACAGCACGTTGATCTCTTCCAGCGGCCTGTCGCCCTCCCGCTCTCCGTCGCCCTCCATGCCCTCGGCCACCACCTGGACGGCGTGGACCTGGCGTTCGAGTCGCTGGGCCTCGCGTTCCTGTCGCAGGCGTTCCCGGTACGCCAGCGGATCGATTTCCACCGCCGCCGCCGTCTCTTCGTCGCTCCGCTTCGCCCGCTTGGCGCCCGACGCGCCGTCCTCCTCCTGCGCCCCGATTCCCGCGCGGCCACGCTTGACCTGGATCCGGATCGGCTCCGTGACGCCACTTCCGCTGCCGCCTTCGCCTTCGCGCTTCCCCAGCGCCTGGCCCGGCTTGAAGCCCATGCGCGCCATCATCGACAGGCCCTTGCTGCCCGGCCCCGCCGCCGACGTCTTGGCCGACGTCAGCAGCGACCGGTCGAGGGCGGCCTCGCGCTCCCGCTCGGCCGCCTTGGCCAGCTCTGCCTTGGACGGAATGCGGCCGCGCTCGCGGCCTTCGCGCTGCAGCCGCGCCCGGCGCTGCAGCGACGTCTCTTTGGGCTTCTGGGCCGGCTCCTCGCCAAAGCTCATCGTCATGTAGTCCTCCTCTTCGTCGTCGGCCATGGTGTGCGTGGAGCGGTTCAGCGAGAAAGGAGGTGAAGAAAGATCAAAAAAAGAGTCGCAAAAAGGAAATCCACAAAAAGAGATGTCGTCGAAATGCGGCCAAATAGCTTTGGCCAATAGCTTTGGCCAATAGAATAACTCCAACCTGCGTCGAACCTGCCTCTTCAGCTACGCGCTGACGCATGCAGATATCTGCTTGCTTTTGTGCAGGACGTGCCTTCCCTGTGTCACGGCTGACGCGCCACCGCGTCGCCCTCCGCCGCGTTGTTGCTTACTAAGCAACAAGACATCACGGCCGGTTCTCCGCCGCATTTCAGCCGCCTCCGACACCCTCACCAACACCACAACATTGCCTCTTGCGGACCATGACTGCACACCGGGGCCCGTCGGGCGCAGCCGCCGCTCCTGAAGAGCATGCCGCTGCGCAGGCGCCTGCCGGCGAGACGACGCCGCTGCTCCAGGACTCTGTGGATGATGCGCCATCGAATCGCCCGGACGACCATTTCACCGGGGCTGTCGGGAAGCCGATGCCCCGGATCCAGGTGGCGCTGCTCTGTCTTGCGCGTCTCGTCGAGCCGGTGGCCTTCTTCTCCATCTTTCCCTACATCAACCAGATGGTCCAGGACAATGGCGGTCTGGCCGATGCCGACGTCGGTTTCTACAGCGGCCTCATCGAGTCGCTCTTTTCGCTGACGCAGGCCGTCGTCATGCTCGCCTGGGGCCGCGCCGCCGACCGGTTTGGCCGCAAGCCCGTGCTGGTGCTGTCGCTCCTCGGCATGGCCTCGGCCACGGCCCTCTTTGGCCTCGCCCGTTCGGTGCCGCAGATGATTGCCTTCCGCTGTCTGGCCGGCGTCTTTGCCGGCACCATTGTCACCATCCGCACCATGTTGGCCGAGCACAGCACGCCTGCGACGCAGGCGCGCATCTTTAGCTGGTTCGCCTTCAGCGGCAACCTCGGCATCTTCATAGGGCCGCTGATGGGCGGCGTCTTGGCCGACCCGCTGCGCCGGCACGGCCAGCCCCCGGAAGACGGCAGCTCGCCGCCCTTCTTGGCTGCCTATCCCTACGCGCTGCCCGGCTTCGTCGTGGCCGGACTCGGGTTTCTGGCGGCCATCACGAGCGCCCTGTTTGTCGAGGAGACGCTGGTGCGGAAGCCTGCCCGACAGACTGAGACCTCTGAGACCTCTGAGACCTCTGGGATCTCTGAGGCCTCCGAGGCCACTGCGCCGTCTGTCTGGCACCTCCTGCAGGCGCCTGGCGTGGCCATTGTGCTCTACGTCTATGCCCACGTCATGCTGCTGGCGTTTTCCTACACGGCGCTCGTGCCCGTCTTCTGGTTCACGCCCGTGCGCCTGGGCGGTCTCGGGTTCACGCCGCGCCAGATCTCCGCCATGATGGGCCTCACGGGTGCCAGCCAGGCGGCGTGGCTGCTGCTCGTCTTCCCGCCGCTGCAGCACCGCATCGGCACCAACGGCGTCATGCGCCTGTGTGCCTATGCCTACCCCGTCTTCATGGCGGCCAGTCCGGCGGCGGCGGCGCTGTTGCGGTACGTGTCGTCGCCGGCGGCCACGACCGTCTTCTGGGCCGTCATGCCGCCGGTCCTGGCCCTCGGCAGCGGCGTCAGCATGTGCTTCACGGCCATCCAGCTGGCGGTCAACGACGTGGCGCCGTCGCCGCAGCAGCTGGGCACGCTGAACGCGCTGGCGCTGACGGGCGTGAGTGCGATCCGGGCCTTTACGCCGGCTCTGTTTACAAGCCTGTTTGCGGTGGGGGCGCGGACGCAGTGGCTGGACGGGTATGCCATCTGGCTGCTCATGGTGGCTCTGGGGCTCGGGTATGTGGCGGCGGCGCGGTACCTGCCGGACTACGAGGCGCTGAAGAAGCAGCGGGAGGAGGAATGAGGGGACGGGGAGTCTCGTGCGCGTGTGTTCTGGATATGCTGTTGCTTTTGGATACGGAGTATTGCAGTGCGGCTTGCAGGGAGCCGTTGCCGTCTCGTGATCGACGGCCAAGGCTGCTGGATTCTGAAACGAAGACAAGCTTTGCAGAGGATCTCAGGATGTGAGATGACTGTTGGTCTTTCTGTCTTTTTGTCTTGTCATTTTGTGCTGGCGGCCTCCCACCGCACATGAAGAAGCCTGAAACCGATGCGATACCACACGAGTGGGCACGCGATGTCGTCTGCTTGTGGTCGGCACCGGACGCAGTGCAGGTGAAGAAGGGCAGAACCATACGACAGGTCGACGCGTTTCAGTAGGAATAAGGGGCTTACAGTCTCATTTCTCCACAGTCGCCTAGACCATGCCGGGCGGCCAATATTGCAGCCCTTCTTTTTTTCTTTTTTATTAGTATTTATTGCAGTATTGCTTTTTCTGCATTTCCTGCATAACCTCGTGTGTTGTACCGCGTCTTCGTCTGGAAAGACAGTTCATTCTTGGGCTGAGGTCACCAGAGAAATGGCAGTTCTATTTTGAGAGGGACACAGCAGACACGACGGTATTATCTTGACCCCTTTTTCCGCTGTCCTATCGTAAGATGCTATACGAGAGCCCTCCTATGGTACGGAGTACAAGGCAGGCACTCCTGCCGAAACGCAAATGTTCCCAGATAGCGATACCGACAGGCGGATTTGTGGACGCGCCGGACAATGCGGTTTCTATTTTTGCAGCACCAAGACGGTCTGGACGCGGAGCTCCTGCGGCCGCCGTCAGCCGCCGTCAGGACAGCTCCAGGGCAGAAAGCGGGGTTCGCCCTGAGGCTGAAAATAGCATCAGGACGTCACCGCCGTGCGTCAGTTGTGCTGCTGGGGATGGTGAAACGGACGAGGCCACGTGATGCAGCCCCAGCAGGAGCGTCTTGATGGAGCATGGAGCGTGGAGCGTGGAGTACTCCGTGCTCCGTATGTCCAGGAGGTGTTTGAAAACCAAGATGCTCCGTCAGCTGAGCCGCCGCCTTGTCTTGTGCTCGCTTTCGCGATCTGCCGCATAATCTAGAGAGTGCGTGTGGTCTGGCATACGGTTTCAGAGCAAATGCCGCAGCAGGAAGCTTGTGTACGAGGACAGGACGGAGTATGCACGGGGTACGGGGCCTTCGTACGAGCACGATAGGAACGACAGAAAGTCGGTCATGCATGTCACACAGCAGCAGCCCACGGCCGTCGGCTGCGGTGCATCCGCGAGACAGACAGACGATCAGAGGCAGACCCGAGCGCCCCCCCCCCATCTGGTATTTGGGACGCGCACGGAAGAAGATGGTCCAACAAATAACCGAATGGTCCAGTGGCCAGTGGCCCAGTGGTCCAGTGGCCCAGTGACCTGGCCAGTGGCCCAACAGCCAACATGTCTGGCCCGCGCCGGCACGAGGGTCTCCCTTCCGGCGGCAGCGCGTCCGTGTTTGAAAAAGAGAAAAAGACAAGAAAATACGGAGTACTCGTACTCCATTCAGAGAGCTCGTAACGGCACGCAGGACGGAAATTGAGACGGAAAGCTACGTTGCGGCCAATACGCCCCTTTTGCCCGCAGAATGCTACGCCGTATAGATCGAGCCCCGTGCCATCTAGGAGTTCACGACATGTCAGGCACCAGCGCTATTTAAGCTTTTTTGCCAATCGTGCCGAAAGGAGCAGCATGCGCGTGTAATGGCATTCGAGCGCGCAGCGGATCGCTGGATCGACACTGCAGCGGCCGGTGGATGCCAGTGCAGGCGAGGCGAGGCGAGGCGAGGCGAAGGAAGCGAGAGAAGCGAGGGAAGCGAGGGAAGTGAGGGAAGCGAGAGAAGCGAGGCCATTCCAGCTCCTGAGATCCTGAGTTCTCAAGTTCTTGAGTTCTGAGTTCCTGCGCTCCATTTGTCAAGACTAGGAATAATGTATTCCTTCGTCGTTGCGGCTCTGGTGAAACGGCCAACTGCCAAGAAGCATAGGCTGAGTCTTTTACTATTCTGACACGTACTGTTGTCTGTTAGACGCGTGGAGACCAATAGTCTCCTCCGTGCTCCGTGCTCCGTCTCCGTAAACAGTTCCAGCAAACTTGTTTGCGAATCATACAGTTCCCCTGAGCGTGGAAAAGGCACGTCGCGATACCACGCCACGGGACGAATAGGAGGTCTGGGCTGAATACGAAAGAAATAAAAGGAATAATGAATAGTGAATAGTAAATGAATAAATAAAGAGGGAAAAAAAGGAAAAAGGAAAAAGGAAAAAGAAGAAAAGAAGAAAATATGATTTTTAAAAATACAAATAAAATCAAACAAAAACAAAGAAACCTACTCGTACTATCTCGTGGTACTTCGTACTCGTACGTACTCCTTCTCCTTCTCGTACTCGTACTCCCATACTCATATTCAGTCGTAATCTTCTGCCGAGGATGTCATTAGTCTTATTTCCCCCAGGCGCTTGAAAGCAGGATCGACGGTTGTGATTGGACCTAACAGCTTTTGCAGCTTGCCTGCCAACAGGCTGCCAGTTCGTCTTGGTTCCTTTTTCTGCATGCTAGAGTCGGCAGAAACGGTGTCAAATTGGAAAAGGGGGAGAGGACTCCACTCCACCACGACCGTTGGAGCGCGCGATGCCTGATGGGGCCCGACCAGCCGTTCGCGTTCGAGAGAGGGAGACGAGAGAAGCACGACATTCCTGCGCAGCATTTCTGCTGTCGAATGTGCGAGCAGTGATTCAGCCTTTCGACCCATCGGTCGGCCGAGAGCTGTCTAGAACCCATTGGCATGTGGATGTTGAGAACGATGAATGATGAGTGAATAGTCAGCCCTTCCTTCATCCTTCCTATTCCTCATCTCGTCCTCATCTCTTCCTGCAGACGAGATCTGCCGCCCCTGACCTGGAGATGGTGTGTCGCAGTGCATTCGACCGAGATGAATTCGAGAATCACGGGACGTCCAAGCGAGGGACGAGTAGAGTAGGAGTACAGTACGGAGGACAGGTACGGAGTACAGAGTATTACGGAGTGCAGAGTACGAGTACAGAGTGCTCTTAGTCATCTGGCAAGGCCAACAGCCAACAGTGCCGGTGATGTCCCGTAGGCGTTGTCAAAAGGTTAATTTAGCGCTGGGCTAGGTCTTGGAGTGCACCCTGTATTCCTGTCGACTTCCGGCGTCCGATTAGGGGCACGTACTCGTACGGCGTACGATACAGCGTTGCCACTTTCCGTCAACACTTCCGTGCGAATTCCCGACCACCCCTGAAACCCGGGGGCCTTGCATGCTATCTTACGAGTGGGCGACCCCACCTGCCCCGTACCAGTAGGCGTTAGAGAGCTTTTAATTAGCAGGCTGCAGGGTCCTGCAGGTCTTGCAGGCCTTGCAGGCCTTGCAGGCAGGCCCTGCATTCAGGAATAGTGGATGGCAGCAGACAATAATAGTGGACATGTCCGTAATAATACTCCGTAATCCATTTCGCCTGCTCGATGATCTGCCGTCGCAAATGCTCATCTCGCGCTGTTTCAGGAAATGAACGGCCCAAGACGGCCATCGTAGATGTGTCTCTGCCAATACGAGCCCGGTCCTCCATCGCACTTATCTTCGCTCGTGCCGTAGCACCACAGCACAGACGCTTCTGCAAGAGGAGAGGCGAAAACGGTGCGTCGCTATTACGATAGCAGTACTCCGTAGTGCCATAGTGCCATAGTGCCATAGTGCCATAGTGCCATAGTGCCATGGCGTATGGGGCCGTTCTATCGGCGCTTATGGCAAGATAGCCCCCCTATGGCCACAACTATTCTAGTAGCCATTCCGGCAAAGAGACTTGCTTTGTCCGTTTTGCTCTAACTTTCTGGCGGCCATTCTGACGAACTTTCTGACGAACTTTCTGCTCAACTTTTCCACCTCTGCCCTTTGCCTTTTGCCTCTTCCCCCTTCCACCACCCTTTCCCAGCCTCTCTTCGAGCAGGCGTCGAACGGGCTTTTTAATACGCGTAATCACAAGCGACCAACTGCTGCCAGCCAGCTTCCGTTCCGTTTTCCTTTTCGTCTTCGTCTTCCCTTTTCGTTTTCGTTTTCACGTTCACATTCACTTTCCGTCTTCCGTTTTCTCTTCCCTCCGCCCTATGCGACGTCAACCAGGGTCGTCCAGGCATCTCGAAACCTCCGACGAGGTTGTCCTGCGGTCCCACGAGCTCTGACCCTCGTCTGCCACCCCCCTGGCCTCGTTTGCTGTCTGGCCTGGCCTGGTCCTTCTCCTCTCTCCTCGCTTCTTTCGCCACAGACCACGGAGTCTTGTTCGTGCCTCGCCAATTAGCTCTCGGCGGATCCCCCTTCCTCCCTGTCTGCCGTGTCGTCTGTGTCGTCTGTGTCGTCTGTCTCTGCTTTCGCCTCACATCCCACGCATTGTGGACCATGTCGCATCTCCCGCCCCAGGTCAGCCAAAGCTCAATGAGCACTCGGCAGGGGTACCAGGAAGAGCAGCAACAGCAGCAGCAACAGCAGTCATACTACCAGAAGCCATACTACCAGCAGCAACCGCAACAATACTACCATCAACAGCAACAGCAACAATACCAACCTTACCAGCCATACCACCAACCCCAATCAAACCTACCTGCTTCTCCTGCTTCTCCTTCTGCTTCCCCTGCTTCTCCTTCGTCTCCTACTCTTCCCTCTGCCTTTCCTGCTCCCTCCAATCTCGACAGAGGCGACGCCGGCCTCAACTCCTCCAGGTAAGATCCGTCTCACCGTTGCTGACTGACTCTCTCCCCTTTGTTCCTTTCCTCTTCCGTCCTCTCGCATCTCTCGTCCACCCTGCAGACACTGCAGACACTGCAGACACTGCAGACACTGCAGACACTGTACAACCACGCCTCCCAGTCCACTGGACAGCCCTGTTTCTCTTCCTCCCGCCACCACCCTTGTCCTTCCTTGCCGGCTTCAGACAGCCTGTCGTGCAACTTGCCCAGAGCGTCTACCCTGCCTGTCGTCTTTCCTGTCCCCAGAAAAATACAAGTGAGAACCAGCCATTAATCAAAGCCTGCCTCTCTGTCAACCCTCGGCGGTTGGCTCTGGCTTTTCTTCCTCTTTATTTAGGTCCCGAAAGGCTGCTCCCAGTCCCCTCCAGACCAGCACCGTTCTCTCTCCCTCTTCTTCTCCCTCGACGCCCAGCCCGTCTGCCTATCGTCTACCCTCTACTCCCCAACTGCACGACCGCCGGCAACTCGCAGACGATTGGCGCGATCCTGTCGGCGTCCCTCTCATTGTCACCACCTCGCCCCGGTCCGCCACCTACTCTCAGACCGGAATCCAGAGAATCCAGTCCGAACTCCAGCCCGAAATCCACGCCGGCACCGAGTCCGAAATCGAGTCCGAAATCGCAAAGACGTACTTTGACAGCGATTCCTCGGGGTCCTCCTCACCCATCGAGAGAAGCCAGAGTCCAGGGTTGGTTTCTCTGCCTCTGTTCCGCCCTTTTGCCTCCCATTGGATCCCTTTCGGCCCTTGGTCTTTGGGCCTCCATCGGGCTGCTGGCCTCTTCCCCCCCTGCTAACCCTGCTCCCCGTCCAGACTGTTTCCTTCGTCTCCCCAGACTCCGAATGACCACCAAAGCGTCGTCGACTCGGCTGCATCCCCCAAACCTCTCGCAGGTTCCACCATTGCCTCACGGGAAGCCATGGCCGGCTCTACCACTACGCCGCGTTCCAAGGCCGTAAACGGTGGCCCGCGCAATGCGTCCATGGACTCGAGCGTCTCCAGCCAGCGCAAAGTCTCTGGCGACAGCGGCACCAGTAACCACGACATCGCCTCCATCATCAAGGCCGCTGGCAGCCCGGAGGCCGTCATCGAGCACCTGCTCAAGGAGAAGAAGGCCCAGTACCAGCAGAATGCACAGCTATGGCGCCTTGTCGACAAGCAAAGAGCTATGATCCTCGGCCTCAACAAGGACCTCGAGCGGGCCCTCAAGGACAAGGAAAAGTACCGCAAGAAGTTGAAGGAGGTCCTGCCAGACGACGCCCGATCCCGCGCCTCCGCCAACCCCACGCCTTCGCCGGCCTTGCAGGGCAAGAATGCCCAAGAGGACACCGCAGCGGCTGTGGCGGCTGTCGCGACCGTGGCGGCCGTGGCAGCAGTCCCGACAGCGGAAAAGGCGGTAGCCCCAGAAGCCGCCAGCAGCCAGGAAGCAGACCCCTCGTTCGTTTCACCCCTCCAGTCTCCAGTCGATGTCAGCATGGCTCCGTATCCCATCACACCGCCCGCCGATCAGGTCAGTTACGGGCCTCCATCGGCTGTGGGCGAGATGCTCGACCCCGTCGCCACCATGCCTCGCGCCCAGGACCATGCTCTGGGCCACTATGACCTCGACGCCGAAGACCGCGTGGCCGACTCGGCCCGCAAACAGGCCTCGTCTGCCAACGATATCCCCCTCAACCTGTCTCTGCCGCCCTCGCGCAGTCTGCCCAGCGTGCCCCCGCGCATGCCGCCTCCGCGGGTCCCTCCTCCGGCCGCGCCCATGTCTTCCTCGGTCGATGCCGTGTCGGAGTCCATCGACGAGGGCCTCTCGCAGTTCCCATCCCCTCCGGCACCGCAGCCGCGCAAGGCTCCACCGGCCCCGCTGATGCTGCGTGATCCGCGGACCAGCCGGTCGGACCCTGTGGATGACGAGGCAGTCGATTCGGATTCGGACTATGACTCGCTGCTGGATGTGGCCCCCGTCCCCGAGACGGACAAGCGCGGCCGGCGGCGAACACGGGAAGAAGACGACCGTGAGCGGGAGATCTTGGCACAGAAGGAGGCAGAGATCCGCAGTCTGTCCAAGAAGAGCAAGAAGAACAGCAGCACGCATAACACGGCCGCAGCAGCAGCACCAGCACCAGCACCGGCGGCCGCAGCCTCTGGTCCCATCATCACTCAGACGCTGGTCGTGCAGTCGCCACAGGGAACGGTGTCGTTGAATGGCGTCCTGGGCGACGCTACGATTCCGCAGCGGAACTTCTCAGCGCCCATGCTCAACCAGGGTCTGCCGCTGAGTCCGCGGCCGGTGGCGGCGATGAAATCTCCCCTGAACTCGCCTCCCATGTCGCCTCGTTTCGGCACCGGGTTTCCTGCGGCTGGTCCTATGCCTCTGTCTCCGCGGCCTCCGCGCCAGCCGATTCCCCTGCCGCCCAACACGCCTCTGCAGACGCCGTCGCCGGCTCCGGGCGAGCCCCTGAACCTGGCGATTCCCAAGTCGGTGAACACGGTCAAGGCGCAAGACTTGTCGGTGGCCGTGCCGACGAGCCCGTCGGCCAAGTCGGAGACGAGCCTGGACAGCCCGGCGACGCGGAACAGCCGGACGCGTATTTTCAAGGGATTTGTGACGGAGGAGTATCCCGACTTCTTGTTGCCTCCCAATGCGCTGCCGTCGATCGACATCAAGGTTGCGTCATCGCGGATGAAACCGTCGCGGGCCAGCCTGATCTCGCTGACGCAGCTGGAAGAGGATCCCGTGTTCACGTTGGCCGTGTTTTCGCGGGCGGACGGCGGCGAGCTGTGGCGCGTAGAAAAGGACTCGGCGTCGCTGGCGAAGCTGGACCAGCGGATGAAGCAGTGCGGCAGTTTCACGGCGCGGACGCCGGATCGATCGCTCTTCAGCGGCCATGCACCGGCGAAGCTGGACGCGCGGCGGCAGGCCCTCAACCACTACCTGGACGAGCTGGTGAACACGCCTCTGGACACGAACACGGCGATGGAGCTGTGCCGGTACCTGTCGACGAACACGCTGCCGCCGAATGCGGACGAGACGGGCTCGTCGCAGCAGGAGGTGGCCAAGGAGAGCAAGACGGTGCACCAGAAGACGGGGGCGGCCGGGCGGCCGCTGAAGAACGGCTACCTGACGAAGCGTGGCAAGAACTTTGGCGGGTGGAAGGCGCGCTTCTTTATGCTGGAAGGGCCGCTGCTCAAGTACTACGAGACGCCCGGCGGTGCCCATCTGGGGACGATCAAGCTGCAGAATGCGCAGATCGGCAAGCAGTCGCAGAGCAACGACAGCACGGCGTCGCCGGCGACGGCGACGGCGCGGCCAGGGATGACGAACGGCAGCGAGGACCTGGACAACCAGTACCGACATGCGTTCCTGATCCTGGAGCCGAAGAAGAAGGATCCCAGCGCCATGACGAAGCACGTGCTGTGTGCAGAGAGCGACCAGGAGCGCGACCAGTGGGTGGACACGCTGCTGCGGTGGATCGACTACCGGGATCCGGACGACGAGGACGAGTCGCCGGTGATGGGCAAGAAGGAGGCCGAGAAGCAGCAGTTGCAGCAGCAGTTGCAGCAGCAGCAGCAGCAGCAACAACAGCAACAGCAACAGCAACAACAACAGCAGCAGTCGAGCAAGAAGAAGTACAGCGGCAAGAAGCAGCGGCAGCGGTCGTCGCAGTCGATCTCGCAGCTGTCGCAGCACCAGAGCCACTCGTCGGAGAGCAAGGACAGCCTGATTGGGGTGAGCTACGAGGCGGTGCAGGCGGGAGATGTGCCGCAAGGAGCGCCGGGAGCCGACATGCCGAGCATGATGGCGTTGCAGGCCGGGCTGCGGGAAGCGCAGACGATGCCGGACCCGTCGATGTGGCCGAACCGGGGACTGGCGCCGGCGACGACGGAGGAGAAGAAGGTGCGGAAGCGCAGTTTCTTTGGGTTCGGGATGAAGAGCCGGACGTCGGGCGAAGGCGGCACGCAGGACCTGCTGTTTGGCGAGAACGCGAACGGGGCCAACGGGGCCAACGGCGGCAACGGGCCGCCGCGACAGGTGTTTGGCGCGACGCTGGCAGAGGCCGTCAAGTACAATTCGCCGGTGGATGTGCGGGTGCCGCTGCCGGCGGTGGTGTACCGGTGCATTGAGTACCTGGACGCCCGGGGCGCGCTGAACGAGGAGGGCATCTTCCGGCTGAGCGGGTCGAACGTGGTGATCAAGCAGCTGCGGGAGCGGTTCAACAACGAGAGCGACGTCAACCTGCTGACGGACTCGCAATACCACGACCTGCACGCGGTGGCGTCGCTGCTCAAGATGTACCTGCGGGAGCTGCCGACGACGATTCTGACGCGCGAGCTGCACATGAAGTTCTTGGCGGTGACGGAGATGCCGGACCAGCAGGAGAAGCTGGCGGCGCTGGCGGAGCTGGCGCTGCGGCTGCCGGAGGCGAACGCGACGCTGCTCAAGTACCTCATTGCCTTTCTCATCCGCATCATCAACCGGGCCGACCGCAACAAGATGACGGTGCGCAACGTCGGCATCGTCTTCTCGCCGACGCTCAACATCCCGGCGCCTGTTTTTGCGCTGCTGCTGCAGAACTACGTCGCCATCTTCGACATTGAGCCGGAGGAGTACGAGCTGCCCATTGGCAACAACCAGACGAGCCCCAGCCGCAACGGCGACCGCCGCCCGTCGCTGGCGTCGTCCATGTCGGCCGGGGGCGGCACGGCTCTGGAAGGCCTGTCGGCGCCGCCGCGGCCGGCGACGGCCCACGCGCGCGTGTCGGAGTCGCCCCAGCAGCGCGTGACGCCGACGCCGCCGCCGCTGGTGCCGATGGCGGTGTCGTTTGGGCAGGCCCGGTCGACGTCGACGCCGACGCCGCCGCCCATGCAGCCGCTGTACGAAGGCAGCGCCAGCAACAGCTACAGCTACGAGCGGCCGCTGTACCAGATGAGCAACAGCAGCTCGGGGCTGGTGGCGCCGGCCTACGACATTGGCAAGAGCGGCAACCGGCGCGAGAGCGCCATCCTGCCGGGAGGGGCCGGCATGGCCATGAATATGAACTTTCAAGGTCCGCGAGGTCGCTATTAGCGGCAGTGGCCATCGCGACTGCGGCCGAGTTTTTCGACGCGATTTTGAGGATGGAGGATTTGTCTTTTGCCTTTTCTTTTTGCCTTTTTCTTTTTGCCTTTTGACCTTTTCTATTCTTTTTGACTGATCTGATCTGTCGGACCTGACGTTCTGGCTGACGTTCTGGCTATCTGATTGTCTGACTGTGACGTTCTGGTCTATTTATTTTGACTTTCTGGTCTGTCTGTCTGTCTGTCTGTCTGTCTGTCTGACCGACTGACTGATTCTTTCTTTCGTCGAGATACCATTCATCGCTCAGGTGTTTGGACGAGGCAGGTGCCTGTCCATACATCCGGTTGTTTTGTTTTGTCTTGATTATTTTCGTCGTCTCACCTCTCGGCCGTCTGGTGTATTGGGCATTCTGTGTATATATACCACCTACCTTTAATTTGTGCAGGGAGCAAGGAGACGCCAGACTGGTCGAGAGACGAGGTTTTCTTCATGACGGGTGACGAGGGTTATGGTCGGAGGAGAGGGGGGACACCTCCTTTTTACTTTGGCTTCAGCATGGCGTTTGTGAGGGATATGGGGAGGTAATCGGATTCTTTGTGCGAGGTCTATGTGTGCGTGAGAGGAGAGGTCTATGCGTGTGCGTGAGAGAGACAGAAGTCTATTGCGTGAGAGAAACAGAAGTCTATTGAGGTCTATTGAGTATTGAGCTATGTGCGAAGACAGAATGGTGACTAAGCAATGAGAACCTTACTCAGCAGGAGTAAAAGAAAGTCCGTGTCCGTGCCGTAAAAGGAGTAAAAAGCCGTTGGGTCGGAGATAAGAGACGGTCAAGTCCATGCCCCACTCGAGCGGAGCCAACGTTGGACCGTAGGAAGACGCTGGTGCAGCCAAGGCTTATTAATCAGAAAGTCCTGACTCCGTCCGTAGGCAGTAGTACTATATATAAAGTATTAACCGCCTCGGCAGGGTCGGACCTTCGGCGTCTCCCACCTCCGTCAACCAGCAGCGCCGAGACCAGCCATTTTTCCCAGAGAGGTACGAGTACCACACTGGAGACCGTGACCGCATTGGCGCCATTGGAAGCTCCTGCTCCTGATCTGCTACGAGGCTGCAGCGCCGGTCCTGATTGATCTGCCATTCTCTGCTTACTTTTTACTTTTTTCTTTTGTGCCTTTTTGGCATTTTTTTCGCTTTTTTTACCTTTTTCGCCATTTTTATTTTATCTATTTTTATTGTATTTATTTTTATCTTTTTTAACGTTTTTTTAACGGTTTTCCCTCTCGTCCATCCTCGGTCGGCGAACATCGGCTCAACGTTCCGCGTCTTCCCCAACCCCCAGACTCTGTATTCTCGCAGACGAGACGCGACGTTCAGCCAAGCAGCTAGCAGTTAGCAGCCCAGCCGAGCAGCTGTGCAGCCCAGCCGAGACAGCTGAGACAGCTGAGACAACTGAGGCAGCTGAGGCAGCTGAGGCAGCTAAAACAGGCACAACCAGCTCCCACCACAGGCTGCCCCCATCTTCCATCATGGGCCCTATGGGCCTCGGCAGCCACCCGCCGGTCTCTCGGCCGCCGACATCAGCCATGGCTGCATCGACTGGCGCCAGCACGGCCGCTGCATCTCTCCAGCCTCTGCCGCCACCTCGTTCGTCCACGGCGCCTTCTTCTCTGCTCCCTCCGCTCTCTTCTTCCGCTCGCTCTCTCGCCCAACATGGCGGTGCTTACTCATCGCCCTCGTCGGGCAGCTCTCTGCATCCATCGCCTTCCTCGGAAGGCAGCGGTGAAGACGATGGCCGACGCGTCGACGTCTCAGCTCCTGTCGTCTCTGCCTCTGGTCCTCTCTCTGGTCCTGTCCCTGGTCCTCTCTCTGGCCCTCCCTCTGGCCTTCCCTCTGGCCCTCCTGATGCCACCTTGACCGACCCCAAGAAATCGCGCGCCTGCGAGGCCTGCCGCAGCCTTAAGGTGCGCTGTGATATGGACCCAGCTGCTCCGCCCGACACGCCCTGCCGTCGCTGCACCAAGGCTGGCCGTCCCTGCGTGGTGACGCAGCCGACGCGTCGGCGCCAGAAGAAGACTGACAGCCGCGTGGCCGAGCTCGAAAAGAAGATCGATGCCCTGACGGCCAGCCTGCAGATGACCCGGCGCGTCACCACGGGCGCCATCGGCACAGAGGACATGCCGTCTCACATCCCGGCTCCTGCCCAGCTGCCGGCACTACCACCGCCCTTGACCCATCCTACCGCCTCCGTCTCTGAACAACAGCCTATCGTGTCGACCGTGGCTGGGGCCGCTGGCAGTCCACACTCTGTCAGCACGCCGGGACGCAGTCCCTACTCGACGACCGGGCCGCCCATGGTCATGGCCGGCCAGAAACGCAAGTTCGCCGACATGTGGGAGCCCTCGACGACCGCCGCCGGCTCTGGTGGCCCCGGTGGCCCCGGCAGCACCACGTCCCAGCCCCGGTCTCGCTCGGTCACCGCAGACGGGTCGCCCACTGCCTGGAGCCATGCCAACCCGCCGCCACCGCCACGACCACCATCGACCCAGCAGCAGCAGCAGCAGCAGCAGCAGCAGCAACAGCAACAACAACAGCAACAACAACCACCACAACCACCACAACCACAGCCCCGCCGCCCCGACCCCAACGCATACAGCAGCATGTCGGCGGCCGGGCCGTCGACGGCCGGGTTTGGCGACATTATCGACCGCGGGCTGCTGACGATGGACAAGGCGACGGAGCTGTTCCGGCGGTACACGGACCAGATGGCGCGACACATGCCGGCGGTGGTGTTTCCGACGGGGACGACGGCGGCGGAGATCCGCAAGTCGAAGCCGGTGCTGTTTCTGGCCATCATGGCGGCGGCGACGACGGAGATGCCCAACGTGCAGCGCAACCTGGTCAAGGAGATGATGCAGATCTTTGCCGAGAAGATTGTGGTGGTGGGCGAGAAGAGCATGGAGCTGGTGCAGGCGCTGCAGATTTCGGTGATCTGGTACTGGCCGCCGGAGCATTTCGAAGAGCTCAAGTTCTACCAGATGGTGCACATGGCGGCGGTCATGGCCATCGACATTGGGCTGGGCAAGCGGCGGCCGGGCCTGAACGGCGGCGTGGGGCTGCTGCCGGGGGCGCCGGGCGGGCCGGGGACGCCGAGCAGCTCGGGCAGTCTGACGAGCAAGCGCGGCGCGATGCCGGGCGGCCGTGGCGGCGGAGGAGGCGGGTCGACAGGGTCGACGGGGTCGGGGGGCAGCAACTGGCGCGACCACCCGTTCAAGAAGCACCCGCTGCCGGACCCGTGCACGATGGAGTCGCGGCGGGCGTGGCTGGCGTGCTACTTTATGACGTCGAACACGTCGATGGCGCTGCACCGGCCGAACCTGGTGCGGTGGACGTCGTTTATGAGCGAGTGCGTGCAGGTGCTGGAGTCGTCGGCGGAGGCGGCGCCGTCGGACGCGTACCTGTGCCACCTGGTGTGGACGCACCGGATGGCGGAGGAGGTGGGCCAGCAGTTCAGCATGGACGACCCGACGGCGGCGATCAACATCTCGGACGCGCGGACGCAGTACGCGCTGCGGGCCTTTGAGCGCGACCTGGAGCGGTACCGGGCGACGATTCCGCGGGCGCTGCTGCAGCCGTCGCTGCGGCTGAGCTTCGAGGTGCTGAGCCTCTACATGCACGAGATTGCGCTGCAGACGGAGAACGGCAACGACGAGTTCCGCCAGCCGTACACGGCCGAGTCGACCAAGGAGGCCCTCATCGGCGACGCCCTGCTGACCCCGGCACACATCAGCGCTCTGTCGGCCTGTCTGCAGGCCATCGACGGCATCTTCGACTCCTTCCTCGGCATGGACATTGCCGCCCTGCGCTGCATCCCCGTCTTCAACTTTGTCCGCGTCGCCTACGCCACCGTCGTCCTCATCAAGCTCTACTTTGCCGCCGCCTCCCCCAACTCCGAGCTCGGCCGCGTCATCGACAAGGACCACATGAAGGTCGAGCAGCACCTCAACGCCCTCCTCGACAAGTTCCACGCCACCGCCGCCGACAACCGCTCAAGACCCGCCGGCAAGTTCCTCATCGTCCTCGTCATGATCCGCTCCTGGTTCCTCCGCCAGCGCCAGATCAACGACGCCGCCGCGTCCAAGAAAGACGCTCCGCCCGCCAGCAGCGCCGCGCCAGCAGCCAACCCAGAACCCCCAGAAGCCCAGACGACTGCCGCCGGCGAGACCTCTGCGACCTCTGCGACCTCTGCCCGGGCCCCTCCCACAACCGCCTCGCCCATCATGCCCCCTTACCTGCCTTCGTCCTCCTTTCTCCTGTCCAACAACGGCCGCCAGTCGACATCGCTGCCGCCGACCAGCACACTCCCTCTGACCACAGATCCGTCGTATCTGGCTGCCGCCCAGCAGCCGTTGCAAGCCTTTCCCACGGGTAACACACCTCTGGAGCTGTTATCAGAGATTGCCGCCAGTGATTCTGCTGTTCAAGAGCAACAGCAACAACAGCAGCAGCAGCAGCAGCAGCAACACCAACAACAACAGCAACAACAACAACAACAACAACAACAACAACAACAACAACAACAACAACAACAACAAATGAACATGTCGTGGTTCAACCAGACACAACCAACAGCTATGGGTTATCCCGGTGGCACGGCCGAGTCGCTCATCACATCCGACTTTATGGGTTTCCCCAATGTCGGCGAAAACTTTGAATACGCCATGGACTTGACATTTGCCGGTTTGGCCGAAGGCGGCGACGACAACATGTTCGGCCTGGGCGACATGTCACAGTTCTCGGGTGATCTGTTCTTGGACGGCAGCATGCAGGGCGGCTTCCAATTCTAGGATGAAGGATGAATGAATGAATGGGGAAGCAGTCACGAGACACTCTTTCTTTCGATACCCAGTAGCATTAGATACAGTCGTTTCAGAAGACGTTTGATGTCACTATCATTATTGCGAGTTTATAACACTACTCATATTGCTTTAATTGCAAGTTATAACACTTATGTGTATAACATTTATATTGGTTCACAATACTCATCTTGGTTTATAACATTTATATTAGTTTACAATACTCGTGGTTTATAACATTCATATTGCAGATTTAAACTATATTGCACGTTAACACTATCGTATTGAATTCAATCTCCAGTTCATAAGTTCAGTCCCAGTCGATAAGTTCATCCAAAGTCAATAAGTCATTCAATCAAACATTCATCCAAACTCCATATCCTTTCAATTTGGGTCGAATTTCAAACGCCAAAAAGAACCTTCAGCAAGACAATGTCTCCAGACATTCTCTTCACGTGCTCGTAATCCAAACGCCCATAAACGATTCATGCCAGTACTCCGGAACGTGAGATGAAGAATAGACTGCTCAGTCCATGTAAAAGTCTCCCTTGAGAATCCTCTCCTGGAACTGGTCAGGCTTGGGCCGCGACGGCCGACGCTGCCGAGGTGGCTGCGGTGCCGCCGACACAACCGGCGCCGGCACATCTGAGACGGACCGCGACCGGTCATGCGGAGCCACTCCCACTCCCACGCCACCCCCACCCCCACCACGCGGCGGCGACTGGCTCATGCCCGAGGCAAACGAGAAGGAAGCGCGCGAGCCGGACGCCACGCTGCTTTCGGCACGGGACCTAAACTGCTCAGGCCAGTTGTATCCTTGGTCTGCACGAGCAGCGGGAAAACAGAACTTGTCAGAAGCAGCTCTTGGACTGTGCAGGGCTGCCGAAAGGCTGGCATGGGACAGCCCAGACGACTGCGTAGGAGAGGGTGGAGCAAGGGGAGAAGATGGCAATGCAGGACGCTGCCTACCGGGAGATGCCCCGACGCTGCCGCCACCCGGCCCGCGGAGCGTGCGCATGGCCTGGGCACCAAAGCTCGTCCGCCGAGCAAAGGGCGTGTTGCGCGGCGAGATGCGCTGGCCGCCCGAAACACCGTCGTCCTCCTCAATGGCGCTCTCGTCGACGGCCGCGTCCGACAGCGACGAGTTGGTCGACATGCTCGAGCGACGCACGCCAAAGAGCGACGACCCATTGCCGCTAGCCCCGGCACTGACGGGAGAACTGCCCGACAGACCCATGGCCGCGGCCGTGGAGAGCGAGAGCCGTCGCCGGCGGTTCTGGTCGTTCATGGCAGCCGAGGTGATGGGACCGGGGAAGACGGGCGTGCCGGCGGAGACAGAATTGCTCCGGGGGAACAGGTTGGAAAAAGTAGCAGAGGAAAGAGAGCCACGGCGGTTGCGCGACATGTCTGCGGCGTTGGCAGGGGATTCGTGGTTGGACATGGCCAGCAGAGCCGAGGGTATGCGCGGGTTCTTGTAGGCGTCTCGAAGCTACACACACTAACAGCAGTCTTTGTCGACTTGCAGGACGGAATCTTCCAATGCAACGCAGAAAGTACCGGTGGCCAAGTCGATGGCCTGTTTGTGGAGAAGAATGGTTCGACGCCGGGACCTGAATGCAAGATGGTGTGCAGGCGGCAGACTGGATGGCAGATGGACAGCAGTCCACAGCGTCTTCCTTTTCGTCTTCGTTTTGCGTTTCTCGTTTCTCGTACGTCCAGAAAACACTTCCACCGTTGAAATAGAAGTGGAATCGAACGACGGATGATTCGATTTCGTGGATTCGAAGAGTTTGGTGTTGCAGATCAAAGGCTTGCGTTCCGTCGTGCAACGTGTACGGTATGGAAGCGTGGGGGTGTTGATGGTTGATGTCAATGGCAAGGAATGTCCAGGATGTCAAAGTCAATCTTCAATGTTGCAGTGCAGAAGTCCTGCGTGTCTTATACTCATGTGACGCGTCGATGGGCAGACAAGACGGCAGTGGCAACACTCCCAACTCCGGGGAAGGCGCGATGGGGCACTGTCACAAGCTCGGGGACCGAGGACAAAGCCCGGCAAGAGCGGTGGGTGCCGTCGGACCAAGACCGAAGGCAGGAACGATCAATGGTTCTTTCCGTCTTCCACACCCAGTGGCCTTTGTGTCTTGGGAATGTCGGCTCGGTCTGCTTCCGGATGGGGAGATGGGGTCTGGACAGAGAGGTAGGAGACAAGAAGAACAGACAGACAGACAGGAACCAGATGAAATACCCCGAACCGAAGAGGACAGGCAACCAGATCGAACCAGGGATGGGGAAGCTGATGCGGCGTCCGGACAGCCATTCCACGCTAAGGCCTTGGACCGTTCACATGGTACGCCCTGACGTTTTTAGCGTTGGGTGGCGAGGAGAAGAGCTGGTCCGTCTGGCCAATAGGACGGCGGACCGGACAAGAAAGCGGAGAATCGACGACCACTTATCAGGCTCCGTCCAATCAGAATATTGCGGGGTATAGCGGCCGAGTTGTCCCTTCCTCAAGCTTCTCGACGGACTTACATCATCCCCAAAGCCACCACAAACGATTCGCTGTCGAGCAACGATAGCGATTTCTTTGTTCTTACACAGGCAGACCCCTCCTCTGAAGCCCCTCACAAGCTTCGTCGAATCAGCGCAGAGAGCAGAACACCCAAGACGAGATAGGTGGTCTGCATCTGGATCGAGCCACGAGAAACTGTCCAAGAACATGTTCTACCACTATGGCTTTGTCCAACTACCCCATCTGCATTTCACTTGTTGTCTCATTCGTCTGCAAGCGAAGGTCTGGCCGGCCATAGCCTACCATCCACCACAAGCCTGATCATCCACAAGACCTGACTGACTATCCAAGAGATCTGCCAGTCTCCTCTTACCAACCGACCGTGTATATCCGCCAACAGCCGGTCTCTAGATCATCCGGTAGACGATCCGGCATCTAGACGACCCGGAATCTAGGTCATCCGGCCTCTAGGCCATCCGCTGTTTGCCACAGGGTCAGTCCAGAGCTGTGGCAAGGCTGTAGATCAGCGCGCGAGTCCTTTGACAAACAGTCATCCTCGAGCCACAGCCGTACGAGTGCTCCATGGCGTGCCAAAACCAACCATAAAATAGACCATTGCCACAATGGAAAGGGGATACTTGCCACAAGTGCTTGGCTTGACTCATCTGTCTCCCTTGGATGTTCGTGGATAAAATAGAAAGATACATAGTCTCGATATATAATGTTGATCGCTACAACTTACAGGCTGGACAGGCCAAGAACCATGATGTAATGTGTCCAGCCGCTTGACTCGTCTTGTCATTTAAACAGACCAGAAACAGGCAGCAGCATATGTCGAGGCGGAAGATGCCGACAGACTACATCGAGTTGCACACTATATTGTCATACGATTCTTATTCGAGGCCACTGAGATGGATGACACATATGAGACCGGATTGCCATGTCTTTGTCCCGAACAGAGCCAAAGTACATTGGAAGAACGTAGTATGACGTTGCGTCTATGGCACGAGTACAGAGCATGAGTCGTTCAATGGCATAGACACCGGTATGTCGATATGCTGACCTGGCACAAGACGTTTTGATATACTCGGATATTCCTTTGTCGATATCATGAACTACATCCAGACCAGAACAATGCATCAGTCAGCAACTCCGAGTCAGCAACCACGCAGTCCACCACATCCGAAGACGGCGCCGTGTACTCCGTAGAGCATCGGCTTACATGTCCAGGTCGCAGTTTCGCCGTCCGTGCCGCAGAGCGACGTCGACCTTGACCTGTCAGTCGCAGGCGTCTCACTCCCAGACGCGTTGGCTGCTACGCGTTGCTGCTGTCTACGAATTCCGTCAGATACCGCGTGCGCGTCGTGGCCGTGTGGATTTTCCTCGCACCCTGATACTTGAGACTTCAAACACTTCGCCTCCTTGCGAGGACTCGTTTCAGAAATGTGAGCAGAGAGGCGATGTTACGAGCACGAGTCCGATACAGGCAGGGAGGCCATGGCGTGCTAGGCTGCAAATAGACATCTCGGCAGGCAGGGACGGAGTTCCGGGGTACTCTGTAGAGATGGGATACGGGAGCCGTGAAGACCGAAGAGCATAGTAGTAAGTACTCCATACTCCTTGGCTCGATCCAGGCAGCAGTCAGCAGTCCTGTGGCTCTGACCTTGGGCTTCTTGTTGCCCGTCTTTGCTGCGTAATATTATGCACTTGGAATACGAGTCGAGTTGAAAAACAGGGGATCAGATGACCACTACGAGCACAAACACGGGATACTCCGTACTCGTTCAGACAGATGGCGGATGCGGATGCGGATTACCGATGTGCTCATAATTTGGAGGGTGCATTTCTCCACCAAATCTACCAAAGTTTGGGCACCATCGCGGCCTGGGACGGGGGTCCGCTACCCTTTTCAGTTTTCAGAGGCTAATTAATAGCATGCCCCCCCCCAAACCGCCCCTTTTACCCTGCACTCTTTTACTCCGTACTCCGTCGACAGTCTGACGTCTCCAGCTCTCCACCATCTGACCACTTTTCTTCCGCAGCTTCCCTTTGAAACACGTCTGCTTCTTCGACGAGAGCATGCTCTGTCTGTATTTCGAACTGGACTCGTACGCTGTGTCGATGGCCTTGTCTCGTAACCTTGCGTGTGAACAGACCCGTGCATTTCACGCCAAAAAAAAAAGACCATCGAACCTCCTTTTCGGAGTGCTACTGTCAGGTCCTTGCTCTGCGGAATCTCCGTGGAATGAATACTCCTAAAAAAGACTCCGTACTATAGAGATTCATCTCTGCGTATCCTGCTTCTCCCTGCCATGGCTTGCTTTGTCCACTTCGGCTGCTGCTTTCCCCTGCTGCGCTCGTCTTGGGACTCTCCTGGACGCTTTGATCGTATGGCTGGGGAACGAGACGCCTGCGCATGGCAGTAATAAAGCGAATGCGACGTCCTCCTGTGCGCCGGTGGCGAATGCCATGGGGCTATCAAATGAAGATGGATCGGCTTCCAAATGACGATATGCCAACCGCGGCGGGTTCGCCCTCGTTTCATCGCTCCTGCAAATAGCACGACACACGAGCCGTACGGAACCTACGGAGAGTCCTGGCACTCCGTATCTGCAGGCAGCGTTCCTTTGCGTCTTTACGTCTGCGTCTCTGCGTCGCCCTTGGTCCTCGTACTCGTATTTCCAGGTGGCATGTGTCATCCACTGCCACAAACCCAGCCGGTCTAACCACAGGCGAAAGCTTCAGTGAAGAAGGTGACATCGCATGGCTCCGTACTTGTCCCTTTGGGGCGTCGGGGGGACCAGGCCGGGGGCAGCTTCCAGCGCGCAATGTTCTATGAAACATTCCTCCAATACTATATATCCTGTATTGGACCGGCTGGGTGGGATCGGCAGATAGTCTACAGGGGAAGGCTATGATTTTCCATTTCCTGCTCGCCGCATGAGCTCTGGTGCGAGCATCCATGAAAACGCAACCTGTCTTTTCCAGTTTTATTGTTTACGGGCACGAGATCTAGGCAGGCACAGAGACAAGAGACAAAAGAGGCACAAGACAAAAGAGACATGGCGGAGCATGCTTCCCGAGATCCGCACCATTCTCTTTTGTCTCGTCTTTGGCCCATCCTCATTTGCTTCTGGCCGGAACCCAGTCCTCCGTAATACGGCGCACGGGAGCGACAGATCATGGCTGCCCAACCAATGGGTCGGAGTGTTTTGTCCTGAACCCGAGGATCCGTCTCCCCGGACGATCGGCACTCTCGCGCTCTCTATTTTTGTCCCCTTCCGGCCGTTGTACGGGTCCTGTACGGGTCCTGGTGCGACAGCCAGGCGGAAAACACTCAAAAACAGGTGCTCGTGCAAGGTCTGCCGTGCTGGAACGGGCACTGTCCGTGCCACTGCAACCGACGTTGTGTTCTCTGCTTGTGTAGTCGACCGAGGGCATTTCCTGCCCTTGCCTTTCTGACGGCTCATAGGAGGCCCGGGAGCCGCCAGAAGCGCCTGGGATGTCGTGTAGAGCTTATCCGCATGTCGTGCCTCGTATTCCGCAGGCCGGGCGTTTCGGTTTGCCGGCAGCACTCGTAGGCGGCGCAGAGGTCGTGGCACGTCAAGGAACCGCCGGCACCGACGAGCGACACGAGCGACAACACAGGATCACGATGCGTCTTGAGGTGCTCGCTGATGAAACTGTCAGCGCTCCCTTGCCATCATGCAGCCGTGCATGATTTGATACATGTTCGGTTGCTCGTCCATGGCGGTCTGCGTTGCGGCCACGAACTGCTCCGAGGTTGCGTCAATATGGCTGCTGAACAGGCGGCCAAGGCCGGCCAGTGTCGCGGCCACGGGACTTGGCTGGAGCAGGGAGCCCCCCCTCCGCTTGGCCTGCCACGCTTCTCGGCAAGCTTGTGAAGAAAGACGTCCAGATCCGGTGCTTTGTCATGCTTCGTACTCCGTACGCGTGGATGCCGGCTTTATTTGGCCTTTTTAGAGACGCGTTCTCGTTCGACGCGCGCGTGCTGCCATGCCCGCTACGACGCTGCTTGTTTCTATCCGGGTAGTGTGGGACGGGCAGGCAAGCTCTTGGCTGGCTGGCTGGTAGGCTGGCCGGCTGGTTGGCCGGCTGGCTGGGCCGTGGCCACGGGCAAGTGTTTGAGAAGGCAGCATCAGGCCTGTGCGTTGGATGTGTGAGAAAGAAAGAGAGAGAGAGAGTGTGTGTGTGTCTGGAGACCATGGGCCAACGGATCGTGTGCCTTGCCAAGAAGGGAGGGCTCAAAGAAGACTCCGGGTTGGTTCGTGGTTCGCCGCCTGCCTTGGTCGGTTGGCCCTATCGTACGGCCCCCCCTGCACATTGGGCTCTGGTGGCCCGCCAGTGAGAGAGCACGACAGGAAGACGAGGCCAGGAAGGGCCAGGAAAGGTCAGGGAAGGCCAGGAAAGATCAGGAATGACCAGGAAAGACCGCAAAAGGGGGGGTATCATGGCTGAAAGCCACCTGCCTACTCCGTATGGAGGAAGTGGGTAAAGGACGAGAGGGCAGACTAGCGGAGAGTATATCTCGCAAAAAGGAGACTATTTTCTTGCCAGCCGGTTGTCGGTCGACGACGGCGCGAGGAGACCCCTGGAAGAGGCACATCCGCAAGATCTCGAAAGCAGGCCACGCGCGTGAGCAGCCTGCATGGCCCTCCGTCTTCGTCCTCGCCTGCTCTCCACCCCCGCTCTGGCGATGATTGAATACTGTCTGGCGGATCTTCAGCTTGTGGGGTTCGGCGACGAGAGGCGGCCGGCCGGGGCCAATGAAAACAGACGACGGACAGGGTGGAAAGGAGGGAAAGGCGTAATTTGTATGGGGGAGATCGTCGTCTCGGGGCCTGCAGTTTTTCCTCTTGGCCCACGCGTCATGGCTGTGTCTCTCTTACGGAGTAGGTGCACAAAACGAGCCAGCACGAGCACGAGCAGGTAAGATACTAGTATCTTACGCTGTACTTTGTGCTGCGTCCTCCGCACTCGCACTCGTACTCGTTCCCTAGCTTTCCTCTAGTCGTACAGGCGGATGATGTCAGATAGGTTTCTGCCGACAGGTGCAGCAGCTTCCCTATTTGCTGTCTTCAGCTGGTCCCGTAAGGTTGCATGCAGGATTGTGCTGTGCATTGTTGCATCCCAGGCGAGCAAGACGATTGGGTCGGCTTCCTGTTCTCTGCGTGGTTTCGTGCATGCCAACCAGAGCTCGGCGTCTACGCAGTAAGATACGAGTCCTCGTACGAAACGCCTTGCCATCGTCTGGTCTGATTGTTGCGCTGAAACGTCAGCCTGGCCTCTTTGTACTGATTTCCCCCTTACAGAAGGAATACGAGTACGGAGTGCGATGGGGCACTCGTACGGAGTCCTATGGCAGGTAAGTACTCCCGACTTGCTGTTGGCTCATTTCAGCGCCTGCCATTTCCGTCCCGTCTGCGTCGTATCTCAGCCAGCACGGGAAAGACCTGCGAAAAAAGGAGCAGAAGGAAGACGGACATTGTTGGGTCCAGGCCCGTTGAGTTGCTGCTGCATGAAATTGAAGGCAGCAGTGGCGTCTTATTGGCCGTGTTTCGATCGAGTGGACTTTCTTTCATTAACGACTGCTGGGACGCTAATGCAATGCACACTACAAGTAATAGCTGAACGCGGGTACATTATAGTGAAGGCTCGCTGCGTATAGGGGGGATATCGCGTTAAATGATGAAATGAGGGCTGCTATAGGAGCCCGTTCTGGGCCGCCAAGTGCGTGAATAATGCCTCCGACGTGTCTCTCTCATCAAACCGCATGGCCCAAGTGGCGCCCGGCATGCAGCTACGACTCATTTGATCGTTTGCTCGTTTGCTCGTACGTGAACGCACATGCAGGGCGGTGGCCTGCGGCCTGCTGATACAGGGCGGGTATGGGAGGGAATAGGGGAGGGGGGCAGAAGCAAATGAAATCCCTTGCCATCCTTGGAATCCATGAATCTCCTAAAGTTGGCATCGACGGCTGCGCATTCCGGGTGACCCTGCCTGGTCTTCCCTTGCACCATCCGGATGCTCCGTTAGTGGATGATGGATCATCTTGAACCTAGGCTGCCAACACACAAGAGTCAGACACGATCCAGCGGTGTGGGAGAAAGTAAGACCTTGAATGCAACGGTAGGCTTAGGGGCCCCTATTCGGCTGCTGCGCTTCGCCACAGCTCTTGTGGCTGGGTATCTCGGCAGACGATAGGAAGAGCGAGCACGCTATTTTTGAGTATGCAGTACAGAGTACGGAGTACGGACTACTACAGGATGTTTGTTGCTGACGGGCCGCGTCCAACTCCTGCTTGTGCTCGTAGCGATGCACGACATGACACATCCAACATGCTGCAAACTGCAAACTGCAAACTGCAAACTGACCACTGACACTGACTGATACTGAGGTCCATGTCTGGTCCTCAAGCATACCAAGATTTCCCCATCGCCGGGACGGACGCGGAACGAGGAGGGGTTTCACACCTCTTGCGACGTCAGATACGAGCACAGCTCGTCATACGGCGTGCTCCGTGGTGGCGTGCGTAAAATACGGAAATCATCTCACGGCAAAACGCGTTGTGCTGGGCGGATCGTTTCTTTTTTCGGCTCTGGCGCAACCGGGTTACTGTGTATTGGCCGAGGGCCGGGCGTACCGTAGATGGGCGGCCCCAATAAAAAACCAAGAAAAGGACGAGGGGGTGTGTGAAGGGGGAGGAGACGGGAAGACAGCGGCGTTGGGAGTTGGGGGAAAAAAGTACTCAACATGCAGGTAATAAAAGACCACTGTAAAACGGAAGAGGATGAGTAACGAAAAACGAAAAACGAGAAACGAAAAACGAGAATACGAGCACTCAATTCCATGTGGCGGGGGAGCCGACATTGGCATTGTCTGTGACTGCCATGCGTGTGCACATGTCTCAACGAGAAAGGGGAAGGAGCGTGTGGACGCAAGGAAAGAGCGTCTGGCTGCAGGGAAAGAGCATCTGAGGCGTCTGAAGTGTTTCCCTTACGACTAGGAAGGTGCAGCTCGTACGAGCTCCTGGATTCTGGGGAACAGCTGTGAGAATAAAGATTCAATAAAAATAAGTAAAGATTAAATAAAAATAAAATAAAAATAAATAAAATAAAAATAAAAATAAGAGCTCAAAAATAAAGGAACTAAAAAAGAACAAAAAGCCTCCAAAACTCCCAAACAGCTACAAAAGCACCTCTGCTAGCCCCTGTCAGCTAATCTTGGGATGGGCGGGGCTGCCGCCAGACAGGGGAGGTCGCGGAAGCCAATCACAATGCCATGACGCGAGCTCTCTGGGTGCTTTAATGTTTTCGATGCACACGACTCCAACCCCGCTCCGATGCAACGCTGGTCCCATAAGAGCGTGCTTGCATCGAAACCAGTGCATCACGCTACGCCCAAAGAGCACAAGATTTTGCAGCCAAATAGAGCTGACCATTTTGCCGCCGCGATTCGACGAGACAGCTCGCGGGGACGCGCATGGACGAGAGCGACACGCAAAAATGGCGTCGAATGAGCTCCGTGCTGCGTGCTCCGTTTTTTTCTGTCCTGTCCCCTTCTCTGCACGCCTTGGGCGGAGCATGGCTGCACGTTCTAGGGCTGTCTGGGATATGCGATCTCGAGGGAAAAAAACGGTATGCGTCACTAGTTCTCCGTACGGAGTACTCTTACTCCGTACTTGTTGGGGGACGACCCTGGTCTTATGGGGCAGGCCCAGCCAGCCTGCTCCGCCTTATGGGAGTGGAGTGGGACAGTTCGCTTCTTCGGCTTCGTTTTCTCTTCCATTTCTCCTCCCGAACCCCTGCAGCTCACCAAATGCGGCATCCCTCTTCCGTACGGGACGGCGTATTCTATGCGCGATCTGGATTTTTTTGAGATATTTCCCTTTTTCCTTTTCTTTCTTTTTTTTACTCGTACTTTCTTTTTACTTTCTTTTTATTTTTACTTTCTGATATCTTATCATGCAAGGACATGCTCATTTCACGGCCAGCATAAAGCACTTTAAGTGTCTAGAACACGCTTGCACGGCGTGTGCAGACGTCAGCGGTCGTGTAGCAATGTCGCTCGCTTCTTGGCCTGCAGCTGGGGGCGGCGGCTGCACCTGCTTTTATGTTCTTATGCAGTTGGTTGAAAACGCGGGCGGGTTGGCCCTGCAAGACATATCGACCTACAAGTACAAAGTACACGGCCAGAGTACGCATTACGGAGTACTCCGTACTCTACACGGCAATCGACTGCATGCCGATTGGTCACGGCCGCCACTGGCCGGTGTGGCCGCTCTTGCCGGCCTCCTTATGCATATTGCGGATGAGTTGGTAGACGGAAACAAGAGCAATTCATGTTCTCCTCTCCTCTCTCTCTCTCCAACAACCCGGCAACGGCATTTCTGGCCCGCCGAGATTGTTGTGCCACATGCGGCGTACCTTGTAGGTACTCCATATCTTGCGGGTATGTGGTAAAGACACATACACCGTAGCTGTTCCAGTGCTTCCTTTTTGTGGGCTCAACCTTCTACCGCTTTTCGAAAAGAAGACGAGTCAGGAAAAAAGACCAGAGACCAGAGACCGGCGACCGCCATTACAGGGTACGAGGAACCCAGGGCCCCCGTACTGAATGCGAACCCTGCGGGTACTGTACAGTTGCCTGCCTCTGCGCAGCTTACAGGGGATTGTGTGTACGAATTGCCGCTAATTTGCAGGGCCACACAAGGCATATTGTGAGCCGAGCATATGACTGGCCAGCCAACGGAACCCCGTCAGCTGGCGGGTGGCCTCTTCCGTCCGGAGTATTTCGATCTCACGCAGTACTGACCGTGTTTGCCTGTTTCTATTTCCCACTTATCTGTGCCTGTTTGCCTGATCGGAAGTGTCCAAGTCTTGTCATCCAATGTTTCTGGCAAGACACTCTTGCGACCAAAGGGATGCCATCCCGCTACAGCACCGTCCTCGTACTCCGTAGTTCCTCGTAGTGCGCGGCAGGGCAACCGTTTGAAAGCCAGCCCGGAGGCGTGGAGCCTGCCATATGGCGGTCTACTGCATACTCCGTACGCCGTACGCCGACTCGTCCGCAGCATGCGTACGCAGACGGAGTACTGCGCCTTCGCCCTCGCACTCGCACTCGTACTGGCGGTGGCCTCTGAAAAGCTTTTTTTTCTCTGCACCTCTTCACCTCTTCACCTCTTCGCCTCTTCGCCTTCTCAACCCCCACCCTTTCTTTCCGGCTTATTCACGAGTATACAAACCGCACAAAAGCTTTGGTCATCGTTTGCCATAGCTTGGCATAGCTTTGCCCGAGCGGCTCCGTACGTCGTAGTCCATCGTTGGCGGTCCCATTTGACTGGCTGGCCTGCTCCATCGGTCACGTCTCGCGGGAGGGACCTCCTGGGCAGACCGCGTTTTGTGGCACGGTGGCTTCGGCAGCGGGTCTGTACGGAGCACGAATCGATTTTTGCCTTTTGATTTTATATGCGAATCGTATTTCTTTTATTTCTGTCACTTTTACCTTTTTTCCTACAGCCGCGAACGGAGCCTCTGGTTGGCTGCTGCCTCTCAACCGATTTCCCTTCCGAGTAAGAGACCCGTACAATGTATCTTACGAGTAATCTGTAAGAACGAGTCGTGTAGAGGAGAACACACACAAACATCTCCTTCCGTGTTTCAATGGTCTGCCGCATGCGACTGTGTGATCCTGCGTCTGGCAACGAAGCAAGGCGTACGGAGAGTACGCAGCACAAGAATCGTGTCTTCGTGTCTTTTTTCGTTCGTTTTTTCTTTGGCGTGGCCAAGCCTGCTCTGTTCCTCTCTCCACTGCGGAGAAGGCACATAATAGTCAGGACCGCTCCTGCTTCGTATCTTACTTTCCGCCCCTTGCCTTGGTGGAGGCCAATTCGAAAATTTTCGTGTTCGTCCCACGGTCAACCGCAGGCTGGGAAAGAGCGGCCGACGCCGTTTTTTTCTTTAATTTTTTTTCTTCTCTTCATTTTTTTTCTCCGCTGGATCGTCTGGACATGTCCCAAACAGGCAAGCACCACGAGGCGTGCAGGCAGGCGAGAGGGTACGCAGAACGGAGTACAGGGTATCCTTACGGAGCACTGCGTGCTCGTAAATCCGGTGCAGAGCGCGATAGGGGAAGAGCGATGCAGAAGCTTGTCCAGCTCCGAACAGAGACAAGGCGCAGGGAGAGCCAACCAACGGGCTGACACCATGCAGGTGGACCTATAGCTGTCGACGAGTACGAGTACGAGCACGGAGTACTCCGTACGAGTACTCTGTGAAGATACCATACGTAGCGCATCTGAGGACAATGCCTTCGCTGGGTACTCCGTACTCCGTACTCCGTACTCGTACCCCAAAAGAGCGCCCATCCCGGCTGCGATCCCCCCTGTCCACACACACAAACACGCAACGAGTTACTCCATACAACGGAGCCTGCACTACGACTTTTCAGCAGCACCAGGGGCCGGATGCACGCTTGCCTTGCGCAGCGGAACACGCTCATGCATGCACACACTTTTTTTTCTTCCATTTTTCTTCACGAGTACTCCGTACTCCGTAATCCTCTCTCACTAGCAAAAGCCGCAAGCCGCGCCTGACAAAAAGCGCGTTCGAGTGCAAATGCTCCGTAATTGCTGCCAATCGTTGGCCGTCGTTTCGTTCGACACTAGCAGCGCCCCATGCTGCCCTGGTCCCTCAGATACGAGCTTGCTACTACTTGTATGTGCACGCTCCGTAAGATACTATAGGTACGAGTACTCCGTACTCCGTAATACTCCGTGCTGCTGCGTACTCGTAGACGGCATCCGTTCCGTAGGGAATATGCTGACGCCGCCAATGTCAGATGGTCCTCCTCTGACGTGATGTCCTGCTGCTTGGTCGCGCGACGAGGGTTGCCCGTGTCCGACACGCCCCCCCGGCTAGGCTACCTGCGGAGGAGCTACTACGTATCTTGGTGGCGGTCGCCGATCTGGATACTATATACGCTGTCCACAGCATAAGGTCCCTCTTGCCTCTTTCCGGCGGGTGGGCAAGACTGGTCGGAGGCGACAGTTGTGAGCTACGCTACGGCTGAGACGGGGACGGAGACGACAAAGACGGGCGTAGTCTGGCAGTTGGTCTGTCTCTGCTCGTCCTGTTCGTCCTGCTCGTCCTGCTCGTCCTGCTCGTCGCCCACCACCGTCGTCTCGTGCACGGCAGGCGGCCCTCTTTTTGCTTCACGTCCTGGACCTGGCCTGTTCAGCGCGCTGGTTGGCTAGCTTGCTTCGTCGCTTGGCCTGCTTGGCCGACTGGTTGGCTGCTCTGCTGGGGCGCGGTCTCCGCCCCTGGTCCCCTTGTCCCCTTGTCTTAAAGAGGGCCAGCTAAACCACCCTCGTCCAGTCCATTTTGCTTTTTTGCTTTTTACTTTTTTACTTTTTTGCCTTTTTTTGGTTACTTTTTTTTTCCATCCTTCGATTGCACCCCACCCCCCCTGGTCGTCCCTCCCAGCCCGCTCCCACTTTACGCGGACTCCAGACAGGGAATACTCGTCCTTGCAGAACGAGGCCTTTGGGTCCCTGTCAGATGGCCATAGAGCGGTGGTTTTTTTAGCGGTTGTGCGTTTGCTTATTGCGTACTGGCGGTGGTGCTGGCCCTGCCTGCCTTCATTATTCCTCGGGAAAGTGCCTGTGCATGTAACTCTGTAACTGTTTCTCGCTTCTCCTGTACGCCATCTCCCCCTTCCTTTTTTTTATCCATCCACCTCCCCTCCTCCTTTCCGTTTCGTTTCCTCTTCCCTCTTTCCTTTTCTCCCCTCTCTCCCCTTCTCTCTTTCTCTCTCTCTCTCTCCTCTACCTCCAATCCTTTTTTCTTTTTCTCCCTCCTCCCCCAAACTGCTCGATCATCCTCCCTCCTCCCGACAACACCCGTTCATCTCGACAGCTTTTTTTTTTCTTTTCTCGTCGCGTGAAAAGAAAAAAAGAACCCTTCCGGAAGGACGACGGAGAGAGTATACAGGTCAGCCTCGGCCGAAGCTTCCCTCACCTACGATCGAGAAGCTCGAGAATCCAACCTAGTTGGCTTCTCACCCCCACTCGATTCGAGCTCAACAGCAAAGAGGAGCCGGGTTTCTGGAGCGAACACCGGTGCAGCCAGCCAAAGAGAACAGGCACGGTAGTGGGGAAATACTCTCACTCGGGTCGAACAAGAGAACCAGGGCGGAGAAAGGAGTCTTTCGTCAGGAGGATACTTTCTTTCTCTGATTGTTTCTCTCATCCCCTTTGTTTGTCTGTTGATCTTCTTCCCAGTCGATTCCAGCAAGCGTCTTTCTCGTCTTTCTCGTCTTTTTCGTTTTCTCCTTCCATTGGGTCTTCTATTACTGGGGTTCCCCTTTTATATATCAGCTTCCCTTTTTTTTCGTATCCCTTTTTTTCCGGACCCGCCGTCCTTCACTCTTTACCTCCCTCGCGAGCAGCCAGCATTCCTACTGGAAATTGACGACACGGTTCTTCGCCTTGCCTCGTCCTCCCTTCCAGTTTGAGCCAACTCCCTTGTTCGCGGTTGAACCATTCCTCGCAGCCTTGGCATCTTGAATCCCACGCATCGATCCGCCTTGGATATTCGAGAAAGCTTGGTTGAATAGCATTGTGACGCCCGTGTAGGTTCATTCTGGTGGTAGCAATTTCTGTTGCCGTTGCTTGCCGTTGCTTGCAGTTTCTGTTGCAGCAATCACAGTTGCAGCAATTGCAGTCATCCCAGCCGCGTGCATGTGCTGCTCCATGACAGTGGACCTTGCGGTCTTGTATGGCGGCCTCTCCCTGAGCTGAAAGCTAATTCATCCAATCTGCAGTTGCATGCCAACCGACATCTCCACAAATCGCGTCCGAGCCGACATCTGAAGCCTCATTGCTTGTGGGACACGTTAACTCGTTGCTCCTGCACTCTGGGCCCCCTTTAGAACCTATTCATCCTAGTTCTTGTTGTTCTACACACATCCATCGTGGCGGTAAGATAGTTTTCCACCTATTTGTTCACCCTCTGCTCAGCCCTCTCCACCCCCAAATTGCTGCCCAACCTCTTCCCGCCCCCTTTGTTCCCCCAGCTGTGGCCCGTCTTCGGTGAAGCGGGTGCATTACACTGTATTCGCACTGTGCGACCATTTCAGGGGCTGCACACCGACCCTGTCGCAGGCGTTCATGCACCACGCTGCGCCGGCTTCACCGCCAACTCCACCGTGCAATCACAGTGCACGACGCATCTAGCCTTCCGAGCTACTGCAGGCTAGCGAGAGAAACGCGAGTCCTTCCCGCAAGGGCCGCTAAAACGCGTTTGCATCATTTGCACGCATTTTCCACGGGGCTTTCCCAGGGCTCCAAGGGCTCCCAGGGCTCCTAGGACGCCTAAGGGCTTTCTCAGAGCCTTTGCAGGTGTTCAAGACGCCCTTCTACAGCCCCTTGTCCTCCCTGGTGTCCTTGGTGGAGCTCGAGGCCTGAGCGGATCGTCAGTTGTCTGGCGAGTCTGGCGAGTCAGGCCGTCGGCCGTTTTTCTCGTGCCTGAAAAAGCATTTTAAGCCATTCTTCAACTGAAATTGGCCGCCTGCCAGACGCGCTTTTTTCTCTGCCTTTTCTGCCTACCGTTTCCCTGATTCCCTGATTCCTCCCTAACACGCGACACTGCCCTCCGGATGGTTAATTGATTTGTCCCCTATACCCACTTAGCCGAATTCCTCCACGAGACCCCATGCACCCCCTCTTTATGCCTTCGCTTCCTGAAGCATTCCACCAATCCCCTGTTGCTAATATATATAATTGTCTCCTGCAGAACTTCCAGCAGACAAGCCGTTTTCCCTCCACCGGCATCCTCTCTTTTTTTCTCTTTGCATTACCGGCTTCTCAGCCACTGTCACTCTTTTTTTAATTATTCGACGCTCTCTTTAATACTCTAATAGACCACATCGTCTGGTTGGAAATAATTCGCTCACCCAGCAAATCCATCTCTGCCGGCTTTTTTAATACCACCACGCTCTTTTACCTCGACGTTTCGACCTCCCGCGACCAACTCGCCTAGAAACCTCGAGCCATCTCATCGATCTACTGTGCTTCCGGAGAGCCTGTAGTCAACCTTCGACACTCTTTTCACCAACCAACCACCCAACCACCCACCTCATCGTCCTTCACCGCTCAACGCTCAACGCTCAACGCCAACTCTCCAATCTTCACCATGGCGATGTCTACCCAGATGACCGACGATACCTTCTTCGTCGAATCCGACGAACCTGCCGTGTCTCGCCTGACCGCCAAGGAGGCTGCCAAGCTTCTGGCAAGAAACCGACAAGACATGATTGCCAGCGAGCTCTCCCGCCTGGCTTCCGAGGAGTACATTGAGGACATTATGCGGCATGTTCGGCAGATGGAGGTATGTAAAACCGTCTAGATTCGCAACATGCTGGACATGTTGGACACCCTTGCCCAGTCTGCTAACATACATGGTACAGGACGAGACCCTACCGGACGTCAACCTGATCGACATGCAGCGTGAGATCCAGTGGTTTATGCGGCCTTACCTGATCGACTTTATCGTTGAGGCTCACGCCGCCTTCACCCTGCTCCCGGAAACGCTCTTCCTGACGATCAACCTGCTCGACCGGTACTGCTCTAAGCGAGTCGTGTACAAGCAGCACTACCAGCTCGTCGGCTGTGCCGCTCTTCTTATTGCTGCCAAGTACGGTGACAAGAAGGACCGCGTGCCCCAGATCAACGAGCTCAACAACATGTGCTGCGGCCTGTACGATGCCGGCATGTTCACCCAGATGGAGATGCACGTCCTCAACACGCTCGAGTGGAACATTGGCCACCCCACCGTCGACTTCTTCTCCCAGCTGATCGTGGCCGAGGAGCGTGACGACAACGAGGTCGAGCACATGGCTTCTTACATTAGCGAGATCGCCCTGTACCACCGCGACTTTGTCTCCACCAAGCCCTCCACCATGGCTCGTGCCTCGCTTGCCCTGGCCCGCGCCATCCTCGGCCGCCCGGAGGTCAACGACGGCGAGTGGGACCATGCCGACAACATCACCCTCCTCACCCTGTCCCAGAACCTGCACCAGCCCTCGCCCACGCTCTCCCGCAAGTACGCCTCTTCGCACTTCTCCGGCGTCTCCGCCAAGCTTACCGACTTCCTCGCCCGCCACGCCGCCGCCATCAACAACAGCCGCCTGGCCAACAACTGCCGTGCCGCGTCCCCCTGCGACACGAGCCCCGACTCTCTGGATGCCAACGTCTACAGCACGCCGCAGAAGGGAATGGGCGCGGCCCCGGGTGTGGCTGACGGCTACATGACCCCGCCGATCACGCCGGAAGGTGCCTACTTCAACGCCAACAACAACAACCTTGGTGTGAAGGAAGGCGGCTACCAAGTGATGCCGCCGCGGTGTCCCGTGACGCCGACGCCGCAGCCGAACCCGAATGTGGCAGCGCCCACCAGCTTCGCCCCGCAGCCGCAGCCACAACCACAACCCTCTCACGTTTCTCAGTACACCTCGTTCTTTGACGTGGCGCAATGAGAAGCGGAGTCCTGCTGCGCGGGCGTTGCAGCCTCGACTCATCGTCTCCTTGCATTCTTGCCTCGTTTTGTGCGAGGTTTTTCCCTGAATTGGGAAGCACCCTTTAGACCCTTGATACCCTCCGAGTCTCCACCAGATCCTGCAGAGGTGTGTGAGAGAAAACGCCTGTTGTACCACTATTTTGGGAGTCGTGACTGCGGAAATCCTGTGTGAGAGAACTGTCTCCCATATTTCCCTATTTTGACGGGCTGTTCTTTTTGATAAAAAAGTTGCGCGTTTATTTACCGGGAAGAGAGAGAAAAGAATGTGATCTGCTCTGCATCTGGCATACAGGATTTTTGATTTGCTTTTTTTCCTCGTCTCATCAGCGTCATGGCATTAGCGATTTGATTTCTGCTTTTTATCGTTGCCCCAAACCCTCCTCAGGGGTTTTCTCCCACCACAGCTCTTCTTGACTGGCCATGTTCTCAAAACTGTTCACTTTCTCCTTCTTTTTTCCACCGTTGTTTTCACAAAGCAATGTTTTTTCCTCTTTGAAAAGACGGCGGCCGTGTTTTTTTTCTTTTCCAATGGCACGGTCGTCAGAAAAAGGCTTTTCACGTCTTACCAAAAAAAAAACCTCAACACCCTCTTGTCATGAACAACATCAACAACACCATACCTAGATTGGGAACCCACATCATCACCATCATTAACACACCCCTTTTACCCGCTCTTTACTTGTCAGACAGGTTATACGTCTAACGGCTTCGGAACGGGCGAACTGGGCTTAGGTTCATTTTTTCTCCCTGGGAGAATAGAATGAATATCCAAAAGAAAAAAAAAATCCATTTGGAGCACTTTCTATTTCACATGTTTCCCGTGATCCTTGTCCTGTCGTGCCTTGTTCTGTCTCCTGTCCAGCCTTGCCGAAAATGTATATAACAAGCCAACAACCCAACTGAAGCGGAAGCTGGGGCGTGGCATGCTGCACCAGCGGACGGACTCATTTTACACATCTGTACACCTATTTTCCTTTGTAGCTGCTGCACGCTGGGGTTTCCCAGCCGCGTGACTTTGTTTTTCAAGCATGTTCTTACGGTATGGGGGTGGTATATTTCGATGACCCTCTCATAGGGCAATGTTACTGCTATATATAATAATAATCCAACGAAACCATGACAAGAGCGTCTAGATGCCTCGCCCTCAGCGCACGGTGATGAGCACGGTGAGGTGCAGCTCGTTGTTCCAGCCCGGCGTCTGGCCCATCTCGTCCCAGGCGCGTTCGGCGTCGATCTCGAGCACGTGCGGGTCCTGTGCCGACTTGCTCACGCAGTGTGCCGGGATGACGAGGCCGCGGATGGTGATGAGGAAGTTGTCCTGGACGGTCATGGTGGGCAGGGCGGAGACGTAGATGCCGACGATGCCGAGGGCCTTGAAGGAAGCAGTCAGCTCGATGCTGGGGCCCGTAGAGCGGCGCATGGCGGAGGTGCGGACGACGGAGGCAGCGGCGGCCATCTTGCGGACGAGGCCGAGGGTGGCGACGTAGAGGAGGAGCGGGGAGCCGCCGGGCTGGGGCAGGTCGGGGAAGGCGAAGGCGGTGGGCTGGTAGACGCTGACAATCTCGTGGCCGCGGACGTCGAGGGAGATGGCCAGGAGGGCGTCGGCGTGGACGGGGGCAGTGAGGCGGCCGGTGCTGTGGACGCGGGCCAGGTATGGTTTGGGGGTGTCGTTGTCGACGTTGTCGTTGTCACCAGCGAGCCGGACGCCGGGCACGCGCGCGAGGGGCACGAGTTCGGAGAGGGGGCGGTCGGAGATGTTGAAGAGGCCGAGGAGGCCAGAGCCGGAGGCGGAGCCGTGGTAGGCGCCGACCTTGAGCAGGACGTTGTCGTGGTAGCCGACATAGGGGTCGAGGGCACGGCCGATGACGCTGGGGCGGAAGATGACGGCATGGCGGCCGTCGGCGAGGCCGGGGGCGGCGATCTGGTTGAGCAGGGCGATATCGTGCTGACCGGGGACGTCGGTGATGTAGATGGGGCCGCCGCTGACGCAGCGGGCGGCGGCGTGGAAGGCGGAGTAGTCGTGGACGGTCTGGAACATGTCCCAGTCGGGGAGGACGTTGAGATGCTGAGTCAGCAGACTATTGAGGGCGTTGGACCAGACGTGCCAGGGGTGGGAGGAGGGGATCTCGGGGAAGAAGTCGTCGGAGTTGCGGACGGGCAGGGCGGGGGGTCCCTGGGGCAGCTGGGCATGGAAGAGCAGGGTGGGTGTCTGGGACATGCAGGAGATGGCGCGGGCCTGGAGGTGGCGCATGGCGGCGACGGCCCAGGCGTCGGCGTAGGCGCCGGTGAGTTCGCGGCGGGCGCGGGCGGAGGACCAGGCGTCCATCATGAACTGGGCGTCGGTCTTGACGCCGTCGACGCCGCAGGCGGCGAGGAAGCGGTAGAAGTCGTCGTAGAGGCGGCGGACGTCGGCGGCGCCCTCGCCGGCGACGACGGTCATGGGGCCGGAGATGGGCAGGTTGCGGCGGGGCGGGTGGTCGCGGGGGATCTCGAGGGTGGCGTAGCGCTCGGCGAGCTCGCCGTGGGGCGAGACGCCGCCCCAGTAGCCGAGCAGGGCGTGCCAGACGGCGACGTGGCGGATGTGGGGATGGCGCAGGCGGACGGCCTGGACGGCGTGGGCGAGGCCAAAGGGAAAGGCGTAGGGGTCGGCCTCGAAGCCCATCCAGCTGTGCTGGAACTGCCCGCCGCCCGAGCGGTCGAGGGCCTGCCAGTTGTCGTCGATGATGAGGCTGGCGATGCGGATGCCGTGCGCCGCGAGGTCGTCCATGGCGCTGACCAGCCGGGCCTCCGTCAGGTCGCGCCCGAGGCCGTTCCACGTGCAGTAGCCGAGGCCGTCGTACCAGGTCTCCATCCAGTGGGCGTGGACGTCGCCGTGGTCGCTGGTGACGACGTCTTGGTCCTCCTGGTGCACCGACTGCAGCATGGAGATGACGTCGGTGTGCTGCTGGCGCCAGGGCTGGACGACCTGGCGGGCGTGGTAGAGGACGGCGGCGTTGGCCTGCTCAAAGGAGTCGGCGACGGCGACGAGCACGGTGGCCTTCTCCTCGTCGAGGCTGTCGCTGCGCACGTGCAGCACCAGGCGGCCGGCGTCGTCGTGCTGGAAGACGCTCTGCAGGTGGCGGATGCCGCTGACGGCCAGAAAGACCATGTGCCGGCCCGTCGGGCTCCAGAAGGAGCACAGCACGGCGTCGCGGTCCAGCGCCAGCCGCGTGTGGCCCTGCCGCGGCGCCAGCCACGGCGTCCAGTTGCGCACGAGCGCAAACCACCGCAGGAACTCCCCCCACGGCAGCCCCAGCGTCACGTCCGTATAGGCCGACACGTCGTGCTCGCTGCGCGCCACCAGCGCCTCCATGCACCACAGCTGCGTGCCGGCCACCTGGCTCGGCGGCCGCGTGATCTCCAGGTCGGGGTTGAGGTCGCGCACGAGGTCGCCCAGGCGGTCGCCGGGCTCGGCCACGGGAGCTTGTCCAAGACCACTGAGCTCGGCACTCAGCCAGTACGTCGGGCTCGTGCCGCCGTTGACGACGACGGTGCCGTCGTCTGTGCCCTGCTCGTCGCGCACCCAGCGCCAGGCCGGCTGGCCCGCCTCGCGGAACTTGGCCGTGAACTGGAACAGGCCGTCCATGGCCAGCGAGGCCCGGAAGTAGTGGCGCTCGACGGCGCCGTCGTCGGCCTGCAGCGCCCACACCCGCTGCACGTTGCCCTGCTCCGCCACCGGCGACAGCACCGTCTCCCGCCACTCCGCATACGCCCCCCGGCTGCCGCTCGCCGTGTGGTGCAGCGCCATCTGCCAGCGCCGCCCCTTCTGGGCCGTCTCCAGCATCGCATACACCACGACGGCCTCGCCGCGCGCCAGCTGCGTCACCTGCCCCAGCGGCGGACTCGTCGACACCGCCACGCCCATGACCGCCTGCTCGCGTGCCGCGTCTTGCTCGCTGACCCGCGCACTGCCCTGCTGGCTGTCTGGCCAAACTGCCTTTTTCGGAAGACTGGCGGCAAAGTCCACAGCAAAACTATACGCACTGCTCATCGTTTGGGTTCTCTGGCAAAACGAAAAAACTGCCCTGCCCTCCCGGTCAACAGCTCGTCGCGCTCTCATGAAATAGAAGCGCAGAATGCGTGTTTCTGCCAATCCCTCCCACCGCCACTTGCATGCACATCGTGGCGCTTCGTCGTTCGCTAACAACAACAAGCGGTCGCTCCATACACGTGATGCGGACGGAACTTACCACCCTTGATATACCGTTGGAATATGCATATATCCGAGATTAGTCATACATATCTATCCTCCCCTCCTCCTGTACTCTCTCATCTCATATCCTCTCCTCCTGTCCTATCCTCCTGTCCTGTCCTCCCGTACTCTCTCCTCTCCTCTCCCCCCCTCCTATCTCTCCCTCCCCCTACCGCCTTCTCTTCTTCTTCTTCTCTCCGTACACCTCCTCGTACACCTCTGCCACCGTCGTCTGGCCCTTCCGCTTCACACTCTTGCTGCTCTTGATGCTCACCGTGCCGACGCTGCGTCCACCGGCCGCTGCTGCTGCCACCTGCTTCTCGGCCGCTGCCCACCCGGGCATGTCGCCCTCCTCGACCTCGTACTGGTCGAGCGGCAGCGCGTCAATGAGCTCGCGCTGTCGTTTCTTGTGCTCTTTGCGGTCCTTGGCCTCGTCGTCGACGTCTTCGTCGTCGTCGTCGTCGTCCTCCTCCAGCTCTTCCGCCACCGTCATCGCCAGCGGCTCAAACTGCCGGTCGACGACCTCGTCGTCGTGCACGCCGCTGGCATTGGCCACGGAGACGCCCAGGGGAGCCCGCGTGGCGCGCGGCAGCTCGGCGTCGACGGCCTCGGCCACGAGCTTGCCAAAGTGCGTGCTCAGCTTGCTGACCACCTTGGTGAACATGGCCATGAGCTGCGACACGGGCAGCGGCAGGTCGACGGCCTCCATCTCCTTGCGCTGCAGCCCGACGGCCAGCAGGATGGCCTGCTGGACGCCGCCGAGGCCGTTGAACGAGGACGACGACGCCGACGAGGCCGACGCCGAGTCCTCGCCGCCCTTGAGCGCCAGCCGGCCGGTGAAGAAGAGCTGGGCCACGGTGGGCACGAGGTCGAGGATGACGCGGTACTCGAGGCGGTTGGCCGCGTACGACTCGAGGCGCTTGAGGTCAAAGGGCGTCAGCAGCGTCGCCAGCTCGGCGTGCGACAGCGGCGCCGGCTCGCTGTCGGGGTCGAAGCGGGCTGCCGCCACGCGGGCGGCCTCGCTGATGCTCAGCGACAGCGTCGTCGGAAACGTGCGGAACTCGTACGACAGCAGCGACAGGAACCGCCGGTGGAAGTCGCGCGCAAACGCGCCCAGCCAGGCCGCCTCGGTCGCCTGCGGGCCGGCCAGCGGCCGCAGCATCACGCACGTGTGCTCGCCCGTCAGCTCGTTGGCCGTCTGCCGCAGGTAGACGGGCGCAAACGTCGCGCGCTTCCAGAACTTGAGCAGCGGGCTCGTCAGGCCGTAGCTCACGCCGATGTAGTCGAGCGCCGCCGGCCGCCGCTCGGCCAGGCGCGCAAACAGCGGCGGCATGCTGCGGATGTCGCGCACGCGGATGTCGTCGTCCAGCAGGCTCGCGCTGGCCAGCTCGGCGTCGGTCACGCGCTTGATGCTTACGTCATCCGCGGCCGGCAGGTCCTCGGCCAAACTCAAAAACTTGCCCTCGTAGTAGTCGCACAGCAGCTGCAGCGCGCGCGAGCCGTAGCCGTTGGAGACGTAGTTGGGGTTCGTGGCGATGCGGACGACGCGGGCGCCCGACAGCGAGGCGAACTCGTCGTCCTGGAACTGCTGGCTCACGAGCCACGGGATGAGGTCGCCCGACGGCCGCTGGCCGCGGCTCAGCGCACTCAGCACGCTGGCCCGGCTGATGCGGCCCTCCAGGGCCACCTGCACGACGCACAGCGGCTCCGGCAGCCGGTTGCTGTCCTCGGCCACAGGCGCCACCAGCACAAACAGCTCGTGGGCCGGCGCGTCGCTCAGCAGCTGCAGGTCGTCGGGCGTGTTCTTGTAGTGGCTCGACACGTACAGCGCCACCATCTGCTGCAGAAACCGCTCCGACACGGGGTGGTACGAGAAGAGCGTGTCCCGGTTGACGCTCAGCAGCTCGCACTGCGCCGGGTCCGGGTAGCCGCCCAGCGCCCGCGGCAGCGTCGCGTCCAGACACAGCACCGCGTTGAGCCACTTCTCCACGGCGTCGCCCTGCGCATACCGGATCGGCTCCGACAGCGTGATCTCCCGCAGCGACCGCGCCCCGCTGCCCGCCAGCAGCTCCGCGTCCTGCTCCTTGGCCGCCCGGCCCGTCGACCGGTCGGCCACGGCCGTGTTGGTGCTTGCATTCGACGTGCTCGACCCCAGTCCCCGCGACTGCTCCCGCAGCTGCTTGATCAGCTTCAGCGACAGCGACCGGCCCGTGCCCTCATAACCATTGATCGTGGAGGCCATGAAGACGAGGTAGGGCCCGATGAGCTTGCGCACGAGCGGCAGAGGAATGGCGGCCGCCTCGTCGATGACGACCAGCTCGGCCTGGCCCAGCACGTGGGCGTCCTGCGGCCGGATGTACTGGATCGTCTGGCGGTGGTTGCGGTGGATGTTGACCCGCACCACCGGCTTGTTGGCCAGCTCGGGGTTCGTCGACTGGATGATGGTGTAGTCGACGTGGTCGAGGTAGCCGAGCGCGTCAAAGCCCCGGAAGACAAAGTCAAACAGCGTCTTGAGGTTCTCGGGCGACGGCGACGTGATGAAGATGTTGGCGTAGCCGTGGGCCACCGCCGCCGCCACCGCCAGGCCCATGGCCGCCGACTTGCCGCGGCCACGCGCCGCCGTCAGCGCCACGGTGCCCTGCAGCGACTTCTCGGCCACGGCGTCGACAAACGTCAGCAGCGCCTGGCCCTGGTCCAGCGTGCGCGCCAGCGGCATCAGGCTGCCGACGGGCGGCGTGTCGCGCAGGGTGTCGCGCAGCTCCTCGAGCTGCTTCTGGCTGGCCGTCTTTCCACTGGCCGCATCGTCGTCGTCGTCGTCCGGCGGCGGCAGCGGTTTCACGCCTTTGCCGCCCGAGATGGGCAGCACGTTGAGCTCGTCGTCAATGACCAGACACGCCTCGCAGCGGCCCAGCGACAGGATGAAGCGCTCGTTGAAGCGCGGCACCACGTCGGCGTGGCCCTCGGTCCGGTAGCGCGCGTGGACGTCCATGGAAAGCGTGTAGAGCTGCTTGAGGCTGTTCATGCCCTTGAGCAGCAGCACGACCAGCCCGCCGCCCTCGACGGTCTCAATGGTGCGCGCCAGGATGTTGGGCGTCAGCGCCTCAAAGTCCTGCAGAATGCACATGCCGTAGGTGTTGCCCAGGATCTTGTCCGTCTCCTTGTAGTAGACGTAGCGAATGTTGTGCAGCGAGACAAACAGCTCAAAGGGGTCGTTGCTGTTGGCCTCGCGGATGCCCCGCTTGATCTCCTTCTTGATCTTGGTCTCGCGCTTCTTGCGGTGGCTCGTAAACCCCAGCAGCTTGTGCTTGTATGCCCACAGCACCGACTTGTTCTGCGCCACGTCCATGCTCGACATGATGTAGTGCAGGTGCACAATCACATCTTTGGCCCGGTCGCCAATCACCACAAAGAAACTCCGCTTCTTCTCCTGCACGCCATTGCGGATCAGCGCCGGAATCCGCGAGTCGACCGCTTTGCGAGACATGGTGGCGTGTCGGGTGTATGGAAGAGGTGCTGTCTGTCGGACGAGACGAGACGAGACGAAGGAAAAAGTTTCTAGGAATCAAAAATTTTGGCGGAGACGTTTCTGCCGGGACTAAAAGGCGGTGACCGACAGTACATGCACTGTACAGAGTACGGAGCACTGTCTCCGGTGTGCTGACTAAGCAACTGACTACTACACTGACCAATTGATATGACTAATCTCCCAGCTAGAAATAGAGTTGGTCGCACCATCGTCGATCGGGTTAGCGGGTATCACATCAAGGAAGAGGTAACATCGTAGCTTCGAAGACGGCAACATCCCTCCGCTTATCCTTACAAAGTTAGCGAATGCTACCGAATAGCCTTGCACACCTCGTATTACCCCTGTTGCATGAATTGTACAAGCTTTGGTGCGCATTGAAAAACTATATGCTATACTGCATCATCATCATTATCAGACTGCCCCAACCTTTTCTCGAATAGCTTCACTCCTATTATCCCCGTCGAAGCCAAATGCCACTATAGGCCACTACCACTGACCGCCGAATCTCTCTCGTCCATCCTTACGAGTGGGTACCGGTGCCAACGCAGTACGGGATGGGGTAGGTCGTGCTGTTGCAAAGCCGGATCACACCCTGCGGCCAGGTCAGGCCGTTGTACGTCGTGCTCGTGTAAGTGTCGCTGGTAAAGTCGCTCTTGGTCCAGCTATCGGTGCAGCCGGTGTAGCTGTAGCCGGTGAGGCGGCGGACACTCGGCTCGCTGACAATGACGCCGTACTCTCCCGAAGGCACCGTGAACGTGTCTGGTTGTGTTAGCAAGGGAAAGGTGGATGTTTACGGAGTAGAGAGTAAGACTTACAAGAAGCAGTGGTGGATGACGTCCACGTCTCCGAGTAGGTGACCGTGTAGGACACCTGGAGCACGTCCTTGAGCAGGGTGAGGGTCGACGATGCGCCGACCGACAGCGAGTTGGAGATGGTATAGCCATCGGACACCGAGATGACCGTGGCGCCACCGGCCGCAGACAGGACCGGCGACATGGCGACGTCCCAGTTGAGGAAGGTCGAGTCGGTCAGGACCTGAACCTCGGAGCTCTCTTCGCAGCTGCGCTTGGCCTTGTCGGCCTTGCGGGCTGTGCGGGCCTTCTTGTTGTCGGCAAAGGCGCGGCGGACGGTCTCTGCGTTGGCCTGTTCGGCACGGCGCTGGAGCGCCTCGTAGTCGCCGATCTTCATGACGCTTGCGCTGCCATCGGCGCCGAGGACCACAACGTCATCGGCAGCAAGGTTTTGCGTCGAGACGGTGTCGTCCCGGGAGACGAGCGGCGAAGCCAAGATCTGAGCGGCAGACGCCAGGAGGAGGAGAGACGAGGAGAAGTGCATGTTGGAAAGAGTGAATGAAAGACAAAAGATTAAAAGATCGAAAGACGGAAGGACTGAATGAGTGTTGAGCAAAGGCTTGCGGGTGAGGGTGAGGAGACAGAACTACTGCAGTTGACCGGCCTCGCGGGCATACTTATACACAGCTGCGAGTGAGGTTGACAAGTCCGTCACCCGATGGTCGGCCGAGTCAGTACGCTCGTATGCTATTCCACCGAAAGTTAAGCGACGGCCGTTTTTTCGTTTTTCGTTTTTGTTTTTTCGCTTCTCACGCTTCCGTGCCTGTTCCGTCTGATCGTGCCGTTTCAGATGCACAGGGTGTCGCTGACCACGCGGAATATGCCCGACTAAATCCACTTGTTTGGCACGATCGCGCACAGGCATGCACCCAAACAGGGACGCTCTTGTTATGCAATCGAATGAATTTGCCGGTTGAGGCGGGGGCATGAATGTCCACAACCTTGTAGGGTCTTTGGGGGGGTGACACGGCAGTGGAGCGTCTGGTCTTGGTCTGTTCCAAAACCTGGCCATCCCAACAGCATTTCAGTTGATTCGGGAAGGTCGTCTGCTGCCCTCCCGGCGATCATGATCTGTGCGCAGGGCAGCAGACCAAGACACCCTGCCCCCTTCACCGAAAGGAGCCCTCAGGCTTCCGTTTTTGGCTCTGCCAAGAACGAGGCTGTATCATTCAACCCTGATGCCTGAATCCCGGCCTTTGAGTTTTAGACTTTGTCGACTTCCATCGCTCGTATTCGACTCCACGTTCAATTTAGACAGTACCCTGCTTCATGCCTCGTGGATTTTCCACGTCCTAAGCGGTGACAGTCTATCCAGTCAAGCACACCACGTTGCCATCCGTTAGCCGACTTCGGGATATCCTCGGGCGAGGTGGGTGTATATATAGGATAACAAAGAGGCCCGAAAGTGCCCAAGTATCACCATCACCATCACCACCTCTCACTCTTCACTCTTTGCTCTTTCTACCACAGCTCTTCAGCCTGCCACTCTTTCTTCACTCGCTTCATCCACCATGCAGTTCCTCAGCATCGCCGCTACTCTCCTGGCCTCTCTGGCCATGGTGCCTTCTGTGTAAGTGGCCCTCGAGGATGATCATTTCTTGGCTTGCTAACCCACCCCTTCAGCCTTGCCGACACCCACGCCAGCTGCACTTGCCACAACGGCGACTCCTACAACTGGCGCATCACCACGCTTGCTTGCACGAAATATGCCGGGATGGGCTACGATGTATGTTCTGTTCCACTGCTTGCTCTATCAAAACTCGCTAACCTCGCAGAACTCGGCCGTCACCTATGACTCGACCACCGGACGGGTAAGCACATCTCCCTTCTTCTGCCCCCTGCTAAGCTAACAACATCCAGTGCACACAGGACGCGACCTCGGACTATCTGATGGGCGACCAGTGGGAGGAGGCCTGCCAGGCCATTGCGGTGTCGGGCTTTGCCTGCACCGATGGCCAGGGCACTTGCTATGCTCCCGAGGATGAAGTCACGGGTTCTTGCTAATTCACTGTTTCGCGGTTCTATGATATAATGGAGTAATATGAAGAGAAATAGTCTCTTACGAACATTGTGTTCTGTATATGGAATAGTTTGGAAATGAATGTGTATTTGAAAACATGAAAGAAAAGAGTATGAAGAGAAAAAAGTTTGTCGATACTCGTATCCTCCGACTGCCCTAGTAAGCAGTCATCGGCTTGGCCATCTCCACCGGGGCCGGGGCCGGGGCCGGGGGCACGCTTGGCCTGGACAGTGCCACGGCGGGCCGGGCCATCACGGGCAGGGGGGTCTCGTCGTTGTCGATACGCATACCGCCAAAGAGCATGGATGACGGTGCCTGGGCCTGTATCCCAGGGCTGTCTTGGACGTACTGTAAAACTTCTCGATGTCACTGGTCGGTCGTGATGTGGCCGTCGGAAGATGCCGTTGCAGCGCATCAGGCCCAACATGGACTGCTGGCCGTGCAGGAAGCGCCGGCCGTCGAGACTGTTGAGGTCGAGGTAGTGGCAGCACTTGAGCAGGTGAGCAATCTTGTCGGCCTCCTGACAGGATGCGACTGAAGTCTATAGTCTCATGAATATATTGACATCTGCTGGCTGTGCTATTCTACTCTTGGGACTTTTATGGCCATGTTGGGATTTTAATGTAGTTTGAGAAGAATAATACGAATAAAATTTATTATTATTTATTCATCTACCTATTGTAACATTTGATACGAATAAATACGAATAAAATATTCAAAATATTCAAAATATTCAAAAAGAAGCAAAGAAGACCACGCTGACTATCTTAAACTCTCATACATAAGACCACCCAGAGACTGAGACTGCCGAATTATCGAGACTTGACCTGCGAGACTTGTTTACTTGCCCTCCGTCCGCATCCTTCTGGAGTGGCCCACTCTCACCTACCGTGTAGATCGCGGCCCCGTGACCGGAAGGGTCCCCTCCAGCCCTCTTCCAGGCGATCCACTGTCCTCCAGTGTCTGCTCAGGCAGATTGGATCGGTCACGATTGGCTGCCGGTGGCTCCTCCAGACTCCGCACATCCACAGCGGCGACGAATTGAACGACAAGTGGAAAAAGCGCAGCGCAGGAACGGCGACGGGCGACAGCAGCGGCGCGTGGAGAGAACGAAGAGAAGCCGAAATGCGGAAGCCAAGGCCAAGAGACAGCTGCGTGGCGTGGCAGTGCAGCGTTCCGGCGCCGCGATGGAGAGGCTGCCCCTGCCGGAAGGATTTTTTCTTAGTCACCGGCAAGTCTCGCTTGGATCAAGCATATTGCTTTACGAGCACGATTTACGAGCTATCATCCGGATTGTCTCCTGTTCTGCTCAAGCATAATCCGCGCAGGGATGGCCAGGAGAGGCCTGGCCATGTGCCTCCTCAACCATGCAACCCAGAAACAAATCCCAGGCCCAAAGAGGAAGTGGAAAAAGGCCAAGGACACCCGTCCGACGGAAACAATAGTACGATCTCTATAGGCCCCGGGTTTCAGGTGCACGCCGCTTCTCGTGGGATGCCCATGCGCACGCAGACGGGCCGTGCTCTCTCGCGCCGCCGGCCACGCAGACCTCTGGCCACGGCGGGATGGCCGCGGCTCCGAAACAATGGTCACCCGTTGGACACCGCAACAGCCGACAAAGACAATGGAATCGGCCCACAGAAATCGGTTCTAGCATGCCATCCTAACAATACAAAATAGACAAGGGAAGACGAGAGAGGGAGCACAAGAAACAAGTCTAGGACGACAAGGGGGGGACTGCAGGAGACAAAGAGGAAAAAAGAGAGAGGAAAAAGAGGCGGAAACGAGACGGAAACGAAACGGAAAAAGGATGGCGAGACGGATGTTGGCCAACGGGCCAACTCCACGGCCAAACAGGTTGGAACCCATGCAGAATGACATCCATACGAGCCAGGAGCTGCAGAGCGGAGAGCGAAGAGAGCTGCTGACCGCGAATCGGCCCGTAGACTTTTCTACACAGATACACTCGTCTGCTGGTCTGCTCTGCTCATCTGCTCGTCTGCTCTGCTCGTCTGCTCTGCTCGCGCTCTCGCTCTCGCGTTCTCCCGCCCTCCCGCAGGCGCGTGCAGGCGCGCCCTCTTCCCTTGCCCGCGGCGGCCGCTCAGTTGCGGTCGAGCTTCCGCCGCAGCGTCCGCGTCCGCTTCATCAGCTTCTTGTACTTCTTCTTCTTCATCTTGAGCTTCTTCTGCCGCTTCACGCTGATCGCCAGCATGTCCGGCGCCGCCTGCTCTTCACTGTAGACCGCCTCCGCCGGCTCTTTCGGGTCCTCCTGCTCCTGCTCCTGCTCCTGCTCCTGCTCCCGCTGCTCCTCCTCGAACCGCAGCTGCCGCATCGCCATGCGCTCCAAAAAGGCGCGCGCCACGCTCCCCGGCGCGCCGAGGTCGTGCTCCCGGACGCCGCTGTTGCTGCTGCTGCCCACCAGCTCCTCGACCTCCTGGCCGTCCTGGCCCTCGTCCACGATCTGCAGCGAGCGCGCCACCATGCGGATCTGGCCCTTGTCGTCGACCTGCTCCTCAAAGTTGAGCACCGCCTTGATCGAGTGCCCGTGGCCGCTGGCCTCGCGGGCGGCGACCTCGGCAGCCACCTCGGCAGCCATGTCGGCCGCCGCCTCGGCGTCGAGGCTCGCCTCGAGGCTCGCCTCCAGACACGCCGCCTCGTCCTCGGCCTCGGAGGCCTCGGCCACCGTGGGCAGGCGCTCCGGCTGCGGCTGCGGCGCTGGCGGCGGCTGGAACGGCAGGAACTGGCCCGAGAGCGAGTTCAGCTGCATGTGGATGCCGGACGCGTCCTCGGACGCCGTCAGAGACGCCTCCTCGGCAGCCTCCTGGACCTGGGCCTGGGCCTGAGCCTGGGCCTGGGCCTGGTCCTGTTCCCGCTGGCGCTGGGCCTGGATCTGCTGCTGGCGCTGGCGGATCTGGTCCTCGACCGTCTTTTCGCGGCGGTGGCGATGGTTGTGGCTGCCGCTGGTGTGGTTGAGGGCGAGGTTGGCGACGGGCGACTCGAGGTCGTTCACGGCGCGGTTGAGCGTGCGGATGACGTCGGACGGCCTGTGGCCACCGCCGGCGGCGGCCATGCGGGCGGCCAGGGCGCTCTTGTTGCCGCCGGGGGCGAAGATGGAGGCAAAGACATCGTCGGTCACCGTCTTGGGCAGACTGTTGGTGATGGAGATGGGGCGGTGCTGGGAGAAGAAGGTGGAGAGGGCGAGGTCTGGTGGTTAGCGACACGGAATACACGGAATACAGACAACGGGAGGCACGACGTACTCTCAATGGGCAGATATTGCGTCGACGGCACACTGGGCAGCTTCGGTACGGCATGGACAATGGTTTCCTTTGCCTTTTGCTTGCGTTTCTGAGAGGAGGTAGTGGATGAGGTGGACGTGGAGGCCGACGCCGATGCCGACGCCGATGCCGATGCCGACGAAGACGTGGATTTGGAGGATTCTGCCTTGGACGGGACGTTTCCGGACAGTGCCTTGGAGCCGTTGCTGGGACTCGAGGGCTTCGAAGACGAGTACCGGCGCTGCTGGCGGGGCTGTGGCTGCAGCGGCCGACACGTGCCTGGCCGGTGGAACGACACCCCGGCCACGGCCGCGGCCGCCGAGGCTGTACAGATCGGTGAAGACCGGGCCGGTACTGCCGTCGACGTGGCCACGACCGCACGCCGAACGGACGGAATCATGGTAGGTGGGACCGCGCGGAGATGAACGAGAGGGTCAACAGGCGCGTGTGCTCCGTATGCAGGGTGTACTCCGTAGATGCGGTGATCGAATGGTCCCTCATGGGGCGAGGAGGGGGTGGTCGAGCAGGGAAAACGAAGGGGGAAAAGTTGGTACGATTTTTTGCGGGTTTTAGTTTTTTCCTTTGCCGCCTGGCGGACTTCCCTGGCAGAAGGACCACTACTGACCTGAGGCACCAACCCGCCCATGCCATTGGCTTATCACCGCTCGAGACCCACTTCCGCTTCCGGCTCGTGACCGCTCGTATGACTACTGTAAGATACTCTGTACTGTAAGATACTCTGTATCTCTGTACTCTGTCTACTCTGAACTCTACTCTACTCTGCACTCTACTCTGTCTACTCTGCTCTCGTATAGAAATGTGTCTTCTATCATTGATAGCTTGACTAAATAAAGAAACGCCAGTAATGTGCGGATCAACGCGCCGCCGCCGACCTCCCCAACATGATACCGTAGAAAATCTATCACCCATTTGACAGGTCCCTAGGATATTCAAGATAGAAATTACCAACAGAGGGCCGCAAGACCTCGTTCCCTCTGTATCCAAACCCGACCCCTTTAAGCCTTTTGAGGCTTCGGCAGAGAAAATATGCCATGTGTATCCTTCAATGCTATGCGCCAATTGTCTCCCCAAACAAAGGAAATGAGTGATGGCCAGGATCATTCGGTATAAGACAAAAATGCAGGACAAAAGACAGAAGAGAAAGAAAGAAGAAAGAGGAAAGAGGAAAGAGGAAAGGGAAAAGAGGAAAGGAAAGAGAAACAAAAAAGATCACTAAAAAAATAAGAAACCAAAACAGATGCCGGTATTGTTACAGCACCTCTTCGGGTATATGCAAGATGACATAGAAGAACAATAGCGAAGGGTGGTGACAAGTCTCGGAAAAAACAGAAAAATGTCACATAATGATACAGAGCACAGAGTACTCCGACAAAGAGGGAAATGAATCCATGGCCCAGGACGATCGTCCAGACCGTAACTCCTCGGGTGATGCGTTGTGTGAGTGTGAATCAGCACCCACTGCACCCATTGTGGGTTCACCGGAAAGATGGATCCTGTGGGTTGTGTGGCGGCTGTCCGAAAGGCGGCTGCTGCTGCTGTTGTTGCTGCTGTCGCCGGCCGTTCTCGCCACGTGCCGTCACCCACTCTGCGTTGCCGCTTTGGCGGCCGGGCATCTCGGCCGGCAGCTTTGCGTCTTCGCCGTTGGACCGGTCCGTCGGCCGGTTGGGACTCGGGTTGCTCGGTCCGGCCATGGCTCCCGGCACCAGACGGGTCACGGCCTGGGCAATGGAGTTGACAACATACTGCCGCAGCTCGCGATCTTCGGTCGAGTCCTCCTTCTCGAGCCGGAACCGCTCGTCCTTGTTCATGTTGGCACGGCGCAGATTCTTGATCTCCTGCATGATGTAGAGCAGGACGGCCTCGGGGCACTTGTTGCGCTCGAGCGAGAAGTCGCTTTTCCGAACATACCGCCGGGTGACGTCGGTGGCTCCGTCAATGGAGAAGGCGATGCAGTACGACATCTTCTTGCCCCAGCCGTCCGTGTACAACCGCGGGTTGTCCCAGGCCTCCTCGCAGGCGTCGACGTGCACCCACCGCTTCTGGTGCGTTGAGTAGACCTCCGTCCAGACGTGGTCCTCGGCATTCCACACCCACCGCACACGGCCACCGACCGCCCGGCACAGCATGCTGAAGCAGTTGGCCCACTCGCCGCACCGGCCGCGCCGGGTCTGGAGCAGCCGCCACACATCGCTGTACCGGGGGAAGCGTTCGTAGGCGCCGCAGGCAGGGTTCGAACACTGGTAAGACTCGACCAGCAGAGCACCACATGCGCTCTCCTCCGGTGTCGGGTGCGTGTTGCCGCGGGCAATGGTGAGCGAGTAGCACACAGGACATGGCGGGTTGTTGACCCATGTGAAGAAGGACCGTCTGAACCATCTGCGTTGATGGTTAGTGGGTCATTGTTCACGGCGACACGTGAGAAGAAATGCAAGGGATACAAACCTTAATAACGCCCGGATCACACAGTCTTGGTAGCCCCACAGTGGTTTCCGGCCATCACCCATGCTCTCGGCCTCGGCGCGGAACACTTGACACTCCTCGTCGGCCTCGCTGTATATGCGGTCGAGGGGGATGACCTGCAGTGCCTCGTCGAGCAGGCCCGGGTTCTCGTACTTTAGTGGTGTGGTGGACAGGGTGACGAGCAGGCTGCGGAACTGTTGCTCGGCGCGGTCGTTGGCGCTGGGCGGTCGGGGGATCATGGGCAGGTTGCGCAGGGAAGAGTAGGCCGGTGGTGTCGGAGGCGGGCTGCCGAATGCCGATGCACTACTGCTGGCGGCAGGAGAGCCGAACATGGCGTGGCTATGGTCTCCGGCGTGAGAGGTGGACGGACGGACGGCGGCGGCGGGTGGTGCGGGCGAATGGGCATTCAGGCCACGGAGGTTATTGGTGGATGCGGCTTCCCGTGGTGATGGCGAGCCGTGCCGTCCGCGGGCTTCGCTGATGTGGTTCAGGCGGCGTGTGCACAGCATCTGCTCGAAGCGTAACCGCAGGTCGTGAGCCCATTCCTCGCCGAATTCGTCCTCGTTCCCCCCTGCGGGAGTACCTGGCTGGTTGGCCGCCATGCCTGTGCGTTGGCAGGAGGAGATGTGATGTAGAGACAGAGGAACAGAGAAACAGAAATGCTGTCAGGCCAGCGCAAACAGGATTGTCGGCTGGGGTGGGTAGAAAAGGAGCGCAGCGATGGGGGGGACACGGAGGGTGTCGTCACTGGGTGCGTGTACCTAGTGTGTGCGCGTGTGCGCTGGAGACAAGAGATCACAGGTAAGCGTGTGCCACAAGAGGTGGATGGCGATGGTGGATCGCGAGCGGTGACTCCGAACACACCTGGTTGGTTGCGCCTCGTCGCGACTCGGGCAGAGCGGGCCAAGAGGTCTGGGAGCGCTCTTTCGTCCGAAGGTATCGTCTAGTCGCGATCGGCGGATAGACTTGCTCGAGGCTTTAGGCTTGATGTCTGCTGGCTTCTGTTGTAGGCTCGCACTCGCTGGCGGCTCTGGTCGTCGCACGTCGTGTATTGGGCGGTTCTGTTGCCTTGTCTGCCGTCGATTTGTGTCTCGGTTGGACGTGGATGTTTCGAGGGTTCTCGATCCTCCTGGGCGGGCGATCGTCAATTCGTACTCCGTACGTCTCTCGCAGGTATCGTGACTGGCGCCTCTCCGTGGAGTCGTCGTAGTCGTCGTGCAGGGATGCTTGTTGGTCGTCTGTGGTGCGCAGTGCGCAGAGCCTCGCTGGGTTCGATGTTGTTCCGCGTTCGGCGTTCTGCGTTCTGCGTTCTGCGTTCCGTACGCTCTGCTCACTCTCCCTCACAGAATTGTCGGGAGACCAGTGCTGGGATGGAAGGCAGAAAACGTCCCGGAAGAAGAGGAATGGTGAGAGAAATCGAAAATGCACTGCCTCGCTGGGAGATGAGCGAGGATGATGCAGTCCGACTCGGTTGCAAGGCAGCCGTGTGTGAGAGGGAAAAGGGGGAATGATGTGTGTGGGATTGGGGTATGGGAAAAAATAAACTAGCAAGGGGGGGGGGGGAGGAGGAGGAGGAGAAGAGAGATGGAGGAACCGTTTTTTTTTTCGGGTGGCCGTCTGGGGACGGAGACGATACGAGTAGATGGCGATGTGGATGGCGAACAGGTGTACGTATGCGCCTCTCTAGGGAAAGAGCGACAGGCGGGCTTGCGTGTCTCTGGGTGTTCCTTCCTGGCTTCTCCCCTGCGGGCGGTTTCCCTCCTCAGTGTGTGTACGCAGTACAATCGTCTACGGAGTACGAAGAACGGAGTACAAGGGTACGAGTACTTCGTATTACTATGTCCAAGCGGGTCGCGCAGTGCGTGCAGGTACTCCGTACGGGGCACATGTACCTTCCGCAGCGGGGCCAGGGCCAAACGGTACTCCCGCTCGTACGTGGCCTCCAGAAAATCCTTCCATGAAAGGGTCGCTCTTGCCTGCTGCGATGGCGCACGTAATCCCAGAGCAACGACCCTTGATTGGGGCAGGCGAGCCAGACGGCACATGGAAAAAAAAAAAAAAAGAAAAAAAAAAAAAAGAGGGGACAGGGGTGTAAGCAAGACGGGCGTGGCAGCAGCGCCGGGAAGGGGAAAGAAGGGGCAGTGAACGCGCGTCGCCGTTTGACCAATGGCGGGAGCGGACTGGGCGGATTACAGCCTGACAAGTTAGGACGCCACGGACACAGCATGGGTAAGGAAGGTGGCAGCGGGGCCCTGGATGTCTTTGGGGCTCTGCCTTTGGCTCTGCCAAGACTTTCGGTGCGGTCTTGGCACGCCCACCTGTTACTGGACTCGTATACGGTATACGAAGTGTCGGCCCATTCTGGCCGGAGGACGAGTGAGACGCGGACGAGGCGATACGAGGACGGGGTGCGATCGATACAGGGCGTACGACAGGATACGGAGGACCATGCGGAGGTCTGCGTGCGACCGTTGCCGGCCTGGGCAGGATTTCTTTGTCAGCGCCGATCGTGGACGAAGCCGCGCGAAGCCGCGCGAACGAGGACGGGTACGGGGGTACTTGGCACACCCATACGCAGCCTCACCACGCCCAGATAAGGGCAGATCGGCATGTCGCGCTAGCAGGGGGTCGAGGGGGGTCCATGACGAGGCACTGCCTCCTGGGTCGAAGCGTGGCTGAAGGCCGCCGCCGCATGCGCAGCACCAGCAACAATTAGTCATCCTCCTTCTGTACGCTCAGCCGCTGCGCGTTTTAGCTGTTTTAGAGTTGGCTGCCGACGGCACTACCGAGATGCCAAGCATGTTTGGACGGAGAGTTGTTTTGTCCGTGAGCCTGAGTCTGAGCCTGCGTCTGAGTGCCTGAGTGCCTGAGCGCTTGCGTGAGGAGTGTGCCTGCGCTGTGAGCCTCCTGGACTGCCTCACGGTCTCGACCTCGACTCTGCCTGTCTGTCTGCCTCTGTCTCTGCCTGTCTCTACCTCTGCCTGCCCACACTTTCGAAACCCTCCACGCGGCTGCCAATGGCCAAGAACGAACACGCACACGAGGCCCGTGACGGATCTTGGCAAGGCAACAGTCGATCGCGGAACATTACGATGACGTGGGGCCAAGATTCCTGGCCTTCTCTCTCCCGGCTCGGAGTATCTTGCCGGCGCAATGTCCATCGCAATTGTAAGCCCTGTAAATACGTAAATATGCAGTAAAAATGGTAGTACGAGTACCTCCAGGCAGGCAATGGCCACCGTAACGGTCGTCGTAGTCGTCGTCGTCGTCGTCGTCGCGCGCTCCCTCATTTGCAATTTGCTACCAGTACGAGTAAGGGTAGTCCGCCCCAGGCCAAAAACAAACTGGCCTGCCCATCCCTGCTCGCGTCCCGAAAGGGGGTCTCGGAGCGTGCGTTCGTGACACGTAGGGAGGGGGGGTTGACGTATGATTAATATGGTTTGGATTGCGTGGCCTTCCAGGAGTCTTCTCTTAGCGTATTTTTATTTTAAATTTTCCCTCAGCGGGGGCAGTCTGGGCAGGGGAATTCCAGAGGGCCCGCGTTTGTCGGTCCAATAAGCCGGCGACGCACCAAGAACGGCCAAAAGTACCATTACGCTAGACAGTGCGATTCGTTTCTCCAGCGGCCCTTCAGCGCCTACAACCGTCGCTCACCAACTCTTTCGCACGGTACGGAGATCCGGTCGAGTTGGACTCCGGCGTACGAGTGCGCGCACTCGTCCTCGTAAGATACGAGTACTCGTACTCCGTACCGTACCTCCGTCTGCGCGTCGTACGCTCGCCAAGGTTGCGCTGATGCAACAATCCATACTCCGTGCTCCGTATCTCCCTTTGTTTCTACTCGTACGGACTGGAAACCTTAATTTCTTGCGAGGCTACTCCATTTGGTCTGAAAAGAAGAGTAAAAAGCAAAAATAAGGAAAATAAGGCAAAAAGTCAAAGACAAAAAGCAAAAAGTAAAACTAAAAATCAAAAAATAAACACAAAGCATACGTATGCCTCGGTACTGGGCATCCGTTTCGCCTACTGTGCACGTCTGATGCATGTTGCATGATTGGCTCCATGCGTCAACTCTCCTTGTATTTCATCTGAAAGCCGCTTGGCATCCTCTTCACGGCTGGGCAAAAGGATGGCCAAGCACGACGAAACGTGTTTTTCGTTTCTCCGTCTCGCCTTTTTGTGCCCTTTTTCGGCCTTAGGTCTTTTATTATGGCCATTTTATTATCTCGCTAAATCCCTCGAGATGGCCGTCGCCCGTGCGGCGGAAAAACGCAGATGCGGCCAAGAGGAAAAGAGGTCAGTAAGACGGCTGCAGAACGCGCGTCGTCTCAGTGACAGTCTCGGCCCTCCCTGCCACTCCAGACGGCCGCTGATTTTTTCCTCTTCGCTTTCGCACTACGAAAACCAAGCCTACGAATACATCGTATAGAGGCATGTGATCCTGCTACAGAATACCGTTGTATGTGACCTGTTCGAAACATCCCTGGTACAGAAAATACAGACATGACGAAGACATCGCAAACGTCGCCCGCATTATTCTATATTATTCCATATTCTACGGCGTATCGTATCTTACCCATTACTCCGCGGTCTGGGCGTTCTGCTGCTTTTCTGGTTTTCTGGTTTTCTGGTTTTCTCCACCATGAAGTCATTGGGCCCGTAGCCAGAGAAAATCCCGCCCAAAAATCAAAAAAAGGAGCATGACGAATCTGTCTGACGACCGGTCGGATCCCTTTCCTGCAGCTCTTGTGCCGAAAACTGCCCCCGTGACAGAAAATGGGGACATGCCCCTCCCCGGCTGCAGCCGCAGGATACAAAGCTACCAGCTATTGGCATCCTCCGGCATATCTGCACAGGGAACCCATGCGCCTCGACAGTTCTTCTCGTCGAGATTGGCAGAAATAATACCATATCGGTACATTGTACAAAGAGTTTGAATTTCCAACAAGGCTTGATGCGTATTATCGTGTCATCGGCTCTGCCCAACATCCTTTGTCGCCCAAGACGTCCTCGTCGCACACGTACTCGTAATCCTTTTTTTTTTCTCTTCACCGACACGTCTCTCCCGCTCACACGCCATGACGCAGCCGGCATCCGGCTCTTCGGTCCACTGCCGCAGCCTGGATGGCTCACGGCAGACGCACAAACCCACTCACACAACTTTCTTCCTTGCCCTCGGCTCCGCTCTTTTCTCGTCACTGCGAGTACTCCGTACATTCTCTGCACTCTCTGCTCTCCCTGTCCTCCCCCACCCTCCCACCCGTTGTCTAGTCTGCATCGTACCGCACAGGCAGGTCAATATCCCAGCCTGGCCGCTCCACGAGCGCCACTTCTAATGGTGGGCATGCCCCAACACTTTCCTGTGCATCGTACGCGGCCAGCGGCACGGCTCCGAGAATAGGCCGGAATTTGAACGTATGCCACCACCGCGTCATCTTCTTTTGCGGCTCTTCCACCAGCTGCTTCTCCTGCTGCTGCTGCTGATCCTGCTGCTGCTTCCGCTGCTGTTTGTCTTGGCCCTGGCCCCGCTGCGGCTTCTGCGGCTTGCCTGACGTAATCGTTCCAGACCCACGCGTCTCCTCGTCATGCTCCTCGTCGCTCGACGAGCTGTCGTCCTCGTCACTGTCTTCTTGCACTTCTTCCATGTCCACGTCGACCCAGTTGTTGCCGGCATCGCCGTTCCCATGGCTGCTGTCGCCACCGTTCGCATCACCGGGCACCACCATTCGGACCTTTTCTGGCTCCATCCGGCTCAGGATCATCTTGTTGCCCGCACCCGTTCCGCGCTTCCGCTTTTTCAAAGGCGGCTCCTGCTGCCCTTCCTGCTGCGGCCCCTTTCCCTCTGTGCTGACTAATGCATGGGACTCGGCTGCGCCGCCTGCTCCTCCTGCTCCTCCTGCTCCTCCGGTTGTTGGGTCATGCACTTCTGGCTCCACGGACGTATCAATCATAAACACAAAGGTGGCTCCGTAGATCCACATGCGCGGGCCCTGCCACATGGCCCCCTTGGCCAGGTCGCGGATGTTTCGATACTCCAGCGGCAGGGAAGACCGTCCCAGGCGACGGAACCAGGGCGCCAGGCGGGCCCGCAGCGGGTTGAAGACCAGCAGCTGGCTCGACGCCGTAACCGCCAGCAGCACATAGTCACGTGCTGGCGATGCTGGCTCGCCCGACGACGACGACACCGCCACGCCTGCCACAGGCGCCTGCCCAGGCACATCCGGCGCAAACGACAGGACCACAGGCGCGCCCGACAGGCGAGGCAGCTGCCCGCCTTGCGGGTTGCGGATCCACTTCTCGTGGTCCGCCTCGCCATCCGCCTCGCCCTCCGCCTCCGCCTGCTGCTCCTCTTCCTCTTCCACGTCCGAGTCCGCGTCCGAGTCTGAGTCTGAGTCTGAGGCGGGCGACTGGGTAGGCGCACCGCCATTCTCGTTGGCGTCACTGCCATCCACATTGCGCAGAACCCACGTGTCCACGTATCCGGCAATGTCGGCCACAGCCACCATGCGGCTGTCGGGAGAAAACGCAATGTGCGTCATACGTCTGTCGTACCGTCCGAGACCACTGACCAGTTCGTAGCCAGGGATCGCCCGCTTGATCCGGTTCAGACGCACGTACTTGGTGCGGAACGTGCGTGTCTCGCCCTGCCCGTTGACTTGCAGCATGGTCACGTGACCATCGACACCACGCGCCAGGCACACCCAGCGGCCGTCGGGCGAGATGGCCACGGCCGTGGCGCCCTTGGCGGCGACGGACGGCGGGACGGTGACCTTGTAGATGGCCAGTTTGGCGGCAGCAGACTTGGCGGCGCGCCGCAGCTGGAAGGCTTTGATTTCGGTGACGGTGGTGATGACCATGAGTGAGCCGTCGGCGCTGATGGCGGCATGGGAGATGTTGGCGTCGCCGCTGATCTGGATGAGGCCGGCGAGGCGACGGTGGCGGTCGAGGTCGATCTCGGAGGAGCTGGCACCTTCCTGGGCGAGCAGCTGGTTGAGCGACGCATCAAACGACCAGATATGTGCTTCTCTCTCCCACCAGCAGACGACGAGGCGGGCCTCGGGAGCACTGAGGACAGGCACGGCCTGGGGCAGGTGGCTGAGGGCGCGGTGGTTCTCGACGCCTGAGTTCCGCAGCGGGAGAACGACGGGGACAGCATCGGGGCCTAGAGTTGTTAGATGATATGAAAAAAAAAAAGAAAACAAAACAAAACAAAACAGGCAAAATAGGAAAAAGGAAAAAGGAAAGAAAAAAGAGCAAGAAAAAGACGAATAAAAAAAATAGAAACAGAAACTTACCACCGGCCACCACGACACTAATCTCCTTGCTTTCAAACGAGGCCATGGCCTTGACGTCGTGGTTGTGGTAGCGGCGGTGCCAGATCTTGGTCCAGCGTGAGGCCTCGCCGGGCATCTGCCGGTACAGGGCGACACGGCGGTCCATGCCGCCACTGACAATGACGGAGCCGTCGGCGCTGGTGGCGAGGCTGAGGACGTCCTGGGTGTGGGACTGGATGCGCTGGGCCTGGGTGTAGGTGTGGCCGTCCCAGATGGAGATCTGGCCGGTGGAGTCGCCCGAGACAAAGTCGCCGCTGGGCAGACAGCGGATGGACCAGACGATGACGTCGCGGGTGCCGCCGGGCAGGTCGCGGCCGAGCGAGAGGGCGTGCAGGATGGAGCCGTTGCGCAGGTCGAAGACGCGGATGGTGCTGTCGGAGCAGCCGACGACGGCGGTCTGGCGCGACTGGAAGGCGATGCAGGTCATGCGGACCGACTTCTTGGGGGTGCGGTACATGCGCTGGAAGCGCAGGCCGTCGTCGTCGGTCGAGTAGAGCACCAGACAGCCCGTCATGGTGCCGCCGACGAGGCGATGGGGCTGTTCGGCCGCCGTGGCGCCGGGGCTTCGCGGCTGTGCGGCCAGGCACCAGATCTCGCCGTGCTGGCCGCTGGCGTGGCGCCGCGCGCAGGCGTTCTCGAGATCCCACTCGGTGACGGCGTTGGTGTAGCCGATGCTGAAGAGGCGCATGCGGCCGTGGCTCACGGCCCGGCCGCCGTCGAGTTCCTCGTCCTCGTCGACCGTCCAGACGAGTCCTTCGATGCTGCGGTTCCGGCCGCCCGGGATGGTCATCTCCTGCATCCAGGAACCGCGCAGCGGGTTCCAGATCTCAATATCGCCATTGGCCCGTCCGATGGCCAGCCGTGCTGGCGTGGTCTTGCCGTGCTTCTTGTTGAGGAGGCTCGGATGCGAAAAGGCCACGGCGTTGATGGCCGACGCATTGTAGGGCACGAACCGACAGCGGTGAATATCCATGGCGGTCGAGGTGTCTCGAGCAGTCTTTTTCTCGCGGGATTCTTGCGGCCTCCCTCTGCTCGTGTTTCGTGGCCGGTTGGATCGTGGTCAACTCGACAGCTGGGAGCCGTTTTTTTTTTTTTTTTTTTGGCTACAACTTTTTTTCTGCCCATACTTTTTTCTGCCCAGTCTTTTTCTGTTTTCTGCCCGCCCTCACCGCCCAATATCGGTCGACCGCCTACGCTTGGCCATTTACGGGATAGCGGGGCAGCCAAAGGCTCCGTAATTCCGTGCGCGGTGTCCCGCATTGCAGCGTTCGCGAGCCCCTCCCAAGGCGCCTTCCCACACTGACGGCCCTGAGGCCATGGCCGCGTCACTCTAGATCCTCCTGAGTCGGAGTTTAAAGAGCGATGCGTCATCTCGAGGTTTTATCGTCTCTTCTACCAAACGATTCGTCCGACCTTCTTTTCCACCAACACCAACAACCCCCATTCCCTGTCCGCCAACGTATATAATTCGGCAGCTTCGGCAGCCTCACCCACTGGCTGGTTCCTCTACTCTCATTTGTCCCAACCTGCAGGAGATACGGAGTAATGCGCCTGTCATTTCGCCTCTGAACCATTCAGACAAAACCACGCGGCAAATCCGATCTACGCTGAGCCTTGTCTCTCACACCACCGCAACTATACCTCTGCAAGGCTCCCTCTACTGTCCGCCCATTCCTTTGGCCACCATGGACTTCAACAGCTCGTCGCCGTACCCCGAGGGCGTCATCTCCTTCCTCGACACCGATCTGTACAAGTTGACGATGCAATGCGCCGTCCTCAAGTACTACAAGGATGTGCCCGTGACGTACTCATTCACCAATCGCACGCCCGAGAAGAAGCTGTCCCGCGCCGCCTTCCAGTGGCTGAGCGACCAGATCAACAAGCTCGGCAACATCTCGCTGCTGGACGAAGAGCTCAACTACCTGCGCACCCACTGTCCTTATCTGAATGATGCCTACCTGGACTTTCTCAAGGACTTCCGCCTCAACCCGCGCGAGCAGGTCGTGCTCACCTTTATTCCCGTCACCTCGGCCCGCGGCCCCCACGGCGAGGAGGTCGGCGACATTGACATTGCCATCCGCGGCCCCTGGGTCGACACCATCCTCTACGAGATCCCCATCCTGGCCCTGACGTCCGAGGCCTACTTCAAGTTCATGGACACGGACTGGTCGTACGACGGCCAGGAGGAGCAGGCCTACCAGAAGGGCCTGCGCTTCCTTGAGGCCGGCTGCGTCCTGTCCGAGTTTGGCACGCGGCGCCGGCGCGACTACCACACCCAGGCGCTCGTCTTCCGCGGGCTCGTGCGCGCCAGCAAGGACGGCGTTGCCAAGGGCCTGCCGGGCCAGCTGTCCGGCTCGAGTAACGTGCACCTGGCCATGCGCTTCAACCTGCCGCCTGTCGGCACGGTGGCGCACGAGTGGTTCATGGGCATTGCCGCGCTGACGGGCAACTACGCCAATTCGACAGAGGAGGCGCTGGCCCGCTGGGTCGGCTGTTTCGGCGAGGGCGTGCTGGGGATTGCGCTGACGGACACGTTTGGAACGCCCGAGTTTTTGCGTGTCTTTGGCAAGCAGGTCCAGGCTCTGCCGGGCGATGCCGACCCGCACCCGACCGGGCCCCGGCGCACGTATGCGGAGGTGTTCACGGGTGTCCGGCAGGATTCGGGCGATCCGGCCGAGTACGTCAAGCTGATGCGGGCATTTTACGACCAGCAGGGCATCACGGGCCCCAAGGTGATTGTGTTCTCGGACTCGCTCAACATTGAGAGCTCGCTCGCATACAAGAAGGTGGCCGAGGCAGCCGGGTTCCACCCGACCTTTGGTGTGGGCACGTACTTGACCAACGACTTTGTCAATCTCAAGACGGGCAAGAAGTCGGTACCGCTAAACATTGTCATCAAGCTGAACTCGGCCAATGGGCGGCCGGCCATCAAGATTAGGTAAGTGTTGTTTTGCGGTTTTGCGGTTTTCGGTGTTCGGTCTTCGTATCCTGGTACTAACCGACAGTGACAATGCGGGCAAGAATACGGGCGATAAGGCGACGGTTGAGCGAGTGAAGCGCGAGCTTGGCTATGTTGAAAAGGAGTGGGAGGGCGGCGACGAGACACACCGATGGGGTCGAGAAGGGGATAAGGCGGTGATGGTGTGAAGAGGCAGCTTGGTGCCGTAAGAGGATCTATATATCTTTGTTGGATGTGTGTCATTTCTGTTTGATTTTTCTGCATGATAGAATACAGCTAGAGCGTGAGCCCATGTCCACCAAGGACAGAAAATGGGCTTTGTATCGACCAATCTGTAGATAAGACGATCTTCCAGCGTACGACATATCATGCAGAGCGCCCTAAAACGCGGAGTGTCCGGAGAGGCCGCGGAGTTGATAGCCGTTTTCTGCTGGATAATGGAACGACAGGGGTGCAATCGTAACAAGGCTGAAAATACGTATCTTTTCGGTTTGTCATTCAATCGATTCGGCTATCTCTTGTGTCCCTGCAGCCGTCCAACAGTTTGGGGGCGAGCAGTAGAAGCATAACGGAAAAAGAAGAAAAAAAAGAAGAAAAAAAGAAAAAGAAAAAAAGAAAAAAAGAAAAAAGAAAAAGAACTTCCGGCCAATTTGTTCCGTCTTATGTCAGATGGAAGACGGAACCGCTGAAGAAAAGACCCTGGAAGACAGGCGATCATTATGTGACAAAAGCAGTGATTAATGCAAAAACAAAAGCGCACTCATTGTGCAGATAATGATCTGCACTCCCATCTTTGCCGTAGGATACTCCGTACTCGCAAGACATCCTGCAGCAGCGGATGGCGTTTGGGGACTGCCGGGGGCAGCTACAGCGTCTTTAGCGGTTCTTGGGCTGGTATTTCTAGGCCTGCCTGCCCCACAACAACGACAACGACGGACGATGAGTGGATGCTGACCCAAAGTGTTGCCTGCATGTGCCCCCTTTTAAGCCATTTTATATTTTGGTTGTATGCAACGACCATCGACGCTCGTCTCGCAAGACACGGACACTCCTTATCTTCTGCCGACACAGACCAGCATCTTGTGTGTCACTATCTGCAGGTGTTTAGCGAAGCACGCATGTCATGTCTTGCCTCACCTCTGCTGGCCAAGTGTGAACGAACTCTCTTGACGATCACCCCGGCTTTTTATTTACTTTTTTTTCTTTTCTTTTTTTTTTCTTTTTTTTTTCGATTAATTTTTTCTTTTCTTTTTCTTGGCGCCGGCCCGCGGTCCATGACTCGACCGAATCCCAGTCTTACACACCTTTTTCATGTTGTATTACGAGTTTCTTATACGCGCACATACTAGATGTCTCGTCTTCCTCGTCCACCCTCCCGGGGGTTATCGCAGTAATATGGTACCGACCACTGGCCGGACATTCTTTATCTGACCGAGGCAGTACCACCTATGCTATATATGTCCTCTGTGTCGCCGTTGCACCGTCACTGCCCGTCTCGTGCCCCCCCTATCCCCTATACTGTATCTCTCCCCCCCCCTCATCATGGAACAGAAGGATCCTGTCAAACGGGTTGAGCCGGCCGGCGAGTCAGAGGACGAGGTTGTGGTTGCCGTGCAGGGTGGCCAGGCCGTCAACGCTGCCGGGTACACGGACCAGCTGCAGCGCCAGTATGGGATGCTGTCGTTGGCGGGTATTGCCCTGACCATTGACAATGCGTGGGTGGCTCTGGGCTCGTCCATCTCGGTGTCGATCGGTGAGTCCGTTGATGTTCCTCTGACTTTCCCTGTCTGACTGTTGGCCAGCAAATGGTGGCCCGCCGGGTCTTCTCTATGGGTTATTTGTGGCCATTTTCTATTATTCCTTCATCGGGTTGAGTCTTGCAGAAGTGAGTTTTCTTTCTTTCTTCTTTTCCTTCCCTTTTTCTTTCTTTCTTTCTTTCTTTTTTCCTTTCTTTTTTCCTTTTTCTTCTTCCCCCCCCGCTGACCAATAGCTCGCATCTTCCGTGCCAACATCCGGCGGCGTCTACCACTGGGCAACCGTGGCTGGCGGTCCTCGCTGGGGCCGCATCACCGGCTTCTTCACCGGCTGGATCAACTTTTTCGGCTGGATGTTCGACCTCGGGGCCCTCATCCAGATCACCGCCAACATCTCCGTCAGCATGTACGCCGTCTACCGCCAGGACACCTACACGTCTGAGCCGTGGCACGTCTACATTGCCTACCTCCTCATCCTGCTGTTCTCCACCGCCGTCATCGTCCTGGCCAACAAGTCCGTCCCCTTCACGCAGAACCTCGGCATGTTCTTTGTCATCGTCGGCGGCATCGTCACCATCATCGTCGTCGCCGCCATGCCGCGCACCCACGCCACCAACGCGTTCGTCTGGAGCTCTCTGCACGAAAACAACGTCACCGGCTGGCAGGACGGCGTCGCCTTTCTGCTCGGCGTCCTCAACGGCGCCTTCACCATCGGCACTCCCGATGCCATCACCCACTTGGCCGAAGAGCTGCCGCGTCCGCGCCGGGACCTGCCCCGGGCCATTGGCCTGCAGCTCGGCCTCGGCTTCCTCTACGCCTTTTGCTTTGCCGTCGCCATCTTCTACGCCATCTCCGACATCAGCGTCCTGCAGGACGGCATCAACACCTACCCCCTGGCCTCCATCTACCAGCAGGCCACCGCCCATGCCGACGGCAGCGCCAACCTCGGCGCCACCTTTGGCCTGCTCTTCATCATATGGTGCTCCTCCATGCTCTGCTGCATCGGCACCGTCTTGACCACCTCCCGCATCTACTGGACCCTCGCCCGCGACAATGCCGTTCCGCTCTCCAGCCTCTTTGGCCGCGTCAACGAGTCCCTGAGCTGCCCCGTCTATGCCACCATCTTTGTGGCCATCGTGGCTGCCGCCCTCGGCGCCATCCCGCTCGGCAGCTCCACGGCCTTCCTCGACCTGACCGGCTCCTTCATCATCCTCTCCTCTGTCAGCTACGCCATCACCTTCTTTGCCAACGTCTGCACGCGTCGGCAGAACTTCCCGGCCGGTCCTTTCCATCTCGGCCGCTACGGCACTGCCATCAACATCCTTTCCATTGTCTTTATCGTCTTCTTCGACATTATGTATTGCTTCCGTACGTTTCTCTTCCTCCTTCTCCTCTTCGCCTCGCTAACTATCCAGCCTATGGCATGCCTGTCAGCGTCAGCGACATGAATTACAGCAGCGTCATTCTTGTCGGCGTGGTCGTCCTCACTGCCATCTGGTGGCTTCTCCATGCCGTCAAGCACTATCCTGGCCCCAAGGTGATGAACATGTACATCCACGACGACAGCCATCCCCAGCCGGTACCAGAAGGCGGTGCCCTTTCTTCGTCGGACGAGAAAACAGCCTCTTGATTAGCGTGTAGACTATTTATTGTTTGAATTGTTTGAATTGTTTGAATTTTTTGAATTTCGAGTTAGACTTCATCGAGACAATGAACTGCGTTTGTACTGCGACAGGAAGAGCAAAGGTTGACGCGATACTGGCACGGAACCCTACGCAAGGCATGCGACACGACTGGTAGATCAGTTTCTTTCCACGACCGCTCCGCCATGTCCGATCCAACCTCCTGTACTCCGTACAGGCCGAGGGCCGAGAACTTCTACCGCCCCTATTAGTACACGCGCGTGGTAGTAATATAAAAAAGAGATTCGTCCGCATTTCTATCTCCGCCCCGTTCCCGCGTTCGCCCGTCTTTGCCCTCCCTTGCTTGCCCTTTTGCCCGGCCGCGTGTCCGCTTAAAAGTTCCTGCTCATGTCGCCGCGGATTCTCGCATAGTCGAACAGACCCTCGACGCTGCCGACGGCGCTGATGGCAATGTCCTGGTCCCAGAGTTTCCGGTTGGCAAAGTCCATAACGTCCTTGTCTGTTATCGCCTCGATGATCCGCTCAATCTCTGCCGGGCTCTGGCGACGGCCCGTCGTCACAATCTGGCGGCCCAGGTCCTCGGCCACAGCCGTCGTGCCGTCCAGCGACAGCAGAATCGACGCCTTCAGCTGGGCCTTGGCCCGCTCCACCTCGGCCTGCGTCACGTTCAGCGACAGACGCGACCACTCACGCAGCGTAAAGTGCACAAGATCGTCGATGCGCGTCAGCTTGTCGGTGACGAGGTAGATACCCCAGAGACTGTCTGTCAGCAGAGTAGAGAGTAAAAGACAGAAAAAACTTACCCAGTGTCGCTGTAGCTCGTGGAGAAGCTCATGAAGCTGTTGGCCAGGTCGTTCTTGTGCACGAAGCCGCTCAGCTTGCTGCCCTGGTGCGGGGCATTGCCGAGCGCCTTGTCGTAGTTGCCGACAATGGCCTGGGCGACGAGGCCGGTGAAGTAGTCGTCGTCGTTCCAGCTGACACCCTCGACGGCAATGGCAATGTTGGCCGTGGGGATGGTGTCGTCACGCACACGCAGGTCGGAGCCGATAAAGTCGGCCTTCTTCTTCGACAGCAGGTAGGCGCCCGTGGCCGGGGACGTGGCCGGCAGGCTGGTGAAGTGCTTCTCGGCCAGCTCGACGAGCTTCTCGTGCGGGAAACCGCCGGCGCCGACAAGAACCATGCGGTCGGCCGAGTAGTTGTTCTTGATGTAGTTGCTCAGCTCGGTACGCGTGATCTCCTGGATGTTCTGGCGGGGGCCGAGAATGGTGCGGCCGAGGGGCTGCTGTTGGTAGGCGGTCGCGTGCAGGTGGTCAAAGACGACTTCCTCGATCTGCTTCTCGACCTCCTCGGACTCGCGCAGGATCACATCGCGCTCGCGCTCAATGGCCGACTCCTCCAGCTTCGAGTTCTGCAGAATGTCCGCCAGAATGTCCACGCACTGCGGCACGTCCTCGTTGAGCGACTTGGCAAAGTAGACGGTGTTTTCACGCTGCACGGGTCAGTACGGGCTAGGCAGACACACTCCAAGCAACATACCGAGGTGTAGGCGTTGAGGTGCGCGCCCAGGTTCTCAATCTCCAGCTCCAGCTGGTGCTGCGTGCGCTTCTCCGTGCCCTGTGGTGGGGTTAGCAACCAGTTTCGAGTTTGTGTTCATTCGCCTCGTGCATACCTTGAAGGCCAGGTGCTCGAGGAAGTGTGCAGTGCCGTTCGTCTCGGCGGTCTCGGCTCGGGAACCGGCGTCGATCCACACACCAACGGTCGACGTCTGGGCATATGGCGAGTAGTGGGAGGCAACCTGCAAACACGATTGTCAGCTTGGGCCGGCAGGCCAGGGCGTCAATTGGGTGCAGAGCATACCGTCAGGCCGTTCTTCAGCGTCGTCGATTGCACCTTGAGGCCCGGCGTGGCCACCGGCGTGGCCAGGCCTCGGCGCAACGGAGGCAGCGAAAGACCAGCCCGGGGGGCCTTGAGGCCTCGTCCGAGGTTCAGAGCCAGTCTTCGGGATGCCATGGCGGGCAGCAGACAGATTCTGGCAGAAGGGCGGCGGGGGAGGAGAAAAGGTGGCGGGAGTGGGAAAGAGTTGACCGGGTTGAGCGAATTTGCTGGTCTGCACGGAGAGCGGCGGGTGGAGGCGAGAATCTTTCGATGCACTTTTTTGTTTTTCTCGGGTTTGCTGGAGCTAAGTGGACTGGTTGGTGCCTGACGCGTCAGGCAAACACCGGATCGTGCCCGGGTTCGACCGACTGCAATTACCTTCACGCCTATTGGGTCGGGTTATGGTCACGTGGAGTGCCACGTGTAACGTGCGCCATTCATCGCATCGAGAGATACGCAACGACATCTTGTTCTTGTTCTTCCTTCTTCCTTCTTTCTTGTTCTTTTTTTTTTTTTTTTTTTTTTTTTAATTAGATGAGTGACTTACGGAGCTTCTCATAAAGAGATCCCCTCATAAAATACAAATTACAGAGTATTCTGCACACATATTATGAAACTCACATTGGCTACAATGTGCAAATGAGTCGATGCCTCATCGACGTGGATTACGTCAGCAACTCTTCATCGTGGCTTTCTAAACGACTTACACAGTCTCTGTATAAATACATTCCCATACAAGTTTTCTTCCTGTAATTGTCGGTTCCTTTAGCCAACCCCGTATTCTTGAAAAACTCAAATACATCTCCACATGCATCCCTCAATGTCCACCCTCCTTCGAGGGGCAGTGCTTTTGGCTCTGCTGATCTTCCAAGGACCTGTCAATGGATCTGACTCTACTGACATCCGCGAGCTGCCGCCAGATGAGCAATTTGAGAGAGTGTCCCAGGCATATCAAACCAAGATGGAGAAGTACAAAGACGAACTCAGCAAGCCGGCCTATGACCCCCTGCCGAGCCTGATGGACCCTCAACTGTGTGCCGTAGATGGACTCAACGGATACTACCGGCATCCTCTGGACCCCATTCCGGACACTTGCCCTGTTCCACTTAGTAAGAGTGGCCTCCGCGTCCACCGTCGCCGGCCCAGACTCAACCAGACACCTACTGGCATCATCGCCATGTCGTTCGATCCCAGGGACCCCCAAACTTGGGCTCCGTGGACACATCCTCCTGAATGTGGCGCCAACACAAACTACTGCGTCTTCACCTCGGATATCCTGCCAGCCACGGGACTCGGCACCCTGGACAGCAGTGGCCACAGCACCAGCAGCGGCCGGAAGAATGCCTCGACTCAGGGCATCAGCATCATCACCACTCCCGAGACGGCAGCTGAGGATCTGAATTTGCACGAGCTCGATTTCAGCCCGGAGGGTCTTGCAGCCTTTGACGTGTTTGTCCGCAAGCCACCGGCATTCCATGTGCGTCCCCATCCGACAGTGCCTGAAAAGGGCGATGGCGTCTTCGCCTTGCGGCCCATCCGAGCTGGCGAGCTCATCCTCCTGGACCGCCCGGTTTTGCTGGCGCACCACAAACTCATGGGCGAAGAGCAGGCGCGGTTTTTTGGCACGGAAGAAGACGACCATGGGCTGGGAGGCGAGTTCGACAGTGACCGCGCACGTCTGTGGAACACTGCCGTCCACCGGCTGCCCGAGGACATGGCAGAATATGTCCGGGGCCTCAACGTGCTGCCACGTTACAAGAGGCTCCAAGAGATGCGCCACGACGCAGACGACCTGCAGGTTCTGGAGTCCGAGGACGGATCCAAGATCAAGCCGAACCCGCCGCCGACGTTCTCCCATGCCGAAAGTGTTTTTGCTAGCAACTCGCTCTCCATCGACATCCAAGGGTACAAGCTCAAGGCCTTGTTTCCGAATCTTGCTGTATGTTTGTTTCTTTATTCTCCCGTTACCCTCTCCTACTGACCTTTCAGAAATTCAACCACGACTGCCGGCCAAAGTGAGCACCACATTCCATCTCCCACTCCATCGCCAGGCTTGTACTAACTCAACAGCTTGGTCCTTCATTCCTCAGATATCTCCATGACCATGGCCGCCTGGGCTACACGCGACATTGAAAAAGGCGAAGAGCTGACGATAAATTGTAAGTAGCGCTCCATTTTGACCAGAGAACCTCTAATCTAATAGTTACAGACCTCGGAAGCGAAATGATGCCTTCTGAACGGCGCAAGACGCGCATTGAAGAGCGCTGGGGGTTCGAATGCCAGTGCGATCTGTGCAGGGACAAGGCCAAGGACGTCACGCTGCTCAACTCTGACGAGCGCCGGAAGCGACTGCGCAGCACAGTAGCCGCATTGAACAAGTTCACGAGGCAGGGCATGACCGAGGCCGCCCTGAAGGCAGCGCTGGAGGCGAGCCGAATTTACATGGACGAGGGGCTGATGCGTCAGACGGACAGGGTGGAGAACATGCTGGAGCTGCCAAGTCTGCCAGAGGAACACGCCGAGAGCATCAACAACGTATTGATAGCCGACCCGTTCGGACCGGCCAAGCTGACCAACATGCTGGCAAGTCTGTACACAAAGCTGGGAAACTACACCGAAGCGCTTCCTCACCTGCGTGCTTCCATTTCCGAGCTTGGACGGCGAAACTTTGGGTGGCCGCGGGAAGAAGATGCCATGCGGATGAAGTGGGTGTTGGATATTGTTGCATGGATGGAGTATGAGTTGAGCCAGGAAGGATATTGAAGATGTATCTGATCTAACATAACAGCTGAAAGAGAAAGAAGAAAAGACGAAAGAAGAAAGAAGAAAATAAAAAAGAAGAAAATAAAAGAAAAAAGAAAGGTAAAGAAAGTCATGCTATGGTTGGAATGTTCAACAGATGCAGACCATTCTCCAGAACCTGCAGGACAGTTTCATACATGGCCAACGTGGCCTTGAGCTCACCCACAGTTGGCAGCAGCTTTTCTGTCGTGCCGTCTTCGCCCTCCTCTTCCTCCGGATCCAGACACGCCTTGGCAGCATCGGCCAGCCGATGGAGGTACGACACCACGATGCTGGGCTCCAGCGACCGGAACACTGCCGAAGTCACCTCGGGGTACTGTGCCATCATGCGCAAGAGCTCCGCCGGCTCGTCCTTCTCCAGCGTCGAGTAGTCCGCCGGCACTTCTGCCTCGACTGCCACCTGCTTCTGCAGCTCGGAAATGCGCAGACACAGCCGGGCGTGGCATTCCTGCAGCTGCAGGCCCGTGTAGCCAGCGAGGAAAGTCATGCGTTTCGGGTCGAAGCTCGAGTTTGTACCGCGCCGGTGGCTCATATCCTGGTCCAGGATGGCACTGACGGCAGCCGCATCGCCAATGGCGGCCACCTGTCCGGCCGCGAGGGACACGGCAGCCTCGGCCTGCAGCTCGGCCACGATGGCTTCACGCATGCGCTGGGCACTCTGGTCGAGGATGGCGCCGAGGGTCCGCGCGCCCGCTAGCTGCTCCGACAGATGGGAGATGCGGCCAAAGCCGACGTGCTGGAGCTTCTCGCGCAGGTCCGTCCGGCCCATGAGGTCCAGCGCACTGAACACCTGCGACAGGTGCTGGTCCTGACGCCCACACACCACGTAGAGCATCTTGTCAAAGCCAAAGACCCGCTCCCGGTCGAGGGCGGCGGCGATGTCCCGCAAGAGATACGTGCTGGACCCGTTCCGGTAGCGGACGACGGCACTGCCCAGACCCTTTCTGACGCCCTTGTGCTTGCTAAAGTCGATCACCAGGTGGCCGTCGCTCTCCTCGACGACGCCCTTTTCCTGCAGCGCCGCCACGACCTCGGCCATCGTCTCCGGCCGCACCTGGGACTCGCACAGGTACGCGTCGAACCGCACTCCCATCCGCTCGTAGGCTGCCTCCAGAGGGGCGACGGCGAGGCGGCGAAACCGCTGCCATAGGGCCAAGGCCTCGGCGTCGCCGTTCTCCATCTGGCGGAAAAACACATCGCGCTCGCCAAAAATGCCACGACTCTCCAGCGCCGTCGAGTCTTGGCCGGCCTCTTTGGCCTCCTTGATGGCCTTTATTTCGGGCCGGAAGGCTTCTTCTATGCGTGCTTGGATGTCGAGCAGATGGCCGACAGGGTCTGCTGCCAGGGCCTCTTCGTCCCCATACCGCTGCCAGCCGACGGCAAGCAGGCCGATCTGCTTGCCCCAGTCGCCCAAGTAGTTCAGCCGGACGACGTCGTGTCCCATGAACGCATACAGGTTGGAAATAAAGGACCCGAGAATGGTGCTGCGCAAGTACATGTCGCTGAATTCGCTCGGGACATTGGGCGATGAGAACTCCACGACAACCTTGCGGCGGCCTTGGCTGATATCGCCGGTGTCCTTCTGCCCGAGAAGAGACTCTTGGCCGTATGCGGCGCCTCGACTTTTGATGTAGGGGAGGAGAAAGAGCGGCAAGTTTCGAGGCGAGAAGAAGCAGCGGATGTGGACGCCATCGACCAGGAATCGCTGGAACAGAGGCGACACTGGCTTCTAAGGCACAATGGTCAGTAATTTTTTTGTTAATATTCGAAAGGCACTCTTCCTTACATGGGACTCAAACTCTCTCTGCACGTCGGTAGTGTTGAGCTTCAGACGGGGAATGATGACATCCAAATCGCCCAGCGAGATGTCGCTGGTCGAGGCAATGGCCGCGTAGATGGCAGAGGCATCGAGGGTGAGAATCGATCCCAGCAGACTGGCCAGGTAGCCTCGGAAGACATCAATAGGCTTGGCCAGCACATCGGTTGTTGGGAACTGTGGCACTGGGGTCTCGAGCCCCAGGGCTCCCAGGAGCGCTTCCAGGCCGGTCACGGTTGCCATGAAGGATGGGGGGCTTGCGGCAGCAAGAGATCAGCAACCGGGGCGGATTTGGAGGGTCTGTGCAGCCCCCCGCTCACAGGACTGGAGAATTTCCCACATATAAATCACATAAATTCAGATGGACGCCTTCATGTCGGGTAGCCTTGGGCGTCGTCTTCTGTAGAATCCACGCGTCGTCTACGATGAGCCTCATGCCACCAACAAATCAGCTGTTTGACGCCGTGATCACGGACAGCTGGCAGGCAATGTGTACATTTTGTTGGCTGTAAATAATGACGCAGGTCACACCGGGTCTTGCCTCGTTCATGTGTTATGCTGCCTTCCGAGAAGAAGATGCATCCTGCGTGACCAGGATCGGCTGCAGTCATCACCACATCGAGTGCCATGATTCGCTGAGCGGCAGGAGGTTGCTTTTCAAAAAGCGACCTTGCGGCTACAAATCGGGTCAAATAAAATCCTGCCACGTCCTGGTCCGTGACAAATGGAGAATGTAACAGAGGCTTACGATCCTGCTCGAGGCTGGAAAAACGCCAAGACAGAATGATTTGATCACCGTGATGGAAGAAAGGCGCAGCACAATGTGAATTTGTGAATGTGTTACGTGGTGGACGTGGTGGACGTTGGGAATTAATTCTTGTTGTTTATTATTATTTATTTATTATTTTATTTTTGTGTTGCAAGGCCGACTCGAATGGTAGGTAACAGGAAAATGGGATGGAAGAGTATGTACTCATTAATTTATTAGAAATTACTCGCATTACATGACAATTATTCGAAGGAGAAACAAAGAGAAGAAGAAAATACAGGTAAAAGGAAAGAAAAGAAGAAAAGAAGAAAAGAAGAAAAGAAAAGGAAAAAAGAAAGGAGGACAACCTCCACGGTCATGCTAATTACTGCAGTGACTTAGACAATTGGTGCATGCCCATACATTCGATTCATCTCGAGGTCTGGTATATCACTACTTGAGATTTCTGTGCTGCTGGAGCTGTGACCGGATTTTCCATTTCTCGCAAAAAGAGACGGTATCCATGAAAACGAGGATCTCAATTGGCTGAATATCCTTCCCTTTTCCGTGCTAGCTGCTGAAACAGGCGGCGGAAGCACTGAACCTGTCATGATGGATCCAGAATCATCGAGCCGCTCCTTTGCCACCAAACGTGGTGTAACCGGACAGCCAGCCTGTCCATTATTGTAGATGGGTTCCGGTAGTGGAGAGACTTCACTCCTTGCCATCTCCTGTACTTGTCCGGCCTCTTGGGGATCCTCTTCAGGGACGTCATGGTCTTGGTTGTCATGGTCTTCGTCGTCGTCATCATCATCATCATCATCGTCGTCGTCGTCGTTGTCGTCATCATTGTCATTAGAATTATCGCTGGAAGACGCAGCTTTATCCACAGAGTTCATCGGCGCAAGCCCCAGCACGCCGGTCCAAAATTGCGTGTTTGTGATGCGCACAGCCATGGCTGGTCCATGGCTTATCACCCAGTCGAACAGCTGTGGAAGGCACCAGAAAGAAATGGCAAAAATAAAAAACTGTCGCCAGCTGGGGTGTTTCGAAACCACACCCGACTGCAACAGATTGGCCGCGAGTCCTGGGGCCGAGAAGATCTGAGTCTGTGATGCGTTAGACATGTTGGACCACACAGACACGGCAAGCATGAAATGGGCGTCCGCCGCATACCACAATGGTATTTCTTCTTTGTATGTAGATAGACTTGTTGGCTTCTTTCTTCATATCCGTTTCGAACTATGCATTTTCAGTCAGCCGGGACAATGAAATCCTGTCGTAGGCAACAACTCTGCCTGCCTTTTTTTCGAACGCGTCGCACTGCGATCTCAAACTTTCCAACCGCGTGCGAACGGCACGCAAGCCTTCCACCGTGTGCTCCATATCCTCACAGGTGGTCTTGATCTTGCTATAGGCCGCACTTTCCATGTCGACATCCTCCAAGAGTTTGTGTGCCTCGAGACGGGAGAAGGACTCGAAACTCCGCACAATGAGTGACAGGCTGGCGTCTACCTTTGTCGACAGTTGTATAATTTCAGAGACGGCGTTGACGGACTGTTCTGTAGCCTCTGTTTGTTGGCTCGTCTCCCGCAGGAGTGTAACACCAGTCGAGAGAGGCTCTTGCTCCTGCTCATCCATCTGAGGCTGACATTAGAGTCCACGTACCAACTGCCCAGAGAGTACACTTACGTACCTTTTGCTGGAGATATTTGACGATAATTTCTTGCTCATCAAGGCATATCTGGAGACGTGCGCACAAAACAACTGCAAATAATTCCTCTGCTGTGCTGAGCGGCCTTTTGGGATCCAACATACCACGTGTTGGGAGGTGGTAGTCGTAACCTGTCTCTTGATTGGCGCTATGGCACCAGACGTCGTCGTTGCTCGACTTTCCCTCGAAGTAATCCTCCACCAAGACGTGAGCGTCCCACGAAGTCTTGCTGCCAAAGACTAAGCATGCCGTTTTATTCTCGTGCAGGTAATCATTCGTGTCCTTGCCCAGATACCGGATTTGCTGTGTGGATCGCCGGTACCTGGAATCCTTCTCCCATCTGTTGTCTAAATGTGGCTCTTTCCTGGACCTAAGCACGTAGAAAGAGAGGTGGAATTCGAGGCAAAAGGGAAGAGCAATTTTGTTGATGGTTTTCTGCGAGTTAGAGGAAAGTAATAATATATATATCCAAGAACTTACCGGAAAAGATATATGGAAAAAAGATTCTCGCTCGAGATACTTGTAAATAAATCGGACGACGAGCTGTGCCTTATGCTGCTGTACGGGTAGAACAAGGGCGGGCGCTGTCCACTGATCTAGGTTTTGGATGTACCTGGAGCAAAGAACTTCCGTTAGGTCTTGTGGGGGAGAATAAATAGATGCTGCTGCACGTACACGACTCTTTGGTTGATGGGGCTTTTCTCATTGCTGCCTTGTTCCAGGGAGCTGTCGCGGGTCCCCAAGCGCTGTAGTATTAATAGCTGTTAATGCAACGTCGCAGAAAAGAGAACAGAGAAAACGTACACTTTTTGTCATGCGCTGGTAGAAATCCCCGACAGACAATGGGCCTTCCGTGGAGTTGTAAGTGCCAGTACTTCTGCCACCAGAGGAGTTGTCGGGTGCTTTGATGAGCGTGGAAGGAGAGTACTCATAGACGATGGCCACCCCGCGCTTAGGCATGGATTCTGCTTCATTGTCCCAGAGAATCCGGACGTGTTCTCGCGGGTAGATCGCCTCCACCCTCTTCCTTTGCAGTCTTCTCGGCAGATTGGAGTTGCTGTCGCTGAACAAGGCATACGGCGGAAGCCCACGTTCTTCAATAGTCTCAATGAATGGCGGACCGTTGGTTGCATGAGCACTTCCCCCCGCGTTTGAGTTGGTGGGTCGAGCAGAAGCGTCTTCTGGCACAGTGGATACATTTTCCTGGACAGGGGTTGGTGCTGTCGTTAATGCCGAGGCCATTGCTTGCTTGTGGAGACTGGAGGGGGCCCCGTTTTCTGTCAGTTTCCTGGACATCACAGAGAGCTCTGGTAGGGTTACCAAAAAAGTCTAGCGATAGCCGAGCCGGGGTCACTTGCATGAGATATATACCATTCGGGATCGGTTCGCAGGGCCAAAAGTTTTTGGGTAGAGGTTCGCATTTTGAGAGTGAAACGGAGCGAGCGTTCGGTGAGTGTGCTGTTTTAGGCAGCAAAATATGAGTGAGCTGCCAGCAAAGGCCATCCCTTGTGATCAATAAACTCGCCGTGTTTTCCACTCGATGCTTCTGTGCCAGGGCTATGCTGTGAGACCCACGTAGCTCCATTTGCTGTATCTCGTCCCCCCCGTGACAGTTTTCGTTCTATGAGGCAGTGTACAATTATTACACCGAATTTTGGTGCCCAATTGGAAGTACCCTTTCAGCCTCAAAAAATAGAAAAAAGGACGACGGCGAATAGATGGCACCGGAAGGCAGTCCATGCGGCTACACGCGCTAATTATGGTCAACAGACGCCGTCCTGGAGGCCTCATGCACTATCCGTGGCTTATTGGATAAAACGAGAAACGAACTGCCTTACCTGGTCAGATACGCAGTACATATCCAGGCCAGCGTCATCCGAGTGGAGCACTCGACAGGCCAGGTGGCAACGAGGCACCCGAAGATCGGGTAGACGGAGTACCAGCGTGGCGGTGCAAATGCAATTCCGGCATGGATACAGTGTATTTAAGCGAAAATTTAGCAGACTCGGTCAGTGACTGCACGAGGCTGGCACAACACAAGAAAATGTCATCTCCGTGAAGCAACATCCACGGGTGCAGGATGCAAGGCCAGCTGTCGATTTTAAGACCAGACGTTTTTCAGAAGCCTCCGGTTGCCTCCCATGGCATTTTTTTCTCCTAGAAACCTTGTTTTTCACAAAAATCCTTCTGATGCAGTACGACTTGAGAGTGAAAGGATGATTTCTTATGTAATATGTAGTGCCACAAAATTAGGGCTTTTTGCAAAACTAACGACTTCTAGCCAAGTGCTTGCGGCCCGTGCCGATCGCTGATACTCGTACGCATAACTATTTCCTTTTTACAGTATTTGTAACAAGAGACCAAAGGAAGGCAAACGATGGCACTATCTTTGTGTGAGCCACAAGGCACACTCCCTGTCAGTAACTTCTTCCAGGTTAGAGCCTAGGAATAACAGCATGCCATTGGCTTGCCACGTCTGATGTCGATATTATAATGACTAAGCAATATATTTGCCATCCTTCTTCAGCATTCAAGAGAGCCGACGGCACTACGAGTGTTTCCGATTAGGTTAGGCTTGTGGAAGTTGAAAGTGACGTGTTACCTGTCACCACTGGAAGTTGTGTTACATTAATGCGAGCTGTCTGATATACACCGTACTCCGCAAGATACTATATTTCGTTGCCAAGAGATCCCCCGCTTCCCCATGGAGGGTGGCATTAAGCCGCCTTGGCCTGTTGTCCCAAAGTCCTCCGTTCCCAGTGGCTGACGCGGTCGCGGCCAAAGGTGATGGCCATGAGGGCACGGCTGAACTCGTCTACATCGCCGGCACCCGCGTCGGCAAAGAAGTGTTCGCAGTCGAAGCGGTGGGACAGCAGTGGGGGATCGGCTGTCTGGGCGTGCAGGGGTCTGGCGCTGGCGGGTTCTGCATGGCCGCTATCGCACGTGGCCTGCCATTCGTCGGCAAACCGAGCATCCCAGAGTCCTTGGCGGGTCGTGTACATGACATTGCCGGGACAGAAGTTCCAGCCGCGCTGCAGGATGTAGTAGATGCATTCGATGGAGTGGGCCACCATCCAGGTGCGGCGGATGCTCTCGCTGAGGATCCAGAGATACCAGGCGCGCTCGGCGGAATTGTCGTGATCCGTGGCACACGAATTGCTGAGGGCAAAGGTTGTCAGGCTGGCCTGGGCATGCTCATGCAGCTGGTTGGCACAGGATCCCAGCAGCCCGAGACGGTTTTCGGCCTGGTGGCGGGCGCGGATGTCGCCGTCAAACAGGCCAATGGTCTGGTAGACGATGAGGGCATGGGCGCGGGCGAGCTGTTCCAGCAGGCCATCGAGGGCTGTTTCTGGCGCCGTGTCTTGTATGCTCACCACGAGCCGGCGGGCCTGCTCTTCGACAATGTGCAGGACGAATTCCGCGGTGGCTTCGGTGCGGTGGATGTAGCTGGCCAAGACGGCAAAGGCCACCTGGACGCAGCTGGGCATGTGGATGCGGTATAATTGGGCATGGACAAACGGGCAGGAGCCGCTAGTGACCCAGCGGGCGAGCCAGCCCTGGATGTCGGCAATCTGGCCCCGCAGGAGACTGGCGTCGCAGGAGGTGGAGGGGCGGCCCCCCGACCGGTTGTCGATCTTCCAAGTTTCGGGGTCGAGGAACCACAAGGCATGGGGCGATGCCGTTTCGGGGGGTGAGCAGGGAGAGGAAGAGGAGGACGACAACGACGGTGGGGGCTGCAGAAGGGTGGTGCCGGCGAGCAATTGGCAGTCCAAGTCGGACCCGTCGGTGGCTATACGAGGACACAAGTCGAGGATCGGCTGTTCCAGCAAGTCGACCGGCAGCTGGGCGGCATCCAGCAGGCCATTCCCAGGAGGGAGGACGGGATCGAGCGGTCCCATGGGCACAAAGTGGGAGATCTTTGCCGGGGGGTAATGGCAGACGAGCAGCCGATCGTGGCATCGGCGACACGTAGGCCTTTTCTTGTCGCACTTGCGCTTCGACCGCGCACATTCCTTGCAAGCTTTTTCAGTGGATTCGGCCATGGTGTAAACAATACTCCGTAGTTGAGAAGATGCAGCAGCGCGGTCGTCTCGCCGTCTTCAGGCGGGTCGTCTTTGTGTTGTGATTTGTCATCCAATTGCGGAGATGGTTGCGGAGACTAACCTATTCCGACTAGTTCCCGCAGCCTTTCCGCAGCCTCTCCGCAACCTCGGAACCTCCGCCGCCGCGATCTGCTGGTGTGCCCCTGAATTACATCATGCTTCACGAAGGATCCGGACTTTAGCGACCGAGTACCGATGGACATGTGCATCTAGATGGCACTACGGCGGACGGCCTCAACGTCGGCTTAGAAATCAGTCGAAACTTTCTATGTCATCATCGACAAAAGTGCGGACTTGGAATTTGTCAGTTAGGATGTATCGGTGCCTGAAATCTGTCAGTTTATGAGATGTATCGGTGCTTGGAATTTGTCCGTTTATGAGGATGTATAAAGAGACAGGATTGTCTTGCTGTTTTAGTGGCCATGTTTGTTGTACGAACCCAAGACAAAAATCATTCTCGCCATCATGAGTACTGAACCTGCTGCCACGAGCCTCACCAGCGTGATTCATCGCTCGGGCTATCCTGCCATTGCACCCACCCGCCCCGAACTCAGCCAGGCCGGCCGCACCGTGCTCATTGTGGGCGGCGGCACCAACATTGGCAAGGCCATTGCCGAGAACTTTGTGCGCGCCGCAGCGACGACGGTCATCATCATTGGACGTCGCGAGAATGTGCTCCAGGAGGCCGTGGCCGAGCTAGAGGCCGTGGCCCAGTCGGCAGGGTCGCCGACCAAGGTGCTGTCGCGGGCCGTGGATGCAACGGCGACCGCCCAGGTGGATGCCCTGTGGGCAGAGCTGGCTGGACGGGGGCTCACGGTGGATGTGCTGGTGCTCAACTCGGTCAAGTTTTCGTCGGAGCATACGCTGCTCGGCATGGGCACTCCGGAGGTGTGGAGCCATTTCGAAGCCAACGTGAAGGCACCGCTGTACATGGCGGAGCTGTTTAGCAAGCAGCCGGGAGAGAAGCCGCGGGTGCGTGGACTGCCTGTCTTCCGTCTGATATCGCTGACCTCTTCTAGTTCCTCCAATTTGTGTCGACGGCTGCCATCAACATGTCGTCGGACCCCCTCGTCGCTGTCCGTCCTATCTATACGCTGACGAAACTCGCATCCACGTATGCCTTTTCTCTCATTGCCGACACTGTCCAGTCGGACAAGATGCTTGTCATCTCTTTCCATCCCGGACTGCTCTACAGCTCGGTTTGGAAAGATGCAGGCGTTCCAGAGGATGCGCCCTTCTTTGATAGTCGTGAGTTTTCACCGCCTCCTTTATGAACTCTACTGACATGGATAGCCTCGCTTCCGGGACAGTTCAGCGTGTGGGCCGCCTCCGAGGAAGCCCGATTTCTGCATGGCCGTTTTGTCTTTACGGCCTGGGATGTTGTCGAGCTGGCAGGTCCCGAGTTTGCGAAGAAGTTTGCCGCCGACCCTGACTACCTCCGGCCTGGCATTATTGGGCTGAGCCATGGTGGTCACCCGGCCGAATGAGTTATGCTATAAGAGATACTCTGAATACTCAAACACGAGTTGTATAGTCCTAAATTGAACACGATATTCAAACACGGATTGTATAGTCTTAAATCACACACTAAACATGCGCTGCAAGAAAATCGTAAGCCCGCAGAACTGCCTTCCACCCATCCGACGTCGGCTCGCTGCTCAGATCGCAAATGTGTGCCGCCCCGTCGAGCAGGACCAGCTCGGTATCGAGGCCCCGCTGGAACATGGTGCGGTAGGTGCCCTCGGTCTGCTGCCACGGGATCAGATCGTCCGCCGTGCCGTGGACAAAGAACGTCGGCACCGCGAAGCTGCCGTTGCGGACGTGGGCCTGCGGACTGGCCGTCTGGATGACGTCGCGTGGCGGCTGCGGCAGCTGGCCCCAGTCCTGGGCAGCTCCCAGGGCCTTGCTCTTGCTAGGCAGCCCCGTGAGGATGACGGGGAGCGTCTGGGCCTTCCAGTTGATGTGCATGACGATGCGGCAGCGGGCGTCGTTCCAGCTGCGCGGGTCGGCAATGGGCTCTTCCCAGGCACCAACCATGTCGTACTGGGCAAGGGGCTGGTCGCGCACGCCGTCGAGGACGTCGTACTGCTGGCCCTTGTACGGGGCGCCGTTGGGCTGGATGGGGCTCTGCCACCAGGGGTCCTCGTAGTTGGTGGGCGCGTAAAAGACGATCATGGCGGCCGGCGGCGGCAGGCCGCGTTGGGGGGCCGTCCAGCCCAGCGACATGGCGAGCTGGCCGCCCGAGGACCAGCCGACGACGACGACCTTGTCGCCGTCGATGCGCAGGTCGGCGTTGGGCAGGCGGGTCTGGGGCAGGGTGTGGCGGGCCCAGTCGAGGGCGTCGCAGACGTCGACCATGGGTCCGTCGAGGAGAGGGACTTCGGGGCAGAGGCGGTAGTCGATGCTGACGGGCAAGAAGCCGCGGTTGAGCAGGAGACGGGTCTGGGCAGGCCGGATATCTTTTCGACTGAAGAGCATATGAGATCCGCCGTGGATCATCAGAGCTGGAGGGTTAGATAAAATAAGAGAATAAAGCAAAACAAAATCAAACAAAATCAAAAATCAAAATAAATCAAACAAATAAATCAAACAAATAAATAAACCACTCAAATCACTTACCAACTGGCAATTTCCGAGTCACTTCTTCTAGAGGATAGTAGATGTCGGCCAGGATGTCCAGATCGTCCACGCGCTTGTACACGACCGTCTCGACGGCCGCCTTGACGGGCTTCTCGGGCACGACCACGTCTTCCCCCTGCGGAAACGCCGCAATGACGCGAACCGTCTTGGCTTCCGGACACGCGCCGTCGCTCCAGGCGACGTGGCCAAAGCCGGCCGCCTTCATCTTCTTCTCCCAGTGGCGCTCGCTGACGAGCGCATGCTGCCGGCCGTCGGCAAAGCGCCACCAGCCCTCGAAGAGGCCGACGACGATGTCGAGCCAGTACATGTTGCGCGTGATCTCGATGAGGCCCAAGGCCCCGTCGTCGCGCAGCATCTGGCGGGCGTGCCGCAGCGAGACGTCGAGGTCGCGCGTCGCGTGGATGCAGTTGGTCGCGAGGACCGCGTGGAAGCGGCCGCGGAACTCTTGCTTGGGCTCCTGCTCGATGTCGAGCACGTCGAACCGCAGGTCGCCGGCCTGGGCGGCCGGGTGGTCCTGGAACGAGCGGGCGGCGGCGTGGACGAGCGAGGGGCCGAGGTCGGTGAAGACGTACTCGAAGTCGATGCCGAGATCCCGCAGGTGCTGCAGGAGGTAGCGCGTGGTGCCGCCGGTGCCGGCGCCGATCTCGAGGATGCGGAACTTGCCGCGGCCGCGGGCCTGCTGGAAGGCCGTGGCCAGAAAGTCGCCCAACACGAGCGTCGGCGTGCGCAGCAGCGGCCAGAACTCGTACATCTCCTCGAGCGTCTTCTTGGTCTCGCGCTGACCAAAGACCACCTGGATGCCCTCCTTGGCGCCGCTCAGACAGGCCGCCATCTCGCTGCCCACGGCCCGCACGAGCTTCAGCACGCTGGCGTGCTCGGGGTGCAGCGCGATGCAGTCGCGGTAGAGGTGTTCGGCCGGCGTCGCGTCCACCTCCTGGGCCGTCCGCGTAAACGTGCCGTCCTGGTGCGCCGCCACCAGCCCGCCGTCCTCGAGCGCCTGGTGGAACTGCCGCGTCAGCTGCGCGTGCTTCGGCAGCGCCTGCACGGGCGGCAGCACGTCGCCGGCCTGCAGGGCGCGCAGGTTGCAGCCGAGGGCGGCAAAGGCCTCGACGATGTAGGCCTCGACGAGGCGGGCCTGGGGGGGATAGGCCTGGGCCCAGAAGTCGAGGGCCCCGGTGGCCTTGGCGTGTCGCTCGTAGCCGAGCCGCGTCTCTTCAAAGGCGTTGCGGGCCGACAGAATGGTGGGCGTCTCGGAGAGAGACAACGGGTTCGTGGCCGGGACGGCAGACTTCTGCTTCACCAAAATCTCCGACCCCGTGTCTGAGATGCCCGAGTCGACATCGCTGCCGCCGCCCGTGCCCAGCTTCTCGTCCACATACGTCGTCAGGGCGCGCACGTTGGCCATGAAGAGGAAGCTCGACAGGTCGATGGTGAGGCCCAGCGCCGCCCGGATGTCGTTGAGCACCTCTGTCGCCATGAGAGAGTCGATGCCCAGCTCGTCCAGCGTCGACTCGTCCCGCAGGTCGGACACGGCCACGTCCGTCACATTCGACAGGATCTGGAGGAGCTCGTGCCGCTTGCTGGCCGTATGACCTGTGCCCGGGGCCGAGATCGCCGGCTCCGTGGGCTCGCGGAAGACCGGCTCTGCCGGTGCCTCGGCCTCCTTGTTGACGCTCTTCAAGATGCGGCCGAGCAGCGTGCGGGACATCCGCGAGAAGCGGAAGCCAAACGCGGCCATGACCATTTTCTTGGTGCGGGCATCAAACACATAGGCATCCGACCAGGCATCCGTCTCGCCGCCTTCGCCCATGGTCGCATAGACGAGCCACTCGCCGGCGTCGGGGTCGAACCCGCCGCCCAGCTCGATGTGCTCGATCTTGCCGCACACAAAGACGTCCTCGGTGCTCGGGTTGTGAAAGTAGTTGACCAGAAAGCCGGCAAACTGCATGAAACTGTCCGTCATGGGCGTGTCGACAAGACGCTGGTCGGCCGGGTCTTCCGGGTCCGGCCGGGCCCGTACCTTGCCGGCAGCCTCCAGACCCACACAGGCCACTTCCTTGATGCCGTGGAAGGGCTGGGCATAGTGGACAACCGTGTTGAAGGCCCGGTAGATGTGGGCGCCCTGCATCTTTTCCGCCTCCGGATGCTCGACCATCTGTTCGTAGCGGCGGTGGCCCGTCAGCGACGCGTAGCGCTCAAAGTCCCGGGCCTGCTGGGCGTCGTCGCGCCGCTGCAGACGGACGCTGCCGGTGGTGACCTCGAACGGCTTTACATGGGGAGCTTCACTTGGCTGGGTGGTGAAGCTGAAGGACCACGCAGGACGCTCGCCGCTGCCGAGTTGAGTTAGCACCAGCAGAATCTTCGTGTGGACGTCTCGGCCGATGGGCGACATCATGTGCAGGTCTTGGACGGCCGGCACGTAGGTGTCTGCCTCAGAGTCTCCCTGCAGAAACAGAGCGGCCCGGGCCACGACCTCAAAGTAGAGCGAGGCCGGCGCGAGCATCTGGCCGCCCATGACATGTCCGCCCAGCATCTTCTGGAACCGCTCGGCCTGCGGGTCGATGCGGAAGACGGCCGTGTTCTTGGCACCGTCTTGGAAATGGAGAAAGCTCAGGAGCTCATGGGCTTCTTCTGTCTTCTCTATGATGGTCTTGTCCTTCTCCACGTCTCGGCCCGTAAATGGAAGATAATGGCGGGTCTTTTCAAACTGGATCGGCGGCAGGCTGAGGTACTCGTACGCCTGTTTCTGGCTGCGGTGGAAGGGCCAGAACTGCGTGGCATATCCCCGGCTCCAGAGGTCGACGGTGACGTCGGCCAGGGCATCCGCTGCGGTGGCAGAGGTGAGCGGTGGTGCGTGGAATACATGGCCCTGCGCGTCGGCCACCGAAGCCTTGACGAGCTGCAGGACCGACGAGCCACGGCCGGCCTCGATCCACGTGCACTGCCCAAACTTCTCGGTGAGCCGCTGGATGGCATTTTGGAAGAACACGGGCTGTCGCGTGTGCTCAGCCACCATGCGGAAGTCGGGCTGAGCTCGGCTCGTCTGCTCGTCGGTCGTCTCCAGATGGATCGTCGGACGGTGCCATGTGAGCTCCTTGGCCAGGGCGGTGAGGTAGGGCAGCAGCGGCTCTGTGAACTGTGAGTGAAAGCCGTTGGTGACGTTGAGCTTCTTTGTGCGGACAGAGTCGGAAAGAGGAGGCGAAGCTGTGATGTGTTGCTGGAGAGCGTCGATGGCCGCCGAGCCTCCCACGACCACGTGGCTCTTGGGACCGTTGAAGCAGGCAATCTCTGCATAGAGGGCGCTGTCGAGACCAGCCAGAAGGTTCTGCACTGTCTCCCGGTCGGCCTGGACGAACAGCATGGACCCCGGCTCGGCGCCCCAGTGCTGCTGCATCAAGGCTGCCCGGCCGGCCACCAGTTTCAGGGTGTCGGCCAGCGAGAGAACCCCGGCGATGCACAGGGCTGTCAGCTGGCCGAAGCTGTGCCCGACGACGGCGTCCACGTGCAGGCCGCAGTCCAGCCACGACCGGGCCGCCGCGTACTGCACGGCAAACAGCGCCGTGTGAAGGCTGACTAAGCAGGAAGGCGGCGAGGGGGCAAAGACATCGGGGAAGAGGCTCGCGTGGCCGCTGGCGCGCAGAAGGGCATCGACGGCGTCCAGGTGCTGCCGGAATATTGTTGAGGACCGGTACAGGTCCTGGGACAGGCCGACAAAGTCGCTCTCCTGGCCGCCAAAGACGAGGACGACCGGCTTGGGCGCCGGAGTGGCCGTCAGGGCAGAGTCGGCCATGGCCGCCGTCAGCTGGGCCTCTAGATCGCTCAGGCTGCTCACAGATGTGGCCAGCCGGTGTGGAAGCTTGTGGTTGCCGCGGTCGGCCAGGTGGAAGGCCAACGACTCCAGCAGTTCCGGGTGGGCCTCGGCCTTGGCCCGGCCCAGCCACGCGAGCAGTTTTTTGCTGTAGGCCGACAGGCCGTTGGGCGACCCGGCGGCGAGGAAGAGCGGGTACTTGGACAGCCGGGGCGGGTGTTCCGTGCGCGTCGATGCCGGGCCTTGCCGGACCAAGACGGCCGAGTTGCTGCCGGCGGCGCCGTAGCTGTTGACGAGGGCCAAGAGCGAGGGAGCTTTCCAGGGGACCTTCTGACGGGGGATGACCATCTTTTTCTGGTCAAAGGGGGGGATCTTGGGATTGAGCGACTGGTGGCTGGCCTGGGCTGGGATGGTGCCGTGCCGCATCATGAGGAGCACTTTGATGAGGCCGGCCACGCCGGCAGTGGCTTCGGTGTGGCCAATGTTGCCTTTGATGGAGCTGAAGTGGAGGACCGACTGCCGGTCAATGCCAAAGGCGTCTCGGATGCTGGCGACCTCGATGGGATCACCCACGCCGGCTGAAATTGTGAGACGAAAGAATAAAGATGAAATCAGAGAAATCAGAGAAATCAAAGAAATCAAAGAAATGAAGAAATGAAGAAAGAAAGAAGAAAAAAAAAAAAAAACTTACTTCCTGTTCCATGTGCCTCGACATATGTCACATCCTCTGGCCCTACCCCAGACAACTCCATCACCTTCTGGTACAGCTTCACCTGCGAGGCCGAATGCGGCGCCGTGATCTGCCCGACATTGTGGTTCTGGTTGGCGGCCGACCCGACAATGACTCCCAAGATATTGTCTCCGTGCGCGACGGCCTCGGCCAGCGGCTTCAACACCACGACGGCCACGCCTTCGCCGCGACAGTAGCCGTCGGCGCCGGCATCAAACGGCTTGCACTGCCCCGAGGGGCTGAGAAAACCGGCGGCAAAGAGGTTCTGGTAGTCGAAAGGACTCGAGATCACATTCGTCCCCCCGGCGACGGCCCGCGAACACTCGCCCGACCAGATGGCCCGGCAGGCCGTGTTGATGGCCACGAGCGACGACGAGCAGGCCGTGTCGATGGTCAGCGACGGGCCCGTCCAGCCAAAGTAGTGGCTCATGCAGCCGCTGAGATAGCAGCGCGACGTGCCCACGGTGGCATAGGCCGTGCCCGCGTGGCACGACAGGTTGTCGTAGTAGTTGTTCATCACCGCCCCGATATAGCAGCCGTAGTCGTCTGGCTCGGGCGTCGCCGCCGCCCCGAAGTACCCCGACGCCTCCAGGGCCTCGTAGACCACCTCGAGCAGCAGCCGCTGCTGTGGGTCCCACGCGACGGCCTCCCGCGACGATTTGTTAAAGAACTTGTGGTCAAAGGCCGTCGGGTCGTCGAGAAAGTTGCCCCACCACTTCGTCTGGGCGTGGTCGCCCGTCTGGGGCAGGCCCAGGCGCTCGACCGGCGCCGCCTGGACCATCGTCTTGCCCTGCAGCAGCAGCTCCCAGAGCTCGTCGACCGAGTCGGCGCCGGGAAACCGACCGGCCATGCCGACAATGGCAATGGCATGGCTGGGATACTGCGCCTGGGGGTCGTAAGGCGCGGCCTCGGTCTCCACCCCGTTGACCGTTGGCGCCAGTCTCTCCAAGGACACCACGTCGAGCTGGGCATCCTGCGTCAGCGAAGCCGGCACCACACTGCCGAAGCCGGCCACGGCCACGGTCCGCTCCGACGCGGAAAGCTGCTGGATAGAGAGCTTCAGCGTCGTGTACCAGTCGGCCACGTGCACGAGGGCGCTCTCAAGGGCCACCCGCGTCAGCGAGCCACCTGCCACCGTCTTTCCGTCGGCTGTATTCCGCAGGGGAGCCCGCAGTTGTGAAGGATCTGGGAAAGACAGGCTGTCTTCCACCTCGGAAAACGCTAGGATCTTTTCGACGGCCGACGAATACGCGGAATAGTGAAACCGGCCGCGGACATGGACGTCTCTGGTCCGCAGGTTCTTCCGCAGGGCCTCTTCAGCGAGCGTGTCCAGATTGGACGCTCGGAGGGTCAGCGTCACGCTGGACGAATCGTTGATGCTGGAAATATAGGCCTGGCAGAGTTAATAATCAAACAAAACCGCAGGACACCCAAGAAAACCTACACCCGGAATCGACTGTATGATTTCGGCCGCCTTTTCTGAGGCCCTGGCCTGTCCATCTTGCCACCGCACTGCCATGGCCACATAGGACTCGGCCTTGGCGGCATAGGCGCCGTCGGCATCCACGTAGGCTCCGATGCACACCGCCAGCCGAAGAGCCACGGCCGCCAGCAGGCCGAGGTCGTCTTCGTTTTTGGCACTGGCGACGGCGGCAGCACTCAGAAACCCAACACAGAATCCCTGCACGCCACCACTCTGCACGCTCTCGAGCACACGACGGTGGGCATCTTGACCGAGCGTCGCCAGATAGCGGACGTACTGGGTGGTCTGGAGCAGGACGGTGACAGCGAGGCCATAGTGGTTGGCCGAGCTGCTGTCACGGTGCGGAAAGGGCCCGCCATTGGCTATCCACGTCTTCAGGCTGCTGAGGTACTTGTCTCCCGGGACCTTCTGGAGGCCGGGGTCGAAGCTGACCAGCTTCTGCCAGAGCTGCGGCAGCTGGTCTACAGCATTCCGCAGAGCCGAGAGTTGGGGGTTGTCCAGGAGCTCCTGGCGGCAGTCTTGAAGTGCCTTTTCCGGAGGCAGTTCTGTCTGAGGCCCAAAGACCAGGAGAGAAGGAAGAGTACTGGTGGAGAGAGACATGATGAATGCAATGATTGTTGTTGTAGAAAGTGCCAGAGTATGTTGAATGGCTTGGGATGTGCAAAGAAGAGTGCTTGAAGGCTTCCGAGCAGAGTACAGACTGTCCTGCCACTTTATATATGTCGTTATGCTATGTAAGCCAGCCTTTGTTTATTCCTTGCATGCCAAGAGAAGAGCCCCGACCCGGACCTCCGTGTTCAGACCGTCTCCCAAGACAGCCGTACGGAGATGTTTTCCCCGACGGAGTTTTCCATGTTGGGACACGATGATAAGAAGGATCATGGTGCCTACAGGAGGTCCGGGTAAGTGCCCCGGCTGGCCAGAACTGTAAGTGGCATCGTCATGAAGGATTCATCAAAGCGTTCATGTAGGGGATATGTCAGATGGAATCCTGCCTTGCCACCATACCACACCTCATCCAGACACCCCCCTCATCTTGCATGAGACACTACGTAAGACCACAAGCGTGAGCGAGTTTCCGTATACGTCGTATGGCATTGGCACATCGCCAACACTTGCGGGCCTTTCTATAGGGGGGGTTTGATTCAGAAGGAATGTCAAAAATCAAAAATCAAGTATCAAGTATCAAATATCAAATATCAAATATCAAATCAAATACGTAGTCTGATAACTAGGACTAACTCGGAGGTCCTCGGCATAGACTCCCATACGGACAGAACTTGGCAGACCTAGGCAGTCTCTCCTACATCCCTACATGCTCTCCAGCGTAAACTCGACGCCCTGGGGTTTCTTGTACGCCGCCACAAAAAAGTCCCCCGTCACCTGCACGTCTTCCGAACTGGTATTGTACAGTTTCAGCACCCCCAGCTCGTCTCCAATGCGCGCCTCCGGGCTCGCCCACGTCCGCCACAGCCGGGCTATCACCATACGCAGAATCCCGTAGCCCTGCGGCATGCCCAGACAGATCCGGCTGCCCTTGCCAAAGCCCACCATGTACTTGTCCAGCCGCTTGCCGGCGTCGCCGAGCCACCGCTCCGGCACAAACTTGTAGCTGTCCGGGAAGTTGTCCTCGTTGTGGTGCAGCAGCACGCTCGTCATGCCGACCGAGACGCCCGCCGGAATCACCCAGGTCTTGCCCGTCTTGGCCTCCTGGTACGTCAGCGGCCCGTCAGGGTTGACCCGGAAGTGCGGCGTCGAGTTGCCGTAGATCAGCCGCACGCACTCTCTGATCACCGCCGACAGGTACGGCAGGTTCTCGAGCGTCGTGAGCGGCACGTGGGCCACATCTTCCAGGGACGGCATGGCCGTGTGCAGCTCTGCCTTGAGCGTTCGCAGCACGGCCGGGTTGTCGACCATCCAGAAGATCATGTGCTCCAGCGTCGACGCCATGGTCAGCGTGCCGGCCATGAGCAGCATCTGCGCGTCCTGGGCGAGCCGGTCGATCTTCTTCTCCTGCGGCGGCAGCTTCGGCGAGTCCAGCACGCCCCGGAAGACGGGCTCGATCTTGCCGGACCAGTCGTCGTCGGTCGTCGACGCCAGCTGCGTCACCTTTTCGTGCGTCCGCTTCTTCTGACGCATGTAGGACCCAAGAGCTGGACTCAGGGCCAAGGGGATCCATGCCGGCAGGGCCATCATGACGACGTTCAGCCAGGGCATCCGCTTCAGCACGTGAAAGGACTGGGCCCCCGACAGGGAGGCATCGCGTTCCGAGGAGTCGAAATCAGGAGTTTCTGGCGGTCAGCAGGAGTCTCGTGAAACCAAAAAAAAACGGAAGCCGTACCCAGTTTGTGCTCGCACTCGCCAAAAGCCAGGATCTGCGTGATGTCGTTGCTAAAGGCTGCAAAGACACAATTGGCGTTGACGGGTTCGCGCGTGTCCTTCAGCTTGGCCAGGCGCTGCAGGAGCACGTCTAGCCGCTCCTGGAAGGCCGGCTGCATCTTGCGCACGAACGTGGGGCTAAAGTACGGCAGAAGAGCAGAGCGGCGCATGCGGTGGACGTCGTGGTCCATGGTGGAGAAGAGCGAGTCGTCGAGGCCAAAGAACTTGGTCAGCCCAGGCTCTTTGTTGGCCCGTCTCCGGTCCGTCGTGCTGGGATAGAGAACATCATAAAAGTCCTGGAGTCCATGAGCATGAGAAAGACAAGTTCAGAATACAGGGCACAAACCGGGTCTCCGACGTGTAAGTCACTGGGCGAGATGCGAACAATAGGGCCGTATTTCTTGTGCATCTCGTCTATTTTCCAAATGTACTTTCCGCCCAGCCAATTGTTGTAGTAGGCTTCGTAGCTGCGAGTGTCAGAAAGAAAGTCCAGACAGGCCATCCGAGGGCACGTACAGATTCGTGAGTGCCGCCAGCCGTGGCCCAGGAAACTGAGCAATGGGGCTCCAGTAGAGACGCCAGACGGCCACATAGACCATGTAAGTGGCCACGGCCGCAAGACCAGCCAAGACGTATTCTTGGAAAAGAGGCATGGCAGAGGAGACGACGTGCGATGTGATAAAATGATGACTAATCAATTAAACGTTTCTGAATTTCAGACAATATCAACTGGACAAGACGAAAGTTCATAAATACGTTCCGATGTCGTTCGTGAAGAATCCAAGCTGCAGACATGAGGTACATGTAGGAATCACAGCACAGCGGATAGAATATCCTGTCTCGGACTGATTCTATGATGGTATGGCGTTGCATTGTGAATATATCCGCCGCGGAAAGTCAGTTCCGATGACTACACGGAGTTTATCTGCTTTTCTACATTGCCTACGGAACGGCTACGTCCTCAACTCGACGGCCTGGACATCGCAGCCGTGTGTTGCATGCCAAGCTGCCAAGCGGACCGGAACCGTAGAGCGGCTCGGACAGCAGTTATCCGACATTCAAGGCCGAAGGAGGGGTGGATGAACACATCGCCATGAAGACCTCCGTCCATACATATCTGCACTAGCCAGGCCAACTGTCAATATGACAAATAGAGTGATGATATCGACGTTGCAACAAAGGCCTAGATATGGAATCGATAGTCTTCTGTATGAATGTCGACATTCGTATAGACCAAGTCGCAGTCGGGCGGTATCAAACCTCCGTTTTCCGTCAAGAGCACATTCTCCGTCGATGTTACCAGCCTCGGACCTGTTAAAGATGATAAATATCTTTGAATTCAGAGTGAAGGTAAGTGGTCACATGCATGAAGCACCTCTCTGCGTAAGAGCAGCCCTTACGGAGTATAGTAAGCGGGGCTGTGCACTGTAGGACGGAGTAAAGTATGTCCGGCTGCATAAAGTATCGTTCTGGAACGCCTCCGGGGTCTGATATGGGGGCCGAAAAGCGCCTCGCCATTCATCGGCCCATGTGTCTGCTCGCCTCATCGCCTAGCCATCTTGCGATTCGCATTGACGTGCTGGCCACTTCCTCGCTGTTCATCGTGGCTTATCTTCCCAACTTTCTGGTGTTACACTGCACCGCCAATCTCAAACTGGCGTTACTTGGCAGGACAGCCTTGCAGATTTCCGGGGTGAGACTTGGTCCGGGAATGGCCATGTGTCTCTCAAGACCGAGCTGCCGAAACAGGTGCTTTGCATGGTCGGAGACCCCGAACACTCACGGCCTCCGATGTACAGCGGAGGAGCTTCGCCATGGACGGACGAACAGTGTCCGGATAGAGCGAGCGTTTCTCCGTCCTGATTGTCTGTTGGAAAGCCACAGGCACACCATGTCGAGGCGTTGGAATTCAAACTTTGCTGTGGTCCTGTTTCCACGGCCCAACTCCACTTGGACTCCCCCACAACCGTGGGTGGATAGTAAAGAGTGGAGAGGGGAGTAAGAAGCCGTAACACAGAGTAGTCACGTTTTCTTTCTAACATTGTAATTAATATTCTTTTCTTCTTCCTTTCTTTCAACATCCTTGAATTGACTGCACATAGATAAATACAAGTGTATGAATTGGAGGTTGCGTGACTACATAAATCTGGACTTGGAGTTTACAACTCGACGCCGTAGTGTCTGTCCCAGAACGCCGTAACATCAGCCAACCGACTCCCGGCGATCTTTTCCACCCCCACGTTACCTTGGTTGTCCCACACGCGAGCCTCCTGCCGCTCAGGACCCAAACGTGGCCACGGCTGGCCCCCAAGTCCGCTCGGGTCTCCCGTCTTGGCAAATGCAACCAACGCCGCCGAGACGTCCTTCTCCAGCGCCCGGTCTGCCTCCGTCCACGGCCACGCCCGCACCTCCAGGTTCCCAAACGCATACGGCCCCACAGCGCAGTGGAAGGCGCCCGCATTGCACTCCATGAAATGGCCGTTGCGCGGCACCGGCGGCGCCCGCAGAAACCGAAAGTACCAGGCCGGCGACGCCGCGTGGCGCACCTGTGCGCGGGCCGCCGTCCACGTCGGCCACACAAACACCTGGTCGGCCAGCAGGGCGGCCGTGGCGTCGCGCACCTCGGCGTCGCTGCCAGCCGGATACAGGCGAAGGGCCTCGGGGGCGAGGACGTCGCCAAAGGTCGCGCGGGAAAACGCGTCCAAGGCCGCCAGCGAGTCGAGAAAGGGCATGCTGGACGCCTCGTTGCCGACGTTGCCGGCCAGCAGGGGCACGTCGGCAGCACGGCCGGTCTGCAGGGCGTCGAGCGGCGACTCGGGCAGCACGTAGCCGTCGACGACGGGGTTCTTGGTGTCGAACATGGCGAGGCTGGTGCTGCCGGGCCAGCCGGCGGCCTTCCAGATGCCGTGGGCGCGGGCCAGGTGGGCGGACGCGATGGCCGCGGCCGGCAGACGGCGCAGCTCGTCGAGCGACGCGACGCCGAGGTCGTGCAGCAGCTCTTCGCCGGCGACTTCGGCGGCCTGCAGCGTCGTGTAGGCTGCCAAGTGGCCGGGCCCGTCGACGGTGGGCGCGACGCCCGGGCCGCTCTCGATGACGGCCTTGTGGAAGAGGCCGCGGGCCAAGGGCGAGGCACGCAGGACGTGGACGCTGGCGCCGCCGGCCGAGGGACCGCCCACGGTCACATTGTGGGGGTCGCCGCCAAAGGCAGAGATGTTGCGGTGGACCCATGCGAGGGCGGCGATCTGGTCCATGATGCCGTAGTTGCCGGAGGCGTGGTGATCGGACTCGGCCGTCAGGTCGGGATGGCAGAGGAAGCCGAAGCGGCCGAGACGGTAGTTGACGGTGACGACGACGAGGCCCTGCTCGGCGAGGTTGACGCCCGAGTAGATGGGGTTGGCGGCAGAGCCGAACTGGAAGGCGCCAAAGTGAAGCCAGACGAGGACGGGACGAGACGCAGAGGCCGTGTCGTGGCCGCCGGTGTAAATGTTGAGGTAGAGACAGTCTTCATGAAACAATGTCTCGCCGCCCGAATAGATGGAGGTTGGCGGCGGAGGGAACTGGAGAGAACTGGGGCCAAAGGCCGTGGCCGTGCGGACACCGGACCACGGCGTGGGTGGCTGGGGTGGCCGCCAGCGAAGAGAGCCCAGGGGCGGAGCGGCATACGGGATGCCGAGGAAGGCGAGGGTATTGTTGGGCAGAGAGAGGCCGGAGACGAGTCCGGACTCCGTGGGGAAAGACGGAGAGGATTTATACTGAGAGCGGTCTATGTTGATGATCATGTTGGCAGTGTCAAAGACAGGGGATATGAAAGAGAAGTGCTAGGGAGGGTTCAAGGAATTGTCAGAGGGGAACTCAGAAAGTGAAAGCCCAGATAGAGTTGGGGGGTCGTCTATATATGGAGTTGGCATCTGTTATACAGCCTGGCGGAGTTAACTTTTACTGGCCTATAAATCACGGCTGCACCGGAAACTCACCTGAATCAGCAGACACCCAGGACACCTCCTCACCTGCTGTCCGTCGACCCCCGCATCAGACTGTCGAAAAATGCCATGTCCACGCCCTGGAAGGTCCAGTCGTCCACGCCGGCCACCAGCGGCGGAAAGTCGGTCGGTGTGAGCGGCGTCATCTGGTCAATGCCTCCACCGGCACACGGCAAAAGCGTCGGCTGGTCACCATACCACGCCGCCACGGGCGTCTCGGCCAGCGGACAGAGCGTCTGGTCGTCGGAGAGGGAAGCGTTTGTCGGTGCCGGCAAGGACTGGCTCGTGCTGGCGGCCAGCGTGCTCTCGTCTGTGGCCGCCTTCTCCGTCCACGGATCACGTGATATCGGACCCTGACGGGAGATCCGGACGACCCCGAGGTACGGGATGGCCAGCCGGAGTCCCTCTGCCTCCTCGCCGGCCTCTTCGGCGCTGCTCGTCGCATACGTCCCGCCCCGGGCTGCGTCGGCCTCCATGTCCATGAGCCGCCGGATGACGGCGGCGCTCTTCGCCGTCACCGGGTCCTTGTTGAGGTTCTTGATGGCGTCCATGCGGTCGAGAGACTGCGCGAGCATGGCCCGGTCGCTCAGGCGCTGGTGGGCCAGCACGTTGGGCGTGTCCCGGTGGCGGTGGGCGTCGAGGTGGGCGAGCAGCAGCGTCATGGCGGCCAGCAGGGCAAAGAAGTCGACGGGCCGCGAGCAGGACGAGCTGGGGTTGAAGGTGCGGTGGGCAATGAAGCGGGCCATGATCTCGCGGCTCGCGTTGATGCACGTGCTCTTGGCGTACTCCTGGGTCGCCGCGCCGTCGTCCACGCGCATCATGTACGGCAGATGCAGCTGGATGAGCAGGCCGTAGTAGTAGACATGGGCAGCCAGCCGCACCGTCTCCAGCAGCGTGTCGGGGGCTCCCGGCCGGAGATGGTGGAAGCTGGGCACCTGCCAGAAGCTCAGGGGCATGCTGCGGGACACGTCCAAGAGGGCGGCATCGATGGACTGCGTCGTCGACAGCTGGTCCGGCGTGAAGGGCGTCTCGTTCCGCTCGAGGACCCGGCCGGCCAGGACGGTCAGCAGCCGCTCAAACCTGCCCAGGGGCGGCTCGTTCTGCACCACCGACGCATCTCCCATGCTCTTGTCTGTGCTGCCCTGCGGCAGGCCCAGCAGCAGGCTGAGGTAGCGGTCCGTATAGACGATGCGGAACCACAGGAACTTGGCGTCGGCGTCCAGCCCGGGATCGAGACGCGGCAGGCAGGGCACCCCCGATCCCTGGAGCCCCATGAGCTGTGCCACGGTCATGGCCCGCCGGAAGACCGACCAGGCGTGCCGGAGATTGCCGCAGTTGATCTCGTAGACGCCTTCCAGCACAATGCAGATCAAGCACTCGAGGCTCTTGTGCATCTCTTCCCGCGTCGTCACCCACGTCCGCACCGCCGCCACCAGACGCTGCATGAGCACTTCCGGCAATTCCGACAAGCCCTGGGTCTTCTCGGCCGACGGGCTCTGCAGCGTGATGGCGAACAAGAGCATCAGACGCGCCAGCAGCACCGGATGGGTGTCGGGACGCGGCGGCGGCACTGCCGCATAGGGAGCGGCTAGAGACTCGACGGTCAGCCGGCTGTGCGGCAGCGTATTGGTCAGGCAAGTGTATCGCGACGGCCGTGCGCTCTCCCGCAGCAGAATCCGCACGTCGGCGGCCGCCGGAAGGGCTGCAAAGAGCTGCCGCGAAGCATGGTCGGCCTCGACCGGCCGTGGAGCGGCGTGTGTTTCTGCGAGGCGCGAATCGGGCGTGGGAAGCGGCGAATCCGACGTGGACTCTGCCTGTCTCTGTTTCTATGAGTCAAGGCACAGTTTCCGGGACGAAAGAAAATCCAGAGAATCAGACTTACAGGAGAATGAAACACCGACGAGCTGTTTCCCGACGCACTGGGGCTGGCGAGCAGCGGCGGTCGAGGCACCGACCTGTCGCCGTCGTCCTGTCTCTGGGCGAGAAAGACATTCATAAAGTCCTCGACGCGCGCAATGCGGTCGCCGAGGCTTGGGTTGTCCCGTCGAACCAGCGTCAGGTCTCTGGCGAGTTCCTGCGGTACACACGACACATGCCGGTGCTGGCAGCCGATACACGTCGCGTCACCGGGCGACGCAAACATACAGCGGATCTTGCGCCGCTTACACTCCCAGCACGACCGCGTGCCCTTGCGCAGCTTTCGTCGCTTCACCAAAAATCCCGAGTCCTGACCCGCCGGGGATGTCCCTCGATCCGGTCCCTCGGACGGATCCATCGTATCACGGTTGTCTTGCTAGATGGTTGACTGCAGCTCCGCAGCACGGGCGGAGATATCATGTCTGCCGGAGGGCCAACGAGCAGAGTATAGAGTACGGAGTACAGCCGTTTGCGTTTCCGCCGCGGTCGAAATATCATGACCGATCCACATATATGTCAGCAACTTTCTGACAAATTGTGCTGACAAACCAATATACCCACATTTCTCCGCTTTTCTCTTCCGCCGACGGCGAAAGATCTCCGTTAGCACGCGGCTGAATCAGATCCTCGGCGGAACTGGCCAGCGCCGGCCTTCTTCCCTCTCTACTTCAGCGGCATATGGCTGCCAACCTTCTTCTTCCGTCCTCGCCCTCTAGACTTGGCATCATCACTTGGGCTGCACATGACCTACCTCCACTTGGCTGAGTTTGTGAATATTCCAAACAGTACTATTGTCATCTTCACTTACAACTTCTTTACTTACAACTTCTTCTTCTCATCATGTCCAACCAAGACAGTGACAATGGCATGACATCTACGGATCCCGAAAAGATTGCCGATCCCACCCCCCCGTCGCCTCCAGCTCCAGTTCCCGACGTCTTCGGCCCTCCTCCCAACGGTGGCCTCGTCGCTTGGCTCCAGGTCGTCGCCGGCTTCTTCGTCTTCTTCAACACCTGGGGCATGCTCAGCAGCTTCCCCGTCTTCCAGACCTACTATGAATCCGGCGAGCTCTTCGAGGCCTCTTCGGCCAACATCTCCTGGATCGGCTCCATCCAATGCTTCCTCGTCCAGCTGACCGGCCTCATCTCCGGCCCCGTCTACGACCGCGGCTATATGCGGACCCTCCTCGTCACCGGCAGCTTCATGGTCGTCTTCGGCCTCATGATGCTTTCTCTTTGCAAGGAGTACTGGCAGGCCCTGCTGTCCCAGGCTTTTTGCGTCGGTATCGGCGCCGGCCTGCTCTTCGTGCCCACCGTTTCCCTCATTCCCACCTGGTTCAGCACCCACATCGGCCTCGCCGTCGGCATCGCCTCCTCCGGCTCCTCTCTCGGCGGCGTCATCTACCCCATCGTCCTCTCTCGCCTCATCACCGAGGTCGGCTTCCCCTGGGCCGTCCGCGCCGTCGGCTTCATCGCCCTCGCCACGTTTATTGTTCCCATCCTGACCTTCCGCATGCGCATCCACCCCCCGAAACCACGTGCCATGCTCGACTGGACTGCCTTTACCGACGTGCCTTTTGCCCTCTTCACCCTCGCCGTGCTCGTCATCTTCATCGGCCAGACCGTCCTGCTCTTCTACATCTCCTACTACCCCGAAAACCGCGACTTTACAAACACGAGCCTGGCCTTTTATATCGCCGCCATCTTCAATGCCGGCTCCACCCTCGGCCGGATCCTGCCCAACGCCCTCTCCGACCGCATCGGCGTCTTCAATACCATGGCACCCCTCACCATGATCATGGGCGCCATGCTGTTCTGTCTTCTGGCCGTCCACAACTCCGCCGGCATCATTGTCATGTCCATCGTCTCTGGCTTCTTCAGTGGTGTCGTCATCGCTATGCCGCCCGTCTGCTTCCGTATTCTCACGGAAAACAAGGCCATGATCGGCACCCGTGTCGGCCAGGGCTTCGCCATTGCCGGCTTCGGACTGCTCCTCGCAGGTCCCAGTGCCGGCACCATTCTCGGTACCGTCGAGCCACTCCACTGGACAAATCTGTGGGCCTATGCCGGCGCCACCGTGTGTGCCGGATCGGTGATCCTCTTTATTATCCGGTTCATGAAGTCTGGCTTCGACTTGACTGCCAAGTGCTGATTGTCTGAAACCGACTGGTGTGTACACTACAAAATCTTTCTTTCCGGCGTCTTTCTGCTACAAAAGGAGACCCATACATTGGGACTGGGCATGCATATCAACAAACAGGCTTCGCCCGCCTACTGCCTCGCTTCTCTGCCCATAGTAGGCCATGCGATTAGTAGTGGCATAGAGTTATTTAATTATTCAAAATAAAAATAGGACATTACCCCGAATGGTCCTCCTCATCCTCCAATGACAATATTTTCTCCAGCTGCCCCATGATGCCGCTTTTCGATGGCCCATGATTCCAGTCCTGCACGTTTTCCAGATGTAAAACTGTCTCGTGGCCGCGGAACAATCGGACGAATCTCCGCGGCCGTGGCGGCTGTGAACATGTCAAAAGAAGCCGAACGGAACACGGCATGGATTGTGCCTGTACCCCCTCCTCGTTCTCCTCGTCTACCACCCAGCTCAGAAGCAGGCTCAGCACATCCTCCATGTCTTCCCAGTAGCGATCAGAGAGGTAAAAGCTGAACCCATCCACAAAGATCATCAGTGTCGTGGTGGCTGGCAGTTGACGCACCATGATATAAAAGAGGAGGCAGAGATAATCCAGCTCGCCATACTCAAAAGGAGGCAGCGTGGACGGGCAGACCTGTGGACACTGGAGCAAGAGTTGGCTAATGAGACTGCGCAGAAGCAGTTCTGCGCCTGGCAGTGTAGAAACACCAGCACTGCTCTCTTTGCCGTCGCTGTCTCTTGCGTGACGTCCGCAGAAGAATACGAGGCCAATAATGTCCTTGTCGGACAGGCGAGGCTGTGCACGCAGTGCTTGAGCAAGAGTGCCGCACAATACAGACAGGGGCGAAGCAAAACTTGGCGAGTCAAAGTCTCCCTGGATCATGAGGCGCGCTGTTCTGTCACGGTACATCCAGTTGCGGAATTGCAGCGTGCTGATGACTTGTTCAGCACGTCCACGATCCTCTGCATCCATGGTGTTGGCACAGCCAAAAATGGCTTGCATATCCTCCATTTCAAGACCAAACGGGGCATCGATAATGGTGCAGAGATCCTGGGGCGTGCATTCGGTCTGGAAGGGCGAGTTGGAAGAACAAGTGGAAATTCCAGAGGTGGAGATGGGACTTGGAGTTCTCGAGGGGCCCGGAATGGAGAGATAGGTCTGTTGTTGATGAACTATGCAATGCCATGTCAACACATCATTTGTCTCTTTCTCCCATACTTGTCCAGAGTAGGATGTCTCACATATGGGGCGTTGATAATCAGAGATCATGTAAAAGAAATTGTTGGTTGCGTGAACCATAACTACTGGCGTTTTCTCGGGTTTATTCCGTTCTGGAGAGTCAGCCGTTGAAGCTGTGCCTTGTAGAAATCAAACACACCTTGCAGCATCCTGAACATGAACGATTTCTTTGCCTGCTTGTCCAGGTTCTTACTATCGGTCTTGATTTTGGCCAGGTTCTTTCGCAAGGCAGCCTTGTATTCCTCGCCTTTTACCACATAGCCCACAAATCGCTGGACTAAAGAATGCTTATGTCAGCAATGCTTGCAAGGAGAAGCCATCGAACGTCGCCTACTTTGGTGGCTGATATAGAAGCCAATGGCGCCCTCGACAGCTTTGAAAACAGTCAGCAAAAGGTCCTCGACTGCCTTTCTGATGTTCTGGTCTGTTCGGAAGAGCTCGCAGTAAAGATCCATATCTTCAAACAGAGCACCCGTGCTGAGATCGTCCATGTTGCTCGACACCTCATCCGAAACTTTGGCTGCTTCTTGCCAGGCCTACCAATTAGTGCTGCCTAAAGACGAAGAAAGAAAGGACTAGGACTACCCACATCCATCAACAAGCTCACAACACCAAGAACCGGAGTGGCAATGGTGTTTTCGGGGATAACCTTGATCACTTTCTTCACGGGAGAAGCCACTGTCTTGCCTATCTTGCGTCCTGCTTTCTTAACGTCCCGGGCAAGTTTTCCCGTCCAGTTGTTGTCTTTGCCATCGTACTCGGCACGAGCCAGACTCAATTTATCAGCCACCTCTTTCCACGTATTGCAATTCCGCATGCTAAACTGCAGTTTTTCTCGGCCGGGATCCACAGCTTCCTTGTCATTCTTCAGCTGCTCAATGGCTCTGGGCCAGATCTCGTCCCAAAACTGCATATCCTGGACATCCAACGGCAGTGGCCGGGCGGAATCTTGCTGCTCTTCGGGCGCAGGAACAGCGTCCACGGCATTGGGTGCATAGACAGGCACCGTGCCTGTCGGGCCGGATGTTGCATATTGTTGGCCAACCACAGCAGCAAGCCTATGAGCCTCTGGACTGTACTGAATGCTGCTACTCGGAGCAAAGGCCAGCTGAAACTGTGGAGGTCTGTTTTCATAAAGCTCCATAGCGGGTGAGTGAAGGTGAGTCGGAGGCGAAGTATTCCAAGACATTCTTTAGGCTGGCATGAGTTTGTAGTTCCGAAATGAATCACGACCCGTACAAAATGTGCAGCTTCGATGAAATACAGCTTGAAATGAGGGCGGGGCGCAGCTGACAATCTTACTGTTGGCAGACCGGCTGCAGCAGAGTATTGTTCCGAGCACATGATAAATGTGCATTGTTCAAACGCCCCTGGTCCAATAATATGCGCCCAGTGTAAAGCAATGTACATGTACGGAGGTACATCGTATACGAAATACTTCATTCTGCCTCATGCACCTGACAAGGCAGTGATTGGCCCTTTTCTCAGGCTGACAGGATGCAACAGGTTTGGATGTGGCGAAGAAATCGGCTGATGCAACTTCCCACTGCTGCTGATATACACAGTGCAACCTATTCCTGCGGCTTGGACATGCAGGTCCTATTGGCTGCTGATTTTTACTCCGTATGCCCTGTTCACTTGAAAAGTCAAATAGGCCCCCCAGATTTGATTTCCTCTCATCACATTACCATAGCACCAAGCAACCCGAAATGTCGGACACCTCTGCCCCTGCGCTTTCTTACAAATCTTACGAGTACATGGAATATGAAGATGCCGAATCCGAAGTAGGGGGAAAGAGACGACATAAAAATTTGGCGGCAAGCGTTACTTCAGAAAGAGATCTAGGAGAGGAAGATGGCAGTGCTCCGTATTATCTCAGCGATGATGCGCGTACGGAAAGAACAGATTCCTGGCCTGGAATTCATCGTCCTGCTTCAGTCCGGTATGCTGATGAAGACATTGTGTATGCCAAGGCGCCGTTCTATTCCTCATCGCGAATGAAGCCGGCGCCCAAACCAGCAACTGTGGATTATCTGAAGATGCTTGCGGATCCGTTTCCCGAAGAATTAGTCCACACACACTGGGACACCTTCCACGAGCATATAAGCCAGCATAAGTGCGTGGCGGATCCTCTTGAAGTTCTGATTGGCGAACCTGAGCCGCGTTTGAAAGCTACGGCGCGTCGAAAAAACACAGTACGAGCGATAGAAGCGGCAAAGACTGGCAAGGTCGAGGCGAATGTGAATCACTTCCCCGAGCGTATCATTATAACTTCGAACACCATTATGGAAATTTTGTGTACTTTCAACATCTCGCCCTACAAGCAATATAAGGGCTCTGGCGTGGCGTTTCTCCGGCCATTTCGTACATTTGTGTACTACGAGAAGGAGATCAGGGAGTGGGCCGAGAGGCTCGAAGACAAATTCGCCCCCATGTTGCATTCAAAGCAGCAGGGTTCGTCTTCGGATGATCACACAGATCACACGAGAGACGACACTGAGACGCCGGCAGCAAGACTGAGTGTCGAGAATATGGAAGAGCATGATAAGGCTACAAAGGAAAATGATGCGGACACCAGTCACAACCACCGAAGAACTGTTAGATTTGAAGACACAGAGCCAGGCAGCCCTGCCAGTCACCGTGTCTTAAGCTCTCCCTCTGGCTCCTCTTACGATGGCAACTCCAACAACTCCAACATCGACCCCGACTCTGGCCCTGACGACGGTAACGAAAACTCTCACGGAGGGACAAAGTCGCCCAAGGCCCTGGTAAAACTACGCAGCCTGCTTCTGTTCATGGACACTGATTTGCGGCAACGCATTGAGTTCTTGAAGAGTCCCGAGTGCCATGAGATTTCCTTTCACGATATATGGCATTTGTTCAAGCCCGGTGATGAGGTGATAGATCAGAATGAAAAGCAGGCCTATCGGGTCACACGTGTATACATCCCCGAGCACCGGGTCGTGTCGCCTCTGCCAGAATTATTCAAAACATCCAATATGCAAGAAGAAAAAAACACTTGGCGTGGGGACAGAGAGGATGTTCATACAACCTATAGTCATGACAACAACAACAACAAAAAAGACACCAACAAGTACGCCAGACTTATAAACGACAGATGGGAGCACACGCCGAGAGCACGCATTCACTGTGTCTATATCGACTTTGACGGAGAGAAATTTGGGCCTGTCAACCACGTATTTGACATTCGGCAGTTTGAGGGCGACAAGTCGGTGACGGCCCTACCGGTCTACCCGTTCCGCTTCTCCAAAAAAGCCAATCTGAGGGAATCCCTGGTTTTACGCGGAAGGATGCTGTGGGACATTATCCGCGTCAAGCCCATGTACTATAGGGGACCGACTATGGACACCCATCACGATGTGGACAGCCAGGTGATCATTGACTTTTCCGAGGCTATTTCACGCTCGCCAATGGCAAAGTCCCAGAAGGCCCAGGTGGAGCTGGCTGACAATTCTCTATCGGAAGAAGATGCACGCGACAGGCTCAATTCTTGCGATGAAGAATGCTGCTCTAGCTTTACTGTCAACCATGACTATTTTATCGACGACATGATGTGCGAACATTTCATCTGGAAATCCATCCCCGACAACGCTTACCAGGCCCGGCCCCTTATTTTGTATCCACGCCCTCTCAAGGACATGCTGGATCCCTATAGTGAACCGACCGTGGACGAATTTGTTGTCATGACCCATCGAGCATTTGGCTTTGTTTTGCGTAACCGAAAATGGGGTGGGTGCCGCCCCAACATGGAATGTTTTTTTTTTCGCCAGACGCTAATTGTTTAGCCCAACTCGATCTGACATACCTGCGGTATGAGAAAGCCAGCGACGGTATCGATGTTTCGAATGCCTTCAAAAGTCTGGTGCTGCCGGATGGCCACAAGGACATGCTCAAGTCCCTGGTTCTCCAGCATTTCCGGGACAAGGTTGCCAGAGATCGACTGATCGCTAGAAATGAAACCGAAGACATCGAAGTAGATCTTATTCGGGGAAAGGGTATGGATTTTCTATCTTTCATTCCTTTCTTGAAATACTAATATAAAGTAGGAAGAGGACTCATTATTCTCCTCCACGGTCCTCCTGGAGTAGGAAAGACAACCACAGCAGGTATGTTTGAATTATAGAGTGCAAGACTTGTTGAAAATCACATCTGACGAGTACCAGAGGGCATCGCGGAGGAGTACAAGAGACCTCTTTTCCAGGTAACCTGTGGTAAGTCAGTCGCTCTTGGCATGGCACATACCGCCCTCTAATTCAGGTAGGCGACCTTGGGACGACGGCGCAAGAGGTGGAGAAGAACCTCGAACTGAACTTTGCCCTGGCCAGTCGCTGGAACTGCATTCTTCTCTTGGACGAAGCCGACGTCTTTCTGGCGTCACGAGAGCGCAAGGACTTCATTCGGAACGGCCTCGTGGCAGGTGAGAACACGGGGAAAGGACCGTTAGGTTTAGGCGGCTAACCAAACTAGTATTTCTGCGCGTCCTCGAATATTACACGGGCATCCTCTTCCTCACAACGAACCGCGTGGGTGACTTTGACGAGGCCTTTGCCTCCCGCATCCACATGAGCCTCTACTATCCCAAGCTGGACCTCGACAAGACGGCCAGGATTTTCCAGGTCAACCTCGACCTGATCAGGGAGCGGTACCGACTGCAGGGCCGCCAAGGCCGGCTCATCTTGGACGACGGCGCCATTGTCGAGTTTGCCAAGAAGCACTTTCTCGACAACGAGGCCGTAGAAAAGCGTGGCCTGCGCTGGAACGGCCGGCAGATCCGCAACGCCGTGCAGACAGCGCTGGCCATGGCCGAGTACGAGGCACAGGGCAACCAGTCCATGGAGGTGGAAGACAAGCTGGTCACTCTGAAGCTGAGCCACTTCCAGACCATCGAAAAGGCCTACGACAACTTTTCCGTCTACCTGGGCAACGTCTTCGGCATGGACTGGGACGAGCGGGCGGCCGAGGCTCGGACGCGCGCGGAAATTGCCGAGCGGGAAAAGAAGAGCAACCGGATGGCAGAACAGCCGAGGCAGCAACAGCAGAGCAAAAGTACCATGATGGAACGTCTCGGGTCTTTTCAAGAGCAGAACCGCCGACCGGAAGAGCGCATACCCAGCATGGCCGCACAAGGCTCTCCGGGACTGTCCTACCAAGCCCCGGTCTACGGGATGCCCGTCAATCCCGGAATTCCCATGCACTATAATGGTCAGTCTAATGGCAGCGGAGCCGTCCTAGAAGGCATGCCCTTGGGGTATGGGACGTACCAGCACGTCAATGCTCCACAGATGCCGCCGGTATCTCAACCGATGCCACAGACGCCGATACAACAGAATGTACCACTACCACAGCAATTTAGACAGCAACCTCAACCTCAACAGCTGGTCCAAGAAAACGGTCGATGGGGTATTCAGTCTCGGCGAATGTCGCCATAGCCATCACAAAGAGTCATTTAGTAGTAATAAATAAAGAGGTTGTCAGTAGAGATGAACTATTAACTATGTCATGAATTAAAGGTCAGAACAGGAAGAGTAATGTGCATTCGTAATAGTCGAGGACTGAATCTTGGTGTCAGCCGAGGTCTGTTTGCTTATGTAAGCATCAAACATCCACTTGATCTGGCACACCTTGGGATATCCAGAAGCCCTATCGGTGGCATTCCACTCTTGCCACTGCTCAAGGCAGAAACGTATTGGAAGGCAGAAATGTCCCCCTCTTTGAAAATATGTCTTTCATGCACTGTGAGGATTCTCTCGACTCTAGCCAGTCGGAGGCTGCTGAGTTTGACTGAGGTTGGCTTCTGGGCATAGACGACCGCTTGAAGACAAATCTGCCTGAATCGTCTTGCTACCGTAATAATCCCACTACAGCATTCCTCGAGTTACTCATAAAAAATGAGACAGTTTAGAGTGATAGAATATGGAATATATAGCAGAACCTGTCCTCCAGACTATGTGCTCTAGTACCGAGTCGGCAATCCTAAAAGTGGTTCGAGTCAGCCATGAACTTTCTATGCCATCTTTTATATACAACTTTTCACATACTCTCCATCCATTCAAATGCCCAGCTATGTGTTGGCCCATTTTGTCTTAAAAATAGGTTTTGCTCGTTTTTCGCATCAGTCGCGGTTGGCTTTGGTCTCGTACGTTTGCTGGTTTGTAATAAAAGAGTTTCTTGCCGAAATTGAACTCCACGCTGCCCTCGGCATCGTCGTGTGCTATGCCCGGAAATAGCTTGCGGTAGATTATTTTGCTCTTCCAGCGGGCTGTATGCAAATATCCCATGTTAAACAACAAGAAGAAGATATGGCAGGTGGCATAGAACTTACAAACAACTTGGCCGTTGAGGGTAAAAAAGTACTCTCCTTTCGGGTAGTCAATGCCGCAGCCGACGTTGTCTCCTCGTTTATAAAGTGTCTCGGAGCCAGGATTTTTCGCCGTGAATCCCGTATCTTCGTAAACGCATCCGTCATCGGAATGTAGGCCGACAGTCCGACAGTTCCAGCCGAGGTGGGCGCCCATCATATCGGTGTACTCGCCGACGAGACCGATGCTGAACGTAGGTGCATTTTCTTCTGAGTCATCTTCGTCTGTCGTATCAGGTGCAGGGCTCAACGTGACCTCGAAATACACTACATCGGCCGTTCGTGGCGCCAGCGGATGGTTCGAACACACAGCGACTTTGTCATTGCCTTTAAAAAATATTTCCTTGCATTAGCTAGTTGTATGGCTCAGGCACAGAAGGAAGAATCAGACAGAGATACATACTGGTGAACGTCACGGTCAGCCCGTCTGTGCCGATCTGCACAGCGGCATCTGGGTCTTCTAGATGGCGCATCCACAGGGGCCGCGTCACCATGGCAGATGGCCGTTCCGTCTTCTGCTTATGCAGGCCGGACGAGTCCTGCAGGCCCTTCAAGGCCATTCTAGGCGCGGCTTGGTAGACAAAATGATGGAGGCTCCAGCCGTCGGGATCTACTTCTGTCTGCCGGCCAGAAGAGAGCAAGGCCAGCTGCAACTTCTCCCATAGCTCGGGCGTGTCCATTTCCGTAGCGATGCGCAAATCCTGGAAGCCAAGACCTAGCGAGTGCAGATCTTTGGGGAGATGGTCGATGCAGGCTTTGGCTAAGATGGCGTTGCGATCGATGGCACCGTTGTCTGTCATATATCGGCCCTGGATGCCTAGCCCGAAGCCCAGCTCGAAGCCGTTTTTGCCGTCTGGTGACGAACGCTTCCATGGGCTGATGCCTTTGCTGATCAGAAACTCGGCAAACGAACCATTGACAAGATGCCCTCTCTTTATGGCCTCGAAATAAAAGTACACCACAAGCCCGTTCTCGCCCTTTTCGTTCTCGCACTGGGCCAGGCTGCTGTTCTTGTCGAGCAGGACGCAAAGACATTCTTGCTGCGTGCCCTTAATAGCCCGCCAGTAGGCAGTGGCCATGTCCTGCTTACTCCAGGGCTTGTGCTTCAAAAGTAGCTCCAAGATATCCTCACGGCCACAACCGGCGGCCAGTGTCAAGTATGATTCTTCCCCTCCGGGCTTGTCTTGGAGGCTGATACCCTCTTTGGGGAAGAGACTCTGGACAATGTCTCTGTCGATGTCTCCACGAATGGCCAGCTCGAGCGGGCTCTCGTTGTCGCCGGTTCGCTTGTTGATGTCCACGGCATGGCGGCATTGGGGGCTCAGCATCGCACGGAGGACCGCTTCCCTGTTCTTAACTAATGCAATATGAAATGGCGTCATGCAAGGCTGAACGGTGGCCTGCACATTGGGATCGGCACCATAGCGAAGCAGGACCGCCACGACGTCGTCATAGTCATATTCGACAGCGAGATGCAGGGCTGTGTACCCATCCCTGCGCTTCTGATGGTTGATCAGCCCGCCGCGCTCCAGAATGGCTTTTGTAGTTTCTGCATTGTCCATGGCGGCATGGAGCAGAGACCAGCCGTTTTCGCCAAGGACGTTCATGTCCACGTGTTTGTTTTTGTCCAGCATCTCCCGTACAAGTTTTCTTTTGCAGCGGTACACGGCGAGAAAAAGGGGCGTGTTGCCATCTTTTCCAACCACATCGACAGGTGCTCCCGCGACCACCAGGGCGAGCGCACACTCTTCCCGTCTCCGGTCCATTGCCAAATGCAAGGCCGTGACCTTTTCAGAGTCACAGGCGGCAACGTTGGCCCCACGATCAATTAGCTCGTGCACGTTGTCAATGCATCCATAGGATACTGCCACCATCAATGGTGTCCGTCCTAACGGGTCGCGGACTTCGATATCTTCTCCTCCCTCGTCCAGCAGAAACCGCAGAAGGTCAATAGAATCTGTCTTGGCAGCGCGGCACAGGAAGGTGTCGGATGTACCGTCTGTGCCGACGCCATCTTCCCAGGGAAGCACCTTTGGCACAACTCTCAAGAGGAACTTGAGAACTTCCAAGGCGGACGCATCTATGGCCATGTTGACATACAACCTCCATTTGTCTCTGTTGTTGCGGTCTTTCTTTTGAAAAAGCGTCTCGACCATACCAGTATTGTCTCCCCCAATCGCAATCGATATGGGAGAATTGTCTTCGTCGTCCACCTCGTCTGCATTGGCACCATGCTCCAGGAGCGCGACGACAGCCGGTATTTCTTCCCCGGAGACGGCCACATGCAGCGGCGTCTGCTGAAATTGATCATGTGGGTTTGCATCCATGTCGTGATCCCTATCGAACAAGATGTGTATTACATTTGCATGCTGAGCCGCCAGGTGCAGAACGGTCTGTCTCGTGGACGAGACGGCATCGATAGAAGCATGGTGATCCAACAACAACCGGACCATTTTCTCATCGCCCTGGACTGCAGCCAAATGCAGCGGCGTATAACGCTTTTCGTCGCACGCATCCACATCGAAAACGCCCTCTGTATTGTATTTCAGAAGCATCTCGGCCGCATTATGTTTTCCATTCATGACGGCTAGATGGAGTGCCGTCCGGCGTTGGTCGTCTTCAATGGTGATGTCGGCTCCGGAGTGCAGCAAGGCACGAATGACCTGACTATGTCCTTCCTTAGTCGCCAGGAAAAGGGGCTGATACGCTTCGCCGTCAGCAGAGGCGCCGTTCTGGAGCAGGTATAACACGATGGCCAGCTGGCCACAGCGTGCGGCCGTGGCGAGGAGAAAGTCGTCGCCCTCGACATGTTTCATCTTTGCATCCAAGTTGTGCAGCACATCAAGATGGCCATGCATGACGGCCAGGATCTTGGCGCTCAGGAATTCCTTTGAGTCCATATCCTTTACATAAAGCTTCAAGGCCATATCGACGAATCCATTTTCACACGCGTAATGCAGAGCTGTGTACTCATGCACATCCGTGGCAGTGTAGGCTTCGTACAGGCGGTCCTGCGCCTTGTACTCCTGCAGAATGCGCTCGACAATCTTGACGCGGCCATGCTGTGCAGCCAAGTGCAGGGGAAGTCGCTCTTCTTCGTCCTTAGCAAACAGCAGTGCCGGATCACGCTTGAGTAGCGCATCGAACAGGTCCTCACATTGTAGGACGGCATGGTGCAGCACTGTCTGACAGGCGTTGTCTGTGATGGATACAGAGACGTCCGTGGAGTCGATGAGAAGCTGTGCTGCGTCGACGCTGCTTGAGCATATTGCCACCATCAATGCCGTTCGCCCAAGACTGTCCTGGACATTGATATCCTGCCAGAGCCTGGATCCCGCCTCGTCCGTGCCGAGCAACGCTTCGAGGGCGTCTTTGCGGTTGCACGCGGCCGCTAAGTGCAGTGCCGTGGCCCCCGTGGCGTCATTGTGTGGAATCTGACGGTTATCCGCCGCAGCTGCCACTTGCTGGATAGTTTCAACTTGTCCCACGAGACCAGCGTAGTTCAAGGGCAAGAAATCTGTCGGCCAGTCCATACCCTCAGTACTCAACAGCTCTCTGATCTCGTCCGGCTTGTTCTCTGCAATAAGACGATATAAAGGATTCGACACAAGACTATTGCCCCATTGCCCGATATCGTTCTCCATACAACCGTAGCGCATGCATTTCCCGGAATCCTGCCATTTCTCGGGGCCGAGAAGAGAATCCCTGACAGCCTTTAAGTTTGGCGAGAACTCGGACAGCGTAGGATCGCCTCGCGCGGCTGGTTGTCCTGTGAAGAGGAGATATAGCAAGAGCCATTTTTGGGCCACATCTGCAGAATCAAAGAAATCGGTCACAATTTCTTCGAGGTCTTTTGGTTCGTTGTCTCGTGTGCCATGGATGTCTTTGTCTCTATCTTCACGCATGGCTGCACGGAAATGTAACGGCCAGAAACGGCACGCATAGTCGAGGAATCCCAGCGTGGGCTCCCTGTGTTGGTTGGCTGTATCCTTTGTCCACTGAGGCAATGCATGAGCGACACAGCTGTCCCATGAACAGTCGCGGAGAATCGCCTTCAAATACCTAAGGCAGTATATCGTGTGCGTCTTGTGCAAAGGCCTCACAAACTGAAACTTGGCGGCTTTGGGTCCGGTGAGAAGGTTGCGCATCACAGAGCTGAGGATGCGGGCATACTTGTTCTCGACGACGACAATCCCCCCAAGCACGCGGCGGAGGTCATTCTCCATATCGGCGCAGATGCCGTCTTGCACGTTTTTCTTGCTCATCGTCGAGCCATTGGCCTGCATGGACATGGCTACGGCTGCGGCCACTGCCAACTCTTTCACCCGCAGCTCGCGGAAGGCGAGGAGCACCCACGACAGTGCCGCATAAGCCCAGTCTTTTGTGTTAGCGGGCTGGTTGGCTTGGGCTTGTTTCATGCGTTTCATGCACAGCTCTGCCTCATTCTTCGGGCTCTCGTCCAAGACGGCATGCATCGCCACCGGCGAGCTGATGCCGAATTCCTGCAGCAGGTAGATAATGTACTCGCCCACGGCAAACGGCGGGCCTTCAAACTGTTTGGCAGCCTTGTAAATATCGCGTTCAATGTGCTTGGCCAGATGGTGGCTGATGATCCCATATTTTACGTGATGCCTAAGCAATTGCTGGGTCTTGGTCTCGATCCAGGTCTGGCGGGTTTGATCTTGCGAATCCTCGATGTTAAATGTCTGATCCTTGGGATCGGCGCCCATTTCGACCTGGAACATGCTGCTGGTGAGAAATGTGCAGGTGGCCGGCCGGCTGATGATACTCCGCAGCTGGCGCCACCAGTCCTGCACAGCGGAAGGCCACCTGTCAAAATCATACACGACCACAAGAAAGTCGATGTGGCCGGCATGGTGAAAGATCGATGACAGAAGAGTCAACAAAATCTCCTCAGACCATGCATGATGTGTGCGGAGGGCATCGATCGAATTCCGGATCGACTCAAATAACGACGGCCGCTGGGAAAGAATCTGGTGCAGCGTAGAGATCATCACGCCGTACAAATCCCGGCGGTATTTCTCTACTGAACTCGGCAGGTGTTCAACCACGACGATTGGTCTTTGTGTGCGATACGTTTGGGAGATGAGTTTGACGAGAGGCGACTTGCCCTGTGCGGCTGAGCCGATAATCTGAATAGAGCTTCCTTTGATATCTTCCCAGAGAAGCTTCTCCAGAATGACTTTATATACCTGGCGAAGATGACTGTCCTCGCCGAGAGCGTCGAGTGTGCGCTTGTCATACAGGATCCTCCGGGCCGGAGAGAGGGCCTGCAGCGTCGTCCAATACAAATCGTCGATGCCTGACAAGATAGAGCTGTCCTTCTTTTTCTGTGCCTGGATTTGTCGGGACAGCACACCCGGGGGTGCAAAATAGCTCCGTAATGTCCAAATCTCCTGCACTGCATCCGTCTTGCACTTTGCCAAGCCCATTGCATCTTGGCAGGGCCAGTATATGGTGCATTTTACCACAGACACAATGCTGCAGTGCACGTCTGGGTTTTGTCGATCTCGAGTTTCTGTTGGCTCCGATGCCTCCTCTTTCACTTCCTTTTCCTCTTCTTTTTCTTCTTTCTCTTTCTCTTTCTCTTCCTTTTCCTTTTCCTTTTCCTCTTTCTCTTCCTTTTCCTCTTCTTTTTCTTCTTTCTCTTTCTCTTTCTCTTCCTTTTCCTTTTCCTTTTCCTTTTCCTTTTCCTCTTTTTCTTTTTCTTTTTCTTTTTCTTTCTCTTGCTCTTTCTCTTTCACCTTTTCGGCTTCGTCAACAAAATCACACGTGTCGTACTTGGCAGCAAATTGGTAAAAGACCAAGGAGTGCCGGACGACGCAGTCGACCAGTCCCGAGAGCAGGTCCGATAAACGCTCTTCATACCCCATGCTTGTCGTCTTGATCATGTTGAACAACTTTTCCTCCCACACAGCATCACGAGTAGGTAACAACTGCTCGATATCGCCGCGGTTTGTTGGCAGCAGCTGTTTGGTTTTTCCATGTGGCGTGTTGAAGAAACAGATGTTGGAAATAGTGAGGGCAATGCTGTAAAATCGTGGCATCGTGTTGGCAAACACGACGGCCTGCTTCACCACAATGCCGCCAAAGCCATAGCCAGCAAGCAGAATAGAACCGCCCATCCCACAGCCCATTTCTTGTTTGTGTTTCCGTATGCGGTTGAGGAGCTTCGTGGCTTCACTTTCTACCCATGTCGAGGAAAAGGGGACGACATAGTAACTTCCGGCAGCCACGCCCTCATTTACTTGACCATGCCCACTCCCTTCTTCCCGAGAACAAAAGATACTATGCTGGTAGACTTCTGCTTCCGGCACAAGGTGAGGAATCATGTCGGCGATGGCCATGAAGCCTTTATCGGTGATGTTCGTAGGAAATCCCACTAGATATATTCTTGTCATGGTCAGTACATCCAGAGGAACATGCGGTGAAGAAACGCACTTGAACTTGTATTCCTTGCCGATATCAAACACAGGGACGCTGTCGCCAGAAGCATCTGACTGCGTTTCCGAGGCCGACATTTTGGCTAATTCGTCCAAGGTAGAGAAATGATAGAGATCTTGCGGGCAACTGCTTGCCTGATTGTTCTGTCGTGATTTCCTTCTTCCATTATTTCCCTCTCCCCTCTTCCCTCTTCCCTCTTCCCTCTCCCCTCTTTTCCTCGTTCTACCCGCCTCTCTCCCCATGCATGTGATATGCTGTACATCCTCCGCAGAGCCTCAAGTCACAGTGACATGAGTGAGCATTTCATCACAAGACAGGGCGTCAATGTGCGAAAAGGAAACAATGCAACCAGACACGGTTCATGTGCCCAATAGAGTCATTTGGCTACGAGGTGCATCAAGGAAGGCAGCGTTCTCATGCACACGAAAGGGCTAGAATGTAACTGAAAGATAGATTTGTAATTCTCTAGGCATCTCATCACGCCGCCTCCTACGCGTCTGTGCCGTCCGTGCCATCTGTTTCCTCTGCCTTGCCTGACACACCAAGCACCGTCGTGCCCACTACACCGCCATATTCACACAGCTGTACATCGTTCAAGTTCTGGCTGTCGACCTCCTTCCGCATTTTTTTTTCCAGGGTGGCTTCGAGTGTAGGGAACCGCATGTACGGCGTGCCTGGCTTAAAGATCACAGGATGATTGTGAGGCAACAGTCCTAGCAAATCTCGAAAGCCGTGAACCATATTGTGGGAAAAGTGTGCCTTGGCATCGACTTTGATGGTCCCCAAGAAGGCGTCGTTGGGCGTCGATCGGTGCAGCAGGACCACCGCACGCAGATCGGGCACGAGACCAGTAGCTGTGGTCGAATTCTCCGTAAGCGTTAGAGATATCGCGTTTTTCTTGCCCCATTCGTGCGCAGGCCTGTTCGTTATGATGCTGCCGGTCAGAGTTGCACGGTCTGCCTTGTGCACGTTACGGGTGCTTTCCCACTTCCAGCCTACATGAGCGCCAGCCTGCGTCCCTGCGAGACCGGTGGTCGCTTGGATGCCTGTCTCGAAACCCTGCATTGCCGTGATACCAATGTCCGTTGTTTCACCTAGCGTGTAGTCACCGTTGGGCCACAGCGCCACGACGACGGGGTCTTTGTTCTTCCGCTTCTGAGCATCCTGGAAGGTGACCGTGATAGTGGCTTGCCTGAAACGACGGCGCTTGTCCAAACCGCGGAAGCGGAAGCCGAACACAATCATGGTGGCATAATCCTGGCCTTCTTTCTGTTGGCCGTGCACAACACGGTCGATGCGCGCCTGGAGCAGCAGGCCTCGGCAGATCTCGTCTACCGCATCCGCATGCTGGTCCTCTTCGCCATTGTTCTTGCGGTGGAACTCACGTCCGGCATCTTTCGTGTTGAGCTGTATTTCGCGAGTAAAGTCGTCCATAATAGCTTTTTGGTGCAAAGGAGGGGAAGGTTCTCTTGCGGTATATGAGTTATAGGAACACATGAGGCCAGGAGGAGGGGTGGGATCATCCTTTATACTCCGTCCTTTCTATCACTTGCCTTTCGATATGTACCCAGTACTTGCATTCTGCACATTCGATGTCACCTTTCTCCTCCGAGTTACCCCCGTGAAGCTCGCCATTACAAATAGAGGCGAGATAAACATGCCAGACAATGAAAGAAACCAATAAATATGATATTACTGGTCTCACTGTTTTGACTTTCATTCACATTCTCTACATCTCACTTCTCCCAAAAGGTTCCCAACATGCTCATTGAAGAGAACAACCCAAAAGCCGTTGCCACAAGGGTGGTTACTGACTACCGCCCGGCCGAGAACAACAACAAAATCTCGATTGAGCCCGAAGATGACTTTTCTATTGAAGATAACTGGGAAGACATTATAAGGAAATGGAGACGGAACCCGGAGGTTTTCATTATGGAAGAATATGACCACACGCTATTCACAAAGAAATTAACCTCTGGAGAAACCCTAATTCACAGTATTATGGACGTCGTTAAAAAAGAACGGCAATTCAGAAGCAGCCTCGCGAGTGAAGGTCCAAGTGCGACAAAGAATAGCTGGAATCGATGGAGAGAAAGTCCAGTCAAGGCGGAGGACTTTGTCGAGCTGCTTGTGGTTCTGAAGCCGAATTTCTTTGTCGACACAAACACAAGCAAGAAGGAGATTCCAATCATCAGCGCCACCATGAATCGGATTTCCATTCTTTCTAGAATCCTGAAGCTACTCATCCCGGACCGGGTCCAAAAGTTGATCCAACAAAAGTGCAAACCAGGCCATCAAGTATGCCCGCTGCAGCAGGTGGCCAAAGCCCTTAGGGAGATGTGTCGGAAAAAAGACCCAGTGATGAACGGAGAGACAGGGCACGAAGACGTCAAGAAGACGGCGTGTTTACACGACACCATCGACACAAACGTTCTGGTGGAGAAAGCCAAAAAGATCGAGGCGTGCCTCAACGGATTCTTCCAAGACAGATCACACCAGAAAAGATTCTTCGAGGCACTCCTGGTCGAACGCAACTTCGACCCAAGAGCAGACAAGACACAAAGTCAATGTATCCAGAACGACGACTTCAAGAGAATTCTCAAGTTCCTTTCGCCCGAAGCATTTGCATCGTTGTTGGACAGCGGTTATGTTCCCTTACATCAGGCCGTCCGGCTCTATAGAAAGGGCAATCTCGACTATGCGTTGCTCCTGGATGTCATCCACTGTCTTGTCGACCACTGTCCCAGCTCTATCTTTTTCAAATCGAACGAGAAGAATGCGTATCGGCTGTTGCACGAGATTGCCTCACTGCCGTCCAATTCCAAAGAGAACACCGATTCGCGAACCCAAGCCACAGAGTTTCTGAAAAGAGCCTATATCGTATCGTCTCCTAAAGCTAGAGATGGGAAAACATCGACAGAAATCAAGGCCGAGTCTCTGTATTGGGACCCAAAAGATGGTAAGGTCTGGTTCAGGCGAAAAAGAAAAAAAAGCTGACCAGCAGCCCGTCAATTTCATCTTAATTTTATGGGCAAAACCGGCATTCTCGATAAGAAGTATATTGAGTCGCTCGACGAATGGCCCAGGGAAGGGTTTGAGACCGCGCTTGAATTTGTCAATCTTCCGGTCTGGAAGACGCATGGCGCACGTGAGTCGCTCCCTCAGAACTCGGCGGAACTGAATGGGGCCAGTGATTCGCCTGAGTCTGGCCCTTACGATGTCCTCTTCAACCGTCTTTGGAACGAAGGCGTAAAAAAAATATTTTCCATCAAGGTCATCGACGATGGTCCAATTCCGCACACCAATGCTGCTTTGAAGCGAGCCTTTTGCTACAATTCCGGCAAGGGCTTTGATGTGGAGGTGTGGGATTGGAAAAAATATGACCTTTGTGTCGAGGTTATTGCCGAGGTTGCGCCGTTTGCACATACAATTCATCTCTATTCACGGGGAAACATAGCTGTCCTTCGCGGCTGGGCAAACAGTCCAGGGTTGAAGAACATGAAAAACGTACGTTTTTCCTCTCTTTATTACCTCTTATCCTCTGCTAACATAATATACACAGCTGAAAACTGTTAACGTCACTGTGGACCCTGAAGTGTGTCTCGCTTTCCCCAGTGTTTCATGTCAGAAGTTGTCTCTTAACAAGATCCCTAGAATTCGGATGACGAAGATGACTGCAATGGTTACAAAAATTCCTTTCAAACCACATTTTCCCAAAACTGCTACAGGCAGGGCGTTACCGTCAAAATGGAAGTCAGCAAGTTCAAACACAAAGAGGTCCCCATCACGATAGAAAATACACAAATCGAGGAACCGTATGGCATATGGCAGCATTGAACATCCAAGTTTTTGTCTTATGACTAACTCTTTTTACAGTCCTACTCCAAATCAATGGCTCAAAGACCTGGGCAGTTTTCAGAGATTTATTCGAGATCTTTCGCCCGACGAAAACGCGCCAGATGTTAAGATCGCCGTGCTAGATGACGGTTTCAGCCGGTCCGAGCTTGATAAAATTGAAAGAGGCTCGTCGTTCCGTGCTGACCACGTCGATTTCTTCATTGGTCCATGTCATCATGGTACGGCTATGTTGCAGTGCATAGGTAGCGTTTGTCCCATGGCCAAGTTTTACGTAGCACGACTAGACGATTCGAGGAAATCCGACAACCAGAAATTCACAGTGGCCTCGTGTTATAAGGTATCAATTTGTTTTGTCTACATCCCCCCTCCTTACTGCAGACTTAACCGCTTACACTGTAGGCCTTGAAATGGGCTATTGCCATGGAGGTAGATATCGTCTCCATGAGTTGGACATTTCTGGAATCGGCAACAGACGAGTTTCAAAAACAATTTACGGATTTGATTGAAGAAAACAAAGACAAGATCCTGTTTTTTGGCTCGTTGCCAAACTCTGCCACTGACGGGAATTTGGGTAATATGTTGCCAGTCGGTCATGAAAATGTTATCAAGATCGCAGCTTCTGGCATGTCTCACAACACAATTGAACCAGACTTTCGGCTACCGGGTGACAATCAAATAATCGACAAATTGGAAACATGCAACTCATTTGCAACAGCATATGCATCTGGCCTGGCGGGTCTAATATTATATAGCATTCGATTGAATAGTGTGATACAATGTCACATTAGCAACGTCAAGCGTGCCCACGAAGCGCTCTGTTATTCAAAAATGCGCGATATATTCAACCGGCTCTGCAAGAACAAAGCCAGCGATATGGTCGAGAAAGGCGCGTTTGTACGACCGTATCTCTGTTTTGGAACTGAGTTTCCAACATCAGACAAAGATAAGAAAACGGAGTTGTCCAAAATCGTTGATAAAATCTTGGAAACTTGACAGTGATGATAGATTAGCAGAATCCAAAGAAGTCTCGACCAGCTAGCAGCTATATAGTGTTAAAAACGAGCACAGATATTTTGAGTTACTTGATCCAATTTAACCGATTCTCGGTCGTGATACTTTCTAGGATCCCGCTGCCTACCAGTCCTCCCCATCACTCGTTCAACCTGCCAGAAGCCCTGTACAGCAGATACAGACACGTGCCGTTCCCTATCCACCACGTAATCCCCCGGAGTTGACTCCACCGTGGATGGTCCACCAGAATGTACACCAGCCCATAGGCCACCCGCGCCACCGAGTACACGAGGCCGGCCCGGTTCACCACGGCCCGGTCGACGCCGGCAAAAGTGGCAAAGCCCATGGCCGTGGCAAACAAGGCAAAGTTCTCCACGGCGTTGGCGTGTGCCGATTCGTTGCGCTGCAGCATTTCGAGCTGCCAGCGCTGGATCCGGCCTGCCTGGACCGCTTCCTCGCCGTACTTGGCGAGATCGTAGCGCGGCGAGACATTGTGGTCGAGACCCCAGATCTGCTTGAGCGTGCGCGACGAGAGGAGGCCGTAGGCAAAGATGAACTGGAAGCAGAGGTAGGCGGGGGCGCGGTTGGGCAGCGCGGCCGCCGTGGCCGCCGTGGCTGATGCAACGCCAAGACCGAGGCCGGCAGCAGTAGCAGCGGCAGACATGTTGAGCAGAAGGACGAAGGACGAAAACGGAGGTGATGTGAGCTGACAGAATTCAAAATTCATGCAGTAAGACAACCCGGAAGGATCCGGCGACTTAACGATTGCTGACTCAGCAGACGACGGTCTTAGGCGGCAAAGACCTGCCTCAGCAAGTGCCGCCACGGTATCCTATCGAGAGTATCTTCAAAAGGGCCTCCCTACGAGAGAGTCCGCGTTCCGTCGTTCGGTTCTTAGACATCGCATCAAGCACATCATCACTGAATTTGTACCTGTACTGGTTTATGGGGTTCCATAAATAAAGAAGCAAATGGAGCCAATCAGACAACGCCAATTCTAGTTGTGTACAACGACGGAATATTCCGTTTCACTGTTCCTACAGAATAATACAGTACTCCGTACAACCGAGAAGAACCTCTTATAAACAGAGTACTCTATACACCCTATATCTTCATAACAGCCTTATACGCTTCGAATCGGAATCTCCGTTCTTCAATACTCACGTATTATCATGATTATATAATCAACAACATCTCGTCGTCACCGTCATACGCATCGCCCGTTGGCAAAAACATTTTCCATTTTCGGTTGGCAGAATCTCGAGCCGACATACCAAAAAAAAAAAAAAAAGAAGAGAAAAGACCCCTTGCTCTCGTACCGCCGCTGTGCGATACCGGCTCAGGGCCATGCGTAACAAAGGAAAGTGTGGCCAGGGGGCCGTCCGTACGAACTCGTAATGCACAGGAATAACGCATCCCAGAAACTCCTCGCTGCCAAACAGAACACAAAATCAAGCCTGCTTCCGTTCCGTTTTCCGTCCTTCTGCTTGTCACCTCACCTTGGACTGACTCCTCTCCTCGTCTCGTCTCCTCCTCATCTCTTCTCCTCCTCATCTCTCCTCTCTCCACTCTCCTCTCTCTCCTCTCTCCTCACTCCTCTCTCTCCACTAATCCACGTCCTCAATTGAAATATTGAGCGTGTGCGGCCCCCCCTCCGCATCCGGCGCCGCCGTCGCCGCCCCGCCCCCACTGGGCGTCACCGTCACCTTGGGCGTGTCTGTGGGGACGCCGCCCGTCTCGTGGTCTTCCTCGTCGTGGTCCTGGCCGGCCGCGCTCGCGCCTCGAGCCAGGGCCGACCGCAGCGGCGTCGCCTTGCCTTCGAGGCCGGCACTCTCGGCCGACGGCTCCAGCGTCCCCATGTTGTCCGAGGACGAATGCACGACAATGCTGTCGTGGCTGCTGGCCCGCATCATCTCGATGCCCAACTTGGACGACGGCAGCACCGACTTGCTACGGAAGTGCTGCTGCCGCGATGCCTGTCGGCCCGGACTCAACCCCAACATGCCGCTGCTACTACCACTGCCACTGCCGCCGCCATTGCCACCGCCACCGCCACTGCTGCTGCCCGCTCCCACCCCCAGCCCGAGCCCGAGCTCGTCGTCTTCGTCATCGGCCGAGTCCACACTGCCGTCGTGCCGCCGCTTCTCGATCGCCTCCCGCTTCGCCCGCAACTTCTCTAGCGACCGCTGTGTCGTCAGCCCCGGTGGTGGTGGCGGTGGTGCATGTGTCGGTACATGTGTCGGTACATGTGCCGGCACATGCGCCGACACATGCACCGGTCCGTGTACCGGCGTGTGTACTGGCGTGTGCACCGGCGTGTGCACCGGTGTGTGTACTGGCGTATGTACCGGACCGTGTACCAGACCGTGTAGCGATCCGTGCACCGTCAGCGGGGCGTGGTGCGAGGCGTCTCTGTCGGCGGCCGCTATCGTCGTCGTCGTCGGCGTCGTCGTCGATAGTGGCTGCAGCCGTGTCGGATCACTGGAACTCAGCACAGCCTCTTCATGCGAAATGCCCAGACCCCCGCCCTCCTCCCAGTCGCCTGTCGCCTTGCGTCCAAGCACAACTGGAAGATCGTCGGTGCTCACCGATTCAGAGTCTCCAAACAGACTCGAGCTGATCGAGTCGCCGCGGCTGGACCCTCGGAAACTGCTGCCGGTGCGCGTGGCAAAAATCGACGAGCCCGACGTCGGACTATCCTCCATGCGTCCGCTCTCTTGTCGCAGGCTCGACGGGATGGGGCGGCCGAGGGACAGCGACAGCGGTGTCGGCGGGCTCTGGCTCTGGCTGGACGGCGACTTCCAGTGGCACAGGTTGCTAAGCACCTCGGTCAGTTTCGACGAGCTGATGGGCTTCTCAATCAGCGAGTCAAAGTGCTGGCGGGCCTGCAGCTCCTTGAGGTACGCCGTGATGGCCACGATCGGCGTGTGCGCATTCGTGTTGGTCGTGTCCCGAATCATGCGCGCCACGTCGGCGCCGCTGATCTGTGGCAGCTTGTACTCCATGAAGATAATGTCAAACTTGATGTCGCTCATGGCGTATCGCACCGCCTCCGGACCGCTCGACGCCGAGATCGTTCGGCACCGCAGCTTCTCCAGCAGCTTCTCCATCACCATCCGCGACACCGGATGGTCCTCGCAGATCAGCACGTCCAGCGGCCGGAACACCGGCCCGCTGTCCAGCGCAATCTGCGACATGCGCCGTGAGCTCTGCCGCCGACGCTGCACCCGCAGCAGCAGCGCGTTGGCCTTGTCGCCCTCGTTGTCCGAGGAGGAGGGGGACATGTCAAACACTTGGCTGCGCCGGTTGCGGTGGCTGAGAATGTCCGGCGCAATCGGACTGCCTTCTTGCGAGCCCACCGTCAGCGAGCGTGAGCGGCTGACCGGGTTCGGCGTCTGCCGGCCCACCGTCGCCGACTTTTGCTGCGGTGACAACGGCAGCGATGGCAGCGGCGGGAAGGCACCACGGCCCTTGACGGGCGACGCGGCGGCCGACGAAGATGTTGTCGCCGCCTTCTGCAGATTCAGCGGCACCCGCGGCACTTCGAAGGTGCCCGTCGACTGCAGAGAGCCGCTCGTGCTCGACTGTTGCAGCAGACTCGGCGCATTCGTGTTGGAACTCTTGCGTCGGCTGTCGGGCGCCGCATGGAACGACACCAACAGCGGTGACGACGGCTGCGACGCTCGGCTCGGTGACGAGTTCGCTTGGCTGATGCCCGACGGCGACTGTGGCCGCTGAGAAGCCTTGGCATTCGACATCGTCCTCTGCACTTGCTGGTTGGGCGGTGGCGCCGAAAGAATCGGGCTTCCCTCGAGCGCCGGACCCGGTGAACCCATCACGTTGGGTCCGCCCGGGCTCAGCGCCGCCGGCTGCTGCTTGTTCTGCGTGGCCAGCGCTTCGGCGCGCAGCTTCTGGATCACATCCTTGTTGGCCTTCTCCAGCACCGGCAGGTTCTTGAACGAAAAGCTGCCAAAGTCGTCTGTCACCACCGGCTCGCTCAGACGGCGGCTCTTCAGGTCCCGCACGTGTGGCGGAATGTGCAGCGGCATCAGGCCACGCTTCATCGAGTTGGCCTGCGACCGCACGCGTGACAACGCGTCGTGCGGCCGGTCGGCATAGTCGCTGTTCACGGCCCCCGAAGACTGCGACAGGTCTTCCACCTCTTCCGTAAACGACTGCAGCGTCGCGCCTCGCGAGTCAAAGTACTCTGTGTCTTCTGGGTTCTCCAGCTGCGGCACAAACTGCGCCTCGTCCTGCAAGAGCGTGTCCCAGTTGACATCCTTGAACCACGAATGGCTGCGAATCTCCTCGCCACCCGATGCGTGCTTCTCGTCGCGGTTCGCCCCCAGACGGTCACGCGGGTCCATGCAGAGCAGCTTGTTGATCAGGTCCTTGGCCTCTGGCGACACCTCGTCCTCCATATCCTCCGGCCAGTGAATCCGGCGCGCCAGAATGTTCTCAAACACCTGCTCCGCCTCGCCGGCATGGAAGGGCGGGATCCCATACAGCAGCTCGAACATGATGCATCCCACCGACCACCAATCGCTCGTCTCATCTTGCGGCTCGCCTCGGATGGTCTCGGGCGCCAGATAGTCCGGAGTACCGACGAACCGACGCGTCGTGTCCTCCGGATCGAATAGAGCCCAGTTCGGCGGCGGCATGCTCGTCTGTGGCGGTGTTCCTTTCCCGCCGCTCTGGTCCATGCTGTAGCTTCCATGCATGGCCAGGGGCTGCAGAGCCGGCATGTCGATCGAGCCGAACCCCTCGGCCTCGCTCCCCTCGCCCGGCGGCGACTGGATGGCGGAAGACAGCGACGATGTGGACACGTCATTCAGTGACAGATTAGTAATCATATGGCTCAGGGTCTCGCTGCCGCCACTGTCGCTGCGCTGCCCAGACACCCGCCGCGGCTCCTGCGTGACGCTGTTCAGGTTGAAGTAGGACGGCTGGCCCAGGCTGCCGGCGGCGTCGTTGGGCGTCATCTGAGGCGTGCCGCCGGGCGAGTGCGCGTTGACGCCGTGCAGGTCCAGGGACGTCGACCGCGACGAGGTCATGGACGCCGCCCGCGCAAAGGGGCCTTGCTTCAACAGATCCGGCGCCGGTTCGTTGGTCGCGCTGTTCAGGGCACGCTTTTGCCGGCCAACCAGACCCATGCGCGACAGGCCAAAGTCGGTCAGCTTCAGGTGCCCCTTCTGGTCGATCAGAAGATTGTCGGGCTTCAGATCGCGGTGCACAATGCCACGACTGTGCAAATGTTCCACGCCCAGAACCACCTCGCCCAGGTACTTCTTCACCCAGTCTTCCGGAAGACAGCCGAGCACCTTGATGAGGGACGAGCAGTCGCCGCCGTTGAGGTACTCCATGACCAGGTACAGATAGTCCTTGCTCGAAAAAGTCCAGTACAGCTTGGCCACGAAGTCGCTCTCGCCCTGCCACATCATGATGGCCCGCTCGGCCTTGACGTTGGTGACCTGGTTCTTGGCCACCATGTCTGCCTTCTTCAGGACTTTGATGGCAAAGTACTCGCCCGTCGACTTCTTCTTGGACAGGTACACACTACCAAAAGCGCCCTTGCTGATCGGCTTGATCACCTCGAAATCCTTGATCGATGGAGGAACAGCACGGGCCATGGGAGCGGCACCGGCAGCAGCCGCGAGTCTCGGTGAGGGTGGCGGCCGGGTGGGGAAATCACCCGCGGCAGACAGGGATATGGAGGACTGCCGGCGGTGGTGGTGCAGATGGTGATGCGGCTGCTGGAGCTGGTGCTGCCCGGTGAGGTAGGGTGAGCCAAATTCGCTGCTGGGTAGCATTGGCGACGCCTCCGGAGACGCAAGGCCCTCTGCCGGATAGGGCAGGTTGCGAGGCTTGGATATGCGCAGCGGAGAAGACGGCGGCTGCATGGCATTGCGAGACGGCGATTCCTGGCGGTGAGGAGATACGGCACCGGGCAGGATGAGGCTCCGGCGGTTGTGCTGCCTCGAGCTGGCCTGGCGGCGGAGGTCACCAAATTCAGAAATGGGCGATTCAGTGCGTGCAGGCGGCCTCGGCGCAACCGAGGACGAGCGGATGCTGCAGTCACTATCACCAGCATCACTCTCAAAGAACACAGAGCCGCGCCGCGAGTCCCGCGGGGCCGAGATGCCGAGGGCACCACGGACGGACTTGGGCGTCGGGCACTCCATGGGGCTCACGGATTTCAGAGAGCCGGCAATGGACGGCTCGGCGGCCAGATCGCCCACCGTGGACGAGGCGGCCGTCGAGGAGTCGAGGGCGGGCGAGAACTGGTGGGTCTCGGGCTCGTCGCTGATTTTGGCCTTTTCGAGGGCCATGGCCAGCGTGGACGGGGCGTCAAAGGAGCCGGAAAAGATGCCTTCTTCGTTGTTGGCAACGGTAGAGTGGTGCTCATACTCTTCGTCGGCATCGACCTCGCCGCCTGACTCGGTGGAGTCACTCAGACTGCCGGCGGCAATCTTGGCGGCCTTGCGCAGCGCATCATCGATGCAGTCTTGAACGATCACGGCAAACTCTATGCGAATACGTTCCGCATACTCGATGACGCGGCGGTGACGAAGCACAGCCTCGACCTTGGCCTTGGCCACCTTCTCGGAATCGGCACAGAGCACAGCCAGGCCCTGCTCCTGCTCGAGGGTGTTGGAGCTGGGCGACTGCCACTGGGCGACCTGGGAGATGCGGGACTCGGACTGGGGTGACTGGGTGCGTAGCTCGCCGGGGTTTTGGGCAGACGAGTCCTTGATGGCGGGCGTGCTGATCTCCATAGCGGTATCACAGAGATCGAGCAGCAGCTCGACGATCCTTGCTTGGGGTCTGCGGATGGCAAAGGAGCGGGCGCGGGCGTGGCCGATGCTAGACGAGGCCTCTCGGGAACGGCCAGCGGCGGGTGACGGAGAGGAGGCGACGGAAGAGGAGGAGTTGGACGAGGGCGGCGGCCCAATGGGCAGGCCCTTGTACTCCGCTGGCGGCATGGGCGACGCATCGCCGGCCAGCGAGCGGCTCTTCCTTGCCTCGAGGGCATCGAGGACCTTGACGATAGCATGGCGGTGTTCGGTCAGGCTCTCCTGGGCCATCTGGACCTCCATCTCGGCCGTGTGCTCCTGCAGACACAAGTCGGTGTGTTTCTCGAACCACCACGGAGAGATCTTGCGCTCGCATATTCGGCAGAGGACGGACGGAGGAGCAGGCAGGTTGCTGGGATCCTCGACGCCGGACTCGGCGAGTTGTGTGAGGTAGCTGGCGAGGATTTCGGCGCCGGAGCCCAGGGAGTCGACGATAAGCCGGGGCAGATCGATCTTGATCTCGCGTGGAGCCATCCAAGGACGAATCATCCACATGGTCTAGTTGCGTCAGAACAGAGGCCAGAAGACAGAAGGCAGAAGACGGAAAACAGAAAGTAGGGGAGAACATACATGACTTTCTCCGCCCGAAGCAGTGTCGTAGACCATAATGCCTTGGGCCTCGAGGTCGATAATGTTGGAGGAGCCAGCGGCTTCGGGATCTTCGGGCCGGTCGTGGGGGAGCAGTTTTGACTGGGGGCCCAGGTTCATGGCAAAACGGACGATTTGGCTGCGGGAGTCGTCCTTGGTCATGGAGCCCATGGTATCGGCAAAGGTGGTCTTGTTCTCGCTGACGATGAGGTCTGTGATATGGGTGCCCTGGACGGTATCGGGGTCGGTGCCCAGGACCTCGAGCCAGGAGGGGCCGACCCAACGGATGGTGCCGTCGAGGTTGAGGTCCATGATGACGTTGAGGGTCTGCTCGGCGGCCTCGCGCAGATCGTCCCGCTCCTCGCGGATGTTCTCGCTGAGGGAGCGCTGCATTTCAGTAGCACCGCCGGGCCGCAGGGAGGAGACGGAAGGCGGGGCAAGCCTGTTGGGGGACTTTTGCTGCTCCATGGTGGCATGGAGACGAGAGCATCGGATGGAGGAAAGACGCAGTGTCCGTTGTCAGGTCCAGGAGTAGAGTGGGAGTGGGAGAGGTCGAGAGGTCGAGAGGTCGAGAGGTCGAGAGAGTGATCGAAGAAGGATCAAGGTCAAGGAGTCGTTGTCGTTGTCGTGTCGTTTTCGTTTGACCGTCAAAGCCCGTGATCTCGCAGTGGTTCTTTTTCACGCACACAACGAGTCGGGCTGGGGTGTCGAGTGAACCGGCCCTGGCATGGATTTGGCTTGACGCCAAAAGCTAGAACCCGGCGAGAGACGAAGACATGTCGAGAATTCCTGGAAGCTGTTGGGGTCCCAGACGTTTCTCTTTGCACTTTGCTCTTCTCTTGTCTCTTCTTTTTTTCGCTGGTCGTTGTCTGCGGCGACGCAGTGGCCAATGGGGTTTGAGTGGGACGAGGCGGAAACGAGAGGGGCGTTGCGAGAGAGAGGGTTCAGAAGACCAGGACGTCGGGGCGTCAGGGCGTCAAGACGTCAAGAGTCGTAGAAACCGCAGAAACCACAGAAACAAACGGCTGACGGGGACCAGCACCGGCTATGGCTGCATAGGGGAACGACTCCCTTCTCCGGTGGCCGCGGAACGCGGGACACGACAGCGCAACGCTAGTGTGAACAGCCACTGGGGGAACGGGTGGTGACAAAGGACGCAATTGAGGGGGTTGTCGGCGGCGGAAGACAGGGGGAGGTGTTGTGTCTGGCAGCGGCAGCGCTGGGTCGCTGGATCTCTGGTCTGGTCTGGTTTGAAGTTTTTTGGGTTTGGCAGTGTGGCCTTCTGGTCTTGGGGGCTCCAGGCGAAACGTGGCAGGCGAGAAGACACGACAGAAGGGGAAAGTGCGAGTCTGATGGGACGCGAGGAAGAAGCGGCAGAATTAAATTGGGGACGTTTTTGGAAGAAACGATCTTTTTTTATTTTTATGTTCTTGGGCGGAAACGATGACAAACGAGAGCCAATGGCCGCTGCAGAAGACGGGCCTGCAGTGAAGCCCCAGGAGATGGAATTGTGGGGCAGCCCCTGTCGTCGCTACGGAGTTAAGAGACTGCTGTAGCTGTACGAGTACAGAGTACAGACCTGCTGTATCTTAGCAGGTTTACAGGCTTCAGGTGGGGTCCATATCAACGGTTCTATGCACAGGGAATCTCGGAATGCGTCCGGTCGATTGGCCAGACAGTACGGAGTACCTTGTTTGTTTATTTCTGTATTTATGATATTTATTGACAAGCAACGACGCTGTTCACGTACTGCTCGTCATTTCCCCTACCCTGCTCGCCTCTTCACCCGCGCCTCACCTTCTGCTCGCATCGCTCAGGCGGCGCCAAGTGCCCCCAGGCGGGGGTGTCCGATGACCAAATGACCAATTACAGGGGCTCTAGCAGGCCTGCACGCTACGAGACCTCCGGTGACTTGCCCCGTAGGCCAGTAGGGTGTCGTCCAACTGGCGGTGTTGGCGTGAGTCAGCCAGCATAGCGTGACTTTGCGGGCCAGTGATCCATCGGGAAGGCGCGCGGAGGAGAAGTCGATCGTCGAGCACGAGACGGCGTTGGGGGGATTTTCGTATGGCGCCCGATACAAGTATCGACAAGTACTCAGACTTGATGGAAACGAGTAACGCGAACTACGACTCAAGAACTACGACGCCAGACGTCTCGTCACTTGTCATCCCGGCAGAGCGCAATCGGTTAGCCAGACCGGGTGAAAGAATAAAAATAAATCTGTTTTCTTCTTATTTTTTTTACTCTTTTTTTTTCTCTTTTTTTCCTTTCTTTTAATCCACTCTCCAAACGATTGGCTGACGGGCAGCCGAGCCCAGACACACAACAGAACCACCCTCGCATGACCACCCTGCCACCCTGCAGTTGCACCGCAACACCCACACAAGACGGCCAGCTGCGCTGAGGGTGCTGGGCAAGACGCTGGAACGGCTACCAGCGGCGAATGGGATCGTCCCCGGCACGAGACCAAAGCCCCTTTGAGCACCGCCTTTCTTCCTCCGTTCCAGTGCGCTTGCATTAGTCTGCGCTCCTCTCGCTGCTCGTCCTGCCGTTGGCTGCACTGGCACTGGCACTGGCACTGCACTGTTGCTACCACCTGCGACAACTCGTCGCTCCCACCCACCACTCGTGGAAGCAGTGGAATCCCATCGAAGGAGAGTCAACAAACATGGCCGACGAGGATATCAACAGAGAACGAGTCCGGCGTCTCAACCTCCGTCCTCCGTACGAGTACACTCCGTACACTCCGTACACTCCGTACTCCGTACACGCCGTACGTACTTGTACACGTACTCTGTGCCGTACTTTGTGAGTATCCCACGACGTAATGCCGCAGTCTCCACCACGACAGGATGTGCCCCATCAGAACCCATGCAGCCAACGGGTCTCTGCACCGCACACAACCAATGGCCGCGCCCTGCTTGGATCAGACGGCTGAAGTCTCGTCCAAGCTGCCTTCCACCGGCCGCGTTCTCGTGGGTTCTCGTGGGTGCGCGCGTTGTTTCACGATGGAGACAGCCCACGATGCCAGAGGATGGCCTGCTCACCACCCAAGCGACAGCGCCCATGTGACACCGTCCCGGTCGTCGTGTCGTGTCGTGTCGTCGTGTCCTGTCCTGTCCTGTCGTCCATGTACGGAGTACGGAGTACGGATTCTCCGTGCTCGTACTCGTCTCTCGGCTCCTGCACGGCAAAACGGCTGGTCAGCGGCAGCCTCTGCTGGATGTTGCCCTGTTCCATCGTACGAGGGGTGAAGTCTAAACACCACACTAGCCGGAACAAGAATGTTCTTTTCGTCTTCTGCCAAGTCCGTAGCACGGCTGTTGTCTCTGACGAGAACGTCTAGACTGCCCTGCTCAGCCTAAATGCCAGACAAAGGCGGTCAGCTGGCCGGAAGCCCACGAACCTATCTTACCCCAGACCCCAATGCGGGGGAACCGCCAGCGGGGAGGCGTTGGCAGGAGGGAGGCCAGGAGGCCAGCAAGAAGACGCCAGGGCACACCTGCAGGCGAGCATGTTCTGCTTCTCTTCCTTCCTTGCTTCGTTCCCGCTTCCAGCATGGTGGCCTGCTCTCCAAAAAAAAAAAAAGTGCCTCCCTCCATGTCTTCCCCTCTCGGTCGTCGATCCGTTCGTCGGCCGGTCGGCCTGCGCTCTAGAACGCCTCATGGCCTAGCCGGACGGCCTTGGTCTTCTGCTGGGCTGCTGAGCTGCTGCTCTATTGGCCTGGCCTCGTGATGCACTATCGACCCCCTCCTTTCTACAGACTACTGCGAGCTCCGGATCTGCGTGCCATCTGCTCCGCCCTGCCGCGATCGGCTCGATCGGTGGCGTTGTCTCGGTTGGTAGTGGCGTACGAGTATCTGCTCGTACTCATACTTGCGGGATGGCGGGAGAAGCAGGAGCCCGGCATGTAGACGGTAGGCACGAGGCCTGTAGACAGACAGGAGGATTCCGTCGTGGACAGTCGTAGACAGTCAGACAGTCGTAGCGTGGACGCACTGGCATCGTGGAGCGTCCTGCGTCTTCGTGCGCATCTGTCATCCGCCGGTGCATGGCATTGCCTGGCACGTTTCAGCGTCTCGGCCAATCCAGGCCGGCCAACCTGCCTCGTCTTCGTCGCCGTCCTACCTGTGTCGCCGCCTTCGCCATGCCGTGCCACCGCCAGCCATGAACTCTAAACAGAGAGGCAGCCAGTGGTGCCATTCAGCCCTCCCCTGGCCTTCTCTGACGGAGGAATCGTTTCAACCGCTTCCCCTGGTCAGCTCATTGTGCAGATGGGCGCCAACCACTCACTCGTCCGTCGGCAGGTTTCCGTCCTTTGCGTCATACTATATAGTATGTTTTTCGTGTATTTTTTTTTAATTCGTCTTTTATCCGTCTCCGTCTTCGTCTTTGTCTTTTTTCCTTTTCGTCGGCTTCCCAGAGTCGATCACGCACGCGGGTACACTTTCCTCCGTGCTCGTACGTGTTTCTGCTTGCGCCATCGGCTTCCCAACACTGTCCCAACCACTGTCACGGCAGGGCGGGTCGTCCTCAACAACAGGCGGCACGTTTCGCGACGACAGACGGGCAGCGGTTGCGCGATCTGTCCAACCGAGGATGACACCCAGCGCTGCGGGATCTTGGCAACGGCAGTGAAAGAAAGGGAGCCAGGGACGCGCGCCCGTCATGTACGATGCGATCAACCACGCACAGGGTAGAAAGGCCGTCGAACGCGGTCCAGGCCGCGGTGGAGGGGCCGTGGACAAAGTGCCGGCAGGCAAGGGAAGAGGTCGCCGAGGAAGCGCCCATGCGTCGAGGACCGAAAGCCCGAGACGCATCTACCGATATCGAACGGCTCATGAGCCAGTCAGCACAGCACGGGATCCCACCCTGAAGGGCAGCGGCCCAGACCGGTGGCAAGAAAGACGACTGTTGTGCGAGGACGTGTGGCTGCCCTCGGGGGCCGTTTACCGAGCAGCAGCCTGCCGACGACGTTTGCGAAAGCGAGACCATACGAGTGCACCCCGTACGGAGTATTAGTCTCCTCGTAGGATTGCGCCCCCTGTCTGCTGCAACCCACGGGCAGACCCTGGCAAAAAGCCTGTCCTCCACGTGATTCAGGGCGCTATGAGGAAGCTATTCAAATCTCTTCAAATTATTCGCATCCTGCGCGGAGGGAGGCTTGCACGCGAACACGGATTCCTGTCTGCGAGCACTACACCACAGCGATCCTGTTTCTTGCCGCATTCCTTGCCCAGCCCTTGCGTCTCCTTCGCTCTGCCATGGCCGGCGCACTTTATTTCCTAAATAGGCACAAGAGTCCGCACTAGGCTTGCCGAGAGATCGCCTCGGCAGAGAGCAGGAAAGCTATTCGTAAGAGGCAGGACACTAGCTGAGAGCTTGAGGGAACGCCCGTGCAGAACGTCGTCCGCTATTCCTTTCGTCGGACACGCCGCTCCTACGAGACGCAGGCACAGGCGCAAGCGCAGACGCAAGCGCCGATCAGGTTCTCCTCCGAGGGCCGTATGAAATTCGACGGCGGCTGCCCCGTGCCGGTAGATCAGTGGGAAAAGAGGGACCAGGTGAATACGAACGAGGGAAAAAGAAAAAGAAAAAGAAAAGAAAAAAGAAAAAAGGACAAAAATAAGGAGGCCTGACGGGCTCGACGGGCTCGACGGGCTCGACGGGCTCGACGGGCTCTGATCCATTGTCCGTAGTTCTATACTACTGCGTATAGTTATAGTCCGCTGGCCGTTTTACAGTGGGTCTTTGCCAGCACCTTTCCAGGACTCGCTCAGCCCTCAGACCAGCCTGTGCCGAATCAGCTCGGCAGCCACTATCTCGGACAAGGCCCGGAGGATTCAACGTACCCACCACCGTCTCCAACCACGCCCTCCACCAGCGCCGTGTCAGACCCATGGCATGATGGCCTTGCGCTAGCCATGCGGTCGGCCTCTCGATGTTACTGCTGACTCATCACCATGCCGTTTTCCCCTCCCCAAAAGACGGCATCGCCACTCCGTCGCCTGACTTCTCTTCCGTCCTTTTTTTTTCAAACACTGGCCCTCCGGACTGGCTCCTGCTTATCTCTCTTTAGCTTTTAATCATCGCCATCCTTCCCCTGTCGTGCACCGTTACTAGAGTAGATCCTTCTACCTGATTGATATCAGGTGATCTATCTCTATTCTGGGTTCAGAACGGCTGGTTAACCGTACGAGTAAGATACCACGTCTTGCTGGCGAATCCATCCCCACTCCCCGTTACTCGAGGTATCATCAGCAAGAACGCCGTGTGGCCGTGCTCACTCACCGCCCAGCCTCCCCTTGCGCCTTCTCTTTTTTCTCAGACGCCTTGCTGGGATTTCTGTCTTATAGCCTGTGCGGATCTCCTCCCCCCGACCGGCACAGCACACGTCGCGGATGCAACTCTGGGGATATCCCCATTGTCCAGATCCCGCCCTCCAGATCCCGTCGCTCACGGCCCCCAGAGTCGTCTCAGAACTCGGCATATCACGCGCCGCAAAGACCTTCGACCGTTAGGCGAAATCACTGCTCGTCCAGGGTCCGGAACTGTCGGCTGCATTCCCGACTCGTTTGATCCCGTCCCAACAGTTCTGCTTTCATCAGGTAAATGATTCGCCCCTTTTCCCTTGTTTTCTCTCTCGGATTTTTTTTTTTTTTGAAAAAAAATTCTCCGGCAGGGCCGCTCGTTCGTTTCACCTCGTCGAACATCCCACAAAAAGGTCCGCCTTTTCCGGTGGCCTGTCCGCTCTCTGTTCCCTTTGCTCGTGTTCTTAATTTTGATCTTCTCTGCATCTGTCGCTACATGGAACTGTGTCGTACGAGTACAAGTTCGATACTTTGAGCCTTGACACCGTGACTGACCGCGCGCCCCCTGTCCCCTCAGCTACGAGTTCGCCCTGCGCCCTGTGCTCTGTGCCCTGTGCCCTACGGCCCCCAACTCCCTTTGATGGCATCGTCTGGTGCGACGGGCCCTCTTGCCCAGTTGGGCCGCTCGTCGGTCGAGCCCGCCGGCCACGGCGCCCTCAACGTGCTCAACGCCGGCGGCCTTCCCTTCCTCAAGGGACTCTCGGAAACGAAGCTGACGCGAGGTATGTGCGGGTGCCTCCGCCAAGACCCCGAGATACGGAGTGGCTAACCAAGGGGCTCCTCTTCTTTTTCTCTGCCTCCGCCCTGCTGCAGATGGCCAACCAGCAAAACGTCGTGGGCCCAAGCCCGACAGTCGGCCAGCCCTGACGCGCCGCCAAGAACTGAACCGGCAGGCGCAGCGCACGCACCGCGAGCGCAAGGAGCTCTACATCAAGGCCCTCGAAGACGAGGTGCTGCGGCTCAAGGAGATTTATAGCAATGTGTCCCAGGACCGCGAGCGCCTGGCCGAGGAGAACCGCCAGCTCTGGGAGCTGCTCGCCCAGGGAGGCAATGCCGCCGCCGCCGCTGCCATCATCAGCAGCAACACGGGCAACCCGGTGTCCTTTCCCGCCGTCGACGACTCGTCCAGCAACCCGAGCACGCGCTATGCCGGCACCCGGACCGGCAGCTTCGCGCAGCCGCCCAGCTCCCAGACCAGCAGATACACGCCGCCACCCCTGTCCGCGGCCTCTGGTCAGCAGCACGGCTCCACGTCGCCGCACCACCACCCCGGAAGCTGCCAGCAGCCTCAGACGCACGCTCTTGCTCCGGCCCAAGGCCAAGCACTCCCGCAGGGACAGGGACAGGCGGAGACCCCGCAGCGCAATCCTGGCATGGACTATGAGCAGATCGGCATAGACTTTGTCTTAACGTAGGAGACCCCACTCCCCTTTCGCCAGATGCTGCTTTTGTTTCCCCCCCCCATCTCTCCTCAAGCCTGTTCCTGTCTTTTTGTTTTATTTCATAGTTCTGTTCTACTCTCGTTTGCCCTTTATCTCTTGTGTTTTTGTCTTCGCCTCCCGCTTACCGTCTGTCTCTTCGGCCACTCTTTTTTCGTTTTCCATCCTTCTGTACCATTTCTTCTCGGGCCTGCCCTCAACAGCATTGTGCTCAGGCAAGCGAACCATGACCAAAATGGCACTACACTTGGACGAAAGGGGGTGGCAGTTGGCGGTTTGGGAGAGTGGGGGGACACTGCACAAAAGAACGAAGAAAGGACGCGCAAGTGCTAACGCACAACCTCTTTTGCGGCCGCTAGTCTTGAGAAACCCTGTATGGCACACATCCCGATGCTGCAGGAACGTGGCGTCGACGGAGAGCCGTGCGGTCACGCATTGATGGCGTCGTGCCCGCCCGAGCAGTTGCCGAATCTGACGCCGGAAATCCCATTCGGGTACAGCAACGTACCCAACAGCAGCCACGGCGGCCTCGAGAGCGCCAAGGGCGGCAACTATGGCCATGAAACGGACATGCCAGCCCAGCGCACCTGGGAGCTCAGCCGCGGCGACCTGTCTACGCTGCTGGACCTCAGCAGCCGGCTCAACCTCGATGGAGAGATCACGCCCGTCATGGCCTGGGGCATGGTCCTGGCCCACCCGCGCCTGGCGGAGCTGACGATGGCTGACTTCCAGAGGCTGACAGATGACCTCAGCGGGAAAATCCGCTGTTATGGGTGAGCATTGTCCTTCCTCTTCTCTCACGACACATCCTAACCACTCCACTCCTAGATTCGGTGCTGTCATGGAAGACTTTGAAGCCCGGGATGCCATTGAGAACGTGTTCTCGACGAAGCCAGACCTCATCGCACCTGGCTTCGCTTTTGCCTATTAAAAGTGATGTGGCTTATGCAGGGGAGTGAGGCGTTGAGTAGTTGGGAGTTGTTCTACCGCTAGACGGGCCGAGTTGCTTTTTTGTCTTCATTCTCATTTTCATTTGCTCTCTCTTACTTTCGTGGTGACTTTCCCATGTAGCCCAGACCTAGTATCTATTGAAGAGTTTAAACGGGATCCTGTCCCTGTGTATGAAGTCCGGACTGCCGTGAGAGAGCGCCTTACAGAAACGGATGATTAGTCATCGGCCGTGTAAGTGGGGTCACGTGGTTTATGCGACAGCTGCCAGCAGCTGGCCGGTGGGTCCATATTGGTCCCGTACCCCGCCCACAAAGAGCGACAATTTTTCTGTGCCTAATTTTTTGGAGTATTCTTTTTTTCTTGTCCGCTTTAGGGAGATTTTCCACAACTCGACACTGCTGCCTGTGCTTCACCATGGCTGACTCGCTGGCAAATATCATTGCCGCTCTGCCGGATGGCGACGGCTGGGGCCCGACGGTGACGACGGAAACCACCCTGGAGGGCGTGCCGTATGCGCCATTCTCCAAGGGCGACAAGCTGGGCCGCATGGCCGACTGGACGGTCGACAGCAAAGACGGACGTGACGGCCGCGGCGGCCGGTCGCAGTACAACCGATACGGACGCGGTGAGTGGAAACAGGAGTAGGGATGCGGGGGGGGTTGGGAACTTGAAAAAACAGAGGCGAGAAAGAAGTGGGAAAAGAGGGGCATCTGGCTGACAAGATCACAGAGCAACAAGTGTACGGCGCGGGCTCGGTGGCGCTCTTTGCGGCGCCGCTTGCGGAAGACGAGGCCACCTTCTCGGTGGTGAGCAACACGCGCGACTCGGTCAAGACGCGGTTCGGACGTGGTGCCGTGTTCACGCGCGGCGGCCGGGGCCAGCGGGGCGCTCGCGGCGACACCCGTGGCGGTGGACGGACGCAGCTGGGCCAGCGGGGCGGCCGGACGGGCGGTCAGTACGGCTCTGGCGGTGGCTACGATGGCGGGCGCGGCGGTGGCCGCGGCGGCCAGAGCGGCGGCCGTGGACGGCGGTTTGGCTGGAAGGACTACGACAAGCCGGCGCGGAACCGGGACGCCTCGATCAACATCAAGGCGGACTGGAAGCTGCTGGAGGAGATTGACTTTGCTCGGCTGAGCAAGCTGAACCTGGACGCGGACGTGGGCGAGGACCTGGACTCGTACGGTTTCCTGTACTACTACGACCGGTCGTACGACAAGGCGCCGACGCGGGCGACGGAGCGCCGGCTGACGGCACTGGACCGGGCGGCGTACAATGTGACGACGTCGTCGGACCCGGTGATCCAGGAGCTGGCGGACCGGGGCGAGGCGACGATCTTTGCCACGGACAGCGTGCTGTCGATGCTGATGTGCGCGCCGCGGTCGGTGTACCCGTGGGACATTGTGCTGGTGCGGCAGGGCAACAAGATCTTCCTGGACAAGCGCGACAACGCGGCGCTGGACATGGTGACGGTCAACGAGAACGCCATCGACTCGCCGATGGATGCGTCGGACGGCAGCAAGGACACGATCAACCAGCCGGGCGCGCTGGCGGAGGAGGCCACGTACATCAACCACAACTTTGTGACGCAGGTGGTGCTGGAGGGCAGCAACAAGGTGCGTATGGCGCACGACAACCCGTTCTACAACGCGTCCGAGGAGACGGAGGCGCCGGCATCCAAGGCGTACAAGTACCGCCGCTTCGACCTGTCGACCAACGAGGAGGAGCCGGTGTACCTGGTGGTGCGCACGGAGCTGGACGCGGTCCAGAAGAACGCCACGACGGGCGAGGACCAGCTGCTGTCGGTCAAGGCGCTCAACGAGTTCGACAACAAGGCCCAGGGCTCCGGCGGCGCCCTCGACTGGCGCACCAAGCTGGCCACCCAGCGCGGTGCCGTGGTCGCCACCGAGATGAAGAACAACTCGTGCAAGCTGGCCCGCTGGACCGTCCAGGCCATCCTGGCCAAGGCCGACGTCATGAAAGTGGGGTATGTATTCGTATTCTCTGTTCTGTATGTCTGCTGTTCTCTGCTAACCACCCAGTTTCGTCTCGCGTGCCAACCCCAAGATCAACGACAAGCACGTTATTCTCGGCGTTGTCGGCTGGAAGCCGCGCGACTTCGCCTCGCAGATGAACCTGTCGCTGTCCAACGGCTGGGGCATCGTGCGCACCATTGCCGACATGTGCCTTCAGAAGGAGGACGGCCGTTACGTCCTGGTCAAGGACCCCAACAAGTCCATTCTGCGGCTGTACCAGGTGCCGGCGGGCAGCTTCGAGGACGATGTCGAGGAGGAGGAGGTTGCTCCGGTGGCGGAGGAGGAATAAACGGACAAGGCAGGACAGGCAGGACAAGCAGGGTAGCAGTGGTGATTAGATAAGCAAAAATGCGTTTCCAAAAAGACAGGCCGTGTTGTCCCTCAAATCGCTTACGAATATATCAGTCTGATGGCTGGCGTCTACGAGACACTGTGGCTTTCCCGCCATCTCTTCGTCTCTGTTTTCGTTCTGTCTTGATGTTCAGGTTGAGTCACCATTCAAACTCGCTTATGCCATATACGGCTTATGTCATACAAAACAATTGCCGCAAAGAAACAGTAATCCAGAGTAATCAGACGGCATTGTGACATTGAGAATTATGGCACTCTTTCCAGACGAAGTAAACTTTTCGCCCCCTTCCTGTCATCAGGAAATCAATCATTGCTAAGGACTCTATCTTTGAGTTGTGATCTCATGTCTATTCATGCCGGTCAGTGGAATGGCTTGATTTCTGTGGAAGATACTGGGCTTAAAGGTTGCATGAATTCGAAATTAACATACAACATACTTTGGCTTTGCATATTTCAGTTCTCGAGGTGTAAACATCCGTTTGAATGCTACATTCTAGTTATTCAATACTGACTTGAGCTATCATTTTTAATATTTTTTGTTTTAATATTTTTTGTAATTTTTTAAAAAAAGGTAAGAAGAAAAAAAGCGTTCAAAATTACACTGAAAATATCAGCAGCGTTTAAATACTACTTCCGCTGATCTTACAGTATACCAACCACACCTTCAATGCCCAGCTATCAGAATGACACAGGCTCTCCTACCTTACCAATAAAAGACTTCCCCAGGACCTCCAAGAATAGTCTCTTGCCTGGCGGGGAACGCTAAGGCGGCCCCATATGCCGGGGCCCCGCTTTATCGCATCTCGTTTCCCCAGTTCTCCAGATACCTCGGCAGTATCACAGATCAATAAGACGACCCTCTTCGTCTGCCTGTGCCACCTGCCTCGCCCGCCTCCCACCGCTTCTCTGCTCGCCGACCACTGTTCCTTGTCGCCATGGCCGGGCCCGTCCGCCACCCCATCGACGTCGCCAAGCTCGAGGCGTACCTGCGCGCACACGTGCCGGAAATTCAGCTTCCGCTAGAGCTGAAGCAGGTGAGCCAGCCGCCCGTTCCGGTTTCCGGTCGCAGGCCCGTTCTCGCCGTGCTGACCCTCCAGTTCGGCTTCGGCCAGTCCAACCCCACCTACCAGCTCACGAGCGCCTCGGGCCGCCGCTATGTCCTGCGCAAGAAGCCGCCCGGCCAGCTGGTGTCCAAGACGGCGCACAAGGTCGAGCGCGAGTACCGCATCCTGGCCGCGCTGGGCGGGACGGCGGCGCGCGCCCGCCAGACAGGCGTGCCCGTGCCGCAGACGTACTGCCTGTGCGAGGACGCGGCCGTCGTGGGCACGCCGTTCTACGTCATGAGCTTCCTCGACGGGCGCATCGTGACGGACCCGGCGATCCCCGACGTGTCGGCGGCCGCGCGACGCGCCATGTGGACGGACGCCGTGCGCGTGCTGGCGCGGCTACACCGCGTGGACCCGGCGGCCGTCGGCCTGGCCGCGTACGGCCGGCCCGACGGCTTCTACGGGCGGCAGGTGGCGACGTGGCGCGGCATCTGCGCGGCGCAGGCGGCGGCGCAGGACCGCGACACGCAGCAGCCCGTCGGCGCGCTGCCGCACATGGAGGAGATGATGGCCTTCTTTGGCGACGCGCCCCGGCAGCCGCGCGACCGCTCGACGCTGATCCACGGCGACTACAAGATTGACAACCTCGTCTTCCACGCCACCCAGTCCTCCGTGATTGGCATCTTGGAGTACGTACTCTCTTTTCCCTCTTGTCTGCTCTTCTCCTGCTCACCGTCAGCTGGGAAATGTCCACCCGCGGCCACCCCCTCTCCGACCTCCTCAACCTCCTCACCCCCTACTACACCGCCCACCTCTCCGGCACCCTCCACACGGCCCACGGCGGGTTTCTGCCCGGCGCCACTCCCGGCCTGCCCACCCTCGACGAGATCACCACCCTCTACGCCGCCGAGGCCGGCTGGGCACCCACGCCCGCCGAGCTGCGCTGGGCCGCCGCCTTCAACATCTTCCGCCAGGCCGCCATCTGCCAGGGCATCGCCGCCCGCGTCGCCGCCCGCCAGGCCAGCTCCGAGGTTGCCCTCGCCTACGCCAACGCCCGCGACCCGCTCGCCCGCCTCGCCTGGTCTCTCATACAGACGGTCCAAGAAGCACCAGCCGACAGCCCCGGCGACAAGGCCAAGCTATGAGGCAGGCTCGAGCAGTGGCATGGCTGCGCTTTTCACAGCGCCCGCTCTGTTCACGTGACTCTCTCTTACATGTAGATCTTGATGACTCATCCCAAACCTTACGTCATGCAATTTATTCTCATAAACTCAAAGTCCAATGCTACGACCCTCCACAGGGGCCGGTAACCCGCACTTCCGTCATTATCATGTAACAAAATGCCCGCTGATGCAATAAAAACTCCTGGACTGTGTGATTTGGTATGGAAAGCAACCCGAAACTGGTCGTTGCTATGGGAGTTGAGGTCAAATTCTGGTTCTAAAAGGCAGCAAAAATCAAGAGAAACACAATGCGCGGCACGGCCGGCCACGCCTCTCAAGATGGTCCCCAGCCGGTCGTCACGCTCGGCAAAAGAGGACTGTCCTGCGAGGAAGGTGACGCGCCGGCGTACCGGTTCAGCATGTCGAACCGCGAAATGGGCGGCAGCTGGGGGTGCTGCGAAAAGGGCGACGACAAGGAGACGTTCGACAGCGGCTCCATCGGCGACACCTGCGACACCTGCGATACCTGCGACACTTGCGACACCTGTGTCGTGGCAGGCATCGAGGGTGCCTGGGTGGTGCTGTGGCTGTGGCTGTGGCTTCCATAGTGGCGGTGGTGCCGGATTTCGGGCATAGACGGCGGTGGCAATCCCGGTGCCTGCTGGGCATGCAAGAACCCACCGCCCGACTCATTGCTGCTGACGGCAGTGCCGTACGCCGTCATCTGGTAGCTGGGGTAGCTCATGCGGTTGGCACTGGCTGCCCCCGGCTGCATTGGCCCAGACCCATTTCCATTTCCAGGGCCATAGGCCGGGCCATGACTGTAGTGTGGCATATGGTAGGCGTTGTCGCTCGCTGGAGGAGGTCCGTAGCGCGTGAACGCCGGCGAGGGCTGCCACACATACGGCTGGCCGCCGTATGGGTTGACGCAGCGGTCCCGGCTCGGCATCGTCGGCACCGGCAACGGCGGAGGGTTCTGGGCCGCCTGCGGCGGCTGGGCCATCTGCTGGGCGGGTGGTCGAAGGGCCGGCGTCAGTGGCTGGACGGCCTGCAGCTGTGGCGGCAGGTGGCGTGAAAAGGAGTGGTTTGCGTGGTTCGTGCTCGGCCTGCCGGAAGGACTCGGTTGGGCGTTGCTGACTGAGCCAAATGTTCGACTGGTAATGGGCGTGCGAAAAGTCCCATGGCGGGGCCGCGTCCGGCGCTGCCCCTCGTTGATGTCTTCCGGAAGGACTCGGCGGTCACTGGCCACAAACGGACGTCCCTGCTGTCCATTGGCGAGCGCCGGTGTGCTCAGGTCCTGCAGGGAGGCTTCACGCTCGCCCCCCATTAACCGGGCATAGGTTTCGTGGACAAGCCTATAAAGTCAGCAGAATCCCCGACGAGACGGAGAACGGAGAACAGACGTCTGGGTGTGGAAATGAAGCGGAGCACTGTTCCGATTCGTCCGTCCTGGCTGGGTCCGCAAAAGCTGGTGGAAGGCAGCCTGGTTGGGGCGGAACAGCAGCTCAGACGGAACCTTGTCGCGGCAGTAGGGGCAGCTGTCGGATTCCTCGAACCACTTCTTGATGCAGTGGTCGCCAAACACATGCTTGCATTTGGGCAGGCGAAGAGGGGCCTCATTAATCCCCTCAGGGCTGGGAACGCCAAAGTCGTTGTAGCAAATAATGCAGGCTGATTACAGTCAGCACTCCGTACATAGTGGAATGGAAAGGAACGGGGGGGACTTACTCCGCTCTGTCGGTGCCAGGCTTTCAATGTCCACAGACAGGAGCGACGCAATGGCCCCCTTGGAGGCCACACGGCGGTTCGGCATCGTGCCACGGAGCATCTGTCGCGCACGGACAGACCCCGTAAACAGGCCGCTTTCCACATGTTCGATAAACGTGTGGAGAGCATTCTGCTCCTCCAGCAGGGAGGCGTTGATGGACTCGAGCTCGTCGTCGCTGTCCAGGTCCGGGGTGCGCGTGGAGCTGCCACTGTTGCTGCCTGTTCCGGTCCCAGAGCGGCGATGTCTGACGGAGCCCCTGTTCCTCTGCTCGTTGTTGGAAACGGCAGAGGCAGGCGGGCCTGTCGAGGCGGCTACAGGTGCAGGTGGCCCCGCGACTTGCGAGGCCTCGGGTCGAGTGACTGCAGAGCCCGCACTATTTCCGAGTCTGGCACGCTGACCAGATGATTCCCAATAGGCCCGGTCGAGCGTAGTGTGAGACAACAAAGGAGGTGACTCGAGAGGCTGCGTCGCTGCGGAGCCAAAATTGATAGACAAGATCGGCCGGGCAGACGGTCGGCCTGCCCCGGAAGACTGGCTCTGGGGAAGAGAGACGCTGTCTGGGCTCGTCGATGCCGGAGAGGCCGAGTCCTGTGACGGCGAGGGACTGTTCTGGAAGCCGGTCAACATGGGCATCAGCGCCTCCGGTGGCTGTGAGGCGTTCAGGATGGACGAGACACGAGGCAGCTGAGCACCACTCGATTGCGAGGTCACCGAACCTGCGGTTTGCTGTAGGCGACGCTCTTGCTGCTCCAACTCGAAATCCCGCTGCTCCTCCAACTCGCGCTCGAGCTGCTCATCATCTTGCTGCTGGAGCCGATCAAACAGTTCCTGCTGCCGCTGCTGTATGCTTGCCTGGAGTGCCTCCTCCCGTGCCATCCAGTCCTGGCCCTGCAGCATCTGCGGATGCTGCATGGCTTCCTCAGACCTTGTATTTGTGGGACTGATGCGTGAAAATAGGCCGGTCATATGTGGCGGACTGGAGCTGTTGGGCCGCTGCGCTGCTGGAGACTGGCTGGACGACAGCTGCTGACCCTGGTGCCGGTGACCCTGGTGACCCTGGTGACCCTGCGGCTGCGGCTGCGAGTGTTGTGGCTGCGACTGAGACTGAGACTGCGACTGCGACTGCGATTGCGACTGCGACTGCTGTGACTGCTGCGAGCGTGACTGCTGCGACTGCTGCGACTGCTGCGGCTGCTGCGGCGGTGGCGGCTGCTGGTTCTGTAGTGGGCTCGCACTAAAACGCTGGCCCCATGAGGTTCCTTCAGCGCCAGAATCCGGTCTCTGTGGATTTGCCACTATCGGACTGGGCGATGGACCCGATAATGCAGGTTCGCCGCCATTCCGCACGCCCGTAGCCTCACTCTCTGGTCGAGCAGCCCCAAATGCAGGTGTTTCGGATATGGCAGGCCGTGGCGTTTGGAGGACGGGCACAGAGGGCGACTGGAAGCCAAACGAATTGCCGGGCATGCGCTGGAAGAGGTCAAATGGCTGTGGGCTCCGAGCCGGTTGGTCCTGTGGCATTGGTTGCCCCATCCAGGAAGAGGGGCCGGAAGGAGGCATGGTGGAGGATGGGCGAAGGCCCCAGGAAAAGAAGCCCGATGGGGGGTGCACCGGGTCGTACGTATTTCCACTGTTCATGGGTCGGTTCGGATTCGGCAGGAGATACGGGCATCGGGGGACTGTCTGGTGGCTGTGGTGGGTGCCGTGATTGCTGTGGGCGTCGTGGGTGCCGTGGGCGCCGTGATTGCTATGGGCACTATGAGCACTATGGGCACTGTGGCTGCTGTTGGGCGAGCTGTGCATGTCGTAATCCATCTCGTCCATGGCGTCGAGCTGGGCAGGCCGGCAAAAGGCTCGCGGAAGTGCCGGACAAAGGCGAGGAGTATCCGCGGTCTGCGGAGTGGTAGCAGCGAGGGAGAAGCGCAGGCGACTTCGGAGATTCGAGAGGGTAGTGGGGCGTCACTTTTCGCTCGCCCCGGTGCGAGAATGCGTTCAGGCTTCCGGGAGTGGTGGTGAGAAAAGAGTTGGGGAAGCCAGCAAGGGTGGTGGTGCGGATGGTGAGAGGCGGGGGGGGCGAAGACGAGGAGGCAGACAGAGAGAGAAGGAGGGGAAGAGAGAGAGAGAGAGAGAGGGAGGGAGAGAGGGAGAGAAAAAGAAGAAAAACGGGAAGTTGGTTCGGAAAGGGGATACGTGGGAGTTTTATGGCAATGGGTAGGCAGGGTTGAGCAAACGGCCGAGAAGGCCAGTAGCGGAGGAGGAAGACCCGAGTGTAAGGCAGACGTGAATTTAAGTGGTGCTTGTCCAATAAGTAAACGGGAGCGAAGAGGGCAAAGTGAGGGAGTGAATGGGCCAAAAGACCACAAGGAACCTATGTGGCGGGAGGGGTTCCGTTTTCATGTACCAGGCAGGGCCCTAAGCAGGGATGGCAAAAGAAAATGACGGTGGGAGGGGTTTCGGAGCGGTGGTTGGGGGCTGCAAAGCTGGCTCCGTCTGGATAAACCGATGGATCGATAGACAGTTGGGACTAGGAGGCGTCAGGCGGAGGGGAGAGGAGAGAAGAAGCAGAGATGCAGAAAGAAGAGAGGCAGAGAGAAGAGAGACAGAGAGACAGAAGAAGAGGAGGAGACAGAGACAAGAGGCAGACAAGAGACAGAAATCCGAAAGTCCGAGTCGAGTGAAGAGAATCGGTGGCTGTGGAGCTTGGGGCGAGGGATCGGAGGATGATGCAAACAGACGAGTGGGAGGAAAGACGGAGGGGAAGTCTGAGGGCCAGGACCAGAGGCAATCTTACCATGCGTGCTCAGTGTTCAGGGAACGGAGTATCTGTCTGGGGTTTCAATATAATATCGTAGTGTTATCAGCGATAGCAGCCAGCTATGACGAGCTGGTTGGATCCAGGCCCAGGACTGGTCCACTTGGCTGGGGGGGAGTGCATTTGTACACGATAGACCATTGGACCGTGGGGCCGTGGGAGGACGGACTCGTTACGCGCAAACGGATGACTGTAATGGTGACTGTGCTGGATTCGACGTTGGTGATTGTTGGATCGCCTGTGTTGGCCGTGCAGGCTAAGCTGAGCGAGCGAGTGATCGAGCGATGACCTCGGCGCCGGGCGCTGGGCGCTGGGCTCTGGGCAGGCACTGGGCAGGCACTGGGCAGGCACTGGGCACTGGGCACTGAGCACTGAGCACTGAGCACTGAGCACTGAGCACTGGGCGCAGGGCACTCACTGAGCAAAGGCCAAGACTAAGGCCAGAGGGGAGAGGCAAAGGTCCGAGGCAAGGCGAGAGGCAAAAGGGTAAGGGCAGGCGGGATCGGCAGCACTGGCCCTGGCTCTGACTGTCTGGTGTCTCCTCCGTCTGGTCGTCTGGCCGTCTGGCCGTCTAGGCGCGCTGGCTGACTTTCGGCTGCGGACTTGCGCAGGACAGACGTAAAAAAGTCTCCCTTCCTTTGTCTCGCGGTTGCTCGTTTTGGCCGGTTCGTTTCCTACGGGGTTAAGGTTGGTCTGGGGGGCCTTTTCTTATTTTCTTAATTTATTTTCTTCTTATTTTCCCTATTTTTCTTATTTTTCTTATTTTTCTTATTTTATTTTAATTCATTTTATTCTTTTACTCTTTTATTCCTGTTCTTTATTTTCCCTCTTGCGTTTTTTGTTTTTCGTTTTTCGGTTTCTGACGGAGGGACTTAATAGGCACACTCCCTTTTTGTCCCTTTTGGCCAGGCGGTCACGCAGTCACGCATCACGCCGTCACGCCGTCACGCCGTGTCTCTCTTGTGGCCGCTTGGTGCTGGGCGCTGGGACGTGATGGCCGCGAATGGCAGTGGAGATCGGGTGGATTCGTCCATTGCCCACTGCAAACCGGGCAGAGGTTCCTTCGTCAGACACGTTGTGGAAGAACTCGTCATCTGGCTGTACGGCGTAGTCTTGTCTCTTCTGCCTGTGGCTGTCTCTTGATCTAGATGTCTCTTGCGTGTCTCGACTGCCGCCCGTCCCGTTCTCTCTCGCTCTTCTGCTGCTCTTCTCCGCCTGCTCTCGTCTTCCTCTTCGAATCCTCCCCGCCTCGCCTCCTGTCGTGGCCTGCTCGCACGGACGGCGGCGTCGTGGTGCGTCGGACGCAAAACCCAGCGTGCGTGCGTGCATGTGTGCTGGCTGGAGAGCGAGGGGCCTTGTGGGCTTTCCTCTTCCTGGCAATGTGTTTTCCTCTCCTTGGCTTTGCCGCCGTTGCAGCCGTGCTGTCCTGTTGCTCTTGCCCATCTGTGCGCCCGTCGTGTGTCGCGCCCTCTGTCCCGAAAGCCTGACGCATCCTTCCGTTTTTCCAGGCCAGCACGGACGGACGACGGAAGGCAGACGGACAACAGGTCCTTTCCGTCTTGGCCAGAGGCCAGAGGTGACGAGTCATGCGGTCCAGCTTACGTGCATACGTGCATACGAGTACGGAGTGGCAGAGGGCAGAGGCGAAAGGCGAATACGGGTAGTAGTGCGCGTACGAGGTATGGGGTATCTTGGGGGCGTACTCCGTACTCCGTAGCAGGGCCGGCACAGGGATCCCATGGGTACGAGCAAGTACTCCGAACGTTCGTATGATATGAGGCCATCGCGCAGGAGCGGAACGGAGGGGTCGTACGGCATGGGGAAAACCGCCAGTGTTAGACTGGTTTATCGGCCATTTTGGGCTCTTTTTTATTTTTGGCCTTTTTTTTGGCAGCTGTTGGCTCCGTCCACGAGACCCACTGCGAGAGAGCAGAAGAGCAGAAGAGCAGAAGGCAGAAGCGCAGAAGCGCAGAAGCGCAGAGAAAGAGATGGCAAGTAGGGCAAGCCCCCAAGCCAACCGAGGTCTGCTGACTGTGTGCTCCGATACGTAAGATGTTGGCTGAGAGAGCCCCCCGTAGTTGTGTCTCGGAGAGGCAAAGGCAGCCGTGGCGGGGACGGCATGCCCGGCGAAGCGTGGGATAAGTAAGAGCTCGTGAGACCTGGGGAGACCTTGTAAGTAAGGCCTGCAAGGCCTGCAGGCCTGTAAGCTGTAAGGGCTTGTAAGGCGCAAGGACTGCTATTAGTGGATGGCAAATTCGGCCTGAAAGGATCCTGGTATGGGTACGAGCACAGAGTACGGAGTACTCTCCGTAATGTAAGTAAGCGAAAAGGAAAAGCCAGAAATGAAGAACGAAAACGAAGCGAAAAGCGAAAAACAAAGGCGAAAAACGGAAGCGAAGAACGAAAACGAAAAACGAGAAACGAAGCGAAAAGCGCAAGCCGCAAGCACGGGCTTAAGAGATGCCTGTCGCTGTCGCTGGACGCAGGGCTGTCTTCATTTTAGGGCCTTTGTCCGTCCCGCGCAGCCCACTGCGGTTACGTCACCGGGCGGAATAGGTTGCTGCTGGCTGGGCCCATATAAAATTGGTCCTGGCGATGTGACATCCACAACGAGAGGAATACGAGTCCTCCCGGACATGGTAAGATGTTCTTGTATTCTGCGCAGTGGCATGCTAGGCCTGCCATGCCATGCCGCTCAGCGCTGCATCCGTCAGTGCTGCAGGCGGCACCGGCTTTTGTTTTGCCTCCTGCCATCTTCAGCTGCCCTGGCGCTGTTGGCGCCGCAAACCACGCCGAAAATGCAAGCCAAACAGCCTGGATGCCGTAATACTCCGTACCCGTATCGCCTGCCATTGGCCAATTTCCTTGACAGGGACGACAAGACGACGACGAGACGAGCAGGAACGACCCAGTCCTTGCTCGTCGTCCTTGTCGTCTCCTCGTCTGTCGTCTTGCTTTCCTGCGATTACTACACGCTTTGGCCGTTCTCTGGTCCTCCGTCTTGCTCCGTCAGCTCCGTCTGCTCCGTCAGCTCCTCTGCCTCTGCTCCTCTGCTCCGTCTGCTCCGTCTTGCTCCGTCCCACTCCGTATCTGTTCGTATTTCCTCTTATCGGCCATTTCCTCTGCCCATCCGGCTGGTCCTTTTTTCGCCAGAACAGCCGATCGTCCCTGTTTCTCCTCTTTGCTCGCCGTCCAGTCACGTCCAGTCGCACTCCGTACTGCACATGCAACCTCTTAAAGACGCCCCTCTCTCTACCCCCCCTGGTCGTCAGACTCGTCACAAAGACCAAGGGCACCAGAGGACCCAAGGACCCAAGGACCCAAAGCACCTTTCTAATACGGAACAGGCAATGGTCGGCTACGGCGTCGTGGCGCTTCCGTTTGGCCCTCCAAAGGCCATCCGAAAGGGGCAGTCACGTCTTGGATCCCGGCCGCCACAAGGGACGAAAGAATGGAAAGAGAGATGAAAGTACGGAGTACAGGAAAAAGTAAAGAGGAAAGAGGGAAGTAGTGAAAAGAAAAGCAAAATACAGTCTCCATACGCCGCTGCAGCTGACCCGCGCCGCCATGGCTCGTTTGTGCTGGGAATCCAAGAGCCAAACCACCTGCCAAACCTGCCAACAACCCCTCGTCCGTCGGTGGAGGCGCCAACACTTTTGTGCAGCCAGTACGAGCATGGCACCGTCGTCCTCGTGAGACAGCCCGCCATGTCTCATTGCAGGTACGCCGGGACGGGAGGTGAACTAGCGAAGAGAATAAAAATAAAGAGAAAATAATTAGAATAAAATAAAAATAAAAATAAAAATAAAAATAAAAATAAAAATAAAAATAAAAATAAAAATAAAAATAAAAATAAAAATAAAATAAAAATAAAAATAAAAATAAAAATAAAAATAAAAATAAAAATAAAAATAAAAATAAAAATAAAAATAAAAGATTAAAAATAAATAAATAAAAAAGAGCATAAAATAATTATAAAAAACAGAACCGAAAGTAACCCAATAAAATGAAGAAATGAAAAAGACAAAATAACGACAACCAGACACAGATCAACGCATGCGTCTGCCCTCTTTCGTCCATACGCCCGGCCCCTCGCATGCATGCACTATATACGAATGTCCACGGAACCCTGCTTCCTTGCTTTCTGGTTTCCCTGCTTCCCTGCTTCCCTGTCTCTCTGTCTCTCTGTCTCATTGCCTCCCTGCCTCCAGACGGCTGCTCTACAACTACGGAGTACTGCGTACGGAGTACTGCGTACAAATACGGCTTCGCCGGTCCCCCCCGTCATCCGTCATCCGTCATCCGGACGACCCCCCAACCCTGGGTCCCTGCTCGCCAACCAACACCCTCGCTTCTTGGCTTACCTGTCTCCAGGGCTGCCATGCGCACTTTTTTACCTTTTTACTTTTTTTTTTTTTTTACTTTTTTCACCTTTTTCACCTTTTTCGCTTTTTTCCCAATGGACCCTGCCCAACAAAATGTTCGATCGCCCCGGCCATCGACCACGCCCCCTTGATTGGTCGTCTGTCGTCGTCTGTCTCCTCTCCCAGTCGTCGTCGTTCCTTGTTCCAGGAACAGTCGGTCGGACGAGCCGCCGACGCAGACTGCGATGAGCGACACAGACGAAGACACAGACACGGCGACCCAAGGAACCAAACCCAGAAAGCCCCCCCCCCCAGACACCGACTTTCTCGCCCACTCCACCACCAACGCTCTCCAACATCATGTGGCGGCCCTCATCTATCCCTTCTCCTTCCTCTTTGGATCCTTTTGGGCCGCTGCCTGCGTCTGGCATTGGCTCTCGCCCAGCAGACCGACTCGGTTCCACGGCACGGTGCATAATATCGACTGTTCTCGTTCTCGTCTCGTAGCTTTCGTACTTCTCGTTCTCGTAAGTCTCGTAAGTCTCGTAATTCTCGTAGTTGCTGTACTGCCTCTAATCACATGCTTCCATGGCCCCTGGTTTTCTACTTCTTCACCAGCCGATACTTGCCGCCCGTCAGCTCCAGATCCCCGTCGGCTACCTTCTCCCCCAGAAACTCCAGCAGTTCCTCGTTGCTCCATGGAAACCCCTCTGCCATCAGCATCTTCATCATCATCGCAATCTGCGTCAGCGGCATCGTCGCCGCACTGTTCGTCAGCATGCCCACAATAAACTGCCAGTACACCGTCCGCTGCGCGTCGTCCGCCCGCGTCTTGCGGCTGCTGCCGGCTCCGGTACCTCCGGTACCTCCGGCCACTCCGGCCATCCCGGTGTCCAGGACCGCCGGCTCCGCTTTGGTCGCCGCGTTCTCCTCGCCCAGACGCTCCACAACCACATACGTGTCTGCTCCGCGTCCCGCGTCCGGCCGCAGCACGCCCTGCTTCTGCCAAAACACCAGCGCCAGCTCCACGAGGTCCTCGTCGGCCTGCAGCATCTCCACGAGCTCGGCCACCGTCCGGTGCACGGGCGCGTTTTCGTCGGACTCACTGCCGCCGCCGCCCGTCTCCTGCTGAAAGGCGTAGATCACCGCCGCCTCGTATGTCTTGCACTCGACCGACACCGTGCGGTCCGCCAGCTCCAGCTCCACCGTCGCCCGCCCCAGCTGGTTCATCCACGCCAGCTTGCGGCTCGACTTGCGCTTCTCGTAGCCCTCCTCGTACTGCTTCTGCACATTGGCCACTGGCGTCGGCAGCAAAAAGTGCTCCCGGCTCAGCCCCGGCCAGTACAGCCGCGACAGAATCTTCGCCTGGTACCGCAGGCCCGCGTCCTGGTCGTCGTCGCGCGCCGCCAGCGGATGCGCGTGCTGCCGCGGCCAGCCCCCGCCCGCCCGGTCCTGCCGCATCAGCTGGTGGATCAGGGCGTCCAGCCGGTTCGAGTCCTGGATGTCGCGGATCATCACCTCGCAGTTCTGCATGGACCCCTCGCCGAACCGCTTCTTCAGCAGGTTCAGCACCTTGACCTCCTTGGCAAAGACCACCTGCGCAGACAGCAGCCGCTCGGCAATAATGTTCTGGAACTCCTTGGTAAACGCCTCCCGCGACCCCAGCGCATTGATCAGCGTCCCGATCACGTCCTCCGACTTGGGCCGCCGGTAGTTCGTCCCGGCATCGATCGGGTCCGGCACCCACTCCATGTCGTTCCAGTCCAGCTCCTCTTCGTCAATGTGCCGTCGCCGCTGCTGCGACGGATCGTTGAGGATGGCCGCTAGCTCCACCAGCTTGTGCCCGCCCGGCTCGCTCTTCTCGCCCGGCTCCGCCAGCAGACCGTCCACGACAATCCGCACCGCGTCGTCCCGCTGGCACAGGTACAGCTGCAGCTGTCCCACCACCGAGCTCAGCAGCACGTTGGACGGGTCCAGCACGTGAAAGGTCCGGATCATGCCAATGTACGTCTGCAGGATCTCCAGCGTCGAGCAGGCCGGGTGCAGCAGCCGCTTGCGCAGAGACGTCGTAAAGGCTGCCACGAGCTGCGACCGGCGCTGGGGCGTCGTCACGCTGACCCGCAGGTCGGCCAGCCCGCCCCGGCTGCGCGGCCACTCCAGCACAATGTCAAACAGCTCGCCCATACGCAGCGCCGACAGCCGGCCCAGCGCCGTCTCCTTCCACTTCATCACATCCGGCACAGAGACGGCATCCCGCTTGCCCCGGCCAATGTGCCCCAGCACTTCGTGGGCCAGCCGCGCAAAGTGGTGTTCCACCCAGTCATACAGCATGGCAATGCTCGAGGCCGGCACCGCCCGCAGCGCTTGCAAAGGCCTCGCCCCAGCTGCTGCGCCTGTCGCACCCGCGTCGTCCGCCTCCGCCCAACGCCCGGCAAACGACCGCCGGATGAATTCGGTCATATTCTGGTCCATGATCTCGGCAAACAGGACCTGGAAGCTCTGGCCGGCCAGGCCGACATCGTGCAGCGAGGCCAGCATCTCGTGCATGCGTTGCCGCAAAGCTTGGGCTTCGGCATCGGTGTCCGCCGGCGGTTTCGGCAGCATCGGCGCCCCGGCCGTCGCAGACATGTAGGAATCCTGCTCGCTGGCCATGCCCAGGAGGACGCTGGTGATCCGCGCGAGGATGATGCGGATGGAGCGCATGAGGCTTGGCGATGCCGAGTTGGCCACGAGGGCGTGCAAGTCTTGGCGAAACCGAGACACCACAGCATCGGCCTCGGGGGTCATGCTGCCGTCGGCCGCCGGCGTCAGGCCCCGGACGATCAGCATCAGGCCGTAAAAGTACAGTCGGAAGGCCGCCTCCAGCGTGCGGACGCTGTGTTGCACGACCATCATATGCCGGTCGTAGAAGCGGGGATCCGAGGCCGGACTGCTGCCGCTGCCGCTGCCACCAACGGACACGGCCTCCGTGCAGGCGGCCAGCAGCGGCAGCAGGTGCTGTGCATAATGGCGGCGGACCTGCAGCGCGTGCCAGGACAGGATGTCGTCGGTGTGTGTGGCCCGAGGCAGCTCGGTGCGGACGTGCAGGACGAGGTGCAAGGCTTCGCGAAACTCGCCCTCGGACGCTCCTCCGTCCTGAGAGAACTGGGACTCGGGCGGCAGGGTGCCGAAGGAGTCCTCGGCGGCGACGCCGGCCGGGAGGACGATGCGGGTTGTGATGACATGCCAGGCGCGGTCGAAGCGAATCTGGTCGTCGGCCGGGCCCGGGATGTCGCCGACGTCCGACAGGATCACATCGTCGCTGCCGGGGACGAGCGGTGGCGCAGCAGCGGAAGCGGGCGTTGCAGTGGACGTGGACTCTGCGACGTCGGTCCGAAAGACGGAACGAAAGACTCGGCTCTTCTGCGCGTCCCAGTCGGACGTGAGTGGATGGGAAGTGGTGGATGCCAAGGTCGATCCATAGTGTCCAGCGTGAACCCTGGTGCATCGTATGTCAGGTGTCAGTGCGAATGCAGCATCTTTCTCTCTCTCTCTCTCTCTCTCTCTCTCTCTCTCTTCCACTCACCTTAGAGCATCGTCCAGGGTATCGTAGGCGTAGTCCACTTGGGCCATTTCTTGGGGCCGTGGATGTCGACACGCCAACGCAGCTAGCAAAGCAACACGCCCTCGCTCTCCCCACCGACGGTGTCAAAAATAACACGGCGAGGTCTCACCGCCGTTTGCCCCGTGCGGTGTTGCGTGTCCGTGGCCGGCTCTCTGGCCATGGACCTTGACCGGTCCGTGAAGAAGGGAAAGGTTGCCCGTACGCGTTCCGCGGTTGGTTGTCCAAAATAAGATGCGGCACCGGCTGATCTGCGCCTCCCTGTATTCCCTGTATTCCCTGTATTCCCTGTATTCCCTGTATTTCTGTCTTGCCGCGTGCAGCGTGGGGTCCGTCACCGCAGGTCTCGTGCGTGGTCTGCTGCGGTAAGGCAAAAAAAGTATGGTGACGATGTTTTGGGGGAGGATGGAGAGTGGGGAGCCTTGACGAGGCTGAAGACGCGACGTCATTGGCCAGAGGTGGTCCCACCACTGTGGCTTGCAGTGGTAGGACGCGTTCAGGGCCTCGTTTGGGAAGGCACGATCCGCTAAGCGCCCGCGCTTGTAGTGTCGGACAAATGCGGGATCTGATTGGTCTGTCCCACCGGGAAGATGCGCGCCTATTAGACGAGGATGTTTTGTGGCCGTACGGTCGGCGTCCAAGGGCCAACACGAATACGGAGTACATGGAGCGTGGGTCAGCAATGCAACGTACCTGTACGGAGTAGAGAACCAGAAAACCAGAGGGCTAGAGTGCCGATCCGTCTCGTAAGGAGATCCTTCTAGGAACGGCCGCAAGAACGTGATGGGATCATCCTATGGAAACTATACCATACAGGTAAAGACAAGCGAGACATGGATGGCTGGTGCGGATCAGGGGCAAGCTTGCTGTTCCTTCCTCTCCGAATTCACCGGAGCATCCTCCGTACGGCGTAGGGGTCACAGCGAGGCCCCCAAATACGACATTCGCCGCTCCGGAGACGGACGGTACTTCCGGCACACTTGCCTGAATCTGCGTAGTCATGTATTACTCATTTACGCAGTGCTCGTTTACTCATTTCTACTACGACGTGTGTCGTGCGAGGATCCCGACATCCGGGTACCAGGGACCGGCTTCCGGACCCCCCGGAAAGAGGGAGACGACAAGGAAAAAGACGGAGCCCTCCGTACTCGTTACAGGGGATGCGTGATTTCGTTTCGTGCTTTTTCATCGGCTTGCATCGTATGATGGAAGGCCGACCACAAGTAGAATATCTCGCCGGCTGCCAGTCAGAAGGGCGTTCTGCAGGCAAAAATAGCCACACGAAGCTAAGTCCCACTATTCCAGCCCAAGGTGTGGCTGAGCTCGGCCGCGGCAGCCATCCGCCAGTCACGTTTCGTCTCGGCACAGAATGGTCACTCGGTGTGTAACCGACCGAGATTTTCACGGATGCTGGTGGCTGCTCGGGACGCCCGCCCCGAAACACAGCCGTCATGCTGGGAGGTATCTGACTCCGCGGACAAACTCTCCTGACCAAGGTCCTGCAGCTCGTATGCCCTCTACGGATAAGATAAGCGTACATGGTACCATTCAAATTGGGGTCCTGGGAGGTATCTGACTGGAGTCCCCCTCCCCCCTTGTGAGAATATGACATGGCATTTTCTTCCAGCGAACCCCATTTCGGATCCAACTTACTCCGTATCCTGTATTGCCATGCAACAACCGCTTACTGTGCGTGTGTCTGTACGAAGCTACGGAGTGTTCCGTTTTCCCACGATACTATGCAACAAGTCCGACCAGTTGCCGTACCAGTCCACAAGCGTTGGATCGTTGGTTGTGTAGCGTGCTCTAGGCCCTCGTTTGGTAAAGGCACCGTCCACTCGTCTATGCAAGCTTGGCCCGGCTGCCTTATACAGTAGTCGCTCTCTTCGGCTCCGATGTTACTGGATAGCCCGAGATGTGGGTCACCGATGGCCAGCCAAGTGGAGCGAGAGCAGGGGCCACCGGGAAGCGCCATAGGGTAGCAGTAGCAGCCTGGCCTACCTAGTAGCACTCGTACAGGGAGGTTCTGGGGACGAGCAGGCCGGGGGAGTGTGCCTATCGCAGCTCGTACTATTCCTCTGTCGTAGTGGGACCCAAACTAAACTTTCTCATCCTCTCTTTCACACTTTCTGGCTCTCTCGCCTCTTCATACACTGGCATGGACATGGGTCGCCAGGATGACTTCCAGCGGCCGACCCACGCTGTTCATTTTGGTGCTGCATTGGCGCACAGCTCATCAAACGGGCGCGCAAACGACCAACGGTTGGCCCCAGCACAGGCCAGAAAGGAAGCGGGGGGGGGGGGGGGGGGGGGGGGGGGTGTCTACGGAGCGCTCGTACTCGTAACTGCCTACGAGTACGGAGTACGCTATGAATACATAGTACCGCCGACTATAGTACGCGTACTCGGTACTTGTACGGGGTACGGAGCTCTCCGTACGAAGCGTAGTATGGGCGTAGTATGGAAGCCAACAGCGCCCCGGCCTCGCAAGTTTTGAACATCCCCGAGGCTTGCTCGTACTCGTACGAGTTGCCGGCCATAGTAGACGTACGTGATCCGTGATAGCGGTGCAGACCGACTGATCGTCCACACCGGCAAGCAAAAACGGTTAGAAATGCGCGCCCCGAGAGGGGTCCCCTGTCGCAAGTGGGCAATACGACCATGACCACGAGCCTTGTTACAGGGTTTGCTTTTAAAAAATAATCAATCATAAAACTAGAGAATTAAAAAATAAAGCCCCAAGTCCTCGTAACAGACACGTGCTCCCGCAACCCATCCCATGCACGATTGCTCCTTCGCCGGGCCGAAGTCTTTTCCAAATCCTTTCGCCGACGATGCGTGTCCTTCGCAAGGTGGAATAAATGGAATAAAACCTAATGCAAAAATAATAGCATTAATACATCAATAAATACAAAATATGCCCCATTCTAAGAGTGGGGGAATGGGGGGAGAGTGATTTGAATTAATGGTACAGAGTATTTGTCAAATGAGCAAGCCGGTCCTAGCATCGGTCGCCCCGAATTTCGTGCTTGTCTGCAGTCTACGGGGTATTGTGGTCATGTGTACAAGTAGGGAGTAGGGAGTACGTAGTACGAGCACTCCATACGGGCACTCATGCGCCGTACGAGCCATGCATTCAGAGCAAGGCCGCACCGGCACAGTGGCAAGCCCCCGTCTGGATGCGGATCCGCGAGAAAAAGAGGTACGAGAAAAGAGAAAAAACAAAGGAACGCGGCAAGGGGGCAACGATATGCAGCTGGGAAGTGGGATGCATTCCATATCCATATGGAGTGAAATAGTCCGTAGGCTTTGAAAGGGACCCAGAGCAGCCGGCAACACGGCAGACGATACAAATTGGTGAGCACAGATCCCTTAAACGGGCGTAGCCCACGCCGTGGGTCGCCGGCCGTCGCCTCTTCATGCAACCCGACCTTCCCTCGAGCGGATTGGCGGCCTGGGGGATTTGCGACGTATAATTTCGTCCCTCTCGCGTATCTCAATGGACTGTGCACCCTATTTGATTTTCCTGCTGCTCCAGCCCCTTCCCCCTTTTGGCGGAGCGTCCCGGAAGGATTCAGGATCGAGAAAGGGCGGCCATCAAAAACAAGACGGAGGGTGTGGCAAGGAAACAGGAACAGGACAAGGCACCGCGAACTGCGTTATGTGGGGGAGCGCTCCTGGTCCCCGGTACGAAGTGCGACGTACGGACGATCATGGTCCTCCCAAGTCCTGTCGTCCAAGGCGTCCAAGACGCCCAAGACCATGGCAAGGCACCCACTTAGAGGGGGTGCGTGAATCCCTCTTCTTCCAGTAGCCATGCCCGATATTTGTCGTAGTGCATGCAGATGCCTGCCGCTTCTCCACGACTATGTCTGTTTTGGGCGAAAGCAGAAAATCGGAACCCCAACTGCGAAGCCTAGTCCCAGCGTCTTTCCAAATACCCATGGCCAACGAAGAGTCTCAACAGCCGTTCGGGGTCCACCATGCGTCGAGAAGAGCTGCCAGCACCAGCACGGGGCATTTCGGAGTCGTCGTGGTATCCGAACCTGAAGCATAACAAAACTATGCAGTAATATTCTGTACTCGTACTCGTATAGTCGGGAAATTGCAAGTACGAGTAACGGGTACGGGTACCCGCACTGGTAAACGCAAGTATACAAATCACCCATACGAATATGGGGCAGGCAGATCAGTAACCACATGTTCTTTGCATTCTTATCTCCAGAAACAAGAAAATACAAGAACAAAAAAATACATAAAATAAACAAAGGAAAAGCAAGGTATATGTGTTTGAAGTGAAATTCAAAGGCCAAAGCCCAAGAACCGTAAACCAATAAAAAAAAGACATCCAAACCGCCAGGATTGTAAAGAGGATGTTCCCCATCACCCTAAAACCAAAGGGGTAAAAGGACACGAAGAGAAGGAATAATAAAAATGGAAAGAGGAAAAGGAAGAGGAAGAGAAAAAAAAAAGGTAGGAACAAAAACCATGTTCCAGATAATCAAGTCGTAAATCCTGTCGTCATACCTGTCTCCGCCTAATAAACTCCTGCCATAAAATAGGCCGAATAAAAGACGAAGCCCTAATGCAGATGTGTTTTTCCCGATTTTGCGTCGCGCTGTTTTGGCGCCTGTACTGGCCCCATCACTGTAACCTTCCTCCCCTGCTGGCGCTATCCAGGATGTACGAGTATTCCAGGATGTAGTCCAGGGCGTGTATCCAGTGTGTCCGTTCTGTCCAGTTCGAGGATGGAGGATCCCATCCCAGGATGCGAATCCTGTCCTCACGTGTTGCGTCGTGGCTTGCACTTGTCGTGTGCCAAGTGACCGTTGCGTGCTGTTGTCCGCGTGAACTCGGCGCCGCAGTTGGGACAGACGGCCTTGGCTGCCTGGCCAGACTTTTCCCGCTGGTGACGCAGGAGGTTGCTAAAGGTCGAGAACTGCCGCCCGTTGCACCCGTGCTCCCAGCACTGCGGCTTGGGCCGGCTCTGCACCACCCGCACGCCTGACGGGATGCCATCGTGTGGCAGGGGCACAGACGGCAGCCCATGGACGTGCTGGTGCGGGTGTGGGTGCGGGTGCTGCACCAGGTGCGGCAGTGGTGCATGCTGCGGCGGTGCCTGCTGCTGCTGCTGCTGCTGCTGCTGCTGCTGGGAATGCAGAGACCCGTGGCCCATCATCGAGTGCACCGTGGGCGGCGGCAGCGGCGGCATCTGGTAGAGCATGCCCGGCTGGTCCTGCATGGATCCTCGCCTAGCGGTGTTAGTTTCACGGACTTGTTTGAATATGGAAGGAGGAGGAGGAGGAAGGAATGGCGCATACGGGTACTGCGAGTGCAGGGTGGTCGGCGCCGCATGGCTGTAGCCGGCCGTGGTGTAGTCGGAGAGGTACTGCGGCTGCTGGTAGGACTGGGAAAAGACGTCCTGGCTGGCGTGGCTGGGCAGCGGCGGCGAGTAGGGAGCCGCGGCCGACATGTAAGAAGGAGAGGTGAGGCTGGCCGAGGAGGCGGTGGTGACGGGCTCAGACAAGAGGGACATCTGGGGAGCAGAGGTGGTGTAGGCAACAGGAAGGGAAGAAGAAGCCGAGGAGACAGAAGACATGTTAGCCATGGTGACGGGTGGGGGAGACTGCATGTAGGGTCCGGGCGAGGAGGCAGCAGTGGTCACGGCGGAGGGCTGCAGAGATATAGACGAGATAGAAGAGCGGGAGGAGCCCGAAACAACAGGGACGTCGCCGCTGTTGCGGGTGGAGTGGGTGGTCGTTGCGTAAGAGGCCACAGCGTCGATTCCACCAAGGACACTGGCGTCCGGCAGTTCGCCACTACCGGCTCTTCTGCGAGAGGCAAATTTAGCTTCTCGGCGGGCTTGGTCGCGCTGACGCTTGATCTCGCGCTGCTGAGCTGTCAGGCCGACGGGGTAGCGCGGAGGGCTTGCGGTGACAGATCTCGACCCGGAGGGGGGAGACAGGCTGATGTCAGAGCCGTAGGAGGAGAGATCTTGGCCCAAAAGTCCGCTGTTGGAATCAATGACTGTACACCATTTAGTCAGCCCACTTGCACTCCTCCTCGGATCAGGTGCGTCTGCGGTTGCAGCTGTAGTTGGTCTTTGATTTTCCGTGCTACCTCCACCAGGGTGCATTGTGGAGGGCGGGTCAGGAAGAACACAAGAAGTAACCATACCTGGCCAGGAAGAGTAGGATGGTCTGCTGCCCATGCCGAACAGAGGATCAAATTGGAGAGCAACGGCAGCGCTACAGAGAAAGAGACAACGTAAACAAGAGATCTTGGAAAAGGGGGCGGGAGAGCACAAGGAAGCGTAAGGAAGAGAAGGGCTGTTGGAAGGAAGGAAGGAAGAGAAAAAAGGATTTAAGAAGAGCAAAGACGGTGCCAATATAAATAGGGGAGCGGGAAGGAGCCAAGATAGCCTACCTCATAGTCACTGCATCTGAGGAATGTGGAGATGGCTGTAATGATGAGGGTAGCGGAGGCAGCGGAGGCGAGGATGCGTGGGGCCCTGCGTCCTGATGGGTCTGTTGCTGCAGGCGGTACTCCTCGGGGTCGCTTAGAGGCTCGGTGATGTACCAACTGTCTGGCAGCGGCTCGGTAAAGACAAAGGGCGAGGAAATAGAGGCGTTGGGGGAGGACGTCAACAAGGACAGCGCCTGGGAAGAAGGACTGCTGGCAGTGGCTCGAGACTGCGGACTGAGTGAGTGCGTGCTCTCCTGGCAAGGGTCGTCGAGAGATAACAGCTCCATGGAGGCAAGATGGCAGCGAGTAAGTGGGAGAGAAGGGCTGCTGGAGCCAGAGGCAGGAAAAGAAGGAGAAGGGGAAACGGGAAGCAAAAGAGAAGACATGAAGAAGGTGGGTAGCCTGAAAAGGTCACATACGAGATGCTATGAAGCGTGCTCTCTCCTCGTGTTGGCTGAGGATGACAGACGTCTGTTGGCACTGTTGGTCTTGTTGTTGTTGATGTTGTTGATCTGATGGTGGCGAGAGCTCGAGGAAGCTCTCTAGATATGGGAGGGGAAGGGAGGAGACGGCAGATGGTAAATGGGGGATGGAAGGATTTCCCGAGATGGGGGAGGCGTTTTGTACAAATATAGAGATAACGTGAACGTACGAGGAAAAAGTAGAAAAGAAGGTGAGGCAGACTAGAGAAGCAGAGGACGAGAGAGGAGGAACTTAAAATCTATCTTTGGCAATGAGACGGGGAATCGAAGCTCTGAGGTTCTCTCAGCCTCAGTCGTCGAGAGAGAGCTAGAGGGGCAGGCAGGCATGGGCTTTTAAATTCTGGAAAGCGGCAGTACAAGGTGGAGCCCCGATGGGGCCAGCACAACTTTGCCTTCTTGGAGACCAGGTAGATGGGGATAAGAGCGTACAGTAGTGACGGACGCCCCCCCCCCCTTCCCCCCCCCCTCCCCCCCTGCTATGAATACTCGCCTTTTTTTCTTCTTTCTGATTTAATCGAACGGCTGAAATAGTACGATTAAGGGGTAAAGAGGAAGCAGGAAAGATGCAAGAAGATTGCAAGGAGAAGGGTGGCATAGTACAGAGAGACATGGAAGGCGAGAAATGCGGAATGCGGAAGAAGAAGCGGGGAGAGGGAGAAAGAGGAAAAGAGGACAGCGAGAGCGTGTAAGTGAGTGACAGTTGTGTGTGCGTGTATGGGGTGTCCTCCCCTTGGAGCCGGGCCAGCGAGCAGCAGTAGTAGTGGTAGGTGTGTACGGAGTATTCGTACTCCGTACTTGTGTGGATAGAAGCAAGGGCATGCGTGTCAGTGCTTAATGGCGACCGGGAATGGGGAGAGAGAGGTGGAGGCGTGTGTGAAAAAGAGCAGGGGCGTGCCCATAACAGGAGAGAAGACGACAGGGGGGCCGGGAGGCTAAGGCTGTTTAGGTTGGTTTGGCATCGCCAACGGCCCTACAAGAGGAACGAGGCGAGGTAATTCGCAGCGGAAGAGGAAAATTGTATTTTTGTATTTTTGTATTTTTGTATTTTTGCATTTTGCATTTTGTATTTTTGTACGGAGTATGCATGTTCCTACTGGTGCTGCATGCCGTACAGGAATGGTTTAAAACGAGAGGATTGTCTGCATTCTTACATACGAATGAGGAAACAGTCGGAGGAAGGCAGAGGGCAGAAGGCAGACAGGACACGGGAGACAGACCGCCACATATGCACATAGATGTCTGTACGAGTACTCGTACAAAGCACAGCGTCAAGCAGCCTCCAGCCCTGTTGTCAGTGAATTAGGCGGTGGCGGGTGTGAGACCGGCCAGAGGACGTGGCCTGACTCGGGAAATAGTGAAAGTGAATAGTGAATATGTAAAAAAAGTGAAATAAAATAAATAATAAATAAATACAAAAATAAAATCAAAAATACACAGAATACAGCAGATATCTGCCGGAAAAGACAACAACCCGAAATGGAGCAGAGGAGAGGGGGCGCACGTTCCATATGACGAGCGTGGCGTGGACCAGACAAGGGGCCAGAAGAGAATGGGGGGCCATGAACTGTGCAGTGCTTCGGTTGTGGGGAGACTGGCGAAGAAGCACGAGGTACGGAGTCGTGGTAGCGTCTATTCTGGCGAGAAGAGAGGCGCCAATGATGGCCAACGGTGGTGGCTCTGCCGGGTACGAGAGGAATATGGGTGCAAGCGCCCAAGCCTGGCGTTGAACGTGCAGCCGTGCGGCCGTGTGGGCGGGAATTACGGCCGCGAGGCAGACTGGACTCGGAGGTTCTGAGTAAGTGGCTCGGGAAAAAGAAACCAAAGAAAAAGAAACGAAATCGAGCAAAACACCGAGAGGCAAAGAGGGGCGAACGGACGGGCAGCCGGCTTGGGACGGACGCAGAGCCAGAGCAGATGATTTGAGTTTGTGCTTCTTTGTCTAGTTTCCAGTGCCCCATTTCTCACTTCGATTACTCTCGTACATGGGAAATGAAGATGGGTCAACACCGGGGAAAGGAAATACGGAAGGGCAAGCAGAAGAAAGCAACGTTTGATGTCAAGTAGGGGTGTGAATCCTGAGTGGCGGCGCAGAGAGAGCGTACGGAGTATGGAGTCCTGAGTGTACTCGTACAGACCGTCTGTCGCGGCAATGGCAGAGAAACAGGCGCGCAGGGGGGGCGTCTACGACGAATGCTCCGTGCTCGAGCTCGCACCAAAAGACCGAGGCAATGTGTGGGGAGTGTGGTATCTTTCTCTTTACCTTCCGTTTTCGCCGGGCAGGTCGGGTCTGCGCTAGCAGATTGCTATTTCAGAATCCGAAAAGGATAAAAGGGTACGACAAATATAAAAACGAGGAAATTTAAAAATATTTTGAAAAAAAAAAAAAAAAAAAAAAAAAAACATAAATCTTTAAGCTTTGTGGCTGGGCAGTTTCCAGCGGCCAAAGTTATTCCCGTTGGCGTGCTTCCTCGCTATAGATAGGCCCGCTAATCAAGGACTGACCGCAGGTGATTTTTAGTGTGTTTGACATGCGGAAAATAATCTGATTCCAGAGCGTATGGGAATGAAAGGGTCGCTCTGGCTAGCAGAAACGGGCGTGGCTGAGGCGCTGCCCGGCGTCTTTTGGGGTGGGACGGGTCGTATTCTCCCATCAGGCCTGCCAATGGCGAGCGGTCGGGCACGCACTCGTGCTGAAGATGTCGGCGAGTTTGTGTTCTAAACAAGATATGCAGGGCGATCATGCGATCGGGGCTGCAAAGATTCCCTGGGGTATCTTACGGAATAGGGAATAGGGAATAGGGAATACGGAGAGTACGGAGCGTACGGAGCGTACGGAGGTGGGCGTACAAGAACACAAGAAGCTCGCATCTTACAGGACAGAGTACGAGTTGGTAACCGGGTACATGGAAGAAGGAAAGAATAAAGAAAAAAGAATAAAGAATAAAGAGAAAAACGAAAGAGAAGAAGAAAAAGAAAGAGAAAGCCCTTAGCTGGACGAAGAGCAAGTTAAAAAAGAATACTAAGAGGATGTACTCCGTACCCAGAGAGAGCAGCCAGACTAGAGGATCGACATCCCTGCTAGCGGCCGGCATAGAAGGAAAACGAGAGGCCAAAAACACAGATCGACAGCCAGCTCGATCCTCTTTTGGTGTGAATAATTTGGCATGTCCGCCTTCCTATGAATACTACGAGTATTATACACTGGCTAACTGGTTAGTGATCGGAAAGTCTCCAACCTGCTGGCAGTTGGCAGTTGGCAGTTGGCAGTTGGCTTGTTGGCGTTGGCCAGTCCAACGATTGACAGCCCATACGAGCCGTGATTTAGTGCCTCAGGGACCCCGTGCCCACCCCAGGGACTGGACCCAGAGACCCAGGGATCCAGTGTCCCAGGGATCCATCCAGTGTTCCAGTGTTCCAGTGCCCCAGTGCCCCAGTGCCCCAGGACTCCGTACGAGCGCCCGTATCTTATCTTCCAGCACGGCGTGCGGCCGGGCCTGGCTAGCGCATCGAGAGCTGCGTCGTATCTGCAGCAGGACGTCGTGGTAGCGAGATTCTGACTCCATCGATGACGGGACGAGTACCGAGAGAGAGCGAAGGAGTTAGCTGGCCAGATGATGCATGTTCGCCTACGACGTATGACTCTGGACGGCGAGTTGAACGGCTCTCTACTGCCGGCCGTTGCAGTTTCCTCTTTCATGCTAGGCAGAGGAAGAGGGTCTTCGCCGTAATTTCTCAATTTCATATTTCATGTTGGCGCTGGCTCTTTTGCCTCTCTGCTCTCCGAGCTCGCCGTCTTCCCAACTCGCTTGACTCGCTTGTCTCGACCGCCGTAGACCATGCTCACCGCCTCTGGCACTCGTCCGTCGTTTCCTAGACGGACTCGGTTGCCGTGCCCTCTGCGTACAGGTGCCGACGGAGTACTCCGTACGCTTCCAGGCCTTCTCGAGTTCTGATTGGTTCAAATGCGAAACAGAGGGGATCGGCTGGTCTGCTGGCATGCTGGCACGCTGGCATGGTGCCTGCTTGCTGGCTTGCTGGCTTGCTGGCCTGCTTGCTGGCCTGCTGGCCTGATCTACCTACTGGCCTACTGGCTTCCTGGCCTGGCTTCCTGGCCTGGCTTCCTGGCCTGGCTTCCTGGCCTACTTCCTGGCTGCACAACCAGTCACGTAAGCACAGCCCTCCAGGGCTGCGGTTGTCCCACGTACGAGAGACCCCCCCAAGAATCTTACGGAGCACGGCGTCCGAAGCCTGCGAATGGTCCAATAACCCCCTCCCCCTCCCCCTTCCTGCCCTTCCTTGGCTTGCCGCTCCATGCTGCTCCATGCTGCTCCATGCTGCTCCATGCTGCTCCACCGGGCTGGTTCCTAGTCGGTTCCCACTCTCTGGAAAACGAGTCGCCGGACGGCGAATGGAGCACGAATATATTATTAGCTCCGACCTGCCAGGAAGGCCGTTGATCGCTGTCCGGGGACAGGTAGGACGGTCGCACTCCATACCCGGACTGGTTGCAATAGTACGAGTGTGTTCGCCGTGCTGCCTGTCCGACATGGGCCATCCTTCCGCGCTGCTCGGGCTTGCGTCATAGCCTCGTGCAAGTGCTCACCGCGTTTACGAGTACGTCTAGACTCTACTCGTAGATTCTTGGACGTCCGCTCGTCCAACAACGCCGTAGAAAGTCGACAAAGTGCTTCCACAACGTACACCCGTACACTTACTTGTGCTCGTACCGCATCCACTCACAGCAGCTCTGTTGGGCTCGGCGTCGTCATGGCCCGGATGACGCTAAGATGTGTAAGTTGCCCCTCCAAGCAGCCCGGTTGTGTCATGGCAGGTCGGGCCGTTGGCTGGGGACATGCGACCAGTGAATCCAGTGATTACGACCGTCCGGCCTATACGGTCCATACGAAGGGTAAAAGTGTGCTTGCACGGATAAATCGTATCGTACACAGGGCTCCCCGGGCCAACGAGAGCAGACCGATCAGCTGTCCGTCCCCCCTCCCCCTCGCTTTCTCGGCCCCTGTTGTGGCTGTTTTGCATCGCCGAGCCACACAATCGATACAAAAATAATACACACGCGCAGGGGACCCAGGCCAGCCAGCCAGCCAGCCAGCCAGCCAACCGGCCAGCCAACAGGTCAACCGGAAAGAGTGGGGCGGGTCTTTTTTCCTTTTTTGGTTTTGGCTGTTTTGTTTTTGATTTATTTTGATTTATTTTGATTTATTTTTTTTCTTTTATTTATCTATTTGAATTATTTGAATTATTTGGTTCTGGCTCTGGCTCTGGTTTCTTTTTCTAACCTATTTTTCTAATTTTTCTAATTTTTTCCAATTTTTCTGCCTTCTGCCTTTCTTTGATTTGCTTTTTCTTTGCTTTGGTACTGAAGCTGCGAGTAGCGTCTTGCTACGTTGCCTCAGGGCCACTGCGGTTTGTTGCACTACAGGCTAGTCAAGGAATGAGACATTTTGGGCTTGGGGCCTACCCCATCGCGTTAGTTTGCAGACAAGGAACAGGGCGGGCGGGAAGAGAGCCACGGTCGGCAGGCAACACAGAGAGAGACATACCCTGTAATACACAGTATGGAGTACAGAGTAACTACGACGACAACGACAACTGCTCCTCCTTCTTTGTCTCCCAGAAGGGATAACGAGAACAGACAGCAGTGCTGCGGCCCACTGATTTCCACGTCGTAGTGGAGGCCACTGCACGCATGGGGCGGGCGCCTATTCTGGCCAATAAGAATGGGGGCGGCATGCAGACAAGCGGCGGTTCAGTTGGGGGGAGAACAGGGGGCAAACAGAGGGGAGGAGAGGGGGGGGGGGAGGAAAAGAGCAGGCCATTCAGGTCCTCATACGGCCGGCTGGAATAATAACCGTCTAGCCGTTCGCACGCTTGTTGACCGAGTCCTCGGCTCAAGGGTCTCAAGGGGGACGACGCCATTTCGTTTTCATTTTCTCGTCTCCTTTTTTGTCTCCTATTTCCTCCGCCGGCAGGTCTTTTCCGCTTCCGTCACACGTTCCGTGGCACTCAGACGTATCTTACATCTTACGTATCTCATTCCGTACTCCGTACTTGTACTTTCCCGTGGCCACTTCTTTGATAGGCACCTGGACGATGCAGAGGTACGGAGTACTCCGTAGGGAGTACAGAGTACAGTGAGTACAGAGTACAGAGTACTTGGATACGTGTAGGCCTTGGCAGGGCATTGCTTCACATATACGAGTACTTCCTACGAGTACTGTCGAATAATATGCTACTCCGGATGCACACAAGGGGCGGCCAAACGAGACTACCACAGGTTGGGGGCCAAAAAGACAATAGAAGACGAAACATGTTCAGGGACGTGGCGGGTCCCCCCCCCCTCTTCCCTTCCCCTAGGAGGCAGGACTGCAGGACTGCAGACTGCAGGACTGCAGGACTGGTCGACTGGTCGACTGCAGAAATGCAGGATAGGACTGGTGGCGAGAACGCGAGAAACACGGAGAATCCGAGTTGTCGGAAGGGCGGACTGACGGTGTACGGAGTACTGCTGACAAAGATCTTGTCTCCATACGCTGTACTCTACGAGTACGCTGTAGAGTATCTGTCTCGTACTCCGTACTCCATCCTCGTAGTCTCCATCCCCGGGCAGAAGGATCAGACGCGCGACGTCTGCCGGGCGGCAACAGGCGGCAGACGACCTTTGCTGTTGATCCCTCCTCAACACAGACGCGCACTCATCTGCTCACAGTCTCTTCCATTACGGAGTCGAGGGCGAGACTCCATGCCCGTGCTCGTCCCGGTGGTGCCTGATCCTCAGCGCCTAAGTAGTCCAGCCCAAAGCAACGGGAGGAACACCTTGCTCGTTCGAGCCATATCTCGACAGCACGGGAGGAACAATCCTCCCCGGCCAGAGCCGGCGAGGCCGGTGATCTACAAGTCGGAGGTCGTCTGAGTACGGAGTACGGAGTACTGCTTTGTGTGATGTATTTCCTTCTTTCCTTTGATTTTTCTTTTCTGGTTTTCTGATTTATTTCTTTTCTTTGATTTCTTTTTTTGTCTTTCTTTCTCCCGTCTCCTCCTCTTCCTGTCGGAGTCGGTCCCGAGACGTTCTTTCTCACGGCGTACTCCGTGTCTCCATTTGCACATATCTTGCAAAAGTACAGAGTACGAGGAATACGCAGCACACGACAGCAGCACGCGCACACTTTGTACGCCACGCTGCGCCGAGACACCAGAGCCGAGACAAGACATTGGTCGAGCTGCCAATCGCGGGCGGGCGCATGGCCTTCTCCCAAAACAACCAACAGCGCGTCCAACCTGTAGCTCTGCCGTCCTGTAGCTCTGAAGAACACCACCACTTCTCGGTCCGCCGTACAAAAACGGGGTCCACCGCCCGACGTTGCCAACAAAAGGTAGACGACATTCCCCGGACTGTCTATCCGTTCTTTTGTCTGTATCTCAGGCTGGCTCTAGTCTTTTCCTTGACTCTTTTCCTTTCCCGTCAAGGCTTTCAGCTTGTCCTTTTCTTTTTTGTCTATCCTCTTTCTGTCTATCCTCTTTCTGTCTATCCTCTCTTCTCTGTCTCTTCTTCTCTCTTCTTCATCCTTCCCTGGGCTTATCCCCATCCAGTAAGTCTCTTCATCGGCACGGATATGGTTTTTCCCGTGCCCCGTAGGGCTGTCCCGTCAGCTCATAATAAGCACTAGCTGTGCAGAAACGGTAAACGAAACAATCTCCGATAAAAACACGAGCATCTCTGACTCTAAATCGATTTGCCCGAGGGCTATGGGTGCCAGTATTACAAAATACGGACTACTTCGTAGTCCGGACTTCTCGTAGACGTGCAGAGCACAGCCTTCGCCATACCTCGGTTGGCCAACTGCCTGTTTTCCCCGAAGAACGGAGTCTTGTGCAGTAGGCTCCTGCTATCATCGCCACCACAAATCAGAAGCCCAGGAATACTCCCCTTCCCCGCCTCTATCTTTTAGAGCGCCCTTACCTCTCCGTCTCTAGTCGTGTAATGTCTTACATCTACAGTGGAATGTCTTCAACGACCCTGTCAAGACGGCGACGGCAGCTGGAACTCTGAAACTCTGGAGCTCTAGAACTCTGGAACTCTGGAACCTGCCTGCCCCCCGTCTCGGCTGCGAGGTCCGTCTGTACTTTTCTTCCCTGCGTACGGAAATACAGGTATGGCCTGATGTCTGTGAGTGGGGAGGCACTTGCAAAGGTTGACTGCAACCCTGACTGGTACTCTGTACTCCATGCTCCGTACAGGGAATGGCATAGAATGCCTGCTAGGCCCGAGCTTCAGCCGGCCCGTCCTGGTCCTGGTACAAGAAAATGGCTGGCTGGCAGACGCCCAGGACAACCTGACAGCAACACCGGTCTGCCTCTGTACGGAGTAGTTTTTTTTTAGTGTCTTTAGGCCGGGCGGGCAGGCATCGTGGCTTGGGCAAAGCCCAGGGAGTGGGGGGGCGCGGTGAGCGAGGCGGGCAGAAGGCGGTTAGGCGGGTGAGGCGGGTGAGATGGGCACTGCACTGCTTTCACAGAGCACAAGAAATGTGTGGAAAACGTCTCTTTTTTTTTTGCAGGCTATTTTTGTCTACGGATCGCGGTGGAGCCACGCGGCCAAATATTCAGCGTTAGTACGCTCTAGGAAAAGCAAGCGAGCCACAAAAGAGTGAGCGCCAGCTCTTAGCCTTGGGTTTGGGGTTCGTGTCTTGGGTCGTGTGTCTTGTGTCTTGTGTCTTGTGTCTTGTGTCTTGTATCTTGTGTCTCTGGGACTCTATGCAGCTGTTTTCCTTCTCATCTGCACAGTTGTGGAAACACGAACGCTGCCGCTCCGGAACGGAGAATATGCTTTTCTCCTGTGTTTATCTTTGTTCATTATTACTTAATTGTGTTTGTTTTGATTTCGGAGTATTGTTGTCATGCTGTTTTTTTGGGGGCTTGCTTGTTTTCTTTTCTTTTTCTCCCCTTAATAGTTCCAGTGATCTCTACTCGTATACACATGATAGTCCGTATAAATCCCGTACGAGTACAGAGTGTGTGTACGAAATTCCGTAGGCCTCGCACCAAGCAGAAAACAAACATGCCGAGGTTCACCGCAAGATTCCCCGAAGCCGAGAAGCAGTGGCCACTAGCCAGCACATGATCCAACCGTGCAGACCGAGGATTCCTAGTGAAGACGAGGCAGAGAAAGCGTACGAGCAAGCGTACGAGCAAGCGTACGAGCAAGCGTACGAGCCCGATTGTGAAGACAGGCCATTGTTACAGAGTTCCGGGAGATTTCAGCTCGGCCGGGATATGGACATGGAAATGGAAATGGAAATGGAAATGGAAATGGAAATACGAAGAACGAAACGACAAAACGGCAAAACGACGAAAGCGAAACAAGAAACGCCGAACGAGGCACTGTAAGCTAGACACTGCCGAGGACAAGTTCCCGTGCACAGTAAGATACTCGTCGTACTCGTATGTTGTGTGTATGGGCTGAGAAAAAGCATGCGGCACCAGGCACCACCATGGCGTCAGCTTCTCGTGCCCGTTCTTCACGTTCTCTTCTCGTGGTCCGACGCGTGTGCTTCCCCAGGGTTGGGCTGGACGGGTACGGAGTACGGAGTACCATGCAATTTCAATCGTCTTCGGGCCCGAAGGCGAGGCACGACGGAGATGAAGACAGGGGAGGGGAAATAAAAAATAAAATAAAATAAAATAAAAATAAAAATAAAAATATGAAAAAGAAAAGAAGCAAAGAAGAAAAAAGCAAAGAAAAGCCAAAACCACAGATTGTCTCGGGTCTAGCTCATCATTTCCTTCATCCCCCTTTGTGCACATTCGAAAACCACGCGGCCGTCTCTTCAGAGGACCCAGGAAAAAGAAAACAATCAAAAAGAACTGGAAACTTCCGTAAAGGCATCTTCGTCCTTTTTTTTTCATTCACCTCCTGCCCAGCCCGTCCTCGATTGGATGGAAGTGTACCCGAGAGAGGGGCTGATGCATACGGACTGTCGGCGTGTCCTCTGCTCGTCTGGTTGTCCACCCGTATGAGTTCTGCCTGGTCCGGATGTTGAACAATCAAACAGTCCGTCGTAGAGACACGCGTTTAGGCTTTACTGAGCATATTTTCTTTTTTTCTTCTCTTTTCTTTTCTTTTTCTCCCTGCTCTTTTCCTTTATCTTTTATCTCTTCTCGTTTCTTTTTCTCTTCTTCCCCTCTGTCGTGCCGTCACATGCCGTGCAACAAGGCCTGGCCACAGAAGAGCCAAACAGAATGTGTGAGATAACGCACTCTGAGCACAGAGCCGGGGCAGTTTCTCTTCTGGGAAGTTCCCCGTGGACCGGCGGTCGGAGAGGCAAGGCCGGCAATCTATCGGCCGCGGTAATCTATGATGCATAAACTCGTACTTTTGGTCTTCAAGTCGTACGTCGTCGTATATGTCTGACAGGCTGCGCTCCAAGAGAGGGGGGAGGGGGCGTGTGCCATCCTGTGTGGCCTGACACGGCCAGCCTCTGGGGGGTGGCAAGAACGCAGAGGACCAGGACTAGGACCAGGACCAGGACCAGGACCAAGACCAGGACCAAGCACGAGGAACGAGGGGCGGACGCACAAGAGGAATCGCCGGCTCCCAGTCCGCGACCTCGGCGACCTGTGTAAGCTGCCTGGTGTCTGATGTCTGATGTCTGTCCTTTTGTCTGCCCCTTCTGTACGGAGCAGTCCTCTCATTATTCCTCATGCCTGCAGTGCCATGATTTCCCATCCTCGGTCTTCGTCTCCTCGGCGAAGTGAGGGACAGAAGGAAGGGGACATGGGGAACACGAGGATGTGCTTCCTTCGGGCGTGTGGAATTTGCCATTGGCTTGTTTGTGTAGCCGAGTGATGGGGATATCTGCTTGGTTGGAGATGACAGGCTCAGAGCCGTCTTCCTTTCGTTTCGTTTCGGGTTTTTTTTTTCATTTTTCATTTTTTTTTTTTTTTCATTTCATTTCTCATTTCTTCTCTCCTTTCCTTCTCTAGTTCTCCTCGTTTCCCGTTTCCCGTTTGGTCTCTGGTCTTCCTCTCTTGGCAGACCCTCCCACTGCTACGTGCTCCTTCCGCTTGGCCATCTCGTAGATCACCACTGGAGCCAGGCGAGCCAGGCGAGCATCCTTCTTGTTTCTTCCTCCTCGTATTGCCCACTCGGTCCTCTGTGCGTCTATCCCAACCAGTCTCACAGACGCAGATCCTGCTGCATCCGCTCCTTCTAGACGCAGCCCTACCGGCAGGAAGCAGCAGGAACAATAGAACTATGACTAGCAGACCTCTTTCTGCCTCTTTTCTCAACTTTTATTACAATTGTTGGGAAATCCTTCTCAGAAACGGTCCATCCTCACGGCCCACGCCCAAGGTCCACGGTCCACGGTCCACGGTCCACGATCCACGATCCACCTTACCGGTCCTCTCACCGGTCCGTCCAGCGTCTTTCCTCTGCCAGCAAACGACGTCCTTCGTCCCCGTCCGCGTCCTCCGTACGACGCTCAGTACCGCCCGTCCAGGGCGGCCTGCATCAGCCTCCCGCTGTCGTAGCCCGCCGCTATGGAATCATGCATAATGCCATTGTGCATCCTTTTGTGATCAGTCATAGACTGCGTCATGCCGGACACGCTCGTAAGAAATGACGCAGGCGCAAGACGCAGCACGCAGGACACAGGTCCCTTCATCTTCCTGCCGCTGCTCGACTGCCTCCCACGACGGCCCTACGACGACACAGCCCAGCATATGAAACAGCACGACAGGCCGGCCTGTTCGACGCCTGTGGTGTAACGCGCTGCGGCAGGCCAGTCCTGCATCGGAGGCTAGTCGGGGGGGGGGCATCATGAAGATCGTCATGCACTCAGCACGACCTTTGATTGCTGCCGTTCTTTTCTCGCCCCCCTCTGGCGTACTGGCGTACTGGCGTACACATGTGTAAGCGTCTTCCTTCGTCGTGGACACGGGGTCGCCACGGGGTGGGCACCAGGTGGACACGAGGTGGACACGAGGTGGCCACGATCCGCCTCCATCGCCTCCATCGTGGCCCTCGCTTGGTATGGCTTGCTCTCGCTTGCCTCGCTTGCCTCGCTTGCCTGGCTTGGCTCCGTCTGTGCTCGCCCAGCGGGGACCTGTCGCGAGGAAGCAAGGAAAACGAGCTCGGCGACTACAGCGACGACGGCCCCGTCTGACGCAGGCATGTGCCTGGTCTGCTCTGCTGGCCCCATGCCGTGCGGCCGGCGTGTGTTCTTTGTCGCACAGAGGGGTGTATGCAGTTGTCCTCTGGCGTCGGTCCACGCAACAGGCTCTGTCCCAATACAGCCTGTGCCCTTTTGCCCTTTGTCGTGGGGAATGACCGGAACGACCTCACATGTTCTTGTTGACGTTGCGTCGGTCAGGCGGTTGCTCGTCGTCGTCATCGTACGTCAGAACCGGTGGGAATTTCCGGGTTGATCGTGGATCGTGGATCGTGGATCGTTGACCGTGGACCGTTGTTTGGTTGACCTGGTTGACCGTCGATCTACTCCGTAGTTGATTTTGGTTGACTTGATTTTGATTTGCGGCTACCTTCCTCCCGACGCAAAAGGGTATCTGATTGTTCTTCGGGTCCAATGTCCCATACTATTCTCTGCAGACAAGATTCAAAATTCCCCGTAAACCAAATGCAAAACAACGCATATCACATGAACGTCCCCGTATCCTAGTTATTTCCTAACGCTGGCTATCCGTGCTGTATGCTTGAAAGAGACCAAGACCAAGACCAGAACCAAAAGATCAAAAGACCAAGACCAAGAACCTTGAACCAAGAAATGTCCAACAAAAACCGAGAGGAGTCCACACATAGTACACATCTGCTCTGCTCACAGCCGGGCCCGCCGGGCCTTGAAAATGGCCACCTTGTCGTCGTAGAAAAAGATCTCCCGCACGTGCAGACAAGGCGCCTTGACCACTTCGGTAAACGAGTCGTCGTCCGAGTCGGCGTCGGCCGAGGCGTCGAAATCGCTCTCGCCGCTGTCGTGGGCCATGGGCGCCGTGGCATCCTCGCCCGCCTCGGCGTCGTCGTCGTCATCATCGTCGTCGTCGTCATCGTCGTCGTCGTCGTCGTCATCGTCGTCCTCTTCCGACTCCGACGTGTCCGTCCCGTCCACGCTGTCGGTCGGCATGGGGTTGGCCGGCTGCGGCAGCAGGTCCGTGTTGCTGCTGCCACTCGAAGACCCGTTGTTGTTCGTGGCCTCAATGACCTCGAAACACTTGTCGGCAATGCCCACAAAGCACAGCCGCATCTCCGGACACAGTGTGGCCACGACGGCAATCTGCATGGCCAGCTCCGACTCCTCCATCACCGGCGCCGTCAGCTGGGCAATGTGCTGGATGTGCAGCGACAGCAGGTTCGGCAGGTTCGACAGCTTCTGCAAAAAGTAGTGCTATTCGGTCAGCAAAGGTCAACTACCATCTCTCTCTCTGATACATACCCAGTCTCGGTAGTTGATGGAGACGGCCAGCTCGCGCAGATTGGCCATGCGTCCACTCGTAATATAGGCGACCAGCTCGGACGTGAGCACCCATGGCCGCCGGTAGTTGGGCCCGTCGGCCGGGAGGTGTGCGGAGATGGAGAGGCCGTTGACCAAGAGTTTCCGGAGACTCGAGCGGTGCGGCTTCACGGCGTTTTTGAAAATGTCGGTGATGGAGATCTGCTTGGACACGTCGGAGCGGCGGCGGTTCTGCAAGAAGAGCACTTCCAGCGAGTTGGGGGCCAGGGTATCCCGGATAAACGACAGCAGCGGCTTGGACACGGTGTCGGTGTGGATGTACTTGAGCGCCAGCTGGTACCGCGGCGTCACAGGCACCGAGCTGTCGGCCGGGCTGACGCCTGTGCGGCCGGTGGCGGCGTAGTTGTTTCTTGCCGCGGCCGACAGCGGGTTGAAGTGGTGCTTCAGCTGTCGCCACAGCGTCTCGTGGTGGTCGCAGGAGAGGATGGTGAGGGTCGTAATGGTCGTCCAGTCCAGCGCGCGGTTGCACACGGCCATGCACAGCGGGACGCGGTCCAGCTCGAGCGTGGTCAGCCGCAGCTTTTCCCGGCGGACGGGCGGAGGCGTCGTCGGACGGGCCGTCGACTCGACAGGTTCGACAGGCTCCGGCTCGGCAGGCTCCGGCTCAGCAGACTCGGGTTCAGCAGGCTCGGCAGACTCGGCAGACTCGGCAGGCTCGGCTGCGACTGTATCGGTGGTGGTGTCCGTGGTATCAGAGACGGCCGTTTGGTCGGTGCCGGCCTCGGACACAGAAGACGGCTGCACGGCAGCCGTGTCGACCGGGGGATCGGGGGTGGCTGCCAGCACAGCCGTGGACAGGGTGGCATTGGGGTGCCGTGAAAGGATCTTGCCCGAGATATCGCAGATGCGGCCGACGAGGACGCCCAGGACGCCGCCCAAGCGACGGTTGCCCAGCCTGCTCTCGCCCGGCCAGTGGGCGTCGAGGTCGACCTGCTGCAGATGGGGGCCGTAGAGGGTCTGGACAAACTCCTCGTCGGTGGCGTGTGCGGCGATGCTGACGCGCAGCTCGGTCAGACGGTCCTTGGAGCGCTCAATGAGGATGGACATCTCGTCGAGGTAGGCCAGCTCGTCAATGTCGAGGACGCTGAGGCTGCGGACGGGGGGGACGACGCTAAAGGTAGGGAATTCGACACGGGTGGCCGCGTAGGGTTTGGGGGGGAGGGGGACGAGCGGTGCCGGCGGCATGTCGGCGGTGGGGTCGGCGAGGCCCATGAGGCCGCCGGGGGCCATGAACGAAGGCGGCGGGCGGGCGGCGGGGGAGTTGGGCATGCCGGCCTCGGAGTTGTTGTGCCAGCGGATCCAGAGACGGTCGAGCTTGCAGTGGCCTTCCGGGTCGTGGTCGGGCAGCGAAGCGAGGGCCATGAAGACGTCGGAGACGACGCCGGTGGGCATATCCCAGACAAAGTTCTCGAGGTTGGCCATCTTGGCGACGCTGAGGGCGACGAGGGTGCCGAGCATCTTGCCGCTCTCCTTGTTGAGCTTATACTCGGAGATCCACTCGGAGGGGCCGTTGCCCAGCGAGAACTTGCGGGTGTATTTTGCGTAGTCGGTGGCGCCAAAGCGGGTCTCTGCGAGGACCTGGGCGCCGGGGGAGGCGAGGCCGCGACGCATCTGGGCCCTGAGACGGTGGATCGTGCGGGCAAAGGCGCTGCCGAGGCTGAGAGTGGAGAGGCCATAGGTGAGAGCGTCGACGGTTTTTCCGTCGGACGGTGGAGCCGAGGGATCGGGCCAGATGATGTCGAAGCGGGAGTAGATGTGGGGGATGGCGAGGCTGTAGAGGGTCGAGTTGGTGAGGGCGAGGGCGGTGAGGTCGTTTGTGTGGTGAATCTTGAACGTGTCAGAGGCGAAGGAGAGGAGAGGAGGAGGTGAAAAGCAAACATTGTATACCTCTTTGACCACCAGCCGGAGGACGTCGACGGGGAGCTCCAGCAGTGTCAGCGGTTTCTTGGAGCGGCTGTTAGCCGCATAGCCGACGACAGGGCGTCCATCCGCGGCCGTCCGGGGCGATGTCTTGGTGTGTTTGGAGCCGGGGAAGCCGGCGCTGCTGTTGCCACGGACCGGATGGGCGGCGGTGGGCGAGGAGACCGGCAGAGAGGTCACGGGACCAGGAGAGAGGGGAGAGAGGGAAGGAACGGCAGACACGGCAGGAACGGCAGGCACGGCCGGGGCCGGGACGGACACTGTGCTGCCCGCACTGGCGAGAGACTTGGAGCAGAGGGGCAGAGCCGGGGTCATCGTGGGGGCGGCGGTGGTGGTGGTGACGACGGTGGATGCATCGGCGGTGATCAAGACCTCCTCGACCTCGACGGCGTCGGCACCGGCGGTGTCTGGGGAGAGGGTGGTGGTGGTGGTGGTGGTGGTGGAGGTGGACTTGGAGGTGTCGGGGGATTCGTCGTCGGTGGGCAGCGAGTTGGCACCAGCACCAGCCAGCGGTGCGGTGGGTAGTTTTTCGGGAGCCATCGGGGCGGTGTCCACGAGCGAGCAGACGGCTCCTGAGAGGGAGAGCGGAGAGAAGGAGGCCAGATGGGAGGCAGATGGGAGACGACGGACCAAAGAAGAGTGTGCCGTGCGAGTTGGCGATGTGAGATCGATCAGGCGGATGTTGCCAGGAACACGACGACAGGGGTTCAGGGCAGCAAATGGCGTGCCCGCAGCGATACGGAGGAGGAATACGGCGTTGCGTGAGAGACGAGGGCGGCCGGCAGGGGAATGTCGACAGAGAGACTAGGAGGCAAAAGAGCCACCAGCAAAAGTACGGAGAACAGTGGGGCATGGCGTCAAGCCCCACGAGCGTATCGATGCCCGATATGTGAGGCATCCACTGCATCTCGGCCAATCAGCGTTGACCTTTTGAGAAGGTAGAGGGTACTCCGTAGAGAGTAGAGAGTAGAGTGAGAGAGTAGAGTACTGGGTAGACTGAGTAGACTGAGTAGATTAGAATACTTAGAGTACTGAGAGTACGGTACTGACAGAGTAAAATACTGAGTAGAGTACTCCGTACTCCGTACTGAGACTGAATAAGTCACTGGTCATCCAATATCTCCATCTCATCTATCTACTCCACGTTAGCGCATTTCTAATCGCTCTGCTAAAGCCGTACAGTTCCTGCCTTGTTGGGGCCTCGCTGCGCCCAAGTAAGCTTCCCAAACAGCCCAGACGACATCACGTTCATCGCCCAGCGAATCTGTCCCGCAACACCTCCCTCTCCCTGTCTCCCTGTCTCCCCCTCTCCCTGTCCTCTCCCCTCACCCGCTGCGCCAACACCCACGTGGCAGACTTCCCCCAACAGTCCTCGATCCACCACGCCATCTCGCCTCGTCTCAGCCGGCTGCCTAGGGTCTCTCTCCAGACAAGACGCCAGACTGTCCAGAAAGAACGACAAGACGCATAAACAGCTCCCTGAGCCCTGACCGCCTCCCCTCCTCGCCTGCTCCTCATCAGATTCTGTTTCCTTGCTCTTCCCACCAGTCGCCGTCACCGCCCACGCGTCCCCTCCCCCGCCGTCGTCATTGAACGCTGTCAAAAGCTGTCTGCCATCCTGCCGTCCTTTTGGAGATCTTTTGTCTTTTGTCCTCCTCTATCTCTTTCTCTCTTTCTCCCTCTCTCTTTCTCCCTCCTCTTTCTCCCTCTCCCTCGCTCTCCCTCGTCTCCCTCTTCTCGCCCTCCTCCACAATCATGTCCCAGTTTTTCGAGGACCTCTGGGAGTCCATCTTCACCCCCGGACCCACCCCGACTCTCCTCGTCGCCACCAATGCCACCTTTGCCGTCCTGCAGGTCGTCCTCTCCGTCCTGCTCTTCGCAACCTTCTCCATCCATTTCGTCATCCTCTCCTTCCTCAGCGCTGGTCTCTGGTGGGCCATCAACTGGTTTGCACGCGAGCTCAAGGCCGCCCAGCTGCGCGAAGAGGCCGCCCAGCGACTAAAGCCGGCTCGTCCGGCCGTGGGTGTCGGCGCCGGCGCCGACGAGGACGAGGATGCCGACGAAGAGAACGAGCAGTCCAAGGAGAGCCGGAAACGCCACCGCTCGACCCGGCGCATCGCCACCCCGCAGACGTCGGATAGCGACACAGAGGTCGAGGCTGAGCCTGCACCTGTGTCCGCATCTGTGTCAGCACCCGTGTCGGCACCCGTGGGCAGCACCGCCGGAGCCGCGGAGCCGGTCGAGAAGAAGGGCGAGCTGAAGCAGCGGAAGCCGGCGGCCACGGCGGCCGAAGGACCAGTGACCACCCCCGCCACGGCCCCCGAAGTGCCGGCGAGCCCGCCGCTCGTCTCGGCCTCCCACATGGCCGACAGCCCGCCCAAGGGCCACCATCCCTCGGGCAGTCGATCGGGCGTCAGCACCGAAGACGAGTGGGAAAAAGTGTCGGAGAACGAAAAGGACAAATAGATGAGCTCGCGGGCTCTTGCTCCGTTTATATAGCATAGACATGCACCATGCACACTCTCGTTTCTGGCACCTGTACATAGTCTACATATCTGCTACCTGTACTCTGCTCTGTACTCCGTACTCCGTAAGATACTGCGTTCTCTTCTGTCCGCCGGCGGGGTAGCTCGCGTCCGGTGCGCATGGTCACGTGACCCCCAGGAACAGGCCGCCCCAAAACAGCAAACGGTTCTAATTTTTTGGAGCTTCACGTTTCTCGATTATCTCACCTTTGCACCTCTGCCGTCTTTCTTCGCCCTCCGCCCTGCGCCCTCCGCCCTGCGCTCTCCACTCTCGGCTCTCCATCCTCTCTCCCCCGTCCTCCGATCTCCGCTCTCGGCTCTCGCAGTCCGCCCCCTCTTCTTCCCTGGCTGACCATTGACGGCGCCACGCCTGCCTCGTCACGATGAAGCTCGTCCGGTATGCTCTCGAGCCCTGCCATTCTGATGCCTCCGTCACGCCCTTCCCTCTCCCCTCGTGACCCCCCTCCTCCTTTCCCTCTTCTCTTCCCTCCTCCCCCTGGCCCCCCCACCCTCCTCCCATTCCCGCAGCAGTTTGCCTAACCATCTGCCACAGATTCCTCATGAAATGTGCCAACGAGACGGTGACCATTGAGCTCAAGAATGGCACAATCATCCACGGCACCATCTCGTCCGTCTCGCCCCAGATGAACACGTCGCTGCGCAACGCCAAGATGACCGTCAAAGGCCAGGACCCCATATCCCTCGAGGCCATGAACATCCGCGGCAGCACCATTCGCTACGTCATCCTGCCCGACAGTCTGCCGCTCGACACCCTGCTCGTCGACGACGCGCCCAAGCCCAAGAACAAGGCCCGCAAGGAGAACGACCGCGGCGGTCGCGGTGGCCCGCGTGGCCGGGGTGGCCGTGGCCGTGGCGGCCCGCGTGGCGGCGGTCGCGGCCGTGGATTCCGCGGCCGTGGCTAATGGCTAAACCAAACAACTATCAGATCGCCCGCCGCTGCCTCCATGGAGACGACCCGTGGCCGGCCGCGCCGTGTGGTCCTGTTTCGCTCCTCGTCTGTCGAGTCTGGCCGAACAAGTGCTGTGGCTCTGTCCAGACAGTCTCTGGTCATGGCCCTTCTGTTTTTCTCTTGTTCTGTTTTTCTATTTCCATTTTTTCCTTGTAATAGTTGCCATCTTGCTTTATGTGTATTGGCGTTGTAAAGGCAAAAAACACACCATGTGCGCGGTAGGAATTCAGAAGAGAAACTGCCATTTCTGGACCTTTCCTGTGATTCCTGTGATCCCTATTCCTCTGATTCATGCCTCGCTCCGCCATATCCGCACAATCTGCAGCTTTTCCCAGCCGGCCTGTTTCCCGCTGCTGCCCACCGTCTCGGCCTGCCACCGCGTGCGGCCCGCGTCTCTGGTCTCCCACGCCCGGATCCGCGCCTTGACGGCTTCCGGCCGGTTCTGCGCACACAGCAGCACGTAGGCACAGCCGCGGGGCGCCAGCACGTCCGGCAGCGCCGCCAGCAGCCGGTCCGTGGTCTCCATGCCGTCGCGGCCGCCCGCGTAGGCGAGCGCCAGCAGGTGCGAGTCGCGGGCAAACGTGTCTTGCTCTTCGCCCTGTTCGCCCTGGGCCTCTGGCAGCGCCGGCAGGTCGGGCGTCGGCACGTAGGGCGGGTTGAACAGCAGGACGTCCACCTGTCCGGGGCGCAGGGCCGAGACCAGGTCGGCGCGGACGGCGCCCAGGTACCGGCCAGCAGGGCTGTTGGTGCGCTCGGCGCGCTCGGCGTCGACGGCCCGCCGCACGGTCTCGCCGGTGGCCTGGCAGGCAAACGCATTGACGTCGACGGCCAGGGCCAGCACGTGGCTCTGGGGGCCGAACAGATGGGGTGCCTGGGCGGCGACGAAGCCGAGGACGACGCCCGAGCCCGAGCCGATCTCGACGACGAGCGGTGGTGGTGGTGGTGGCAATGACGACGCCGTGGCTGGCCGGTCTGGGTCGCGGCCGAACCGCTGCTGCAGAAACGCCGCCTCGGCCGGGGCGACGAGCGTGTCGATCATGAGGAACGAGTCTTCGGCCGGCTCGTAGACGCGGCCGTACGGCACGTGCGAGGTGTCGGGTGTGGGCAGCATAGTGTAGAGGTGGTGGTGGAAAAATCGCCGACAGAATTTTGAAGCTATTTTCTGACTTATGGAGAATTAAGAAGAGATCTCATTAAGAATCGGCCAACGATCGCTAGACGACATGGTGATCAATTTAAGATACAAAAGTTCCATCAAGGTATACATCTAAGATGCCGTCCTAATGCTCCAGCACAATCTCTTTGCCCGGCTCCCAGTTCCGCAGGGCCTCGTCAATGTTTGTCCAGTACCGCAGCCGGACGGCCTCGTGGCGGGCAGCGGCGCCGTCGTCGGCCGCGAACGCGTCGGCCAGCGCGGCCTCGCTTGCCCGGATGCGGGCGTCGTTGTCTGTCCGCAGCGGCGCCAGGTCGGCCTCGGCCGTGGCCGCCTCGATCTCCTCGCGCGCGTCCAGCACGGCCAGCAGCAGGTCGCGGTCGGCGCCGGCGGCCTTGGCCAGCAGCGTGCTCTCGTCGGTGGCGAGGTCGACGCGGAACCGCTCGCGCAGCAGGTACTGCGCCCGCAGCAGCGGCGACGCCAGCGTGCGGTAGGCCTCGTTGATGTGGGCCGAGGCCGCCTCGGCACGCGCCCGGGCGGCCGTGGCCTCGGCGCTGCTGCCGTTGGCCGCGCTGTCGTGGTAGAAGTCGGGATGGGACGCGGCCTGCAGGCGGAGGAACTCGGCACGCAGGGCGCGCACGTCGACGACAAAAGGGCCCTGCGGCGGCGGGCCGAGGGGGAGGGCGTTGGGGAAGAGGGCATAAAAGGGGAGGTCTTTTCTTTCTTTCTTTGGGTCTCCCTCGTCTCCCTCCGCCTCGGCCTGCCGTGGCCGCTGCCCCGTCTGGGACAGATACCTCTGGCCCGTCGACAACGGCAGGCTCTGGTCTCGCACACGTGTCGACATCGCCAAGGCCGTCGGCAAAGTCGGTCGTCTTCGCAGACATGCCGCCATGGCCGAGAGATGCCGCGTCTGCACGGCGACGGGACGGCTTCCGCGCGCACAGGCCGCAGCACAGGCTGCGCAGAGCGGGCGGCGCCCGGCAAGAGCAGCAAGAACGGGCCGCATGGTGTGTGAACGGCAAAGCAGGAAAGCGGAAGAACGACAAAAGCTCGCAGGTCTTCCGCGGTCGGCGTCGATGTGAAATTTGCGGCTAATTCCAGGACAAAGCCCCTATGACGTCGCCGAAACGCGCTATCCCGCGGCCTGTACGGCGCATCGCCCAGTTATCCCCGTTGTTGATTAGTCAGCACAAGCATGGCATGCGAACGGTTTCATTACTACGGAGTAGATTACGGAGTTTTGTAGGTACGGAGGTACTCTCTCACGACAGCGTCACGCCCTTCCAGCGGCCGCGCTCCGTGTGCCACCAGCGCTCGCGGTCCTTCTTCTGCGGCTGTTCCCAGTCGGCATTCCAGCGGCCGGTGCAGACGTCGGGCCCGTCGCGGCCGTGGCGTTCATGGCTGCCGCCGACGGCCTCGCCGCCGTCGGCCAGCAGGTCGTCCATGTCGACGAGGCCGCCCTTGTCGTCCGAGGCGCCCGCCTCCGGCACCAGGTGGTACTTGATGAGGCTGTGGACGGTGCCGACGAAGCCGCCCACGGGGTGCTGCTCGACGGGCGCGCCGTTCTCGTCGGCGATGCTGATGACAAACCGCGGCACGTCGCGGGCCGCCTCGATGCGCTGCTGGGCCGCCGCCCGCGCCTCCTTGAGGTTGCTGTACATCTTGTCGGGCGTGGGGATGCAGCTGGCCGTGGACCCCTGGCGCGCCTTGGCCGGCCGCTCGGCGTCTGCGTCGTCGTCGTCGCCGTCCGCCGCCCACCGGTCCTCGGGCAGGTCGGCGCGCAGCTGGGGCTGGCACTGCATCTGCAGGATGCCGTCCGGGTCGGCCGGGGCGCGCAGGCGGCGCAGGGCCGGAAAGCCGTTGGTGGCGAGGCTGCGGGCCAGCACCATGTCGGCGGCGTTGGCGTGGTTGGCATACGTCGGCAGGTCCCAGTGCAGCTGGCGCAGGCTGGCCGAGGCCAGGTAGGGGAACAGCCAGATGACCTCGCCCGGCGTCAGCGTCGGCGGGTGGCACTGCACGAGCGACAGCGACGTCAGCTGCGGCAGCTTGGCCAGCAGCCGCGCCAGCGCCTGCAGCGAGTCCAGGCTGACGTGGATGAGCGCCAGCGACTCCAGCGGCCGGCTGCTGCGCCGCGCCGCAAAGGACGACAGGCCCTCGGACGAGATGCCGGGCAGGTGCGCCAGCGTCAGCTTGCGCAGCGGCGGCAGGCCCAGCAGCGAAGCGTCGCTGAACGACGTCAGCGGCAGGTGGGACAGCCGCAGCGTGTGCAGCGCCGGCAGGCTCGTCACCACCTCGACCAGCAGCGTGTCGTCGGGCGGCAGCGTGGCGCCCGGCCGCCCGTGCACCGTCAGCGTCGTCAGGTACTGCCAAGACACGTGCAGGTCATAGAAGCGCGGGCTGTGCTGGGGACCGAGCGTCGTCTGGGCCGGCAGCGGCTGCGGCGGCGGCGTGCCGACGCGGAACGGCGACGAGAAGAGGCCGGGAAAGACGGACACCGAGGGCGACGACGGCGTCATGGGCTCGCCGTTGTTCGTCGTCGTCGGCGACATTCCGGGCGTTCCTGGCGTTCCCGGCATGCCCGGCGTCCCCGGAAGGCCGGGCGTCCCCGGCATGGCGGCAAAGTCGTCTTGGGAGGGCGTCAACGGGCCGATGGCGAGGGACAGGGACTTGGCGCGCGAGCGTATGCGGGACTGGGAACGGGCGCGCTTGCGCTGCTTCGGCGCATGCGCTTCCTTCTCGTCGGGCAGGGCGGCCTCGATGATCCAGGTCATCTCCTTGAGCCGCTGGCGCGTCGACAGGGCGTGGACGTACCGCTGGAAGGTCGCGGGCTGGTAGGTCGGGTAGAAGCCGACGACGCGCTCGAGGTTGGGACAGGCCATGATGACCGAGGCCACAATGTTCTCGTACTCTTCCTTGTTCCAGGCGCTCCCGCTGCTGCTGCTACTGCTGCCCATGACGGCCGGGTTGGGCACCTTGAGCTGGCGGACGATGGCGGCGATCTGCGGGTTGGACCGGAGGGTACGGCGCAGCAGGACGAGGCGGGTGCCGTGCTGCAGGGGCGGCTTGAAGCGTTTGCGCTGCAGGGGCGAGTCGAGGCCGACGAGCTGGATGTCTTCGTACAGGGCGGCGCGGGCATACTTGAGCATCTTGCGGGCGGTGACGGCCATGGAGCAGGCGTCGCGCATCCAGCAGGTGGCACAGCTGTTGCTGCGGCTGCCGAGGTGAATCTCCTTGAGGGCATCGAGGATGAGTTCGAGGACTTCGCCGGGCAGCTCCGCAAAGATCTCGCCTGTGTTGGCTCGCTGGCGCGTCAGACCGGATCGCCATTGGGGTTGTTGGAACGGTGAAGCCATGTGGGAGGAGGAGGACGATGACGACGAGAACGAGGAGGGTTTGGAGAAGTTGGAGGGTGAAGAAGGCTTTTCTGATTTTTCTGATTTTTCTGATTTTTCTGACTTCTCAGATCTCTCAGACCTCTCAGACCGGTCTGACTGAGAACTGTAAGAAGTCCAGCTGGATGATCGAGCCAAGGTAAAGTCTGAGCCGGTGGCAGTGTCGATGGAGTCGGCCGAGCCTCTCCGGGGCTGCTGCTGCTGGATTTGCTGTAGCTGCATCATGTTGAAGTGCCGCGGCTGCTGTGTTGATTCTGTTGGACGCTGCTGGTCTGCTCGGTTTGTTCGGCCTGGGCGATCGATTCGACCGGTTCGGCCTGGTCGTTTTTCCACAGGAAACGCGTACGAATAATCCGGGATGACTGGGGCAAAACGGCGTCCCTGCTGGCTATATGGGCCACTGCCGGCGGGGCTGCCGTACAGGCCGGCAGGACTAGCCATGGCTCGTGTTGCTCGCAGGCGTCCAAGGCCTGGCAGCCTTGCCTGGCCAGGAAGCCTAGAGTGGTAGTGTGGTGGGGGCTTCAGGAAATTGCTGTCATAACTGGGGGACAGCGATGCTGAGGCGGACAGTCTTGGTGCTGCAGATCTGCAGCTGAGAAGAGGAGACCGACAGGAGACAAGAGGAGGGAAAGAGACAGAGAAGGGAAAGAAACAGAGAAGAAACAGAGAAGAGACAGAAGAGACAGAAGGTCAGGAGAAGAGACAGGAGAGCGGCGCAGTGAATACGCTGAGTCAGCATATAAAGTACACCCATACTCCATACTCCATGCTCCGTACCCGTACTCCGACCCGTACTCCTCAGATTAGATGCGAAAAGACCATGCCAGCGGCGTTTTCCAATAAAAGGAGAGCGTTTCAGTAGCAGTCGGTGGTAGGCTGGCGATCGGCCGTTCTTCCAGGCCCCCTTTCTTGGAAAAGACCATTCAGCGTTTCGCTTCGCGCCGTCTGCCATGGACGAGAACGAGTGCGAGCTTGCTCCATTCTCGTACTTCGTACTGGTGTATTTTTGGCCAGCCCAGGAAATCCTGCCGACTGTGGGTGGCCCAATACGAATCGTCTCCAGGATCTCCACTCGTCAGCAAACGCCACTGTGGAGGGGGGAGGAGGAGAGGGGAGTAGGTAGAGGAGAGTACGGAGTACGAGTACGGAGTACGGAGTAGAATAGAGTACAATAGTCTCCGTACTCGTAAAGTATCCGTACTCCGTGCTTGTACTCGTACTCGTACTCCGTAAGAGCATTCCCTCTACTCATCCTCTTCTCGGGAAATTTCTCTGACCCACTGCCAACTTATCCCTGCACAGAACAAGTGCCAGCCAACTAGCTGCTTGTGGAAAAGGGGTTGTCTTCTCCGCAGCGTTTCCGCATCAGGCGTCATCGGCAACGGGCGCTACATTGTCTGAAATTGCACAATACTAGTCCTTCGTACGAGAATCCCCTGTCACTAATGACGTAGAAGTCGCGGGTCGAGACGGACTCCGGCGCTGTGCCATTCCGAAGGTGTGTTTGTTTGTGTTTGTGTGTGTTTGTCTGTTTGCTTGTTTGCTCGCTTGCTTGTTTGTCTGTTTCTTGTCTGTTTGCTGCTTGCTTGCTGCTTGTCCGTACTGTCGACTCCATGCCATGTTCACCGCAAAACAAGATCGACAGCTGACCGCCCGCCGCGATATTCGTATGCATTGTCACCAGCACTCGTATCGACGCACAGACTTGTAGGCGTTCAGCCACGGTCCTACTCGTACAAGTCCACATCCGCCAGGCTTTCTCGCTGCCTCGCCGGAGATTTCTTGTGCGGCCCTGCGTCAGAGAGGCGTCTCCGGATCGGCAAACCGCACCTGCACCTTGGCCAGTCTTGCCTTCTTCGGTCTCCGGCTCACTAGGCTGCCCAGGCTATCCAGATTGCCGGCCAGCCCGCGCTTCGTGGACGCCAAGTTCACGAGTCCCTCGTCGGGATGCTGGACGCGGCCAAAGCCGCGGCCAAAGAGGAACTGCGGCACAGCCAGCGGGGCCATCTGGTCGCGGGTCGGCGGCAGCGGCAGCGGCAGCGGCAGCACGCGGGCGTGCAGGATCCACTCGTAGAGCGGGCGGTCGTCGAGGATGGTCTTCATGGTGCGGTGCTCGGCCTGCGTGAGGGCCTGGCGGCGCTCGACCATGAGCTCTTCGAGGCTGTCGCGCAGCACGAGCGTCTCGACCGAGACCTGGCGCTGCTGGCTGATGCGCCGCACGCGGCCGATGGCCTGCGCCTCCACCTGCGGATTCAGCACGGGGCTGAGGAAGTAGACGCGCGACGCCGACCGCATGTCGAGGCCAAAGGCCGCCTGCGACAGGTCCATGAGCAGCACGCGGAAGCGCGCGTTGTGGTTGAACGTGTCCACGTACTGCGCGCGCCGCTCGGCCGTGATGCCGCGCGCGTAGATGAGGTGGTGGATCTGCAGGATCTCGAGGTGCTCGGCCAGGAAAAAGGCCACGTTCTCGTTGTCGTAGAACACAATGATCTGCTCGTCCACCTGGTGCCGCACAATCGCGGCCAGCAGGTACGACAGCTTGGCCGACGCCGTCGACACGATCCGCGCTGCCTCCAGCGGCTCGGCAATCTCCAGGTCGGCCTCGTCTTCCGGCCCCGGCATGCTGTTGATCTGGGCCGGCGTCCCCAGCGAGCCTGCCCGTCGCTTCAGCGGGATACTCTCGAGACGCGTGTTGGCTGTCTGTCCCGGTTGCCCTGGTTGCCCTGTCTGTCCTGCTTGTCCAGCTTGTCCAGCCTCTCCTGTCTGTCCAGCCTGCCTCTGCCGCACTTCCCTCCCCTTCTCCGCGAACCGGCCACTGTCAAACAGCACCTGCAGAGAATGCGGCGCATCCATACAGGGCCGGACAAACTTCTGCAGTGCGTGCAGCAGAGGCGCCGCCGTGCACGTCAGCCGGCTGTCTGTGGTCGTCTCCATCTGCTCGTCGATCGACCATGCGCGCGCACACTCGCCGCCGCCCGGAAAGTCCTGCACGAAGACCGGAATCTCGGGGATGCGGTCCACCATGCGCTTGAACACGTTCTCCTGGGCCATGCGGCCAAACGCAATGCCCTCCCGCAGGGCACGCTCGTCGTCGGCGCTGATGGGGACGCGGCGCTCGACCAGGAACTGCTCGGCTGTCGCGACCGCCTTGGCGATCTCGGCCGTCGAGTAAAAGTAGCCGCCGAAGAAGGTCGACTGCCGCATGTTGCTGACGAGCTGCAGCAGCGCACTCCGCTGGCTGGGGTGGAAGAAATAATCCTGGTCAGTCCGCTGCGACTGCACAGCGTTGAACAGGATCATCATGGCAAACAGGTTGAGGCAGAGCCGGTCCTGAAAGGACCCGTCGAGCAGGACCACGCGCTCGGCCACCGGCGGCAGCAGGTCGCCCACCTCGGCCTTGCGGTGTCGGATGATGAGCGACGCCAGCGTCGCCCGCAGACAGTCCTTGCGCCCGCTGCTGCGGTTGCTGTGCTTCGGCTGCATCACGTACACGGCCCAGTCCGCCGGCGTGTCGCCCGTCTCCAGCGCCTGGTTCGCCCACGGCCGCACCTTGAGATACATGCTGGCCATGGCTCCGATGCGCTCGAGGTCTCGTCGTTCTTGCAGGTGCGAAGAGGCGTCTAGGTGCTCGCTCTCTACCGTCTCGACCGCCTCGTCCACGCCAAAGAGTCCGGTCGACGGTGTCCCGGTGACGATCCACCGGGCCGACACCTGGATCAGCTCCAAGGCCAGCAAGAGGTTGCTCTTCGCCCCCATGCGCGAGTTGCCCAGGCGGTGTCCCTCGTCCACAATCACCCGCTTGAAGTGCACCGAGGCCAGCGGCGACAGAAAGACCACGCCGTGCCGCGTCACCTGCCGGTCGCGCTCCAGCCTCTCGAACCGGGCAATGGAGAAGAGCAGGATGTCGGCCTCCAGAATCTCCGCCGCCGTCGGCACCGGCCGCTTGCCGGCCACCACAAGCACCCGCAGGCCGGCCGTGTGCTTGTCGATCTCCTGCTCCCACTGCCGCACCAGGTTCGCCGGCACAATGACAAGGCTGCAGCTGCTCAGAGTCACCGGCGCCCGTTCCACCGGCTTCTGGGGGGCGTGGCGTGGCGTCCGGCAGGGCTCTCGCCACGTGTCCAGCTGGTCGAGAACGCGATACTGTGCCGGGTTGCGCTTGATGGCATCGATGCAGGTGCGGTATTCAGCTCCGGTCTCGGCCCCGGCCTCGCCCTCAAAAAACAGCTTCCACGGCACCGACTGCCGCGTGACCACGGCCGCCGCCATGTCCGCCAGCGAACCAATGCGCGGCCGCCGCACGCCAGGGCCGCCCGTGCCGTCTGTGTTGCCCCGGCAGACCTCGGGCATCTCGGCCGGAAAGGCCCGCGTGGCCAGGATGAGCGACAGGCAGATGAGCGTCTTGCCCGTGCCCATCTCCTCGGCCAGGATGCCGCCCGACACGCCGTCGTAGTACCGCGCTTGCCGGAGCACCTCGCCCGTAACGTCGTCGTAGAACCAGGTCCGGCCGGCCTGGTCGGCTATGGGTAGCAGCCGTGGGTCCAGGACCCGGCCAGGGCTGAGTTCCCGCTGCAGCATCACTGCCGCCGACTGGCTCTGGTAGGCGTACAGCGTCGACTTGAGGCCGCGGATCTTGCTCGTGGCGAGGGAATCCATAATGTCTTGGTACATCTCGTTGCCAACCAGCGCGGCCTGCGGCTGCGGCGGCGGAATGCGGTTGAACATCTCCAGCAGTGTCAGGTCCTCGTCGGCGGCCTCGCCCTTTCTGCCCTTGACAGCTTCGGCCAGCGTGAGAGGTACATGGCCAGCGCAGCACTCGCCACGCCAGGCCTCGGTAGAGTAGTCGAGCTGGGCCAGGAGGCTCTGCAGGTGCCTCCTCAACTTGGCGTTGGATCGAGGCAGCAGCCGTCGGCTGACGTCGTCCGGGAGCAGGTAGACGCGGCACGCTGCATACCTGCCGGCATCCCTGACGCAGAAGGAAAAACAAGCCCATCGGCTGTAGAAGAGCTCTCTCAGGTAGAGCAGGGGCCGGGCCTCCAGCAAAAGCTTCTGCAGCGGTGAATCGAGGTGCTGCTCTGGTCGGTGGCCCTGATCTCTGGGGTGCAGGCCGAACCGCCATTGGTGTGGGACCGTGGAGGGCCACCGGAATCCCGCCGGCGCGTCCAGATCTTCAGGCGTCCAGCAAAAGCTGCCGACGGGGATGTAGAGCTCCACGTCCAGCGACAACTCCTCCGCTTCAGCTTCAGCTTCCGCCATTCTGAGCAGAGATCGGCCGAGGCGGTGCACCCCTGGGACATCCTGGGTTAGTGACACGAGACATGAACGCGGTGGCAGACAGCATAATAGAGCATACGCTATTGTATCGGTATCGATCCTTTTCTGTTTGTAGTGTGCAGCGCGCAGAGGGAAGAGAGCAATAGTTGGTTTCTAGGCAAAGAATTAGGCATACGCCTTCTAAAATCCGCCGTGGCAATTTGCCCCGTACGATGGATAGTCCGATTCTTTGATTACTAAGCATACACGTCCGGCGGGCGGCGCGCCAGCAGGCCAACCTTCCACGCCCCCATCCACTGATGGGCCCTCGGCAGCAGGGCATGGCTGGCCTCGACGTCCTCCAGCACCTTCGCGATGCACTCTTCCGGCAGGTTGATCTCCTGCACGTTCGACTGCACCTTCTCCAGCAGCGCCTCCGCCTCCGCCCGGTCCAGCAGCTTGTACAGCAGCTTGATCCCCCACGCTGGCTTCGCCCGGCCGCTCGACGCATACCGGATGCTGTTGTTGACGGCCCAGAGGTGCGGGATCTTTGGCCGTGCCGTCCTGGTCGTCTCCGCCGACGACGCATACAGCGGCATCACCAGCGACTGCGCACTGCCCGTCCGCGCGATCGTCGTCAGCACCGCTGCCGACAGACACTCTGTCACCGTCGGCAGGGGCACCGCCTCGTCTGGGCCGCAGGCAATCTGCCACTTGAACAGCGTCACCGCCTGCATGCGGGCGTGGAAGTAGCCGACCTGCGCGCCGCACGCGGCACAGAATATGCGGAGGCTGTTCTGCACGGAGAGAGAGGCCGCGCCCGCTGGCTGCGCATCTTCCACGCTCTGCCGGTCCGCCAAGCCCTTGTCCCGGGTCGACGGGGAAAACTGCGCTGTCAGCGGTGATGCCCTCGCTGTGTTTGCTTAGTCATCGATATCGACATGTATCTCGCAGTCAATCCTGCAGGCGCCATGCCTCTGGCTGCTGCAGTGAAATCGTCGAGACGCGGCCATGCATCTCCATGGAGCCGCCGGGTGCATGGTTTCCAGAGGAACCCTCTGCGACCCAGGCTGCTCCGGGAACGCAGGCCTTCTTTTGCTCTGGGGCATTTGTATCGGTGATGCATGCTATGGAGGGACGAGCCCAGCTTGGCCACCTTCTTGATACCCGGAAGGAGGAAAGAAATGGAAGGGAAAGAAGGAAGGAAAAGAAATGCAACTCACCAGCATGCCTTGGCAGTCGCTCTCGGCAAACAGCAGCGCCATCAGGTCGACAAACCCAACGCCTGTCTGGGCTGCAATGGCACTGTTGGCCCCGTAGCCACGGGCTGCCAGGTTTTCACTGGTGGCCTTTTCCTGGCCGTGGCCGTGGCCATGGCCGTGGTCATGGCCCGGCACCTCCGGCTTGTGGCAGTGCCAAAACTCCATCATCTCGGCCCAGTTGTCGCTCGGCAGATCCTTCCACACGGCCGCGCGTCCGGCCGCCACCAGCTCGCGGCGACAGCGGCGGCAGGCCACCGGCGCGCCCGGCGGCAGATCACGCGCCGACCAGGGCGCGCTTCCGTCCAGACCAGACGCTGGCAGGCTCGCTGCACGCAGCGGCAGCCGCCATGTCACGCAGCGCCCGTCGTCTGGAGTGCCGGCTCCCGCTGCCTCCACTACCAGCCGCGTGCCGGCTCCTGCTGCCTCGGCCACAACCCCCGGCAGCTGCAGCAGCTGTTGCGCGCTGCCGTGACGGACGCGCAGCGTCTGGCCATCCGGCAAGATGTCGGCAGCCGTCGACGCGTCGGCAGGACTGGGCAGCGTCGCAGACACGGTCACCTGGCGGATGTTGGGCAGCAGCTCGGCATAGATCTGGATGACGGCATGTCCGGCCATTTGGCGGAAAGCGACAGAGTGTGTAGGCAGAAGAAAAGAAGAGCTTCTTCGTTTGGGTGGACCCAAAAATGGAGATTGGTACAGTGTATATTATGGTCACTGTGTCCACAAACACAGTACCCCATATGGTAAATAAGATGAGACAGAGACTCATAAGATACCCGAACGCCTCCTCCGGCCTCTTAGATCCCAGGCAAACCCTCCCAGATCGCTCAGTATACGCCAAATGTCCCATGTCCCATCAGTCGACCTCCTCAATGTCATCGTCACTCAAGTAAAGTTTACACATGGGTAATCCGGTCGTGATAGCCGCCATGTCTTCGTCTCCCAATGGCCTCGCCGCTGGCCGATTCGCCCTGCCTGGCCTCCCTCGCTTTCGCGGACTCGGCTCGTCCGTCGGCTTGTCCGTGGCCCATGCATCCTCGGCCGAGAAGCTGGCGCTGCCCACGGCCGCGCCAATACTGTCGGCCTCTTCGTCTTCGGCGTCTTCGGCCGACGTCGCCGGGGCGCCCACGCCGTGAAACGACACAATCTTCTCGAGGTCGCGTATGCCCATCGACCCAAACGAGAACTTCCTTCCCCTGGCAATCAGCGCCATGTACGGCAGCCGCTCCAGCACCAGCTCGTTGCGGGCAGAGCTGCCGAGAGACAGCAGCGGAGGAGCCGCGTCGTCGTGGTCGCCCTGCTTCGTCGTCGGTCTGGCATCACTTCCCCCTTGTCGTGGCTTCAAAAAGGCCAGCGCTCGACTCGCACCGCCCTGCGTAGACTGGCCGGTGCTCTGCGCCGCCATCTCGCCGCGCAGAAGCTTCGACGACCAGATATCCACAAGACCCTCCATCTCTTCTCTGCTCCGCCATAGTTTCAGACTCGTCGGGTAAAACATCTTGAACTGGTCGGCACCGCCATTACCGGCACCGCCCGAGGCACCGCGCTGAAACCGGTTCACCGTCGACCGCTTCACAGGCGACGGCAGCGAGAAGAGCAGCCCGCGTACAGCCACCTGGAAAGCCATCTCGTCTTGGCGCAGAACGTGGCTACCCGAGTCACGCCCAAAGTTGTACCGGTTGGATCCTCGGCCCCCGAAAAAGATGTCCCATGTCGGACACAGCAGATCACTCTCGGATAGATATTCAATACACCCATTGATGTAGTCCAGCGACGACTGGGGGTCCGCCGGCCCTGACTGCTCGCACGAGAGTGCGTAGTTTTCATGCAGGGCCGAGATGAACGTGTGCGTGTCTGTGCCTGTCTCGTCCATGAGCGTGTCCACGGCGACAAGCGGCCGCTTGGGCCGAGAACAGTGGGCCAGGTAGTCCGGCAGGTCTTCTGCTGCCGCCCCGTCGCTGTTTGGCGGGTACGGTATGTCGTCTCGCTTGTTGTACACCACCTTGCCGACCGCATGGAACACGCCCAGGCTCGCCTCTCGCTGCGACACCATCTCCAGCGTGTCTCGCTCGCCCCGCGTCAGCGCCGCGTCCTTGGGGCCTTTGCGGCCCTTGGAAAAGGCAACCTTGGCCCCCCAGTCCCCGTCGTCGTCGCCCTTGACGCAAAAGAACTCCAGAGAGGCCACGGCGCTCCGGATGTCTCCCACCTCGCCGAGCCGTCTCAGCACTTGGGGTCCGGGCGTCCGCCGCCGGCCCGACTTGCGCGCCTCCTTCTGCACCACAATCTCCAGAGCCCGCGCCAGCAGGGTGGGCGCAATGGCGTTGAACTCAATCAGCCCCGTCCCGGGATGGCGCAGAATCTCAGGCCCCAGCAGCCTGTGTGCTGTGAAGCTGTCGGCAGATGCCGACGTGGTTGTGAGCAATGTTTCCGACACGATCATCACTACGGGAGTGATGCTGTCCATCGCAGGGGCCCCTCGCTGGGCAAACGTGGCCAGCGAGGGCGTGTTGGCTGCCAGATACTGCAGCACGGTGTTCCGGAAGCCCGTCAGGCCGCTCGAGGAACGCATAAAAGTGTTGGGGAACTCTTCGATGAGGATGATCTTGCGGCGTTGGTGGGCGCCGTCCGTACCGTTTGTCTCCTTGGTTGGGTCATCGCTATCGGAGCCTCCCGATTCCAAATCCAGCTGGGTGAAGCGCGATCCCCGGTTCAGAAACTCGTCAAACTGGGCGGCTGCCGACGAGAACCCCAGCGAGATGCCTGCTCCCGACCCAGACGGGTTCCGCCATTCCAGAACATCCAAGTCCATGTCCTTGGCCAGGAGCCGCAGCGTCGTCGTCTTTCCCGTGCCGGCGGCGCCTTTCAGCACCAGCAATCGCTGCCGCAGGCGGCCCATCAACACGTCGTCCAGCCATCGCCGCACGTCCGCCACCTTCTTCTTGTGCACGGCCAGCTCGTCCAAGTTGGTCGGTGCGAACCGCTCGGACCACGGACGCAGATCTTGGTCGGAAGCCGGGACCGCGGGCGCATGCGCTTGGGTTGTTTGGCGGGGCGGAAAGCGGAACTTTTGGCTGGCGAGGACGGCCGCGGGGGGCGTCGAGCTGACGTCTCCGCTGCTCTGGCCCGAGAGCGGCGGGGGCTTTGCGTTTCGCCATCGCTTCTGGGCGCGGCTGCCCACGTAGCTGGACACAACGGCGCTGCTGTCGGCAACCTCGTCGTCGGAGAAGTCAATGTCGTCGAGCACAAAGTCGATGTCGACGGCAGCATCGGCCTTAGCATCGGCCTTCTTTATCGTCTTGCTGGACTGCGGAGAGTTCTGTGCCTTCTCGGCCTGTTTCGAGAAGAGCGCCACGAGGTCTCCGGACCGGCCCTTCTCTTCCACGGCCGTCTTGCCCCCCCTCTTCCGCTTCTCTGGGCTCGAGAAGGGGCTCTTATGGGCACTGCTGCCATTCTTTAGGCGAGTCGACAGGGGAGAACCGATGGGCCCCGGTTTCGTCGGAGAGCTGCTGAAGAGTGCCGGCTTGCGGGTCGGGCTCGGCGTGGCAGCAGTAGCTGGGGCGGTCTTGTTGAAGCTGGGCGACGGGAACAGATAGTTCTTGAGGCTGTTTTTCCGCTGGTGATGAATCTTTTCTTCGTCGCTGTCCGAGTCGTCTAGGACATTCCGCTTGCGGCGCGGCGCCATGGCGGAGGAGCAGTCAGGACTGGCGCGGCCCGCATCGGTTTGAAGTCGAAGGGAGGAGAGCTGGGGAGGTATCTCAACGTAGACGACGAGAGGTCAAGAGTCGATGCAGTCGCTCAATTTTGAGGCCTGTGATGTTTCGGCGTGATTACAAATGGCGCCAACGAGGAAGGCAGCAATTGCCTGGTAGATCGTACGGCTGAGCATGGAAGGAGCAGACAAAGGCGCGAGGCAAGCGCGATGGTCGTTAGATTGTAGGCGTCGAGGCGTAAAGAGGACCCACTAGCTTAGCTCGTCAGGGGCATATCTAGACCCGCTTAATGGTGATGCTGACTCATCATAGAAGTCATACAAGACTCACAAGATATCTACAGTACAACTACGAGTATTCTGTATATCACATTTGAGATGAGATGGACTCATATATATGGGACTTGTACGAGGTTTGTTTATTTGGATCATTTTTTGGATCAATTTTATTGCTTTATACTATGCATCCAGATGCATGTCGAGTACATTCCAGATGTAACTCTTTTTTTCTTTTTTCCTTTTTTTCTTCTTTTCATATCACACATTCCAGATGCATGATAATCTTTGTGTTTGGCGGTAAAAAAAGACGTTGACATACCTTGATCGCACCGGGCGAACATCATAAGAGTTCAAAGGAGACTTACCGAAAGGTTGAGTTATGACATGTTCACCTGAACTTAGACGGACACAGCAACCATGTTCAGCAGCTCCTGCAGGTTGGGAATGTCGTCAGACCACACTTCAGCCGAGCCGTCGGTAGCCATCTCTGCATTCGCATGCTTGTTGAGCATCTCACGGATCAGCTGTGCCTTTTCCTTTGCCAGACGTACCTTTTCCATCATCTTCTCTTGCTTTTCCTGTCTCTTTGCATCCAGAGGGGCGACCTTGACCGTCGTCTTCTCGACCTTCTTGGCCGCAGGCGTCGCCTTGCTCGGCTTTCCGAGACAGACATCGCACGGAGACGACACGAAGAAGAATCGGACGCGGGTCCGCTGCTTGCGCCGGCCGCCAGAAGCCTCCTTGCATTCCTCAGCACCCGCGTTCACAGGGACTGCATGTCCACAGGAGTGCATGTTGCGCTCAGTGAAGACAACCTCAGGAGAAGTGACAGCCATGTTTGCGTGGAAGGTAGTGATTATGCAGGACAGAGTAGTTGTGATGTGATAAAGGTAACGGTAAAGGTAAAGGTGAATGTAGAAGTGGATGGATGTGAATTTCTCATACAATCATACGGCGTTTCTCTTCATTTATACACATCCTGGAGGCCACAGCTCGTCGTGAACAACCCCATGAACACTGCTTTGTTGAACATTGGGCTTGATTACCGTCTTTGTTCAGCCGCTTTTGCATTCACAACCGCTCCGTTGCTTTGTCTTGAGAACTCAAAGAACCAGACTAGCCATCCAGAATCCCCGACGCCAGGATTTCACCAAAGTCCGCTGCCCAGGCCAGCCGGGGAGCGTCGCCTTGGCCGCGCACTCTGCCCATCTTGGGCGCCTCCGACACGTGCGGCACGTCGTAGTGCAGCCTGACCAAGGTCCGGAGGGCGCTGCTGCTTTCGGGCCCGTGGCTGGCCATGATGATGCCGCCGGCATTGGCCTCGACGAGGCACTCGAGGTCGGTGGTCGAGTCGCCCACGTAGACGACTGGGTGCTCATCGGCGGCGGTGGCCACGGCGACCTCCATGGCCTCGAGCTTGTCGGCACACGACGCCAGCGGCGCGCAGTCCCGGCTGCCGGCCCGTGCAAAATTCGGGACGACGTCTCCGGCAGGGGTGACTTTGTTGGCAAAGACCTGTATCTCTCTGCTGCTGTCGCCGACGACGCCGCGGATCCAGGCGTCCGACCAGTTGACCGACACGATCGAGACGGGCCAGCCGCGTCGTTCCGTGGCCTCCTGCAGCAGCTGGGCAAAGCCGGCACGCAGGCGGATAGCCCTGGCGCCCTTGTCGGCCGTCCCGACGGCGTCGGCGCCGGCCTGGACCAGATGGCCGGCGGTCAGGCCGGCAAAGATGCGCGAGTCCCGGACGCGGCGGATGGACGGCAGGTCGACGACATCCCGCAGACTGCGCAGGTAGGCCAACTCGTCGTCCAGGGTCGTCCGGCTTGCCTCGGCCGGGGCGTAGCTGGTGGTATGGGCGGCGAGGTCGGCCATGTAGGTGTCGACGATGGCGGACCAGCAGGCGGGCCAGTTGTCAGCCGCCGCGAGGCCTTGCTGCTGCTGGAAGGCCACGGCAGCATGGCCGAGGACGTCCGTGGTGTCGTCCTGCGTGATGGTGCCGTCAAAGTCCAGGAGGATATGCATTTTCGTGGAGATGATATGTCAGCATTAAGACTCTAAGCTACGGGTGAGATACGATATGAGCTAGAGAGCTAAAGGCCTATGCTACAGCGCCAATAGCGGGGTCTGTCTACCGCCTCCCCGCCAGAAACCCCCGGAGGACATTCATCGTCAGACGTGCCGCGCTGTTCTCGTACGCGTCGTAGGCCACCGCGCAGTACCAGTTGATGCTGCCGACGCTGAAGACGCCGCCGCCGCCGCTGCCGACGTAGTAGACGATGTCGCTGCGGACGAGGTCGGTCTGGGTGCCGAGCGTGTGGAGGGCCGGAAAGGTGAGGTCTTCGATGGCGATGCCGAAGTCGTCGCTGTGGCCGGTGCTGGAGGCGAGGACGCGTGCCGCGGCCGGGCTGCCGTTGAGCACGTCGAAGCGGTCGATCTCGTCGCCGGACGCGCCGCCGGCCAGGCCGAACTCGCCGACGAGGTCGCCGTCGATGCCGGCAAACATCCAGGCGACGGCGGGATCGTGCGAGGCCGCCGTGCGGCGGTAGGGCACGCCGGGGCCGCCGCCCTGGCCGCAGAAGCCGACGCCGAAGAGGGTGTTGCAGCTCATGCCGCGCGAGCGCCAGAGACCGCTGCGCTGGCCGTCGAGGCTGTTGACGTGCTCGCCGCCCACATGGCTGTAGGGCCGGACGCCGACGTCGGCACGGCGGACCTCGAGGCGATGGGGCCGGGCCGGGTCGAGGGCGGTGGCCCAGTAGAAGCCGTTGCCGCCGAGATACATGAGATTTCCGCCGGCACGGGCAAAGGCGGCATAGGCAGCAAACGACTGCGGGCTCGGGTACTCGGGGTGGCAGCCGGTCAGGACGGTGTTGAAGCCGGCGAGGGCGCTGGCACCGCGCAGGTGCAGGTCGTGGTCGGTCAGGATCTCATACGGAATCCCAGAGCGCTCGAGCAGGTTGAGCATCATGAGGTCGGCGGAGAACTCGCGCGGCCGGGAAAAGGCCCACATGACGTATCCCGGGCGGATGTTGAGGATGGGCCGACGCGTGGACGAGAAGCAGACGCCGGCGCCGTCGATGTGGCGGTCGTACATGGAGAGGCCGACGTCGAGGCGGCGCTGCATCTTGTAGAACTCGGCGCTCTTGATGGCCGTGGCCATGTCGAAGCCGGGGCCCATGTCGGCCGTGTTGGGCCGCGCGGTGTCGTACATGCGCTCGTTGGCATAGGCCAGATACGTAAACGTCGAGAACACGAGACACGCCTTGCGGCTGTTGTCGCCGGTCCAGCGCGTCGGCCGCACAAAAAAGGTCACCGCATCGCTGTCCCGACCTCGGCCGGCCGAGACCAGGACCGCATAGGCCCCTGAACGCGCGGTCGATGGGATCGTCACGCAGAAATCCGTCTCCCACTCGGCGTCGTCCATGTCGTCTTCGTGGAAGTGGATGGCCCCGTAGCCGTACGTCGCCCGCGTCCAGTCCGACTCCGACCCGTCCCAGTCGTGGCCCTGGACGGCCCGCGTCGGCGCATGCACCAGCACGCCGTGATTTCCGCGCCCGGACACGTCGACGACCCTGTCGCTCGACAGCTGCTTGGCAAAGTCGAGCTTGACCAGCACCAGCGGTTTTGGGCTGCCCGTCTTGACCGTCAGGCCGTCGAGGCGTCCGTTGAACAGGTCCGTCACAATCGGTCGTCCCAGGGGTCTTGTGCCCTGAAAGGACTCGTCGGCAGCTGTCCGTTGCTGGGCAGCCAGAAGGAGAGGCCCGGGCCGGATCACAGCTGACGCTCCATCTGCCAGCTGTCCGGCAAAGGCGCTCGGGGCCGGCACGGGCTCGACCTGGAAAGACTTGGGCACGAGGTCTACCTGCACCGACGGGCCGCTCAGCAACAGCTTCACCTTGGACCACGTCTTCTCGGGCAGCACAAGTCCCGTAGCCACGACCTCGACCGTCTTCTCGGTGCCCACGGAGACATCCAGCGAGCCTTGGGCGTTTAGGACCACCGAAAACCCCGTCTTGCTGGCCATGTCGAGCGTCGACACCAGCGTCTGCGCGTGTTTGCACGCCAGCAGCCACGGCTGCACATAAAAGGACACCTGGACGCCCTCGGCAGCCGCCGGCGCCCACCAGTGCGGAACATGGCCAAAAGACCCCGGCCGTGCCGTCTGGAATCGGCCGGGTCGCTGGCCTCGCGGGATCTCGGTGACCTCCTCCTCGGCCTTTTTCGGAGAGTGCTCGAGCTCGATGCCCTGGATCAGACGCACCGTCCGGTACGTATACTCGGGCTCCGTACACGATATCTGCATGTGTCAGTAGACCTTCTGTCTGCACTCTCTGCCCTCTTACCTTGATGGCAACCGTATCTCCCGGAGCTACGATCCATGGCTCGGCATAGCCAATGATCTCTGGCGGATATGTGCTCTTGTCGAACGGAGAGGCAGCCATGACGCGAGAGAATTCAAAGAGGATGTCTGATCTGCTTCGTGTTGAAACTCTGCTGGGAGCACAATCAACACGTCTTAAGGAACCTTGATCTGGCAAGCTGTATTCTACCATCTTCGATCATATCATGGACTTATCTTCAAACTAGTGTAAGAAAAGGAAATTGCCTCTTTGGGCATGGCGGCTGCATACATTTCTCCAACTTGGCTTTGGATCTTGTATCCGTCCTCTGTCCGTGGATATCGGGACACTCTTCTGTCCGCTTAATCTCTTCTTTCAGTCGGCCCTGCTGAATAACCGGAATAGACAACCCCGCATCCAAATCCTACTCTATAAAGCAGTTTACCGCTGGCCATCACCAGACCTGCGGATTCTTCAGCAAAATCATGGCTCTCCCTCAAAGCGTCGTCAAGTCCCTGGCCGAGACAAAGGTCGACTACCGGCGACTGGGCAGCAGCGGCCTGCGCGTGTCTGTCCCCATCGTCGGCTGCATGAGCATCGGCGACCCGGAATGGGCCCCCTGGGTGCTCGGCCCCGACAAGGCCCTCCCGCTGCTCAAGGCTGCCTTCGACCGCGGCGTCACCACGGTTTGTCTGCGTGGCTGCACACCCAATGCTTTCTATCTGACCGCTGCCAGTGGGACACGGCCAACGCCTACTCCAACGGCGATTCCGAGCGCGTCATTGCCCAGGCCATCCGGACCTACAACATCCCGCGGCACAAGCTGGTGCTCATGACCAAGCTCTGGAGCTGCGTCGGCGAGCAGCAGTTCCAGGCGTATCCGATTCTCGACAGCCTGCGGCGCTCCAAAGACTACGTCAACCAGTTTGGTAAGAACCAGCCAAGAGCTGTCTGCAGGCCCGCACACTAACGGCCCATAGGCCTCTCCCGGTCGGCCATCTTCACGGCGCTCGAGGCCTCTCTCAAGCGGCTGGGAACCGACTATGTCGACGTCCTGTGGATCCACCGCTTCGATCCCTACACGCCCATCGAGGAGACCATGCGCGCTCTGCACGACCTCGTCACCGCCGGCAAGGTCCGCTACATTGGCGCGTCGTCCATGTGGACCTACCAGTTTGCCATGATGCAGTTCTGTGCCGAGAAGAACGGCTGGACGAAATTTGTCGCCATGCAGGTGCGGAACCTGACCGCAAGGCTCGGCAGTAAACTGATCTTGTCCATAGAACCACTACAGCCTGCTCTACCGCGAAGAGGAGCGCGAGATGAACAAGTTCTGCAACGAAACAGGCGTCGCCATCGTTCCGGTATGTGGAAAGTACTCTGAGCCTGCCATTCCCTTCTTACTCTTCTAGTGGGGTCCCCTCGCAGAAGGACTGCTTGCCCGGCCATGGAGCGAACGGGGCACGACTGTCCGGTCATCCGGTGGCGGTGCCAGTCCGTCCAGTTCGCGACCCGAAGCCAAGGAAATCGTTGGCCGCGTAGAGGCCCTGGCCAAGAAAAAGGGTTGGACCATGAGTCAGGTCACGTTGGCGTGGATGCTGAAGCGGGTGACCAGCCCCATCATTGGCTTCAGCACCGTCCCGAGGATCGACGAGGCCCTGTCTGCACGCGGAAAGGAGCTGACGGCCGAGGAGGAGAAGTACTTGGAGGAGGTCTACACGCCTTTGGCCATTGAGGGTCACTTCTAGTTATCTGGTTATGAGTCTCCTGGTGATTGCTTAGTCATATATAGCACTACGGCCGGACACCATGAATCACATCCATGCTCAGATCCGTGCTGTGAAACTTCCAGGCCGGCACTTTGCGCTCAAAAAGCAGATCCAGCTCTTCAAAGGTCCGGCCCTTGGTCTCCGGCAGACAGAGGCAGGCCCAGACGACCACGAGGGACCCGAGCCCGCCAAACAAGAAGCCAATCTTTCCGTGCCAGTGCGCCTCGTCGTCGCTCATGGCATACGGCAGGCCGGCCGTCAGGGCCAGCGAGAAGATGTGCGCAAACGAGCAGGCCACGCCGAGGGTCTTGCCGCGGATGTTCGTGCTCGGGATCTCGGCAATCAGCGCATAGACGAGCGGCCCGAGGCCGCAGCTGTAGACGAAGTAGAAGAGCAGCATCATGCTGGACTGCGCGTAGATGGCTGCCCTGTTCGCGTCGGGGGCAAAGTCGATGAAGCCAATGAGGAACATGATCACCGTCGTGCAGCACGTCGTCGCGATGTAGCCCGACCGGCGGCCCCAGATGGACGACAGCGGCCACGACAGGACGTTGCCGACGATGCCGAGGGCAAACATGCCGAGCGACAAGTCAAAGGCCTGGTCGGTGGTGACGCCGGCCAGCTGGAAGAAGTAGGTCGCATAGGACGAGGCGACGTTGACGCCCGAGAAGAACTGGCCCGTGTAGCAGAGCGCGCAGATGGCGGTGCGCCGCCGGTGGGTGCCGCGGAAGCAGTCGAGGTAGCTGGCAGCCGGAGAGGCGGTCTCCTGCTGCTCTTCCCGCAGAATCGTCTCCTGCATGTAGGCCAGGGTACCGTCGACGTCGTGGCCGTAGCCGGTGCGCTGCAGGGCCGTGGCCGCCTCGTCGTAGCGGCGCTGGCGGACCAGAAACCAGGGCGTCTCGGGTGCCCAGAAGGCTCCGGCAAGAAAGACGAGCGGAAAGGCGTATTCGGTGAGAAAGGGGATCTTGTAGGCCCATGGGTCGGCGCGCGCTTCGGTGCCGCGCAGGACACCGGCCGCCATAAAAGACCCGGCCACCTGGGCGAAGTTGTTGGCGGCCAGGCCGATGCCGCGCAGGCGCACCGGCAGAATCTCGCAGATGTAGGCCGGCCCGAGAGCCGGGAAGCCGCCCAGCAGCAGGGCTGCCAGGATGTCGCCGGCAAAGATGGCCGCGGCCGACCGGCCCAGCACAACGATCAGCAGCGTGAAGAGCGACAGGGCCGTGCTGCCGAGCAGCGTCTTGCGTGAGCCCCAGCGGTCGATGAACCAGCCGGCCCAGAGCGGCGCCAGCAGGAAGCCGAGGATGGCTGCATAGGGATAGGCGCCCGTCCAGCCGGCCGAGAGGACAAAGGTGCCCGAGCCCGGCGGGCTCTCGTAGCCAAAGTCCTTTTTGAACTGCGTGATGCCGACGAGGGTGCCGAAGATGGTCGGGTCATAGCCGATGACACAGCCCGGGACGAGGAACAAGGCCGCCCACAAGACGGCCGGGCGGTGCTGGGAGATGGCCTCGCGCACCGTCAGCTCGTGCTCGCGGCGGCTGGCCCGCTGAGAGCGCTTGGCCAGCTCGCGGTCGGTCGTGTCGGGCACGGGGCTGGCCGTCTTCTCTATAGGAGAGTTGTCCATGGAAGATTCAGAGAGGAGGCTATACTTGGATGATTTGAATCGTAAGTCTAATCGACCCACGAGAAGATCATATACAGTTTCTATCAACCTATCCTATCTACATCGAATCATATCATTTTGATGGTTCCCGTAGATGTGAGCCGTGTATCTTCGTCCCGTCGCCTAAAGCCAACAGTCTTCCAACGGTATTGCTGAACGTTAACTGTCTCGAGCCCCACAAATTGAGATAGCAGCAATTGCCTAATGTGGTAATTTCTTCATCTGGACTAGTGACTTCGCCCAACATGTTCACTTTCTTCAGTTCTGGATAGAAGCCTTCATGGCCAGATTTGATCTTTATTTGTCTTGTTATCATAGCGATGTGGCATAAATCTGGACTATACGAGAGATTTATAACCAAGATCGCGTATAAAAGTATGGAAGAGGCTAACTACACACATCTATCTAGGACGAATGTCTTCCAACTTTCTTTCATATGCGATCCTTTGTCTGCTTATGTCAGCAGATGACATCGCGTTCTATGATGCACCTTATAAGCCCTCGCAACAGCTGTATCTTTCACGTACGGCCATAGATACTGGAAAGCACGGGATCCCGTCCGCTCTCCCCTAGTTAAACCAGTAATCGGCGGATTAGTAGTTGGGTCGGTGACGACCAGCGAATACCCGCTGCTGTACGTTTTTTTTTCCTTCTCTTCTTTTTTTCTTTTTTTTTATATTATTATCACTACATATGGCAACGTATTATTTTCAATAGTATCCGTGTTGGGTTTCCTCGCTTGTGGAGCGTATATATCAATACTCGGTACTCCGTACGTTGCAGACATCAAAGTGTTCATCCCATCGTTTATGCTACACTGCCTTTCTCAATACAACCCCTGCGTAATCAGTCGTCGCTCTTACAGAACCATCAAAACAAAAACATGACCTTTCATCAGCAGGTGCTTGCAAAAGTACCAGAGTCCCATTGGGCCCATTGGGGTTTTGTCACAGGCTCCTCTCACGAGTCACAAGACTCGGATGCCCCACTTTTGCCACGCAGAGCGCCGCACTTTTCCGTCTGACCCTGTAATACACATCACAGGGCTGACGTCTTATTCATGGCCCAGGTCACACGACACGGAATAGACGAGAACCGTCACGTGCATTCGGCCGATATCGCTGGAGAAGAGAAATCGCTGTTTTTTGCGTGCTTCTCTCATGCTTCTAAACGTATAGTACCATACTCCTATATTATACTCCATGTCGCATATCGCATATCGCCTATCTTCTTATGTCCATCCTCCTTCGCGTATTAGTCAGCAGCCGACAGGCTGTTTTCGCGCGCCAGCGGTGAGGGGATCTCGGGCGTGACAGACCGCGAGTCCGTCGTAGACCGTCGGGTGCCCGCAGTAGAGGCGCGCGAGGCGCCGGTGCCGGGTGTCGTGGACTTTTTCCGGCGCCGGTCCGACACAGGGCTCGATCCCGTGCTGACCTTTCGGCCGATGGGTGTGCTGGCAGCGGTGGCGGTGGCGGTGGAAGCCGAGGAGACGGCGACATCGTCGGAGTCGGGCGACGGGGGCGTGGCGAAGCTGCTGCGGCGCGAGGAGGTCGGGCCGGACGCGGAGATGCTGCTGCGGCGGGTGCTGTTGCTGCGGGTGCGGCGGTGTTCGCGCTCGACGGCGGCGTGGCGGGGGTGCTGCAGGTAGTGCTGGGGAGTGTGCGGGCGCTGCTGCTGCTGCTGGGAGGAGGCCTGGTCGGCGGCGGCGGGCAGAGGCCGGCCGGGCAGCCACCAGAGCCAGCCGCCGGCGGCGCGACGCAGGGCGCGGTCCTGCTGCTTGAGCTTGCGGCGGATGAGGGCGCGGCGCTCGTTTTCGCGCTCCCAGTACTCCTGGCGGTAGAGCTCCCAGTTTTCGCGGAAGGTGGGCGAGAAGGGCTTGGCGAGCAGGAGCAGCTTGACGTAGTCGCCGCCGGGGGCGAGGTCCTCTTCGTGGCCGTGGGCGTAGGCGTGGTGGCGGGCACCGAGGGCGGGCGCCTTTTCCTCGTCGCGGTCGAGGGCGGTGGCAGTGGCAGGGGGAACGATGGGGTGGCCGGTGGCGGAGAGGTGCAGCTCGCGGTCGACCTCGCGCAGGAGAGCGGGTTCGACGTAGCGGTAGGAGGCAGCGCCGCCGGCGCCGGAGCTGGAGAAGAGGCCGTAGGTGAGGAACCAGAGGAGGGTCGCGAGGGACTCGGCCCACCACGGGCGCTTGAGCAGGACGAGCTTGCAGTTGATGTGGCGCAGGCCGCGGTTGGAGACGCTGAACCAGCGGCGGGGCCAGCGGATGCCACGGTCCCAGATGCCGGTGGCCCAGATGAGAATGGCGGTGATGACGCCGCCCATGAAGCAGACTTTTTCCAGGACGTCGACGACCCAGTAGACGGAGCCGCCGACACCGCTGCCGTCTTCGCGCGGGGCCAGGAATAGCGCATAGCCAAAGCCGAGGATCCAGGCGCCGAGCAGGAGGAAGAAGAAGGTGTGGTGGCGGCGGCGGGCGCGCAGAGCCAGGTATTGGGCGCGCAGGGAAGCTTCGAGGACGAGCAGGTTGAGGTAGATCATGGACGGGGAGCTGGGCGTGTGCGAGAGCGGGTCGCCGGCCTTGGCAGAGGTGCTGGCGGCGATCGGGCTCGGGCCGCCGAAGGCAGCAAAGCTGGACTTGAAGCCGAGAGCGCCGGGCCCGGAGAGGGGCGCCCCCTTGACGAGGGAGTCGAGGTCATCGGCCATGGGAGGCCGATGCCTATCGAAGGGGGGGGGGGGGGGGGAGGGAGATTGGGTTGGGAAGCCTCAAAAAATCTCAAAAAAAAGGGGTAGGACGTATTGCGACGTCGAACCGTGACCGAATCGCAAAGGGGCTTCCCGGAAGAGTCGCAGTCGCCGACTAGACCGTACCAGGGGTCGTCGAAGAGTGGGCGGGAGGGGGGGGGGTGTGTGTCGTCGGAGGGCGCGTCAAACAGGCAGTCCGACGCGGAATGTCGTTGAGGATCGGAAAGAGGCGGATTAGTTAATCCGAGCCAGCGGGTCTTGGCTTTGGCAACGGTTTGGACGGAGGGTTCCGTGCGAGACTCGTAGTTTTTCTCGTATTTTTATTGCATTATTTTTATCTTTCCCCTCTTTTTTAGTCTTTCTTTTTTTCCTATTTTTTTTTTCCTATTTTTCTTTTCTTAAATTTTTTTCCCTTTTTTTTTCTCTTTCTTTTTTTTCTCCTCTTTTTTCTCCTCTTTTTTTTCTAGTTGCTGTCGGGGTGGACTTTGTCCGAGCCAAATCAAAAAAAGAGAGGGGACGGCGGTCGGAGGACGAGAGCATTAAAATTAAGGCGAATTCAAATAGCAAAATGCGTGATTGGGCGAGGGCGCGATGGGCGCCTTTTGTCCGTTCGCCGGGATGGCTAGGAATGCCTAGGGCGTCTTGGGGCGTGGGAGACCATCCTTGTAGGGCCCCATGCCCCCGTAACGACCCGCATAGCCCCTCTCTTACCGAGTCCCCACAGGGCATGAAGGCCGTATCCACAGGGGGGTTCTTGGAGCCCAATGCGCTATCGCCGCCCGAAACGCGCTGAAGGGCCAGGCAGGATTCATCTGACAGAGGCCGTCAGAGGCCGTCAGCGGCCGCCAGGAGACGCCAGGAGGACGCCAGAGAGCGCCAGAGGCCCTTTTCGCCGAAAACCGCAAGAGGGCGTGTGGGATCACGCCACTATTCGCTGGGCCTCTGAGACGGCCTAGACTGGATGTGGCAACTGACGCTGCGCCGAAGCGTTTTCGCCCCCCATGTCTTCTTTTGCCGTCAGGACCCATGCATTCTTCTGCAGTGTTCCATAATTTCCCGAGGTCGGCAAGGGGCAAAAAAAAAAGCACTCTTTCTTCTTGGGCCCAGGATGTCTGTGTGGTTCGTGCCTTGTTTTTAACCGTTCTCTTTTGCTGCTTCTCTTTTTTTTCCTCGTTTTCTCTTCTGACCTGCAGAATTCTTGCTTTTTCCCGCTCTCTGTCAGTTGCTGTCGTCAGGTCTCCCATGCGTCGATACTGTGGTTCCAGCCAACGCATTCGCCATCTCGTCGACGTGTAAGTGCCTCCAGCAACTGCAGCCAGCCGCGGCTATTTCTTATCTCCTGTCGGACTCTTTCCGAATTTCCCGAAATCCCAGGTAAGACGCGAGACGACGACAGGCGGCAGACAGGCGACAGAAGACGAACAGCAGACAGGTTTTGATTCTGTCTGTTCGTCTGTCTGTCTTCTGCCTGCTTCTACCTGCCTGTCATCTGCCTGCTGCTGCTTCCGCCTGATTCTTGTCTGACTCATGACAGTCACATCCGCCAATATGAGAACCACGCGCCTCATTTCCCTGACCAACTCTTGCGTCGCCATCTCGGCGCTGGCCTTCCAGGTCTTTGTGCTGTACCCGTGGCACCACCAGCTGCAGCACGACTTTGAGGACCTCAAGCATGAGCACATGCGCGTCCTCAAGACCATGACGGCCACGGCCGCCAGCCGCGTGCCGGCTCCGAGCCGCATTGCCGCGGCTGCCACCGCTGCCACCGCTGCCAACAACGAGAAGCAGACGCAGGCTTAACTGCCTTGCGTCTCTGTCGTGGCGAGAAGAGAACTGAACAGAAAACCAGAAAACCAGAAAACAAAAAAAAGGGAACATGGGGAAAATGGCGACCATGCCAGTCCATTTGCTGTTGATCATGCCCACACGAACGACGGCCCAGAGCACGTCCAACGTCCATCCAGCCGGTATAGAGGATAGACGGATCTGCTTCTGGCCAACCAGAAAGATGTGAAGCGGGGGCGGCACTCACACGACCTTTCGGGGTTTCTTTCTTTCTTTCGTTTTTCGTTTCTTTTGTGTCTTTTGTCTTTGTCTTTTCGTCCTCGTCTTTTTTTCCTTTTGCGTTCTCGGTTACCGCAACCACGAGGGCGTCCTCCCTGATCTCTTTGCGTCTTGATTTCTGGTTCTTTTTGTTTGTTTGCTTGGTGTGCATTTTCACAGGTTGCATTGGGAGGGGCCTTCATTTTATATTCAGATAGATTTAGTTCGCAAAGCAAGATATATTTCGGCAGTCCACGCGCACTCTGTAGTCGTCCGTTTCAGATCTCTTCCCGCAGCCTTGTACGGAGTAGATGCGTGGAGCTTGGGATCCGATTCTCGTACGAGTACGTCGTAAGAATGCTCGGGAGGACCCTCCCTCCCCCCCTCTTGCGCCTTCACCCCCCCCCCCCCCCTGAGCTTGGATGGCTGCCACGCGGTTGACGTGCATGGGTTCGGGTTGCGGCTCTGGCCGCATGGAGCATGGAGCCTCCCGTCTGCGGGGGATGGCACAATACATCGTACGAGGATTTCGTATCGCGGCGGTTGAATTTTCAGGCTCGCGGTCGATCCCACATTCTTGCTCATAGCTCGTACTATCGATCCTTCATGCCGAGTCTCGAGCGCAGGAGTACGGAGTAGTACAGTAGTACGGACTACGGAGTAGTAGATCTCCATGTCTTGCATGCACGGTACTCTATCCTCTGAACAAGGTTCAGGCCAGTTGATGTCTCTTATTTAAGTCTCTTATTTAAAGCCTGTCAGGCCCAGAGGTAGCAGTCTGCCACCCCTTCCTTCCCCTTTCCTGAGGCTGTCCTGCACCTGACCAGGCACCACCTGCGCGTTTAGTGGCTTGCCCCGAACTGTGGCTGCTCTTGTGAAGTACCAACGCGCCACAGCGCTAAAGCCACAGCGGCTTGGCGCTCGGAACAGCGGGTCAACCATGTGGTAAACTCCGACCGCCAGTGGAGGACAGGCCACTTGGAATCGCCAGCGCGAATTTTGTTGGGGTTCGCGAGGCAAAGCCAATGCCGGTCCCAACTGGGGGGACGGTAGCCTGCCGCTGTGCTGCTGTGTGGCTCTGTCTTGTTGCGTGGCTGTTGCTGTTGCTGGTTGCTGTTGTTTCCATCGCCGGAATTAGGACTTAAATCTCAACGTCTCAACCTCCGAAACGACAGCGTTTCTTTCCCGAATTCCTCACTTTCTCTCGCATTGCCCCTTTGGGCCCTGCCCTTTTTGTTTTCTCCTTTTCTTTTTCCCTTCTTCTCCTTTTCCCTTTTCCCTTCTCTCTTCTCTTCTCTCTTCTTCTCCTCCTCAGTAATGCTACGCAGTCCCCAGCATCGGGTCCTGCAGCTGTCGGTTGCGCCCACCAGACGCTCTCTCTCGGCCGCCGCCTCGTCCCGATCCCACGCCGCCACGGCTCCGCCGCCCATCAAAGCCGCTGCTGCCGCTGCCGCTGCTGCCGTCGTCACCGTCACTTCACCGTCTCCCCCCAAGATGAGCGCCGACGCCACCGCCCCGGCGCCGCCGCCACGCGCGCGCTCCGAAGAACGAACCGCTGCTCCCCAGCCGTCCGCGGCTCCGGAAGGCTCCCGCCGCAACCTCCTGGCCTATTTCCCTCTCGGCTACCGCGAAGCCGCACAGCAATGGGTGCGTCCTGGTCTGCCTGTTCTCTTTCTGCCTGCTAACGAACGGTCCAGTGGTGCAGCATCTCGGCCACGACGGCCGAACGCGGCGTCCTCGCCCACGTCCCCTACCTGCGGGAGGCCCATCTGGGCTCCGAGCCCGACCTGCGCCTGCCCCGCCACCCGCGCGTCGACGAGGCGCTCCCCGAGACCGACGGCGCCGTGCCGACGACGGCCACCACCACCACCACACCGCCGCCCCAGGACGACCCTTACGGCCCGCGCCTCTGGCGCTCCCAGATGGTTCCGCTGTCGGGCAAGAACCGCGCGCTCAACGAGTACTCGGTCGAGCGGGTCGGCGAGGACGCCACCGACACGCTCGTCATGCTGCACGGCTACGGCGCCGGGCTGGGCTTCTTCTACCGCAACTTTGAGCCGCTGACGCGCGCGCGCGGCTGGCGCCTCTTTGCCCTCGACATGCTCGGCATGGGCAACTCGTCGCGGCCCGCCTTCAACGTGCACGCCAAGGACGCCGAGGCCAAGACCGCCGAGGCCGAGGCCTGGTTCGTCGACGCCCTCGAGGAGTGGCGCCGCGCCCGCAACATTGAGCGCTTCACGCTGCTGGGGCACTCCCTGGGCGGCTACCTGGCCGTCTCCTACGCGCTCAAGTACCCGGGGCGGCTCAACAAGCTGATCCTGGCCTCGCCCGTCGGCATCCCCGAGGATCCGTATGCGGTCAGCGGCGATGCGCCCGCGCCCGACGCGTCGGCGCTGGCCGCTGCGCTCGCGCAGGACCAGGAGGCCGTGGTAAACGACACGGCTGGCACGGCCGCTGCCGACACGGCCGCCGCCCCCACCTCCAACCACAACTACCGCTACAACCACAACCACCGGCCGTCGGGGGCGCCCGGCAGCAAGCCCGAGCGGCGCCCGCTGCCCGGCTGGCTGGTCTGGCTGTGGGACGCCAACGTGTCGCCGTTCAGCGTCGTGCGGGCGTCGGGGCCGCTGGGCCCGCGGCTGGTCTCGGGCTGGACCTCGCGCCGCTTCAGCCACCTGCCGCCCGCCGAGGCCGACGCCCTGCACACCTACACCTACAGCCTCTTCCGCCAGCGCGGCAGCGGCGAGTATGCCCTGCCCTACCTGCTGGCCCCGGGCGCCTATGCCCGGCGGCCCGTCATCAACCGCATCCAGGACGTCGGCCGCCAGCCCATCCCGCCCGCCGTCGCCGCTGCCACGAGTGCCGCCACCGGTGCCGCCCCCGCCACGCGCGAGTTCGGCTATCCCATCGTCATGATGTACGGCGACCACGACTGGATGGACGTCGCCGGCGGCTATGCCGCCCAGGAAAAGATCAAGCGCCGCATCGAACACACGCTGCTGCACGGCACCCCCGAGGAGCAGCGCCACGAGAACGGCAGCGCCAAGGTCGTGCTCATCCGAAACGCCGGCCACCACCTCTACCTCGACAACCCGACCGACTTCAACGAAGCCATTCGCGAGGAGCTCCAAGACACGCAAGAGTCGGAGCAGCGACGCCGCCAACAGGGTGGCGCCTGAGACAGAAGATCGAAAAGGTCAAAAAGTCACGATACTATGTGATTACTAATCAATACACGGTGCATGCAATGGAAACCATGAAAAAAGGGAACACGGGCGTTTGATCACATCTTACAAAATGTACGGAGTACAGAGTATATATATATATAGCACATTGTTTACAGGGTTCAGAATTTAGAGAATGGGTGGCCACATTACGACAGACATTGCATTCCTTTACCATTACATAAATTCGTATATCCGCATTACATGACAGTCCTGTCATCGGTCTCCCGTTTCCCTTTACGAATTCATATCTTCTCGACTCTCCCGGAAGATGCTCTGTCGCCGTCCCGTCGCCGGACTGCCGCTGTTGGAAGACGTAGGCGATCCGGCCACCGGCTGAAGCCGTGCAATGCGCGGTATGCTTCCCTCCACCTCGGCCGCTTCTTCGGCCGCGGCCACCTCCAGAATCGGATGCGGCCGTCCTACTGGCTGCGATGGTCCCACCATGGCCGACAACGGCGTCGCTACCTGCGGCGTGGCCGGCGACACCACCGACACCCCCGACACAGACGACTGTCCACCCTCGCTGCTTTGCCGCAAGTGCCGGCGATCCGTCTCGCTAAGGTCCGACACCCCCGACTCATGCCCGCGGTGTCCACTGCTGGTCCCCGACGGCGCCGACGGCCCGGGTGTTGGACTCGAGGCAGTCGTGCTGCGTGTGATGGGCGACGTAGGCATAGGCGGCGGCGAGGGCGTTCCGACATTCGACGACGGCAACGAGACCTTGCCCATGGCGTCTTCCGATCCCAGAGACGGCGAGTCGGGCCGTGCAATGGTACCACTGCGGGTCACAGCACCTCTTCGTGCTGTCTTGCTGTGCGTGCGACCACCTTTGCTCGAATGGCTCTCCAGCTCGGCCGAGCCGCCCTTCTCTCGGCGCAGCAGCCGACTGCTGCTGACGTTGGACGACAGATCTGCACTGAGCTCTGCGCGGGGATGGTGCGTATCGGCTATTTCATGGTCAGTACCAAATCAAAGAATGGAACAGTACTCTGCTTACCCATCATCTCGGCAATAAACGTATTGGGTGCTTCGACGGCCGGAGAATCCCTGCCGTCCAGCGGCGAATGGCCCACGACCGGCTGCGGTGAGACGCCGTGCACGTGCTCCATTTCCGGCGAGATGGGCGTCACATCGGCGGCGCGTTGAGCGTCGTCGTAGGACGCTGCGACAGTAGACGTCGGGACACGCTTGACACTGGAAATGTCGCGCAGCCATGCCGCAATGGCATTGCGCCGCGTGTCGTACGTGCTGGCATCACTAGCTGCAGCACCGTTGATGCCCCGGCTCGACCGGCGGCTGGCGGTCTGGGAGCCACGCCGCAGAAGCTTCCGCTTCCGGTAGAGCACGAACCCGACGACGGCGAGCGAGACGACCATGAGACCGCAGATGACACCCAGCAGTGGCGGCAGAAACTTTGGCACAGAGTGTTTCTTGGACGTTGCCGTTTCCGAAGCCGTGCTGTTGCTGGTGGTGTTGGTGGCCGCGGCAACGGTGTAGGGATAGTACGTGGGGATGGACTTTGCGTAAGCCGTGGAGAAGACTTGGCCCAGAGCGTCCGAGTCCCAGCCGCCGGTGGCAGCCGGCTGTGTGGCCGTGGCACTGCCTTGCCCATTGCCGCCAATGACGTCGACAACGGCAGTAGGGACGGTGTAGTTGGACCAGACCTCTGGATCGTACGAGGTCAGCCATTCGGCCGAGGAGAGGTTGAAGACCTGCAGAATGTTGTCCTCGAGACACGGCTCCGAGGTGGCCATGGAGGTATAGCCACCAACGACGAACATCTGGTCGGGATAGGGTAGCACACAGCGTTGGCCGGCGCGGCCATGGGAAGCAGTGCCTGCGTAGACCTGTGTCCAGGTGAAGGAGGGCAGGGACAAGACCCAGACGTCGTCGTTGAAGTCACCGGTAATGTTCAGGCCGTCGTAACCGCCATACGAGTAGATGTTGAAGCTGGACGAATCGGCAGCGGTGGCTACGACGGCACAAGCACGTGTCAGTTGGCCGGGGCCGCCGCCGGTGGTCGTCTGCTTGTACCACGTCTCATTGGCGACATCATAGACATCAATGGTGGTCATGAAGACTGGGCTTTCCGCTTTCTGCACAAGTCAGTAAGGCTCATGGCAAGGTATATCTCTCTCTAGGACTTACACTGCCCGTCTCATTGGTGGACTCGTGGTAGACGGTGATGAATTCCGGGTAGGTGACGCCGCCAATGGCGACGAGAATTCCCTCTTCGCCGACAGGGACCCAAACAAGCTCCGGGTTGGCGCGGCCGGAGACGGAGTCGGGCAGCGTGTCGTTGGTCCAGACGGCTTCCAGCTCGCTGGTGGTGTCGAGGGTGATGAGGGTGCTGGAGATGTTGACGGCCTCGTTGGAGATGTTGGTGGTGGATTCATAGATATTGGACCAGATGGGCGAGTGCATGCCGGTAAAGTACCAGGACTTGTACTCGGACGGAGCGTCGGCAGCGCCGCCGTAGGCAATGTAACGGTTCATGCCATCGGGCAGTTCGTATTGGCCAAAGTTCTTGATAAAGGTCCTCTCGACGCCGTAGAGGTAGGCCTGGTAGTAGAGGCCTTGGGAGCCGCTCGGCTGGGTGTAGCCGTCGGTGTCGGAGAGCAGGCCACCGAAGAGGAGGATCTCGGCCTGGTTGCTGAACATGGCGCCATCAAAGTAATTGGGGGCGATATTTGTGGTGCCGGTGTCTGTGGATCCTTTGGCGAGCTGGCCGAAGAGGGCGGTGATGTTGTCGGAGGTGTTGAATGGCTGACTAAAGTTGAGGGTGAACATGATTCCGAGAGGATTGGCTGACGAGTTAGACAGAGTAGAGAAGAGAGAAGAGAGAAGAGAGAATTCACGTACAGTCACTGGATAGGCCAACATCGGAACCGTCGTCCATTCCCGGTTTCCAGTAGATGCTGCCGCCATCCATGTAGAGGGTGTCGCGCATGACGTTTGCTGTTGGTCAGCGCGTGTCTTCCAGAAAACTCGAGATCCGCGTCCACTCACCTCGAGGCTGTTCCCAGTAACACATCGTCGTGTTGACCTGACCGGAGATCCACCCTTCTAGTTGGGCGTGTGCACCGGTCAGAAGCCCCGACGCTATGGCCAGGAGCCCTATGGCAGTGCGGGCCATGATTTGGAGGAGACGGACAGAGGAGTTGTTGACAGACTTCCGTTCTCCGGGGGGGGATGGAATGACCCTGAAGAGAGGGGAGGCTGGAGGCAAAAAGCAATGAAAAAAGGAATTAAAAAAGAAGTAAAAGTAAACCGGAAAATGGAAAAAGTAAAATGGAAAAGTACTCTGTAAGATGAAGCCACTGTGCGAAGGAGGAGACGGGCAGGAACGAACGAGTAGGCGAGACAGTGTCGAGCAGGAAAGTGGGGTGAGAGGGAAAAGGCAAGAGGGCAGACAGGCAGGAGCGGGCAGACAGGCAGGGCAGGACGGGCAGGACGGGCAGAATGGCAGGGTGGGCAGGCACGACTGGCAAGGCTCAAACAGCCGCAAGAGGAAAGGGCAAAGGCATGGCTGCCCGTCTACGGGGGAAAGTGGGCGTCGAGCTGATAAAACCGGTTGCGAAGAGATGGAAGAGACAAAGAGCTGCAATCTGAGAGGTTATCGTGACGAGGTGGCAGAAGCCAACAGCCAACAGCGAGCAGCTAGGCGCAGGTGTCAAAGATCGTCCAGGAGAAGCGAGGTACAGGACGTATTGCGTAGTGCGTAGTGCGTAGTGCGTATTCCGTATTTCGCAAGAGACGGAGCACGAAGAGGGCGGAGTGGACGGCACAGGAATAGAACAGGGAAACACGAGGGTCCTACTGCGTAGAGGTGGCAAAGGCTTGCTGCCCCATGGGTGTTTGTGGAGGTGCAGATGGCGGCAGGGTTGCATCAGAGCTTACGAGGACAAAGTAGGATATGGATGATGCTGATGTACGAGTATTGCGTATCCCAGAATCCAGCCTTGTCTGCTGACGACATGTCAGGAGAGGTCATAGCCGAGGAGGCCAGAGAAGAACAGAGAGACCAGAGGATACAGGCTCCTGATGCGGCATTCTCTGCTGGACATCCTCTACCTGTCCTCTACCTGTCCTCTCTTTGTCTGCCAAAGGATGCGTCGTAGGGCCAACGGCGCTGCAGAATTACGGAGCACGAGAAGGAACGACAGCCGTAGCAGTCTTGGCACTCCTCCCTGGCTTCTGTGTGGCTGTGGTGATGGATCTCGTATGCAGTAGTACTTTCGTGCAGCCCAAGAGACGGTGGAGCTAGGCATGAGTACTGTGTAAGCTGAGTACGGAGTACGGAGTAGAACGGAGAGCGAATAACACGGAGGATATAGAGCGACATACGGAGAACGAAACTCCGGAGTTGTGATGTTTAGTTCAAGTTCTCTACGGAGTACTCCGTCCTCTCTCTCTCTCTCTTTCTCTTTTTCTCTCTTTCCTTCCCTGTGACTCCCCGCCTGTTCTCACTCTCCATGTTCGCCATGCTCACCATTCACCCATGTTCACTCTCCGGTTACGCTCTCAACACGTTGTGACCAGTTCAGAACAGCCCATCCGCGTGGGGTTCTGAAATTAGCGTCGTGCCATCCCAGCCAGCAGGCAAAAATCGCCGTACAGGCCTGTCGGCTCGCTAACGCCCGCTACAAGAAAGCTCTAGACCCACCTAACCCACCTGTACCTGCCCTACGCGGAACCCGCACGACCACGCTAACCATACCGTCGGTCTAGTCCGTAAGCACATTAGTGGCTTGCGGGTCGGCCAATCACTGCCGGACAAGCATTTCTTTGCCGCCAGCATGGAGGACGATGCCCGCAAACAGCACTGGGTGAGACCAGCACACCAGCACACCAGCCACCAGCACAACACAGCACGCCAGCTAACCAGCTAACCAGCACATCACACCTGTCCAGGGTCTGTAAACGGCACCAATAACAGTCGATACAGCCGATACGGCCGATACGGTCATGCTTCTATGCGCGAGTCTCTCCTGATGAAATCCAGCCGGTCATCTCTAAATCGTCCCGTCTTGCGACCAGTGTTCACTGTACTGTACTGCACTGTATGTCATACACGCTATTACTCACAGACTATTACGCACTATAATACGCTCACTATACACTATAATACACTCATAACCTACTAGAACACTATTCGTATAACTCCGTATACTCCGTACTTCATACTCCGTACTCGTACTTCATACTCCGTACTCCATCTCCATCTCCATACTCCGTACACTCCTCCTGGAGTATTTCGGAATCATGGCGTTCTCGTGCTCCACGCGTCTGAGCCTTGTCGATCTGTCAGTCATCCACCGGCGGCCGTCGGCTGTTGTCGGTCTGTCGGTCATTGTCGCTTCTCTGACGTCGACCGTTCTATTCTTATGGTTAGGATTTTCCAACCCTGCTCTTATCCGTGCTGCTGCTACCGTAAATGGCCTCCGTAATTCCTTGTCCTCAGAAACCCCGCAAGCTCTGACCAGTCATTGCACGGGATGCAACCCTCCCCTCTTGTCAGCAGGTGTGGCGGTGAAGGCAGATGTTCGGCCGTGCGACGTCGGCCGGCTGGGCTCAAAACGGACGTATTCTTGACCTCTCAGGCAGGGACAGGCACGAGGTATGGAGCTACTGCTGCGTGTGCCAAGATCGCAGTGACGCCTCCACCGGGAGCCTCAAGAATCACACAGCCATTTCCCCCAGGCCTGGTTTGTCTCTCTGTCTCTCTCTGGCCACACCGCGTCAGCGTGGCATTGGCAGAGAGAAATACGATGCGTCAGGTGCACGGCATGCGGAAATCCGTTCCGGCACTCGTGGTTCTTTCTGGACGGACAGACCAGCAGAACAGGGTATTTCCGTCCCCCGTCCTCCGTCCTCTGTCCTCGTACTCGTATGCAGCTGTGCCATTGTCTTCCCGTCTCGCATGCAGCAGGACCTTCTCGGCCTTTTGTCACCACACCACGTTGTACCTCTTCTTTTCTGTCCAGTCTTCTTCTGTCTTCTCCCTGTTCTCTGTTCCCCTGTTCTTCCTGTTCTCTCTGTTCTCCCTGTCTTATCTTCTCTGTCCTCTGTCCTCTGTCCTCTGTCCTCTGTTCTCTGTCCTCTTCCCTCTCCTCTCCTCTTTCCTGTCTCATCTGAGAACACAACTTTTGTGTAATCCCTGTTGACCCGTACAAAGTCTGCCCAACAGTACAAAGTACAAGCCGTCTTACTTCACCTCATCTCGTATCGGACGTGCTAAATGACCCGAGAATCATAATCGGCAGGCAGGATTTCGTTTTTCGGTCCCCACCACACCACCTTTCGACCTATTGTCCCGTGTACGTGTGCATGTGCGTGTGTGTGTGATTGCTTAGAGTGATGCTACTGCTGCCTTGCCTGTCCGAGTCGACTCGTCCTACTCGTCCTACTCGTCCTATTCGTCCTATTCGTTCTTCTCGCGCAACGCCCCTGCCACCTCGTGTCTGGCGATGACGGCACCGTCCAGGCCGCAGAGCCACATGAGCCGTGTACGAATCACCGTCCCCGTAGCCGTTGCGTCCTTCCAACCCGGGCTGAGCAGCCCAGGACCCATACGCCGCACTGGAAGCAGGGAAATCCCTGCACGCGTTGAGCACGAGCAGCCAACAGGCTCTTGCGTAGATACTGCCGAGCTGATGGTGGCCGCATCATGGCCTTGGTCCTGCATGCTCTGTTCTGGGCTCTCGGCTCTGGGCCCTGCCTGCATCCTCCGTTTTCCTCTTTTCCTCTCTTCCTCGTTCCCTCTTCCGTTTCCCGTATACCCACCCGTCAGCCCTTCTGTGCTCATTCATGCAACCCACTTCCTGCCTCCGCCGCTGCTCGAGCTCCATCCTCCCAAGCTGCCGTGTCCGGAAAACAGCTCCTCTCCCCACGCACCACACTACCACCACCACCACCACCAACCACCACTACAGCCCATTCGGGCTGTCCTGACGCTTTTCCTCTTTTTATATTTTCCCGTTTCCCGTTCCCTTCTTTTCCCTTTTTGCCTTTTTTTCATTTTATTTTTCTTTATTTTATCGAATCCTTTTATCTTTGTTTGGATCGTGTTGGCAATATTTTTTTTCTTTTATACCCATGCCAGGCCGCCGCTACAGGCATCGCCTCTTTTTCTCTCCTCTAGCTTTTTGTTCCAGCTTCTTTCTTCGCTGCTCCCCGCTCCCCCTCCCGCTGTCCTCCTGTCCTCTGTCTCCTGTCTGTCCTCAGTCCTCCCGTCCTCAGTCCTCAGTCCTCAGTCCCAGTCCTCAGCCCCCGTCCTCAGTCCTCCTTTCGCTCCTCACGACTTCCTTGGAGCTTGTATCTTGTTTTGGGCAAACGTATTTCGGCTGCCCTCTCATTCGTTTGGCATCTGCTTTCCTCTGCTTTGCCTTGCATTCCATTGAACTGGCTCCCGTTCAAACGAGCAGCTTGCTCTCCGGTCTGCAGCCATGATCGGCTCCCGGTTCTTCTGGTCCGTGGCCACGCTGCTGTTGCTGGCATCGCCGGCAACACATGCGCAGGACTACGGCAACGACACCACCTCCACCTTGGACACGAGCACCAACTATGTCACGGAGTACACCACCAGCACAGAGTACAGCACAACCACCACCGTGCCCGTCGTCACCAAGAGCCCCACGACGAGCACCACGTACACGACGAGCACCACCACCGTCATCAGCTGCAGCATTCCCACGGTCACCGTGACGTCCGTCGAGAGCGAGACCTGCACGGTCACTGTCGAGAAGACGGTGGAGATGACGATTTACAAGACCGAAACGGAGACGGTCACAGCCACGTGAGTGAATCCGGGAGACAAGACAAAAGACGAGACAAAACTGACCTCCCAGAAATGAGACAACGGCCACGGCCACCACGACCGTCTGGGCCACCACGACCGTCGACGAGTGGAGCACCATCACGGACGTGTCCTCTGTGTCCACCACGGTTTACGTGACGGTATGTTGAGTTTGCAGGCGTGGAAAACGGAAGAATCCTAGCTGACGCATCAGATCACCGACATCAACTCGGAAGTCGTCACCTATACCGTGACCCAGCCTGGCCAGAACGTGACGGTGACAGACACGGCGCCTGGCACGACCGTGACCGTCATCGAGACCGACACGGCCTCGGCGTCGACGACGACGACCACCGTCTTCGAGACGGACATCGAGTCGCTGCCCGCCGTCACTGTCACCTACACCCAGTCGGCTTCCGCGGTGACCATCACCTACACAGAGGCCCCAGAGACCATCACGGCCACGGCCACCGTCACCACTCCCATCACCGTGACGGACTCGGCCACAGTGACGGAGATTGAGACCATCCCGACCACTGTCGTGTCCGTCACCTCGGCTTCCGTCACCGTTACCACCGTCGAGACGGCGCCTACCGTCACCGTCACCGACATCACGTCGGCCTCCGTCACCGTCACGGACCTCGAGACCGTCTGGACCACCGTGACCACCTCGGCCACGACGACGGACATTGAAACGGTTCCCGTCACCGTCGTGTCCATCACCTCGGCCTCCGTGACCGTCTCGGCCACCGTGACCGACGAGGAGACCATGTATGTCACCGTCACCATCCCGGCCTCCACCATCACCTCCTCTGGAAGCACCGTCACGCTGCCGGCCTCCACCGTCACGCTGCCCGCTTCCACCGTCACCGACATTGAGTCCGTCCTCGGCTCGTCCGTCACCGTCACGGCTTCTCCTTCGGTGACCACAACCACCATGCTGGTGACCTCCATCCTGCCGGCCTCCACCGTCACCGTCACCGAGAGCGGCAGCGTCATCACGTCCGTCCTGCCCGCCACCACCTCGGTCGTCACTTACGTAAGCACCAACGTCCTCACGGAGACCCAGCCGGCCCAGGTCTTCACCATCACCACCACCACCGTCGAGACCATCTCGACCTGTGCCGCTCCCACGAGCACCGGCCAGGCCACGGCCGTCTTCGACCCCCACAGCAACCTCACCTGGGGCTGCTCGCCCGGCTACGTCTGCAATGCCACCAAGCCGGCCGGCTGCAACGTCTTTGCCGCGCCGCCCGAAGACACCTATGAATGCCCCTCCGACCAGTGCGTCCCCTCGCCTCGCCTGCCCACGGTCAAATGGCCCAAGAACGGCACGTCCTACTACCCCGTCACCGATGGCTACTTCTACCTGCCGCCGCCTGCCTTTGGCCTCAGCTACGACATCTTCTCGGAAGAGCTCGTCATCGAAGAAATCGGCGGCTACGAAATTACTATTACTACTGGCAACTGGGGCACCCAGTCCACCCTGACCCAGTGGCCTCCCACCACCTCCAGCGGCTGGGCGTCCACCTCCACCATCCTGACCACCACCACCTCCACCGTCACGCCCTACATGCCGCCGCTCGCTCACCCGCCAGCCCACCCGCCACTGCCGCCGCCGCCGCCACCGCCGCCGGCCAACCCAGTGACGAGCATGCCGTCTTCGAGCAAGCGCGCATGGCCACGCTTCCGTCGGGCCACCATCCCGTCCGGCACCCTGCCCTCGTACTGCTATGACGACTGCACCAACGCCTACACAGAGGCGCAGAGCATCGGCAAGCAGGAGACGCTGTGCGAGACCACGTCGGCCTTTATGACCGAGTACGAGGCCTGCGAAGCCTGCGTCTCCGGCGGCTCCAGCACCCTGACCGTCACCGCCGAGGCCTGGCTCGACGACACCTTCTCGCAGTTTATCGACTTCTGCACCGCCAGCTCGGCCTCGTCGCAGGTGTCCGCGTCTGTGGCGGCCGAGAGCGAAGTGGTCAGCGCGGCGTCTGACTCGGTCTCAACGTCGTCCCAGGGCGTCGCCAGCTCCGGCACCCCCGTCGCCATCACAACCACGGCCACCAGCTCCACCAGCTCCACCAGCAGCAGCTCCAGCACGGCCGCATCGACTGCCAGCACGGCTTCTTCGACAGCCACTTCTGCCACCTCGTCCTCTTCCGGTACCAACTCGGCTTCTCTGGCCTCTGCCGTCGACTCGGACACCGACTCTGCCTCTTCGTCCAGCTCTACTGCGAGCAGCACGAGCAGCAGCACCACTAGTAGTGCCGCCACCACCAGTACTGCCAGCAGTACTTTGAGCAGTGCCAGCAGTGCCAGCAGTGCCAGCAGTACAGCTTCAAGCACGAAGACGACCAGCTCAGCCAGCAGCACTTCCACTGCCAGCTCCTCGACTGCCAGTTCCAGCACTGCCTCCAGCTCCAGCTCTGCCTCTGCCTCTGGCTCAGCCTCTGACACTGCCTCTGACACTGCCTCCAGCACTGCCTCCAGCTCGGCATCCTCGTCCGTCGCGTCGTCGAACTCGGAAAGCACCGCTTCTTCGACCCTCACGTCGTCGACGCTCACTTCCGCATCGACCACGAGTACAGCAGCACATTCGACCACATTAACAAGTGTCGAGACTGCTGGCGCCATTGCTCTGCGGCCTGCTGTCCATGGCGTCCAGGCCCTCGCAATACCGCTGTTTGCCTTCCTCTGGTTGGCATGATGAAGGAAAGAAAACCCAAAAAATGAAACCCGAAAACCGAGAAAATTGAGAAAAAGAAAAAGAAAAGAGCTCAAGCGAGTAATGTAATTTTCATGTTCCTTCCTTTATGACCTGTTTTGCATTTGTCTTTTTTCGACAGCCCTCGACAAAGGCATGCGTGTCTGGAGGGCTGCACTTGGGTATGAGATGAACACGGATGAACACGGATGGGATGGAAGAGAAGGAGGTTAATGGATGAGTCATGTGGCAACACATTTTCTGGTGGATGAACGCCTTCCAAAAACGGAAGCTGCCTTCTTCAATCTTCGCTCCTTCTTGCAACGACAAAGACAAAATAATATACCCTTTATTTATATCGTGCACGTGATTACATGTTAGTAAGGGAAAATTGTGATGACTAATCTCATATGCCTTTTCATGAGATCTTTACGTTGTCTACGCGGACATTTTGGTCACTTGGCATGAGAGGGACAGTTTTTTTTTCCTTTTTAAAGGTTTTTTTATTTTCAAATTTTTTTGTGTTTTTTTAGAATTTTTTGTGTTCAAAGGAAGGGAAGCCGGCATGCGGCACTCTGCCACCAGGAAAGGTGCGCTGTCATGAGGGCAAGACTGAGATCAACTCACAAGATATCTTTTTGCCCCCCTGGCGTAAGACGTTGTCCCAGGGGTGGCAAGGGGTGTTTTTGTGTTATTTTTTTTTTTCGGTTAGTCTTGCTCTCATGTAGAGAAAAAGGCAAAAACAAAAGCAAAACAAAGGTATGGTAGTCGTGCAGGAACAAAATCACTCACCTCGGACAAGAACGAGACTGGCTTCTTACAAAGAAGGCCCGTGGGAACGAGAACCGCGCGAGACTGCAGGGTGCGAAGCACGAGCCGCAGCACCCGAGGCCCGGTAAGAACCGGAAAACGCGGGGATGGGCTGGAGCACACCCCGACGAGCAGCCCGGACACCGGCAGCGTCAGCGGCCGAAGCCGGATGAGCGACACCGTGGGGAATCTGGCGGCCATGGCGGAGAGAGAGACGACCGCGGTAGCCACGAGAAGGACCACCACTGCCACGACCACGAGGGGCGGCAGCAACCGGAGTGGACGAGCGGAAGTCCAAACGGCTGAAGCCGCGAGAACCACCACGACGACCACCACGGCTAGAGCCACGAGGACGGCCACGAGGGTGACCGCGGATGACGGGGACAGCAGGAACCTCATTGAGAAGACGGACGACAATGCAATCAGCGACAGGCCCCTCCTCAAAGTCGGAGTCGTCATCAGATTCATCGTCAGAGTCAGCAGGGGCGTTGTCGGGGATCACAATATAGTCCTGGACAACAGCCTCAACGGGTTCCTCAACAACAGGGGCGACGGCAGCAGCCTCGAGCTCGGCAAAGCCGGACATGCCAGACAAGTCCGTCAATCCCGAAGCCTCGGAACGGTTGTCGTCGTTCAAATCCTCGTCATCCGGAATGTCAATGGCGTCGTCCGCGGAGCTGCCAGGCAAAGCTGGAGGGGCCGGAGGGGCCGGAGGGGCCGGCAGGGCGACGTCAGGGACGGGGATTAAAGCTGCCAACGGCATGTGCTGAGGCGGGACGGGAGAGCCGACCGAGAACGGGTCAAGCTCCACACCAGCATCAATCAAGGCAACGAGAGCAGCGCTCAGGGGAATCACATGAGCATGCAGATTCCCGGTGAAAAGGGGGACCAGATGGCCAGGAACCGCAAGTTGACGAGGGTTCACTGTGTGGTTAGCAAAGGGACCAGAGAGCACATTATCGACGAGGGGGTCTGCATACACAGACAAGGGCTCGGACCAGCCCCGAGCGGGCAGGCGAGGAGACCCGACCTGGACAGGCTGAAAGGCGTGCGCCAGGTCAAGGGCTGGAGCCAGTTCCAGAGCCGGAGCCAGGGGGGGGTCATCAATGAGGACCGGGCCCAGGACCGGAGTCGGGGCCGGAGCAACCTCGTCATCGACGACGGGGTTCTCCTGCTCACCGACAGCACTTTGACGCTCGGAAGAGTCATCACTATATCCCTCGATGAGGTCACGCCATCCCATAGCAGACATCTTTACAAGAAAGAAACCTGATATCGGAGAGAGTGGTGATAGTAGTGATGATCGTGACCGAACAGTTGAAGTGGTATGCAGACGATGTTTTTATGGACGGTTAGGCGTGCTGAACCGTCGAGGGGTTGATGTCGATATTGTGATTGTGGTGAGGAGGAAGGAAGTCAGAACCAGCCATCTTGGGCCTCCTCGACCACAGCTATATAGTTGGTTGTATGCATCGTGAACAAGAGGATGAACATGGTGATCGTTCGTGATATCTAGGCTTTGAGAAGGAAACAAGGGAACAGGTGCCTTGTTCAGGCGTCGACAATGTTCAGAGTCCAGAGTTGAGAGTTCATAGCGTCCCGGTTCATTGTTGTTCATTGTTGTTCATAAATGTTCCTTCATATCGATGTTCATTGTTGTGAGATGGCATGCTCATTCATTGTTCAGGTCAGTTCACATTATTTGATTGTCTTCCAGATTGAAGTTGGCTGTGTGCAATTATCTGTTCACCTAGTGAGCATGTAAAGTTCTGTAACCCGTTCATTGAACATTTCCCCCGCGAAGACAACAAGACAAAAAAATAATATGTAGAATGAACAGGGGGTAGACAAGAGGGTGAGGGAAAAGGGGGGATATGACAAAAAACAGCTAAAACAAAAGAGAACACAAAAAAGTGCTGAAATGGTAAGAGAAATAAGAAAACAAGAAAACCCCCATCCAAATAAATAAAAAAAAAACAGAGTAGAGTCGGTCTGTAAGAGACTCCGTCGCTGTCGATAATCACATAGATAACAGCATGAAGATGTTACAAACATCACAGCTCCGTGAACAACATGGAATGGTCAGGATGAGACAGCCCTCACAGACAAGCCGGGAACATGTAAGCCATCGCTAGTTCTGCTCCTTGCCTGTCTGCCTTGTCCCACGCAAGCCAAGCCGACAAGACGTCAGACGTAAAAAATACTTAGTTTCCAAGCCAAGAGTACCGGCTGCCAGCGCAAGGACTTGGGGCCCGTGACATTGCTCGATATCGGTCATCAGCTTGGTCGACGTTTGCGCGCGCTGGTGTGTGTGCGTTTCGGTCGACTGGCTGGACTGAGACTGAATATCGCCTGCCCGTGTGTTCTGCTGCTGCATTCCACCTCCATCACTCGGAAACCATTCGTGGGGCCCGTTTGTTGCTCGTCGTGTCCAACCCAAAAAGACAAAAAGCAGTGTATCTCCTTCCTTCATTTTTGAAAATCCGGCCACCAACTTCGCGACGCGCATCCAGGCCCGCCTCACATGAGGATGCACTTCGCGCAGCACCCTTGCTCGTCATCGCCATCGCTGACTTCCAACTTATTCGCCGGGCCGTTCGAGTTGGACACACCGCTGTTAGTGGAGTGGCCCTGCATCTCGCGGTTGTATCGCCGAATCTCGCGGACAATGTCGAAGAAGGCCTTGTCGACGTTGATCCGTGACTTGGCCGACGTCTCGATGAACTTGCAGCCAAACGACTTTGCGAGCGCCTCGCCCTCTGGAAGAAGATTAGCACGGACTTCAAATGGCGGTCATGGGGTCATGGTTCCATGATTCTTACCTTGCTTGGTGACCTCCCGTTCGCCCTCCAGATCGCACTTGTTGCCCACGACGACCATGGGGAAGTAGTCCTTGTCCTTAACACGCAGGATTTGTTGCTGGAAGGTCGTGATCTCCTCGAAGCTCTGTCGTGATGTGATGGAGTAGACGAGGAGGAAGCCTTCACCGGTGCGCATGTACTGCTCCCGCATGGCGGAGTACTCTTCTTGGCCGGCGGTATCGAGGACATCGAGCAGGGCGACCTCTTCGTCAATGACGCACTGCTTCCGGTACGAGTCTGTGGCGGGTCCCTGGGTTAGCCAACGGTGTCTTCCTTGACCGACAGAATGAAAACGCACCTTCAATTGTTGGGTCGTACTCGTCGACGAAGTGGCTCTGGATCAGCTGGATGGTCAGGCAAGATTTACCTACACCACCACCGCCGACCACGACCAGCTTGTATTCTCTCAGGAACTAGATGGTTGAAAAAAGGTTAGCCAATCACAACTTGTTCAGGGGAGGGTGATGGATGGATTCGCGTGTCGTGTTGTGTTCTGGATTGGGACAATAGGTGTCGCGAGCGGCAGCTGAGCCCGAGAGCACGCCAGCCCAGAGCATTGGGGGACGGGACACGGAATAGATGGTTGCTGCAGAGGTCTAAAATAGATACACACCTTGGATGCCATTGTGAACGGTGTCTGTCGGGAATATGCACGTTTTCAAATGCAGCGGTTGAAGGGAACAGAGCAGAGCGGACAGAGCGAATAGCGAATAGAGCGAATAGAGCGAATAGAGCGAATAGAGCAGAATAGAATAAAACTGGAAGAGGAAAAAAGCCAGCTGCTGTAGGTCCAAGATCGAAAGTCGAGGGCGAAAGTCGAAAGCGAAAGTCGAAAGTCGAACCGTTTCAGAGTGAAAGGTTGGGAAGAAGAAGCAAAGTAGAGTTCGACCACGAATGGGGAAAAAACGAAATGTGTAGTAAGGAAAGTTCAAAAGACCCCTGATTTTCGCCTTGCCGAATGTGCGCGAAAGGAAAAGGAGTAAAAAGGGACGCTCTCAGTCTGTCGAGCCCAAATAATAGGTTGGCTATGGGGAAATTCGCCGGGTCCGGGCGGTGGTGGCCGTGGGTCACTTTCTAGACGCTGTTGGGACTAGTTGACCGATCAATGGATGGCGAGGCAAGCGGATTGAGCGTGACGGGCCTTCTCCCTTTTCGTACTTGTCCGGGTTCCCTTGGCTGGCAATTGCTCTTTGATGGAGCACGACTGGCCTGAAAACGACGGGGTATCCTTCGTAGATTAAGTTTCTTTTTTTTTTTCTTTTTCTTTTTTCTTTTTTCTTTCTTTTTTTTTGCCCTTGGCTGGGGGCTGGAAAAGGTGTGTTTGCGTGTGTGCTCAAGGGTGGCGGGAAATGGGTCGTTTGTGGGGATTTGGGGTGGTTGAAGTTGAAGATACGAGGAAATGGGAGGGAATGAAGGGAAAAAAAAGGAAGAAGCTGGCGAAAAGGAAGCCAATGGCAATGAGAATATTCAAGTAAGAGATGAAATTGAGACGGGGGGTGGGATGGGAGATAGGGGGGAGTGCAGAGAGAGAGTAAAAAAAAAAGAAAAAAAAGGGAGTCGCCAAAAAGGAAAGAAAAAAAATTAATAATAATAAAAAATAAGAAGAGCAAGAAGGAGCAGAACAGGGGCCTGACAGGTGGTGTGCAGGCGTGTGCAGGCGTGAGAGTGGTGTGGTAGAACTATGAAGCGCCCGCTGGCCTGGCAAAACGGCGAGCGAGAGCGAACGCCAGCGCAGCGTGCCTAGCTCGTGTGTCTCTCCCCCCCCCCCTGGGCTCCTTCCGGGTCCGTTTGCACTCACCCCCCTTCCTACGAAGTACTAGTCGGAGTACTCGTACTGGTAGGAATACGCAGGAAGAGACGGCGAGTATCTTACGGAGTACGGAATACATACCCTGTATCTTGCCTAACGCCTGGGCAAGAGCGATTGGGCTGCAGGCGTGGCTGCCAGAACGGGCAACAGAGCAGCAGTGCATGTGCTCCTACGACGCCACCGTTGGCTGGAAACGGAAATGAGGCAAACGGGCAAACGAACAAAACGGAAGCAGTGCTGCTGCACGAGCACTTTGTACAACGCGGTCTGCAAGCCAGCCCAGAGCGGGCTGAGGCGACGTGCATTTTTTTTTTCTCTTTACGACGACAGGTAATGTGAATGCGTATCTTACGAGTACGGGTACGGGTACGCAGTATGGAGTAATAAGAGTAAGATACGGAGTGCTCGTATGGAGAGTGGTATTGTGTAGCTGTGAAGCTCAGAGAGGCCCGGGCGCTACAAGCGCGTCGTGGCCAAAACGAGTAAGAAAGAAAAGAAAAGAAGAGCGAAAAAAAAAAGGGTACCCTGTCCGTCCTGTTCTCCGTATTTCCTGAATACCCCAGCGCGACTTGGAGGCCGGGCATGCCAACGGTGAGCAAACGGGTCCCGGCGAGGTCACATCTGCGTGGCGACACGGTGCGGATTACTGTGCAACTAGCGCTTGCACACTGCCCACAGATTGAGAACGGCGGTTGGGGCCAATGGCAACACTATCATTCCCCACCGCAACACTGCAAGCGAGGTGTTCGTAAGATACTTGTGCGTACTCCGTACTCCGTACACCTGTCCTCGTGCTGTTGCGAGTGTGTGGCAAGATACGTAAGATACGGAAGATACGAGCCAGATACTCCGTGCAGCGTGCGCCATACGTCACAGCTGTTGGTCCGAGGACCAGCGATGATTATGAGGCGACAGGCTCCGTACAGCGGATACGGAGTACATTGTCGCAGAGCGAAAACGGACATTACGGAGTACATAGTACGCAGTATTTCTATTAGCGAGCCTGCCATGTCTGTTCTCCTACTCTCCTGCTCTGCAGATCTGCATTCGTCCAGCTGCCCCGGTTCTCCAGTATATAGCCTGTGGCCGGAACACGACGGTCCAGCAAAACGAGGCCAATTCGTGGAGAGACAGCGTGCGCGTGTCTGACGGAGCACGAAGCGCGTATCGGGCTGGGAAATGTTTGTACGCAGTAAATACGGCCAAAAACAGAGAGGTCCTGGCTCGAAAGGCTGCTGTCCGAGCCCAGGCGCAGGGGGTGCTCCCGTATCGGACCCTGGCTCCCGTTCACTTGCTATGAGCGATCAGCAGCAGTGGGGCTGGCTGTCGAATTGCGTTCCTCTTTTCATTTATAGATGATTAGAAAGTGCGTGTAAAGATGACAGCTCCGAAAACAACGTGTAGACCGCTCTATGCTACGGTGTACGCAGCAGAGAAGCACGAGTAAATCTCGTACTGCGTAGGCATCTGAATCCTCATGCAGAGTACTCCGTATAGACAGTATTCCGTATTCGTCTCGTACTTCCACCGCACGAACATAGCTTGTCAAATAATGGCAACAGGCTGGCACCCCGGCTTTAGCAATACCACGTCGGATATCGTATCGTTGCCAAGTGGCCTCCGTGCGGGCCAAGTCTGTTACGACAGAGCAGAGTACGAGCCCAGGGTACGAGTCCTCCGTCCGCTGCTGTGTGCTCACTCTTACGGAGTACTCCCATCTCCCTCTCCTGTCCATAAATGACCGGAAGTGATGGTGTGGATAGCTTAAAATTAGAGGCTTTCTAGAACGAATCGAAGACAGTAATACCGAGAGCCAGAAATCAAGAAATAAAAAGGGGGTGACAAGACCTCTGCAGAGATAATGAAGGAGGAGCATACGTAGCATTCCTAGCCAGTAGCACCGTAAAATCCTCCGGCGAGAATCGTATCTTGGTCTAATTCGCAGTACGCGATAATAGCAAGCGCTTGGCTGCGCGGACGATGGACCGTACCTCCGTGAGATCCCCTGTATTACAGTGCACCCTTGGCATTCAGCCTTGCTGCCGGCGCTATTACGTCGTTGAATGCGAGGGGGGACGCTCTTGCTACAGGCCGCTGCAGCACGTTATACTCTCTACGGCGTAGGGAGCGCTTGCCAGGAAATGACAGGCGGGCCTTAGGCCGCCGCCTGGGATCCCAATCTGGAGTAGATCGCAGGCCAAACGAAGCAGGTGAAACGGCCGCACTTGCGCTGTGTGAGATGGAATTGGCGTGCCCAAAGAGGAAAGACCGGCAGAGCTAGACTGCCACCTTCCTGCAACGTTGACCACCCACGACAAGAGGTGGGGGAGCTATATCGGCGCACGATATCGCTTTGGGTGACCGAGTGCTGAGAACATACGTACTCCTATGAGTGCTCCTACTCCCACGCACTCATACGCACACGCATACAATCCCACGGAGCTGGACGCCTTGGGGGCCCTTCTCCCTGCCGCCGCATCTCGCAATCTCTCGCAATCTCGGAGTGACCGGCTACCTGCGCGATCACCGCGCTAATCTACCAATGGCAATGGAGCCTTCTGAATGCTTAATTACGCTGCGATCTGGGAATATCAACAACACCACTTCCTCGTCTTCCCTGCCTACTGCCTACGAGTACTGCCTACTGCATCGTGCCCTGCATGTGGTCGTCTTCGCCCTCCTTGCTGATCCGCCGGCCCTGCACCTTGGCCACCACCTCGGGCACCAGACTCTCGATAAACGCCTCGTCCCTGGCCAGTTAGCAGTCGGTTTAGAGTCCTCGTTCGGCGTACTTACTGTCCAACCAACGTCACCGTGTTGCTCTTTTCGTTCCACCGCGGATAGCTGCCCACTTTGACACCCCGCGGCGCAACCCGCACGGCCAACTCGGTCAGGTACGGCGCCACGAGGCTCTCCACAAACGGTGTGGAGATGATCACGCGCGTCGTGCCTTCGGGATGGGTCAGACGAGGCGCCACGAGCGGCCGGAGAGAGTCAATCAGCATCTCGACTGTGACCAGTCAGCTCAGATCGATCCAGGACCGACAGGACACGTAAAACACGCAAACACGCAAACACGCAAAGACTTACACAGACGCGGCACCCCCGGCAGGATGTGCACGTTGCCGTTCACCCGGCAGATGGGCACCCACAGGTCGTCGCGCGGATACAGAAACTGGCTCTCCGGGCTCAGGTTCGGATCTGTCGGCAGCTCGACCATGCGCAGGCGTGCCCGCAGCTCCGGCGAGTCAACATCCCACGGCACATGCGGCTGCGACGGGCGCTGTTTCATGAGCTTGCGCATGCGGGCAAACGCCTCGTCATACAGCTTCAGCTCGAGGCCAAACGCCTTGGCAATCGACGGATACGTGATGTCATCGTGGCTGCGGCGCGTCAGACAGGAACAGCAGATCATTCTTCCAACCACTTACGTCGGACCAATGCCGCCGCTCGTCACGACAAAGTCGTAGTTGTCGCTCATACGTCGGACGGCCTCGATGATCTGGTCCTCGTCGTCTTCAATCACTTCCACTCTCTTCAGGGCCTGTCCGCGTCAGCCTCGTCTCCTGTTTGACCTCCTCGCCTCGCGTAGACTCACAATGCCCTGGGTAAAACACCATTGGGCCATGTAGGCAGAGTTGGTCTATCACGCAGGCGGCCATTCGGCGGCACGCCGTCAGCATTCCTGAGGATCATCACGAGACGGCAAAGGAGGGGTCTCTCTGCCCATGCTCACATCTTTCGTCTAGACAGACCCCCGTTAGCGTGTGCCATGGCGTGCCTCTTCTGTCTTGTTTTGTTTGAATTCAGAAGGAGAAGGGAGAAAAAAAGGAGAACTGTCTCTGGTCCCACCAGACAGGACATGCCTTGCCGCCCAGCACCTCGTCTCCAATAATGAGACAGGCTGCTGTGTGAATGGCCTTGGTGGCGTTTCGCGTAGCCGCCGAGGACGACGCTGTCATAGTGGCCGCAGCCATGGTGGCGCGAGTAGCAGGGGAGAACACGGTGCCGTTCAGTGTGAGGCCCGTCGAGACGGCGGCGGCGTCTCGAGCAATCAGAGCGGTCAGGGAGGAGCCGAGGAGTAGCGATGTGGGTGCAGACAGATGTCGTAGAATCTGGGACAACCGTTGCGACATGGAGGGCGGGCGGCGAGACCGGGAATGCGTATGCGTGATCGTTTGTCGTACGGGAGGGAGTGCGTCTGGTGAGCTGTGATGGTCGCGAGAAATACACCTGACGAGACCGAGACGGTCGTCTAAGCAGTGGGTGCAGACAGCGCTGGAGCGCTGGAGCGCTGGAGCTTCGGCTTTAGGGGGCGCTAGGCAACCAGCTACGGAGCAAGCTGCCCCATAATACAGGGTACAGCCAGCGCCAGCCAGTAGCCGGCAGCCAGTAGCCGGCAGCCGGCAGCACCTCCCCCGCCCCCGCGCGATTACGGAGCTTGGCTTGTGCTCGATATCGTGCACCCCAAATCCATCCACTGCCTTGGCCGATCGAAACACTCGTCGCTACACAAACACCCGTCCACGGCGTGCTCGCATTGTTCAACATGGTGCCCCCTATCCCTGCCACTCCTTGCCTCCCTGCCTCCTTGCCACTCCCTCGTCTCCTCTCCTCCCCCTCTGGCTAACCGCCCGGCAGAGCTCCGAAGCCAGACTCTATACCTTCTCGCAAGAGACCAAGGACCAGCTGCGCAAGTTCCGCCTTGGCACCTCGCGGGCCCATAGCCCACAGGCCGTCATCTACTTCATCGACCGGCACTCCAAGGAGATCCGCCAAGACGAAGACAAGACCGTCTACAAGAGCCTCGACGAGATCGCCGATGACCTCCCCGACAACTCTCCGCGCTTTGTCCTCCTCAGCTACCCCATGACGCTGGTGAGATATCCCGTTCTGGCGCCTCCCATCGCACACAGACCTGCTCATTCTCCCACAGCCCTCCGGCCGCATGTCGGTCCCCTATGTCCTCCTCTACTACCTCCCCATCACATGCAACAGCGAGATGCGCATGCTGTACGCCGGCGCCAAGGAACTGATGCGCAACACAAGCGAGGTGGGCAAGATCATCGACATTGAGTCTGCGGAAGAGCTCGAAGAGCTGCCCGAGAGATTGGGCGCGGCCTAATGCGTGGCTTGATTGGGTCGGGCGGACCGGCGTGAGCCTATTGGGCCTGCTGGGCTGTTGTCATATATAGGGTGTGAATAGAGCTTGGATTCCCTTTACACTGTGGTACCGAAGCCTGCACGAAAGCCGAAGCCACTCCTTGTGGTCCATGAAAGTAAGAAAACACCAAGTGGGCAGAGGAAGCACGATGTGGGTGTGAGGTCTGAAGATTGAAGAACGCCGGGCCTAGCCTTGAATGCTCGCCTTGACCGGATGGCGCTGAAGTCGGAGGATGGCTCTTCAATATTCTCCATGTCTGCTGCTGATCTTCAATGTCGTGGAGACTTCGTGTCACTCGGAAGATATTCATAGCGTTCAAGGAGCTTTGTAAAGGATATCTCTGGACGTTTAAAGGTCCCTGTGGTCGAGAAGATGTCTATTGTGGTTTGATTACCAAACAATGATCTTATTCGATTCCATGTAGTTTCGTAGCTTCTGTCGGACGGTATTCAGGTGCTGGTATTTACTTGTGCACGGAATGTATTCAGTCATCTGGAGCGTTCTCGGAGAAGTGACGTCAGATCTAGTCCGAAGTATTGTATCTTCTTCCTGGCTTGTAGAGGAGAGTGAAAGGAGTGTCAGTAATCTGGAGTATGTATGGAGGAGCAGGAAACGCTTCAAACCCGTGTTTGGAGTTTATAACAGAAGGAGAAGACGGGATAGGAATATTGTGTAATTGCACGTGTGATTGGTGGCCTTGTGGTAGATGACCTAATATTGAGACGAATGGGTAGACTTGCTGGCTCGAGTGTATAATTATCCTATATATGATTCAACGCGCGGGAAAATATGCTAATAAGGGACAAATGGTGAGTAGGAATACAGACGTTGCCTGACGGAACTCCTCTTTTCTAGATTTCAAGATATCATTTCCTCCTCCTCACACGTCCGGCAGCACCTGCGCCGGATCCAGCTCCAGCGTCTTGGCCAGCGAACGAACCACCGTCTGCAGTGCGGCACACGCCGGGCTGTCCGGGTACGCATCGAAGAAGCTCTCGCCGTAGTCGCAGGCGAGGCCGATGCGCGGGTCCAGCGGCACCGATCCTAAGAATGGCAATCCCATCTCGCGGGCCAGTCCTGCGCCGCCGCCCGTCGTCGCCCGGAATATCTGGCTCTCGTGCCGGCACTTGGGGCACACAAACCCGCTCATGTTCTCCACGAGACCCAACACGCGGATCCCTGCCTTGCGGCAAAAGTCAATCTCCTTGCGCACGTCCAGCAGCGCCACCTCCTGCGGTGTCGTCACCACCACCGCCCCGTCAATGCCGCTCTCCTTGAGGAACGTGTTGACGCTCAGGTGCTCGTCGCTCGTGCCCGGCGGCGTGTCCACCAGCAAAAAGTCCAGGTCGCCCCATTCGACATCTTTGAGGAACTGCTTGATGAGGCCGTTCTTCTTGGCTCCGCGCCAGATCACGGCGTCGTCCCGGTTCGGCAGCATGAACTGGATGCTCATGACGCCCAGGTTGTCCGTCACCCACACGGGCGACCATCCGCCGCTGCTGACATGGATGGTCTCGTCCTCGACGCCCATCATCTTCGGGATGCTCGGTCCGCAAATGTCCGTGTCCATGATGCCGACGTTGCTGTCCGGGTTGGCTGAGAAGGCGTGTGCCAGGAGAGTGGTGAAGGTGCTCTACCACGAGTCAGCAGGCCATTTCCGTCTGCCCAGACGAACACCAGCTTACCTTTCCCACGCCGCCTTTGCCGCTGAGGACGAGAATCTTGTGCTTGACATTTTCCAGCCGCGCCGAGATGAGCGGTATGTCTGGGTCGGGTCCTTTTGGCGCCGAGGCGCAGATCTGCTGGTTGGGACAGCCGGCGCAGGAGTCTGCCTGGCCGGCCTGCTGGGATTCGGGTCCGGGACAGTGCTCCGGTTCGGGGGCGACGAGCTGCGGTTTCGCCTTCAGCGGGTTCGCAAGGACATCTTGGGCGTCTTCCGGCACGTCCAGGGCCGGTGCCATGGCGGTATTGTGTGTCGACAGGCACGCGTATGACGAGATGGCGAGATGACGAAAAGAGGGTTTGGCTGCTCGCTATTCTGTGACGGCGGTCCGGAAAATCCCAAGTCAGTGGCGAAAATGCAGGCCGAGTTGCTTGGAAATCACAATTCCAGCGCTCGTCGACGCTCTGCCCCGCTGATGTAGCCGCTATTCTCTTATCTTATCGTCTGTTCAGGCGCCGTTGTCGGCTTCTATATACAGTAAGCACCTTTCTGCAATATATCGTCGTGGATCAACGGTTCCGATGGAGAGCGAGCAAGATTATCAGATGCATGTGCAGAGACGTTGTGGTGTGTACTTTGTAGGTAGGGAGGACACAGGCCATTGGCTGTTCTGTCGATCAGCCTCTGCGTATGAGGTGACAGCCAGATTTGCCGCCCCAAAAATATAGGGGATATGCACTATATTACAGGCTGCAGAGGCCCGCGCCGGGTGCAGTGAGAGCGGGCCACTTTAAGATACTTTAAGATGCACGGCAGGAAGGAGCTCCCTTGCAGCTCACATGACTTCGTGTGCTTGCCTTTGGCGCGATTCGAACGACAGACGTGACTGGACACTTCCCCTTTCCTCTTCCCCTCTTCTTTTTCTGCCGCCGACCTCAATCTCGCCCAGCCGACCCGGACCAGGCACATCCTACGACCTCGAGCCCACCCTGCGGCATTAAACGGCCGTCATCCCCTTTTCGAGGCGCGCCAGACCGAAGCAAACCCTGCCGCTGCGGCCATACGCAGCCCAAAACGCGCAAAACAGCGCGCGAACGCTGCCGTTCACACTTGGGTTCCGGTCTCTGGGCGAAACGATTCGATTCGATCCGATCCGATCCGACGTGACCCGATACGAGACGCATTGCACGCCGGTGGTGGCTCGTTCGGCCGCTCCTGTGCTTCCCCGGTGCCTCTCCAGGCTATGATACCGGCAACACACCTCAAAATGTTGCGATATATGCGAAGCTCTGAGCCCAAGGGCAACAGTAACAATGCTGCCGATGGGCTCGAAGGAAGCCCCAACCCAGCGGCCCAGCCGGCAGCGCAGTCTGCGCTGCAGTCCGTGCCCTCGCTGGCTTCACGGCAGCTTCTTGCCGAAGCCGCCAAGATCCCTGTCCCGTCCCCAACACGCGGTGCCACGCCCGCCTCTCCTCGGCGCAAGCAGACGCGACTCAAACAGACACAACGGCAGGCGTCCTTCCCGCGCGCGGGATCCGACTCGGATACCAACCGGGAGCCTCCGACGCCCTCGGAGAGGACGCAGCAGCAGATGTGGGAAGAGTCTAGCATCAACTCCATGTTTGCCGAAAGCGTGGCCACGGCGGCCCGGCCAGGACGTGGCCATGCTGGGAAGCCGGACAATCCATTCCCGCAGCAGCGCAAGGCGGCGCCAGAATCGGCAGATCCGCTGCTGGAAGCAGACCGCGGCATACTCGGGATACTGCCTGGCAATGCAGCCAGAGAACTGCCGGAGAACCGCTACACGGACCGCTCGCCTTTTGGGTCTCCCAGGCACGTCCCTGTCTTGAAGCATGCCAAGTATGTATTGCGCAACTCTCGAGCCGCAGGGGCAGCCAATCGGCCGCCTGTTTCCGAGCGGCCGAGCACCGACGGATCACCAGAGTCCCGGGCACAGCGAGGAGAAAGCATGCCCAATATGGGACAAGACAATACGGTGACCCATCATTCCTTTTTCCGGGACCTGAGTACTTCGCTCGGCCGGACACCCGGACGGCCAGAAACAGAGGACGGACGGAGCCAGGTGCTTTCGGAAGACGACGAGGCAACGAATCAGCAGACGCCACGCCAGAACCGGCCTTCGCCTCCCAAGCCAGCGCCCCCCAAGTTGCTGGCAACGGTGCCACAGAAGCGGGCGCTGCTCGAGAGCTCGGTACCGCGAATGACAGGCGGGGCCGGCGGGCGACGCGACAAGAAGATGGTGCGGAAGCGGCAAAACAGCCTGGACTACGACGATGGCGTGCTGCATGCGATGAGTTACTCGGAGCTGCAGGACGAGCCATTCGACCATGACCCGACACGCACGGCCGTGCAACAGGTGGCGGCGCCGCCGCCGAAGCTGTCGCTGGAGGAACGGCTGGTGGACAACAAGGGGCACGATGTCAACAGCCAACACCAATTTTTTACGGAGATGTCGATGAAGGAATGGGACGAAAGTGGAGACTGGTTTCTGTCGCAGTTCTCGGAGCTGACGAACCGGATCCGGGAGAAGCGGCAGGCGAAGCGCAGGAAGATTGCCGAATTTGAGGCAGAGATTGCAGACCGAGAGAACACGGTGCGGGCGAAGATGGAGAGCATAGATCGCACTCTGGACACGCTACGGCAAGAGGGCGAGGGCATGATGCGGAACAAGGTTGTGGACATTTGAGAATGGGAGAGTCGGGAGGGGAGGGAAAAGCGAGGCGTTTTTGCAGGAAGAGCTGGGCCATGAACAAAAGGGACTGGGCAAGTGATCGGCCAAGGGTATTCTTATATTCTTATACGGAGCAAAAGGAGTCTGTTGGGACTCTACGATTTTCAAGCGTCATCGATGTGGAATGTTTTATGGTCTTCGTCGGAGTACAGAGTACAGATGAAATGTTCAGCTCAGAACTCGGCTGGTCACATGTTCGCTTTGCTGCAACACGGCATTGATGCACCACAGATGTGCCGTACAGTGCGAGGCACGGACCGGTAACATGTGAAAATGGCGAACCAGGGGGGAATTGGGAGCAACGGACCCCACAGAAGCCCTGTGGAGAGACAAGAACCGCACTGTACCACTAGTCGAAAGGCTAGTCGGATGTTTTGGCCAGCCATCCCCGCTCGGCAATCACAGGCTCGCGCGGTCGCACATTCCCCATTCTCCTGGTTGCTGGGGTTAAAGCTAGAGACTATTAATCCGGGGCCGCCGCCTTGCCACCTGCTCTAACTGGTTGAACCTCGGCATGAGACTGGCGACACTCTTTCTCTCTGCTTCATAAATACGCTTCTGTGCCATTGCATCTTCTCTCCTCCATCCCTACGTGCTCGCACCTCGAATTCGTCCACAAATCGGCTCTTTTCCATCCCCTACTTCTCACCTGACCATTCTGCACTTTCCTTCTTTTTCCATGGCCGAGCAACTCCGCTTCGACGACCAGGTCGTCGTCGTCACTGGTGCTGGCGCTGGCCTCGGCAAGGCCTATGCGCTGTTCTTTGCCTCGCGGGGAGCCAAGGTTGTAGTCAATGACATTGGCGTGCCTGTGACGGGTGGCGCCAGCGTATCACGAGATGTGAGTTGGATGGCGTGTTGATGCGTGTTGGTGCGGCTGTCTGCCTTCCGAGTAACTGACTCTTTTCCCAGGTCGCCGATGCTGTTGTCCGGGAAATCAAGACGGCGGGCGGCCAGGCGGTGGCCAGCTACGACTCCGTGGACCAGGGCGACAAGATCATTGAGACGGCCATCCAGAACTTTGGCCGCGTGGACGTGCTGGTGAACAATGCCGGCATCCTTCGGCAGAAGCCCTTCCTGGAGACGCCCGACGAGGACTGGGACGAGACTGTCAAGGTGCACGTGACCGGTACATACAAGACGACACACGCGGCATGGGGCCACTTCCGCAAGCAGAAGTACGGCCGGGTGATCAACACGTCGTCGGCGGCCGGCCTGTTCGGCTATGCCAACGAGGCGCCGTACGCGGCCGCCAAGGCTGCCATGATCGGCTTCACGGAGACGCTGGCCAAGGAAGGCTTCAAGTACAACATCCTGGTGAACCTGGTGTCGCCAGCCGCCGCCAGCCGGATGCTGGCGTCGCAGATGCCCAAGGACATCCTGGAGCTGCTGCACCCCGACAAGGTGGTGCCGCTGGTGGCTGTGCTGGCGCACAAGGACAACACGACCGAGTCGGGCAGCGTGTTTGAGGTGGGCGGCGGGCACATTTCCAAGATGCGGTGGCAGCGGGCCAACGGGCTGCTGCTCAAGTGCGACGAGAGCTACACGCCGTCGGCGGTGCTGAAGAAGTGGCAGACGCTGAGCGACTACAAGACGGAGGAGCCGCAGTATCCCTCCGGGCCCAATGACTTTATGACGCTGCTCGAGGAGTCGACGGAGCTGGGAACGAACGAGCAGGGCCCGGCAGTCAGCTTCAAGGGGCGCGTGGCGCTGGTGACGGGCAGCGGTGCGGGCATTGGGCGGGCGTACGCGCTGGCGTTTGCCCGGCACGGCGCGTCTGTGGTGGTGAACGACCTGGCGGACCCGGAGCCGGTGGTGCAGGAGATCCGGAAGATGGGCGGGCAGGCGGTGGGTGTCAAGGCGTCGGCCGAGGACGGCGAGAAGGTGGTGAAGGCGGCCATTGACGCGTTTGGGCGCATCGACATTGTGATCAACAACGCGGGCATTCTGCGGGACAAGGCGTTTGCCAACATGGACGACAAGATGTGGCATGCGGTGTTCAATGTGCACGCGCGCGGCACGTACAAGGTGACGCGGGCCGCGTGGCCGTACTTTGTCAAGCAAAAGTACGGACGTGTGGTGAACACGACGTCGACGAGCGGCATCTACGGCAACTTTGGACAGGCCAACTACTCGGCGGCCAAGTGTGCGATTCTCGGACTTTCGCAGGCGCTGGCCGTCGAAGGTGCGCCGCACAACATTTTCGTCAACACGATTGCGCCGAATGCCGGCACGGCCATGACGCGGACGGTGCTGCCGGAGGAGATGGTGCAGGCGTTCAAGCCAGACTACATTGCCCCGCTGGTGCTGGCGCTGTCGAGCGACCTGGTGCCGGACGTGCCGACGGGCCGTGTGTACGAGGTGGGCAGTGGCTGGGCCGGGCGGACGCGGTGGGAGCGGTCGGCGGGTGTTTCGTTTGGCCCGGAGCAGCCGATGACGGCCGAGGCGGTGGCGCAGCGGCTGGAGGAGATTGTGGACTTTGACAAGGGCGCGGACTACCCGACCAAGGCGGAAGAGTGTCTGCGGTGGGCGCTGGAGGCCCGGAAAAACAGCAAGGCGGAAGACAAGGAGCCGGACTATCTGCAGGCGATTGAGACGGCCAAGGGGGCCAAGTCGGAGCCGACCGAGTTTGTGTACAAGGAGCGGGACGCGATGCTGTACAACCTGGGCGTCGGAGCGAAGCGGACGGAGCTGCCGTATGTGTTTGAGGGGGCCGACGACTTCCAGGTGCTGCCGACGTTTGGTGTGATTCCGCAGTTTGACGCGGAGCTGCCGTACAGCTTTGACGACATTGTGCCCAACTTCAGCCCGATGATGCTGCTGCACGGCGAGCAGTACCTGGAGGTGCGCGAGTACCCAGTGCCAACGTCGGGACGTCTCTTGTCGTACGGCAAGCTGCTGGACGTGGTCGACAAGGGCAATGCGGCCATTGTGCGCAACGGCATCACGACGGTGCACGCCGACACGGGCCGGGAGCTGTTTTACAACGAGACGACGGTGTTTCTGCGGGGCTGTGGCGGTTTCGGAGGTGCCGGGCGGCCGACAGACCGCGGCGCCTCTACGGCCGTGCACAAGATGCCGTCGTCGGCGCCGGATGCGGTGGTAGAGGCCGTCACGACGCCGGAGCAGGCGGCGCTGTACCGGCTCAGCGGCGATTACAACCCGCTGCACATTGACCCGTCGTTTGCCAAGGTGGGCGGGTTCCCGGCGCCGATTCTGCACGGGCTGTGCTTCTTTGGGTTTGCCGGCAAGGCCGTGTACGAGACGTTTGGGCCGTTCCGCAACATCAAGGTGCGGTTTGCCGGGACGGTGATGCCGGGCCAGACGCTGGTGACGGAGATGTGGCGCGACCCCAGCAAGGCGAGCCGGGTCCTGTTCCAGACCAAGGTCAAGGAGACGGGCAAGCTGGCCATTGCCGGCGGTGCTGCCGAGCTGGTGGAGGACAAGAGCAAGCTGTGAAGGGTCTATGTGCTTACGTAATAAAAAGAGAGGTCAAGGTGGACCTATGGTACTCCGTACTCTGTATTTTACCCTAAAGTATCCATTACCTGCCATGCAAAGAAAGAGAACGCATTCCAGTGACCCCAAACGCCAGCCAATCCTATAGAGAGTAGAAGAAAGAGAAAGGAGGAGAAAGGAAGAAGAAAGGAAGAGGAGGAAGAAAGGAAGGAGGAAAGGAAGGAAAATAGAAGGAAGAAAGAAAGGAAAGAGGAAAGTAGAAAGAGAAAAGAAAAGAAGAAAGGAAGGAAAATAGAAAGAAGAAAAGAACAAAGAAAGGAACACGAAAACCCCCACTAGACGAGCACACTCTCAAGCAGCCAGTCCAGCAGCTCCGGCACGCTCGGCATGCGAAAGGTAAAGGACACGCCGCCCTGGTGTTCCTTGTTGTTGTGATTGTTGCTGTTGCTGCCGCCGGGGCTGTCGGGACCCCAGACGGACCCGACAAGCCGCCGCGTGGCGGCCGTGGCGGCCGTGGGCTTGGCGGCAATGCCGGTCTCGAGAAAGGCGCGTTCGGCCGGGCTGAGGTCGCGGCGTTCGGTCTCGCGCCACCGCCGCTCGGCCTGGGCGCGCGCGGCGGCCAGCACGGCCTCTGTGTCTTCGCTCTCCCACAGGTTGCACTTGCGGCACTGCGTGCAGGGGCGGCCGTCGCCGTGGGGGCGGAAGTGCTCGCAAAAGTGGCGGTAGCCGGCGTCGGGGCCTTCGGTGCCGCTGATGTCGCGGCGGCAGACGTAGCACATCTTGTAGCCGCACGGACACGTCAGCTTGTTGCAGCCGGCCGTCTTGACAAACGACGTGTGGCAGCGCGGACACACGCGCTTGATGGCCATGCTCATGGCCTGCTCGACCTGCGTCCGCAGCGCCACCAGCGCCGACTCGTGGCACACGTGCACGTCCACCCACGCCTTGCCGCAGCCCAGACACGACACCCGCCCGCACGCCGCCCGCTGGCACCGGAACTGCTGGCCCCGTCGCCGTCGCCGGTACCGCCGCACCGCGCCCGCCACCTGCTCGCCCCAGTAGCTCTTTTTCGTGTCGCTCCCGCCGCCGCCCCGGCCCAGAAACCCGCTCCGGCTCCAGCCTCGTCGTCGCCGTCGCCGCGCCGGATCCGCGCCCTGCCACTGCGCCGTCAGCTGCGCCAGCGTCGGCAGCAGCGCCGCCACCACCGTCAGCACCGCCACCAGCACCACCAGCACCGGCGTCGCCCCAAACAACACCAGCAGCAACACCAGGCTGTACAGGCTGTCGACACGCACCCGCAGCGGCGCCTCGTGGAACGGCACGTACACGTCGTCCACCTCGGCATACGCACAAAACGGACACCGCACCAGCGGCAGTCCGCTGCTGACTAAGCTATGCTCGGCGAGGCGGCGCTCCAGGTGGCCCAGCAGATCCCCCCGGCTGCTGCTGCTGCTGCCGCCGCCGCTGCCGCCCCGCTGGGCCGCGCTCGCCAGCGCCCGGTGCACCTGGTCGGCCGGCACGATGCCGTCACACACGCCATTGTTCGCGCTGCTCTCCTCGGCCGGACACGGACACCGCAGCGTGCCGTGGTCGACGTCAATGGTGCGGGCCCAGCCCTGCCCAAAGACGGCCTCGCTGATGCACTGCTGCACGCACCGAAAACAGACCACGTGGCCGTCGAGGCCGCTGCACGAGGTCATCTCCTCAAAGGTCGTCGTCGTGTAGCAGCAGCCACACTCGTAGAGGGCGCCAGTCTCTTCGGCCTCGGCGAGGTTGACGCTGGCCGCCAGCGTACGGTCGGCCTCTTCCTGGGTGGCGCGGCGCTGGGCGCGCAGGGGGACGACGAGGGCGGCAAACAGCTCGGCGTCGAGCTCGGCACAGCCCGTGGCCCGGATGGTCGGCAGGATCGACCCCTTACCGGACGACTTCCAGACGATCAGCGAGTCGTTCTCGGCCTCGGCGCCGTTGGCCGCGCCGGCCGCAGGAGTGGCCAGGACGGGCGGCTTGCGACGCAGCAGCAGCGACGACAGGGCGACGCGCCACGACTTGGACGAGACCTGGACGAGGGCGTGGCGGGCGGCCAGATAGGCATAGTTCTGCTCGGCGAGGACGGCCTGGATGGTGGAGCGGGAGAGGCCGACGAACTCGCGGCAGGCCAGCGCCGTGGCCGCCTTCTGGTAGGCCGGGCTGCGGAAACGGTCGGCCGGCGGAATGGACGCGGCATCGGGGGCGGCGGCCGAGGGGGGGGGACTCTCGGGCTTGTCGACGCGCCAGCGACCCTTGACCCAGGAGACGCGGTTCTTGAGCAGGGCGTCGGCGACCAGGGCCAGCCGCGACTCGCCGTCGAAGCTGGTCAGCATCTCGCGGAAGACGTCGACCTGGACATCGGGAAAGACGACGGCGAGCGCGGCGAGGCTGTTGTTGAGTTCGCGCAGGTCGGGGGCGTCGTCGGCCGGCGGGGCCAGCTGGGACTCGTCGGCAATGTATTCGGGGAGGCAGTCGTCGTTGTCGTTATTGTCGTCGCCGCCGCCGCGATGCGGCGAGGCCTCGCGGCGCCAAAAGGACTTGCTGGTGGTGCTCGTGTTGTTCTCTTCGCTGTTTTGGCCACTGCCGCTCGACGACGGCCGCTTCGCGCTCGCCGGCGTCAGGACGGGCCGCGGCGGCAGGCTGTCGCTGCGGGCGGTGCGCAGCCGCGTGCTGTTCAGGAGGCTGGCAAAGACCATGATGAATATACGAATACTCGTAGGTGGTCGGACGATGAAGGGTCCAAAGGTGTTAACGTCGATCGTCTTGTCGACGCGGCTCTGACTGGGCGGTAGGGCCGACCATGCACGCGTGCATCTTGCTTGGCCGGACAGGGGATGGAGGGGGGGTGATCGTGGACGATGCAGATGCAGATGCAGATGCAGTGACGGATGAGTGCGTGTGTTCTCGCGGCGTTGTCGCTTTCTCGCAGGCGTTGTTGGTGGCTCGTGATAGAAAAAAAAGACTAGGATTCACGCAGATGTTGCGACTCCTTTTTAGTGGATTCAGGCGCTGGCCGAGGCCGCCACCCGCCGCGCCAGCGTTGTGGGGATAGCGCGGGTGAGGGCCTTCTCTGGGCGGCCCACAGCGGGGTAGGGCGCTGTAAGTGCTCAGGCAGGCCTTGTCTTACCCTGGAGCAATACGAGCACGTACGAGTCCAGGTGCGGCTGCGGTGATGCGTGCTTGTACGCTCCTGCTCCGTACTTTGTAATACGAAGACGTGGCGGAAGTCGCGGTCGGACTGGCCAGAAAGCCACAGGACGGAACAGGAAGGAGCGCATGTCGCGGCTTCTTGGACAAAGGAACAAGACATCCGGCCTTCCTCCCCTGCAAGAAACGTGTCCATCCGCCCATCCGTCCTCCCAGCTTTCCCCTTCCCAGTTCCCAAAATCCAAATCCCCAAAAAACCCAGAAAACCAGAAAACCCAGAAAACCCAAAAAACCCTCACCCCAAGCCTGCAAGAAAACGGATTGTCCCTCAGCTTGCTCCCCCCGGCACAGACGATCTCCTGTCAGATGCGTCACATCCGCACGTTCTGGCGGTGAGCCTACCGCGCCACTGGAAGCAACACGCTCTGTCCGCCCGCCTGGAGCCACATGGACCTTTCTTCTGTTGACTTTTATTGTTCTTTATTGTTCTTTTTATTGTCATTTTTTTCTCATTTTTATTGTTAAATTTTATTACGATTCTATGTTTTCCTTGATCTTTCCTTATTATGACCTATTTTTCTTTTATTTTCCATTATTTTCCCTTTTTTATAGTATTTTTATAGTATTTTTATTCTTACTATTATTCGTCTCTTTTTCCTTTTTCTCATTTCCTCTTTCGTTCATTATTATCCGCCCTCCGCTCTTTGGTTTCCGCCATTTCGCTGGCCCTGGCCGGTCTCTTCCTCTTCTCGTCTCGCCTGCAGCTGCAACCCCCTCCTCTGCCCCCCTACCAATCGTGCCGTTCGGTGTGCCGACCAACCAGAGGCCATTCCGCCTCTTCGTCTCGACTTCACCGGAAGAAAGAACAGAGAAGAGGGAAAAGAGCCGAAAGCTGCCAGACGGTCCGAAAATTCAGATCCAAGTGCCCTTCTCACTCTTCTCGAATGCCCTACCCTCGACACACTCAAACGTGCCTCTTCATCACTGGCCATTCCTCTCCTTCAACGGGCCATTGCTGTTCAAGTGGCCCCATCCCCTGTTACGCCCTGCCTGACCAACTATCGGACACCCCCCCCCCCTCCGTACCCCTACCCGTACCCCCCAGCAAGGCCGATCCCACTGCCCACACACACCATCACCGCTTCGTGGCCGGCCACTGGAAGCCCCGACAGAATCCCAAAAGAACGATGGAAGCTTTTGCGCCGGGTGCCTGAGAAAAGCGGCCTTGCATGCAGCACCGCCAGCAGGCAAGGAAAAAAAAAAAGCAATACTCCGTACTCTCTTCTCGGCTCCCTCTGATATTTCCATCCCCAGGCCCTTGCAGCTGTTCGGCATAGGCACACCGTAATATACTCTGCTGGACGGGTCCTGGCCCTGCCGTTGGCTCACAAAAAAAAACTGACAGGGGTCGACTGTCGCCTTGTCTTATGCTCACCGACTTCTGCGAGTAGGTGTGCTGTTTCTGTGTACCTTCTTGCGCATTGCTTCTCCTGCTGCTGTTTTATATATCCGTCTCTTCTTTCTTTCCTCTCCCTCTCTCTTCTCTTCCATTCCCCCCCTCCTTTCGCCTTTCTTCCACCTGTCTTGTCTTGTCTGTCTCTCCCTCCTCTGATCCCCCCCTCCCCCCTTCCACTCTCTCTACTTCCTGCCTCCCCCCCCAGAACAACAACCGCCCCCTCTCCTTCTACCCCCCTGGCTCGTGCCCGCTTCTTCTCTTTCTCCTCTTATTTGACTTGTCTTATTTCAACTTACCAAATACTCACACCCACAGGCAAACACCTCCTCTACTGGCCTCGTGACCGGACCTTTCCCCTCCCCCCTTCAGCCTCTCGCTTATCGGGGTCCCTCCACTTTGCTGGCGTCCTGCTGGGCTCTCTCGGCTGGTCGTCACTGGCCCCCATCTCTCTCTCTCTCTCTCCATCTCCCATCATGGATTCTCTGCCCATCGAGCTCCTCCGCCTGATCCTCTCTTACTGTGACCTGGAATCCGTGAGATGTCTCCGCCTCGTCACGCCCACTCTTGCCGACGTCGCCTATGAATATCTCATCCCCCCTCTCTTCCATGCCGTTCCCTGGCGAGACGACCTGACCCGCCTTCGCGGCATTGCCGGCCACGACCGTCTCCACGCCAGCATCGAGGCCCTCTCCTTCAATTTTACCGAGATACACGCCGAAAATGCCCGTCACACCGCCTACTACCAGAACTACCGTCTCGAGCGCGAACGCCAGAACGCCCTGCTCACACGCACCTGGAAAAGCTATGCCCACTTTGAGCGTCTGCGCCGCAAGGTCCGAGCCTTTAGCACCTATGACGTCGATGACGTCGCCGCCGCCTTACGGCCCCTCACCAACCTGCGCCATCTGGACATTACCTTTAAGCGCTCCCCCTACGACCTCGAGGTCTTGCATCGCGCCCTCTCCGTCCCCGAGTGCAGCAAGATGGACCATGCCGCCGCCTGCAAGACCCTCGGCCTCCTCCTCGCCGGCCTGCAAGAGGCCACCGCCACTTCCACCGACCACGACTCGGACCGCGAAGGCTCCGGCAGCGAAGACGACAGCCACTGTCTCTTCAAGCTCGCCACCTTTTCCGTCGACCGCCTGCCCCTCGAGATGTTCAAGCAACCGAGTGACCGTCGCCTGTGGTTCCAGTCCGGCAACGTCTTTGCCAACCTGCGCCGTCTCGACTTCGCCCTCGACACGTCCAATGCCACCTACCCGTCGGCGCGCTTCAAGGCCGTCAACGGCCTGGGCTATGTCCTGCGCCTGGCCCCGCAGCTGACCCACCTCTCGCTGGCCTTTCACAACTATGCCCGCCCACGCGACAAGTTTGTCCTCTCCTTTCTCGAGCTGCTCGGCGACGGCAGCTTCGGCTTCAACAGCCGCACCCCTGGGGGTGCCCGCGGCTATGGTGGCTATGGCGGTGTCGGCAGCAAGAACCGCTTCTGCTATTCGGCCCTGACAGACCTCAAGCTCGAGGGCATTGCCTGCGACGAGCGCGAGCTGTGTGTCTTTCTGCTGCGCCATGCCGCCACGCTGGAGCGTCTGCGCTTTGGTGGCCGCGGCATGTCGCGCACGGCCTATGAGCCGCCCACAGGCGGCATTTCGCTGTTCAACGGGAACTTTCGGTCGCTGTTCCGCAACCTGCGCGGGCGCATGCCGCGGCTACAGCGGCTGCATCTCGAGGGCGACTTCGAGTGCGAGACCATGTTGTCCAATGCCAACGAGAGTCAGACGGCCAGCAATAGCACCGACGACGAGGCCGGCGACACAGCCGCGCACCCCGTCGGTGGCCACACGCGCTACGAGCGCTACATGTTTTATGCCACGACAGACGACAACTGGGACCCGACACCGCCGGTGGCCGAAGGGCTCCGGAACTCAACGGTGTTTGAGGAATACGTACTGGGGATCACGGACACGTATCCCGAAGTGCACGGATAATGATTGGTTTTTTTGCTCTTTTGCTCTTTTGCTCTTTTGGTTTATGTCTTTTGTCTTTTTGTTTCTGTCTTTGTTTTTGTCTTTTTACATTGCCTTGTCTTACGTCTTTCACGGAGTTTCGCTTGTTGGGTTCACGACATCTAGAATGGCAAGGGATCGATCCACGGCTTGGACGACAGAAGCGAATTTCTTCTCTACCCTTTTCTTTGTTTATTTCTGCTCTTCTTTCGTCTTTTCTATTTCTATTTCTTTTTCTTTCTTTCTTTCTTCATTTTTCTCTTCTTTCCCTCTTTTCCTCCCCTTTACTCTTCTCTTCTCTCCTTCATTCGCTTCTCTGTTTACTTTCTCGGCATATATTAGAAAAGCCACCTCTTCATCGCAGGCTGGGGCAACCTAGACGCAAAACTATGACGGGACGGTCTGGGTAATATTCGGGGCGTTGGGGAATATGCGTTTGGGCGGCTATGTCTCTAGCAAATGACTGATCTACGAATGACAATAAAACGAATGAATTCACATGCGAGCCCAACACAACCCCGTGACTGGTCCGGACGGGTTGGGTCCGCCAACGAGAGGCGTGCTTCCAGTGGACCTGGGCAGAAGGAATAGAGTCTCCACCCAAGATGCTGTCGGTGTAGTAGACTGGGCTGAGGATGTCCTGTTATGATCAGATAAGAGGAAGATGCCGGATGCCTTCTGCATTGTCTTTAGGGTGATATCGGATCTGTAATACCTGATATTCCCAGTGAAGCTGCTATTTCCACGCATGTATAATAGAATAATCAAATAATCAAACAAACTCGCTATAAGCCGTAAAAGTCCTATTGCCCGCTGCCCGCCGCACTGACCGACTGTCCACCGCCGCGCCCAAAGCCATGGCCGACGCCTCCATTTCTGCCCAAAAATCAAACAGGGTTGACGAGGCTGAACGCTGCCTCTTTTTTCCTTTTGTTTGCCTGGGAAAAAAAGGAGCTCCCCAACACCCAAGCCAGCCAATCAGAGTGCAGGATTGACCTCTAGCGGCCGCCTTGGGAACCTCTGGCATTGTCCTGTCCAGGAGCTCCCCCTGGCGGACGGGTCGGCAGTGTCCAGGGAGAGAATCCATGCCGTCGCCTTGCCGGCGTCGCGTCTGCGAAACGGCCGTCCGGTTCCTGTCCGTCCGATGAACGTGATGAGTCAACCGTCGTTGTCCGTTGTCGTGGCAGGCACTAAGGGACGTCGCTGCCCCGCCTGGGCCCTGCGCCTGCCCCGCACAAAAAAAAGCGGCAGGAACGAATTTCGTGTAGTCTATCGCTGCTGCCGTTCCGTTGTCTCCTGCCCAAGGACACCTGACACACGCTTTCCCTCCCTCTTACCGCAAGTCTGTCGGGAGAAAAAAGAAAGGGAAAAAAAAGAAAAATACATCACCAACATTCGCCTCACACCTGCGTCAGGGCCCCCTGCTCTACGGTTCTACGGTTCTACGCCCCCCACTTGTTCTCCCCCTCCTCCTCCATCTCTACAACCATGGCTCCCAAGGCCGGAAAGGTCGTGCCGGTGGTGGCCGACGCCGGCCCGCCGCCCAACCTCGACTACATTCCGCATCGGATTGCCATCTATGACAAGCTCAAGGCGGAGGCGGATGCCGAGCTTGCCAGCAAGCCGCGGGTGCCGATCACGGTGACGCTGCCGGACGGGCGTGCGCTTCCCGGGACGGCCTGGGAGACGCGGCCGTACGACATTGCGCGGGGCATCAGCAAGTCTCTGGCGGACCGGACGGTGATTTCGCGCGTCAATGGCGAGCTGTGGGATCTGATGCGTCCGTTTGAGGGCGACGCGTCGGTGGCGCTGCTGGACTTTGAGGACGACGAGGCCAAGCAGGTGTACTGGCACTCGAGCGCCCACATCCTGGGCGAGGCGGCGGAGAAGGCGTTTGGGTGTCATCTCTGCTTCGGCCCGCCGACGGACGAGGGCTTCTTTTACGATTTCGGCATGCCGGCCGAGGACGGCGTGGGCAAGCCGAACCAGCACACGACGGTGACGGAGGACGACCACAAGCGGCTGTCGACGCTGATGGACGGCGTGGTGCGCGAGCGCCAGCCGTTTGAGCGGCTCGTGATGACCAAGGCGCAGCTGCTGGACATGTTCAAGTTCAACAAGTACAAGCAGGTGCTGATCGAGTCCAAGATCCCCGACGGCACATCGACGACGGTCTACCGCTGCGGTCCGCTGATTGACCTGTGCCGTGGCCCGCACGTCATCGACACGGGCCGCATCAAGGCCTTTGCCGTGCTCAAGCACAGCGCGTCGTACTTTTTGGGCGATGCCAAGAACGACTCGCTGCAGCGCGTGTACGGCATCTCGTTCCCCGACAAGAAGCTGCTGTCGGACTACATGAAGTTCCTCGAGGAGGCGGCCAAGAAGGACCACCGGCGCATCGGCCAGGACCAGGAGCTCTTCTTCTTCCACAAGCTGTCGCCCGGCTCGCCCTTTTTCCTGCCGCACGGCATGCGCATCTTCAACGCGCTCAAGGAGTTTATTGTGAGCGAGTACCACAAGCGCGACTACGTCGAGGTCATGTCGCCCAACATGTTCAACGCCGACCTGTGGCGCACCTCGGGCCACTGGGAGCACTACCAGGACGACATGTTCACGCTCGAGGTCGAGAAGCAGCAGTGGGCCCTGAAGCCCATGAACTGCCCCGGCCACTGCGTCATCTTCGGGTCCCGCGAGCGGTCGTACCGCGAGCTGCCGCTGCGCATGGCCGAGTTTGGTATTCTGCACCGCAACGAGGCGTCGGGCGCGCTGTCGGGCCTGACGCGCGTGCGGCGCTTCATCCAGGACGACAGCCACATCTTCTGCCAGGAGGACCAGATCGGCCAGGAGATCCGCGGCCTGTTTGACTTTTTGAAGACGGTCTACGGGACGCTGGGGATGCGGTTCCGGCTCAAGCTGTCGACGCGCCCGGAAAAGTACCTGGGCCAGATCGAGACGTGGAACAAGGCCGAGGAGACGCTGCAGCACGCGCTCGAGGAGTTTACCAAGGAGAGCGGTGCCGAGTGGAGTCTGAACCCGGGCGACGGCGCCTTTTACGGGCCCAAGATTGACATTCAGATCATGGATGCGCTGCGGCGCTGGCACCAGTGTGCGACGCTGCAGCTGGATTTCCAGCTGCCGCAGCAGTTCAACCTGAGCTACATGACGGCGGCGGCAGCGGCAGCGGCGGCCAAGGCGGAGAAGGCAGAGAAGGCGGAGAAGGGAGAGAAGCCGGCCAAGACGGAGAAGCCGGCCGAGACCGAGAAGCCGGCCGAGACCGAGACCCAGGTGGCCGAGACCAAGGCGACGCCTGCGACGCTGCCGCCCGGCTACGCGCGGCCGGTCATGGTGCACCGGGCCGTGCTGGGCAGTTTTGAGCGGTTCATTGCGACGCTGAGCGAGCACTTTGCAGGCAAGTGGCCGTTCTGGCTGAGCCCGCGGCAGATCCTGCTGGTGCCGGTGATGGCCGACGCCGAGGACTACGTGCGGGAGGTGCAAAAGGTGCTCAAGGCGCGTGGATTCTACGTCGACAGCGACCTGGGCGCCAACACGATGAACAAGAAGATCCGCAACGGACAGGTTCTGCAGTACAACTTTATCTTTGGTTAGTTCGTTCCTCTCCCTTTTCTTCTGTCTCTAACATCTCAGTCCTTGGTGCCAAGGAAATGCAGGACCGCAGCGTCAGCATCCGCGTGCGCGACTCCAAGGGCGACCTGACGACGCTGCCGCTGGATGTGGTGGTGGAGCGGCTGAGCCGGCTGCGGGAGACCAAGGGGCTGGGGCTGGACCTGAATGCGCTGGCATAGACAGGTTGACGAAAACGAGGACGCCGAGAGGCATAGAATGGCATGGGATATGGGTAAAAGGGACCGGGAAAGGAGGGAGGCGTGATGAGCAGGGTAGAGGAGAGGCTGTATTTATGAGTTGTGGGTATGTGAATGCAAATAGAACGTGGACGAGCAGAGTACGAGAGTAGACGTAGACGTAGACGTAGACGTAGACGTAGACAGTAGATGAGGTTTGGTATTTCCATATGAGCTCTTCCATATTAAGGCTGTCCTAGTCCGCGGCCATTCGTGGCGGCAGACACGTCCAAACACATTCATGACATCTTTCAGCCTCCAACGCCATTCGCTGCTTAGCTCAACAGGACAAGTATGACGCTGTCTCCCCGCAAGAACCTGAACAGTCAGTACAGACAGACGACAGATACAAACACCAACACCAGCACACTCACATCTTGCTGATAAACCGGTCCTTGTTCACGGGGCGGCCCTTCTTGCCGTTGGTCATGGGCGTCTCTGTCCACATCTCCTTCTATTGGATCCAAACACATGGTCAGTCACACGACCAGAGGGGAGGGATGGGGGTTGTGGGTCAGGATGTGAAACGCAGGAAACGTACGACGTTCTCGAGGATCCTGGACAGTGTCAGCAACAGATTTGTTTCTTATTTTTTTCTGGGAATGGTAGACGCACATGTTGCAGTGCCGGTCAAACGCCTTGACGCGTGCCAGCAGTTTGCGGTTCGAGCGGATGCTGATGAGGACCTGCGAGTGGGTGCGGACAGCCGTCTGGAGGATAGACAGCGGGCCGTTGCTGAACTCCCATTGTTCCTGGGGGTCAGCAGAGAATAGACAGAACCAAAGACAAAGCCAGGCCTACCAGCTGTGCAATTTCGTATTCCCTGGACGGTTAGCAAGGGCCCAGAGGAGGAGGAGGAGGAAGCCGCCCATGACGGCAGACAACGTACGTGCACTCGTTCCGGGGCTTCTGGAGAAGCTCTCTGCAACGGTTAGCCATCGACGAACAAACTCTCACACTCTCGAGGGTCGTACTGAATGTTGACGTCGGCCATGTCGACGAGGTGGGCGGCAGGCCAAAGAAAGGAAACGGGGTAACGGTGAATCTCGCGTGGCCACGGCCTGGGTTGTCGGACGGGGTCTGCTTGCTGCGCGGGGACGGTCGGCGGTGGTGGTGCCAATGTGCTTCACGTGCAGAGGTGCTCGTGAGCTTGGTGGTTTATTTCTTTATTTCTTATTTTTCAGGCGCCTTGTCGCCTGGGCTCGTGCTACGCGACGAGGGCGGCCTTGGATCTCAGGCAGAGCTGTGCAAATGCACACCGCCCGGCAGAACGTGTTCACCGCCTTTGTGCACTATACGCGTACGAAGTACGAGGATCGACGAGACTTGTGCTCATGCACTTACACATGCCAGAAGTGACAGTATGTGGTACATCTGGTCACACCGGCCATGCATGCATGTCTCGGGCATTCCTGGGTTGTTTGCCTCGTCTCTTGTGTCTTGGACTGTTTACTTAGTACGAGTACTCCGTACATGGGACGGTATTTCTACCAGCAGTAGTCGTTGTCCAATTTCACCAGTGGGAAATTAGGTCTCTCTTGCCAGAGACCAGCACGAGGACAAGTATCGACCTCATTCCAGGGCGTCCCGACGTCCAGGAGTGCGTGTTCCGTCTGTTTCGCATTTCCACCAGCGCCATGGCGCGCTCCTTTCCGCGCGGCCGGCCTGTAACCGGAGCTGTTTCCAGTTCCTGCAGCGCGCGGGGGATGTCCTGCAAGGATGAAAAGGAGGCTCCTGAGTTCGGGCTGCTCCTGCACACAGAGCACAGAGAGTTGCCCTCTTCATGACCCCCGTCTGTGCTTGGCAGTTCCAACATGTCGGGTCGCGCGCCCGGCCAGACGAGTATTCGTAATACGGAGTGGTCCGTAGGGACCTGTTAATCACATTTTTTCAGCTGGCGGGTAGCCAGATTTTTTTTCACTCTCTTGTTATGCGAGCGACGCCGATCCCATCATGGGTGTCCCCTGGAGAGGATCCCCTGCCGGCGACGGATCCTTTGACGACGGAGACTTGGCCAGGTGGCCAGGCACTGGCCGGAGCAAAGATGGGCCAGCGTAGGACCAGCGCTGGGCCAGACATTGCACTACTGCGTAATAAGACTAACACTGGATAGTGCTCGTAGGTACAGGGCGGACAGGGCCAGACGCTCCATAGCGTCGCTCGAATTCAGACGAATGCAAGGGCTGCAGGGGTGCGGCGTAGGAGGGCAGAGGCCGGTCGGTTCCTTGCTGGCCGGGCATTGTGAGTGCGGGAACCTTAGATCCCAGATCGTCCTGCCATAAATAGACTGCGATGCGAGTACGAGTGCGAGGCCTTGGGGGCTGTTGTGGATCGTTGTATTGCCAGACAATAGTCTGGAATGAATTTCCGGAAGAATCCATACCAGTATTCTCCGTACTCGTATGAATACCAGTACTCGTATAGGTAGGGAATACGGAGCACAGTGAAAAGAACTCGCACTCGCACTCGCCTCGCACTCGCCCCTCGTTTCGTTTCGTCGTCTCCGCACAAATAAGATACAAACACGAACAGTGCGGCCGCGTGCCGGCGACCGGATGTGCTAGTGAGTAGTCGCCTCTAGCAGTCGTCATCTGTTACGCCAGTTGTGTAATACTCGTAGTATTTATACTATGTTTGCCTCTCGTAAGATCACTTGTGGCTGCTGCCCCTTGTTCCTTGTTCCTGGCATTCCGTGGCTGTGGAAATGAAAAAGAGGAGAAAGGAATGGAGTGCGGCCCCAAAAGAAAAGACAAAAGAAAAAAAGAAAAGACCAAAAAGCAAGATCGTGTCACCAAAACTCCCTTGCGCCGAGCCGTTCAATTTCTTTGAATGACAGCCACAACGATCGTCGTCTCCAAGATATCTTCATTTAAAGAGTGCAGCTCTGTACCGCTTCCGACCTACGCTGTCGAGCGGCAGCTGAAGATACGAGAATTGTGCGGTACGTACGATATGTACTATATACGGTACGGTACGAATACTTGTACTCTAGTACTACTCATGCTACTCATACTACTCATACTACTCGTACTACTCGTACTTGTACTTTATACTCGTACTTTATACTCGTACATTGTGTCCGTACTTGCCTCGCACTTGCCTCATTGCCTCACTGCCTCGTACTCGTACTTGCCTCGCGTCCTACGCCGACTCGAGGCAAGAACCATCTCCCCATCGCTCTTCCCCCGACCTGCACAGACCACGCCCGCCTGCGCCTGCCCGTCGCCACTGGCATGCTAGGCACTAGACGCACACCACTAATTCCAGCCCCACACGTCACCATCCCTCCTTCCCTCTCTTCGTACTGCGGAATACCCACTCTTGCCAACAAAAGCACGCTTTTTGGTATTTCGTCGGTTTGGCCGGTTTGACTATTGGGGGTAAAATCATCTTGCATTCTTTCTCCTTCTTTCTCCTCTTGTCTTCCTCATTTTCGCTTTTCGTTTCTCGCTTCTCGTTTCTTCGCCCTTCTGCTTGGCGCAGACCTGCACCCGTCCTTCGCTATCAGCTCCCCATCCCTCTCTACGGAGTATCTTACTGCATACCCCATCGCTAAGTGGATCCGACTGTCCGCTAGGCAAAAAGAAAGCAAATATTGGAGAGTCGTCTGGGCTGAGCAACAAAGACGCCGAAAAGCATCTGACCCGATCATTCGCTCTCTTCTGCGACTTCGAGTCCCAGTCGAGTTTCTCCTCTGCATCTTTCTGCCTCTTCCCGCGTCCCCTTCTGCCAGTCGTATGCCGTTCTCCCGTCACCCAGCGCCATCTCTCCTCGGCTTCGCTTTCGGCCTCGGCTTCATTTTGGTGTCTCTAATGGAGACGGCCGTCTTCCACGGCAACGACTTTGTTTTTTGAGCACTGCTCTTGGATCGTCTTGGATTGTCCGCCTCCGCCATTTCCATCGCCGGGTGCATCGCCCGTCGCCGTCGCCGCCGCCGCCGCCGCCATGCAGCGCGTCTCTGCTCTTCTCCCCCTCTGGGAGAGAAAGCCGGCGGCCAACAATACGACAGGAGACAGCAGCACTGCCAGCTCTGCCAGTGCCAACAATGCCAACAATGCCGCCAACACCACCGCCAGCACTATCAAAAATCGAAATAGCAGCAGCAGCAACATTATCAATGCCAGCAGAAACAGCTTCGCCGCCACCAAGGCTGCCCATCCCAGCAAACGAGCCTTGAGCTGGGCCGATCGTATCGGCCTCAGCAGACTGTCTCTCTCGCCAGCCGCTCCCACCGCTGCTCCCCCCTCCGCCCTCACCCTCGTAACCGCTCCCAGTCGGATGGGCAGAGAAGCCTACTGGCCCACCACCCTCGACCACGAGTGTGAAAAGGCTGCTCGAATCTTGAAGTCTTTTTGCAGTAAGTTTTTTTTTCCTTTCCTTTTTCCTTCTCTCTCTCTCCTCTCTCCTCCTCTCCTCTTCTCTCTCCCTCTCCTCCCTCGCTAACCTTGTAGCCGACGGTTTCCTCGATGACCCATCAGATTCTATGCCGACCAGCCCTACTAGGCGCGAAAGTCTGGCCAGTTCCACGGAGCCACTTCCTCCACCATCAGATGACACCTCGGCCTCCTCACCCACCACCGCTGCCCCGGTCGCCAAGAAAAAGATCCCCCCGCGCGTCATCCAGGAAGCTGTCGGTCTCGCCATCTTTTCCTGCATGCGCTCCGGTTTGTGGATGTCCGGTTCCGGCGGCTCCGGCATCCTTATCGCCCGCAAGGCCGACGGCACCTGGTCCCCTCCTTCCGGTATCATGCTGCACACGGCTACCCTCGCCTTCGTCATGGGCGTCGACATTTATGATTGCGTCCTTGTCATCAACAGCGTCGCCGCCCTCGAGATGTTCTCCCACCCCCGACTCACTCTCGGCGTCGATGTCCCCATGACTGTCGGCCCTTTGGCTCCCTTTGGCCTCCTCGAAAACGACTTCCAATGGACCAATGAAATGAGCAATACCGTATTAACCTACCTCAAAGCTCGTGGCCACCATCGACCTGCCCAGCTCATGGGCTCCCTCGTCACCGAACGCTCCAACGAGAACGAGCGCTTTTACTCGGACGAACACTCCAGCGGCGGCTCCAAGCCCATTGATATCCTCGACATCCTCGCCGGCAACATCCCCAAATCCGTCCCGGAAATTATTCCCCTGTTCGAAGCCATCAAGGCTGCTGAGGGCCGCATCGACTTTGACTCAGCCACCATGGAACGCCTGTCCTTGCAGCCGGCGCCTGGCGACGCCGACATTGCCGAGACGCCTGCCCTCCTTTCCCCCACCTCGCCCAAAAACACCATGTTTGGTGTTCCAGACGCTTCCGATCCCGATCCCTTTGGCATCATTGCCCTCGAAATGGCCGGCCTGGAAATCCGCGAAGCCGGCTCCAAGTACCGGCCCGTAAGCAGCCAGTTCGACATGAGCTGCGCGAGCCCGACGAGCCCTCTGTTCAACCACTTTAGCCACCAGAGCGCCGAGGTTGCTTTCGAGCAGGGCAGCCGCACGAGCTATATGTCCTCGCACACACAGGCTACGTCCATGAACGACGCCTGCACCCAGACCGACGTGGCCGAGACCCCCGATACGTCGCTTAGCCCGAGCCACTCCGACGACGGCAAGGACGCATCCGGTGCTGTCTCGGGCGCTGTATCTTCGCCCGTCCCCGAACTGTCCCTGCCGTCTACTCCGGCCGTGCCAGCCGTTACAAATGACGGGACCGACGACAGTGTGGCTGAGATGCAGTCATCCATGCAGGCGTACCTGGCGGCCGGCGATCACTCGGACAACCACGACGATACAGTGGCATCTAGTTGCTATACCGCCGATGACCGGGAGGAGGATGCCGACGACGAAGAGGAAGAGACCGACGGCATGGCCGAACCTGCGTCGGACGACAATGCCAACGAAGACGAGGAGCTCGACGATGACCTCGACGATCTGGACGACCTGGACGATCTCGACGACCTCGACGACCTGGACGATGTCGACGATGGCGACGACGAAGAGGAGCCGGTGATTTTCGAGGTGGCCACTACTGCTGCCCGGCCTGTGCGGGCCATGCCGACCCAGGGTGCCCAGATCATCCAGGCCAAGGGGTCGCTGGTGACCATTGCCAAGCGTGTCCCGCCGCCTCTGCCGATGCGGAGTCCGGCCAGACGGTCTGGTGCGAACAGCGACTTTGGGGATGTGTCCCGCGTGTGCAGCCCATTCCGGACGTCTTTCCAGAGCTCTCGGAGCATGAATGTGCTTCTGCCGACTTCTGGACCGGCCGCGGTCTCGGCCCGGTCTTCGGTGGAGATTGGGTCTATCGGACGGATTTCTCCCAGCATTGAGAATGTCCTGGCTTCGGTGTCCTCGTCTGACGAAAAGAACGAAAAGAGCGAAAAGAAGGAGGCTGCTCCGGTCGAGTCTCTGCCGGCCCTGCAGACGGCCGACCTGGCCGTGTCTGTGACGAGCAACGAGTCTGACGCCGAGCTGCAGACGCCACGGCTGCACGATTTCCAGACGGAAAAGTTTGAAGCAGTGAAGAAGGCGCAGCCAGAGTCGGAATCGGAATCGGAGCGGAAGCCAGAGCATGAGCAGGACGAGCCGATCAAGACCGAAGTGGACCACATGAACACCTCGACGATCACGGTGGTGTAAAGAGGGAAGACATGTCACGCACACACCATGTAACAACAGCAAATAATACTACGACCTTGGGATTCATGCGAAACGGGAATGTTGGTTGGGAAGGCTTGGGAGGGGAGAGAGACACGGAACGGCCGGTCTCTCTCACTCTACACAGAGCCTGGGCTTGCTGGGTAAAGGAAGGGCGGAACTTGTTCAGACGGTGGATTCTTATGCAATGGCTAATTACTGCTTACTAACTGACACTTCAGCGTGGGCGGGCATTTCAGCGGCGTTTTATGAGCTCGGACGAATGCTCTTCTTGTTTTCCTGTCTGCTTTCTTTGTTTTTTTTTATTTGTTTTTTTTGAATTCGGCTGTTTTTTTTGCATGGACCGGAAAGAAGAGCAAAGAGGGAGAGAATGGAGAGACAGGATACCACGACGAACCAGGAGCTTCTCTGTCGTTTGCTATACCTTTTACCGTTTGGGTACGTAGCATTCCCACTTCTGACCAATAAACATGAAAACAGTCTCATGAAGACGCTTCTCTGAATTGAATGTCCTGCCTGCCATTGTGAATTCGAGGGAAAGAGGAAGAAAAGGAAGAAAAGGAAGAAAGAGGAAAGAAAAGAAAGAGAAGAAGACGAAAATAGGGGGGAAAGAAAGAAAGAAAGAAAGAAAGAAAACAAAAGAACACCACTATAGCTCTTTGTAAGGTACCGTCTAAGAAGCCTTCCCTTCCCGAAAATGCCCATTCCGTAGTTTTTGTCCGCATGCCATTATTTACTCGTACACCAAACATGAAAGCCCACCTGTCCGAGCCCGCGTTCATAAAAACTCTTCCCTTTAGAACCCATCAAAGCCACCCGCACTGTCTTCGTCTTCCGTTCCCGCATTCTTCCGCGGCCGTCCGCGTTTCCGCTTCTGCGAATTCGACCGCTGCCGCTTCTTCCGTCCACTCGGCGTGTTTCCACCTGCCTTGCGCTTGCGCCCGCGGTCCAGATCTTCCGTGTCGTCCAGTCCCGTCGGCGTCGTCGGCTCTTCGTCGTTCATCTCGTCCTCGTCCAGCTTGAACTCTGAATCCACCGTCAACAGCTCCACCAGACTGCGGCATCGCGCCACCATCAGCTCCTGCGAGTCGAGGCCCTTCATGATCGTGCTCATCTCCTCCCAGAACTTGTCGCCCGTGATGCCCTGCACTTTGGTCGGCGCCCGCGTCAGGTCCCGCGACTGCGCTTTGCCCTTGGCACTGTCCCGCCGCAGTCCGTACTGCCGGCACAGGTAGCTTCGCGCTTCCCATACACAGAGCAGAATCATGCACCCCGTGGCCAGCTGACGCAGACGTAAATCGTCAATGGGGTACCGCAGAGCAGGCCCTGATGGGAGGCCTGAAGGAAGACCCGAGGGAGGACCAGACGCAAGGCCAGATGGAAGGCCAGACGGGAAGCTGGGCGGCAGGCCAGATGGGCCAGACAGGCCAGACGGGCCAGACTGACCAGACTGACCAGACTGACCAGATTGACCAAATGGATCCATAGGTGCCCCGCCAGTCCCATCCGTGGCCACGGCTCCTGTTGGATTCGTCTGGTTCCCGGCAGGATCGAAAATGTCCTGCTCAATGGCCTGCGAAATCGACACGCCCGTTGTGTGCACAATCTTCTCCATGGCCGCCACCGTCGACTGGAGCTCGCCCACGGTGACATACTCAAAGTATGCCAGGTTCTCGACGACAAACCGCACGAATTCTAGATGGTGCGGCACGGGCTTCGACACGTCCAGTTTCGATGGATCAAAATCAACCTGTCCACACATCTTGTCCAGCAGACGGCTGCGGTTCTTGGACTTGCTGTCCTTGACCACATCCATGAGATGGTGCAGCTTCGACATGAACGGATCCACTGTCGCGCCACGAACGTCGTGGATCACATCGCGCTGGTACTGGAAGGCCGTCAGGACCGCCTTGATGTATTCTCGCTCCAGCACCGTCTCGTATTTGTTGTGCAGCGCGCGATGCTCCCGGAAGGCCAGCTCGGCCATTCTCGGCATCGTCGACGTCTCCAGCGTAATCATCGTCACGCCCGTCTCTTTGGGGTGCACCAAGCCCTGTCGGCTGATGCTTCCCAGGATCTCCGCCGCCAGGTAGGCCTCCTCGCTGACCGAGCCCAGCGCAATCCGCGTAATGTCCTTGAGAAACCGCTGCGTGGTCGCGCTGGCGACATCGTCATGGTTCGTCCCGCCCATCACAGTCAGCTGCCGCTTCTTGCCAGACGCCCCATCACCGTCACCAGCAGCGGCGCCGCCATCTTTGGCTGCCTTGGACGTGCCAGACGCAGTCTCCGATCTCTGCTCTTCCTTGGTGAGAAACTCTTTGAGGGACTGCATGATCTTGACTTCCAGGCTGGGGTCTCGCTGGCTGAACGCCGTCTGGAAGGTCGTGCAAATGTTCTTCAAGACAAAGTTGCGCGGCCAAGACTGGCAGATAAGACCAATGGCATCCAATGCCGTCCTTCGGATGGCCAGAGGCCATGGCGGCATGGAAAACGGACAAAGAACGTCCACCATGAGCTTCGACACTGATGTCACTCCGTATTTCGGAAACTGCGCCTTGAACTTGTCGATCCCATTGTCCAGATCGCAGTGCTTCCCTGCCATGCCGACAATCAGTGCATACCGAGAAAACCGGATGGCCTTCTTATCAAAAAGCGGATCCTTTTCAGAGAGCAGCTGCTCTTTGAGCATGCCCTGCAGAGCCGACACCACAATGCGTGCAAGTCCTTCCGTGTCCTTGAGCAGAATGCTAATCACCCAGAGACAGCCCATCGTGTCGTCCAGAAGCGTCCGGCCAACTTTCGGCACGCTCTGCATCAGACTGACCCGCACTTCTTCCAGGAACGGCTTCAGCACACTGGGCAGCTGCGGCAGAACCCGCTGGTAGATGACCACAACAGCCCGTGCCACAGCCATGTCTTCGGCCGTGTTGATGTCCTTGACGCTGGCAATGTGCGGCTTCAGGAGCCGGATCTGCTCAAAGGTGAAGAGCCGCGGGTCTGCCTTGGCAAAGATCATCATCAGCTGGAGGGCATCGCGCCCAGACGGCGTGGCCGGGTCGTCACTGTCGGGATTGTCAATCATGTCGCACATAATGGCCACTATGCGTTTGCAGACATCGAAATTGGTTGCCGCCGCTTTGGCGCTGGGCGAAAGAATCGCCTGGAAGACCTTGTCCAGAATAGGCGTCACCGTGCCCGTCCGAACGGTCTGGAGGATCAGGCTGACATGATCGGTCAACGATGTCCTGTTTGTGGTGTCGACGCTTGCGATGGCGGCTGGCGTTTCCGCAAAAGGAGTCACCCAGATCTCTTCAATGGTCTGTCGCGCCAATTCCCGTACGCCTTCGTCTGGATCCTGAATGCGATGCAGTAAGCCGTTGGCAATGTCGCTGCGGATTTCCCGGGATGGGTTGCGTAGATACACATCGCGGGACACCTTGATGGCGCGCTTTCGCACGCCGACGCCCGAATCGATGAATCTGTCGATAATCGTCTTGATCATCGTCTCCTCGAGATTGGGCCGCAACGTGATGGCACGACTGACAAGACCCAACGCCGAATCTCGCACCTGCACGGAGGAGTCGGCACAGCATTCCCGGATGAGACGTCCAATGACGGAGGCCGGGTTGTCAAAAATGGTGGGATCGATCTCGAGGACTTCCGTAATGCTTTTCAAACTCTTGCTGCGGACGGTGGCCTGGTCACTGCGCATGCCCATGGCTAGAATGTTGATCACGTCGTTGAACGATCCGCCGAGGGCCGACCGCAAGGTGACAATGGCGTAGGATAGCTTTGCTTGGGACGGCGAGACGGCCCGGAAGCAGCGCGTGCCCGACAGTCCGCGGCCATCCTCGATCATCAGGCGAAGCCGGTACGCGATTCTCCCCAGCTCTCTGTTCTGTCGCTCCTGGACACGGTTTCCACGGCCGCTGTGGTCGCCGTCGTCTTCCATGATCACCGAGGCAGCATTGGCTTGCAGACGAGACGTGTACAGCCGACAGACCCGCCCAGCCCAGTCCGCTACCACATAAGAAACGGCACTCCACAGATGGGGGTCCTGCGAGCTCCGGTCGCCCAGGTACTCGAGGGTGGACCGGAAGGGGCCTGTCCAGGCCAAAAACTCTTCTGCTGGCGGGATTTCTCCCAGAGCAGCGATGGAGAGTCTGGACAAGAGATGGTCCAGCTCATCCGGCCCCGTTGTCTCGGGAGAGTTGGCCGACTTGTTCACGATTGAGCGCAGCCGCGCCAGAACAGCGCCGATGACGCCCAGCTCTTCCAGGGCCATGTTCTTGACGGGAGCAGGAGTCTTGTCGCCCTCGGTCAATTTGAACATAGACAGCATCAGCAGACGAAGCAGGAGCTCGGCGGCAGGCCAGTCGGGCGTCTCCAAGCAACTGGTAAAGTCTTCGACAAAGAGATCGAGGAGATTGCGGTACGGCGTGTCGGCAGACTTGGAAGACGTCTGCGCCCGCTGGACAATGAAATTGATGACATATTTGGCATGGTAATAGGCCGTGCTGTTGAGGGTAGATGCAACGCGTGCCAGCTCGTTGATGGAAAGCTCGTGTTCATAAGCAGCTTCCTCCTCCGAAGTAATGGTGGCCGTCTGTACGGCCAATGGTTGGTCCTCGTCCTCGTCGTCTTCGCCGTTTTTCATCTCCTCATCGCCAAAGCCACTGGTCGGCTTCGCTTTCTCGGCTACATAGCCCGTGCTGGCCTGGATCAGTCGCATGATGAGAGCCGAGACGGGCTGGATGCTGCGGCCGTCTGCGAGTTTGAATTGCCGTGCACTCTGTTTACCGACGGGGAGTTTTTCGAGAGAGGTGAGGATGTCGTCAAAGATGCCACGACGCTGTGCAGGTATTTTGATGAAAATCTGCGACAGCATATCCATAGCCGCCAGGCGAAGGCCGTCAAAGGCCTGGACGCCCAGAACGGAATCGCGTTCGGTGTGTGCGTTCTCGACAAAGATCAGAGACGAGGCGGAGAACTCGAGCGAGTTGATGACCATCTCGGACAAATCAATCACAGACACCAGGGTTGACATGCCGGAAAAGAGCCGCTGGGCCGCTGCGAAGATGGGAGAAATCATCTTCTTGTACGATGCCAGATGCTTGAAGCGGCTCTCTAACGAACCAGAGCTCCGCAACTCGGCAATCGGCACAATGACGCTGTCCATGACGTTTCTGAACAGGTCCACAGACGCCTGGATGACGTTCTCCGAGTAGAGCTGCTTGTCCTCGCGGCCGCCAGACATGATCTTCAGCGACAGCCGGGCTGCCTTGAGGCCAGTGTCCGCATGGTGCAGCTGGGTGACCCATTCGTCGATTTCGGAACCGCTAGCTTCGTTGCCGAGTCTGAGCTCCAGTGTGCCGGCGTGCCGCAGGGCGCCATCACACAGCCGCTGCATGTGCAGCAGATCCTCCACGGGAACATCCGCAAAGCAGCCGAGCGTGATGGCCTTGTGGAGGATGATCTGCGCCTTCTTGAGCGCGGCATCCGTCAGGGTGGGCTCGTCGTCGTTGGTCATCATGACGAGCGGAACGGCAGTTGGCTGGCGGGAGACGTCTGCTTCGGCCTCGAAGACGTTCTGGAAGAAGCGCAGCATTTCCTGGAAGGCAGCATCTGCTCTCTGGCGCTGGTCCAAGTCGCCGAAAAGGTCCTGGGCGTTGTCGTCGGGCAGGTCTGCGACCATCTGGTACTCTTGCGGGTTGAATCCTGGCACCGGAGCCAGTGCAATGGTCAACTTGGACCCCTGTCCTGTTGCCGGTTCTTGCTTTACGACTGTTCCCTGTGTCGAAGCATGCCTTTCTGGGGGCGCATGCACGGCCGGCGCCGGGGCGATTGGCTGCTTCTGGCCAGTGCCCCAAGACGGCACATGGTCTGGAATATGGGGAGGCTCAATCTTGGTGACAGTCATGGGCGGCCGTGCCGGTATACTAATCTCGAACTTGGTCGCATTTCGGGCAAAGGCCTGAGCATTCACAGCGGCGGCTGTCGCCTTCGTCGCCGCGGGGGTATTGGGAGCCACGGGGCTGGCCTCGGGGGTCGCGTTGGTCGTAGACTTGCCAGAGGGCGTCGGTCTTCGGGAGTCGATGGCCATGGGGTCGGTCGTTTGCACAGGTGTTGCGGCCTCTTTCAGCACCTCTCCAGGCGAGTCGGGACTCGGGTAGCGGAAGGGAATGTCAGTCTTGTTGAACACCATCTTGGAGACGGGCAGAAGATTGTCTGCGAGAACGTGTGTGGTCGGCAGTGGTGTTGGAGTACTCGAAGGAGACGTCGTCTGGGGAAGCGGCTTGAAATTGCTGCAGTGGGTTAGCAGTGTCCCTGGGGCTTGCGACCAGCCGATGGGCATACAAGAGAGGTGTCTTCCCAGTAGAGAGAAGATGGTAGATGTCATCGAGGCTGGCAGTGGACAAATTGTTGGCATTCAGAGCCTGAAATTCCTGCTGGGAGACGAGTTGCGCCAGCTGCGAGGAGGCGGCCTTGGAGGCGAGCGTGGGGATGGGAATCACTCCTGGAGAGACGGCAGGTCAGTAAGACGAAGGTGAGGAGAGGCTGAGAGAGGAAGAGAAGGTGAGTCAAACTTGTTTCCAGCGGTGAAATGGAAGAAAAAGGTGAATAAGGAAGAGCTTCTGAAAAGGTAAATGGCCGTTTGAAGCGCTGATGGCCGGAGGCGGGCGGCGGCGGCGGCGGCGGTTGTGGATGCACCGACGGCTGTTGGTAAGTGGGCGGTGGCAGAGAGCGCGACGCCGACGAGGAGGATGCGGGCGAAGCAGCCGAGATGGCGATGGTGAGTGGTGAAGGGGTGGCCGTGAGGCGGGAAGAGGGAGGATTGGGATCGAGCAGGAGGACGCTGGGGTCGATGCCGTTCTGGTATCCATTCTGCTGCTGGTCCTGCGGGTGGTGGTGGCCCAGCAGGGCGCTTGGGTCAGCCATGGCAAGAGCGACCGCGCGGGCCCCGGCGCATGGCAGGAGCGACCGGCAGTGGGAGAGGCAATCGGGGGGAAGGAGCGCCGCGGGCGAGCGAGTCGGCCGGCGAGAGGAAGCTGCGGCGCGCACACAGCACGCGAGGAAGGCGCGGTCGGTCGATGTCGATGGCGCCAATCGCGTAGGCCAGTGGGAAATGAGACGGTGGAATCGATGGACAGCACCCGAAAGTCGAGGGGGGATGCGCGCGTGGGTGGGCGGCGAGGCGAAGAGAAGCAAGAGGACGAGACGAGGCTCGGCAAGTCGAATGTCGTCGTGAAATTGAAGTTGAGCGGCTTGTCAGAACCAGGAGGACCAGCAAGCTGTGAACCAATGAGTGGTGGTTATATGGTGGTCCGTGCGCGACCACATAAAATAGCCCAATAGGTGCGCTACGAGGTGCGCCCAAGTGGAGTTTTATGGCTTATGTAAGATAATTAAGACAATGGAGATATAAGGACAAAAGAAAACAACAGAACAGAACAGAAAACAGAACAGAAAACAGAACAGAAATAGAAAACACGAAAACATGAAAATATGGCCAACTGCCATACAAAAATTATTCACGCACCTCGTCTTCGTCAATCCCGCTAATGCTGCGAGGCGGCCACAGCCTGCCATATGTCTCTCTTTCTCCCGGGCCTCCTTGTAAGCCACGATGTGTTCTGTCAGTCCTGCCTACAGGCGGCACCGCCTTCCTAGAACTATTACAATAATTATTACACGAATCTTTACTAGTGCTAGCAGGCCATAGGCTTTTCGAAAGGTTGCGTATTCGTTGTCAACCAACCAACGACAGGCTCTAAAAGAAGTAAGGGATAAAAGAGAAGTTCGATAAACGAGTAGTAACAGACCACGTCTGTATTGTTGTTGGCCATTATGATCTCATTATGAACTATTTCTGCTGAGTCCATACTCTACACTCTATTTTCCCTTGATTCACTAGCAACTCGATTTCCACTCATCTAAATACTAAATACTCGCCAGTTATGTAGATGTAGAGTTGACACCTAGACATGCTGTGCTCTCAGATTGTATAGTAGAGTCTGAGTTCTGGTCGTTGATATCCCTTAACACACCTATGTAAAACCATATTGAAGAATCAAGCATGTCTGAGATTCTCTTGGCTGATTCTGATATTGAATGTTGGTCCGACAATTCTAAACACGAGGCTACCGTCAGCATAGGGAAACATTGCAAAACGCTTTTTTCATGAATAAACGACAGTAGACTCTGTAACTCCCAATGTTTGATAATGTCTGAATATTCCGTTGCCAGTGAAGCGAAGACAACGTTCCTCCTCCGCTCCTCTTTCTGGTTTCTGCCCTTTTACCGCCCGCACAAACCCCGCCCGCCATCCCGGACCAGAAACACAACGTATTCCCCCCGATTGGAAAATCCTGCGGCAACCCGCCTCGAGGCCGGAACCAAGTCTAGAGGTCGTCTCGTGCATTACGTAACGCCTGTCAACTCGCCGCCCTGGACTGAACCCCACCAAAAAATGGGATGTTGCCCCTCCGACTCGGCGGCGCATGTCTGGCGGCGCTAGTTTTTACTGCCTCTTTCAGCGTGTAAGAACGGCAGAAAAAAAAAAGTCGAGACAGAAAAAGGCCAAGCATCACGAGACGAGAGCACTCCCCCTCTTTCCCTCTTCCTTCTTTTTTTACCCGTCCTGATCTCGCCGTGTTCGCCTCGCTTCCCCGATCCTATCGCCCCCCCAAAAATCATGGCAGCTCCTTCTGCCGCCACCGCGGCACCGTCCGCCGTCGACCCGACCATCGCGGCCCTGCGAAAGTCCCTCTGCTCCGAGGCCACGCCGCTGCCGCTGCGCTTCCGCGCCCTCTTCTCCCTCAAGCACCTGGCCAAGCAGGCGTCTGAGGCCGGCCCGGCCGAAGCCCCCACGGCCCAGGCCGCCATCGACGCCATCGCCGCCGGCTTCTCGACGCCTTCGGCCCTCCTCAAACACGAGCTGGCCTACTGTCTGGGCCAGACCGGCAACGTCGAGGCTGCCGGGCCGCGTCTGCGCCAGGCCCTGGCCGACCTGCAGGAGGACACCATGTGCCGCCACGAGGCGGCCGAGGCCCTGGGCGCTCTCGGCAGCGCCGCCGACCTCGCCCTGCTGCGGGAGTTCCGTGACCGCCCGGGCGAGGAGGTCGTCATCCAGGAGACGTGCGAGATTGCCATTGACCGCATCGAGTGGGCCAACGACGCCGCCCTGCGCGAGAAGATTCGCCCGAGCGACTTTGCCTCGGTCGACCCGGCGCCGCCGCTGGCCGACGCCGTCGTGGCCACGACGCCGACGCCGACGGTCGACGATCTCGAGGCCACCCTCCTCGACACCAAGAAGCCGCTGTTCCTGCGCTACCGCGCCATGTTTGCGCTGCGCGACCTGGCCTCGCCGCCCGACCTGCCGACGGCGGTGCCGGCCGTCCACGCGCTCGCCCGCGGCCTCGCCGACGGGTCGGCGCTGTTCCGCCACGAGATCGCCTTTGTGTTTGGACAGCTGTCGCACCCGGCGTCCATCCCGGCGCTGACGGCGGCGCTGAGCGACCTGAACGAGGCCAGCATGGTGCGGCACGAGGCGGCCGAGGCGCTGGGCAGCCTCGGCGACGAGGAGGGCGTCGAGGAGACGCTCAAGAAGTTTCTGCACGACCGGGAGACGGTCGTGCGGGAGAGCGTGATTGTCGCGCTGGACATGGCAGACTATGAACAGGGCAACCAGACAGAGTATGCGCTGATCCCGGAGTCGGCGCAGGCGGCGCCGGCGGCTGCTTGAGGAGACGGTTGATTTTTACAAGTATGGGACTGGCCAGTTTGGGAAAGCGGACACTTTGAACACGGGAAAAAGCAACGGATAATCAAAATTGTATATGGGTTCTATTTGCATGCATGCATCGTGATCCTTGCCTTGTCTGCCTTCTCGACTCGGGCTGTCTTGACTCAGTGTCGAGTCGGGTGAGTCTGCGTCTTGACCTGTCTTGACTTGAATTCGGGACTTGATTCCTGTCGCTGTCTTGCGGACTTTTCGAGTCGTCGTCTCAGGACGAGCGTGACAGGACCATCTCTGTTCTTGGCGTCCTGTCGACTTGCCACCTCGGCAGGTACATCTTTGCCTTTCGGCTCCTGGTTCGCCGTGTCGTCGTATCGTGTCGTCGTGTTGCTGTGGTTCTGAACCGGTCGACGCTCAGTTGTTCTCCGACCACCGGAAGCCGCAGTCACAGTGGAAGAACACCGTCGAGCCCTCGTCGGCACTGCGGATCTGTGCCGTCGTAAACCGCACTTCTGTCCGTCCACACTTGGGACACGTCTCCGACGTCACGGCCTCGACCGAAACTTTGTGACGCTCAAACGACTGCACGATCGACAGTTTCTGGCGCAGTGGCGAGGGGAAGTCCTTGGGGTTGGAGCTGGTGATGACAGTCTCGGAAGACGAAGTGTCTGTTTGTTAGATCTTGTCTTTTCTTCTTCTCTTCTCTTCGTCTTTCTTTTTCTCTTCTCTTCTTTCTCCTCTCCTCTCTCTCACCTTTGTTGTGTGCGCCGCAGCAGCGGCAGATCAGCTTGTTGCGATCCGAGCCTTTGGACATGGGCAACAGGTTGCCGCAGTCGTTGCAGAATGCAAGGGATCCCATAGAAGCCATTGTGTGGAATTGGTCAACATGTGCATGCTAAAGGAACAAACCTACCACGCCGTACCCGTCGCGTAAGAAAATTTTGTAAGTAAGCGGCGTCGATGATTAGGTAATGAAAAGCATGAATTTTCGGGGCCTATCGTGGAATATGATGACTAATCACGTAGACAAAATTCCATGCTGTCCACAGCGCCTATCTCTTGACTACTCGTCCAGCACTGCCCATGTCCTGCAGCGCCGTCTGTGTCGTATATCAGAATCCAGAAACACCTCCCAGCAGAAGCACGCCAAAACAGCCTTGCTGTCCTGGCCCATCCGTCGTGTTTGTAAGCCTTTTTCCCCAGCGGCTCGCATTGTCCATGGCCGCCACAAGAATTCGAAAAGAAAAAGCAAAGAATCTACGCATAGTAAACCGCATGGCCGCCTTCCATTCCCTTTCCTCCCCTGATACCCGGTTCGTCCTCGGCATATTCGTCGAACCTGTGCAAAGGAAGTGACAAGAAAGAGAAAAGGAAGAAAAGGAAAAGAGACAGAAAAGAGAGGGGTAATATCATGCACCAGGAACAGATACTGCACTCATGACACCCGTCGACGCTTCGCCACCTCGTGGTTGATGCCGTTGCTCATCTCCGTCCGCGGAATCTCTTCCGTCCCCGTAGGACTGGCCGACTCCGTCGCCAGCGGCGCTTCGTGCTTCATCGACGTCCCGAGTCCAAAGTTAAAGTCGTCGTCGTCCACAATCGCATGTCCTGCGCCGCCGCCGCCCGTCGTAGTCCCGGCTGCCGTCCCTGCCGCCGTCGAGGCCGTCGTCCCGCCGCCACCGCCACCACCACTGCCCAGATCCCCCGTGGCAAAGTTAAAGTCCTCCCCAAACGCCGTCGGATCCAGGTATTGCCCCAGATCAAAGTACCCCGGACTCTGTCCTCCGCTGACGCCGCCGTTGCCGCCACCGCCGCTGCCCAGCACCGTCCCGTCCTCGTCGATGCCCGGAATCCGCCCTGATGGACTCAGGGGACCCAGGAGCTGCGACAGGTCCGTGATCTTAGCGTTCTGCTCCTCCTGCAGCCGCTGCAGCGCGTCAATCTCGGCCTGCGTGTTGGAGATGTCCTGCAGCGACGGCGGCGGCGGCACGACCGGCATCTGCGACAGGATCGGCGACAGCGACGTGGCCGCGGCCGACGCCGGCAGACTCGTCCCCAGCGACAGGCCCCCGTAGCTCGTGTCTACGCCGGCACTGCTCGCCACGGGCATCGTCGACGTCGTCGTCGGCATCCCGCCGCCGGCCAGCGCATGCCCGTAATGGTCGGCCAGGGTCGGAGGCGGCGGCGGCGGCGAGGCAACGCCGCCGGCGACGCCGCCCAGCCCTGCCATGGCGGCGCCATTGCCGTGGTTCTGGCCCGACATGATGCTTAGCACGCGGTTCCGCTGGTCGCTGCTCAGGTTGACGGGCGTCGCTGCTGCCACCTCGGGCAGGTCAATGCCGGCCGCCGACGTCGGCGTGTTCGCATTGGTATCGTGGATGATCTTCATCATGCCTTCTTGCGGGTTGGCCTGCAGCTCCTGCTGCAGGTAGTTGGACGACCCCAGGTCGCTGGGCGTGTCAAAGAGCTCCGTGACCGACCCCATGGGCTCCGTGTGGATGTTGGGCGTCGGCGCCGTCGTCGATGGCTGCATGGAGCTGGCGCGCCCCGACGAGGCCGACGTGGAGGCCGACGACGCGGCCGACATGGACGCCGTGGGCGGCATGGACACCGCCGCCACGGGTGCCTGGCCCGGGATGGGAGGTAGCAGCCGCTGTCGCTTGTGGGGCGTCGGCATGGGGATGTTGGTGGCCACGGGGTTGCGCTGCTGGTCGAAGTCGTCACTAACGTCGACGACACTGCCCTGGGGCATCTGGCCGTTGGGCAAGATGCTGGCCAGCAGCTCGGTGACGCTCTGCACGCCGCCCTGCTCCTCGAGCGACTTGCGGAAGACGTTGGCCAGGAAGTTGAGGATGGCGTTGATCGAGTTCTCGTGCCGCTCGTGCATCGTCTGGAACATGCGCGCCTGCGACTGCAGCTGCGCGTTGTCGGACACGAGCCGCTGCATGACCTTGGAAATCTGCGCCTGCCGCGCCTGCAGCGTGCTGAGGTCGTCCTTGATCAGCTGGATGTCCTTGCGCTGCAGCGGTCCCAGCTCCCCTGCCGGCGTGCCGTAGCCGGCGCCGGCGCCCGCACGCCCCGGCTGGCTGCCCATGCTCTGCAGCCCGTGGGCGTGGATCTGCGGCTCGTCGAGCCCGCCCATGATATCCTCCTCGCTGTCGCCGTCGCCGTCGTCCTTCTTGCCCTTCTTGGACTTGCTGCCGCTCTTGGGTTTGTTGATGAGCCAGAGCAGGTTCGGGTGGCCGCGCTTGAAGTAGGGGTTGGAGTACTCGCTAGGACTCTTGTTCTTGCGCTCGCTCGCCTTCATCGAGTTGTCCGACAGCCCCACGCGCTTGTGGAAGCCGTACATGTTGAGCTGCCGCACAAAGGAGGCGTAGTTGTTGTGTTTGAACAGCTCGGGGATCAGCGTCTTGGCAAATTCGTCCTCGTCCAGCACAATGAAAGAGTCGCCGCTCTCCGACCACCGGATCAGGTCTGTATTCTTCTGTTCTTCGAGGAAACTGTGCGTGTCAATGGGGGCTCCGTGCTGGAGCTGCTGTCGACTTACCTGCTCAGCTTCTGCACAAACGGCGGGATCGGTTTTCTCTTGGCCTGCGCCTCCTTCTTGACGCGCTGGGCGCGCTCCTCGAGCACGTCGATGCTCTCGCTCTCGCCCGGCAGCCCGCCGTTGGCGTTGCCGCTGCCGTCGTCGCCAAAACCGGCCCACGCGTCCGCTGTCGCGTCGTAGGTGGGCCGGGGAGCCGAGGGTATGAGGGCGCGGTTAGGGGGCCGCCGCGCAATGGCCGTCGAGGTCTGTTGGGAGGGCGGCGGCGGCTGCGAGGACGGGGCCTGGGCGACGGTCTGCTGGGGCAAGAGCTGCTGGGCCTGCTGCAGGTAGGAGGCGGGCGTGGCGCCCATCATAAAGGCATTGGCGTTGCGGGCGACGTCGTTGAAGGCGGCGGGATCCATGTTGTTCTGCCATCGCAGCAGCTGGTCCTGGGGCGACGGGCTGAAGGGCGGCGGCGGCGCCGCGCTGACGGGCAGGATATTCGGAGCGGATCCCGGGGCTGAGCGTTTGCGCGGGTTCGAGCCAGACATGGTATCGTCTGCGGCAGCGAGGGAAGAAACGCGCGCGCACACAAGGACAGACGGCCGCAGGCGCGTCTCAGAGTGGAGTAGACGACGACTCTTGCGAGCCGCGGCAGTCGGGAGATTTGTGCCCGGGAGTTTGTGGATGTGCAGAAACAGCGGCCGAGGGAACAATCGAGGAGAATGACCAGCGGCACCAAAGACGAAGGATGCAAGTGACGTAGTTGTTACCCCTGGCAGATTCTCTGGCGGATCGGAGCAGTATACTCAACACGCTGCCCGCTGCGCTCGTACAATATCTTCCTATCAAAGATATCTGCACTCTGTATTCTGTATTTTTGTACTTGTGAGATCAGGCAGCCAAACAGGGGGCCTCCTGGATCGCGTGGGCGGCTGGACACAAAAGATCCAAGCCTTCCGAATGATTTGGCAAGGCGTCACGATCGCACCACGAGGACAAGCGATGGGAAAGGCTGCGGAGTGGTCGGCCAAGCAGTTTCGGGTGGGGAAAAAATACAGACGTGCGACGAGGAGGTCGGGCTCGCCGCGTCAGAGGCGCGCAGTCGATGCAAAAGGTGGATTCCACGTAGGCTGTTGGCCACAGGATTGGGGCCGCTGCAACCGTTGGATAAGAATATGACGTTGGGGTGAGGTGGAAGAAGACGCGGTCAGGAACTTGTGTCGTTTCTGGCTCTCCATGAAATGGGTTGACGCTGTTCATATTGACTAATCAGCCGCCAGGCCTGGTTGGCCGTCTTCCCGCCTTCTGCCTGCCCATCGCCGCAAAAATTTCCAACATTTTTATGTGGGGCTACAACTGCCTTTGTACAATGGGGCCCGCCCAGCTCAGCTCCGTGGTCCTTAGTCAGAACTATCAGAACTGCCAGCCAATCACATCTCTTCATTACCACACAAGACCCCCGAATAGCCTCGTTGGTGACAGGTAGGCCGTTTTGGCATGCCAACCAAAATAGGGTAATAAGGTATGGGGGTTGGCTCTCTACCCTCCTGTCCCCATTCACCGCCAAGGAACCTTCTCGAACACCGCCATCTCGATCCCCCCTGAGCAGCACAGCAACCGATGGCCGATCCAAAGGCTTCCAGAGACCCTTTTTCCTTTTCACGTCTGTATTACTTCGTCCAAGAAATGCATGGTTTCGTGTAAGATGCATATGGAGTCCCTCCCTAATCTCGATGATATCCCTGCACATGCGCTACTGCGTACTGCTACCACCGCGCCCAATCACCACTCGTCACCGTGCCCCTCGACCAGCCAACGCCGATGCGCGTGACATCTGTGCATGCCGCGCTTGATCTCGTGCTCGGCCGCCCCGGCTGTCTCCCCTGCTCTCGCGCGCCGCCCGCCGCTCTTCCTTGAGTGCCTGTGCCTTTTCCCGCGGGTCAATCACGACCAGCTCCTCCTCCGCTTTCCTCCGATAGCTCAGGTCCTTGCCCAGCTTGTCCGCCTCGCAGTTCAGCGTGTGCGCCATCCAGTCGTCCTCCTTGTCGCTGTCCTCTTTCTCCTCTTCCTGCACCCATGGCCGGCAGCTCTGGCAGTTGGCAATAAAATGCAGGTCGCACACCTCCGCATGCTCCTCCTCTACGGCCCCCTCCTCCTCTTCCTGCTTGGCCGTCTCGGCGGCCGGCGGCGCCAGGTCCGACGACGATCCGCCAATCTTGGACCGGAACTTGTTTAGTAGTTTCAGCGTCTTCTCGTCGTGGCTCGACAGCCCGTTGTTTCGGCTCAGCTTCTTGCCGCGCTTCGCATTGGCCGGCACCAGATCCTCCAGTGCCGACTTCTTCTTCCCCGCCGCTGCCACCGGCTCGGCCTGGACCGTCCGTCGCATCGATGCCTTGAGAGCCGCAATCTCGGCATTGGTTCTCTCCAGCTCCGACTGCTGTTTCCTTGGCGCCGGTGCTTCTGGTTCGGACTCGGACTCGAACTCCGGCTCGGGCCCGCGCCCGGTATCCCTCTCCGCCGGCTTGGCCGCCGTAGGCACGGCCCGGGAAGGCAGCGTAGTTTTGTGGCTGTTTTCCCTCGGCGTGTCCTCCCTGCTGCTCTTCGCCGGCTCTTTGCCTTTGGTCTTGGCCACCTTGCGCTTCCCCCGCGCGGCCTCGACTTCGTCCTCGCCGTCTTCCATGTCGTCGCCAAAGCTCAGCAGCGTCTTGTTGACGCCCTTCTTCCTCTTGCTCTTCTTCTTCTCCACGGGAGACGCTGCCCGCGCCACCGGCTTGGCCACCCGTTCCTGCTTGCGCATGTCGGCAAACGGATTCGTCAGGATCTCGACGCTCTTGAGCACCACCGGGTACACCGGCCGCTCTGTTCCCTCCTGCACCTCGCCCTGGCCCATCTTGGCCAAGTTGTAAATGGTCGGTCCGGCCACGCGTCCAAACATGGTGTTCTTGCCGTTCAGCTCGTCGGCCTTGTCCAGCGTAAAGAAGAACTGGCTGCCGTTGGTGTCGTGCTTGCTCTCGTTGGCCATGCCCAGCAGGCCGCGCCGGTTGAACTTGAGGCGCGAATGGAACTCGTCCTTGAAGCCAACGCCCTGCGGCCCGGCATTCAGCCCGCGCCGCTCGTCCATGGGCCAGGGGTCCAGGTCGCCCGCCAGCGCGCCGCCGTCGTAGATCGACTCGCCGCCATTGCCGCTGCCGGTCGGGTCGCCGCCCTGGATCACAAAGCTAGGCACCAGCCGGTGGAAGATGGTATTGTCGTAGTAGCCGTCGAGACAGTGCTGGAGAAAGTTGCGGCTCGTCAGGGGCGTCTGCTTCGCAAAGAGCTCGACGGCAATCTCGCCTTCGGTCGTGTGCAGGATGACCGACGCCGTCGGCTGCGGCTCGGTGTCGTAGATGGACGACATGTTGGCGATGAGTAGCGAGAGGTTCTGCTGCTGCTGCTGGCCCGTGACAGAAGCTGGCGGCCGGATCACTCTTTTGGTCACGTGACATATCGTGCATGGTTAGTAATCCCTGTTCTCTGTTCTCTGTGGCTGGTAGAGCTTGGGAGCTTGACCAACTTTCCCCTCAAACGCAGAGCCGTAAAAAGTCCCGCATCGCCACAGCCAACCCGTCTCGCGAGCCTCCCCCCATCGAGCGAAAATTCACCACCTGCGGTGTCTTTGAATCTCTTCTGTTCTTTTTGACACCAGATCGCTCTTTTTGGATCCCCGCGAGGTCACCGCAGCAAAAATGGCGGATCCGCGAATGTCGTCGTACTCGGTCCAGCCTCGGATCACCTACAACACCGTTGGAGGCGTCAACGGCCCGCTGGTCATCCTGGACAATGTCAGCATTGCCTCTCCTCCTTTTTTTCCGTCCTGCTGCATCCCTTCTGACATCCACTAGGTCAAATCGCCGCGTTTCAACGAGATCGTGACGCTGACGCTGCCGGACGGCACTGAACGGTCGGGTCAGGTTCTCGAAGCTCGAGGTGCGTCCAGAGGCCGATAACACTCCTGTTTCCATCCCAATGCTGACAATTCTTCTGTGATGCAGGCAGCCGTGCCATTGTGCAGGTATGAGCGCATGGCAAACGCGTGAAAAGGAAACGCGGGACGCTGACACGTTTTTCTCTTTTTTTATAGGTTTTCGAAGGCACTTCTGGCATCGATGTCAAGAAGGTAAGACATCCGTGGACAATGCGGGGACGTGTCTGCATGGAATGCTAACCGTGCTCTCTCTCTCTCTAGACCAAGGTCGAGTTCACCGGCGAGAGCTTCAAGCTCGGCGTGTCCGAGGACATGCTGGGCCGTATCTTTGACGGCTCCGGTCGCGCCATTGACAAGGGCCCCAAGGTTCTTGCCGAGGAGTACCTGGACATCAATGGCAGTCCGATCAACCCCTACTCTCGGGTGCGTTTCTGCGGGTGTCCGTGTGGTCCGGCAAGACAGGTGCTGACGTGCGATAACAGGTGTATCCCGAGGAGATGATCTCGACCGGTATCTCGGCCATTGACACGATGAACTCGATTGCGCGTGGCCAGAAGATTCCGATTTTCTCGGCCTCTGGTCTGCCACACAACGAGATTGCGGCGCAGATCTGCCGTCAGGCCGGTCTGGTGCAGCGGGAGGGCGTGACGAACAAGGGCGTGCACGATGGACACGAGGAGAACTTCTCGATTGTCTTTGCGGCCATGGGTGTCAACTTGGAGACGGCGCGTTTCTTCACGCGCGACTTTGAGGAGAACGGCAGTCTGGAGCGCACGACGCTGTTCCTGAACTTGGCCAACGATCCTACGTATGTTCTGACTTTGTTTCTCTTTGTTCTCTTCTGCTGGCGACTCTTTTTTTGTTTCTCTTCGTCTCTTCTAACAACCTAGGATCGAACGTATTATTACGCCGCGTCTGGCTCTGACGACGGCCGAGTACTACGCCTACCAGCTGGAGAAGCACGTGCTTGTCATCCTGACGGATCTGTCGGCGTACTGCGATGCGCTGCGTGAGGTGTCGGCGGCACGAGAGGAGGTGCCGGGTCGTCGTGGTTTCCCGGGTTACATGTACACGGATTTGTCGACGATTTACGAGCGGGCCGGCCGTGTGGAGGGCCGCAACGGATCGATTACGCAGATTCCGATTCTGACGATGCCCAACGACGACATCACGCACCCGATCCCCGACTTGACGGGGTACATTACGGAGGGACAGATCTTTGTGGACCGTGGTCTGTACAACCGCGGCATCTACCCGCCCATCAATGTGCTGCCGTCGCTGTCGCGTCTGATGAAGTCGGCCATTGGCGAGGGCATGACGCGGAAAGACCACGGTGACGTGTCGAACCAGCTGTATGCCAAGTATGCGATTGGTCGTGACGCGGCGGCGATGAAGGCGGTGGTGGGTGAGGAGGCGCTGTCGGCGGAGGACAAGCTGTCGCTGGAGTTTCTGGACAAGTTCGAGCGGACGTTTATCAGCCAGGGCCCGTACGAATCGCGCACGATCTACGAATCCCTGGACCTGGCATGGAGTCTGCTGCGGATCTACCGCAAGGACATGCTGAACCGCATTCCGGCCAAGATCATCAACGAGTACTACCAAAGAACGGCGGAGCGCAAGGGGAAGTCGAAGGCGGCGGCGGCGGCGGCGGCGGCGCAGGACATCAAGGCGGCGGAGGAGGAGAACCTGATTGACGCATGAGGCGGAGAGGCGGAGAGGCAGAGAGGGATGCGCGGTGTGTGTCTTTCCCGGGACCGCTTGCGAGAGCGGCGCTGATCCGACGAGAGGTGGGGGAGTACTCGTATGTCTTGTGGAAGCAGGTGGGTTTTTTGTTGACTGATTTGTCTGATTGCCGATTGCCGGACGGGGCAGCAAGACGAGTGACTCGAGCAGGGAGTAGACGTTGGGAGGACAGCAGGTATCACAGGTGCATGTGTTGCGGTTCATCATTCCAGTTCTTTTTATATTTGATTTTGTTGGAGGCACCGGAGCTCTACCGGGAGCATAGAGTTTGAATATAGTGACTGTTGTGTACGAGTACGAGTACGGAATACTGCGTATCATGTACGGAGTACTACGAGTATGTACTTGTACTATGCACTCATATTCGTACTCTTTCTTTTTTTCTTTTTTCTTTTTTTCTTCTCTATCTTCTCCGTCTTTTTCCCGTCTTATTAGCGCCGAGAGGAGCTATTGTCTACGATCGACCTAAACTGATTCAGGAAAGGATCGTGCAATTTCCGGAAGCTTCAGCTGTTGGAAGAGTCTGCTTGCGGGCTGTGACAGGCTGCCTCGGAGGCGAAAAGAAGCCGCAAGCAGTACGAGTACGAGGACGCGGCGTGTGCCGTAGCGAGAGCGAAGAGAGAGAAAGATAGGCATTGAAAAATAAAGCCATTGCGAAAAATCTCGTATTGCGGCGACTAGTTGACCGCTATCCATGTGAAGGTTGCAGCGGCGGTGCCATTACGAGTGAAGGCTGACGTAAGAGAACCCTGTACGAGTAAACTTTAAGCCTGTGGCCTGTGCCTGTGGCCTGTAGCCTGTGCCTGTGGCCTGTAGCGTGCCTGTGCCTGTGGCCTGTAGCCTGTAACCTGCGGCCTGTGACCTGTGGCCTGTCGGGCTATCCCCTGTACTCGTACTGCATGGCAATACGGAGTTTAGAGTACGAATAGTCGTACGTATCTACGTACTCGATGCTCGCTTCCGTTCCTGGCTGGACCTGCCGGATGGCACCGCCGGACGGACCAAGACGTACGAGGTAGTGTGGATGTGTGGATGGACCAGTCAGACAGCCGATAAGGAAAGAATGCCCCTTTGAAAAGTTGGGCGCTCCTTCTTCCGTGTTGAAAAAGGGACCCTGCGCTAAACTGGAGACGGTCTAGGCCGGGTTCTCCAAGAACACTCTAGGCCGCATACGGCAAGGCGCCGCTCGCAAATACCCGCCCTGTTACAGCATGCGGTTGTCTGAGGCAGGCCGTCTGGGAAAGGCTCGACGAAGCTCGATCGCGAGCTGGTGCTCTTTCCCTCAGGTGGTGCTTGGTTGCCCCCCTCACCACGACCCAAGCCCGGCAGCTCGGCCAGAAACGCCGTCCGTTCCTTCCGCTTCTGTCGCCCTCGTCGCCCCTTCCCAAATTTCCCAGACACATCCACCACGAGCCGAGCAATTTAAAAAAGCAGTCACGCAGTCCCTCCCGTAAACAGAAAAAGTGCCGTCTCTTCCTCTTCCTTCCGGATTGGCAAACGTCTGTTGTTTTTTGCCTTTTTTTTTTCTCCCACGATCTTCTTCAAAAGCCTCAAAAGCCTCAATCCATTTCCATTTCCATTTCCATTTTCCATTTTCTCTTTTCTCTCCCATTTTTCTCTCCCATTTTCTCTCCCACTTTCTCTTTCCTCTCCCTCCCACTGCATATTTGCAACTCATTCTCTTGCCTCTACAATCTTACAATAATTATCTTCACTCATCATCCTCAAAATGCGCTCCTCCATTCTCCTTGCGCTTTCGGCTGCGAGCCTGGCTGCTGCCACCAACTACACCGTGGATCCGACTGCTATCGATGCCAGCACACGATGTGCGTTGTCCTCTTGTTTTTATTCGCCGTGATGGATCCTCTTCCTTGTGCTAACTCGCTCTGCAGCCAGCTGGTGCGCTGGTCAGGTGAACACCTGCAGCACGCTCTGCGACGACAACCCGAAGACGGACTCTTGCGACACGGTGAGTTACAGATCGGTGGAGCTGTTTCGTCGGACATGTGACGGGACCCATGAAGGACCATTGGCTAACAATGCATCGCTTGTCGCAGACCGATCTGACCTACAGCTGCACTTGCTCGAACGGCAGCGCCCCCGGACTGGAGTACTACACGCAGACCATGCCTACGGTGAGTCCGCAGTTGCAGTTGCAGTTGCAGTGCAGCAGCGCCTCGTTTACGAGCGCTCACCGTGTTTTCGTTTCGACTGTGCTAACCTTTTGCAGTACCTCTGCCAGCAGGAGTATGCCGACTGCATCCTGGCCAACCCCAACAACGCCACGGGCCAGGAGGAGTGCAAGACGGACATTGAGGACACGTGCGGTACGCTGGACCCGACCAACTACACGGCTGCGGCTACGACCACCTCGTCGTCTGCTTCCTCGTCGGCCACGGCAACGAGCTCGGTGGCTAGTGCGAGCGCCACGGTTGCTTCGGCGACCTCGACGGCCGGTGCCATGGCTACCAAGATGGCCCACTACGGCAACGGCGCTGCTGCCGTGGCCGTTGGTGTGTTTGCGTACCTCCTGTAAGGAGAGAGACACATGCCTGTGAGGCTTGGCTTGCTGGTCTGGAATGGCCAGAAACTAATAGGAAATGGGGACACCCAAACCGGAAATCCAAAAATACTAAAATCCAAAAAAAAAACTCCAAAAAGGAAATGGGACATGGGAATGAAGAAACGCAGGGGGGCAACGCGAATGACAGAAAAGATACCTGCATGCAGCCAACGTCATTGCAGTGGCGGCCGAGAGATGATTTGATTTTGCTTTTGCCTTTTGCCTTTGTTTTATGCTTTGATTCGTTATGCGGTTGCGTTGCGTGTTTGCATTTTTACGTGCTTGGTTTGCTTCTCGCTCCTGAGCAGGGAAAGGGAATTGAATCGGAGCAAGGAGCATTCTTTTGTTTTCAGGCGCTGTGGTCGTCCTGTATGTCAGTGCTTAGCATAGTATTAGCGAGAAAACTCGTTTACCAGTGATGATCTCTGATCTCTGATCTCTGTGATGATGTCAATATCCCATGCCGTCCAGAGCCGGGGCAACCATGGATGACCGCCCGCCCACCCAGACAATGGCCGGCTTCGGGACGGGAGAGTACATACGACGTACGTATGTGGTATTCCGGGCTATCAGATGGAGAATCGCCGGGGACTCGTGGTCACGGACAGGCCCGCGCGAGGCTTGAAAAGTGGTTCTTCAGTGGAGACGGCAGGGAAAAGTCGAGATAAGTTGGCACGCCGGTTAGTTTCCAACCCCCTGCGGCGATGAGAACCGGTTTTGTGCAGTGGCGGACTCAGAGGAAGACGGAAGACGGAAGACGGAAGAGGAAGAGGAAGATGGAAGACGGCAGACCAGATGACAGATGACAGCTTTCTTCTGCCCTACCCAGCCGTGCCCAATGTGACCAGACTCGACAGGACTGGAAGACTTGATGAGTCAACGGCTTAAAGCCTTTGGGCACCATCTCCGTTTCGGGCGCCGAGAAGAATGGCTGGATGGCTGGATGGCTGGATGGCTGGATGACTGAAGACAGTGACTGAGCAACTGATCCGGCTTCTGGCTGCTTCCTCCACATCCCCGTCCAAACACGTAGGCAATCTCTGCTTGGCGGTCAATCAGGAGGATGACGGGACGGAGGGAGGGGCCGTCGGGGGTGTGATTGGCCGCGATGGATCTCCTGAGAGACGAGGAGCAGGCGGAACTGTGTTGTCGTCGTGTCTTTGGGCAGGTCGGCCAAGAGAAAGAGGAGACGGCAGAAGAAGAAAAGAGTGCGAGGGGGAAAAAGAGAGAAAAAAAAAGAGGGGACAAGGCACGGCGGCATCTGATAGGGCCGACGTGCAGAAGTGGCCTCGTAGACCCCCCTGCCAGGGCAGCAGCCGCCACGTCCACCGCAGGGCAGAACGGAGTGGACGTTGCATGTGCGGTTCCTCTGCGATGGTCTTGGACCGGAGACAATACGAGTACGTGTTGTTCGTCCCAGCAGGGCAGCCGCTCTCGTGCCAGACATATAATCCCGAGTCACCTGCTTTTGATTTATTGGAGATTTGTTTTTCCTTTTCCTTTTTTTCTTTTTTTTTCCTTTTCTTTTTTTCCTTTTTTTTCTTGAGACTTTATTATTTTTGATTTTTCCTTTTGCCCTCTGCCTTTTCCCCATTTTCTTTTGATTTATTTCTATTCCTTCCTTTCGAATTCGGATTCTCCATCGGGTTTGGATCGATTCCCACGAACCCTCTGGTGGCCACAGCCTTGCCAACCCTGTTTCTTGGGGGGCGGTTTGTGCGAGTTCCGAGATATCACTTCTCCAACACCTTATTACTCTATTTTCCCCCCGCGCAGTGATGCCGGCTGCAGCCACAGCTACTGCTTAGCTTCCGGGGTAGATCCCTTGCCGCATTCCCGAAAGCACCCCATCTCCCATCATGGGAATCAAGTCCCAGACGGGCATGTCGACATGGCCAAGAAAGACCTGATCAAGAAACCGGTGTCCCCCAAACCGACCACCACGCGGCCCACCCTGGGCGGCTTTCTGGCCCTGCGGCCCAGGAGACACTCGACCCACAAGCCGCCGCCACCGCCGCATGGCCCTGCCGTCCGCCGCGCCAGCACCAGCGGCCACCATAGGCCAGCACTTGCCGACACCGCCCTCGTCCCGTCGTCCTCGGCACCTGTGCCTGCGGCTGCGGCTGCGGCTGCGGCTGCGTCCGCCGCCACGCCGGCCTACCGCCTGCGCCTCGTCGACCTCGACCACGCCCACAGCGCGTTCGACGTCCGCGTCGCCTCCACCATCCTCGTGGCCAAGCTCGAGGAGACCATCCGCCAGCGCACCCGGAAACACCCCCTCGGCCCCAACGACGCCGTCCGGCTCTACCGCCTGAACCGCCCGGGCAGCAGCAGCTTCCGCAAAGACAGCCCGCGTGGCCTGCAGCAGCTGCCGGCCACTGACGTCGTCGGCCGCGTCTGCACCAGCACCAGCACCGCCTCCCACACCACGCTCTACTACCGCGTGCAGTCGGCCGACGCCGAGTCCCGCCACGGCCACCACTACTTCCATGTTGGCCACAGCCAGCGCCTGCGTTTTCGTGTGGACTGGCTTTCGGAGGGGACCAACAAAACCAAGGCCGACAGCCAGCGCGACCACCACCACCGCGCGCCCAGCGCCGACGTCCTGCGGCAGCTGGCCCGCGACATTCTGAGCCCCGACAGCCGGCTGGACGTGGACGGCGTGCGGACGCGGCTGGCGGCGGCGCTCGACGTCCGCGACCCGGCGCGGCTGGCCCTCGTGGCCCACGGCGGCCTGCAGCCGGGCCAGCCGCTGGCGGGCGACGCCTGGCTCGTGGGCCGGCTGCTGACGGCCTGGCTGTGCCAGTGCCTCGTCGTCCAGGTGCACCCGGCCCGGCGGTATGTGGTGGTGCGCGGCGGCGGCGGCGTGCTGCGGGACAGCGACGGCGCCACGACGGGCGGCCGGCGGCGGACCTATCTGCTGCACGAGCCGGACGACACTGGACACCGGTCGTCGTCGTCGGTCTCGGTGGCCACCGTGCAGCAGTGGGTGCGGGAGCGGCTGCTCAAGGGCGTGCACAGGTACGCGAGCAGCGGGCTGCACTGCCGGTCGCGGCACATCGCGGTGGTGACGGCGCGGACGTCGTCGACGATCCGGCAGAACACGATGCTGGACGCGCACGACCGCGTCAGCTGGGGCAGCACCGTGGCCTTCCGGCTGCGCGATGACGTCATTGAGGCGTTTGCCGACGACGAGACCTGGCTGCTGCCGCGCACCGAGACCTGCATGATCTGCCTCGAGGACAAGACCGTCACGGAGATGCCGCACCGCATCACCGCCGCCTGTCTGCAGCACGCCGACGCCGCCAAGCGCCACGTGCCCACGCTGTGCAAGCCGTGCCTGGCCGCCTGGATCGCGTCGAGCCTCGGCGGCGCCGTCTGGAACCGCCTGCGCTGTCCCGAGTGTCCCGCGCGCCTGGCCTATGCCGACGTCCGCCTGTATGCCGAGCCGGCCGTGTTTGCGCGCTACGACACGCTGGCCACGCGCGCCGTGCTCGAGAACGAGTTCCCCGGCTTCCGCTGGTGCCTCGCCGAAGGCTGCGCCTCCGGCCAGATCCACGGGCCCGCCGGGTGGTCGCGGCGCAGCAGCCACGACGCGCACGCGCACGCGAACGCGCACGCGCTGCCCCTCGAAGAAGAGTGCCCCAAGTTCCGCTGCGTGGCCTGCCACGCCACGCACTGCATCCGGCACAACATGCCGTGGCACGCGGGCGAGACGTGCGAGCAGTACGAGCACCGCACGCGGCAGCGGCGCCAGGACAACCAAAAGTCCGAGTCGTTCATCCAGAAGACGTCCCGGCCGTGCCCCAACTGCCACAAGGCCGTCTTCAAGTACACCGGATGCAACCATATCAGCTGCGTGTGTGGCCACGAGTGGTGCTACATCTGCTTTGCCCCGTTTGTCCACTCCGACTACGGCATCCTGCGCTGCCAGCACCGGCCTGAATGCTCCGAACGCGACCTCTTTGACGAGCTCGGCCTCAATAATGCAAACCCAAACGCTCGACGGCCGGGCATGCCGCCTCCCCTACGCCGCCGGCCATAGCCCAACCCCGTCTTCCATCGTGAAGACTCTGCGCTGGCCAGTGGCTACGCTTTTCTTTTGTATCACGGGAAACGAATCTATGAATGACACATACGGAGACGAATATATCACGAGTCTACACACCACGCTGTACAAAAACTCTCCTCTCCTAGAATACGTAATCATGTAACATACTTTTATTAGTCATCATGCCGCGATCATGGCCTCTCAGCCTTCTCCGCCTTCTCCGCCGTCTCGGCCTCGCGGGCAGCCTTGGCCGCTGCCTCGCCCTCGTACCCCTCCGTCTTCATATCCTTGAGCCCCAGCTCCTCCTCCTCCTCGTCCGTCCGCTCGTACTCGGCCACTGTCATCTGCGCGTCCGGCTGGCTCGGGTCGTCGGCCAGACTCTGCACGTACGAACTCGCCAGCGGGTCTTCGAGCACCACCGTGAACGGCCGCCGCCCGGCAATGGCGTCGTCGAGGCCGGCAAAAAACGTTGTCCAGCGCGTCCGGTCGTCCTCGGCCAGCGAATCGCCCGTCGGCTCGGCCGCCTCCGGCTCCGTGCCCGTCTGGAAGATCTGGTTGTGCAGGTCGCCGCGCACCTGCGTCAGCAGGCCCTCGACGGTCGTGAAGCGCCCGCCCAGCGTGCCCGGGTTGACGGACAGGTTGAGTTCCGGGCAGGCCAGCGCACAGCTCTCGCTCTTGAGGATGTCGCGGGCCAGGTCGACGGGCGACGTGACGTGCACGGAGATGCGCTTGCCGCGCTCGGGGATCTCGCCGCCCGTCTTGACGTCGTTGGACCGGTACCCGCACTCGTCGCACTGCGTATTCATCAGGACCACCTGCTTGAAGTGCGGAATGTCCACCATCTTCATGTGCGTCACGCACGGGTGCATGCAGCCCGGACAGCTCGCCGGGAAGGTGTAGACCTCGTCGGGGATGATCTCGTCGTTGGGGTCCAGCCGGCCCTGGCCGCCCAGCGGAATGACGCCGTCCGAGCCCGACAGCTCCGTCGCCACGCCCGTCGACGACGTCGTCACGCCCCCTTCCTCGCCCGTGTTGGCCAGCCCCAGCGCCGCGTTCTGCTCGTCCGTCCGCACGTACTCGCGCTTCTCCCACTTGCCCACGCCGTCGTGCAGGTCCGGCGCAATCCAGCTGTTGCCGGCCGGGTCGTCGATGCTCACGCGGAACGGAAACGACTCGCCCGCCAGCATCGCCTGCGCCTTGGTCAGCACCTCGGCAATCTTGGCGTGCACCTCCGGCTGCTGCTCCTTGCGGGCCTCCTGGTCCATCGCCAGGTCGCTGACAAACTCGCTCAGCAGCCCTTCGATGTTGGTCAGCTGGCCGCGGCCGGCCGGGATCTCGACGTCGAGCTCAATGAACTTGGCCGTCGCCGAGTCGGCCTTGACGACCTGGCGCGAGAGGTCGTCGAGCGAAGTCAGGCGCAGCTCGTAGTGTGTGCCGCGCGGCTGGATCGCCCCGGCCGCCTGGATCTCGTTGTTCTGGAATCCGCAGTGCTCGCATTTGAAGGACATCAGGATGACCTCGCGGAAGTAGGGGATGCGGGTCAGGAGCAGCCGTGTGGTTCCGTTTTCATGGCAGTTCATGCACAGAGACTCGATCTCTTCCACGACGCGCCGGTCCTCGTCTTCTTGCGCATTGTCTGTTGCAGGCGCCACTTGCTCGACTTGGCTGCCGATGCTGCCAAAGATCTCGTTGGCCGTGATGCCCGTCAGCTTGGGCTCTTCTGAAGGAGACATGGTGTGTAAAGTTGTTGTTGTTGTTATTCTGTTCGTCTGACTTCCAATTGCAGTAATCGCAAAAAAACTTTTAGAGGGGTTATAAGCGATAAGAAAGTCGCCTTAGGCGCCGCAGGGCTGCGCTGCCGGTTTTTTTGCCCCTCATCTGACGTCACGTGCGGCTGATTCAGGCTTTCCCGAAGCTTCTAGGTCCAGGTAGGCGCTGCCGGCTGCTGCTAGCCTGCGCCTGACAGTCGCTAAAGCTTAGTGGACAACCTCTGGTTCTTCAGGCTCATTTCTTGCGGAAGTCGTCAAAGCTCAGGTTCAGAGAGCCCAGGCCGCCATGCGATTCGCGCTTTTTGTCGAGGAGAGCCAGCAGACCGGCCTTGCGGTTCTTGGCACGCTTCTTGCTGCCGGCATTGGCCGAATTCGTCGCTGGAGTCGCCGTGGAGGCCAAAGACGTCTTTGTGCCTGTTGCTATGTCTTCCATGGGCGTCGTCTTCGTCGGGACTGTCGCGCGCTCCAACGCCTTGCCCGTCCGTATGGCGTCTCTCTTGTGCTTGGACAGAGGCGCCGGAGCCGGGAGGACGACCCTGGTCTCGCGGCTGCAGAGTCCACAGACGTAAATCTTCCGAATGCCACCGTCGGGCTGCTTCTCCTTGTCGAGATCCATCCTTGACTGCTGCCGCCTCCGTAGCTTTCTGTTCCTTCTTGCGAGCGCTTTGCTTGCGCTCTGAACGGTCAAGGTCGTCCCATCGCAGCCGGGAATGAGGATGTGGCCGCAGCAGGTGCAGAGTCGCTGTCGCTGCACGTCGGTGAGAATGGGCGTCTTTGGCTGGGGTTGTGGCTGTTGTGGCTGCTGCTGAATCGCCAGGTCGATGCACCGGCCCATCAGGTGGGCGGAAGCCTCGGGAGCAGACTCCCGGAGGAGATGTGCTGCATCGGCGAGGAATTGTAGCTGCAATGACGCTGCGGAAGCCATGGTTGACATGGGAGACATCAAGGTAATGAAACTTTCTCTGTAGTTTTGTAGTTTTAGTAGCATGCACGTGACTTATGTCTGATGACTAATCAATATCACTGCATCTTCTACGACCGTCCTCTGTCCTCAGTACGATACTATTCAACGTCGTGAGTCAATTTGATACTATCATCCCACTCGTCAAAGGAGCGCCTAAACTCGCTGGATATCCCACTTCTGATTCTGAATGCTGACCTCCTCGCCGGCCTTCTCGTCGTAGTCAAACCAGTCGCCTTCCGTCAGATCAATGGCCGTGAACTTGGTACCGGACTCGGTTCCTTCAGCCAGCCATTCTCCCTGTTCGGTTAGTATCTTACGATACAGTGGCCCGTGGACGGACAAATCACCTCAGGCTTGAACTCTGTAAACTCGAGTCCGCGGCAGTCAAACTCGATCAGATTCTGCGCCTTGGCCGGTTCCACGGCCTCGTAGGCCTTGGTTGCCGTCTTGATCGTGGCCGACGACTCTCTCTGTCCCGTGTCAGTGCCCGCGAGCCTGGTCCAAGAACGTTGGCCATACCTTGCAGTTCTTGCATTTCCAGACAAAGTTGGCATCGCCTCGGCTGCCACTCAGCTCATTGGTCTCCTGGAGGGCCGTCAGTTGCCTTCACGCCGCGCAGCGTGCATGCAGACCTACAAAGCGGTTCACGCCAACCCAGTTGGCATGTGTCTCGCGGCACGACGTGCACTGGACCTTGAATGTATACCAGAAGGGATTCTCCGCGGTGTCATTCGGCCGCAGATTGGTCACCCTGCCCGTCAGCTCTGCGCGGATTGGAAAAGGAGGCTTTGCGACATACCCATTCAGCTCTGCCGTCAGTGCGAGACCGAACATTTTGACGCGTGGAAAGACGAGAAGAAAGGTGCTGCGTGGCAGAATAGGCTGCGGTTTAGCCAGCGACTTATGAGGCTAATCAGGACAGTGTATGACACAGTGTACACGGGATTCTGTGGCGGACATGCGACAGTGCCAAAACTATATAAAGACTGTGCAGGAGTGGGTCTGAGGCATGCCCTCTTGTGGCATGATGCGCCAAAAATGGCAGCTTTTTTTTGCTGCCTCCACGCATCGTACCACATCGTCCCCTCGACCTCCGACAGCCCTGGAGAGATGCGCCGGACATGCAGCCATTGAGGTCACAGAGCCCGCGGAGCCATATCTGCAGCAGCTGCCGGCGAACCCTACAGCGGTCGATTCACAGCAATGCCATAAATCCACAGCGGCCGGTCGTCCGGCGGTCGACGACCTCGTCGCGCAGCCTGGGCCGCCTGGGCAGTCTGGGGGCGCGGGGGACGAGGCGCAGGGTCGGCGCGAGCGAGGTCTTTACGGCCTTTTACACGAGCATCATGGCGACGGCGGCCCTGGCCGACGCAGACCACAAGGACCGGCGACGGAAGGAACTGGACGACCGCATTGCCTCTGCTCGACAGGACCTGGCACAGATCCTGCGCGAGTCCTCGCTGGCCGACTGCAGCCTGGCCCTGCACACGGCGGGCTCGGAGCGGCCGGTCCAGGACGCGTATGGGCTGGCCATGCCGCCGCGCAACATTGTCGAAGGCCTGGCGGCCATCTGCGTGCCGCCCGACGAGCTGGCGAGACAGCAGGCGGGCATGAAGCAGCGCGAGCACTACCTGTCCTGGCTGCATTCCCAGTTTGGCCTCTGGCGGAGGTGGAAGAGCCAGCGGCCGCCGGCCCATAGCAAGGTGTACCAGATTGCGGCGGCGGTGTTGGCCGAGGAGCAGGCACTCGCGGCCGAGATGGAAGGATCCCAAGAAACCGAGGGAGGACAGAAGCCGGAGCCGCAGCCCCAGCGCGAGTCCAAGTCGCCCGTCCAGTTTACGCGGATGATGGAGGCGACGAACCGGCTGGTGGACGCCCTCCTGCTCGAGGCCAACCGGCTCGGCTGCCCCGACGACGAGGCGGCGCAGAAGCGAGCCATGGCCAGTCTCGACTCGCCGTGGACGGCCATCCGGCTGCTCCGGTCCGACGGGTACCCCATGTACCGGCTGGCGGAGCTGGACCCGGCGGCGACGCTGGAGGCGCGGGGGGCGGTCAATGCGGCGGCGCGGACCATCTTTGAGGAGTGGCGACGGACCAAGGCCTACGGCCCGCAGCACCGGCCGGTGCTGGTGCTGCGCAAGAACTGGCCGCCGGCCGACTGGTACCAGAAGCAGATCAAGTTCTGGGTGGCCAAGCTGTGCTTCAACCTGCTGGTGTCGAGCGCGCCGCCGGGCATGCACAACTACAATGCGCTCATGGTGGGCTTCACGGCGGTGGGCGCGCACTCGCTGGCCAAGCGGGTCATCGACTCGTTTCTGTACGACACGCACCTGTACCCGACGCAGCAGACGCTCGTGTGTCTGCTGCAGCACTACCGGGCCCAGGGCGACCTCGTGGGCTTCTACCGCATCCTGCGGCGCATGGTGGCGCTCGACAACCGGGGCGCCAAGATCCGCCGCCGCACCGTCGACGACACGCTGACGAGCCCGTTTCTGGTGCGCTGGGCGCGCCACAGCGACGTCGGCGTCGTCGACGGCTACGTGGTGCAGCGCGCCAAGTTCGACGACCCCGTCGTGCAGGCGGTGCTGGCCGGCCTGCTGGCGCTGGGCCAGGTGCGCCACGCGGCCGTCGTGTTTGCCAGCCACCTGGCGCACATGCACGCGGACGGCGTGCTGACGTCGCGCCTGCTCGGCGGGCTCGGCGGGCTCGCCAACTGCGTGCTGGACGCCGTCGACCGCGACGCCGCGCGCACGCTGCTGCGGGCCCTGACCGAGAACGCCCACGCCGTGACGGCCATGCTGATGACCGACCAGCGCTACTCGCGCAAGCTGGCCTGGAAGATCCGGCTGCTGCTGGCGGTGGCCAAGGTCCGGGGGCCGCTGGATGCGTACCCAGTTACGGCTAGTATCGACCTCGCCCGCCGCGCCGACGCCGGCGGCCGCGCCCTCGCCCGCGCCCTCTTTGTCGCCGAGACCCTGCAGTACCTGCAGCGGCTGCACGTCATCACGACGGCGGCGCTGCACGCGGTGGCGCAGAACACCGCTCGCTTCCGGGCGACGGCGGCGCAGTGGATCGACGCCTTGGTCGTCCTCGACCAGCGGCAGCAGCTGGTCGACGGCGAGGCCCGCCGCTACCAGCAGATGGCGCGCCTGCAGACCGTCGAGGCCGCCGTCCAGACCGTCCTGCAGGCCTGCGCCCAGGTGGTCGGGGCCTTCTTCGCCATCGTCACCCAGGGCCCGGCCCTCGCCGCCGCCCCGCCCGCCTACCACGGCTTCCTGCAGCAGCCCAGGCTGCCGTTCGAGGTGCGCTTTGCCTCCTATCAGGTCATGGCGGCGGTCTTGGCCGGTGACGACGGCAGCTCTGCGTCGCAGGGCCTGCTGGAGCAGCACGTCGCAGACATGGCGGCCTTTGGGGGCGTGCTGGAAGGCGACCTCAAGGAGATCCTGCTGCAGGCGTTGTCGGTGGAAGAGTGTGCGGCAGCCGGCATCGACGTCCGGTCGTCGATCCAGGAGACGGCCCAGCATACGACCCTCCAGCAACTGCTGGCTCTACGGGTGCATAAGGCAGCCGGCGACGAAGACGTCAACCCCGAAGCCGAGGAACCAGCCTTCCCGGAACCCACAGGACACAGCCCGCTGGACTTCAAGGCACGCTATGGTCTGTTTGGGATGTCCCGGGCCGGCCTTTTCCCATCGAGCAGCTAGCACTGTACATATACTACTACTGAGCAACTCGAAACCTTGTAACTGTTCCTGTCTAATTCGTAGAAGTCAAAGACGAGCACTCGAGCACGTTAAGCCGATGTTGGATCGGGCGTCGAAGAAAAGTCTGCTAGGGTTGCGCCAGGATCTCCGTTCCGCCCCTCCGCCCCTCCGTCCCGCTTCTTCCTTTCTGCCGTCTTCTCCCCTCTTTTCTTCACGTGCAAGCCGTATCCCCACCCATCTCGCCGCTCAATTCACGTGACGTCGGGCCACGTCGCGCCGAGCCGTTGACGGCCGACGGCGCAGTGCTGCTGCGGTAGTGGGCGAGAGCGTGGCGGGCGGCCTCGGCGGCCGAGTCGGCGCTGCGGAGGGTCTCCTCGGCCTTGGCCAGGACGTCCTGGAGGGCCAGTTCGGTGGGAGAGGCCGTCGGTGTGGCCGCAAGACCGTTGGTCTTCTTGCCGTCCTGCTCGGCGTCCTGCTCGGCGAGCAGCTCCCAGATGTGAGCATTGAGCCACAGGCCGGCCAGCTGGGACCGCGGCATGGCGCGGGCGCCGCTGATGCGGCCACGGCAGGCCGGGGTGCCGCAGAAACACGAAAACGGCTGGGCCATGTCCCACTCGGTCGAGGGGTAGAAGAAGGTGAGCTCGTCGCCGGGATGGAGGCCTTTGGGGCCGACCCAGACGACCTGGCCCGCCGTGTCGAAGATCTGGAGGTCAGAGAGAACAGGAGAGACGACAGACAGGTCACGCACCAGAGAGGGATCGCAGGAGTGGTTGATGTAGAGCAGGTCACTGTTGAGGTTAATGTGCCGGTCGCGGGCGACCTGGACGGTGGCATAGGTGGCGGCGGCGGCCGGGGTGCAGGGCGGCGCGTCGAGGCGGGCAAACAGGGCAAAGGGCGGCAGTTCTACGCGCGAGATGCTCTTCGTGGTAAAGGCCTCGTCGCCGTCGGCCGAGACGAGTACTTCCTGGATGTCCGGGTGGGACGGCTGCTTCCAGTGCGGCTTGAGCGGTGCCATGGTGGTCTGAAAAGGGAGTTGAAGAGTCGAAGAGTGAAGAGTGAAAGTCGAAGAGTGAAAGTCGAAAGTCAAAGAATATGAGACTCAAGAATACCAACCCACGTTAATATCAAACCGTTCTTGGTTAGTTGTCTGGTGGCGAGATCGTAGGTCTTTGTGCTCTGAGTCAGGAAAGGCAACTTGTCCTTCTAAATACACAACGACACTCGTATGACCAGTGGACCTCTTCACTCTATAAGTCCCAGACTCTTCTGAACGTCTTCCTTTTCCCCTTCGTTGATTCGTGGCTGTGGGACTTCTCTAGTGCCCTCTGGTGGGCTGCTTCGGCTCATGGCCGCCCTCTTTCTCTCGCCCGGTCCCCTGCTACTCCGCTTTCTGCACCTCCAGCAAACCCTCCACAGCTTCCTTGTGTCCGCGCGAGGACTGTCGAGAAGGCCCCCAAATCAGGCACATGCTGGAAAAGGACTTGTTAAACGCGGGGGGTTAGTGGAGCGCTAGTGGAGTTTGTCTAGTTCGGTCGGTATGATGACGTAAAAGCGATGGACCTCGGGCCCGGCGCAGCTGGGTGGCCTCGGCTAGGAAGACGTGGCCGTAGCTGACACGGACGGCAGCGGACATCACGCACTTACAGAGGGCAGGCTTCTACAGGCCAGTCGTATGCATGACAGCATGGGTACCTGCAGATCTTGGACGGCTGGGGCTCGCGGACAGCTCCTGCAAGACACGTGAGCTGACTAATCATACTTTCTCTTTCTTCTTCTTGATTAGTAAGCATACCCCGGGGCGGCCGGCGAGCAGAGCGCGGCTGGCCCGGCGGCGGGGCGGGTGACATGCATAGAGCATGGAGCATGGAGCATGGAGCATGGAGCATCGTTCTAGAAGCCTTCCGGCGGGATGCCGCATCCCAGGACACGACTGCAGAGGTACGTAAGCAAGCGTCAAGAGAGTCCGCCATGCGGAAGTTCGATACGAGTCTCCGTGCTCTCTACTCCGTACTCCGTACTTCATCCTGTACGCCTACTCGTAAGATCTGCAATCTGCACAGGCCGCGTTGACGGACGGAGAGATGGGCCGTTGCCAGACAGGTGAGCGCTCTTGTGGTCTCCTCGTTCTCGTGCTCGTGCTCGTATCTCGCATCTCTCGAGTCCGGACAGTCCTACGACGGACGGAGTAGAATGCCCTTTGCGCCTATTTTTGGTAAGCGGTGGGCGGAAGCACGGATCACTGAGCTTTGACCGGACGTTCTTGTGGAGAGACTAGGTGAATAGGGCTAAAAAGGGGGTCCGAAGGATCGAGGCCCATGTCTCTTTTCTTTTTCTTGTTTTTTTCTGAGACTTTTTTTCTTTTTTTCCCTTTTCCGTTCTTCTCTCTCGCTCGCTCTTCCGCCTCGTCGCCCGATGGTGAAGACGACACGGTGTACCGGCAGTCGTGGCGAGTTCAGCCATCCGAAGGTGCAGGTGCAGCGGTGTTCCGGACTTTCTAGGGTGTTCTCCGGTGGTGGCTTTTCTGACAGCCCTGCTCTCCCACCCCTGGATGTGAAACGGCACGGGTGAGCGAGGGCCCGGTCCGTGCTGATGATGGGCCGGGCCAGCTTGCAGAGAGAAGAGAGCGAGGCAGCAGGGAAAGCTCCTACATCGGGGCGGGCCTATGAATATTGGGAATGGGCCCTGCAACGTCAGCGGGCTGAGACTCGTATAACGGGCAGTCGTATGCGTCTGATCGTAAAAAAGCCAAGCTCAGTCGGGGTCAGAGAGCTGAGAGGACACTGAGCCTGAGTCGCTCCGTGTTTCGGGATTGGTCGGACTCGCCCATGCTGGCATTCTCGTTGTTGATCGGCATACTCCGTACGCGAACATGCGACGACAACAGGCTGGGCCGTCCCATGCTCCAGCTTTGTCACAAGACTCGGACGGCGATGGGACGCACGCGATGGCGATCGAGGTCGCGTTTGCTGCTGAAAGCGGCTCAAAAATAAGCAAATGACGTAACAAACCAATAGTGGACAACCAAATACACCATCGGCCAGCCTCGAATTAAGCCGAGCATGGACATATACTATCAGGGTAATGTCCTGGGCACCCAACATTCATGCAGACCATTCCGATACATCAGACTGTTATATGTGCTGGGATAGAAGGCACTATAGCGTGACCCATGGTGGACCATCTCGTGTGCCAGCAAATCAAATCCAGCCATCCCAATATAAAAATAAAACCAACAAGGAAGACAATTGCAAATGTCTTGCGCGGGCTTCATACGGAGTAGCTTCTGTTTGAACGCACGCCTGCAGACCGGTTGTGTTCCCTCCTGTATCATAAAAATAAGAGAGTCAATACTCCGTACATAAACCCAAAACGAAACCGGGGGCGAAAGAACGTCTTACTCGCAGACGGGTGGGTACGGAGTATAGTGCTGGCACTTGTACCAAAGTAGTAAATAAACAAGCAGGGAGTTGGAAAGGGAAACAATCAAAAGGAAAAAAAAAAGGAAAAAAAAAAGACAACATATAAAACGTGGGTTATAGGTAGGATCCTTTCTGACGGCCTCGCATTCATGTAGGTACGACGTCCAGGAGGAAGGGAGGGGCCGTCCTAACACACGAGCAGTCAGGCTGGCACGCGCCCGAGAAAAGTGATCACCCAGGAAGGAAGACCTTCACAATCATTTTCCCCTTCTCTCGGCTTTTTTGCCCTTTGGGACGTCTTTTTACCTCGCAGTCCCCATGCGTCGATCAAACGGGCAGGCTGGCTCCACGTAGAGACGCGAGTCAGACAACGCGGCAGAAAGATCTAGGCGAGCGCCACAGTGTCTCGGTGGCTACTCCCGCAAGGGCGGGTCGCCCTGAACGTCTCACGACAAATCCTCGCCGTGTCAATGGCCATCCGTCGCTTGCTCTCCCCCTTGTCAGGCCATCACTATCACAAGGACAAATGGGAGGGGCGGGAATATACGGCCATCCTCGAACTCGTTAGCTGTACTCGTACTCTCGCAGAGGAGGGGTGCAAAAGAGGGGGGTGGGTTGCGTAGGCTGCGAGTTGTAGGGAGTACGGACATGCCTTAGTTCCCGTCACTTATACGTCGTACACCCAGGCGTTGGGAAGGGAAGGGGGTGGAGGTGGACTCTTTGCTCATTTGATCTTCCTGCATGGGAGGCCCCCGCCATCCCATGGCTCAGTCGGACAGGCATTCACATGTCCACTCTATTTTATTGTATTTGATATATTTGATATATTTGATAGATCCTTTTTTTCCCTCTTTTTTTCTTTTTTCTTTTTCTTTTCCGGGCTCAGACCGTGGACGTGAACCGGGCAGAGACGGTCAGAGGACCAGTCACCTTCCGGAGGAATCGCTCAACGTCTGTGTGATAAAATGGGTATCTGTCAGGAAAACGCAGCAACAAAAAAAGAGAAAAATAAAAGAGAAAAATATAAAATATAAAATAAAAGAGTCTGGATCCTCAATCATATATGGCGTGCCTCCCACCTTTTCCTTTCCAACCGCTTGACTGCTTCTCTCTCCCTCTCCCATTCCCAACAAGCACTCCACCATCCCGCATAGCCCACGACAGGGCCCAGAGTGCCCCCCTCCTCCTCGATACCGGCCTTGCCCAACCAAGACTCTCTCTTCTCTCCCCACGTCCTTTGGAGCTAGACGTTTGGCCGTCGCAACCACACTCTCCCTCCCCCCTCTACCCCCCGCCCCGCCGCATGTTCCTCCAGGCGGAACGACCCCTTGGCCCAGTCACCATGGCCACCAACGAAGGCAAGCCGTTTCCCAGGCCGGAGCCGGACCCGCCCATGCCGAATCCGCCGCAGCCGGATAGCCCGGCCTCCTGAACGATGCATCGTCTCTGGCACGAGCCGACCGGGGGACGGCGCATTGTTTGATTTTATGCGCCTGGCCGGCCCTGGCCATGAGTCCCGGGACAGGACGGGACCTGACGGGACAGGACGGGAACGGAATCGTGTCCCACCGAGAGGATACGAGACAGACAGAGAGACGGCCGCCGCGAGCCCGGCGGAAGAATCCATGTCTTCAGCACGAGAGGTATAAGACGAGTACAGAATGTTTCGGGAGATTCCTGTGCCCTATTTCCAGCCACGTTCTGTTTGTTTCCTGTCTCACGCGAGAGCATGTCTTGTAAACAGTGTCTCAATTATCGTCTCCAGTCTGTGATCATAGAAATGAATGTCCCAAGTCCATGCCATGTCCAAGTCCATCCTATGCCATGCGTCCACCCAATGCTGACAAATCCACGAGAAGAAACCACGAGAAGAAAGAAGTGTTCTCATTAACCAAAGAACCAAAGAGGAAGGAACAAACGCAATACCCGTAAAGACACCAATCCGGAAGGCAGCACCCGCACTGCCCGCTCCTGCCGTTTCCGTCGGACCCAAGGACGCCCCTTCCCTCTTCTCCTCCACCGCTGTACAACACGTGTTATATAATGCGAACTCGTCGTTTCACATCCGGCAATTTCTCCCATCGCCACTTTTTTCCCGCCTCACTCGTCTACGCCTCGCAGAACCCGGCACTTCGCACCCACTCCAGGACCTCAAAGGCCAGACGACGGCTCAGCTTGTCGTCGACGAGCTTCACAGGCGTGCCTGTCCCGTCCTGTTTCTTGGGTGGCACGTGGACGACAATGACACCCGCCTGCGCACTGGTGTCGACAGCCGTCTCCAGATGTTTCGGCGTCGGCTCTGGGTCGGCATAGACCACCAGGTCGGGCGCGACGGTGCCGCGCCACAGCGTTGCCATCCAGTCCCAGTGGTTGACGGGCGGGATGCTATCCTCGATGGGCACTGACGAGGCATAGCGGTCCGACAGAGACAGGCTGTAGCCGCCCGTGATGAGTGCCACCGGCATATGGGAGTCTGTGGCCGTGGCCGTGGCCGTGGCCGACTGAGCAGCAGCAGCAACAGAAGGCGGGGGCGAGGTGATCGTGGACGGCACGGGAGACGCCAAGGAGGAGGCGGGTGACGGTGGTGCCGGCGGCGACGTTGTCGTCTTATCGCCAGACGATACAGTGATCACGCCCACGCTCTTCTTGACTGGGTCAGACTCTGGGGCCGCGGCGGCGAGCGTGGCGGCCACGTCCAGAGACGACACCGTCGAGCTCTGCTTGCCGCCGCGTGCGGTGATGTGCCGGACAATCTCGCTCGACTTGTGGTGCCAAGACGTGATGAGTTCGTGATACGACGCCAAGGCCGCAAACGTTGTCGCCGTCTGGCTGTCCGGGTCGGCTGGGCTCTGCTTGTCCGACGACCAAACGCCCACGGCACACTCGCCGCTCTGGACCAGGGCCTTTTCCACAATACGGCCGACCTCTTCGATCATGGCCGCGTTGTAGCCCTCAATGGCAATGATGGGTCCACGCTTCGACACGGCTGGCTGCGGCGGCGTGATGCGGCGCAGGACTTCCAGCTTGCTGAGGTAGTGCAGGCTCATCACCATGGCGCGGACACCGCTGGCCTGGCTGTCCTTGTCGATGGCTCCGCTATCAAAAGGCGAAGCGGCAAAGGTGCGCATGTCTTGTATGAGACTGCTGCCGGCACTGTCACAGCCGCTGTCGGTCGCCATCTTGTCGTACCCGGCCTGGCCCGTCGGCACGGCACCACCGGCACCACTGGTACCACTGGTGCCACTGGTGCCACCGGTACCACCACTGCCAGAGTCAGACCTGCTGGGGGACTGTGCTTTGGCCAGCATGTGCGTTTGCAGCGGAGGCAGCTTGAGAGAGTCGTCCGCAATCCCAGACTGGCTCGGCTGCTGTTTGTCTGGGCTGTCTCGTTGCGTGTCCACGGAAGACGCGGACGGCAGCGGTGTGGATGCCATGGAAAGTCCTGCCATGGCCGTGGACGGTGGCGGCGGGATGGTGTCGCCGCCGGATGGCCCTTGCAGGTGGTAGCCATATGTGTTTCCAGGAGGCGGGAGACGTGCAAGGGGCATGTAGTCCCTGCCGTCGCCAGTCCGCTGCTGACGCGTGGGCGGCAGAGAAAAGGAGGACAGGCGAGACCCCGGCTGTTCTGCCCTGGGATCGGGCATGAAGCCGGCGGTGTTGGATCGACTGAGCAGTCTGGGCGGAGGTGGCGGCAGATCCATCCAGGAAGGCGGAGCATGGGCATACGTTGGCGTCTGCGAGGGAAGCGGCGCCGAGGCTGGCGTTGTCGGGGCAGACGCGTTGGAGTAGTGCTGGTGAGGTGCCGGGCGGTACGAGAGGTACATGCTGTTGCCGCCAGCCGACGGCGGCGGGGGAATGTCATACCGGCGCCGTTTCTGGTCGGGAGACAGGTCTTCCGGGTACTCTGCATCCGGTCGGCCTGTGCTTGCACTGCCCAGACGGCCATGTTGCGGCAGAGGCCGGCGGTTGATTTCTCGCTGGCTGTTTCTGGGGTAGGCGGAAGCATACTGGGGTCCCGGGCTGGGGAGGCCATGGCTGCCGCCTCGGTCGGTGTCAAAGGCAGACGGGATGGGATATCCCTTGTTTTCGCGGGGCGTGAGGCTGCCGAAGGAGGAGGAGGACGAGCCTGAGAACTTGGCCGAGCCCAGTGCATACCGCGGCGTGGAGGGGGTGCGCGGCGTGGCAATGTACCGCCCGCCACACTTGGGGCAGCGGCCAGGATCGGATTCGCCGTTGGCAGCACCGTCGGCGCCCGCACGAGCAGCCAGGGCGGCCTTGCCCATGCGTCTGGGCTGGTAGCGGTAGTCGGGATACTGCATGCGATGGCGGGCCTTTTCCTGCTCGGCCAAGTCTTTCCACTTGTCCTTGACGTTTGGCGGTTGTTTCTGCCACATTTCGCCGATGATCTTGGAGATTTCCGGGTTTGTGAGGCCGGGGTTTTCAGCCACGACATGTGACTGATAGTGCTGCCGGAAGAGGATGAATGCTGTTTATTAGCATGACAATTGAGAAGGGAGCAGAGCAGGAACAGGAACAGGAACAGGAACAGAACAGAACACACCATTGCGAGGCCGGGGGATCTTGGGGGCAGGTGTGCAGAGGCAGATGGAATCGCCCTGTGCTGTGTTGAGCGGGTCGTCGAGAGACATGCGACGAGCGGTTTTGTAGCCGCTGGCGACGTTGTCTACGTCATTGTCACTCAGATCGTCGGCCAGCGTGTCTATGTCCAGGGAAGAACGCAGAGGAGCAGCACGTTTTCGCGGCCGGGGTGAACTGCCGGTTTCGGGAGTGTTTCTGTCCTCGTCTTGCTTGCTGCCGTCGGCATTTTTGGGGACAGGCGGCGGCGGCATGGCAGAGATGGAGCGATGGACGGGTGAAGAGACGCGGGGCACGGGGGAGAAGGCGTGAGCATCACGAGAGTCGCGAGGAACGACGTCTCTACGGTCAGCACTTCTTCCAGCAGCACCATCAGACGGAGGACCTCGTGGGCTGTCCCTCTTGGGGTCTCTGTTTTCTGTTCTGGACGACATGGCCATGGAGTGGCAAACGGGGGGGGATAGTACAGGGGAGTAGGAGAAGAGGGGAGGAGGGTAAGAAGAAAAGGGTAGAGTGAGAGAAGGAGAGAAGGAGGAGGATGAGAAGGGGGAGAAGAAGGAGGAGGAGGAGGAGGGAAGAAGAAGAAGAAGAATGCAGTCGACAGGGGATGTATGGTATTGACGAAGACGAAAACGAAAGGTGGGCTCAGGCAACCAACGTTGTCAGAGGGAGTGGAGCAGAAGGCAGACAGAGAAAGAATAGGATGAAAGGGAGGAAGACAGGAAAAGAGAAAAGAAAGGAAATACGCAGACGAATAAAGAAGGGATTAAATATAGACAACAAAAGGGATGAAGGAGTGGCAGCAGTGACAGGGTAGGCCAGAGGACAGGACAGGGCAGGACAGAGAACAGACAGTTCCACAACGGAACCGGAATGGCGAAGCGTTTGGGTCGGGCCAACGAGCGTTTGGACCGGGAAGGGAGGCTGTAATGACGAGAACGGTTGGGTCTCTTGGTATTATGTCTTGTTGCCTGGCATTGGACGACACGGGACAGAATGCGACATGTGCCAGGGTGGGAGTATCTGAAGGTAGTGAGTACCAGAAGACCGGATTGGTATAAAGATGAGGATATATGACAAGTAAGGTGGGTCGAGGTGAGGGGGGGAACGGAGGAGGGTGGAGGTGAATGCAAACAAGGATGAGTTGGGCCAACAGTTCTATCAGACAGCTGTGGCAGTGATGCAGCCTGGACCAAGGAGGTGTCTATAACATTATGTGGAGGAAAGAAGGAAAAGGAGGAAAAGGAGGAAAAGGAGGAAAAATCAAAAGGAAAAATCAATAGGAAAAAAACAAACCAACCTCATGTTTGATTCTCGTCCGTTTCCATCTCTTCAACACCCTTGGCCAGCCTTTGTTCGGTTTCCGTTCCCGGCGAACGAGTTGCAACAACAAGAAGGAAGCGCCGTTGGCAAGCAAGGGAGACGGTCCCCCAAAGGCCGTCCCCCAAGGCTCTAAGCTGCCTCCAAGACGGGGCCAAAATCCTTAAACAAAGCATCGATATCTTCCAACAGCCACACCTTTTTTGGTCCGTTTATTCACAATGGACTGTCTGCAAGCGAGAGGAGGGAGTAGAGGTGAGTAAAAAGTAAACGAATTAAAAAGAGATCTTAAAGGAGATCTCATTAAACGTAAAAGAATTAGAAAGAAAAGAATTAGAAATAGAAATAGAAATAAAAATAATCTCAAAATAAAGAGGAAATCCTCCAATCTCCTCCCCAGACGCCTCGGCCTACAAGGCTGCGTCTGTTGGAATTCACACGAGCTGCTAGCACGATCCTCAGACAAAGACCAAGCGATTGTTGTCCGTAGTCTGGAGAAGCACGTCCAGCCTATTCCCGTCCTCGTGGCCTCCTCCCTTTGCCAACAGGCCGTGTTGGTTCTTCTTGCCTAGTCTTTGTCTTTGTTGGCGGCCTTGTTTCCGTCCCTTTGCAGCAGAGAACAGAGCTGCCTCGCCACTGAAGCATCCGCTTTCGTGACGGAGTCCGCCGGAGTTGGCCTGTCGTCGGCGTCGGCTCGCCGGTCGCAGAGGTCGCATGCACGTGACCATGAAGGATCAGGGATGTGTGCGACCAGCGACCAGCGACCGCCAGCCTGCGTCCTGCTGACAACCAACGGCCGGTTGCACAAGCAAGTGGAAAAACTGGCCTGACCCAATGGGCGGAGGAGAGTACGAATAGAACCCAGGCAGCGTCAGATTCAGACAGGCAAAGTATGGTTCGTTCAACCAGGCAGCTCCGCCCGGCAAACAGAACCGCCAGAAGGAAAAGAAGAAGGGAAGAAGGAACACGAGCGAAAAGAAACCGGAATTCCGTTCCAGGTGAGCAGACGCTGCCGCTTGCATGAGCTGCCACCAACAAGAACGACGACCCTCCTGGATTCGGATCCTGGTAAATGATAGATTTTGTTTTCTCTCCTCCCTTTACTTTTCACTTTCTTTCTCGTTTCCTTTCCTCTCTCGTTTCCTTTCTTCTCTCCTCTCCTCTCGTTTCCTTTCTTCTCGTTTACTTTCCTCACTCGTATCCTGTTATGTCCTTAGAAAGCAATACCAATGTTACTCCCCACCGGTTCTTCGTACAGTTCCTCCTGCCTCTTGAATAAATATCCGAGATGTGACCTGTCTTCTGCATCTTCTGTCCACCCCTGCCCGATCCTCCAGCTCCTCCGCCCCCCGGCAACGATACATGACACCAGACTCATCGGTCCTCATCTGCCCTCATCGGCCCTCATCTGCCCACTGTTTCGTGTCCCGTGGTAGATACACAAATGCATGTGCAGGGGTTTTTGCTGGCCATGTACGCACGGGTCACGGGTACTTGTGCGTGTACCATCCGTGTCCATGTCTACTTTTATGGTAAGTACCCCTTGCCCGTCTCGCTGGCCAGCAGGGCCGCGCTCCGCCGGGCATCCAAAAAGAGTTCCTCGCACTCCTGCACATCCTTGACGTCGATCTCCTTGCGGCCGTTGACCTTGGCGAGGATGCTAGCCAGTTAGTAGAGAACAGAAACAAAATAAAACAGAACAAGACACACCTTGCTGGTGCCAGCAGCTGCAGACAATACCGCAGGCTGATGCGCACGCCGTGCTCGGCAATGCGGTCGATGGCGGCCTCGGTCATGGGCACGCCCTCGGTGGTGGCGCGGATGCGGACGATGCGCTTGATCTCGTCGGCGTCGTAGGCGGTGGTGGGGATGATGAGCATGCGGGCGAGGAAGTCGGGGGGCACGCCGTGGGCGGCGACGAGGTCGTCGGTGCCGCGGATGGTGGTCAGGCCGCGGTTGGAGGCGAGCACGACGATGGGGGCAATGGGCGACTCGAGGGCGCGGTTGAGGTAGGTGAAGCACTCGACGTCGAGCATGTGGGCCTCGTCGATGAAGAGGACGCCGGGGACGAGCTCGGCGACGCCCTGGTCAATGTACTTGCTGACGACCTTGTTGATCTCGGCGCGCAGCTTGTCGGTGATCTCGGTCATCTTGGGCTTCATCAGCTGGCCCATCATGGACATGATGTCCTGGCCGCCCTGCGGCCGCGCGTTGGCCACGTCGAGGTCGTGCAGAGTCACGTCCTGCACAATCTCCTTCTTCTTGTGCACCTCGCCCTTGGGGATGGGCACGTACTCCTCGGCCTCGAGGTCGAACTCGGTCGCGTACGCGTCCGACCGCCCGACGCGCTTGCACGCGCCCGTGTTCGACTCGATGTAGATGACGTCGCCCACCGTCACGCGCTCCTTCTGGATGGCCTCGTAGATGCTCGGGTCCAGCCGCAGCTTCTTCTGCCCCTTGGCGCTCTTGAGCCCGATCAGCAGCGTGCTGATCGTCTTGCCGTAGCCCCCCAGCGGATTCTCCGCCTCCTCCGGCGTCAGCTCCGTCACCTCGCCCTCGTACACCTCCTTGGTCTCCCGCACCTTGAGCCCAATCGCCCGCCGGAAGTTCTCCATCAGCATCTCCGTCTTCTTGACCTCGTTCGAGTAGATCTCGCTGCCCACAATCGGGCAGAACGGGATCTTCGTGCCCAGCTCCTGGCTGATCGCCAGCGCCAGCGCCGTCTTGCCCGTCCCGGGTCCGCCTGCCAGCAACACACCCCGGCCGGCCATCTTGTGTGCCCGAATCAGATCGACCACAACACCCGCAGCCTATACGTTAGTCTCCTCGTTTCGTCTACTCGTCTACTCGTTTTCTCCTCCTCTCTCTCCTACCTCTCGTGCGGCCACCTGCCCTACAAAGCCTGCCGCCTGTCGCTCGGCCGTGCCATCAGGCTTCAGTCCCAGGCCTTTGATATGTGTGTGAGCCGACGTCCGATGCTCTCGGTTGCTGTTCTTCACTTCGTTGATCTGCACCATCGTGTCGGTTGTCGCCGCGCGCCGGAGCTCTCCACTGCACGTTGTAGGGATCGTTGGATTCGCAGCGTCGATGCACGGTGCCGCTGTGGTGATGAAGGCGAATAGACGATGCGATGGTCGAAAGCTAACGACGTTGCCAAAGGGAGCGCGCCATCCATTTTTTTGGCGACCGCGCCGTATCGATAGAGTCACGTGACAAACATAGTCCGTGGACATACTCCGTACGGAGTACTTCCTCTTAGAGACTCCTCTATTCGTACGTGATTAAGGACCTCTTATTCTCTCTCTTATTCTTCATTATATCTCTATCCTACTATCTCTGAAGATCTACAATCTCGTCGTCGTCACTATCTACAGCTCCTAGCATCGGCATGCTCTCGTCTGTGCCAGCTAGACGACCGTCCGCTGGATCGACTTCAGCCACGGCCGGACGGACCCTGCCAATCTCAATGTCGCCCGCGGCCGCTGCCCGGGCCGCCGCGTCGTCTGCCGGCGATGGCAGCGGTGGCGGCGGTGGCGGCCGCTTGGACAGGGCCACCCAGAGGGCGCTGCCGATGATCATGCCGCAGCCGACGAGGGTGACGGGGCCCATGGCGTTGCCAAAGATGAAGCGGTCGAAGCCGGCGGCGAAGAGCATGTTGGTGTAGACCATGGCGGTGGCGCGGTTGGAGCGCTCGAGGCCGAGGCCCATGGTCAAAAAGATCTGCGTGCCGAAGCCGCAGAAGCAGGTGCCGAGCAGCAGCCCCCACTGGCTGAGCGAGTGCGGCAGGCCAAAGTGCAGGACGGGCTGGCCGACGTGCAGGACGGGCGCGAGGCCGAGCACGAGCGACGACACGATCGTGCCGGCCGTCGAGAAGTAGTTGACCGAGATGAGCGAGTGCGCGCGCGTGCCAATGGCCCGCAGCGCCGTGAAGGCGCCGGCGGTGCCCAGGACGCCCAGCAGGGCGACGGCGACGGCGACCAGCCGCTGGCCGGTCGAGACGGCCAGGTCGCTGCCGGGAGGCGCGGCCGTGTCGACGGCGGCCGAGGGCGTGTCCTGGGGGACGGCCTCCATGGTGGTGTTCGTGGGATGCCCGTCGACCGAGGCGGAAGACAGGCCGGGGAACAGCGAGATGGGCCGGGCAATGAGGACGACGCCGAGCAGGGCGACGAGCGAGGCGATCTGCTCCTTGCGGCTGAAGGGGTCGTGCAGCAGGACGTGGCAGATGTAGCCGGTCACGCTCGGCACCAGGAAGGTGATGACGGTGGCCTCGGCCAGCGGCAGGTAGATGATGGAGTACCACATGGAGAAGATGCCGACAAAGCCGGAGAGGCCGCGCACGACCAGGTAGCCGCGGAAGCCGCGCGGGCCCAGCGGAAAGTCGGGGATGTGCTTCCAGTACATGTAGGCGCTGCTGATGAGGGCGGTCGTGCTCATGCGAATAAAAAGCAGCTGGAAGGGGTGCATCGGATGGACCGGGTCGACTTCCAGCAGACGGGCACAGAGGTTCATGAGCGCGCCGAACATCTGCGACAAAAACATGTAGATGACGGGCGCCTGGTTCAGCCACATGCGCCGGAGTCGGCTGGCCGGCACCGCCGGTTGCGAGGGCGACGGAGGCTGCGGCAGCCCCGGGCCGGGCGAGACAGAGCGGAACGACAGCGGCGAGGCCACACGGCCGTCGACGTCGGCCTGCGAACCGACGGGGACGCGGTAGAAGCCGTCCGAGGGCGGCGCCAGGTGGGCGACCGGCTTGCGAGGGGACTTGCCGAAGCCATCGTGGGCGGGCGAGACTGTCCGCGAAGGCGTGTCTTGCGGTGTCTCGAGGCTGGACTCGGATCCGACTTCGCGAAGGACATCCTGAAGGCGGATCTTGGCGGATGTCTGGACGGCCATGGAGTTGATTTCTGCGTGGACGTAAATGTTTGATTTCCTTTTCCTCTTCCTCTTCGTTCTTCGTTCTTCGTCTTTTATTTCTTTTCGTTTTATTTCTTCTCTCTTCTTTTCTTTTGATTTCGTTTTCTTTTTCTTTCTTCTCTCTTCTCTCTTCTCTTCTCTTCTCTTCTCTCCTCTAATTCTCACATCAACTGTCCAATGTCGCAATCCAAAAGAACAGACAGGTAGAGGGAAGATCAGTCATCAGTCATCGGCGGGGATCAACCCGGCTCCTAATAGTACGATAGCATGTATCTCTCAGCGCTCCACACAAGGTCACAGGCCGAACGTACGAGTCAGCGGCCGAGGACGGGCCACTGCTGGGAAAGTCTTTCTGCTGGCGGTTGGCCGGCCCGGCCGAATACAACTGTCTGTCGTTTCTGGCCTCTTGTCACTTTGTTTCCTGCCTTGTCTTTCCCTGTCAGCCGACTGGCTGCCGACTTTCAGATCCTACTACAGAAACTTTCCAGCCACTCAGAACACCACAACCTGATTCGACCGATGTCGCTGATAGCCGCGGCCAGCCCGGAGTACTCCGTGTTATTAGTGCACACTGTGCACGTCATACTGTCCCATGTATTAGTCAGCAATGTGGACCATAAAGTGGAGCATATCTGCACCTAAGAGAATTAGGAAAGAAAGCTTCCTCACAGCTCCATCACAGTTCCATCACAGCTCCATCAAGATCAATCCGATCGATCAAATCAAAAAGTCCATCAAGTCAATAACTCTGCTCAATCCATTCAAGATGACTCTTGCTCCGCGTGACGCGATCCACCCCAAGGAACTCCCTCGCTATGATGAATTCATGGCTGGACTGGCCGACTCGCAGTTTCTCGATATGTATTTTCGAAACAACAAAGTCAACATCGACGTCTATGAACATCCCTCCAACACCCTTGTCCACTCCGAGTCCTTTCTGTCCAGCGAGGATGCCTTCACCTACTTCAGCCAGGAGGCTATTCGGCGGGCCGAACTGCTCGACTCCTCCAATGTCACAGGCGTGTAGGCGAGATGCCAAACGGCCGTCGAGAACGAGTGTTTCTGGTCGGAAGGCGTGAATGTCCAAAGTCGGGACAGGATGGTTATGACAGTCATGACGGACCATGATGACGACAGTGATGAGGACTCCAGTTGAGTCAAATATGTTTTTAACGGAGCCAAATGATATCCTTATGACTCCCAGAATGTCCCTATTGTATCTTACAATTTCCGTGATCCGTGACGCCGCGCTCCATCCATGCCCAGAGCTTTCCTGCTCCCTCACCGCAGCTCGGCGTCTAGCTCGCCGTCCAGATCCGCCAGGTCGTCGCCGTCGTCGCCCACTCCCGACATCTGTGCCATGCTGTCCCGTCTCTCGGCCGGCGATCCGTCCACGCCGCCCAGGCCATGCCCGCCGTCGCCGTCATCGTACAAGTCGCCGTCGCCAAACAGGCCCTCGTCGATATCGCCGTCGGCGTCGGCGTCGGCTTCGGCGTCGGCATCGGCGTCGGCCTCTGCGTGCGCTTCCCCGTCGCCGCCCGCCCCGTCGCCGCCTCCGACCAGGGCCGCCGCTGCCGCTGCTTCCGCTGCTGCCGATGCTGCTGCCGCTTCCTCTTCCAGCCGTGCCTTCTTCTTCTTCTTGGACTCGCCCGTCTTGTTGTATTTCCGCTTCTGGCTGACACCCGTCACACTACTGCGGCCGTCCACGCCGCCGGCGCCCTCGCCTTCGCCGGCAGCGCCGGCAGTGCCTGCCCGCCCGCCGGTTCCGCCGGTTCCGCCGGCACCACCGGAACCGCCCGGGTCGCCCTCGGTGTCCTCGCCAAACTTGGCCAGCTCGTTGACGTCGGCCTTGCCGAGATTGCCCTCGCCAATGCCCGGCATCTTGCGGGCGTCCTTGACCTCTTTGCTCATCTCGAACATCTCGCGCACCTTGCCGAGGAAGAGGGGATTGCGGCGGAGGGCGAACTCAAAGTCCTCGTACTTGATCTTTTGGCGGCCGGCATAGTGGGCGACGCGGGCGGCCTCAAACGAGAGGCCCTGGATGAAGTCGGTGGCGATCTCGTCGAGCAGCCGCATGGTATCGGGAAGGGGTTCGCGGGTATCGCCACCGCCGTAGAGAAGCTGGCGCACTGGACATGTGAGCAGAGAGCAGAGGAGCAGAGGAGCAGACACAAAAGTCAGGAGAGATCAAGGAGAGATGACATACACTCGCCGTAGCCAAAGTTCATCTTGCCGACATTTTTGCCGGCGCGCGCCCGTGGCTCCATCGCGGCAGGGAGTGGCTGAACAGCCGGGTATCGTAGAGCGAGGTGAGCAAGACGGGATGCGGGCTCTCGTGGATGGAAGCCGGAGCGAGGCTGCTGAGGATGCGTCGCGTGAAAACGAGGTTCGCCAGATTCGCCAGATCCGCCAAGACGGCGCGCAGCTTCCCCACGGGTTACAGTGCTTGCGGCGATTACTTAATCCGTTCCGAAGGTCGAGGGCAGCCTCCGGAGTCGACAAGGCTTCTGCAGAAGGTTGCGCAATGCCCGAGCGTATGGAGCAGGTGGAAAGCATTCATGTACGATACGATACGATACGATACGATACGATTAATCCTCCGTGCTCGTTCTCGTGCTCGTTCTCGTCTCTGAGTACCGTACTTTCAGCGTCGGAGCTCCTCTACAGTGCATTTTGGCGCATGCACTATCCTGCAGGCTGACCAATCGCGCGCGTCCACTGCAACGCCGACCGTCGAACGAATATCAACGTGTTTTCAAGACTTGGCCAGCTTGCCTCCTCGACCATCTCTCACCACCGCGTCGCCGCACCCTGCGATCTCGCCAACATGGTAGGTGTCCCCTTCTCCTGATATCCTGCTCTCCCGCCTCCTTTCGCGGCATCCACTGACTCGCCTGCGCAGTCGGCCCTCTTCAATTTCCAGTCTCTCCTCCTCGTCATCCTCCTTCTGATCTGCACCAGCACCTACGTGCACCAGATGTTTCCTGCGTTGCTAGACAACCGAAAGCAGGGGTACGCAATTGTCTCGTGCTTTCTGCGTCGCTTGCTGCTCGACTCTGCTGACCGAGAACAACAACCCAACAGGTTTTTAGGCATCTTTTGGAAGGGCGCCCGGATAGGCGAACGCCTCAGTCCCTACATTAGCCTCTGCTGTGTCCTGATGGCGGTGGGCCTCCCTCTTTTTTTTTTTTTTTTCTTTCCTTTTTCCTCTTCTCTTCCGTACCCCATATCCGCATGCGCGCCATGCCGAGGGCCGAGCTGACTCCTTTCTTCCGTTGTAGATCTCCGTTTTTGTTGGCAACTAAGCAGCCCCACGACCTCTGACATGCTCGGATGCGGATGCGGAACACAGATACAAAACACACAGCATACACACACGGAACACGGAACACGGCGCTGAATCCCATTTGCCCTACCAGGACGATTTGCTTGCACCAGCGCGCACGCGAACAAGGGGCGTTCCTCTTGTCCCGTACAACTGTACAGCGACAACAGGAACAGCCGCCACGACGAGGATAGAATAGCGGGATGGAGAAACAGTGGATCATGCGGTCCTGGCTGATTGTGAAAAGTGAGAAGTTGCTGTCTTGTTTGGAGCCATGCAACATCAGGCGGTCTGCAGCGCATGCTTCACCGACTACGAGTACGACGTTGTTGCGCGCACACGGCGTGCCAGAGGCCAACGAGTAGGGTACGGGGGGCCGGGGAGGGGGATGGGGAGGAAGGTGACAGCGCTGAGACCTTGAGACCTTGCGATCCCGCCTCCATGCTCACGTTAGACATGTACGGAGTAGGACAGAGACCATTACACAGTACTCCGTACTCCGTACATACACAGGAGTACCCCGTACACCGCTTCGGGGCCGGAAGAAGATAGGCCGAGCGAGCATGACGATGGTTTTGAATAAGAGATAATAGTAGTACGCCGCTGGAGCCTTTTCTCGCTTTACCTTTGCCGTTTCATAATGAGCATTCATGCATGTGGAGCAGGTCATCAATATTCGAGTGGTTGTACGGGCCGAATGCAGGGTGTCGTTTTTGTTTTTCATTTTTCATTCTCACGGGCTCGGCCGTGCCGATCGCCATATCTCTACGAACATGCCTGTCGAGAGGGAAAGAGAAGGATGGAGGACGGAGGACGAAGGATGGAGGATGGAGGGCGAATGCGACCAGGTAAGATGGAAGGAATACTGGTCAAGCAACAGACAAATTGGTGACAAGCTGTGGGCGTATCTTACGGCGTAGCCAGGATACGAACAAGATATGAACATGGAGGCCACTGATCCGTGGTCGTCAGTGCTCCGTACTCGTAAGATACACCGGCATCCCACGCGGTTACGACGTAGCTGCAAAGACATCACGCAAGCCTCGTGAGTATAATTTAAAAAGGAAATAAGCGAAGCCTCCATGGGTCCCGAAAAAAGAAAAGGAAGAAATAAAGGCCGCCCTTTCCGAGACAGACCGTGCTTTGGCATTTTCTTCAGTACTCGCACGGGGCACGGAGCACAGAGCACAGAGCACAGAACACTCCATAGATTTCCATGTGAGCACAGGCCGGTGCTATGCAGATAGGCTCGCTGGTCTGTGAATCAAACGTGCATCCATCCCTCTCTAGCGTCCGTCCGTTGTGTGGATATCTTGTATAGGTAAAACGCAGGGCCCAGGGGACGGGGCCAGGGTTCAAAGACGGGAGCCCAGGCGGGTTTCGTCTCATCAAGGTCAGCAGGACAGGCGGAAAGGAAGTAGGAAAGAAGCCAGAGAAAATGAGAAGAAAATAGAATAGAAATAGAAGAAATACGGAGTAAAGAACAAAAGGAAAAAGACAAAACACAAGAGACAAGAGACAAGAGACAAAAGACCGAACAAGTACTCCGTACTCCCGTACTCCGTACTCCATACTCGTCTCGTACAAGTACGATACTCCGCATCTTGCAGAAGGACCCATGGGCCAAGTTGAAATCGATGCAGGGTACCAAGTAAAACGATACGAGTGCCAAGCTGCCACGGAAGCGACCTCGGACGGCAACACGGGCCGAGGAATCTCTCATTGTTCCGGGCCATCAACAGATAGGGCGTGGACCTGGGGAAAGGGGAAGAGGGTCTCTTTGCCGGCGCCGTTGCTGTTGTCGATGCCGTATGAGGTACTGCGTACTCCGTAGCGACGCACGAGACCCTCCCACAGGCCCGGAGGACGGCATACGGCGTACTATTACTTGGTAGAGCACCCTGTACTCCGTATATAGTACTCCGTAAGATACGAGTCAGATAATGCTCCATGATCCCCTGCTCGTTGGGTGTTCGTACTCCGTACGGAGTACTCGTAGCTCAATCGGCTGCCTACCCTGGATCGGCTCCAGGGGTCGGAAAACGGTGATCGTTTTTCTCTTTCCCTCTTTTCTCGTTTTTCCTCGTTTTTCCTTGTTTCATCCCAAGTGGCGGAGCCGGGTCAGCCAACCAGCCGGGGAGCTGCCCCCCATGACCGGCAGAGCCAGGGCCGAAAGAGGCCAAAAGACCGGAAAAAAAGAAGAAAAAAAGAAAAAAAAAGAAGCTTCGAGATGAACTGGAATTGGGCGACGGAACAGCGCTGGCCGATCGTATAGTGACGCACGGCGTACGTAACATGGCCCGAGTCTGAAACAGTGCAGTATACGGAGTATAGTAGTAGTATTACTGCGTATGCCATGGGAGAGCTTGATGCTGAGAGATTCCGACGGTGGCCACGAGACACAGCAAGGCTTCATCTCGGAAGAGCAGTGTACCCGTGGCATGCAAGGTTGCAGAGAGACGGAGGGGACGGTGTGAGAGTCATCCTTCGGGAGGCAGCCGCCTCTCTCGTTGGTCGTGAAACCCAACACGCCCGGGGGGGCGCGGAAGCGTCGAGGAAAAGCGCAATCTCAGTGATTTGGGCGTCAAGCATACGACCATACGATGGATGGACTCGTACCCGTAGGCCTGCGCGTACGCAGTACGAGGCGCCGCATACATCTTACTCGTATGCCATGCAATCCATCCGGTCTGCGTGTCTGCGCCACGGCTTCGTGACGTCAAGCAAAGAGGGCCTCTGCCCCTCCCCCCCGTCCCGTCTCCTTCACCCTGGTCTAGTCCACGGCCGGGCGGAATCGTTGATTGGGAAGGGCAAGATGGATTGAGCCGCATTGCAGCTGAAAAAGGGAGGTGCCAGCAAGTGCTGGAAGGGCTGGGAGGGCTGGGAGTGCTGGACAGATGCCCAGGGCCATCACACCGCTTGATGAGGCGAGCGAGAGGGAGGGAGGCCACGAGAGCCACGCATGCAGGTGTGTTAGTTGGGCATCGAGTGACTACTCGCAAGGGAAGATGCATAAACGCAACACCCAACACATATACACAATGACAGGCACATCATGAGGAAAGCGAGAGAAAATCAAGGCAGGAAGAAATTGGGGGGGCGAGGGGGGGGGGGGGGGGAGCAACAAAAGGAGGGGGGAGGGGGTGTTGGTGGACGAGAAGGGCTATTATCGAAATCGAAACAATGATATTGTTTTCTGCCGTGGCCGACTACCCTGTCTTCGTAAGATGTGCCTACCCTTGTCTGCCGACCCTGGTCATGGGTGCAGATCGGTGTAGAGCCGTTAGAGGGGAGAGGGAAAAAAGAAGAAGAAAAATAGAAAGAGGGAAGAGGGAAGAGGAAGAGGAGGAGGCGTCCTGAGATGGGAAATGAGCATACGCCATGCTCAGCCGGTGGGTACCCGACGGCGATGAGCGGAAGGCGAGACAGAAGGCGAGACAGTCGGGACCGTCAGGAGGCCGGCAGCCGTGAAGAGCGTGAAGAGCGTGAAGAGAGGATTCTCGTATTACACGGTATTGGCTGATGGTCAACGTTTCGAGGGCACGATGCCGGGGTGTCTGTGACGTGGGATTTGGCCAGAGAGGGCGAAAAGGATGTGATGCAAGGTTGGCCTGTTTCTGAGGGGCTCACATGATGGCTGCAGACCGAAAGAGCGAGGAGAGGAGAAGAGTACGAGTACGAGTAGGAGTACGGAGTACATAGTAAGATACATAGTATTACAGAGTACTCCGTACAGCACCAGGGTATTACATCCGGTGAGATACCGGAAGGCAAGCCGGATGTATGACATCGTTGTACCCACCCAGTATTCCGAAAGACAATTTCCCAAGAAGAGGTGACGGATGGGGCAATGCTACGCTGTACGCCTGCTGGACTGTGTAGCCGGTGAGATGTGCGGCCATCTCGGCTGCTCTGGCGGTACTGCTAGTCGACGAGGATCGGGCACGCAAGCAAGTCACTCGTACTCCGTACCCATCGATTTACAGCACTTGCGTAGCTTCCCGGATGAATATCGGGTACTGTGAAATGAAGACGGACGACGAGGCTTTGCGCCTGTTGGCACTGAACGATCGATCGATGCACAGTTGTGTTGGGCCTTCCCATCCATCAGAATCAGACGGGCCACGCCAAGGACACTAAATACGAGAGGCCTACAACCAGCTCGGCCGGACCCCCCAGGCTTGTCCTTTTGGCTCGATACGAAGATTTCGGTCCAGCATTAGTGATCGCAAGCCCCGTTATTCGTCTGCCGTCTGCGTCGCTGTGTCTGCGTCTGCGTTGCGTCTGCGTCTGCGTCTGCGTCTGCCCCCGAGTGCATCTCGTTGACCGTCTCGTTGACCGTCTCCCGTCGCATGCCACGCTCGCCTGCATCTGCATGCCCTGCGCCACGCAAATAGAAGCTCTACACGCGTAACAGGCCGTCTGCCTGGGCTTTTCTTTGTTTTCAGCCACCATTTGTCATGCGCTGGAATGAAGGATGCGTCGTTTTTTTGTCTTTTGTCTTTTGTCTGTCTATTTCATTTTGTCATCTGGCCGCAACGGCATACCCGGCAGGGACATCCGACAGGGAGTGACAAAGAAGCTGAACAAAGTCTCGATGGCCACCAGAAGAATGGATGCATCCCGATCCCAGTCAGGGAGAGCAAGAATAAAAAGAGAGAAAAAAGAATAAAAGAATAAAGAATAAAAAAAAAGAATAAAAAAGCACTAGGCTGCAGAATTTGGCAGGCGCAGCTATGTCTCAGAAGGGCTCCTCTTTCCTTTCCCTCTTTTCCTCTTTCCTCTTTCCTCTTTGCCTTGTTTGTCTTTGTGCCCAGTTTTTGGGGGGGGCTGCTCTTCAGGGGAGGGGTGGCACTGGGATAGGATCGCCGGCTGGAGAAGGCGCCGAACAAAGTTCGAAGGTGTAATTTTCTTCTTTGTTCGTGGCGGCTTCTCCGTTATTATGTGGGTTTTTAGCGGGCCACAATACCGGCCGCGGAAGACTACCGGGAGGGTTTGCTGGCTGTTGGCCACTCTCGTCTGTTTTAGCGGCAGATTCTGGTCCAGATTTAGAAGGGGCTCTTTCAAGTATTCTGTACGGAGTACGGAGTAATACAGTACGAGTATCCTCCACGGTACGGAGACCCGTATCGTACGCACGCGCTCGTCCTCGTGCTCGCACTCTACAGGCTACTCACGGGTAAAGATACGCAGTAACGTACGGAGCAGGTAGCGCCTTCCCTGTCCGCGTCATGCAGGTTGCCCCTCCTCTTCCTTTCCCACCTTCCTCCTCCTACCCTCCTCCTGCGTACTCGTACCCTCCTTCTTCCCTCCCTCCTTCCTTCCTCGTTCCTCGGCTCGCGTATCGGTTTAGCCTCGTTCTTTCCTGCCGGCCAGCACACTCGTGTCTCCCTGTTTCCTGACCGAGGAAAAGGAAAATTCCAAATTGTGGCGCAGAACAAAGAACAAAGAACCGCTGTAGGGGCCAGTGTGAGACGTCTGGGGCGCTCTGCGCTCTGGCGCTCTGGCGCTCTGGCGCTATGGCGTCTGGCGTCTGGCGCCTGTCGCCCACACGTGCCCGGGTATCGTACGGCCAGGACGGAGTACGGAGTATGCCGCACGGAGTATCCGTACCATGTACCTTACTCCGTAAAATACCCTGTTTTGCCTCGGGCCTTGGAAGGCATTTCGAATGTTCCATTCCCCTCGACACCGAACATCTCTCGTAAGTTGCTCCGCACCCCGACACATGGCCCCTGCTCTCCAATCTCCAATAGCCAGGTGTCGGGGAAAGGCCGACAACCGGACCAGAGGGGGGGGTGGTGTCTTGTTTTATTCCACGTCGCATTGGAAGCTGCCATGGAAGAAAAGAGGAAAAGGCGGAAAGAGACGACAAAAGGGTACTCCGTACGCAGTACTCCGTACTGCTCGGAAAGAGGAAAGCCGCCTCGACTCCAGTTTCATGCGCACCTGGAGACGGCCCACCAGGCTGATTTGCTCGAGGGTCAGGGTAGCATGGAGCATTGGAGCATTGGAGGAGCAGACAGTACAAAGTACTCCGTACATAGCAATGGAGTATCCGTACTCCGTACTCCATAGGCTAGTACGTACTCAAACGGGAGCATCGTGCCGCAACGGTTTTCGCACGTATCGTTGCCAACAGGGGGGCCCGCGTGCATGGTCGCATTCTGCTATTCGCAATTTGGCCCAAATTTGAGGATTTGTGCTTGCGATCGCAATTTACGATACCAGGCTAGGGCCGCCCGCTCGTACGAAGCCAAATCCACACATCTGGTAAATGGCCCTTTCTGCGCTAGCTGGGGGGTTGCGCTTCCGGTGGGCCGCCGAGTTGAATTGCCATGTGGCCTGAAAATTAGACGGGGGCTGAGCGCCGGGAGGGGGGGGGAGAGTAAACGCTTTCTTCGGGTGGCAAATGATGAGCAAATCATTCGGAGCTGAAGTTGCGATGGAATGTGAAGAGACAGAAGCTGTGGGGTGCTCTGCGTGGCTACGGGTAGTTTCTGTCTATTCTAGGCTATTGCCAACTCTTGCCTACTTGTATTACTATTCACTTGACGTGCGGAGTAGCTGAGTTGGACGGGTACGGGACATACGAGTAGTGCCGTGCGAGTACGGAGTACGCAATAGTATGCAGTACGAGTATAGAGTACTCTGAAATAGTAAGATACTCACGTAGGCGTCAGCAACAATGAACCACTTTCATTGGAGCAGATCGCTAGGCTGTACGAGGGTCAAGGGGATCACGAGGGGGCACGGGAGGGGAGATCCAGCACATCCTCCAGGCCGAGCTGCTGCATCGTTCGAGACAAGACAACTGGTCTGGGTCTGCAGAACTCTGTGCTCCGTACTCCGTAGATACTCCGTAGATGCCGTCGCATATCTCACATTCGTGGAAACCACGGGGAAGGCGATTCGAGGGATGCAGGTTTCAGCTCGGGCAACCCCCCAAACTGTCGACGGAGTAAACCTTCCCAAACCAGCCAGCCTTCCGTGCAGCCTACAAGGTTTTCACCGTGACTCCTCCGTACACAAATTCTAGCACTCTAGCACGAGTACGGAGTACAGAGTACGCGTGCAGTGCTGGAGAACTCGCTAGGAAGGCTCGTACTCGTACTCGTCGCCCTTGGCCCCCAAAAACCGCGCCAGCGCCAGCAGCCCCCGGAGCCGCGCTTGTTGGCCGCTGCTTTCGTCCGTCTTCGTTCCTGAGAAGAATGGGACCCGCCAGAAGGCCATATGGACCAACCCAGTCCATCGCCACAACCACTGTACAAGTACGCTGTTTACGCCCACGCTTACTCATACCGGCTGCTGTCAGGTTTCCTCCTTCCGCTTCTGTTCTTGCCTTCAGGTGCCGCCTGTTGGCGCTAAGACCCTGCTAATGCCTTTCCACCCCCCTTTGCTCAAGGAATTCTCCGTCAGATGGGCTCCAACGCCGATGCCGTTTGCGATCGGACGAGGCCAGAGCCCGAACAAAGGGAAGGCACAATCGCGTGTCTGTGCACCTGTGGCGATGCCGAAATACTCCTCCATCGTCCCATGATCTCGTATCAGTACTCTGTACCTTTTTGCACCAACGTCCTCCATGGCACGCTGAAAATACAGTACTTCGTCTCCTCTCTGTCATTCAGTCACGTTGCATTCCCAATACGAGAATCATCTTCGCTCTCTACTCTGGTTAGGCTCACAAGCAACCAGAGGTATGGCCCAAGGCGCTGGGACAGGGGGACCAGGGTCAGGGTAGGATCGGAGGGCCCCTCAGGTACCGCATACAAGCGTTGCGCTTGTCCAGGTCAGGCGTCTGAGGAAAGTACGGAGTACGGAGGGTGTCGATAAGTGGGGAGGGGTGACGCGCTAAAAAGGGGTGCGTCTAGAAGGCCTCGCGGACATGCTGCCCCTATTGCTAGTTTTATCCTTCAGTTTCTCTGGTCGCCTTGCTGTTGGCGTGTTGTTCGTTCCTTCCCGACAAAGGTACGAGCACGGAGTACTATTATTACCCAGCTGGCTCGTCTCGAATCCCTCTCCTAACTACGGAGCCCGCCCTCGTAGCCACTCTTTTCGCCTTCCCTTCCAGCAGGTCTTTTGCCCATCCGCTTCTCTTCCTCTTTTCCTCTTTGCCCACTTTTGCTCCTCGCAATAAATTACTTCTCTTCCCTCCCTCCCCCCATCCCTCATCGTCCTGTCTCTCTCTTTGTCTCTTTTGTCATCTGTCTTCTTTCTGCTGTCTCTACCGCCCTATCTCGTCTTGTACTCCGTACACTGCAAGACCTCGCTAGCTTTCTCTTTTTTTTTTTATTCCCCAGAATAAAGATCCCTGAACTGGCTGACCTCCTGACCTCATCGCCGTTTTCGTCAACAACACCACTTCCCTCCCTCTCCTAATCTCATTCGATATTGGCCAACACCATACCATTCGCCATATGGATTCTTGTTTGCTCATCTAAATATCGCCCTCTATATATCTCCCGGTCCCTTCTGACTCACGCCTCCGTCCCTACGTCCCTACGCAATATCCACTCTGTAATCACAACCATCATCACTCAGCTTCTGCTTCACCTCTACAGCCGTCGCCTCTGCGTCTAGTCAGCCTCTCGATTCTCACGAGCTTCCATTTCAACGTCTTTTCTCTATTTAAGCTCTTCCGCTGGTCCTGGATACGGAAAATAACCTCTTACCAGGTCCGTGAATCATAAGCGTTTGTCTCACCCTCTCCCCACTCCCCTTTCACCTTTCACCTTCCACCTTCCACCTTCCACTCTCTCCTCCCGTTGCGGCCATGGCCACGGCACGGCTGCATTGGCCCCTGGTTCTTCACCCGACTGGCGGTGGTGACCAGTGTGTGTTCCGAGCCAAAGCGCCCTCCTCTGCTCGAGCCGTGCCCGTCGCATCCGCACAGATCGGATACCCAAAGACACCACTGTTACGCATGCATCTTCCCGTGGCCTCCGAAGCGTTTGAGCTTGCAGTCCACGGCTACGTGCGCCGCCAGTCCCCCTTTTCACATGCACGCCTGCGCCCATCCACCCGCGCACAAGGCCATTCCTCCGTTTCCTCTGTTCGCACACACTTAACCATGGCGCACTCCCTGATTTCCTTGCTCCCTTGTTCCCTTGTTTCCTTGATTCCTTGATTTCCTCTTCCCGCTTCCTCACTGTCTCCGCCTTTTCCCTTCAGCTTGGCAAAGGACAATATACTGACTGCTTGACCAGGACAAACGACCTGTCGCATTCTCTCGTTCATCGTGTTTACGTGCTACCCGGTTTGCTATTTCCAGAGCCCAGCTGGGCTGGAACCACCGTTTGATTATTCCGTGCGACAAAAAACAACACAACCCTGGCGTTCTTCGTGGCTGCCAAAGGCACATCCATATAGGAAGCTCCTTGAACAGCTTCCTCCCGACTCGCTACCATGGGTGAACAAAGTACCAGCAGCGGCTTCGACAGCACTTTGGCGCCAGGCCCCTCCAGAGGCCAATCCGAGAACGAGACCACCACAGTCGAGTCTACCGCCGCCGAGGTCCGGAATCCGCCCGCTTCCCAGAGCACCGTGGCCAGCAACTTTGCCGCTGCCATCCCCTCCCAACAGGATCCACGGTCATCCGCCGGCTCAACTAATGGATCCCAGAGCCCTCCGGCCGTCGGCGTCACGACACCGCCCATGGCGTACCAGCCGAGCCAGGGCCCGACACAGTCCTGTCTGCTCCCCAACGCATTAACACCCGCACAACCGCTCGAGCCCCAGCCATTGCAGCCGAGCCCGGAGCCCCAGCACCCGCAAAAGCACAGGCACCACTCGCCCAAGCAGCAAATCCGGCAACGGAAACAGCAGCAGCACCCTACACCCGTTCGGCCAGCCGAGCATGCCCATCCCAGCTTGCCGCTGCCGCAACATTCTTTCCGCCACTATGCGCCCTCGCCACAGATCCCGGAGCCACCCATCACGAGAGCAACACTCAGCGAACTGGACGTCGGCAAGATCATCCACAACCCCAAGCTTCGCCACGACATCAACTACGACCCCGAGCTGCACTTCCGGCCTAACGTGGACGGAGAAAAGGGCGCCCGGAAGACGGAGAAGGCACGGCAGTTTTGGAACACTTTGCGCGATGAGCTCATCCAGTTCGTGATGAGTCGGGAAGAGTTCCTTAGTAAGCAGACGGGCGAGAATGAGTGGTCCTTGCCTTCACTGCTGAATGCAGTCAAGGACATTATTCAGACCCTCGTGCCTGCGCGGGATCGCGAACTCCTCGACGAAGGACTTAATGTGCCGCTTCTGATGCAGCAATTCAACCGTGGCGTCGTCGACCTGGAGAAGCTGGCTTCTTGGCTTTCGTCGGTCCTCAAGCTGCACTGCGCTCCGATGCGCGACGACTGGGTCGACGTCATGTACCAGGAACTCAGCCGTGGCAACCGCGAAAACGACATGGACGAGCTGGTCCGGGGACTGACTAGTCTACTGAGCGTGCTCGAGGCCATGAAGCTCGACGTGGCCAACCACCAGATCCGCTGCCTGCGGCCTCTGCTGATCGAGGACACGGTCAACTTTGAGCAGCGCTTCTTCCGCAAACGGATCGAGAACGGCCGCATGTCGACGACGGCGGCACAGAAGTGGTACGAGCAGACCAAGGCCGGGCTGGAAACCCCTGGCATCCGTCACCAACAAGCCTTTGGCGAGACAACCGCCTTCTTCTCGGGCCTGACACAGCTCCTGATGCCATCCGTGGAGGCCAAGAAGGTCCCCAACACGTTCCTGTTCGACGAAGAGCGCATCCTCAAGCTGCGGTTGGACATGTTGGACGCTATCTACCTGGAGATTTGCATGCGCATCTACGATGAAGCGAGCGAAGCAATTTCCTCCAGCGCTCGGTCCCGGCAGGCCGCTCTGGCCATTCCCGCCTACCTGGCGCACGCGGGCTCGCAGACCGGCTCGGATTTCGACTTTAACACGCCGCCGACTACTGGTCTTGCGCCGTCGCCCTCCTCGTCGCGTCCCTGCAGCATCAACTTCAGTGCTTGCGGGTCCGACACATCCTCTCCTCGCAACTCGATGACTCCTTCGAACAACGGCATTCCACTACCTTCCCACCAGTCCGACTACGTGGAGGCGCGCCTGCAGGCGCAGGAGCTGTACACCCGGCTTGTGGCGTTGCTGCAAACGGCGCCACAGGGGGTCTCGCCGGCCCAGCGCTGGAGCGATCTGGGTCCTAAGATGGCCGTGGAGATCTTCCGTGTGCTTTCATCCATGCAGGCGCAGGCAGTCTCGCTCGAAGAGATTGAGCGCCGCCTGGAGACGGCCATGGTGATTGGCTCCCCACTGCAACAGGAAGTGGAGCGCACATTCCGAGCTCGACTGCTGTCAGCACTGGCACGTCGCATGAAGGATTTCCGGACGATGCCGAGTGTTGGTCTCTTTGTTGTCGCAGCAGGTGGACGCATCCACCCAACACCGGGGCGATCGTCGGAGCCGGTTGCAGCAGCATTCCCGGTGACGCAGGAGACACGAGACATCGATCCTCGTCAGGATGGTGGGGTCGAGGACATGGCCACTCGCCTGGCTCATCTCGGCATTCTCCACTGGCGTGTATGGAGTAGCATTGTCTACGAGTGCCAGCCGGAGGAGGACGACGAGATGTTGCTCATGTGAAACTACTTGGACATCTCTGGCCGACTGAAGTGGCAAGAAGAAAAAAAAAGCAAGAAAAAGAAAAAAAATAAAGGCCACGGTTCCGAGCCCGGCCCGCTCACTAAATGGAGTGTGCAAGGAGTGTCGCGCGAACCTTGGGTGATGATGCACCGAATCCTTTTCTGTTTTTGTTTGTTGGTATACCCCTATTAGAGCACTAACTCTATTTTTACCTGGTTGTGCCTTTTTGATTCTTGGGGAGGAACTCTCGGAGTTGAGGTCTTTTTCCTCTGCATGGTGCATAAATAGAACATATCTAATTAGACGAACAAACATCCCTTTGAGGGCTAACTGCTTACTACGAGTACCTCGTATGGTGTTGGGTAATGTGTAATGTGAAAATGGGATGGAGATGTTCATTTGTGTTGGGCCAGGTAAAACATGGAGGGGGGATTATTTCGGTGTCGCCGGACTTGTTCATTTTGTTTCCCAGGCCTCCAAAGAAAGCCGGGAATTAGACATTTCCTGGCGAGGAGAAGCTATTACGACACAAGAGGTAAGAGGTGTTTGTGTGTGAAAAGGCAGAGGCCCACCGTAGGGACGAGCATTTGTCAATGGCAAGTGTAACAAGTAGAAGGGGGGGAGGGGAGGTGAACCAAGGTGAGGAGGCTACTACGGAGTACTCCATACTCCATAATACTGGAGGGCTCCGTATAAATTGCGTCGTAGGGCGGGCGCATGGGCCAGCCGGTGCTGGATCTTTTATACGATATGAGACACGTTTTCGGCGAGACTAGTCCAGCAGCGGGCGGGACCTCCTTTCAACAGAGTCGCAGTCGTATGGGGTACGGAGTACCCAGGGGTGTGTGAGAAGCGGCCATGGAAGGATCACACGCCAACGCAAGGGGGCTACTGCGTACGGAGTATTCTGCGTTTGCTCGTACATTTATAGTGCAGCGTACAGAGTACGGAGTACTATATACGGAGTATGAGTACTATACGAGTACGGAGGTCGTACTCCGTATTCGTATGGCCCCAACAAAAAGAGACAGACACTCTGACGGCGGACGGGGCCTCCTGCTCGTACGGTATCTTTGATCGTCCTCCTTACTCCATCGTACACCCCCTGCGTTGTCGTGTGGCTTACACTGTACTCCGTACCTACAATAAGTACGGCCGCTCTTTGTGCTGAAAAATACTCCGTACTTTATCCAGAATAGCGCAGGGGCGCCGTAGCCTACGTCATCGTTACACAGAATAGTGCGCCACATGCAAGCCACTGCTTACATAGTTTACCGCTAAGTGCCTTTTGTACGATCACGGTGGCGTGTCACGTGGCACCACGCTGACACATGGTATGGAGGACAAATGCCGTATATTGATCTACTATGCCATAGAGTTACAGGGCGGAAATAAAAACAAAAGACAAAAAAAAATATGAGACAACAATCACAAAAAGAAACAAGGAAATCTCAACAGAGACCAGCGAACCCGACTATGCCCGATGGTTCGCGTTCTAGAGTGCTAGAGAAGTGGGCAAGGTCGGCTAGCCCAGGTACTCCTTGAGCTCTTCGGACTCTTCGAGCTGCTGCTTGAAGGAGAAGGGCTGGAAGGGCCAACCGCTGAACTCGGCAAACTTGGAGAAGGACTCGACCCAGGCCAGACGCAGAGCTGCACGGTTAGTCAGGAAGAGGAGAGAGAAGAGGACAGAAGGAAAGGAAGACAACATACAGTGCAACATGGCCGACACGCCTTCCATGATGATCAGGATGACAATGCTCAGCACGAAGAAGACGGCAAACGTGACGACAATGGCGATGACGCCGATGACGCCCTTCATGGCCAGGGCCGGGCCCAGCGTCATCGACCAGAGCACCGCGCTCAGCTGCTGGTGGGCCAGCGACAGCGCCCACAGACGCAGGTACGAGGCCGTGTGCGAGACCGAGTTCAGACAGAATTCTAATGGTCAGCGGGAGCAAAAGAAAGGACACAAAAAACGTACCAATGGTGTGGATGACCTGGTGGATCATCACCTCGCCAAACTCAAACTCCTCGTGCTCGCCGTCCTCGTGCAGGTCCTGCGCCAGCATGCTGACGCCCTCGCCGTCGCTCGCCATGCTCGGCCGGTCCAGCACGGCCTGGCCGTTGTCGGCACCGGCCACGAGCGGCGTGTGGTCGTCGTCGTCGTCGTCGTCCAGCGCGCTCGCCCGCGCGTTCTCGCCAATGCCCCGGTAGCCGTGCGCACGCGTCTTGTTGTTCTGGTAGCGCAGGTACAGCGGCTTGAGGAAGAGCAGGATGGGCACCTGCAGCAGCGCCAGCAGCAGCAGAAACACCTGGACGCGCGCCTGGCCCGGGTACAGCTGCATGTCCAGCGTGCCCGGCTGCAGGAACATGTAGATCAGCATGTTCAGCAGCCCGGGCGGCTGCTGGCCAATGGCAAACCAGTCGACGGACCACTTGTAGATGATGCAGACCACGAGGTACCCAAAGATGGACTGGAAGAAGATCATGCCCGGCACAAAGTTGCCCCAGATGTCAATGGGCCGCTTGAAGTAGCGCGCGTTCACATAGGCAAAGCACAGCGAGTAGGTCATGTGCGCCCAGCCGAGGATGATGCTCATCTTCATCTTGTAGCTGTTGCTGAAGAGCAGATCGTTCTCGGTGCTGTGCCAGATGTAGTCCAGGCCAAAGGGGTAGCGGTAGTCGCCCTTGAGCTTGGCGCTGATGGACATGCCCTCGTGGAAGTCCGCGGGCACGTCCCACTCCCAGGCGCTGTCAAAGAGCGTCATCGACTTGGAGAACACGTCGTTGTAGATGAGGCCGGTAAACACGCTGAAGCCGGCCATGACCAGGGCAATGTACCGTCCGTAGTAGACCATGGCAAACAGCTCAAACGTCACCTTCTTGAGCGGCCGCTCCCAGTAGATCATGGCCAGCGCCGCCGACAGCATGATGGACGCGTGGCCAAAGTCGCCAAACATGACGGCAAACAAAAAGGGAAACGTCACAATCACCGGCAGCGACGGGTTGACCTCCCGGTACGTGGCCGTGCCGTAGGCATTGACAATCGTCTGGAACGCCTCCGTGAACTTGTTCGTCTTGAGGTACGTCGGCGGCGTCTTGTTCGTGCGGATCTCGTGGATGATCGACGGCACCGCCAGCCCGGCCCGGTTGGTCACGTCCTGCAGCGTCGTCCGGATCAGCGGCAGGTCGTTGGTCGGGCACCAGCCCTCGGCAATCAGCGTCCGCCGCGCCCGGTCGTACGAGAAGAGGTTGAGCGTGTCGTAGACCGCCTTCTCCTTGCTGATGAGCACCATCCACGCCGACAGCGACCGCGCAATCTGCTCGAGCTCCGCGTCCAGCGTCGTCTGCGTGTTGTGCAGCACGTTCTGCACGTCGCTGAGCCGCGCGTTGACCTCGTGGATCTGGTCCCGCCGCAGCTCGCTGTTCTCGTCCACGCTGTACACCTCCGCGCCCAGCGACTCCGAGATCTTGCGGATCTTGGCCAGAATCTCCGTGCCGTGCGCAAAGATGACAAACACGTTCTTGTGCACCGCCTCGTTCGTGCTCGGGTCCACCAGCGGCTCCGGGATCTCCGACTGGTTCATGTACAGGTTGCCGCGCAGCGTGCGCCACAGGATGCGCTCAAACGCGCCCACCCGGTCGCGCGCAATCACGCCCGCCACAAAGCCAATGTTCATGCCCGAGAACGACACCGCCTCGCGGCCATTCCCATTTCCGTTGCCGTTACTGTTCCCGTTGCTCTGCTCCATGTCGTTCAGCAGCGGCGCGTCGTCGTTCGCCTCCAAGTCGTCGCCGCCGTCCGTCGATGCCCGGATCTCCTCCACGTTGCCGTGGGCGCGGTCAAAGAAGCCGCCGGCCTCGCGAAGCACCCACCGCCATTCCGTCAGCTCGACCTCGCGTTTCTTGAGCGTCTCGTAGCTGTCGTTGAGCTGGAAAATCCGGTGCTCGAGGCTCTGGCTGCGCTCCGCCAGCTCGTCGATCTCGGCCGTGCTCGGAGCCGCCAGCGATTCCACGTCGAGGTCGAGCTTCCGCAGGGGCACGCCGGCCTTTTCCATCTGCGCCGCAAAGTAGCCTGTCCACGCGTTAGCCAGAGTCAGTAGACGCGTGCCCGCCTCGTCCTGTCACCTACGCAGCTGTCGCTCCACGTTGTCGAGCCGGCGGATCTCCTGCGTAAAGGCGCGCTGAAACGCGCTGACGCCGTCGTTCAGCTGGCCCGTGGTTAGCATCCGCGTCGCCATCCATCCGTTTGTGTCCCTCCAAAAATACATACGTCACGGAACTGGACAAGGCCAACCTCGCCCAGGGCGTTGACAATCTCACGGCCGATTTCGTTCGAGATGTAGAGCTGAACCATGCTCATCTCCGCGGAGCGGAACGGCGTGTCCCGCCCTGCAGGCGCCATGATGTCGGATTTGTGGGAGAAGCTGCTGGTAGGTGTCGCACGTGCACTGTCGAAGCCAGAAAACAAAAGAACAGATGAACGAGTGGTGGTGCGCCTCGTGATGGCGGAGCTGGATGCAGTGGTAGAAAGAGGAGAAGAGCTACAGAAAAGGAATCCGAAAAGCCAATTGTTAGGCTGCGCGATATCTGACACGCTAGTCCTGTCTGGGATGGTGCCTGAGGCATCGACAGCCACAGGAGGCCACAACTAGCAAGCCACAGCTACAGCCACAGCACTAGAGCACTATAATACTACAGACTACAGCACTATAATACTACAGCACTACACTACAGCACTATAGCACACCTACAGCACTATAGCACCACCTACAGCACAGGCACAGCACCAGTAGTTCATTTTCAGTTCAGTCACACTGACTTGTGCTTGGTTCTTTTAAGATATTTTATTCATATATTGCTAGGAGATTCTCATGGTATAAACTGTAACGCTATCCAATGTCAGAAACGCTGTCCTTCCTCATGTCCCATCATTCGTGACTCGCTTCTGCAAAGATAAAGGAAAAGGCGAAGAAATAAGAAAATCGAGAAGAAACCGAACCGAAACAAAACAAATCATAGCTTCCGCCCAAACATGTACGAGCCGTACATGCCGCCCACCTTGGCGTGGGCCACGGGCAGCTTGCGCATGCCCCAAGACTGCGCGCCCATCTTCCAGGGCCGCTGGCCGTTCTCCATGGCGAAGCGGCCGGTGGTGGTGGACTGGCCGCTGGCGGTGGTGTGCAGGATGCCGCGGACCAGCCAAGAGCGCGAGCCGATCTCCGACTCGCGCCAGCCCATGCGCACCAGCGGGCCCTTGTTCTTGGAGATGCGCTTGGACACGTCCTCGGTGACCTCGAGGACCTCGAGAGGGGTCGTGGCCGCGTCCAGCAGCCGGCTGTCGAGGTAAAAGTAGGACAGGTCGAAGCTGTCGACGGGGATGTCGGTCAGGTCGAGGTAGCGCAGCGTGAGCGGCGTCCAGGACGCGGCCTGGCCGGTCTGGCCGGCTTGAGTGGTTGGCGGCACCACCAGCGCGTTGATGTCGCCCAGGGTCAGGCCGCGGCCAATGGCCAGCTCCTCGAGGTGGCCGCCGAGCGCGCGCAGCTGGGGGATGTGTGCAGGGGTCATCTTGCTGCCCTTGAGGCTCAAAGACTTGAGGCTGGGCGGCAGCAGGCGCAGCAGGCGCGAGACGTCGTCTTCGAGCAGCAGCTGGGAGATGGCGGCGTCGAAGCTGAGGCTCAGGAAGACGAGGCCGGACGCGTGGCGGACGGCCGGGTGGTGGGCGAGGAAGTCGAGGACGGCGTCGGCAGTCAGCAGCGAGCACTTGGACAGGTTCAGGTGCGTGATGCGGGCCGTGGCCGGGATGCTGTGGAGGGCGGCGTCGGTGATGCGCGTGCCGGCGACGTCGAGGTGGGTGAGGCGGTCGAGCTTGGGCAGCAAAAACTCAAAGACGGACGACGGCAGCGTGATGCACTTGTGCAGCGACAGACGCTGGATGGGCAGGCTGGCAGGCCAGGCGGCCGGCTGGGCGGTGATGTCGACGAAAGCGTTGCGGAAGGCAGCGCAGGAAGAGCCGCAGAGGTCGACGGCGCGCAGGTTGGGCAGGCCCGTAAAGACCTTGCGCAGGACGTCCTGGCTGAGGTCGCCGTCGATGTAGTCCTGGACGAGGAACTCGTGCAGGTGAGGCGTCAGGTCGAGGCACCGCAGCAGGGTCTCGGCGGTCAGGTAGCGGGCAGCCTCGCGCTCGCTGGCGGTGGAAAAGAGGCTGACGGGGCTGAAGTGGGAGAAGTCGAGCCGACGGACCCAGGTGCCGCGGACGGGGTCGGCCTCGATCTGGGCGCGGAACTTTTGGAAGATGCGGGAGTGAGGGATGGTGACGCGGCGGTAGAGGGCCTCGAGGGTCTTGGCATAGACGAGGCGGGACGTGACCAGCAGAGACATGAGGTCGACATTGCGGCGGTCGATGCCGTTGGGAGGGATGTCGAGGATGAGGTGGTCGACAATAGAGCCTGAGATGTTAGTGAGGGAGGGGAGAAGAGGAGAAGAGGAGAAGAGGGCGAAGAGAGGGAGGAGAGGGGAGAGAAGAGAGGAGAAGAGGAGAAGAAGAGGAGAGTGAAGGAGAGGGTCGAGAGGAGAGTGAAGAAGAGGAGAAGATGAAAAGAAGAGGGGAAGAAGAGAAGAAGAGGCAAAGAACAAGGAAAAACAACGTACGAAAGATCTCCAAAGGCAACATCTCGAGTGGTTGTCTCAGACTCTTGTCATCCACAGTCTCCAGGTCAATGTCAGCAACATCCATGTTCTCATACGGCTCTTGCAAGTGCATGGCACCGAGCGCGAGGAGGCTGTCTTGCCGTTTCATGCCGTCCGTCCAAGCAGACGAACTTTCGGGCGCAGCGGACAGGAGGGACGCAGACGGGGACATGGACATGGACATGGAAGCCACCGAGCAGGCAGACTCGGGACAGACGTCTTCGGTGACGGCGACATCGTCGATGGACGAGCGCCGCGAGGACGGCTGGCCAACACGACCATTCGTACGAGTGTACGAAGAGATCTTGGTGGAGGTAAAGGTCTGGGCATAATAGTCGCAGTCACGCTCGCGGATGGACGAGAAGGACGAACGTCCAGTGCCGGTCGGAGAGGACGGCCTCTTCTGAAGGAGTTTGGACATGGTGTTCAGTGGTACTGTGGTACTCTGACTCTGTGAACTCTTGGGTGTGTTCAGTGGTACTCTGACTGTGGTGGTATTCTGAGAATACAGAGTGCTCGTACTGTCGCCTGTTTATACTAGTCGTGCTGTTGAGGGGTTATGAAAAGACGGAGTCGAGATCTGGCCCGGTATGAGCGGACCAGACACACAAGCAACAAAGCCAAAGAGGGCTTTTCTATTAGTCAAAAAGTCGACTTTTTAGGTAACAAGATTGGAGCTTTTGCTGAGGCAGATGAGGGGGTGTGCAGGTCCTCGTGTTCCTCAGTCTTTGCTCTTCCGCTTGGCACCCGTGACCTTTTCTTCTTCTTTCTTCTTTTGTCTTTCTTTCTTTGGTTCTCCCCTCTTTCTTGCCCGGCTCGGTTCCCGTCTGCCGGTTCCCGCGAGGCTGCAAGAGGCAGGAAAAGAAGGGGGGAAATGGGGAAATAGGTAATGAAAACGGGGGATGGGGCGAAGGGGACGGGGAAATGGCAGACGATGGCGTAATGAAATGACCACGAGGTCACGCGGGCATCCAAACCCGGCAGACACGTCCAATAGGGGGTATGGTTGTGGATGGTACGAATATTCGAAGGTGCAATAGAACAAACGTATGGTACAAACGTGTGGGAAACGGGTGGGAATAAACGTATGGAAAACGTATGGAATGCGTATGGAAAACGTATGAGAATGAAATGGAGGGGGGAAACAAGAGGGAGTAAAGGGAGCAAAACACAAAAGTTGGGAGAAAGTGGCGTCTTATACCAAAGAGGGAATATGGACTGAGAGAAATTATGGACGGCGTAAAGCGATGGCACGAATATCCCACGGAGAATACGGCTTACCAATGCCCTTTTCATCCGGCATCGCCTCAGTCAGCCTTCCGTCCTGCGAGCGATTTCGCAGCGCGGCCTTGTCGAGAAAGTGGAACACTGGGAAACAGCGAGAAAAACAGCAAGGAAGGTGCGAGCCCGTACGGCGCAGATAAATGAATTAATTACTATAAATTCACCATAAATTCATAAATTCCCAAACTACTACATAAAATCTCCGCCAGGAGAAGGAGAAAGAGAAAAAGGTCTGACTAGTTCATGCCGGTCGCTTGGCTCCCAGACGATTAAGTAATGGAAACCGTCTGTACCGGGCGACAACCTGTCCACCGGGACACGAGGCGCCATTCTCTCTAGACTCTGATTGGTCGGTGATTTGCTAATAGAATGCCCCTGCAACGCCACCCTTTCCTCACGGACGTTTCTCGTGTCTCGCCAACCAGTCATCCAGTTTGTGTTATTCAAAAAAACCTTCACCGGCACGCTGGTCCGCGGGACAAGCTTCTGCTCGTTTGACAAAATTCTTTTGCCTGTCGTGTGATTTGCCATTTGCCATCCCCTCCCTGGATGGCGATCCTGAGTCGACAGGATTTGCATTTCAGTAAGCCCACTTTAGGTAGAATACGAGTACGGAGTACGGAGTACTGTGCTCAGTCTACTGCGCTCAGTCTACTGTGCTCAGAGTACTGTGCTGTGCTCATACTCAATACTCCGTACTCAGAATACAATCCATCCTCAACTGCGACAACGGAGATCTGATAACTGTTTGCGATATCGCTCGCGCTTGTCGTCTGAAATCTGGGGAAGTTTACATTACCACGTCACACCAAAAACCAGCTGTCACGATTCAAAATCGCTCTTGCCACCAAGCCGACCCTCCGCCAATCACGCCGACGCTACCCATCGCCTTCATCTAATCTCCGCCTTCCCTCGGCGATCCTCGTATAGCCGCCGTCCGCTTTCGGACAGCCTACTACCAGTCACGTGCCGGAGACTCAAGAACTCCCTTTTCGTACATCACATAACCTTGCTGACCTTGACTGACTCTGGACTCCTCTCATGAGCACTATGACACGCTGACCAAATCAAAACGGACCATAAAGCTGACCTTAAAAGCTGACCATAAATGACCATAAAAGCTGGCCATCAAAACTGATCAAAACTGACCCAAACCTCCACCATTACCGCCCATTCGACTTGCGCTCGCCCACCTTTAACCGCTTCTTGCAGTCGTCACAATACCATTTCACTAGAACCATTAGCTCTGCCCGTCGCCGGACACATTGCTCCGACTCTCTGTCGAGCATGGACACTCACCATTCGCCTTGGGCGCCACGCGCAGTCCCACACATTCCAGGTGGAACCACTCCCGCGCGCAGTCCTCTGCATCGCAGGCAATCATCTCGCCAAAGCTGATCTGCTGGCAGTAGCAGTACAGCGGATCGCTCTCGTCCTCGTCCTGGTTTTGGGTCTGGTTTTGGGCTTGGTTCTGCCGTTGTTGATGTTGCTGGTGATGCCGCGTACTGCTGCCGCCGCTACCGCCGCTGCCGCTGCTGTTGTAGCCGTTGCCGTTGGTCGCGTCGCCGGAGCCGCCGTTGCTGGCTGCTGCTGCTGCCGCTGCCTGCGCTGCCGCTGCCGCTGCCGCCTGCGCGTGTGCCTGCGACGAGATCGAGGCGCCCTTCTTGTGGCTGCGCTTCGTCGTCCCGCTGCCGCCGCTGCTGGCGCTGTTATTGCCGCTGCTGGCGCTGTTATTGCCGCTGTTGCTGCCGCCATTACCGTTGCCACTGCCTCCACTGCCGCTCGTCTCGGCACTCCGCGATGGCCGCCGCGAACGCGACGGCACTTCGCTAAATGTCGCCAGCGCCGGCGTCGACGGCTTGCTGGCCCGTCCGCTCTTCGTCGTCGTCACCGTCGGCGGCGCCGGGCTGGCAATCGGCACCGGGATCGGGATCGTCGTCATCACCACAGCCGCCGCCGCCGGAGCAGACGCCGCCGACGCCGCCGACGCCGCACTCGATGGTGTCGGCTCCTTCTTCGTGCCGGCCGTGGCCGCCTCGTCCGCCTTCACAGGCGCCGTGCTGCTGACCGGCGGACTGTCGGCCGCCTCTGTCTTCAGAGCCTCGCTGCCTCCGGCTGGCCCGGCGGCCTTGTCGCCCTCGGCCTTGTCGGCCGTAGACGGTGCACCGCTCGCCGCCGCCGCGGGCACCTGTGCCTCCTTGGCCTGTGCAGCGCCCGCACTGCTGCTGTTCGTCTGCGCCTCCGACGACAGCGCCAACGGCGCCGGCACTGGCCGGCTGTTTTCGGCTGCTGACGGCGCCGAGCCCTGAACGGGCCCGGGCAGGCTGGCACTCGGAGGCACCTGGGACGCAGCCTCGCGTAGCGTCTCCATCTTGTCTGCGGCTGTACTGCCATTCGTAGTGGCCGGACCCCCCGTCTCGCTGTTGCCGCCCGCCGCGGCACTGCCGGCGCCCGCCTTGGCTGCTTCTGCCGGCGGCGGAAGCACCTTGGCGCCCGTCTTGGCGTCGCCGTCTTCGTGGGCCTGGCTGGCGTGGGCGGCGTCGGCCACGGCCTTGTTGTGGACATGGTTGGCGGCGTCCAGGACGCTGGCAATGCTGCCGCCCGTAGCAATGGCAATATCGTCGAAGCGGCCCGTCGTCCGCAGCACGGGGCTCCGGAAGTTGTGGTTTGTGAGCGCCGGCAAGCCCTGGCCGGCCTTGGGGTCGGGAAACGCGCCGATGACGGGCGAAGAAGCAGCGGAAGCTCCGTTGCGGCTGTACAAGTAGAAAAAGTTAGCCCTGGATACAGGAAACATGGGTCCTATGGAGACGGGAAAAGTGGGTGGAGCTTGGTCAGTACGTTTTCTTGGCCTGGTTCCCGGCGGCGGGAACGGCCTTGCGCTTCTTCGTGCCGTCGGGCGCCGGCGACTGGCGGGGACTCGCCGTTCGCGTCCGCGTGTTGCCGGCCGCCGAGCCCATGACGCCGCTGAGGGCGCGCTCCATGGGCGTCGACGCGGCCGCCGGCTTCTCGACCTTGCGCCGCTTCGACGACGAGCCGGTCGTCCCGTTGGTTCCTGCGCCGGTCGTGGCGCCCGAGATGCCCAGACCGACGCCCGCGTTCGCGTTCGTTTCGGGCAGAGGCTTCCGCGACTTGGAGCCGCCCGACTTTTTGGTGTCGTTTTTGTGGGGATGGCTGTCGGCGTCCGAGTCCTGGTGATGGTTATTCTTCTGGCTGCGCCGTGCCGCCACGGCTTGCTTGCGCGCGTCGCTGCGCGCCGCCGCCTCGTCGGCAATCTGCTGGGCGGCCGCTGACAGGTTGGCGGCGCCCTCGCGCCGCGATCGCTCGGCCTGCGCGTGGTTGTTGGCCCGGTGGGCAGCCCGGTTCTCGGGATAGGCCCAGTGGTTGTTGCTGCCCCATTTGGCCTCCTCGCTGAACTCCTGCTCCAGGTGTGGCCAGATGTCGTCGATGCGGGCCAGCTGCTTGTTCAGGGCGTCGTTGGCCGTCGAGATGACGTGATTCTTCTCTTCCAGCGCGACCAGCATCTCCTTAATTTCAAATGCGACCTGGCGGAAGAGCTGTCGACGCGGAAGGTTGCTGCGGTCGAACACGCCGCTGTTCAGAGCGTCGTCGGAGCTCGAGGGGGGATGGTTCTGGTTTTGGGTTTGGGGTTGGCCCTGGCCCTGGCCGTTGACCATGGGCCCTGTCCCGCTGGCACTGGTCTGGGCCGTCATGGGCGCCGACGTGGGAGCCGGGCCAGCCACGCTGGTGCCGTCGTAGGGCGACCGCGTCGCGTTGGGCGAAGGTATGCGGAGGGCATCGTTGACGAGTTGGAAAAGGGCTTGTTGGGGCACATGGATCTTGGCGTCGACTTCCTTGAGCAGGGTAAAGTGCTTGACGAGCTCCTTGGGAAGAGCCGTGATTGCGTCGGTAAAATGCATGACGCCTGGGAAAATGTCGATCGGCTGTTCGTGGCCGCCGCTGCCACTGCCGCTGCCACTGCCGCTGCCGTTTCCACTGCCGTTTCCACTGCTGTTGCCGCCGCCGTCGCGACCCATGTTTCGGCCGGCCGTGGTGGAGGTGCGTGGCGGGTTGGTTCGAGTCTGTCGGACAGGCTGTGATCGCCTAGACGCGAGCGCCTCGGGGGCCGCCGTGGCGGGAGGCTTGGCTGTCTTCATCGTGTAGTCGGAGGATTCAGGAGGGGGAGACACGAAGAGACGAAGAGACGAAGAGGCGAAGAAAAGTTGGTCGGATCGGAAAGGAACAAGGGCGGAAGAGGCGAGAATTGGACAAGACGGGGGCGAGGGGGCAGTCGAAGAAGAGAGGGGAAGGAAAAAGGCGAAAAGACGGGCGCGGAGCCGAGGAAAAGAGCCGAGAGGAGACGAGGCAGAAAAAAAGAGATTTCTCACTTCGGCGCGAAGTCGACGAAAAAAAAGTGGCAGGGGAAGCAGAGAAAGCAGAAAAAAGCTGATTATTCTTCGCAGACGGACAGCCGGCTCACACCATTGCTTCGAGAAGGGCAGAAAAAGAGGCCTCGGGGTCTGCTTCTCGTGGGGGAGACGCGCGATTCCGGGGGATGGAGAAGTAGGGAGGAGACACGGCGAAGAGGGATCTTCCTCCAGCGAGTTACGCCAAAAATGCGCTGGGTGCTAGTCCTTGGGCGATTCAACGCCCGTCTACGGAGCTCCACCTCGGAACTTTGTAATGCCGTGCCCGACCTCACGTCACAGATAAGATAAGACACAGTGCAATAAGTCGTCTTTACGGAGTATTCATACACTGTCTGCCAGTACTGCTCTATCCAAGAACGCAAAAAAGACGATACAAAGTCCATGCTCCGTTTTATGCTCATAAGGTCGTTACGAATCCCCAACAGCCGCTCACCACTGCTTGGCAAGCTTCTGCGGCTTTTCGTTGCGCGCCTTCTGCTTCTGCCGCCACTGCCACTCAATGAGCACGGGCAGAAACCGGTACAGGTCGAACTCGGGCCAGAAACACTTGAGGAAGAAGATGTTGGTGTTCTCGTGACACTGCCACAGCATAAAGTCGCTCAGACGTTCCACGCCGCTCGTGCGCACAAAAATATCCAGCGGCGGACTCCCGGAAATGTACATGTGGCTGTCCAGCGTGTCGGCCGAGATGGCCTCGGGATTGGGGAAGATGGTGACGTCGCCCGTGCTGTTTTGGCGCGACGGCGAGTCGGGCGGCAGCGTTGTGGACGACGAGACGGATCCCTCGGCCTCTTCCGAGCGCGATACCGACGGCGACGGTGACGGCGACGTTTCCCGGATCGTGGACAAGTGTTCGGGCCGGTTCAGCTTCTTGGACAGGATGGTCTGCTTAATGCGCGTCTGCGAAAAGGGCGTGTTGCTCGGCCGGGGCGGCGTCGAGTACTCGCCGACGATGCGCCGGATCGACTGGGAGATCTCCTCGCGCGAGGTGTAGGGAAAGCAGATGTTGAGGATGGCCCGGGAGTTGTGCTTGGTCTCCTCGACGGTGCGCTCGACGACCTCGAGCACGTCGGGGCGGATGAGATCCCGCTGGCCCTGGATTCTAACGCTGACGCCATAACGGGCCAAGACGGTGCCGTGCTGAATAAGCTGCAGCAACTTGACCTTGGCCATTTCCATGATCCCGTCGACCTCGTACTGGGGCCGGTTGTAGTTTTCGATGCTAAAGGCATAGACGGTGACGACTTTGACGCCACATTTGTAGCAGATTTCGAGGACCTGGGGGTTAGCACCTTCTTCCACTCTTTTCTTTCTTCTCTCTCTTCTCTCTCTCACCTTGGCCAAGGCCTCAAAACCTAGATGATGTCCCTCAATGGCTTCAATCTTATGCTGTTTTGCATAACGTCTGTTTCCGTCCATCTCAAAGGCGACGTGGAGAGGGATAGGGCCTTGCCTAAGAGCCCCGATCAACAGCTCTCGCAGCTGATTGAGCGCCCACTCGGCCGGGGGCGAGCTCATCATCCAATTGCCGAGACGGGAAATATAGAGATCAGACATGCTGGCTAGGTGTATAGATGCTCCGTAGTGCTGCAGCTGGGAATATGGGTGGAGCGGCGGGCTGTGGATGCAAGTGTCGTGGTAAGAAATGGGGAGATTGCCACGACGTTGTTTCGTTGTGCGAGAAACCGGAGTACAAAGTACTTGTGCGATTACTCGTATTTTACTTGTGACAGCATGCATGCTGACTGATCCTGCCTGGGAGGCTATGTGGGGCTTTGCGTAGGCTTCTCCATAAATAACACATTGCCGCATAGCGGCGACGACCAACTGTCGAACTGTTGTTCCGTGGAAGCTTCCGATTTTGCATTTTGCGGCTGTCCGGGAAACAACGACTGTTTATGCGCACTGCGACTGCCAGCTTTGTCGGAGGAAGCATGAATTAGCCTATCAGAGCGCGACAACAGCAGGCGCACAGAAGGCAGGAGCGAGTTCGGAGATCGCGGAAAGAAAGAGGCAGGAGTCAAGCAAGGAAGGCAGTCCGGAAGGCAGTCCGCGGAAGGAGCAGTGGACAAGGATTGAAAGCATCGCAGTGACTTTCGAAAAAGACAACCAACGAAAAAGACAACGACGACAACAAGCATCCAACCCGACAGGGATCCTCGGTCTCTCCGTTCCGCCATGTCCTTTACCAACGCGCCGGTCACGCGCAGCCTGGTGTTGGGCATTGTGTCTGCGTCGATTGGAGCGAGTCTCTTTGACATCAAACACTACTTTTACATCCTCATCGATCCGCAGATCCTGCGCTACCACCAGACATGGCGGGCGCTGACCTACCAGCTCTGCTACACCAACTCGTCCGAGGTGCTGTTTGCCTGCATGACGCTCTACCAGATGCGCGTGGTTGAGCGGCTGTGGGGGTCCAAGAAATACGCCGTAAGCTGCTATTTATAGGCTCTGCCTTGTCCATCCACTAACTGTACGACGCGGCAGTCCTTCATTGCCGTCACCTCGCTGCTCACGTCGGTCGTCCCGCCCGTGCTGGCCTACGTGCTGCGCATCCTCACGCTCGGACGCTTCAACTACCTGCCCGCGGGCCCGACGGCCGTCGTCTTTGCCGTCCTGGCCCAGTACTACTCGATCGTGCCGCACATGTACACGTACCGGGTGGCCCTGACGTCGGCGGCCGAGCCGACGGCGCCGCGCGACGGGCAGAACGCCGCCGACCACTTTGTGGGCGTGACGCTGTCGGACAAGTCGTACCGGTACTTTCTGGCCGCCCAGCTGGCGCTGTTCCAGTGGCCGGGCTCGTTGCTGACGGCGACGGTGGGCTGGCTCATGGGCCATGCATGGCGGAACGGCGTGCTGCCGACGCGGCTGACGCAGTGGCGCATTCCGGGCTGGCTCGTGGGCGAGCGGACGCACAAGCGGCGCGAGGAGTTTGAGGGGCTGCGGCGGCGGCTGGAGGAAGAGAACACGACGACGCCAGGCGCGGCGGGGGCGTCGAGCGGCGTGGACGGCGGACGGGGCGATGCCGGGCGACGCCGCACCATGGGTCAGCAGGTACTGGACCAGTTTGGAGGGCCGCTGTGAGCGTGTGAGCGTGAGCGTGAGCGTGTGCGCGGGACATGATGTGACCATGGCGAGAGGGGCTCGTATGGTTCCGTATCGTCGGGAATGTACGAGTACGAATAAAGATACGAGCAAATCTTTGACATCTTGAAAGCTTCTTGCGTGCTGTGGTGTCACTGCCAAGACGGTAGTATGGACAAATGAAACCCGCACGTCCATGGTGCTTGACGTCTGGCATGCTCCGCATCCGTCGGGCGCAGATTGTTGCCCTCTTGATGCAGCCCAGGAGGCACATGAGTAAGATACGAGCAGAACACGAGCCTGCATAAGTACGGATACTCCATACGAAGTACGGAGTATCTGCGAGGTGCTAAAATCCCTAAAAATAATGTCTAAGCCCCCCCTGAGGGTGGCTATACAGCAGCCAATAGGCAGTACTTCCCGTGCTGCGCCCCACTAAACAGCCCAATCCGTCAAGAACCGGTAATGAGGGAGGGAACCCTGCTGTGGTCGTGTATAAGCTGCTAGCGGAACGCGCCAGAAAGCCTGAGGCGCCAAAAAAAGGAGTTGGGAACAGACAATACCACAATACGACACTGACATCTCGGGATCGCAAAAAAAGTGCCGACGCAACTCCACGGCCAGCGGACAAAACCCAGACGACCCAGACGACCCCGACGACCCAGACAACATCTCGCTTCGCGCACGCATTTCCATCCTGCTCCTCTCCCACTACGACTTCGCTTTGCGTTCCTCAAGACCTCTGCAGATCGATATTGGTCTCCAGCCACCCCTGGATCGACCGTCTCAGATCCGCGCGTCTCCTTTTTTTTCCTGATCAGAAGAGTGAAGATTCTCTCTTTTTTTTCTCCGACCCTACGACGCTTTCGCATCACGCACAGGCCCAGCCGCCTTCGCACGACAGCCAGTCATTTTCCACGGCGCCCGCGTAGGATGCCTTGACCGTTTCCGGAGAGCCTTTTTCGCCTGACGAGACACGTTACATTGAACAGCCTACCGCCCGCCTACCGCCTACACCGGCAACTCCACAGCATGAACGGCATGGGCACGAGGAGAGACTACGGCTTGGGGCCTCGCGTCTCGTCGCCGTTTGACGATGTCCAGCCGAGTACCCGCGCCATGGTCGACGGATATCGCGAAGAGATTATGCATGGCATCGAGACACAGCTGTTGTTCAACCCCGTGAGTGACGACCTGGGTCCTGGGCCCGGTTTCGCTACTGCCCCTACTGCCCCTACTGACCATGGACAGCTCAATACCATCCGACCCCAGAGCTCGCCGCTCGTCGACCTCCAGGACCCCATCCAGGTGCATCTGCTGACCGAGACCGCCCTGGCCGACAGCCGCGAGTGGGTGATCTTGTCCCAGGAAGAGGTGGACGACCTGAAGAAGCAGTGCCAATCGCTGTCCCAGCGCATCGACCAGACCCGCGCCAACCTCGCCATCCAGTCCAAGTACCGCGATGCCGCCATCTCCATGACCCGCCTCTATTCCCCGGGCGGCAAGCGGCGCAGTCTGTTGGGCCACCGGCTGAGCGGCGGCAGCAGCGGCGGCGAGGCCGAACGCGAAGCCGAGGCCGAGCGGGTCGCCTGTGAGCGGCGGTGCGAGGAGCTGGCCTCGGAGCTGTTCAGCCTCGAGCGGCGCATCATGGAACCGCAGCGCCGCCTGCTCCAGCACACGGCCGGCATCCTGCAGCTGACGCACCGCGGCGGCTCCAAGACGACGGGCGGCACGCCGGCCAACGGACAGATGGGCAACAACATCCCGGGCAGCCCCGAGAGCATGTACATGGTCAACGGCCGCGAGAGCCTGGAGCTGCCGAGCAGCGGCGACGGCATGTTTGACGAGCGCGGCCTGTATCTGCCCATCGACCTGGACTACGGCAGCATGAACAGCATTGCCATTCCGCAAAAGTCGCCCAACCGCAAGGACACGGCGCGGCTGCAGACCGAGTGCGACCAGCTGCGGGCCAACAACGACACGCTGCAGCAGGAGGTGCAGGAGCGCCAGCAGCTGCTGGCCGAGGCCGAGCGGCAGCTGGAGGATGCCAACGTCCGCCTGCGCGAGGTCGTCGTGCGCTTCGACCCCGAAGGCAACGAGACGTACCGGGAGCCGCCGCAAGGCGGCAGCGGCGGCGGCGGCGACGATGCCGGCGAGAAGCCCGGCAAGAATTTGCTTAGTCAGCTACGGTATATGGACGACACGCTGGCGGCGGCCGAGGGCGAGCAGGAGCGGCTGCTGCTGGACAGGGCGACGCAGGGCGGCGGCGGCTCGGACGTGGCGTTTGCCGACCTCGAGGGCCGGCTGGCCGAGGCCAACAGCCGGCTGCAGGGCGTTCTGCTGATTGCGGGCGGCGGCGATCTGTTGCTGCCGCTGCCGTCGGTGACGGGGGCGTCGGACGCCGTCGGGGTGGAGCAGCAGCTCGACTGGCTGCTGGGGGCGCTGCCGGCGCTGGAGGGCCACGGGGGCGACCAGGCGGAGGCGGCGCAGAAGATGGACAAGGTGCTGCGGGAGCTGTGGGACACGATGCAGAAGGGCCTGGCGGAGGCGGCGCGGCGGCGGGAGGAGCGCAAGGCGTCGCGGAAGCAGATGGGGCTGGTGGACGACGAGGACGAGATGTCGGGCGACGACTGGGGCGCGGAAGAGCGGTACACGCTGGACGCGTTTGCCGACAAGATGCGGTGGCTGTACCGGCAGGTGACGAAGCTGCGGGAGCACAAGTCGGTGCTGAAGCGGCAGGTGAAGCAGCAGCGGGAGCTGAACAACAAGTCGGATGCCGAGAAGGACCAGGAGCTGCGGGACCGGGCGGCCGAGGTGGAGCAGGCGCGGAATCTGGCGGAAGAGGCGCAGGGCCAGCTGGCGCGGGCGCTGGCGGATCTGAGCGACGTGCAGCAGGAGCTGATGCAGAAAGAGCGGGCGGTGCAGACGGCGACGACGGGCGCCGAGGACACGCAGGCGCAGCTGGCGGAGCGCAACAGCGCGATCGCGGCGCTCGAGGCGCGGCTGGCCGAGCTGCAGGGGTCGCTGCGGGCGGCCGAGAGCCAGGTGCAGGAAGTGGCGGCGCGGGCGGAGCGGGCCGAGCAGGCCGAGGAGCAGGCGCGGCAGGCGGCCGAGCAGGCCGGCGAGCAGGCCCAGGCCAAGGACCACGAGCTGGAGCAGCTCAACCTGCTGGTGGTGGAGCTCAAGACCGAGGCGACCATTGCCAAGGCCGAGCTCGACGGCGCCTACGGGTCGCGGGCGCAGCGGGCCGCCGACGTCGCCAAGCTGGCCAAGTCGTCCGAGAACGACGAGCTGCAGGTGCAGGTGGACAAGCTGCGCGGAGAGCTGACGAGCACGCTGCGCGACTACGAGGACCTGACCAAGGACTCCGTGGCGGCGGAGCGCGTCCGCCACGACCTCGAGGGCCAGCTGGACGACGCCGTCGCCGCCCGCGCGGCCCTCGAGGCCGAGACCGACACGGTGCGGGCCAAGCTCGAGGCCGAGATCATGGGGCTGCGCGAGCAGCTCGACGCCGAGAAGCTGCGGCTGCCGCCCACGAGCCCAGGCGGCGGGACGCGCGTGGGCGCGGCCATGCTGAGCGAGCAGTTCCGGGCGACGATGAAGGAGGAACGGAAGAAGTTCCAAGAGGAGTTGCGGGTGAGTTTCTCTTTCCCTCTTTTTATTCCCCCCCTCCCCTCTCTCTCTCCCTTTCTCTCTTTTTATCCCCCCCCCCCTCTCTCTCTCTAACTCTTTAGAATGAACAATCACAGAGACGCAAGGCCGAGGAAGAGCTCCGGACGCTGCGGCGGACGGCCGGGGCGGGCAAGAGCCCACTGAGTCCACGGTAATCTGCCGTGGAGCGAAAAGCAGCAGCGGCTGCGGTGTGACGAATATTCTGAACGGTCGAGGATCGGGAAGCATAGCGGAGTTGGTTTGGATTGCCTTTTGCCTTTTGCATGTGAATTTTGATTCCAAAGTGCACGGTATGCGGAGTATAGTTTCGTTTCGTGCGTCTAGGTATAGGCGGAACTGCCCGATATGAGGAGGCTCTGCCGGGGCCGTGTTTCGGGCACAGTGTATGGAAGGATATACTGTGTGACATAGAAAATGCATTTCGTAAAGATCTCAAGATCCGGGCCGTCGACCGTCTGTAGCACCACCACCCCACCACGAAGCCCATGGCTGACACTGCCGATACCATGAAGGTTGATGCCGTGCGTGCGGCGGCTCTGACAGCCAATCTGCAGGCCGTGCAGGAACGAGTAGCCGCAGCAGCAGCTGGGAGGTGAGATATGACCCCAACCTCCTCTCTCCTTCTTTCTTCTCCTCTCCTCTCCCCTCCTCTCCTCTCCCCCCCTAACACACCAGATCTGTTCGCCTCGTGGCCGTCAGCAAGCTCAAGCCGGCCAACGACATCCTGGCCCTCCACCAGGGCCCGGCCCGCCAGACGCACTTTGGCGAGAACTACGCCCAGGAGCTCCGCGACAAAGCCCCGCTGCTGCCGCGCGCCATCCACTGGCACTTCATCGGCGGCCTGCAGTCCGGCCACTGCAAGACCCTCGCCCGCATCCCCAACCTGTGGTGCGTCTCCAGCGTCGACTCCGTCAAGAAGGCCCAGCTGCTCGAGGCCGCCCGCGCCGCCATCCCCGATTCCGGCCTGCTCCACGTCCACGTCCAGGTCAACACCTCCGGCGAGGACGCCAAGTCCGGCTGTCCGCCCGGCGACGACACCGTCGCCCTCTGCCGCACCATTGTCACCGCCTGCCCCCATCTGCGCCTGCTCGGCCTCATGACCATCGGCGCCATCGCCCGCAGTCGTGCTGTCGCCGACGACGCCGCCTCGGAAAACCCAGACTTTGTCGCCCTGCGCACCCAGCGCGACCTCGTCGCCGCCGCCCTCGCCCCCCTCGAGATCCCCGCGGCCAACCGCCCGCCCGCCCCCCTCGAGCTCAGCATGGGCATGAGCGACGACTTTGCCGGCGCCATCGCCTCCGGCAGCAGCGAGGTCCGCATCGGAAGCACCATCTTTGGTCTCCGGCCCGCCAAGGCCGACGCAAAACTGGTGGCGTAGATGGATGGACGTCGTGGATGTGGACGTTGTGATGTGGACTGGACAGGTGGTCTACGTCACGTGACTGGATCCAGGCCATGCATTATCGAAAACTATAGACAAGAAACAACGCAAGAAGAGAACAAACACGCGCAGTAGCTACAACCGCTTGTGCATCAGATATAGAAAAGACCAGGCCCCAAGCAAAACGTCCAACGTCCTATAGAAAACAGCCAGGACTCGACGACGGCAGTTCCCGCTCTCCCCGGCCGGCCGTCTCCTAACGGTCGTCCTCGGGTGTCACCATGACATGGCCAAAGGCGTCGTGGATATCCCGTTTCGTCAGGCCCCGCGAGTCGTTTGGCGCCGCATACCCACGGGCCAGTCGGCCCTGCATCAGCTTCAGCAGCACCGCCGGCACCGACTCGTCCGTCGCCCGGATCGTCAACCGGATCATCTGATGGTTAGCTTATATCATGGATGACTAATCAACGGGAGACATACCTGCGTCGCATAGTTGGGCTCCAGGCGCAGCAGACAACCAAACTTGCCGCCCTCCGACGTGTGCACGACGCTGGCGCCCACAAAGTTCTTCTGGTTCGGGTCGACGCCCTCGAGCAGTCCCCACCGGAACCCCTCGAGCACGAGCCGGATAAAGGCCTCGTTGAGCTCGCGGCCGCCGCTGTTGTGGATGCCGCCCTCGAGCCCAAAGATTTCCTGGGCCTCGCGCGGCGCGCCGCCAATCTGCTTCCACCGCTTGAAAAAGTCGTCGCCCGCCAGCTGCGTCGCGTCCATAAACTTGTGGATGGCCACCGGCAGCTTCAGCGTCAGCGCCTGCAGAGCACCGGCCAGGTAGCTGACGCGGATCGTCGGACTCTTCTCAAACACCTGCCGCGCCTCAAACATGATGACCTGCTGCGTCTGCGCGGCCGCGCCCACGTTGGCGTCCGGCATCGTCTTGACATCCCACGTCAGCCGGCCCTTTTCCGACTCGTCGAGGTCCAGCGTCGTCGTAAACGACGTCGCCGCCGTCGGCGCCTTGTTGGTAAAGTACAGAATCAGACACGCCATCTGGCCCCGGTACTCGGACCGCACGCCCACCTGCAGCTGGCCGTCCTCAAACAGGACGCCGTCCGCCCGCAGCATCAGCCGGTTGTATCCCCGCTCCCACCCGGGCGTCAGATGCGCCGCGCTCGCCAGGTTCGGCGCCTTGGTCGTCGTCTTGCTCATGTCGATCCCCAGCAGGTCCATGGCGGCGCCGTTGCTGCCGGCTGCCGCGCCATTGCCATTGTTGGCCCCGGTGCCGCCGGCCGCCTGCCCGTTGCCGGCCTGGTCATTCACGCTAAACGTCCGCTTGAGGCCAGCGTTCTTGGCCATGCCCAGCTCGGCACCGTCCGTGTTGGCGTCCTTACCGCCCACCACCCAGGTGCGCTTGTCGCTCGTGTTGGCATGCTTCTGGTGCAGCCGCGACAGCAGCGCCGACTGCCGCTCCGGGAAGGGCGGCATCTCGTCCAGCACCGTCCGCAGCAGGTCGTCGGTCGGCATCCGGATCAGCGCCAGGTACTCGCAGGCCCGCTGCTGCAGCTCCGAGTCCAGCGTGTGGCTGAACACGTCAAAGACGTGCACCAGCTGCGGCTTGATCTCGGGAAACAGGTTGGAGAACTTGGCAAAGCACGACAGGATCATACCCCGCGTGCTCGCCGAGCAGGCCGGCACCTTGTTCTGCAGAGCCAGGAACTGCTCGATGGGGCTGCAGCCCGGGTCCTCGGCGATCAGGTGGCCAAACTCGCCCAGGATATAGGCGCCGATCTTGACCAGGGTTTCGTGGCAGTGGTCCTGCTTGACGTACATGAGGCTGTTCTTGGCCGCGTACACCTGCAGCTCCTCGTTGTTCGTCACGATCTGCGTCACGCGCTGCCACACCTCGTCGCTCACGTGGTCGCCGGCCATGGCAATCAGCCGCAGCGTAATGTCCACGTACCACTGCACGTCGGTCGCGTACTTTTCCGTCAGGATGGCAATCTTGAGCACCATCTCCTCGCGGATGGCAAAGTCGGCGTTCTGCAGGTAGTGCAGCAGCTCGCCGACGATCTGGCGCGCGTTCGTCCAGTCGCACATGCTGTACAGCAGGTCCAGGCCCTTGCGGCGCACGCTGATATCGCGGTCGCGCAGAGAGCCCACGATAATGTCCTGGTGCTGCTTGATGGGATCCAACGTCTCGGCCCGCGCAGCCAGATGGGTCATAGCCTCGAGGCCCAGGTACCGCACGTTGGTCTCGCGCGACTGGATAAACTTGCCGAGCCGCGTCGAGATCTGCTCCATGAGCTCCTGCTCCGTGTCCAGGTGGATGATCAGGTTGATGGCCTCAAACAGCACCGCGTTCTGCGCATTGTTCTGCTGCACGTTCTTGTTCGTCTCCATCGCCTGGTTCAGCACCTTTTGCAGCGACTCGCGGATCAGCTCCCGCACGTGGCTGTCCTCCGACGGCGGGAAGTACTGCAGCAGCCGCAGCAGCTTCACCTGGATCCACGGACACGGCACCTTGTAGTACAGGTAGTCCACCGTGTACTCGCCGTCGACGACGATCCGCTTCATCCGCGCCGCCGCCTTGACATAGGCCCCCTTGTACTGCTCCAGGTTGTCCTGGGCCAGCGCCATCACCAGCGACGTCACCGACAGCGCCACGCCCAGGTCCATGTCGTCCATCAGCGAGATGATGCGCTCGGCCCACTGCGGCTGCACGATGTCCGGCGACTTGCGGTACAGCCGCAGCAGCGTCAGGGCGGCCTTCTTCTTGACAAAGGACTTGGAGGTTCTGCAGATAACGTCAGTGGCCCGGGCGCAAGGGCGCAAGTGGAGCAGGAAAGAAAAAAACGCACGGTGAAATCAAGAGCCGATGGACCTCCCCGCTCAGGGCCTCGCCCATCTCGCGGCTGCCGACGTTGGCAATGGCGTGGAGGGCCAGGCAGTTGAACAGTTCGTTGTTGTCCAGCAGGTCTTTGCGTATGCTGTTGACGACGAGGTGCAGAAGTTCGTGCTTCTCGTGCAGAAAGAGCGTCATCGCCAGGTAGCCAATCTGCTTTTCCGAGTATTTGGTGGCCGAGATGAGGTTGACGGCCTCGAGGTGGCCAAAGTCGACATTCCAGCCGAGGATGTAAATGTAGAGGAGCTATCATTAGCTGTGTTCTGTCTCGGCTCTTTGCTATCCTATCTCACCTTGCAAACGTATTTCTTCTTGTGGTAGCCGTTGAGGTTGCCATCTGTCGAGTTAGCGACTCCTGCGGTTCTGTGGCTCCTGCGGACCATTGTGCCCACCTTTGAACTTTTGCCGGATGTTGGCAAGCTCCTTGTTGATCCGCTTCTCTTCGAGCTCGCGAGCCCGGGCATTCCGGAGGTCGGCAATGAACTGGACGAGGCCGCGCATGTTGGAGTTGCTGGCACTCGAGCGGCCGAGAAAGCCACCTGTCGAGGACGACATCGTGGCCGAGCGGGAGAGAGACATGTAGAGTCAGGGTAGTGTGTCTGCGCGCGTGTCGTGTCAGCTCAGGGAGAGCCGCTGGTGCCTCGCACAACCATCTAGGAGGAAATCCCCAGACGTTCGCCGAAGCCTCCCAAACGCGGATTCTGGCAAAACAGCGGAGCGGTGACCAGAAGAGGAGCTGCCAAGCTGTTGGCCCGCAGTGGATAGGCAGGTCGTATCGGGAGAGAGAGAGCAGAGGTCGAGGGGAAAGAAACGACGTAACCCAGGCGTCAGGGTTGGCTGATGAGGCGATGGTGACTTGCGAGAGAGAGAGAGTCCCAAAAACGTGCGTCTCTTTCGAAGCCCGTCGATTGCTGTAGAGAACCCTGGTCCCCGCGCGTACCCGTTATTCGGCCGCACGTTTTTTCCAATGGCTAGCGCCCTGTCTGCTGCGACTGGGCCTGTCTCCTTTTTGTTGTGGTGTGGTCAATCCCCTATTCGAAGATGTGGCTGTGACTGTGACTGTGGCTGTGTGGCTGATGTACGAGTAGTTGATGTGGCTGATGTACGAGCAGTTGATGTGGCTGTGTGGCTGTGGCTGCTCCATTTACGTACTCCCGATTACGAGTACACTCGTATTCACGTGATTCATAAAATCAACCGTCGTACCCTGGAACGTCATACCTGGAACACCTGGACGTCATGATCTAGTATCTCCGATTCAACGCCCACATGCCGAAAGTCTGCTGATGTCGGCGCCCTAAACCCCCGAGGCCCGACCAAAATGCTGAAACGACCCCGTTCGCAATGGCGAGATCGATCCCTTTCCGTGGCTATCCGCCCTGTTGGGCCTTAGGGCCGGAGTTATGAAATGCGGCACGGGTATATGGATATGTCATCATTCAACCGAACCTCCTCTCCTTACATATAGTATAGGATGCCCGGCCACCCCCCTTCCCACGAAGCCATGGAAGAACCACCATCCAAGCCGCCCCTTCACCCAGCATCATGGTCTTTTCTGCATTCCATGGCAACAACCCCAACTGGTGGCCCGCCCACCGGAAGCCGGTCTTAATCGGCCTCGTCCGCGCCGGCGTCATGCTCACTCTCTTGTTTGTCGGCGTCATGTCCTGGTTCTTTGGCAGTGCCTACCACCAGCGGTACCGCACGCACAAGCTCAAGATCCTCGCGGTCGACTACGACGGCGGCGCCATTGGCCAGTCCGTGCCGGCTGCCTATGCGAGCATGGCCAGTGACGAGTTCCCGACCCTCGAGTTCGCTTCCGCCGCCGACTATCCCGACCCGGCCTCCGTGCGCCAGGCCGTCTGCTCCGGCCGCTACTGGGGCGCCGTCTATGCGCATGCCGGCGCCAGCGACCGCCTGCAGGACGCCCTCAGCGGCAGCGCCACCGCCTCCTACAACACCTCCGACGCCGTCAGCTTCGTCTACAGTGGCACCCGCTACCCGGCCGCGAGCCTGTCGTTTGTCCTGAGCAACCTCGAGTCGCTGGTCGTGGCCGCGCGCAGCTTCTACTACCAGACGGACGGCGGCAAGGCCAGCCTCGCCGCGCTCAACACGTCCAACACCGCGGCCGTCATGGCCTACCTCGACCCCTTTGCGCCCACGGCCGTGGACATGCATCCCATGAACCAGGGCGACCACGTCTACTACAACACGGTCAACACGGTCATGCCCATCCTGAGCCAGTTCTTCTTCGTCCTCGCCCAGAACGGCATCAGCGCCGAGATGGGCGTCTTCACCAACCTGTCGCCCATGTCCGTCTGGCTGCTGCGCCTCGTCTCCGGCAAGGTCTACACGCTCGTCGTCTCTCTGGGCATCACCGGCTACATGTGGGGCTTGCGGGAGGACTGGGCGGTGCATGCCATCCACTTTGCGCGCACGTGGATGATTCTCTGGTTCTACATGGACGTCAACAACAGCATCTTCGACACGCTCATCGGCACCTTCATCCCCATGCCGTTTGCGCCCTTCTTTGTCCTCTTCTGGATCCTCACCAACGTCGCCAGCACCGTCTTTCCCTTTGAGCTGAGTGCGGGCTTCTACCGCATCGGCTATGTCTTCCCCGGCCACGAGACGTATCTGTTGCTGATGCAGGCCTGGACTGGCTGTTTCAAAAAGGACTACATTGCCCTGCCGGTTATGTTTTCGTGGTGGGTCGTCGGCCATGTGATGGTCATGATTTCGACGCGCAAACGGTGTGCCGATGCGCGCAAGATGGCGGCGGCACAGGCAGGGAACAATTTTCCCATGGAGGATAGGCGCAAGGGCACGTCCGACTCGCAGGAGAACGGCATTCTCAGCGACGGCGTCGGCTACGACAGTGCAACAGCCACGGATCTAGAGGCTGAGGTTAGAGAGGAGCCATCCATGCAGTCGATGAATAAGGCCATCCAGACGGACCAGCAAGTGGGTAAAAACTAGACGGTGAAAAGCATCTGCTCTCATCTGCATTTGTTTGATTTTCGTTCTCATTTCATTTTGGTTCTCGTTTCCTTTTTCTTTTCTTTCTTTTTTCTTTCTTTCTTTTTCTTTCTTTTTTCTTTTCCTATTCCCCTCATGGTTTATATTATATTTGTCTGGATGGCTTGCACTGCATTTGGCATCTTAGAGAAAAGGCCCATTGGTGGCTTATATGATTATGTATATATTGGGTATATGCAACTGTGCATATTCTATTAAAGTGGGGTATAGAATCCAATCCAAAAAGTTGTAAACTGAAGACATCACACCTTGCCAACCGCCAACAGACAACAGCCATGGAGTAAAAGCGCCACGGTCCTGGGACAATTGACGAGAACAAAGTACGACGTAGAATGCGGCTGTACCGTTTCTCGTCCCATGCGGCGACGGCTCTGGTGCGGCCTGGCCGGCCAACCCGCCCATCCACCACAGCTTCACGCGTCGTGATGTCTGCTGCGGCTGTCCCTGCGCCTGCCCGCCGCGGCTATGCCTCGCAGGTCGGCGGAAGTCCCGTGTTTGAGGTGTTCAACCGGCGGGCCAAGTGGCTGCAGAAGGAGCGGGCAGCCGCCAACGCCGAGGCCAGCCGGCAGACGGACTACCTCAAGGACGAAGTGGCCTTTCGGCTGTGTGAGCGGCTTCTGGTGTGTTTGTGTTTTACCTTCCTATGGCCTGTGTCTTGTGGTCTGTCTGACGCTCGCAGGATATCAAGCGCACGTTCCCGGAAGCCCTGGACTTTGGGGCCAACTCCTGCAACATTGCGCGGGCGCTGGTCCGGGAGAACCCCGACAACGACCCGGCGCGGCCGACGTCGCCGCCGCTGGCCACGCACATTGGCCACCTGACGGCGGCCGAGTCGTCGCCGACGCTGCTGTTCCGGGACGCCGAGGCGCCCTTCAACGAGGCGCTGTCGATGTCGCGTCACGTGATGAGCATCGCGGAAGAAGAGGCCGTCGGGGCCGGCCAGGCGCCTCTCGTGCCCGGCGCGTACGACCTCGTGCTCAGCAGCCTGAGCCTGCACTGGATCAACGACCTGCCGGGCGCGCTGGCCCAGATCAACCGGCTGCTCAAGCCGGACTGTCCGTTCCTGGGGGCCATGCTGGGCGGCGACTCGCTGTTTGAGCTGCGGACGTCGCTGCAGCTGGCCGAGCAGGAGCGCCGGGGCGGCATGTCGCCGCACGTGTCGCCGCTGGCCGACGTGCGGGACGTCGGCGGCCTCATGCAGCGGGCCGGCTTCAACATGCTGACGGTGGACGTGGAGGACATTGTGGTGGACTACCCCGACACCTTTGCGCTGATGGCGGACCTGCAGGCCATGGGAGAGGGCAACGTGGTGCTGGGGCGCGAGATGGGAGCCATCCGGCGCGACGTGCTGCTGGCCAACGACGCCATCTACCGGGCGCTGCACGGGAACGACGACGGGACCATCCCGGCGACGTTCCGGGTCATCTATATGATCGGGTGGCATCCGTCGGAGAACCAGCCGAAGCCGCTGCCCCGGGGAAGCGGCCAGATCAATCTCAAGGATATTTTGGAGCAGAAGTAGCGATACGAAGACAGATAACGACTCTGATATCTCAGATGTGAATCATGCTAAAGTGCAAACCTGGCGCCAAGCAATTCCGATTCCGTTCCCATATTCTCTCTCTTTCTCTCTCCTTCACACACACACTCTCTCTCTCTCACACACTCTCTCTCGCTCTCCTCCTCTCTCTCTCACTCTCTCTCCTCCTCTCACACCCTCCGCCAGTCGGTCATCGTCCGCTGTATGCTGCCGAGTCCAGCCACCTCGACCACCTTCTCGTGCCAGCTCAACAACACACTCATGGCCGCGCCGGAAGAGTCGTTCATGGCGCCGGGCCGGCCGCCGATCTGGCTGAAACCCGTCACCTGCGGCGTCACACCGCGGGTCGGCGTGCGTGGCGCGCTGCCGGCCGATGCCGGCGAGGCCGAAGAGGCCATTCCCTTGTACCTGCGCTGTTAGGGAGGCGAGGACCAGCGAGAGAGAGCACACCCACAGATACTTCATCAACACGTCCAGCAGCTCGTTGCCGTTTTCCGACGCATACAGCCGCGACAGCAGCGGACTCATCTCGCTCGCCTTGATGGACTGCAGGACTTCGATGACGGTGTGCAGAGCCGCCTCCTTGGCAGCGTCGGTGCCCTCGTAGACGGGCATCTCCAGGCAGCCGCGCAGGGCGCCGTCGTTATCGCCGCCGCGCAGCAGCTGGCGGACCTGGCCGGAGAGCTGGCGGACGTCTGCCTCGCTGATCTCGGCGACAGGCGGGCGCATGATGGAGGTGTCGAAGTTGTAGGGGCTGTCCTCTTCGAGGGCATCGATGTTGATGGTGCGCCAGGCATCGCTAAAGGTGGAATCGGAGACCTGCTGGATGATAGACATGGTGGGCAATGGTCGGGGCGGGCAATGGGTCGATGGTGGTGGTGATGGGATGTCGGGCGAGGTCAAAGACAGCTTGCGGTATCTGAAAGGCGGCGGGGAAGAAAAGGTGTGGCTGTGATTTCTGGCGGGGCCGACCGCTGTGGCGCACTAAGTCCGACACTGTAGTGCGATATTGCTGTGATTGTCTTTGAAGATATTGTAGGTTTGTTTGTAGATTTGTTTGTAAATATTTTGTAAGATATCTCTTTTGTAAATATTTTGTATATTTATATTGTATATTGTAAGTCAAGTATGAGTTGATCATGGTTTGTTTCTATTATATTTCTGTCGATTTGTCGATTTTGTCTAATATTTGTAAATATTCTTCAATTGTAAACTGAATATTATATCAATGAGGAAAGATTGAATCTAACAACCATAAACTATATCAGACATTAAACAATTTATTCGACATAATTGGTAGTTGGTAGGTAAGTTTGAAAATCAAGTCATATTCAATGAGATCTCTATTCAATATGAGATATCTTGTATATTCAAACTCGGTCTCAAGATATTTTACGCGAACAACTTATCCGCCATAGAATTCCTTCTATCTCGACAAAGTTTAGAGACCTCAAAGTTTAAACGGTGGATGGCTTCATTGCTTGCATTGACCAAAGTTAAACTACGAATTGTCATCAACTCTTGGATTAGACATTAGAAGATAGAAACTTGCTATCCTTTGACTCCGTTGGCAATGCCAATAACTCAACAGTCTTGCACTCGTTTGACTCATGACCACCTGAGATTCTAAACTACTCGTACTCACTGGACCAGTCCCCCACGCCACGAGCATTTCCTGACCTCCGACATCTCTCGCATCAGGCTGCTGTGTCCACGCAACACGGCGGCATGATCAACACACCACCGCGCCTAGACCAGCCCCCATTCTGTCACCAAACCCTGTGTGCATGATCTGCCAGGCTCCGCTTCCACCGGCAGCTCGGAGGATGCCCCGACAGTGCGGTGCCAGGCCGTCCAAAGGTCGCAGCAAGAGCGGAGCGGGCAAAGAGGCATCGATAAGGAGCCGGTGCTCGAGCCGCAGGTGATGCTGGGGATGATCACGGGGGTTGTTTACGAATTCCATGACTCCGTATCGTATGCCTGCCAACTCGTATGACCAGGCGGACGGAGTACTCCGTACGGAGATGCCGTCCGGCTGGGACAGCAAGTGCCGCAGCCGGCTCCAATTCCCATACGACGTGTAGGGAGCAGAATTGCAGGGTAAAGACAGACAAGGCAGACAAGGCAGACAAGCAAACAAGGTAAACAAGGTAAGATAACAGGGTAGATGCCCTACAGGGTCATAACCTGTTTACCTTCTTGCCGGATTGCTGGCATGGAAATGTCTTCTCGAAGAATTCATGCGTTCGTTTCCATCTATCGGCCGGGGTCGTCTATTATCATCTCGTCGTACTCTAGTACCAAGTAGTCCTGGCGTCTCGAGCCTCTCACGAACGCCCCCCCTGTTCCGGCAGACCCCTGCTGCCCACAGAGCTCTGCTCGCCGTCGCCGTGCCTTTTCTTCCACCGCTCTTCGACTCTTCGTCCCTCGACTGTGAACACGTAGCCTGTTTCCTCTTCGGAGTACTCCGTGCAGGCATTGTCTTTTTGTCTTTTTGTCCTTTTGCCGGTCTGTCCTTTTGTCGGCTTGTCATTTGTCTTTCTCCTTTTCGGGCCGCCAACAACTCGCGGTGTGCCGTCTACGCCGACTCTGTGCTGGCTTACGTATCCAAGCCAGATAGATATTGTCTGCCTGGCGAGCTCCCCCCCTGGCGGGTCTCCATCCGCGTAGCGGGAGGCTAGAAGGAAACAAACATAAGAAAGTGACAGCTCATCTCGATGTTCCCATACCCATGGGGAACGGGAGGACGGACTCGGGGCGGGAGAACTCGAAGGAACAATAGAAAGTAGGAGTACTGCAACCATACGCGTATCCAGTGAGAATATCCTATGGAGTACGAGTACAAAGTACTTGGGGATGGCGAGGGCGAGAAAGGGCATTACCACCAAAGAGTGATAGTACATGGCGGCTTGGACGATTCTGGCCTTGGCGAAGAGGCGGCGAAGAAAGAACCCATGAACCCTGCGATCTCGTCTCGAGGCCAACGGTCTGGGCGGGAGGTCTTCCGGAACGCAATCCAGGACTGCAGGGGGGCAGATGGCTCCACCAGGGGGGGCGTGTACCGTGTACGGAGTGCGAGCGTGTTGTCGTATTCCACTGCGTAGACCCTGTGGCATCCCAACAGGGGAACAGGCAGAAACGGATTGCCCTATTTCGTGGTGCAGGCTACCGTTTCCGGGATAGTGTACCGGTGTGAGGGTGCAGGACTGTTGGAGAGGGAAGGGGGGGTGTGGGCGTGGAAGGGTTCGAAGGTCTTGACCCTGTTCTTCTGGTAAATTAGCACAAACGTTTGTACCCTGGACCTGGCTCTGGCTCTGGACAGGGTAGGGTGTAGGGTCGCTTTGGAACAGGGGCAAACATTAAATGAATTACGACGCAACGAGGACGGAGTATTACGACGTGCTCCCTCTCGTTTGTCCCAGACGGGTGGCAGAGCTTGGACGGAACGGCATTCCGGGACCTGACCCTGGAGACTGAAGACCCCCAGGACCCTCAGGACCCTCAGGACCCTCAGGACCCTCCCCATTTCTCGTATCTAGAAAGCCAAACGCGCAACGGCCAGGCATAGTCTTCTGGTTGGGTGCACCTGACGCCCGTTGGGACGCCAGGGCTCCATCGCTGGAGAGCAGCTCGCAATTTGGATCGCCGATCTGCCGTCCTTTGGCTGTTCTCGTACGAGTTCCGAGGGTGTGAGCAGCTCGGATCACGAACCGGTGGACTTGTAGTGGACTTGTACGAGTTCTCCATACTCGTACACCGCACTCTACGCTCTACGCACCCCCACGACCGTTGACGGCGGGTGGGTCGTGCATCTTGGATGCTCGTCGTTCTGGAACGGTCAGGGGTGGCAAACAGCCGATTGATAACCCTCTCGTACGAACCGGCAACTCGTAAGAGGTCAGCCTAGGGAGGCGTACTCGTAGGGAGTACTCCGTACTCGTACCTATGCCATTCTACGAGTAAGATACTCATACTCCATTCTCCATACGCTATGGAGTCTCACAATAGTAATATTCTTGTTTCGTCTTCACGGCCGTTGCAAGTGGACCTCGGCAGGCCTGTCCCGACCGATTGGATCACGACTCCCGGGACAGCTAATACGAGTGCTTGGGAGAACATTACTGCGTACCCATTACATGAATACCCAGGAGTTTGGAGACGGAAAATCTTGCCCATCAAGTGACGAGTCCTCGTATTGCTCCGTTCCAGGGTGTATCCTGGCAGAGATGGAATCTTTTATGAATCTTTATGACTTGGGTGGATTCTAAATAAAAATGAGAGCTCACGAGAACTTGTACAGGGCATAGAGTATTATGAGTACTCCGTAGGAACAAGTCATAATCTGGCAATACCCTGACTCCGTCCTCCGTCCTCCGTCCTCCATAGTCTATGAGGCTGTCCGGATCGACCGGCAAACTGCCGTGCCTAGGCAGAAGGGCCGACCAGACGAGGACTTGCACATTCCAAGCATGGAGTATTACGCAGTAATACGCAGTAATACGCAGCACTCCTGCTCCGCCCGTCTCCGGCACCCAAAGTCGTGTCTGGCCGCGGTTGGGTAGCAGCCCAAGGGGTCGTATGTAGTATCCGGGATAGCATCACATGACGGCTACAGCATGCCGCTAGATGCCCGATGACTTGCACGCATTCCATGCAATCTTCCGCCCAGACGAGATGAAAGTGGCCAGCCGCCGTTGGGGGTGTCCGTACAAAGCCAGATACAGTCGTACGTGTCGAGCTGTGGCTGTCCAGGATTGGGCGGCGACCTTGGCGCCGAAGCCAACATGCGCTCGCTTGTTTCGTATAGGCAGTGACTTGTTGGTGGAAAAACAGGAAACAAAAAGGAGGCACAGGTCATGCTAAAGATGTGACGAAAACCCCCGTTTCAGCCAAAGGGGGCTGAGGCTGTCTTCTGCGCCGCTGTGCCTTACAAGGTATTTTTAGGCGCCCGCTCGAAACCGTTCGTCACAGAGCGTCGCCATCCAGACGACTCCTACGTAAGATTGGGTGATTATGCATTTGCGGCAACGCGTATGAGACGGGCGTGGGATGTGGTATTCCTCGTACAGGCAGCAGCTCGACAGGCCGTGCTTTAGGCTCGACAAGCCCTGTAAGCGCTGGACGGAGCAGGGAGTACAGGGTATAGTGCTAGCCTATAGCATAGCCTGTGGCCTGGCCACCCTGCCAATTTCCTGCCTGTACGGAGTAGAGTATTCTGACGGGGCACTGCCCTGTCTTTCCCTGCTCCCTGCCAACACGAAACAATGTCGAGCCACTGAAGGCTCAATAAGCATGCAGCAATGCGACATGAGATGCCCGATCTACACTGAGGACGGAGGACGGAGGACGGAGGAGTAAGATACTCACGCATATTCGTCTCATACTCGAATTGCTCCCTCGGGCAGCACTGCGCGTCAGAGGAGGAGCCGCGTCCGCCTGAATCTGCATGATCATCACCCGAAGCCGCGAGGCTGCCGCTGGGCGACGGCAGACGGCAGACGGCAGACGGCCGGCCATGCCCGTTGAGCCGCATGCGGACGTGACTATTCCTACCCACGCAGTAGCCGCAGAAGCCGCAGAAAATCAGAAAATCAGACAGACGCTTGAGCTTGGGCACATATGACTCCTGTCTGGCGGATTCTGATTCCTCCGCCTCGTCCTACGGAGCACATCTTGCCGCCCGGATCGGGAACACACTGACGTCAGGCCGACACGCCCTCTGGTCCTGATCTCTTCCTTGCCGAATGGGCTCGGCCACTCGTACGTGTCCTACGATGATATGGCCTCGTGGGCGGTTCCGAAGGAGGACAAGAACGAAACACAAGGAGGCATTTCCTTGTCATCACGCATAGGATGCATAGGACACATAACATGCATAGCCATGCTCCTGGATGTGTCCGTGTCACCCGGCCGTGTCACGGCGTCCAAGGCCGTACGCGAAGCGTCTGCTCGTATTTCTCGCCGGCACGGAACCGAGCCGAACAGAAATAGTACAAGTAAGATGCTCGGGAGTCCTGTTGGTTATTTCCTTGCCCAACTGGTGGGTACCTGCGGTTCCGTAGAGCAGGCGTGTTCTTTGGGTTGTCTTCGGGGTTCTTCTTTTTTTCATGAGACTTTTTCATTATTCTCATTCTCATTTTTCCCTTTTTTTTCTCTTTTCAGTCTGCATTTTTCCATTCTTCCTTTCCCTCTTCCCGTACGAGTAATTACGGAGCATGTTCCCATTCGCCCGTGGATCGGCTCCAACCAACCACTCAGGCCTCTTCTAGAAAATTTCCACTGCACGGGCCGGGGGGTGCTCGTACGCTGTTCACAAAATCCATGGCAAATTAAACATAGGACCGGCTACCCTGTACGGGTAAGATACGGAGGACTCGTACATGGTATTTGTACGAGTCCGGCGTATCTTACTGCGCACTCGTACGCGTGCTCGTGACTCGCGACTCGTGACTCGTACAAGTGGTAAAAAAAGAACTGAGCCGTCTCGGCAAGCTACCCCGTACTCCATACGCCGTAAGATACTGCGCAGGTTGTCGTCGAGAGGAAGGTCGTACGACGCGGTGGCTCCGTAGCTGAGTTTTCCGTCTTCCTGGCGGTTCAGTTAGTCATTGTTCAGTCAGAAGTCAGAAGTCGTATTCAGTAAGTAAGCCGCCGGGATGTATGCCTAGAATAGCGTGCTGCTACACCACGGTATCGGATGGCAGCGACTGATCGTCCGGGAGACCGCAAACGAAAGCCACATCGCGCGCCTCCGTAATATGTTGTGTTCAATGTCCAGCGTTCAATATTCAGTGCTTCGTACTCGTCTTGGAATAGACGAAGGATGCAAGTCCCCCCCCTTCGGTATTCCTTCCCGTTTTATCTATCTTGCTCTTGCCGTTTTGGGAGAAGCATGCGTCTTTTTGCGCCTGCCTGCACACGATGCAAAGGGAATCTGCGAACCCGATCATCATACGAAAAGTCGCGCCATGGTCGTCCTTTTTCTGGTCCTGAACAGCCGGCGCCATCGCTCCTTCCACGAGTGAATCGTAGCACAGACACTATGCCTTCCGTATGGACTCCGTCCAGCACGTGTCTCGCAGGTCGTGGCTGCCGTACGAACACTGAGCACTGAGCACTGAGCACTGCGGACTGCGCACTGAGCACTGAACAGAAGCACAGACCAACACTGTCGCGGAAACTTTGGCAGCTGCCCCTTGCATGAGGGGATGAGAGGACAGCGAAGACGGCAAAGACACGAAGGCACAAAGGCACGAAGACACGAAGACACGACGACAACAAAGACGAGGAGGCACACACACACCCGTACAAGTGTCACCAACTGCAGAGCTGTGACATTCCCTGGCTTCAGCCGGCTTGGGCTGCCCGTCTAAGCGAGGCGTTTTCCTGCTGCCTGGGCTCTCTCTGCGTCATGTTATCCTCAGCGGTCGTCCCTTTTGGGCATACGATGTGTTGTACGTGTATCGACTTGTACGGAGCACGAGTGCAGAGCGCAGAGCACAGAGCACAAACAGGGCTTGCAGCGCCTTGTTTGATCTGGTCGCTGTGCACAGGGCTTGCACACGTCAGACGCCGACGCCTTCCAATGTCCGGATTCTTTCGTCGGAGTACGGAGTATCTTTTATTGAGTTTTCATGCTTTCTTTTGCATGCTTTCTTTTTGAAATTTCGCTATTTCGTTATTTCGTTATTTTGTTGATCTTGTTTATTTTGTCTGTTTCTAGTATTATTTTATTTTAGTTTCTTGTTTAGGATGATGTATTTCCTTTTTATTTCGTTTTTTACTTTGTTTTTTACTTCGTTTTTACTTCGTTTTTATTTCTTTTCTTTTCTTTTTCCATTTCCTTCTTCTTTCTTAATTCCTTTTCTTCCTATCACTTTGCCTGATCTGTGTGCCTGTCTCACTCCAGCCCAACGAGCGAAAAACCCGACGAATGGTGTGGAGGGTACGGAGACGGAGAGAAGGGCCGTGAAGGGCCGCGAAAAGTGATCGACAGACGATAGGTTGCCATTTTGCCTACTCGCACATTTTTGCCGTCTTCTGTTCAGGCGCGGAACCGCCGACCCGGGTCAGACGTCCATTCTGTTTCCTTCTGTTGCCGTAATGGATGCGCGGCCGAGCTGAAGGAATACGACGTGTACGGAGCCCTCTGTACGCCTGTCCCAAGAATAGACAGGAGCAGCCTGCCTGTACTCCGTCTTCCGTACTCCGTACTCGTACTTGTCTTCGTACTCGTCCTTGTGTTGCGTGGATTTCTTTCAGCTGACTGGAAATGGGGTCGGCATGCTCTCTGGCCGTTCTTGTCTAAGACGTCGAGCCAAAGATTGCACAGGGTGGAGCACGGGAAGGATGCCGTGCCACCATAGCACAGGAAAATTTCCCTGTACAGAGTACGAGGAGGATGGGATGAGTAAGAAGTGGCAGAGTACTCCAAACTCGACAGAGCACGGAGTACGAGTACTCGACGGGGTCCTCGCGGAGTACTCGACAGTACGGAGTACAGGCCGGCGGCCTCCTTCCGAGCAGACAGGCCTGCCCGTGACGAGGCGTGCAGGCGGAAGGCGTGGCGTCCGGACAGAGGTGAAGCACGCACACGGCACTGGCACTGGCACTGCCACTGGCGATGCGGCACGTTTGTGTGAGGTGGCCCCCGCCTGCGAACTGGTTCGCGTGAGAAGGGAGGAGCGGTTTTCTGTCCGGCGAGCAGAAAGTACGGAGTACAGGTACGAGTGCAGCTCTCCTACACCGGCCCAAACACAGCCAATGAGGCAAGGGCTGATGCTCTCTCTCAAACGCACACTGGAACAAACTTGGCTAGCGAACCTACGGACTCGTACCAGGACGGTGGATGGCTCCCGTCTTCCCCGAGTCGTAGCGGCCATGCAGACCCGCCGGGAACCTTTTTCCCTTTCCCTTTTCCCTTTTTGATTTTTGCAATGTGCCCTGCGGCGGCAATCATCCGAGAGACAACATTCCACCCTACGGAGTACCGCAGGCCCAGTTTTGATTTGGGCGGATCCTGCAGGTGGGATCGCAACCGAGCTGGATCGAAGTCGAGCGTCGAAAGTCCCAGCAACGATGGTTGCCTACGAGTCGGAAGCGTACTGCGTATACGGAGTACTCCGTACCCGTCCCCGTCCCCGAGTGTTGGCTTCGTAGTGTCACCTCGTGTACGGATGGCGTTGGAGAGCACGTCTACGGCTGTCGGGACAACCAGCGGACAGGTACCGCTACCTGGTCCGTTTGAGAACGCTCGCTCTGCCCCAAGGGGGAATGGGGGATCCCTCTTTCCTTTTTCTCTGGTCCTTTTTTTCCCTTACTACCCTGTAGTCGCTCCCTTGGGACGCGCATCCCTGTCCCAAGCGCAGTGGACCGTTTAAGCAGGCACTTTACGGGCCACCCTTTCTGAAAGAAGCCAGCCTGGCACGCTAAGGGGGAGGCCCGCCTGCAGCCGCCTGCCGCGAAAAGAAGGCCCCATAACGAGGCAAGCATGAATCGCAGAGTACGGGGTACGAGTGCTGTACGGAGTACTCCGTACTGCGACAGACACCTGTGACAGGTAGACTACGGAGTACTCGTACTCGTACAGAGACCAAGGTACACGGCACGAGCACCCTCGATCGTTTGCATCGTACAGGGTATTCCTCGTACCATCCTCCAGGTCTTCCGTCTGTTTCGCAAGACAAACAAAAGTACGGCTGACGAGCACAGCACGGGACTCGCACAAACTCCCTTCTGCCCTCCGCATGTCAGACAGCGCCCTGCCTGCTCGAGTCCTCGTATGGGTTGATGGGTTCTCATGTGCGGCGCCGTGCTGTGGGACGGTACCTGAGGGACGGAACCAGGTGGGCCCCCTGTCAACCAGGGGGCAAGGCACACTTACTTTCGATCCCCTGTATCTATTTATCAGTGCGAGACTCTTGCTCGACAGGGGGGAGAAGGGGCACTTTACCGAGAAAGAGCTTGCAGGGAGTCTTCCGCGCTGAACGGTCTCGTATCTAGCAGTATTGTGCGAGGCAGGTGCGAGCCGCGAGCCAAGGTACGTACTGTTGTGCTTTTGTGCTGTTGCCTGAGTGTTTGCCAACAGACGGAAGGAGCCATCCTCGCCCTCGTTTCGTCACTCGTCACTCGTTACTCGTCTACGAGTACGGTACTCTACACAGTACTTACTCTCTCTACCTCCACCTCTCTACCTCTCTTTACCTCCACCTCTCTACCTCTCTCTACCTCCACCTCTCTACCTCCACCTCTGTACAGGGTACTCTGCTCATCCCCTGTAAATTCTAGAAGCCGCCTATTATCCGCACCCTTCGTTTTCGCTGGCGGCACCCCCTGTTTCCCTTGTTGCCGGCAGCTCTTTCCTGCGCATCCACACCCCCACACCCCCAAACAGTCCTTGTACTCCGTACCCAACGTCCGTCGCTCTTGCTGCAACCGCCTTGCAGGTGGACCACCTTCCCACCAACCCACCAACCCCCCAGTCTCTCTGTACCTGGCAGCTTCCCATTTCCCAAAAAACAGCACTAAAAATTCAAGCCGGTCCAGTCCCTAAACACACACCCCCTCCCCTCCCCTGTACCCCCAGTGCTTCTAAGCCCACACGCGACCGCGCAGAAGAGAACCTCACACCCCTTTTTTATTTTCCTTTTTTTATTATTATTTGATTTGCGCTTGTTTCGTGAATTTGCGCCTCTGGCAGTCTCCCTATTTTTCTTTCTCCCATCCACACACCCCTGCGCCTCGTCTCGAAAAAGACACAAAAGAGAGTCCATCCCCAGCTTTGCGTCTTCAACTTTTCGCTTCTTCTCTCTCCATCCTCTCTAGCTCTTCTTAATACAGCCTTCTTTCCTCCTCCACGGTCTAATACTCTCTATCACTTCTCAACTTGTTCCTCTTTCACTCTTCCGACTTCCAACTTCGACTTCTCTTGTCTTTTCTGCCTTGAGATCTTTGCGCAAGAGTACAGCATCCACCATATACAACTATAATCGCCTGGTAAGTCGGCCCACTAGGATGACGTCTTGAGCTCTGCTCTAGCTCTGTCGAGCTTGAGCTCTTGTCCAGCACTTGTGTGTTCTCTGGTTCTCCGGTTCTAACACCTCCAGATCTTCGATAGCTAAGGCTTATACGTACCACCTCACAACCTTCAACATGATCCAGAGAGAAGCTCAGAACCTTGTCAACATGGGCCGCGGTGCCTACGACACAACGGGTGTGCCCAAGCCCCCGCCGCCAAAGACCCGATAGATCAACAACGTCAACATGACACCTTGTTGTGACACCGGATACGACATGGTCCCTTTGGCCCTGTCCACTTTTCACAACACCTCGATATAACGGTCCGGCCACCTTGTACATCAGCTTTCTCCCAACACTTCTCTTTCATGGCTACCTATACCTTTTTTTTTTTTCCCTGTGGTCTTCCACACGACTTTTTCTTCGACTGCAGCAATCTTGCTCTTACCACTTTTAATACGCTGATTTTCCTTGGGAGAGAAAAAGAATGGACGAAGACAACCACACACACATACACATTTCGGCTCGCTGCCACATACTACTCTTGCTTCCCAGCAGCAAGGCTTGGGAAGGGGGAGGCAAACACACGACAACGAGGGGGGATGTTCAGTCACTGTTCTGCCGTTCTGTCTGTGCATGGTACACATTGCTTCTTGGCTTGGCGTTTTCTATAGACGGATTTTCGATTTTGCCCTTTTTGCCCTTTCTGCTTTTCCCTGTTCCGGTTGGAGAGAAGAGATGCCTCCTTTCGGGTGTCGTTTCTGGGTTTGATTCCAACTATCATACCAGAGATTGGGCGGCTGATGCGCCAGCCGACCGGTTCACCACATTCATTACTTTCTTTTGTCTGGGCTGACACGGAAGCGGGATCTGGACTTAGACAAGAAAAAAATATGGCTCTGGAGATTGATCTCTCCGAGCAAGGATTTATATACTCGGGAATGGACAACAAAACTGGTCGGATGGGAAAAGTTGCTTTTTGGTTTTCAGCGCTTTTGCTTTATGGTGGGACCATGCATGCACATTGATAGACCGGGCTTTTCTTTCTGATTTTTTTGTCCTTGGGGTTTCCCGTCTTCACAGACGTGGGAAGCTCGCTCATCGATCTGATGGGCACTTTTCTTTCTCACTGATACACCTTTATATATATATACATTTTGACACGAGTATTTGCATTGCCTTGATTACTTTGGTTGCCTTAATCACCTTGATTGCCTTATTTACCAATTTACCTTGATCACCGATGAGAAGAGGACACGAGCCGAGGTCAAAACAGCATGTTTGGATAGACGAGGCTCGGGGTTCCGCGTCAGGGTGAGCATAAAAATAGGTTACAAGCAGTTGATTATCAGACACTTGTCGTGAAACACATGTGACGTGAAGCGAATGTGGCTTCGACTCGGGGAGCCGCTCTCGTTACGACGACTATGGGGAGAGTTCGTATGGTCGACTAGCCGGGTCTAGAATGCGTAGAAGCCCAGAAAAAAATAGTAAAAAAACAGGTAACCAGGTTGCCGGGACGGAACGTTGAGTCCGTCTCGCTGGAGATGAGTATTATCTGACTCGACTCCGCCGCCCCATCTGTCCATGGGGGCGTTTTTTCCTGCAAAGGGAAGAAATGGCATTCCCCACCCGGGCGGTTGAACCGGCAGCACGGCGTCGGCGTGTCGATAGAATGTGAGATATTACGGAAGACAGACAGTCGAGAGGCGCGTGCTGTCCACCGCAGAAGGGTGTCCAGAGGTGCCATTCTCCCGTCGGGACAGGCTCGCACGCATATGCATTCAGCAGGGGCGCCGACCCGTTGTGGAATTGTCCTCCCAGAGTAGGCTGACGGATGACTGATGACTGATGAAATCTCTTCCCGTCCGGCTGCTGAGCGCGTTATTACCGTGTATCCGTGCCGTGCCATACAGGGAAATACAGGGGTCCTCCTATCTTCTTGTCTTCTGTCTTGCGAGTTGCCGTTGCACTGCCGTACCATCCCGGCTTCCCCGGTTTTGTTAGGGCCAGTCCCGGAGGGCCGATTGCGACGTGTTCAGACTCTGGTCCTCTCGTCGGTTATGACACGGGGGGAGAGAGGAGAGCGGGCAGGCAAGGGGTCTGGGATGATAGGATGATCAACATTTTCTTTTCTTGTTTTCGTATTTTAATTTGCGTTTATTTTTATTCCTTTTTCCTTTTCTTTTTTTTTCCTTTCTTTTTTCCTTTTTATTATTCCTTTTTTTTTCTTTCTTATTATTCCTTTCTTCTTCTCCGTATTTCCTTTTCTTGACCTGTCAGATACCAACGAGAAGGACCCCCTTGATTACGAGACAGCATAATGCGTCCCGTAATATCTTGCGAAAATCGCATTGTCCTCGTCCTTCTCCATACGCCGTATAGCTGTCCTCTTCTGTCCTGGGCGACCGTTCCACCCCCCCATCCCCTGAGAGCTAATGCACGTTTAAAGGAGCCGGCCAAGGCCAGGAGAATTCAACATCCCAGAACCGCGCCCCCGGGTCAGTGATGCGCCCCCTGGCTTAGGCCCGGAACGCATTCCCCGGGGGGTAGCAGTCACCGTCGCAGTCACACCCCCCCAAAAGAAAGAAGGGCGAAAACAACTGACCAAAAAAACAAAAACAAAACAACCACCCCAACACCCCAACACCCCCCCCCCTCGTGCGCATTGTTGCACGACGAGTCGTATTCTGGTCGTATTCGAGTCCGTCGTCGTAAGATTTATGGCAAAGTGTTCCGTACAATACGTACGATACGTGTCTGCCTACAGGGTATGCTGGTCACAACCGCGTCCTAGATGCCGCTCGACACGGCCTGTTTTGTATCAGAATGTCTCTGGGTACAAAGTACCGTCCATCTCGATCGTCCCAAGACGAAGAGGACACCTTGATGGCCGGCAGACGCGATGCGTCGCGCGCATTCCTGTCCACTTTTTGACGTGCTGGACCGGTCGTTTTTTCCTTTTGGGGGGTTCTTTTCTTTTCTTTTCTTTTGTGCCATTTTCTTTTCTTTTGTGTTACTTCTTTCCTTTTTGTGTCATTTTCTTTCCTTCTTCCCTTTTCTCTCAGGTTTCAGCTCCACAAAAACCCACTCGCCTCTTCTCGGTTCATCCTGAAATGGCCGGTGCCTGTATGATCACCCTCCGTACCCGTCCTCCGTAGCGACAGAGCCCTCCCTTGCCTGCGTGTGTCGGCTCTTATCTGAGTCGTCGCTTACTCCTGCGGCACTGGGCACTCTCCACTTTCCCCTCTTCTTCTCCCTGCTGACAGTTTGTTGGCATGAAAATCTGTCGCAGGATGGCCTTGCTCCTACTACGCATCCGTGCTCCGGAATGAAATGGCATCGCCAAGATTCCTACGAGTACGAGTACATTTCAAATGGAATGGACCCTCTAAACCAGTAGGGGTGGCCGTAATGCAGCTCTCCCGCATGGACAAGCGCGTTTTCTCTGCGCCTGAGCCACGTGAGATGCAGCTACGATGGCGCGCTTTGGACGTCGTATAGTCATGTGATCCGTCGAGGCTTGGCTCTCCAAAGCTTGTACAGTAGTATGGAGTAGTGAGGAGTACTCACCAGAGAAGTCTGGGTAAGAGTACTCCTGGGTAATATCAGTAGTATCTTACTCGTACTCGTATGGAAGCACACGGAATATAATTACCCTTTGGAGTGCCAACGAATCCTTCTACCAACTCAGACAAACGTTGGTACGCGTCGGAAGCGTGCCACGTTCCGCTCGTATCATCTTAGAGACTTACAGCAATAAGCCGGGACACATCCTACTTGCCGGCCGCAATCAACCCGTGTCTCTGCTGTTCTCAAAGTACGGCCTATCTTACCCACATATGCGCATGAATCGTGCCTTGGGGGCCAACAGGAAAGACTGCCAGCTATCCGATCCACCAAGGAACAACTCGCCGGAAGATTCCCGCAAGGAGGCAAAACTTTGCCACCAGCGATAAGAGATGGCGAATGAGTCTATGAAAAGAAAAAAAAAGAGGTTACGAGTATGAAAAAAAAATCTGAAAATTGCGGAACTCTTTATGACTGTGAATGAGAGTATGAGTAATACTTGTACAGTGTTGCCAAGAGCGCCGTCTCGCCGTTGAAGCGAAATTCATATCCGAGGTTAACTGAAAGGCGGTCGAAACAAAGATGGAAATCCGAGGGTCAGGTATGGACCTGCAGTCTCCCGCGCCATGCCGCTAAAAGCGTGCGCATCCACAGCAGCCAGCGTCCATTTTCTGCCTCCTGGGCCGTGCTCTCTCGCTCTCGTAGGATATACGTTCCCCGTCCTCTGTCCCCATCGCCTCACCGCCGCTCACAAACTTCCCCGCGGCCGAGCTTCTTTCCCGCAACGATTCCACCAGATGGACCTTCTCTGGACAGAAGAAGAGAAGAGGACTCGACTTCTCACTCCCTTCCGTCGGGAAAACACGCGCTAATAACCGGGTCTGGCCGGCCTAGACTCTTTTTCTTTTTGTTTGATTTTAGTGGCCTGCGACCTCGCCCCGAGACTTACACCCTATTCGTTGTTCGACGGCAAGAAGGATTCCGTGCAGCGTCCTTTTGTTCTTCTCCGGCCGGCACACCTCTACTCTATTTATAACCTCATGCCGTCCTGCTTCCATGCCCTTTGCCTTTTGCCCTTTTTACCTCCCTCTGAAAACCCTGCAGAGTACTCCGTACCTCTCCTCCACCTCCCCTCTCGTCAGTTCTCATCGACCTCACACACCACCATGCCGACCTTTTTGCAAGACGCCCACGCTGTCCCCGCCAGCAGTCCGGCCGCCTCGCCTGCGCGGCCGTTCTGGCCGCGCGAGCTCGTCTTCTCCAGCCCGAGCCCCAACCAACTGCCGGGCGGCTGGCAGATGGAACGCGCGCCCATGTGTCCCTGCAACGACTGCTGGGAATCCGGCTCGCCGTACCACGTGCCGCGGCCCAAGAAGAAGAAGGTCCACTCGGACGCGTCGACCATCTCCTCGACCTCCTCTTCCGTCTCGTCCTTTCTCAAGAGACCGCACGTGCACATGCCGCACATGCCGCATATGCCACACGTGCCGCACGTGCCGCACGTCCATATGCCACACATGCATTTCTCGAAAAAGCACGCCGACATGACAAGCACGGCTGCCGGCATGGCTCCTCTGCACAAGTCGGCGACGGAAAACACGACGGCGACAGCCGAGACAATGGCTCCTTCGTGTGTCTCGGTAGACTATGAAAAGACGTGCTGAGCAGGCAAGAAGGCTTGTCCAGGCCATGAGGCAGCACACAAGAAGATGCACCGCGCAGCTTTGGGGGGACCCACGATTCCATGATAGATATACCCTGTCGCGGAGCAATCCACGATGAATAATCATAGACAATACAATAATTCAAATAATTCACTGAACACTTGCATTCTTTATGAGATTTATATGTCAAGACTACTCTGTATGCTTCGTCTCTTAAACAATGGAGCTTTGTACTCGTAGTTTTTCAACGGTTGACACTAGTTCTATAAGCCATTCTTATCGACTCAAAGAACCAACAACCAATAAACGGTCCTGTAGTCTAGCGGTTAGGACATTGGATTCTGATCTTTCCAACTTCCAAGAGCCCCGGTTCGAGTCCGGGCAGGACCTTAAACACTTTCTTTTTGCATTTTTTTTTTGCATTTTTTGTACCAGTTTGATTCTCTCCTATTTGATTCCATCGTATTCTCGTATCTTACCTGCTCCGTATATTTTTGCCCATGGCAAGGTTCCCCTCTGCAGAGATGCCCCGTAGCATTCGTATCCGGAGCGCGGGGAGACTCACGTGATCATCACAAGATCGCCATGACCTCATGGAGATCAGTGGCTTCGTCGCTGATTGCTCGTCGGCAACATGCCAAGATGCTATTCGATCTGTGATTTCTAGCCTCTGATCTTCTCGCTGATCTCCACTCACCATGCCGGCAGTCGATCCAGCCATTGTGGCCGCTCTCGGCCTCGATCCCCAGACGGCCACGATTCGCTCCCACGGCGGCTCAGGCTTTTCCTCCACCTTCCAGGTCACCGGACGCCGTGTCCAGGACCCTGGCCAGGGCCCAGGCCCAGATGTGCAGTTCTTTGTCAAGACGGGCGCCGGGGCCGATGCCGCCGTCATGTTCCGCGGCGAGTTCGCCTCGCTCAATGCTATTGCCGATGCCCTGCCAGACTTTTCACCGCGCGCCCACGCCCACGGCCCGCTGCAGAACCGGGCGGGCGGCCATTTCCTGGCCACGGACTTTCTCGACCTCGGCGCTGCCGGCCCGCCCGGCTCCGGCCAGTCCTTTGCCGCCAAGCTGGCCGCGCTGCACCAGCGCCCGGTCTCTGTGCGCGGCCCGCACGGCGAGTGCTTCGGCTTCCCCGTGGCCACCTGCTGCGGCGCCACCGAGCAGGACAACACGTGGACGGCGTCGTGGGCCGACTTCTACGCCGAGCACCGGCTGCGGCATGTGCTGCGGGCGGGCCTGCGCAACAACGGCCCCGACGCGGCACTGGCCGAGGCCGTCGAGCGCACGGCGTCGGTCGTCGTGCCGCGGCTGCTGCGGGACGGCCACCTGCAGCGCAGCGCGCAGCGCGGCGGCGGCCCGATCACGGCCGCCGTGGTGCACGGGGACCTGTGGAGCGGCAACCACGGGCGGGGGCGGATTGTGCGGCCGGACGGCAGCCAGAAAGGCGGGTGCGAGGAGGTCGTCTACGACCCTGCCTGCGTGTATGGACACGCCGAGTACGAGCTGGGGATCATGCGGATGTTTGGGGGCTTTGGCGGCGGTTTCTGGCGGGAGTACGAGAAGCTGGTGCCCAAGGATGAGCCGGCGAGCGAGTGGGAGGACCGGGTGCAGCTGTATGAACTGTGAGTGTTTGAATTTCTGAATTTCTCTCCCAGGAATCTCTTGCTGACTGCCAGATACCACCATCTGAACCATTTTGCGCTGTTTGGGGGAGGTTATCGCAGTGGAGCCATGGGGATTATGCGGAAGCTGTTGGCCAAGTATCGGGAAGGATAACATGAAAGGATCGAAAAAGAAGCAGAAGCAGAAGCAGAAGCAGAAGCCCGTGGGTAGTATAAATGCTCCCTATAGAAGAGAGATACTCCTGCAGGTAAGATTGTTAGCGCACGCTGCCTATAAAAGGTCTAGTAATTGGGCGACAAATCAACAGGTGTTGTCCTCTTGAAACGGGGCCATAGTTTAGTGGCTAGAATACCTCGTTGTGGCCGAGGAGACCCGTGTTCGATTCACGGTGGTCCCAGGATAGCTTGCATATTGCCACAATTTTTTTGTCTTTTTGCTACGACGGAGTATTGATTTTGAGAGGGTATTTTTTGGGAGATCTCTTTTTTGGAGGTTGTTTGAGGATTATTTTCAGATATTTTAGGAGACTATTTTAGATGTACGGAATAAAGAAGAAAAATAAAAAAAATACAGAGTAAAGAATAAATATGAAAGAATAAATATAAAAGAAGAGATCTCAAGAAGAATAAATATCCAATTACTCCATGCAATGCTATCTCGCTCGCTTACACCATACTAAAAGACATTTCATCCCGGGGTCTCCAGGATCTTCTGTTCTCTCTGAACGAAGGGGCAATTAAGGAAGTCCGTCGTGAGCGACTCGGCTCCTGCTCTGGCCGACGCAGCAGGTCGCCCATGTCGACGACGTGCGAGTGGGGGTCGTTGAACTCGGACGCACAGGAAGACGAGGAGTCCTGCTCGGCGACGGATTGCAGGATGGCCTTTTCATCGAGATCCAGGCCGAGGCCCTCGCGGGGCACGGTGACGGCGGTGACGGCCATGCGCCGGCCAATGATGCTGCTCATGTGGCTGTCGGCCGTGCTCTTGCAGCTCACAGAGCGGTCGAGGACGGGGAGGTCTTCGTCGAGGTGGAGGACGACCTCGACGGCGCGTTCGTCTTCGATGACCTTGGGGTGGCGCTTGGCAAAGTACCGGGCGTATTTGAAGAGGGACCAGTAGCAACTGGCAATGTTGACAAACGTGAGGACGAGTTTATAAGGGATCTGATGGTTAGGAGGAGAACAGGAGGACAGAGACAGACGGTAGGAAGACTTACATAGTAGACGAGGCAGACAAACCAGCTGATGCTCTCGTGGCGGCGACGCAGATGGATGGCGTTGAAGAGGATGGCATTGACGAGGTAGAGGCCGATGGTGCCGGCGAGCAGGTAGGCGGAGAAGTAGGGCTGGACGACAAACGAGATGGGCAGGACAAAGGGGGCCAGCAGGTAGAGCAGGGTCTCGTAGACCTCCTGGAGGACGAAGATCTTGGCGCCGAGCTCCCACCAGCCGAGCTTCCAGCTGCCGAGGACGTAGGCCATGTTGTACCACATGCCGTTGACGAAAAAAAAGTTCCAGCGCGAGAAGCGCTGGCTGAAGACGGTCATCTCGCCGAAGCCGCCGCGGGAGCCGCCGGAGGCGAGAAAGACAGAGGCCGGGGTCTCGGTCTCGACGAAGACGGCGGTGCACATCTTGATGCGGCCGCCGAGGCGGCGGCAGCTGTGGCCAAAGAACCAGTCCTCGGAGACGGAGAAGCCGGGGTGGTCGTGGAAGGTCTCGATGAGGAACTGGCGGTCCCACAGGGAGATGGCGCCGTGCGGAAAGGTGGCGCTGCCCATGACGCCGGCCAGCGCGCGCTGCAGGCCGCTGATCTTGTACTCGAGGTCCTGGGCCTGCTGGCACCAGGTGCCGGGGCTGCTGGCGGGGCCGACGCTTTTGATGGTGTAGCCGATGCACTGCACGGCGCCGACGAGCCGGTCGCCGACGACGGGGAAGTTGGGCGGCAGGGCGCAGTCGTCGTCGATCAGCAGGACCGTCCGGAAGTTGCGCGCGGCGTGGCAGCCCACAAACTGCGCCACGATCTTGGAGCCCACGGGCGACCAGATGTGGTTGACCCCGTACGGCCGGCAGACCTCTTCGGTGTTGTCCAGCGGCGTCGGCGAGTTGCCGTTGGCAATGACAAAGATGTGCGAAGCCGGGAAGATCTTGAGGGCCGCCTCGAGCGTCGGCCCGATGATCTTGGCCGACTTGTAGCAGGGGATCAGCAGGGCGGTACCGTCGGCTTGGGAGACAGCCGGGGCATCTGGGCTCTCCCGAGAGTCTGTCCCCGACGTCTCCGGCATCGCCGGCTCTGGCTCAAACAGGATGAGCAGCGGCGTGTAGGCCAGCAGAAAGCCAATGGCGATGGTGATGGACCAGCCCCAGACGGGCGTCAGCTTGTAGGCAAACACCCAGTACAGCTCGTAGGCAGCGCCCCGCCACAGCGGCACGCCGACGAGGACAAAGTACACGATGCACAGCAGAAAGGTGTAGACGGCATACTCAAAGAGCACCTGCACCCACGGCTTGCGCTCGAGCTCGACGCCCCGCTGCTTCGCCCGCTCGTACACCTCGTAGATGCTCTTGCGCCGCACCCGCGAGTTCGCCCGCTGCAGCGCCTCTGCGCCGGCATCCCGCAGCCGGTGCAGCGTGTTCTTGCGCCGCGGCGCTTCCGTGTTGGCCTGGCTGATGGCCGCCGTGAGCGGCGCGGCCGTCTCGTCTTCTTCGTGGATCCGGTCGTGGCCGCCCGGGAACTGGAACTGGCTGAGACTGGCCATGACGGACTGGGGGGTCTGCAGGGACTGCAGGGTCTGGGGGGGCTGGAAGAGGAGGGAGGATCGGGGGGACTGGAGCATCGAAGATCGGGGCGACTGGATCATCGAGGACCGCGGCGACGGAGGCACCCGCGACCGCTGCGACCAGCTGTTGCGGTACGTGGTCGGCGGCGGCGTCAGCAGGACCGGCAAGGCCGGCAAGGCCGGCAAGGCCTGGCTGGCCCGCTGGGACTCTTCCCACGTCGTCGGGTCGCTCGTCTTGCGCGGCCGGCCAATGACCGTGCGCTCCTGCTTGGCCGCCGCGTTGTGCATCATGTACAGCTGGGCCTGGTGGAAGCTGAGGCGCTTGTCGGCGCGCGAGGTCGGCCCCTCCGGGCGGCCCGGCTGGCTGGAGGCCCAGCGGATGGTCGTCGGCAGCGGTCCATGTTCGGCGAGGGAGTGCTGTCGTCGATGGGGGACCCAGTCGCCTTCTTGGCCGCCGCCGCGGGTGGTAGAAATCAAAGACTCGGGCACGCGGATCTCTGCCACCCGGACAGCATTGGCCCGTTGGTGAGGCATGGGAGAGGAGGAAATAGATGAAGAGTAGGATTAAAACGTCTGAATATCGGAAGGTATCGATTAGAATAGAAAGCTGTAAATCAAACAACAATAAAGCAAGATCTTTAAATCAAGAGACTCGAAATCAAAGGCTATAATGGAAGACAACAGGCTCGTCTGCTCTGCAGAGCACCGACAGGATTATATTCTCACAGACGGAGGGTCACTGCGGCATATTCCATCGTCGAGCCTCGACAAAGACACCCCCCCTCCACCCTTGGCCGGCTTTGTGCCCGAGATCATCAGAAGGAGTGCGCTCTTGGTCCGGTCTAGCCCGTTGCACGGCCTTGGTACGGACAATACTAGCCATGCAAAATAGGGGCTTCGACCGGTGCAGACGATGGAGTGGGTAGTCGGGAGGCAACAATACTGAGGCAGCCACGGAGAGATCCATTTCTCGGTGCTGGCTGCTTTCCAGTAAGGCTTTACCAAATTCTGCAGAACGGTCTCTGGCTAAGACGGAACTGTGGCTGATGTCAGACTACTGTAGTGCTGTTTTTTTTCTCTTTTTTTAGACTCTTTTTTTTAGAGACTTTTTTTATTTCTTTCTCTTTTTTATTTCTCTTTCCTCCCTCTCTCGGATTCGCTTTCTTCAGCATTCTTGCGCGTTTCCTCTCAGCTCGGCCACTACGTTAGTCCACAAAGACTTGTCTAAAAAAGGATAACTTCTCATTGGGTGCAAAGTTCTGTTCGCGCAGCTGAAACCTAGTGGTTCCCGGAGATCCCATCGAGCACAGACGAACAAGTCATTTCAAGTCGCGATAACCCTGCAGAACGCGCTCGGGGTGGCGTAGTACTCCACAGTCTTGTTTTCGGCGACATCAAAACTGCCTGTCACTTGGGCCGATCGTGGAAAAAACTGCCAGGCCAAGACGCGGCTGTCGACCGGCCACAGGACAAACGGCCGGCTTCACGTCGTCTGTGTTGATCTGAGCTCGCGGAACAGAGCCCATGGGACAGAATACGAAGTCGTCTTGCTCGGGTTCGCAGCGGCCTGCTGGTGGTGGATCACCATCAGCTGTGCAAGTACCAGAAGGTGGATTGGTTCTCGGACATGGTCTCATTTACAAAGTACTGCCCCAGCGCTTCATTTCATACGCATACGCAAGCAATCAATAAGCCACACCCAAAGAAGAAGTTCCACGAGATCAGATCCTCTCCAGGAGACCCCTGCATGGATCGTCTAGAATCTGGAGTTCCGTATGGAGTTCCGTCTGAGTTCCGTCTGGAGTTCCGTCTGAGCTCGTCTGGAGTTCGTCTGGAGTTCCATCTGGAGTCCGTCTCCGTCTGAAGTCTGGACAGGGGCTGCCTGTTCTCTCAGCTCTTTTCCCATTTTTATCCGCTAGTCAACATCGTAGAATATTCTACGGGCATGATTAGTCGATCACTAATTCCGTTTCCGGGGAATACAGATAGGCCTCCGGATGCCATGTGCTACCGCCTCCCTGACCGTCTTCGCCGTCTCCTTTCCAACGGGCAAAAATCTCTAGTGAGACATTCGGGAAGTTCCTTAGCCCGCAACCTCGCCCTTGGGAACTGGCACTACCACACGCCGGACATGTCCCAGAACCAATGATAACACGCCAACCTCGCCAGGCGGGCAAATTTCTAAACAAAAACGTTGCTTATCAGGCTATTGATCTTTAGATTTTTCTCTTTCTCAAGAATGTTGAGGGGCGAAAGAAGGCTCCAGTGGATGTATAAAAAGAGAAATAGACAAAACATAAAGAACGATTAAAGTCTCTTAAAGAAAAGCCAAGCCCAAGATAAAAGACCAAAAGACAAAAGACAAAAGACAAAAATGATTCAACCACTGTAGTACCGGCCCGATCTGATTGGATCTCGGGTAGTCTGGCCAACGCATCGTCATGAAGGCGCGATCACGAGGGCGGGAAGGTCTTTGTCACAACGTCTGCGGACAGTTGGCCTCGTACGAGTGGCGTTGCATCCAGACCAGTAGAGGGGCACACGCTTGCAGGACAGACAAGTCACGCACCTGTTGTTGCCTGCCTCTGTATCTGTTTGCGCCTATGACGTCGTTCTGTCCGTCCATTGCCCCTTGTTTCCTTGCCGCCCCCATGACTCGTTCTCTGCCACGCAGCCCACGGTTTTCCCACGGTTCTCCCCCGGTTCGCCCACGGTTCGCCCAGACAACCTGCTTGTTGGTTCTGGAGATAATTCGTGAAGAGATGAATTCGTGGAGGCCAGGGTCGACCCTGGTTGGGCTGGCATGGCCATCACCCACCACACGCACACCCTGTCCTCGGAACACGCATTTCCGGCCCAGCATCCCAGCACAGGGCAGGATCGGCGACGCAAGACAGACGCAAAAGAGGCAATCGGCTGTCGTGATGCCGCCGATCGTTGATCGATCCAGTGGAGCTCTGCCCGACCCACGTGATCCTCAACAAATTCAACGATGACTAAGCAATGACGGCCCGGGAGTTAGTCCGCCACCTATCAAGTTATGAGGTCAGGCCGTTCTGCCTTGCTGTCACAAGCTCTCTAAATTTAGGGGAACACTGGCGTTCGCCTCCGTGTCCTCCATCCAGCGCACGCTTCTCCTCCTCCCGACCCAAGAGGCCGACACGCAACTCTCACCCCTGGAAAAGTATCATGGAAGATTCTTTTCTCTGCTGCCGTGTCTAAGTCTTTCTGTTTCTACCTGCCGTCTCGAGTGTTGTGGCTTTTTCTCGGCTGCGGTGGCACCTATTTTTCTCTTTTTTTTTCCCTCCTCCACGAAAGCATTTCGTGTCCTCCATCCAGAGCTCCACCTCCCTTTTTTGACCCTGCGCCTCTTCCCCTCTTCTCCCTTCTTCTGCACGCCGTCCTTCCGCACGCCAACACGATGAACGGCAACTTTGTTGCCGTGGGCGAGACGCCCACTGCCCAGCAGTTCGAACATGGCATTCAGGTGATTGATGAGGATAAGGAGTTCTCGTGAGTTCCTGCACTCCGACTAGCCTGTGGCCTGTGGCCTGTGAGCTGTCTAACCAGATAGGCAAAATGTCAATGAATACCTCCTGCAGACGCAGGTGGCGCGGGCCGGGTTCAACTACCACCTGATTTCCGTGTTCGGCTCGCAGTCAACGGGCAAGTCGACGCTGCTGAACCACTTGTTTGGCACGCAGTTCAGCGTCATGTCCGAGTCGGAACGCCGGCAGACGACCAAGGGCATTTGGATGTCCAAGAACAAGAAGGAGAACTCCAAGATGGCCGACAACATCCTCGTCATGGACGTCGAGGGCACCGACGGCCGCGAGCGTGGCGAGGACCAGGACTTTGAGCGCAAGAGCGCCCTGTTTGCCCTGGCTACGAGCGAGGTGCTGATTGTCAACATCTGGGAGCACCAGGTCGGCCTGTACCAGGGCGCCAACATGGGCCTGCTCAAGACCGTCTTCGAGGTCAACCTGCAGCTCTTCCTCAAGGACAAGAACTCGACGCCCCGCTCGCTGCTCTTCTTTGTCATCCGCGATTTCATTGGCAACACGCCGCTGTCGAACCTCCGCAACACCTTGGTGCAGGATCTGACCAAGATCTGGAGCTCCATTGCCAAGCCGGCCGGCCTCGACAGCTCCAAGATCGAGGACTACTTTGACTTTGCCTTTGCCGCTCTGCCCCACAAAATCCTGCAGCCCGACAAGTTCCTGACCGAGGTCGACAACCTCGGCGGCCGCTTCGTCACCGGTCACCGCTCCACCGAGAACCAGGAGTTTGTGGGCGGCGTGTTCCTGCCCGAGTACCACCGGCGGATACCCGCCGACGGCTTTTCCGTCTATGCCGAGGGCGTCTGGGACCAGATTGTCAACAACAAGGACCTGGACCTGCCCACCCAGCAGGAGCTGCTGGCGCAGTTCCGGTGCGACGAGATCTCGCGCGAGGCGCTCGTCGGCTTTGACACGGCCATCACGCCGCTCGAGGAGCAGCAGGCCGAGGCCGTGCGCATGGGCCGGCCCAAGGTGCTGGACGGCCTGGGCGGCCTGGGCAGCAAGGCGCGCCAGTCGTGTCTGCAGCTGTTTGAGACGCAGGCCGGCCGCTACCACAAGGGCGTGTACACGCGCAAGCGGGCCGAGCTGGAGGCCAAGGTGGACGGGCGGCTCAAGACGCTCTACCACGGACAGCTGACGGCGGCCCACAAGCAGGGGGTGGCGTCGTTTACGGAGGCGGTGACGGCGTCGGTCAAGTCGGGCCAGAAGGCCGGCGGCGCGTACGAGTTTGCCGACATTGTGGAGACGCAAAAGGAGAAGACGCTGGCGGTGTACAAGACGGAGCTGCAGGGGCTGATGATGGAGGAGGTGCCGTGGAGCAACTTCAAGTCGCAGTACCTGCTGTTTGAGAAGGACCTGGACGAGGTGAGCGCGAAGCTGCGCAAGGAGGAGATGCGGCGGCTGGCCACGCGGGTGGAGCGCTGGGTCAAGTCGCGGCTGGCCGACTCGGTGGGCTTCGAGTTCAACAAGCTCGGGTCGGGCCGGGCGTCGGGGGTGGCCGGCGCGGAGGGGGGTGCCAACGGCGTCAACGGCAACAAGGCACCGTCGGAGAAGGACCTGTGGGACCGGATCTGGCAGCTGTTTGTCGGCGTCGTGGGCGAGGCGCAGACGCGGTTCACGGACCGGGCCAAGAGCTTTGAGGCGAGCGAGGAGGAGATGCAGGTGGGCCTGTGGCGGCTGCGGCGCAAGAGCTGGGTGGCGCTGCGGGCGAAGATCGAGGAGGAGGTCATGGAGGGCAACATCCTGCTGAAGCTGCGGGAGAACTTTGAGGACAAGTTCCGGTACGACGACGCCGGCGTGCCGCGGATCTGGCGGCCGAGCGACGACATTGAAGGCCTCTACACGCGGGCGCGCGAGTCGACGCTGGCGCTGATCCCGCTGCTGGCCCAGTTCCGGCTGGCGGCCACGTATACGGCGCCGGACCTGCCGAGCTGGGTGGGCAGCCAGCCGGCGGCGGCCGAGCCGGAGGACGAGGACGACCTGACGCCGATTGGCGGCGTGGACGAGGACGAGGGCAAGAGCCTGGAGGAGGAGATGACGGTGCTGAGCGAGAGCAAGCGGCAGGACCTCGTGATCCGGTTCAAGAAGACGGCCGACGGCGTCTACGTGGAGGCCAAGCGCGGTGCTCTGGGCGGCATCACGCAGGTGCCGCTGTACTTTTACGGCATCCTGCTGCTGCTGGGATGGAATGAGATCATGGCGGGTGAGTTTTGAGTCCCGAGTCCCGAGTCGACTCCCAGAAATCTTTCTAACAAACAGTGCTTCGCAACCCGATGCTCACGGTGACGGCGCTTGTTCTCATTGGCGTCACCTACCTGGCGTACATGACGGCCCTGCTGGGACCTGCGCTGCAGGTGGCCAATGCGGCGTCGACACAGGCCGTCGAGATTGGCAAGCAGAAGCTGCGGGACTTTATTGCCAACTCGGACACGGCGCGCCAGGCGCTGTCGATGCCGCCGCGCCAGAACACGACGTCGAGCGGGGTCAGCCTGGACACGCTGGACACGCAGGGGCGGCGGCGGCCGACGGGAGGACTGGAGGACGACGAGGACATTTAGAGAGGAAACCCCAAGAACAACGTGGTAGAGGATGTCTGGAAGACTGGGCTGAGCATTCTCTCTTTTTTCTTTTGTATACAAGCCAAGAGAAAAGGCAGTGTTGGCACAGGTTTGGCAGAATATATCCTATTCGCATTCGCATTCGCATTCGCTACTCTATCTAAATCAAAACGCCTCGAGTCCGGCTGGCCGGCCGAACCAGCTGGCGAGGGGGTCCGGCTCTTCGTCGTCGTCGTCACGTGACCGCGCGGGAGGGGCCGTGACGAAGAAGTCGGTGAGGCGGCTGGAGCCGTTGGTGTCGTCGTCGTCGGGCAGGGGCCAGTCGACGCGGACGCAGCCGTTCTTGCGGGCGGCGGCGTCGTCTTCGAACATGTCCTTGGCGGTGCCCCAGCTGAAGCGGCACTCGGGGCCCCAGCCGAAGAGCGGATGCCGATTGTGGCGGAGCCACGCGGTGCAGCGGCCGTCGGAGGGATAGCCGGAGCCCCAGTCGGGCTCGTCGTTGTTTTCACTCTTGTGCCGGCGGTAGAGCACCTCGAGGGCGACGTCGCGGGTGACCTTGGCGCAGACGGAGGCGGCCGACACGCAGGGGTAGAGGGAGTCGGCCTTTTTGGCGACGGTGATGCGCAGGCCGGGAAAGAAGCGCTCGAGTTTTTTCTGGTACGAGGCCGGCGGCCCGACGGTGTCGACAAAGACGTCGGTGACGCGGACGCCGCGGGCCAGGACGCCGCGGATCAGCGACACCGTCGCGTCGGCCGCCTGCGCGTTGAGGTTGCCGGCGGCGGCGCCGACGGGCGCCAGCATGTCGGCGCTGATGTCGCGCGCCGACAGCGCCGCCGTGGCCCAGCCGCACGAGCGGTGCAGGGCCGAGCCCGCCCGGCACAGCGCCGCCATCAGCGTGGCCCGCACGGCGGGCGACAGGACCTTGGAGTCGTCGAAGCGGTGGTGCTCGTCGTCGTCGGCCGCCGTGCCGCGCAGCAGCGCATCGGCCTCGGCCGCCGGCGCATAGAACACGCCGTAGACCATGGGGCCCAGCACCGGGCCGCGGCCGGCCTCGTCGACGCCCAGATAACAGGGCACCGCTGCCGTCGGGTCGTCGGCGTCGGCGTGCAGTTTGGGCGGCACCGGCGAGAAGTAGGAGTAGGTGTCGCCGGCCAGCAGGGCGGCCGCGTCGATGGAGGGAGGCAGGAATTCAGTAGCGGCGTCGACCTCGACGGCCTTGGCCTCGGCCTCGGCCTCGACGTCGACGTCGACAGGTGCGTCTTGCATGACGGCGTCCATGGTTGTTGCAAGAAGAAGAACGCGTCGCGTTAATGGATCACGTGGATACGTGAAGTATAGTCAGCACTGTGTAATAATACGAGTAATACTGTACAGAGTACTGTACAGAGTACTGTACAGTACTGTGGAATGATTAGTCAGCCACTCGCACCTCACCGTACTCCTGCAGATGACAAGACATGCAGTAGCGCCCTGCGACGCTGTCCGTTCCGGATTGCCAGCACGGTCTCGCCAGCACGGTCTCGCCAGGTCGGGTCTGGGCTGGCGTCAGATGTTTTTAATCGGGAGCGTCTCATTGGCGCGGGCGTCTTCCAGACATCGAACCACCAACACCAGGCTGCCGTTTGGTGTTGGTTTCTTATTAATAGCACAAGAAGAGCATCGACTTCTTGTCTCGTCTTTGTTCAGCATGTTTCTCTTGTCATTCCTGCTGCTTCTCCTGCCTCTCTTTGCCATGGCCGCTGTTCCCTGGGCCGACGGGCCGCTGACCCTTGTGGCCACGCCGCAGTTCACGACGAAAAAGACGGACCTCTTCACCACGGGCGCCACGCACATGTGTCTGCTGCACAACGCCATCCTGCGCGGCTACAACAGCATCTTCTTGCAGGCCGCCCACGTCGAGGAGGCCGACAAGGCCGATTTCATCGGCTACTGCCTGACCTGGGTCAAGCTGGTCTCGTCCCACCACGACGACGAGGAGGCCGTGCTGTTTCCCCGCATTGCCGAGCTTCTCCAGGACGAGACCATCTGGGCCGAGACCCACGAAGAGCACCGTACGTCTGGACTGACTTTGATCTGGGTGACTTTCTGACCTCCAGAATCCTTCTTGGCCGGCCTCGGCTCTTTCCACGACTACCTGGCCGGCCTGGCCTTGCCGGCCGACTTCTCGGGCGCCAAGCTGCTCGAGATCATGGCCTCGTTCGAGGCCCCCTTTGACAACCACTTCCACCACGAGATTGCCGTCATTGCCGCGCTGGCCGACCACCCGCGGGCTCCGGTGCCGGGCACGCCCGAGGCCGACGCGGCGGCGGCGCTGTTCAAGTCCTGGGGCAAGGCGACCGTGTCCAAGGCGGGCACGTGGGACGTGGTGCCCTTCTTCCTGCAGAACCTCGACCGGTCCAACGGTTTTGAAGAAGGCACGTGGGCCAACTGGCCGCCCATGCCGGCGCCCATCCGGTGGGGGCTGGTCAACATTGCGGGCGGCTGGTACGGCAACTGGTGGCGGTTTTCCAGCTGTGACTCGTGGGGACAGCCGCAGGTGTTGTATGCCTTGCGGAAGGATGAAGTGAAGGAGGTGAAGGAAGGGAATGAAGGAAAGGAAGAACTTTGAGGAAAGGTCTCATTTTTACGGCGTCTGTATTATATCAGGGATCCATTCAGAGACTCATAGACTCGGATCTATCATAGACCATTCTGTCTCTCTTCTCTCTTCTCTCTTCTCTCTTCGTGTCTTCATCTCCTCTTTGTCTCCTCTTCGTCTCCTCGTCTCTTCATGTCTTCATCTCCTCTCCTCTCCATCGTATCTTCTGGAGTCGAGCTTGAGTGGGCCCATTGTCCCAAAGAAGCTATAGCGGCTGTCCAATCAGCTGACTTTGCCGCATCCGACGTCGAAAGGCCTAGAAACCAGCCCCACCTTCCACTCCCGTCATATTTTTGCTTCACTCAGTCTCCAAGGCCTCTGCGCGCGAATCCTGCCACGGTTCTGCTTCTGTCATTGTCCTTTTGTATTTTATCGTGTCGTTCATTCATACATTGATCTTTCCTCCCCAGTATCTTCAAGATGTCTACCTCAGACGAGCTCAAGGCTCTGGGCAACAAGGCCATTGCGGCCAAGAACTATGACGAAGCCATGTGAGTGAGGAGAGAGAGGAGAGAGAGAGGAGAGAGATGAAGATATGACAGAAGAGAGGGGAGACGAGAGGAGAGAGGAGAAAGAAGTGATCGTCTGACTGGATAGTGAAAAATTCACAGAGGCAATTGCCATCGACGCCAACAATCACATCCTCTACAGCAACCGCTCGGCCGCCTATGCGTCCAAGAAGGACTGGCAGCACGCCCTCGAGGATGCCGAGAAGACCACCTCCATCAAGCCCGACTGGCCCAAGGGCTGGGGCCGCAAGGGCACGGCGCTCTTTGGCAAGCGCGATCTCGTCGCCGCCTACGAGGCCTACAAGGAGGGTCTCAAGATCGACCCCAACAACGCCGGCATGAAGAACGACCTGGCCGCCGTCGAGCGCGCCATGGACGCCGAGCTGCAGACCGAGGGCGGCCCCGGCGGCGCCGGCTTCAACGACCCGGCCAAGCAGCTTGCCGGCATCTTTAGCGACCCCAACATCCTGCAGAAGCTGGCCGCCAACCCCAAGACGAGCGCTTTCCTGGCCGACCCCACCTTTGTCCAGAACCTGCAGAACGTCCAGAAGAACCCCCAGAACACGCAGGCCATCTTCAGCGACCCGCGTATGATCCAGGTCATGGGCGTGCTGATGGGCCTCGACCTGGACTTTGCCAATGCCCCGCCGGGCGCCGCGGCCGGCGCGAGTGCCGGCGCGAGCGCGGCGGCCGGCGCCGGCGCCCCCAAGGAGCACGAAGAGGAGATGGACATGGGGGGAAAGCCTGCTGCTGCTGCTGGCGCCGCTGCCGCTGCCGCTGCCGAAGAGGTCCGCGAGGTCGAGGAGGTGGTCGAGGAGGAGGACGACGAGGCCCGGCAGAAGAAGGAGGCCAAGGCGGCGGCCGACGCGGAGAAGGCGCTGGGCACGGCGCAGTACAAGAAGCGCAACTTTGACGAGGCCATTGCGCACTACCAAAAGGCCTGGGAGCTCTTCAAGGACATCACGTACCTCAACAACCTCGGCGCCGCCTACTTTGAGAAGGGCGACTACGAGAAGTGCATCGAGGCCTGCACGACGGCCGTCGAGGAGGGCCGCGCCATCTTTGCCGACTTCAAGACCATGGCCAAGTCGTACGCGCGCATCGGCACCGCCAGCGAGCGCCTCGGCCGCCTCGACGCCGCCATTGAGAACTTTAACAAGTCGCTGCGCGAGCAGCGCACGCCCGACGTCGTGGCCAAGCTGCGCGCGGCCGAGCGCCGCCGCATCGACGAGGCCAAGACCGCCTACGTCGACCCGGCCAAGGCCGAGGAGGCCCGCGTCGAGGGCAACCGCCTGTTCCGCGCCTCCGACTGGCCCGGCGCCATCGCCGCCTACAGCGAGATGATCAAGCGCGCTCCCCAAGACGCCCGCGGCTACAGCAACCGCGCCGCCGCCTTCATCAAGCTGCTCGAGTTCCCCAGCGCCCTCGACGACTGCAACGCCGCCATCGCCCACGACCCCCACTTCATCCGCGCCTTCATCCGCAAGGCCCAGACCTACTTTGGCATGCGCAAGTACAGCGAGTGCGTCGACGCCTGCGCCGAGGCCGAACGCATCGACCGCGAACACCACGCCGGCGCCAACGTCCGCGAGATCGAACAGCAGCAGCAAAAGGCATACGAGGCCATGTACAGCGCCCGCGAGAACGAGTCCGAAGAGCAGACCCGCCAGCGTATCATGCAAGACCCGGAGGTGAGTGCTTACTAAGGCATGATTAATCAGAGACATCCTAACCCCCCAGATCATGGGTATCATGCAGGACCCCGTCATGCAGAGCATCCTGCAGCAGGCACAGACGGACCCCGCCGCCTTGGCAGAGCACATGAAGAACCCGAGCGTCCGCTCCAAGATCCAGAAACTCATTGCGGCCGGCGTCATTCGGGTTGGCCGGTGAGGGACAACAGAACAAAAGAAAAGAGAAAAGAGTGAGATGGCTGGCGGGCGGGCTGGCATTCATGGCGCATCTTTCCATTGGCACTTTACAAAGCATCCTATTTTGTGCCTCCGCACATCACACACCTGTTTTCTACAGGGTACAATAGTAATTGCATGGTTTTTCCAGATTCAAACAGAGCTGTAACAAGCGACTGCCTGCCTGCGCGTCGTTCTTGTCTGCTGAGTAAGCGGACATGAAATATATACATGAGTTCTGGAGTTCTCGAGTTCTCGGACCGGAACTCTTGCTCTTCCCGTCCCTCTTTCAAAATATACTGCCCGGCTAAGTATGTTGCTGCGTAAAACACGGCCGATTGTGGACAGAAAGAAACAAGAAACAAGCATAAACTCCAAGGCATGTCCTATCCCAAACAAGACTTCTCGCCGACAGGATTGTCCATCTCGAGCCTGTTGCCTACTGCCTACTGTCTATCTCCTCGACCGCTCGACGGCAGCCGCACTCGGAGGCGCACCCGTGCGGTGCTCCGTGATGTTGGTCATCGACAGAGCCGGCGTGATGGTGCCCGAGGGAGCTGGTGTCGTCGTGCGCGTCGGGGGCTGTGAGCGGTTGTGGGCCATGTGGGCCTTGACCAGGTGGCCGGCAGCGAGGGCCGAGCAGAGAGACAGCTCGCCGGCCAGCGTGGCCGCGGCAATGATGCGGGCCAGCAGACGCGCGTTCTCGCCAGGGTTCGTCGGGTGAGGACCACGCACGCCCAACAAGTCGAGCATGGCGCCCTGCGGCTCCAGAATGGTGCCGCCACCGAGCGTACCGACCTCGAGCGACGGCATCGAGACGGAGATCTGGAGAGATCCACGGAGGCTGAAGGTTAGCGAATGCCCGACTTCTGTTTACACACTCTCCACTCACTTCTTCATAATCGTAATGCAGTTGGCACTCTCCACAACCTGTGCCGGATCCTGTCCCGTGGCAAGAAACATGGCCGCCACAATGTTGGCCGCGTGTGCGTTGAAACCACCAATGGCACCGGCCATGGCCGAGCCGATAAAGTTCTTGGACACATTGAGCTCAATGAGCGAGTCCACGTCGCTCTTCAGCACGCTCTTGACAATCTCGGCCGGGATAATGGCCTCGGCCACCACGCCCTTGCCACGCCCGTCAATCCAGTTGATCGCCGCCGCCTTCTTGTCAATGCAGTAGTTGCCGCTCAGCGACACAATGTTCATGTCGTCAAAGCCCGCGTCGTTCCGCATCACGTTCAGCGCGTGCTCCACACCCTTGGAAATCATGTTCATGCCCATCGCGTCGCCCGTCGTCGTCTTGAACCGCACGTACAGGTTCGTTCCGGCCATGGCCGTCTTCATCTTGTCCAGACGCGCAAACCGGCTGGTCGAGTTGAACGCCGCCCGCATCGTCGTCTGGCCCGCCTCCGAGTCCAGCCAGATCTTGGCCGCACCCGCCCGCTCGACCGTCTCAAAGCTCAGACACGGTCCGCGCGTCATGCCGTCGCTCGTCAGCACCGTCACGGCACCGCCGCCCGCGTTGATCGCCTTGCAGCCACGGCTCGTGCTCGCCACCAGCACACCTTCTGTCGTCGCCATGGGAATAAAGTAGCTCTTGCCGTCAATGACCAGCGGTCCGGCCACACCCACCGGGATGGGCATGTATCCGACCACGTTCTCGCAGCACTGTCCAAACACCTGCGCCCAGTTGTAGTTCTCGTACGGCAGATCCGACTCGTCCAGCATGCCCGTGAGCTCTTCGGTGGCCTTGGTCCGCGAGATGATGGCCCGCCGGATCTTGACAGCGCGCGTAAAGTCCTTGAGCGTCTTCTCCAGTGCGTATCCCGGAAGCTTGCCGCGCAGCGACAGCACCACCAGCTCCTCGTCGGTCAGTTCCTGGGCGCGCTGCTCCTTGAGCATCTTCTCCATCTCCGGGAGCGTCCGCTGCGAGACGAGCGACGATTGCGCCTTGAGACGGGCCAGCTCGGCTTCCGACTTGACCGGGACTTCCTTCTGCTTGAGCGGCCGCATCGACAGCAAATCGCTTTCGTCGTCGGTCAGCGCAGGCGTCAGCGGCTTGACCGGACGGGACGGCGGCACAAACTCGCCGAGCGGCAGCGTCTCCGAAGCCGTGTCGTTGAACTTCTGCGCGTCGGCCAGCTCGCGGGCGTCAATGGGGTGGAACGGAATGTTGGGGTCCTTGATGCCCCAGCGCGCCGCATTGAACAGATAGCCGTTGAGGGCAACGCTGAGGGCCAGCGCGACAATAATCCACTTGGAGAGAATGGGGTCTTCGAGGCTCTTGAGAATGCGGCCGCCCACGTAGCCGTAGGCCCCGTGGGTGTTGATGCGTGCCGTCGGCAGCGCATAGTGGATGGAGGGGTACTCGAGCTCGTACTTGATGGGCGTCAGGACGGTGACAATGGTCTCCCGCTTCTGGGCCTTGGCGGTGCTGAGGAGGACATCGAGGCCGTTGGAGGCCACCTTGAAGGGGTCGATGGGCGGCGACGCGACGACGCCGCCGAGACCGCCCGTGATGGAAGAAATGGACGAGAAGGAGTTGTCGGCGCTGCGGAAGGGCAGGGTGCACAGGTTGAGCAGGTTGATGATGATGAAGCCGGAGACCATGAGGACCTTGAACTTGGGGACGCTCGTGTTCTTGATCTGGCGGCCAAAGATGGTGGTGTTGGCCTCGCCCTTGCCGTCGACGCGGGGCCAGTCGTTGCTCTGGGCGACGTTCTCGGCGACGCGGCGGCTGACACCGTCGTCCTCGAGCGCCTTGCGCATTTCCACGTGACGCTTAATCCGGTTGATCTCGAGCTTGATGCAGAGAATGGCAGTGTAGAAAGAGAACAGCAGGAGGCCGTCAAAGAAGAGGATCCACGAGGCGAGGAAGCAGAACTGCTGCAGGCCACCCTGGACACCGGAAGCGGCGCCAATGATGAGAATGAGGATCTCAATGGCATAGTCCTGGACGATCTCGTAGCCCTGCTCCTTGATGGCCATCTGGATGGCGTACTGGATGACGCTGGGCGAGCGGGCGGAGATAAACTTCTTGCCCGACGCGCTGCTGGCGGCCTTGATGCCCTCGCCCTTCTCGAGGTTGCGGCGGTGCTCGAGAGCGTGGGACAGGACGGCCTTGGTGAGGGCAATGTTCTTCTCGAAGCCAATGGTGACGACGAGGAAGGGCAGGCCCTCGGACAGCAGGACCATGTTGATGGGGACGCCGAGTTTGGTGGTGACAATGAGGCCGAAGAGGAAGGCGAAGACGGAGGAGAAGATGACGCTGGCGGCGAGCCAAAAGTTGGAGCCCATGCGGCGCATGGAGACGAAGAGCGAGACAATGGTCAGGTGCATGGAGAGGTAGCCAAGACTCATAATGATGATATCAAGCGTCTCCGCGTTCTTGAGCAGGTCCAAGAACTCGACCCAGCCATTCTTGAGCCAGCGGACAATGGTGGAGCGGTTCTGCGCACCGGCGGCCTTCATGATCCAGAGCTTGTGCTCGCGGCCATGTTCCTCGGTGATGCGGGGGCTGCCCTGGCCGGCGACATCGTTGGGGATCTCGCGGGCGGTCAGGGTGAAGTCGGGGGCATTGGCAAAGGGGACGGCAAACGCCAGAGAGCTGTCCTGGGAGTAGGAGCCGAGGGGGTTGGGGGTAGAGGGCAGGACGGTGGCGGAGACGTTTTCCGGGATGGGGACGGCGCTGACGGGGGGAGCTGTCTTGGGCGAGCTGTCGGACAGGGATTCGGGGAAGATGTAGGTCAGCAGAGCCACGTGGTTGGCCGCGGAGGGGGCAGTGGTAGCCTCGGGGTCAAAGGGCTGCCAGCGCCAGTTGGAGTCGGGGCCCGTCCGGAGGCTCCGGCTGCCTTCGACGAGCGAAGACCAATCAGCGCGGTTGATGGAGCGGTTTGCGTCAAAGAGGCTTTCTTCAAGCAGTCCCATGTAGGTGGAACTGGCGAGGACGGCGACAATGACAATGGTGTGAATGGGGTGGGAGGAGGTCAGGCTCGAGAGGAGTTGCAGGAGGGGCGTGAGTTTCCGGTTGACCCAGTTGGGGGTGGCGGCTTGGGAGGCCGGCTGCTCACCGCGAAAGCGGGAGGGCAGCAGCATGGAGGCAGAGGAGAGCATGATGGCGGTGACTCAGTGGCTCGATGGCTGCAGTCGTGGAAGAGGGAGGAGGGGATTATGGCGAATGCATTGGCAGACGATGGTCGGTGGGAAGAGACTATCAGGAGAGGAGGGGGTGTCAACAAATCTGCATCTCTCAACAAGGTGGGAATATATTCGGGTTTTGTGCTTTTGGGGATGATTTTGGATTTTGGCGGGCAGAGCCGTCGGAAGTGGGCAGCCCTGCATCCCCAACGTGCCCATGACCTTCCGTCTCTTCCCGTATCGGGCCAATCCGAGAGATGTGTGTCTGGCGAATGGACCAGGGCAGGCCAACGCAGGCGTGGGTCCCTCGTGTGACAAGGGTCGCAATGAGGCAGAAGATGCATGGAGGGGTGGAGATACCAAGAGCGAGGAGAAGCAAGAGGACGGAAAGGGAAGTAGTATGCCAGACGCACCTTTTTTCAATGGCAGGGGAATGAGCGAGCAAAAGGACGAGCGGCACTCGAGAGTACGACGTGAGGCTGGAGACGAAGGACGGGGGCTGAAGACTGAAGAACTGGATGAACTGGGATTTGGAATTGCTGGGATTTGGAATTACTGGGATTAGGTGGGGGGGAGAAGCGAGGAGGGAATGAGAGAGAGGGAGAAGGAGAGAGGAGGGAGGAGAGAGGGAGGAGAAAAAGTAGGAGAGGGGATGAGAAAGAGAGAAAAAGGATGAGGCCGAGGATGAAGACGAGACAGCCGTAGAGGACACAATGATATGATGTTGAGAAAAAGGAGGGCGAAAGGCTAAAAGCCGGAGGTTGCAGCCATAAAAAAACGGATAAATTACATTGGCAGACAAATGGCCGGAAGCTGGGACGACGGGCCAATGGCAGTTGCATGCATACAGACTAGGGCCGCATAGTGGCCCGTGCACGGGAATAGATCTACTAAAGTGGAAGCGACGACCCGTACGAGTACGGAGTAGTACTTTCCATACGAGCAACAGCACAGCATACGAACGCAACGCACAGAATATGGGGCAGGTGCCCTCTGCAGAAGGCACCTGCCTTGCCTCATGCCTGCCTGCCAGACGAAATGGCCCCCATTGTGTCTTTCCGACGTGTCCAGATGATCTCTTGCCCGAGACGGAAGCAGCGAGTCGATCGGGCGGGCGCCAAGTGCGGCCTTTGTAAAGGCGGTCAGGCACTGGACTCTTGGACTCTTGGATTCTTGGTATTGTGCCAAACTGTACGAGTACCGAGTACTGTGTACTGTATATTCCGACGTCGTATTGTGCCGTTCTTTGTCCATTTGTCGGAAACGCGATGGTGGCTGCGTATGCAAGATGGCTGGTTACGAGTATCTTACGAATGGCCGGGGGCAAAAAGAGTTGCCGGATCGTTGAATTGTTGAGGCACGTGTGCACGTGAAGTCGTGCGATCATGAACTTGGTGAGGCACGTGAGATGGCACGTGTAAGGGCAAGCTGTGTCACGTGACTAACTGTATTACCAAGACTCGTTTATTACCAAGCATCAGCCAGAATCACATGATCGTGAATCATCATCACGTGCATCTTCGATGACGATATCAATGTGTGATAGAACCAGACTCTCTAGACAGTACTCATACTATACATCTAGAGTACTCTACATCTATTCTACTCGTACTCCTCTCAACATGACAGACTTTCACCCAGCTATCATTGTGGTGGACCTGCAAGAGGACTTCTGTCCGCCGGTACGTGTCTCACCCACACAAGCCTCTACTCGTACTAGCTGACCGGCAGAACGGCTCGCTGGCCGTGGCAGAGGGCCGCGACACGGTGGGCGTGATCAACGGGCTGTTGGCGCTGCCGTTTGCGCGGCGCATTGCGACCAAGGACTGGCACCCGGCGGAGCACATTTCGTTTGCGTCGAACCACGCGGGCAAGAAGCCGTACGTGGACGTGGCGACGGTGCGGAACCCGCTGAACGCGGCCGAGACGCCGTACGAGACGCGGCTGTGGCCGGACCACTGCGTCCAGGGGACGGCGGGGGCGGAGCTGATCCCCGAGCTGGACCGGGGGCGGATCCAGACGGTGATCGAGAAGGGGACGAACAAGGACGTGGAGATGTACAGCGCCTTTTACGATCCGTTTGAGCATCCGCGGGTGAGCGACAGCGGGCTGGCGGGGCTGCTGCACGGGACGCAGGACGGAGGCCGGCCGGTGACGCACGTGTTTGTGGTCGGGCTGGCGGCAGACTACTGCGTGCGGTGCACGGCGCTGGACGCGAGCAAGGAGGGATTTACGACGTACATTGTGGGCGAGGCAACGCGGCCGGTGGACGCGGCGGGCTGGGCGGCGGAGCAGAAGAAGTTGGCAGCGGGAGGCGTGCAGATTGTGAGTGTGAACGGGCCAGAGGTGGCACGAGTGAGGGGGTGATGAAGAGAGAGGAGAGAGAGAGGAGGTATTCAGAACACGCAGTATTGCTCAGTATCTTGGGAGATCTCTTAGTACAGACTTAATACTCAGTACGTACTCAGTATTCAGTACGAGACGAGTACCCAATTCAGGAGATCTCATATTCAGTACGAGTACCTGTCTACAAGGCTCGCCACGTGTAAGAATATCCACTCCTGATTGGTTGGTTGTCAAGCCACAACATGGCCTCGCCCTGTCTGGGCGTCGAGGCCCTCGGCTCTTGCGACACGGCCGTGCGTCGCCTGGACAATGGCGAACTTGTGTGCTGCCACGTGGGAGAGGGTCTAGAAGGCAGTGCAACCTCGGTGGCCAAGAAGGGAGGCCAAGAAGAACGAGAGGAGACCAGAAACGAAGGCGAGAACGAGAGGAGCGGCACAGCCGGCGAAGGCCCGTTTTGGAAGACTCCTGTCATGCAAGTGTCAGCCTTTCCGAAGCATTGTATTAGGCGCAACGTTCACGGAGGGATAGCTTTTGAGACTCTTTTCTGAGACTTTTCTTTTTTCTTTTCTTTTTGAGACTCTTCTTTTTTCGGGCTTTCTTATTTTTGTCTTTCTTTTTCTGTCTTTCTTTTTCTGTCTTTCTTTTTCTGTCTTTCTTTTTCTGTCTTTCTTTTGTTTTCTTTTTTACTTTCTTTTTGCATTCCTTCTTATTTTTCGTTTTTTCTATTTTCCTATTTTCCTTTTCCTCCCTTTTTTCTTTCTCTCTCTCCCTTCTCCCTCCTGTTTGTTTCCTCTTTTCCTCTTTGGGCTTCTTTTACGTACACAAGCGCCACAAATAGCACAAACAACGGCCTCCACCCACACTGCGGACGTATGATGTGCCCGTTACAGTGGACTCCGGCCGTCCGCATTGCTCGGCGAGCATTATTGCTGTTTTATTGCAGCTCGTAACCCTGTAGTCCATACATACCCGTGCAGGGGACTCACTCGTAGGGCGGTGGCTGACCAGGGGCCCACACCGACACATTCTTGGGTCTGCTGCTCAGTCTTGGCAGTCTGATTCATATTCATATACGATGCAAGCCGGTGGCGTTGCCGTCTCTGTTTCTTCCTGTCCCCTCGTCCCAGTGCCAACCTCGAACCGAAGATGCCCCAACCACGTCGAAGCCAAACGCATTTTCTGTTCTCGTGAACGACCCCAGTGACATCCCGCCCCTCTGACCGCTGGAACTGCCCTGCGCCCTGCGCCCTGTGCCCTGTATTAGATGGGTTCCTGTCTCGCTTGCTCGCCTGTCCGCTCCCTCGCTTCCTCCCCCGGCCATGGACATGCTTCCGGACCCGGCCATGGGCCCTGGCTCGACCCGTCGAACGACGTATGGCGGCAACCGAGCATTTCACAATTTTGGTGAGTCAAACTGTCCAGACACTGTCCAGACTGTCGACTCGAGGATCTGCTGACAAACAGCCAACGACTATTCCCACATCACCGACCCGAACCTGCGCCGTCGCCTCGCCCTCTCCGAGATTGACAAGGTCCCTTTTGGGCTGTACCGTACGTACGAGTCTCCTCTTGAGTCTCTGTGTATTCTCCCCTGACCACCAGACCTCCGCGCCATTGCCGTCGCCGGTGCCGGCTTCCTGCTGGACTCCTACGACATCTTTGCCATCAACCTGGTGACGACGCTGCTGGGCATCGTCTTCTTTGGCGGCTCTTCCGAGTCGGACGAGGCCGGCGCCATTGCCGCCGCCTATGGCTACCGCAGTGCGGGCGGGACGCTGCCCAGCGCGGTCGAGCAGGCCCTCAAGGCGTCGACGAGCGCCGGCATCATTGTCGGGCAGCTGGTCTTTGGCTGGCTGGCCGACGTCTTTGGCCGCCGCCGCATGTACGGCATCGAGCTGGCCATTATCGTGCTGTCGACGCTGAACTGTGCGCTGGCGAGTCCGAGTCCGTCGGTGACGGCGACGGGGATGCTCGTCTTCTGGCGCGTCATGATGGGTGTCGGCATTGGTGGAGACTATCCCCTGTCGTCTGTCATCACGTCCGAGTTTGCGCCCACGCGATGGCGAGGGGGGATGATGGCGGCTGTGTAAGTGTGTGACCTGCCTGGCCTGGCTTGACCCTGGGACGTCCTGTGACCCTGGTCTCGACTTTCTACTCGTACTGTATCGTCCATCTAACTCCTCCCCCCCCCCCCAGCTTCTCTATGCAGGGATTCGGTCAACTGCTCAGTGCCCTGGTCGCCCTCGTCGTCACCGTCGCCTTTCGCCACGAGTTTGGCGACATTGCCGACGTCAGCGGCTGTGGTGGCAGCTGCCGCGTGGCAGCCGACCGGGCCTGGCGTCTGATTATTGGGTTCGGGGCCGTGCCGGCCTGTTTTGCCCTCTACTACCGCATCACGATCCCCGAGACGCCGCGGTACACGTTTGACGTGGCCCACGACATCGAGAAGGCCGACGCCGACATCCGCGCGTACATGGCCAGCAAGGCCGAGGGCGAGGTCGACCCCGAGGTGCAGGCGCGGCTGAAGCGGTCGGCCGGGTCGCGCATGGCCATCCCGTCGGCTTCGTGGACCGACGTCCTGCGCTACTTTGGCCAGCGCCGGAACCTGCGCGTCCTGCTGGGGACCATGTTCTCGTGGTTCTTTCTGGATCTGGCGTTTTATGGCCTCGCCTTGAACAACTCCATCGTCCTCGAGGCCATTGGCTACTCGAGCGGGCCGACGTTGTATCGAGTTTTGTACAAGTGAGCCCCTCCTGTCCTTGTCCTTGTCCCCTGTCCTTGTCCCCTGCCTGTCCACCTCGCTAACTCTACCTCGCTAACTCTAGCAACGCCGTCGGCACCATCATCCTCGCTTGCGCCGGCAGCCTCCCTGGCTACTGGGTGGCCATCCTCACCGTCGACACGCTGGGCCGCAAGCCCCTGCAGGTGCTCGGCTTCGTGCTGCTCACCCTCGTCTTCTGCATCCTCGGCTTCGCCATGGACCACCTCAGCGCCGCGGCCATGCTGGCCCTCTACGTCACCGCCCAGTTCCTCTTCAACTGGGGCCCCAACACCACCACCTTCATCGTCCCCGGCGAGTGCTATCCCACGCGCTACCGCTCCACGGGCCACGGCCTCTCGGCCGCCATGGGCAAGCTCGGCGCCATCCTCGCCCAGGTCCTGAGCCTGCCCATCCTCCGCCGCGACCGCCCCGCCGACTGCCGCCCCGGCACCACCTCCCGCTACTGCTCGCCCTGGCTCAACCGCCTCATGCAGATCTTTGCCCTCTTCATGCTCTGCGGCACCCTCGTCTCTCTCCTCTGCACCCCCGAGACCAAGGGCGTCACCCTCGAGGAGCTCGCCGGCGAGGCCCCGACCTCCTACAACGCCGGCCGCAACGGCAGCATCGGGGGGGATTCTCCCCGGAGGGTTCGTCGCCACCCCTTCCGCCGCCTCAACCCCTTCCGCGGCGGCCGCCCCGCCGGCTTCCACTACCCGCGCATCCACCCTGCCCATCGCTTCTGGCGTCGCCGCCACGACGTCCGCGCCTACGACGAGACCGGCCGCGACGTCCCCCGCATCGGCATCATGACCAGTCCCGAGATCGCCGCCCAGGACGCCGCCCGCCGCCGCCACGACCGCCACCACAGCCGACGCCACCTCCTCCCCGATAAGAAACGCGACACCGCCTCGACCACCCAGAGCAGCCACACGGCCGTCACCACCGGGTCCGTCGGCAGCGGCAGTGCCAGCGCCAGCACGACCACGGCCACGGCCACGGCCACGGCCACGACCACGGCCACAGCTGCTGGCGAGCCGCCCACGGCTCCTCTCCCGTCCAGCCGGGCCTCCCCCAGCCGGGCCTCCCCCAGCCGGGCCTCCCCTTTTGGCCGCCCACCGCCCACAGACGACGACATCGACAGCCCCGGCGGACTCGCACCACCACCCGGCCTCGGCGCCGGCGTGTTTCCCGGCTGGGGCGCCGGCTGGGGCCGCATCGACCGCGGCGGCCAGGCCACGCCGCTCGAGGAGATCCGGCTCCAAGACGTCGGCAGCTTGCTAAAGTAGGGCACAGCATGTATATAGAACAGCACAGCATGTATTATAGAACGGTACTGTATTGAAAGAAATGATTACATAAGCGATTTACGCAAAGGTGGACACGGCAATGGCCACGGCCTGGCTGTCGGCGTGCGAGATGGACACGGTGACCTCCTTGAGCTTGGCTGCCTGGGCGGCCGTCGCAGCATTTCCGTGGAGCTGGAGGAGTTAGCGAGACGAGAAGACTAAAGGGTCAGGGTTCTAGGGTTCTAGGGTCAGGGGCTCACCTGCACAGTAGGGGCGCCGTTGTCGTCGCGCAGGATCTCAATGTCGAGCAGCGGGGCGCCGGCGCCGCGGCTGGCGACGCCGAGCGACTTGAAGACGGCCTCCTTGGCGGACCAGCGGCCGGCAAACGCGGCGCGGACGTCGGGGGCCGCGCGGCAGTAGGCGATCTCGGCGGCGGTGAAGTTGCGCTCCAAAAAGGTGTCGTTGTCGACGGGCACGGCGGCGAGGTCCTCGAGGTCGATGCCGACGCGGTTGTTGGCCGTCTGGGCCTGGGCGGCCAGGGCCTGCAGGGCAGCGAGGGTAGAGGGGGCCGAGGCGGCGCCGCCCGAGGGGGTGCGGGCGGCGGAGACGGTGGCCGAGGCCTGCTGGAAGTTGGCCGGGTAGGTGAGCTCGGCGGTCTTGCGGTCGGGGGCGACGCGGGCGTCGGGGTTGAGCAGGACGGCGGGCAGCTGCTCGTCCGAGTAGGGGCCGTGGTTCTTGGCGACAAACACAGAGTTGTTGATCATGCCGTTGTGGAAGGTCCGGTAGGCCTTCTTCTGGCGGGCGGCGCGCTTGGCGCAGTAGGCGTCAAAGGTGGCCTCGTCGAGGGTGGCGTAGAGGTAGCGCGGGTGGACGCCGATGGCCTGGGCGCCCTTCTGGCCGAAGCCAAAGGAGGTGACGCTGAAGGCCTTGATGCCGTCGGTCTGCAGGCTGCGGCTCGGGTACACAATGTAGTCGAACTGCTCCATGACGGCGTCGACGTTGTCGGCGTTGCGGTTGCCGGGCACGAGACCCGTGTTGAGCACCTGCAGACAGCCGTTCATCATCCAGGCGCCGGCCGCGCCCTTGGGGTGGCCCGTCAGGTACTTCTGGAAGATGCCCAGCACGGCGTTGCCCTTCTGGCGGCCCAGGTGCGCCAGTTGCTGACAAATCACAGACGACTCGTTCTTGTCGTTGGCCTTGGTCGACGTGCCGTGGAACGAGGCCACGTCGAGGTCGTCGATCGTCAGGCCCCAGGTCGCCAGCGCACCGCGCAGCGGCGCAATGCTCGGGTCGCTCTTCCAGAAGTTGTTGCCCAGGCTGCGCAGCGCCTCCTTCTCCTGCCGCACCGCCTCCCGCGCAATGTGCTGCGCCCGGTCCTCGAGAAAGGCCTTCTGCTCGTCCGCCGGCACCTCGGCCCCGAGAGCCGCCACCTCGTCCGCCAGGTACGCCAGCTCGGCCTCCTGCCACGCCTGGATCTGCTTCTTGCGCAGCGCCAGCTGCCGCCGCCGGTACGAGATGTCCAGCAGCGGCGACTTGTACCGCCCGGCATGCTCGCGCGCCGTCGTCAGCACGCCCACCCCCGGCGCCGGCACCGACCGCCCGATCTTGTCCGAGGCCGTCGTCGTCAGCGCCAGCACGCCGTAGATCGGCACGCCCATCTCCAGCGCCAGCCGCGCCGTCATAATCACCTGCACGCCGCTGCCCTGCGACTCCATGAAGCCGTTGCGCGTCGTCGTCGCCGGCCGCGACATCTCCTTGGGCGTCCGCCCGTGCGCAAACTCGTCCACGGCGTTGCTCGTCGCCTTCATGTTGGCAAACTCGTACGAGCCCTCCTCGCCAAAGTCGTCAAACCCGCCCACCAGACACACCCGCGCCTTGCCCTCCATGATCGTCTCGTAGCCAATGTCCACCGACTCCACCGCCGTCGCACACGCGCCCACCGGCGTCTTGATCGGGCCCGACGACGACAGCAGCAGCATGTTGACCCACGCGCTCATCGTGTTGATAAACGACTCCTGCAGAATGTCGTTCTGCAGCGGCCGGTCCAGGAACCGGTCCTTGTGCATGCCCCGCAGCGCCGTCGCGCCCCCCATGCCCGACCCCATGCAGTTGCCCACCTCCGACACGTGCACGTACTTGTAGAACTCGTACGGGTCCGTCACGCCCGCCGACAGCAGCGCCTCTGCCACCGACACCAGCACAAACAGCGCCACCGGGTCCACCTGCGAGATGATGTCCTCCGGCACGCCGTACCGCTTGGCATCCCATCCCGTCGGCACCTGACCCGCGACCAGCCGGTCAAACCGCAGCGCCTTGGGGATCCAGAGCGCCGCCCCCTTCTTCATGCGCACCGTGTACTGCCCGCTCTCGGGGATCTCAAAGATCTCCACCTTGTCGCCGTGCTCGCGCTTGAACTCCTCGGCCGTCTCCCGCGTCGTCTCAAACGGCTCCAGGTCCTCGTCAATCACCACCTCGTGCAGCAGCTGCTTCTTGTTGGGGTCGTAGCCGCCAAACAGCTCCGGCTCGATCAGCCGGATGCCCGAGTGCTCCAGAATGTACTTTTCGTACTTGTGCTTGACGTCCTTGTCGTCCACCGGCTCGCCCGTCTTCGTGTCCACCCACCCCGAGTACGGCTTGCCCTTGATCATGCCGTTGTGGTTCTTGATCAGGCCCATGATCCACGCCATCTCCACGCAGCCCTCGAGCGAGAACTCGCCGTACGCCTCCATCTCCCACCGCGTCCGCGAGTTGCCCCATGGGCCCACCTCCGCAAACCCGGTCACCACCACCACCTTGTCCAGGTCCACCATGCCCTGCAGCTTCTCGTTGAGCGGCGCAATCTCCGTCTTCCAGTCCGGCAGCTGCGGGAACGCAAACTGGATGTTCGCCCGCGGCTCCACCAGCTTGCGCTTGTACAGCGTCTCCGAGCTCTCGCCGTTGACAATCTTGTTCTCGATCGCCGTCTCCTTCGACACCTCCTTGCGCACCTCGCTCGTCTCCGTGATCTCCTTGCGCAGACGCGTCATCACATTGTTGAGGTTCGGGATGAACTGCAGCCCGCCGTTGAGGTCCGCCATCACCGGCTCGTTCTGGCACAGGTCCACAATCGTCGGCGACATCAGGCTCAGCAGGTTGAAGGCCATCTCCTGCTGCGAGAACGTGCGCACGCCAAACTGCTCCACGCCCTCCGCCACCACGTTGTTCGCCGACATCAGGCCCGTGCCGCGCGTCCACCCAATCACCGCCCCGCACACCGACAGGTAGTCCGACCAGTCCTCCGCGTGCCACCGGTTGAACAGCGTCTCCAGACCCAGCTTCGACTCCGAGTACAGGCCGTCGCTGCCAAACGTGCCGTGGTTCGGCGACAGCGGCAGGATCACCTGCGCCGGCCGCGTGATGAAGCCGCGGTTGGCCTTTTCCGTCTTCACCGCGCCCAGCATGCGGATCAGGTTCGTCAGCATGATGCGGTGCGCCAGCTCCGACTTGCTGTCGATGCTGTCGATCTGCCGCCCGTTCTCCGAGATGGCCGCAAACGGCACGATAAAGTCCAGGTCCCAGCCGAGGCCGTTCTTGGCGTCGTAGATGTAGTTCACGAGCGCCTCCACGTCCTGCTTGCTGCCCTGGTTGAAGGGCACCACCACCAGCTGCGACTCGCGCGAGCCGTACCGCGCGTACATGGCCTGGTAATACTCGGTCACCTCGCGCGAGTACCGGCTCGTCGTCACAATCACGTGGGCGCCGCCGCTGATCAGCCCCTGCAGCACGTCGGCGCCGATCGACCCGGCGCCGGCGCCCGTCATGAGCGCGTAGCGGCCCTGGAAGCTGACGCCCGACGCCGCCGCCTCGCGCAGGCAGTCCAGGTACAGGCCCGTCAGCTTCTTGTTGTAGTCCCAGCCGCTGTGCGACTGGCTGCGGATGTGCAGGAACGGAATCGTGTCGATCTTCGCCTTGGGCGTGCCCTTGGCGTTCAGCGGCTTCTTGGCGCCGCCGTTGCCCGACAGGATCTGGCTCTCGTTCATCTCCAGCGACCGCAGCACCTCGCCGTACAGGTTCTTGAACTCGAGCTGCGACGTCTTGGAGATCTTGTGCTGCTGCTTCATCAGCTTGTACAGCCGCGACAGGCCCGTCTGCACCTTGGCCCGCGTGCCGTACTCTGTGATCTTGCCGCCTGCCGCCATCTGCTGCACATAGTGCTCCAGCTTGCGGCAGCTCGCCCGCGGCACCTCCTCGTAGTTGAGGTTGCCGCGTGCGTCAATCGTCGTCCGCGGGCCCGTCGGCATCGCCACGTCCTTGTAGACCGGCGCCACGTTGAGCACGTCCTTGCAGTTCTCAATCAGCTGCGCTCCCAGCTCCTTGGCCAGCTTGTACGTCTCGCCGCGCTCCGTCGGGCAGTTGTCAATGTGGTACTGCATGAACTCCAGCAGCGTCGGGTTCGACCGGTTCATGATGCGGATGCACTGGCTGACAATCTCGCGATCCACCGCCTGCAGACGCCCAAAGATGATGTCGTAGTACATGCTGAGGGCGTCCTGGCGCGCCCAGTTCCACGACGAGTCGTAGACGCGCGCCTTGAGCGGGCTGAACACGGGCTCGATGCCCGCCGCGTAAAAGTCGCCGTGCTCGGCCGTCCACAGGTCGATCTGGCTCTGCAGCAGCTTCGACGACTCCTGCGACGTCTGGAACGCCTTGTCGCCCGCCCGCAGGTCCATCTTGAGATACCGCGCCAGCAGCTCCAGCTGCTGCTTGAACAGCGCCCGCTGGTCCTGCGTCAGCGCCTCAATGGCGGCCGGGTCCATCATCATGCCGCCGCCGCCGCCCGCCGCCGGGCCCGCAGCGGCCGCCGTCGACAGGCTGACGCCGGCATTGGTGGCGTAGAGCTGGGTGACGGTGTCGAGGAAGGCCTTGGCGTCGGCCTCGGAGCCGAGACGGGCCGGCGGCTCCATGGTGATGGCCAGCAGCAGGACGCCGTCCTGGCGGCCCGAGGCCAGACCCCACCGGGACTCGAGGTATTTGCGGGCGGATGTGATGTTGAAGCCACCGGGCATCTTGGAGGAGATTAGGCGGGCGATGAGAGACTGGGAGTGTTTGCCGAGATTGCCGTCAAAGGTGGCCTGCATGGCGGCGCCGAGCTCGTCGAGCGGCGTGTCTTCTGGCTTCTCGGGCGTCGAGCCGAACTCCTTGCCGAGGTCGCCGAGGATTTCGTTTTGCAGCGTCGACTTGCCGCCGACGAGGTCCTTGATGGCCTTGCTGAGCGGGACCTCGGCCAGGGGCTTCTTGAGCTTCTGTGCGACGAGCGAGCGGAGGATCTCGAGCGCCTGGACGGGGGCATCGGGCACTTGTGCGGCCGGGCCGGCACTGGGAGCTGGGGCAGCAGCGGCGGCTGGAGCAGCGGCAGCCGGGGCAGAAGCAGCAGCAGCCGGAGCAGAAGCAGAAGCAGCAGCCGGAGCAGCCTCCGGCTCAGGCTCGTCCTCGACGGGGTCGACGTCGTAGTAGATTTCCTTGGCATCCTTGTTGTAGCAGAGGATCTGTCTCTGGACAGATTTTGCGGCATCGTAGGCCTCGTATTTGGATGCCAGGGTGCGCTTGGCCATGACGCCCAGGGTGTCAGCGGGACCGATTTCGACAATGCGCTCGGCGGTCTTCTCGACGAGGAAGACATCTTGTGTTTCGATCCATCTCACGGGCGAAGCAAACTGGTAGGCCAGCAGCTCGACCAGGAGAGTGTGGGCGAGCTCCTGCTCGACTTCAGGCCGCATGATGAGGTCGTGTCTGGGTATCAATGGGGGGAGAGAAGAAAGAGGAAGAGGGGAGAGGTGAAGAGAAGACAAGAGAAGACAAGGAGTGAAGACAAGTGAAGACAAGAAGTCAATGAAGTCGATGAAGACAAGACAAGACAGAAGCAAAGGTAAACGGAAGGTAGTACCAGAACGTTGGGGATACGGAGGGAATCGGCAACACAAGATTACAAGGTAGAACAGGCCCAGCCGCGATGGGATGCAAGCACAAGTTGGGACACGGAAGAGGGCAGAAAAAAACAGGTCGGGGAAAAACTGGGTCAACGGGCGAAAAATGCAGCAATTGAGCTTTGGCGACTCAGGCAGTGATGCTTCCCAACCAAAACTGCCGGGCTAAACTGAAGTGGGCTAGTGGGGTTTAGAGGGGTGACCCACTGCCCGTTGAGCTGCGACTGGTGAACGTCGGCGGTGTACGGAGACCTGATAAGATAAGTCGGGGCTGAGCCCTGTGCGGCGGGGTGGTGGGGTGAAGGGGAGGTGATGGTGGATGGTGGGTGATGGGTGATGGTGATGGTGGATGGTAGGCGATGTTAGGTGAGTAGGTGATAATAGGTGATGGTTATGCTGAATGGAAACGGAGATACGGAGTACTGTTCCTACCTGTTATTTAGCTCTATTTGCTGTACTCGTACGCTGTATAGCACTAATATCAGGAACAGTTTAGATTGCGCACAGATGTATCGGTACATGAGGGGTAGCGGGGAAGCTTTGCTTATGTAAGTCAAAACTGAAGAATAGAATCCCGAATAAATTGGTAATGAAAGTCGAACATGTCTAAGAAGTCTACGAGTAGCCTAACTCCTGCCTAACTCCTACTCCTACGCTTTAGCTTCTAAGATACCTATCTACTCCTACACTCCTACGTTGTACCTATACTTACCGAAATTGCCCGCTAGTTTCAGCACTCTTAGCAGCAAGGGGTCGCTGCCGTGCCGACCTGCAGGCGCTATGCGCACAGTCTCCCCCAACAAACGAGACGCTTGAATTTTTTGCTGGGTGAGTTCGCGCCTTCTCCCGTTGGCCAACGTCGCACTTCCTATTTGGTCACTTGCACACGGAAGCGCTGGTCTTTTTTGCCGGCTCAATTTTTCATGCTGTTGGGAAATCGGTGAAGCTATTTTCTGCCATTCTGCATTCTGCCATCCACCCGAACCTTTCTTGCCAGACAGCCTCAACTGGACTCTTTCGTCTCTGTCCAGGTCGAGTTGTGACGAGACATACCCATTCTCGTTCTTCCATTCCTTGTCATTGACTCTCGATTCTGTCTGCTTCTGTCAATTCTTCTCATTCTTCTCAATTCTCATTCTTCTTCTCAATTCTCTCGATTCGTTTCGATTTATCTGTTTGACAGCTCTCCATTGAGCTTGTGCTTGTGAGTTGACGGACGTTGTCGTCTTTCTTTTCTTTTCCTTCTCTCCTCTCATCTTCCTCTTTCCTCATTCTCTTTTCCTCTCTTCTCCTCTTCTCCTCTTCTCATCTCATCCTCTCCATTCTTTCCCCTCTCCCCCTCTCCCCTCCCCCCTCTTTTGTTTCTCTTCTCCCCTCCTCTATTTCTCTTCTCCCTAACATCTCAGATCGCCATGTACGGCGCTGGCACTGGCCCCCAGACGGGCATCTCTACTCCTCGCACATCCTCTTCTCTTCGCCCCCTCACCATCTCTCACGGCTCCCTCGAGACTTCCTTTCTCGTGCCCACCAACCTCCATTTCCATGCTTCCCGTCTCAAGGAGGCCTTCGCTACCACCTTACCAGCACCCACCGACGAGCTCGCCCAAGATGACGAGCCCTCCTCCATCCCGGAGCTCGTCGCTCGCTACATGGGCTTCATCGCCAGCGAGGTCGAAAAGGGCGAGGACGACGCCCAGGGCTCCTACGAAGAAGTCCTCAAACTCGTCCTGAACGAGTTCGAGCGCGCCTTTCTGCGGGGAAACGAGGTCCACGTCATCGCCGCCACCCTGCCCGGCATCGACGCCAAGAAACTCGTCGTCATCCGCTGCTACTATGCCGCTCGCATCGTCACCAACCGCGCCATCCGCCCACATGCCTCCGCCATCTTCCGTGCCGCCGAGGACGGCTCTGCCAACCTCTACAGCATCTTTGGCGGCCAGGGAAACATTGAGGAGTACTTTGAGGAGCTGCGCGAACTCTTCGAGACCTACCCCATCTTCGTCGGCGACCTCATCACCAACTCCGCAGAACTGCTTCAGACCCTGTCCAAGCACCCCAATGCCGAGAAGCTCTACTCCAAGGGCCTCGATATCATGACTTGGCTGCGCCGTCCAGAGACCACCCCCGACGTCGACTACCTCGTCTCCGCCCCCGTCAGCTTCCCCCTCATCGGCCTCGTCCAGCTCGCCCACTACGAGGTCACCTGCCGCGTCCTCGGCGTCCACCCGGGTCTGCTGCGCGAGCGGATAGAAGGCAGCACCGGCCACTCCCAGGGTATCGTCCTGGCTGCCATCACCGCCGCCGCCGACTCCTGGGACAGCTTTGCCGAGCTCGCCAAGTCGGCCCTCTCCATCCTCTTCTGGATCGGCGCCCGCAGCCAGCAGACCTTCCCCCGCACGTCCCTCACCCCCTCCATGCTGCAGGACTCGGTCGACACCGGCGAGGGCGTCCCCACGCCCATGCTGAGCATCCGCGATCTGTCCCAGGAGCAGGTCCAGAAGCACATTGACATTACAAACCAATATCTCCCCGCCGACCGCCATATTGCCATCTCCCTGATCAACAGCCCCCGGAATATGGTCGTCACCGGTCCGCCCATCTCCCTCTACGGCCTCAACCTCCAGCTGCGCAAGGTCAAGGCCCCGACCGGCCTCGACCAGACCCGCATTCCCTACACCGAGCGCAAGGTCCGCTTCGTCAACCGCTTCCTGCCCATCACCGCCCCGTTCCACAGCCAGTACCTCGAAAAGGCCACCACCCTCATCGACGAGGACCTCGCCAACATCCACGTCGATGCCAAGTCCCTCGGCACTGCTGTCTACGACACAAACACCGGCAAGGACATGCGCGAGACCCTCCGTGGCAACATTGTTCCCACCCTCGTCCGCCTCATCACGCGCGACCCCGTCTACTGGGAAAAGGCCACTGCCTTCCCCGACGCCACCCACGTCCTCGACTTTGGCCCCGGTGGCATCTCCGGCCTCGGTATCCTCACCAGCCGCAACAAGGAAGGCACTGGCGTCCGCGTCATCCTCGCGGGCTCCGTCACCGGCACCGTCACCGAGGTCGGCTACAAGCCCGAGCTGTTTGACCGCGACGAGGAGAACGCCGTCAAGTATGCCATTGACTGGGTGCGCGAGTACGGGCCCAAGCTGGTCCAGAACAAGAACGGCGAGACCTTTGTCAACACCAAGATGAGCAGGCTGCTCGGCCTGCCCCCCGTCATGGTGGCCGGCATGACGCCCACCACCATCAACTGGGACTTTGTCGCCGCTGCCATGAACGCCGGCTACCACATTGAGCTGGCCGGCGGTGGCTACTTTGAGCCCAAGATGATGACCGAGGCCCTGCGCAAGATCGAGGGCGCCATCAAGCCCGGTCGCGGCATCTCCGTCAACCTCATCTACGTGAACCCCCGCGCCATGGCCTGGCAGATCCCCCTGATTGGTCGTCTGCGCGCCGAGGGTGTCCCCATTGAGGGTCTCACCATCGGTGCCGGTGTCCCGTCCATCGAGGTCGCCCAGGAGTACATTGAGACCCTGGGCCTCAAGCACATTGGCTTCAAGCCCGGCTCCGTCGAGGCCATCCAGTCCGTCATCAACATTGCCAAGGCGAACCCCAAGTTCCCCGTCATCCTGCAGTGGACCGGTGGCCGTGGCGGTGGTCACCACTCCTTTGAGGACTTCCACCAGCCCATCCTTCAGATGTACAGCCGCATCCGCCGCTCAGACAACATTATCCTTGTTGCCGGCAGCGGTTTCGGCGGTGCCGAGGACACCTACCCCTACATCACGGGCGAGTGGTCCAAGAAGTACGGCTACCCGCCCATGCCCTTTGACGGCTGCATGTTTGGCAGCCGCATGATGGTGGCCAAGGAGGCGCACACCAGCCAGAACGCCAAGAAGGCCATTGTCGCCGCCGAGGGTCTCGACGACAGCGAGTGGGAGAAGACTTACAAGGGCCCGGCGGGCGGCGTCATCACCGTCCGCTCCGAGATGGGCGAGCCCATCCACAAGCTGGCGACGCGCTGTGTCCGCTTCTGGGCCGAGATGGACAAGAAGATCTTCAGCCTGCCCAAGGAGAAGCGCATCGCCGAGCTCAAGAAGAACCGCGACTACATCATCCAGAAGCTCAACGCCGACTTCCAAAAGGTGTGGTTCGGCCGCAACAAGGCCGGCCAGGCCGTCGACCTCGAGGACATGACCTACGGCGAGGTCGTCCGCCGCATGGTCGAGCTGCTGTACGTCAAGCACGAGAAGCGCTGGATCGACCCGACCTTTGAGCGCCTCACCGGCGACTTCATCCACCGTGTCGAGGAGCGCTTCATCAGCGGCGCCAACCAGGTTTCGCGCCTGCAGAACTACAGCGACCTCGACGAGCCCTACGCGGCCGTCGAGGAGATTTTGTCGCACTACCCCGAGGCCGAGACCCAGATCATCAACGCCCAGGACGTGCAGCACTTTTTGATTCTCTGCCAGCGCCCCATCCAGAAGCCGGTCACCTTTGTGCCCTCTCTGGACGAGAACTTTGAGTTCTACTTCAAGAAGGACTCGCTGTGGCAGTCTGAGGATCTCGAGGCCGTCATCGACCAGGACGTGGAGCGCACCTGTATTCTGCAGGGCCCCATGGCCGTCCGGTACTCCAAGGTGGTGGACGAGCCGATCAAAGACATCCTCGACGGCATCCACAACGGCCACATTGCCGGCCTGACGCGCGATGTGTACAAGGGCAACGCGGCATCGATCCCCAAGATTGAGTACTTTGGCGGCAAGGACGTCGACCCGGATGTCCCGGTGGACCTGGAGAGCGTCTCGGAGTCGTACGACGAGCACAAGAACGTCTACCGGATTGCCACGGAGCCGAGCGTGGCGCTGCCGCCTCTGGACGACTGGCTGGCGCTGATTGCGGGCAACAAGCACTCGTGGCGGCACGCGCTGCTGCTGTCGGACGTGCTGGTGCAGGGCAAGAAGTACCAGACGAACCCGATGAAGCGGGTGTTTGCGCCGGTGCGCGGGCTGTACGTGGAGATCCGCAACCCCAACGACGCGGACAAGACGGAGATTCTGCTGAAGGAGCAGCAGCGCCACAACCACTACGTCGACGTGGTGCACATCAAGCTGACGGGCAAGGACGAGATCACGGTGAACATGATCAAGCACTCGACGGCGCTGGGCAAGCCGGTGGAGCTGCCGCTCAAGTTCACGTACCACCCCGAGGCGGGCTACGCTCCGATCCACGAGGTGATGGAGGACCGCAACGAGCGGATCAAGCGGTTCTACTGGCATGTGTGGTTCGGCAACGACCCGATCAACCTGGACGCGGACGTGCGGGGCCGGTTTGACGGCGGCAAGGCCACGATCACGGGCGAAGACATCAACAACTTTGTGCACGCCGTGGGCAACACGGGCGAGGCATTTGTGGACCGTGAGGGCAAGGAGATGTTTGCGCCCATGGACTTTGCCATTGTGGTGGGCTGGAAGGCGATCACGGAGCCCATCTTCCCGCACACGATTGACGGCGACCTGCTGAAGCTGGTGCATCTGTCGAACGAGTTCCGGATGCTGCCGGGGGCGGAGCCGCTGAAGAAGGGCGACGAGGTGACGACGACGGCGCGGGTCAACGCGGTGGTGATCCAGGAGTCGGGCAAGATGGTGGAGGTGTGCGGAACGATTGTGCGGGACGAGGAGGCGGTGATGGAGGTGACGTCGCAGTTCCTGTACCGGGGCGACTACACGGACTTTGAGAACACGTTCCAGCGCAAGACGGAGACGCCGATGCAGGTGCACCTGGCGACGACCAAGGACGTGGCGGTGCTGCGGTCGAAGCAGTGGTTTGTGCTCAACGACCAGCACGACATTCCGCTGCTGGGCCAGACGCTGACGTTCCGCCTGGAGTCGCTGGTCAAGTTCAAGAACAAGACGGTGTTTAGCAGCGTGGAGACGCGCGGCCAGGTGCTGCTGGAGCTGCCGACGAAGGAGGTGGTGCAGGTGGCGAGCGTGGAGTACGAGGCCGGGACGTCGAACGGCAACCCGGTGACGGACTACCTGGAGCGGCACGGATCGTCGATTGAGCAGCCGATCAACTTTGAGAACCCGATTCCGCTGAGCGGGCGGAGGCCGCTGGTGCTGCGGGCGCCGGCGACGAACGAGACGTATGCGCGGGTGTCGGGCGACTACAACCCGATCCACGTGTCGCGGGTGTTTGCCAACTACGCGAACCTGCCGGGGACGATCACGCACGGCATGTACTCGAGCGCGGCGGTGCGCAGCCTGGTGGAGACGTGGGCGGCGGAGAACGACATTGGGCGGGTGCGGAGCTTCCACGCGTCGCTGGTGGGCATGGTGCTGCCGAACGACGTGCTGCACGTCAAGCTGCAGCACGTGGGCATGGTGGCGGGCCGCAAGATCATCAAGGTGGAGGCGGTCAACAAGGAGACGGAGGACAAGGTGCTGCTGGGCGAGGCGGAGATTGAGCAGCCGGTGACGGCGTATGTCTTTACCGGCCAGGGCTCGCAGGAGCAGGGCATGGGCATGGACCTGTACGGCAGCAGCCCGGTGGCGAAGGACGTGTGGGACCGTGCGGACAAGTACCTGATGGAGACGTACGGGTTCGCGATTACGAACATTGTCAAGAACAACCCGAAGGAGCTGACGATTCACTTTGGCGGGCCGCGGGGCAAGCAGATTCGGCAGAACTACATGGCGATGACGTTTGAGACGGTGATGGCGGACGGGTCGATCAAGTCGGAGCGGATCTTCAAGGAGATTGACGAGAAGACGCTGTCGTACACGTACCGGTCGCCGGCGGGGCTGTTGTCGGCGACGCAGTTTACGCAGCCGGCGCTGACGCTGATGGAGAAGGCGAGCTTTGAGGACATGAAGGCCAAGGGGCTGGTGCCGCGGGACAGCACGTTTGCGGGCCACTCTCTGGGCGAGTACTCTGCGCTGGCGGCGCTGGCGGACGTGATGCCGATCGAGTCGCTGGTGTCGGTGGTGTTCTACCGGGGCCTGACGATGCAGGTGGCGGTGGAGCGGGATGCCAGCGGACGGTCCAACTACTCGATGTGTGCGGTGAACCCGAGCCGGATCTCCAAGACGTTCAACGAGGAGGCGCTGCGGTTTGTGGTGAACAGCATTGCCGAGGAGACCAAGTGGCTGCTGGAGATTGTCAACTACAACATTGCCAACATGCAGTACGTGTGTGCGGGCGACCTGCGGGCGCTGGACACGCTGGCGGGGGTGACGAACTTCTTGAAGGTGCAGAAGATCGACATTGACCAGATGAAGGCGCAGCTCAAGGTGGAGGAGGTGCGGGAGCACCTCAACGAGATCATCCGCGGGTGTGCGCAGGAGACGGAGAAGAAGCCGAAGCCGCTGGAGCTGCAGCGGGGCTTTGCGACGATTCCGCTGCGCGGCATCGACGTGCCCTTCCACTCGACCTTCTTGCGCAGCGGCGTCAAGCCGTTCCGGTCTTTCCTGCTCAAGAAGATCAACAAGACGACCATCGACCCGGCCAAGCTGATTGGCAAGTACATTCCGAACGTGACGGCGCGGCCGTTTGCGCTCACCAAGGAGTACTTTGAGGACGTCTACCGGCTGACGAACTCGCCGCGGATTGGGCACGTGCTGGCGAACTGGGACAAGTACCAGAGCGAGGAGACCAGCGGCGTCAACGACACGCCGGGGACGTCCGAGGACGGGCTGGAGGCATAGGGGCCGCCGGTGTGTCTGGTGGATAGACAAAAGGAGAATGTGGCTCCGCGCGAGTGATTGTACTGTAGTAATTGAGAGAGAGTGAGCAGAGGGAGTGTCAACTGTGGTTTGTGTCACATGATGGATCACATGTCATTGGGTTCAGGAATTGTAGGTGTCACATGGTCACGTGATTGTCTTACATAATCACCCAGGTCACCCGGCGGACGGCGGTGGCCGAGCGCTATCCATCCAATGTGAATTCGCCAATGGGGACGAGACCGTGTTATGGTGGGGAGGCATCGCGGCCGGCCGCGGATAGTATCGTGAACGGGGGGAGGGGCAGCGTGTATCTGTTCTTATGGAGTCTGACGGCTGTTTGCTTTACGTGAGACATTTGTTGTAAGCGATAACGACTAAGGACGCCACCATTGGAAGGTGCGTAGAGAGCGCTTGCCTTTCGTTCTTACTATTTTTCTGGAGACTCTTTCTCTTTTTTTTCTTTTTCTTGCTTTCGATCTCTTCTATTTATATTCCCTTCCGCTGCCCGAGGCAACTGCGTTTGTCAGCAGCTATCACCACTTCTCCGATTTCTGAACCTTTGGCTTCCATCTGATCTCAGATCCTTTGGCTCTGATCCTTGGCTTCCTTCGACATGTCTCGACAAGTCTTTTTCGGCACGTTTATCCACGCCGTCACCCTCGATGAGCTCCAGTACCTGCACAACACGGCGGTGGCCGTAGGGGAGAGCGGCACGATTGTCGTGGTGGAGGCGGCGCCGGCCGACAGCGACGGCCCGACGTGGATCGCGGAGACGCTGCTGCCGCGGCTGGGCTGGGACGGGGCGACGACGGCGGTGCTGGCGGCGCGGCCGGAGCAGTTCTTCTTCCCGGGCTTCATCGACACGCACCTGCACGCGTCGCAGTACCCCAACGTGGGCATCTTTGGCAAGTCGACGCTGCTGGATTGGCTCAACAAGTACACCTTTCCGCTCGAGGCCTCGCTGGCCGACCTGGCCAAGGCCCGCCAGGTCTACGGCCGCTGCATCCGCAAGACGCTGTCGCACGGCACCACGACGGCCGCCTATTACGCCACCGTCGACGTCGCCGCCACCAACCTGCTGGCCGACCTGTGCCTGGCCGCCGGCCAGCGCGCCCTCGTCGGCCGCGTCTGCATGGACCAGCTGAGCCCGGCGTTCTACCGCGACGAGTCGCCCGCCGCCGCCGAGGCCGCCACCCGCGAGTGCACGGCGCACATTGCGCGCGTGGACCCGGGCTTCACGCTCGTGCGCCCGGTGATCACGCCGCGCTTTGCGCCCAGCTGCACGGCCGACCTGCTGGGCCGCCTCGGCCGGCTGCACGCGGAGACGCAGCTGCCCGTCCAGACGCACATCAGCGAGAACGTCAGCGAGGTGGCCCTGGTGCGCGAGCTGTTCACGGGCGTGGTGCCGCCGTCGGCCGAGGACGGCGGCGTCGTCACCTATGCCGGCGTCTACGACCACTTTGGCCTGCTCACCGACCAGACCATCCTGGCCCACGCCGTCCACCTGTCCGAGGCCGAGGCCGACCTGATCCGCCGCCGCGGCAGCAAGATCAGCCACTGCCCCTGCAGCAACAGCGCCATCACGTCCGGCGCCGCCCGCGTCCGCTGGCTGCTCGCCCGCGGCCTCGACGTCGGCCTCGGCACCGACATGAGCGGCGGCTACTCGCCCAGCGTCCTCGAGGCCGCCCGCCTCGCCGCCCTCGTCAGCCGCCACGTCGCCATGGGCGGCGACGACGCCGCCAAGCTGTCGGTCGAAGAAGTCCTCTTCCTCGCCACCACCGGCGGCGCCCGCGTCGTCGGCCTCGCCGACCGCGTCGGCCGCTTCGCCCCCGGCTTCGCCTGGGACGCCCAGCTCGTCGGCCTCAGCCCCGTCGAGGGCCGCCCCCCCAACCACGAAGACACCAACGTCGACTTTTTTGGTTGGGAGTCCTGGGAAGACCGCGTCGCCAAGTGGCTCTTTAACGGAGACGACCGCAACACGCGCAAGGTCTGGGTCAACGGCCGCCTCGTCCACGACCGCGCCCAGCCCGGCGGCATTCCCGCTTGAGTCGAGGGGGGCCGGCCTGGCCGCGGCTCCATGCCAAGACGGGATGCTACCCACGCCACGTCACATTACGCGGGGAAAGCACAGATCAGCTGCACGTGCAGGCGATCCCTGGCCGAGATGTGACACACCCTGGGAATACGATCTCACCCTCCTGACTGGTATTTGCTGAGTCAGCAGACAGTCGGGAGCACGAGCAGGCAGTAGGCTTGAGGTCAGCAACCCACGGCGCCCGGAGGTGTACATATAGAGGTGAAGGAGTCGTGGGAAGAAGGAGTCGTGGGTAGAAGGAATGTGGCAAGTATCTAGAGTTGAGCATCACAGCGTTTGCATTCACCTGATCACGTGGTGTTGTCACGTGCTATCATGACAACATACAGTACTCTGTACTCCGTCTCCAATCATGCATCCTCTCATGTGTTTGTGACATTGACAAACGTATTGTAAATTCCGGTGGTTACACTGTGTAAACCAAGGATGGACATGCCGACACTACCTGCTACAAAGTATGCCTCGTAAGTTTCACAGCTTTCAGCTTTCAGCTCCTATCCATCCTAGATCTCTCGCTCGGCCTTCAGCCTAGATCTTCCAAAGTCTTCAAGCCCAGACCCGGTTGTGCAGCCGGTTCGCCAGCGTCACATCGTCCTCCATCTTGTCGTCTCCGTCGTCTCCGTCTTGCTCCTCTCCGTCTTCCTCCTCTCCGTCGTCTCCGTCATCTCCGTCATCCACGCCGTCTTCCTGTCCGGACATGGCCCGGCGACGACTGCGACGTGCCGGCGGCTGATGGCCCTGCTGCTGCTCCCGCAACAGCTCCTGCAGCCCGGCCACCTGCTGCTGCAGCGTCGCCACCTGCTCGAGCAGGCCGTCTCTTTCGCCCGACAGGACTGAGATGCGTCGCTCGGCCGCCTCGATCCGCTGCACCTTGCGCTGCCGGCTGCGCTTGGCTGCCTCGTTGTTGCGGTCCTTGAGCCGCTGCTCGCGGATGCGGTCAAACCGCAGGTTGGCGTCGCGGCGCGCCTCCATCTCCTCTTCCGTGATTCCTTCGGGAAACTCCAGCAGCCGCACCATGCCGGCATCCAGCGCAGACTTGTTATGGGCGCGCTCACAATAGCGTAGTCGGGCACGCCAGTCGTTGAGGTCCACGGGCGGCCTATTATCGAGGTCGACGTCCATGCCCGTGTTCATCCGGTTCCTGTTGACGCCCATACCCATGTTCATGCCCATGTTCATGCCCATGTTCATGTTCATACCCATATTCATGCCCATATTCATACCCATCCCCATTCCCATGTTCGTGTTCATCCCCATTCCCATACCCATACCCATGTTCATGCCCATGTTCTTCGTGTCGGTGAGAATGCCCGTGCTCATGCCCGGGTTCATGGCCTGGTGGCGGAGGATGGCGGCGGCAGGCTCTTCCTCTTCTTCCATTTTGCATTTGTAAGGGGTTCTGTTCTCGTCACCTTCCCCCTCTTCGTCTTCCTCCTCTTCCCCCTTCGCGTCGCTGTACAAATAAGAATGCTCACCTCCCTCGGCAGTGGGGTCGTCTGCCTCAATTGACCGAAGCGGCATCTCGCCCGTGAGACCCGGCATGCCGTAGCCGGCCGACGCCGACGAAGCATTCGGCATCATGGACGGGTCCTGGTACAGAAAACTGTACGGCGCTGCCTGCTGTATGCCGCTCGGGGGAGAGGCGTGCATGGCCGGCAGCGGGGGCATGGAAAACATATTGTTCGGCTCGTAGAAGCGCGTGGCAGGCTGCTGGGCGGGCAAGCCATGGGGTTGGGTCGGCAGCTGCGTGGCATAGAATGGGTGCTGTGGACGAGGCGTGCCGAGCGCGGGCAGTGCCAAGGCGTCCAAGGGACGGGGCTTCGCGTCCGAGAGGGGCGAGGTCAGGGTGCCGGCGGTGGCGGTATTGACGGTATTGACGGTATTGGCAGTGCCGGCAGTGCCAGCAGCCCCGTTCTCGTCCATCTTCATCGTCGCCTCGACACCAGCAGCGGCCAGCAGGCTTGAGAAGGTGACGGTGCCCGTGTCCGTGCCCGTGGCCCCGGCCGGAGACGAGGGCGCGTCATCTTCGGCACGAGCAGCAGCAGCCGCCACGGGCGAGGAAGAAGGAAAGTGTTGTGCGCCGCCAAAGAGGATCTGGGCCTGGGTCTGGGTCTGCGAGAGCTTGGACGGCGACTGGCCGTCAAAGCTCTGGGCATCGTTGTCGGCAGCAGCCGAGTCTGCTGTGTCATAGGTTGCCATGTTGGCAATGCCTAGGGCGTATTAGTGTTTTTTCTTGTCTGTTTTCTTTCTCTCTGCTTGTTGTCAAAGCGACGCTGCGTGAGTTGTGCGAAAAGTGAGTTGTTCGATGCAGTGTTGGCAGGGAGATGATGTGAAGAGAAAAATGAAAACAGAGAAACAGAGAAGCAGAAAAGCAGAACAGAAGAGCAAATGGGAAGTGGAATCCGGTCCGAGCGGCCAGGGAGCTCGAGCGAGGTTTTTTGGCACGGACTGGAGCGGTCAGGTGTGAAGCGAGCAGAGAGAGAATGGAGGAAAAGTGACGTTGATGGTGACGATGGATGACGAAGAGCAGGAAAGGGAGGAAAGGAGGAGAGATATCGAAGAAAAAGAGTGATGCAGCAGGGGAGATGTACCAGCAGACCTTGTCACTACTCTTTGCTCATAATGGCATGGTGAACAAGATGGGATCTTTTTGGAAAGGATGTTGTATTTTGGGGGGTGATTGCATGAGTTGTTGGAGGTGTTGCTATTGAAGGGCTTTCGGTTTTTTCTGTTGTGTTTTTTCTCACTTTTTTTTGTTAGCCATTTTGGGGGATTATTTACTCTCACGAATGCATTGTTGCTCTATTGAGGCCACAGGGCACTACAGAGGAGTCATAGGGCCCTTCAGGCTCTTCAGGCTCTGTAAGGCCTCTAATGCCAGAACAATGACAAACCACAGGACTGCCCGCCCGTCTTTGGGTCGCACAGCCTCCACCCTGGGCAGCTTGTGACTCCGAGGGAAGGCGGCAGCTGCTGGCTATTGTTGCTGGCAGGGAAGGAGCGATGGACATCGGACCGTTTGCTGGATGACGTAAGGCGATGGATGATCGGCCGACGAAGGAACGCAACCAGCAGAACGAGAGCGCAGAACAACAAGAAACTGAGAAACTGAGAAACTGAGAAACGAATCAAAAACAAGAAACGTGTTCAGCCAGTCCGAAGACGTCACAATGCCGGTTGCACAGCAAAGAACTCCAACGAATCACAGACACTGAACAGCAAACACCCGAGCCTCGCAGAGATGAGAGCAAACATGTTGGGAATAGACGACGGCAGTACGGCAGCATGGCAGCAGGGCAGTAGAGCACCCATGCTTTGCTCCATGCTCTGCCCCATGCTTTGCCACCCACGGGACATTCGAGACATCTCGGTAGATGTGAGACCAAAAAGGAAGAGATCTCAAAAGGAAAGGAAAAGGCAAGAATCTTTCCTTTCCTGCTGACAGCTGCCGCGGCTGGACGGTTCAACAAGCTGGGTGGGCGAGCTGGAGGGACCAGTTGCACGAGCTGAACAGCCGTGGAACAGTCTGAACAGCTTCTGTACGCCTGCCTGCTGTACGCCGTACGAGCAGGTCACCTTCCAGGCACGGTCACGTGACAACAGCCTTACACGCAGGTCCACGAGCATGGTATACGGGTACATCTGTTCGCTGCGATCTGTACTAAGATACAAAGATACAAATGCAACACGCCTCCGACACGATCACTCTTCTCGTTGACAGGCCCGGCAGCCTATGCGGCGGGTGCAGACTGGACGGGAGAGACATGGGTCGTCTCGAGTTTGGCCTGGGCAGGCACTTGGCCGAGCTCTGTCTGGGGAGTTTCCTTGTCGAGCATGCAGGCGCGGACAAAGAAGACGAGGTCGACGATGCAGAGGATCCTGGAGGAGTTAGAACAAATGAACGAGCGAGCGAGCGAGCGAGCAAACGAGAACGAGCAAACAAGAACGAGCGAAGCGAGGAAAGAATACCAGATGAGAGCACCAATACCGGCACATGCAGCCAGGGCACTGCCTTCACGACGGGCATACGAGCCGAGACTGTAGCAGAAGCCGCCGACGCAGTAGTCTTTCAGCCAGGTGGAGGCGACAGAGGCAGCCCAGGCCCAGGCGGACAGCCAGAAGACGATGCAGAGGGCGAAGGCGGCGATGGCGGCGATGCGGAGGTAGTATTGGGGGAAGCGGAGCTCGAGCAGGGTGGCGACGCCGTAGACGATCCACGTCCAGATGGCGTCGAAGATGAGGAAGCCGGCAGTGCCATAGTCTCCGACGAACTCGTTGACGAGGCTGCTGTGGAAGGAGCTGAAGATGGAGATGGAGTAGGCGGCGAGGGCGAGGACGATGAGGGAGAGGACGGCGATGACGATGCGAAGGATGCGGAGGAAGGGGGGTTGACCAGCCGGACGGCCAGTCCCAAGCAGACCAGTAGCCATGATGAGGGAAGAATCAAAGTATAGAGTCAATGGCCGTAGAGAAGGGAAGAATAGAACAAGTATAGTAGTCAGTAGTTGTAGAGTCAGTAGTCGTAGTCAGTAGTCAATAGTCAGTAGAACCAGAAATCAGAACCCAAAAATCAAACAGAGAAACAGAGAAACAGATATAAGAGATGAGATCTCTAGAGATATAAGACTGCCAAGATATCAAGGACTGGCTCGAATATCCCCCGCAGCTTCCCGAACCGCCCTTGGCAACCCTAATCAAACGAAAAAGAAATACTTTGATGAGAAAGTCACCTCCTTTCCCCAACAGCCACTAGCCTGGTCTCAGGACAACCTATACGACCCATACGACACTGCACTTTTGCTGTCTCATCGACTAGATAAGGCAGCCATGCCTGAGCCATGCCCGAGCCATGACCCCGTGGGGCTGAGTCACTGTGAATAGACAAACCGGTTGGATGCCCGTTGGGGTCATCTGGGCTCGCGCTCGTTTCCGCTTTCAGGTTAGCTGCCTCTAAGCATAACCTCCTTGTCCCCAGACAGGGGATGGGAAGCGAGCAGCTGGGCAGAATGTGGAATAGAGTGTTTAGCGGGTGTAAGATTGGGTGAACACGGGACAACCTCACCGGGATGACGATAGAAGTATGGAGTATGAGTATGAGATCTCATGAGTATAGATAGAGATATGCATATATATATATTCTCATTCGTATATGCATATGCACATACACGTAACTGTCTATCCTTATAACCCACGCAGAAACTCCTCGACCGTCATCGGTTTTCGCACTGCATTGTTCAGCCCTTCATGAAACGTCACCCATACCTTGATCTCCTCGGCCGGCCGGGCCTTGGCACTGCCTGCCGCTCTCTCGGGTCCCGTCGAGGCGATCACGCGCCCGAAAAAGTCCCGCTTCACGTCGGCCTTGTCTTCTTCCACCTTTTCCTGCACCGGCTCCACCGGCCGTGGCCGCTCCACCAGACTGCTGCCCATCGGCCGGCCGGCCTGGAACCGGGCCTGTCGGGCCTGTGTCTCTCGGGCTGCCAGCGTCTTGCGCAGCTCCTGGTCCAGCACCTGTCGCACGGCATAGCGCGTGGGTGCCGCCCCGGACAGCGAAGCCCCGGCCGTCTCGAACGAGGCCAACACGTCGATATCCCTGTTTGTCAGCGCTGAGTAATATTTGGAGTAGTCCTTTTGTCACTTACGGCTCCATGCGATACACCCACTGCGGCCGTCCCGGCACCGCCTGCTCCTCTTCCAGCATGCCGCGGCGCAGCGAGATGCCCAGCTCGGCCAAGACCTGGGCTGCCCTCTGCACGAGCACCTTTTCGCTCTCGCGCCGGACGCTGGCCACCGACGTGGTGCCGCTGCGGCCGTTCTTGTCGTTGCCGTTGCCGCTGCTGACATGCACCAGCACGGGCTTCACGTCCGGCGACACCAGCCGCACCAGGTACGGCAGAAAGTCGACGGCCACGTCCTCGGCACTGCGCAGCGCCCGCAGCAGCGACGGCGGCAGGGCGGCCTGGATGGCCTGCAGGGCTGCCCGGTTGGTCTTTTCGGCCTCGCGGGCGGCAAAGTCGGCGCGCGGACCCGCGAGAGGACTTGTAGTGGTCACCTCTTTCTCCTCGACCACCCGCCGCGACGACGCAAACAGCTCGTGGCAGGCCAGCACCGGCTGGCTCGTGTACGGCGCCAGCTCCCACTCCTGGCTGCCAAAGACGCGCCGGGCACACTGGTCGTGGAAGTGCAGCCACTCGTAGGCGGCGTCGGGCTTGCTCAGGTACAGGTCGTCGTTGAATTCGCGCGCGGGAAACTCGGCAAACACGTCTGTCAGGATCCGGTCCACGTCGCCGCTCGTCTCCACCATCTCCCGCAGCCGCTGCACGGCCAGCCGCCGCTGGTGCTCGGCAAACCCCATCTGCTCGCGCGGCTGCTCGTCCGGCCGGTAGGTCGTTGTTGTTGAGGCCCCAGGGTTGGCCCCCATGGCCGTCTGCGGAAACCCGGCGCCTTCTTGGAAGATGCGCGTCACAATCTCCCGCACGCCCCCCCGGCCGAGTCCCCGCGCTCCCACGCCGCCGCCGCCGCCGCTGCCGTAGGCCATGTCCGGCAGAATGTACCGGTCGACCCATTGCCGCGTCAGCTGGGGCTGGCGGGCCGCGCCCGTCGTCTGCCGCAGCCGCCGCGCCACCCACTCGCCCACGACCATGACGCCGCGCAGGTCGCCCTCGGCCGTGCTCTCGACGCCGCGCCGGGCCTCCTGTGCACTCGTCGCGCTTCCCCAGGCGGCCTCGCACAGCTTGCGGGCGGCCTCCTTCTCGCACGCAATGCCCTCCTTCTCGAACACGGCCTTGAGCCGCGCCACCACGGCCTCCGTCGACGGCTTGCCCACGTGCACCACCTCCGCCAGTCCCGACTGCCGCAGCGGCCGCAGCGCCGGATGGTACACGTCGTTGCAGATCAGGATCAGCGGCCGCATCTGCCGGAAGTCGTCCTTCTTGCGGCGGTTGGTCGGGGTTGTCGTTGCCGTGGTCGACCCGCTGTTCCGCTGGTCCACCAGCACCAGATCGATCAGCGCCTTGACGAAGCCGCCCTCGCCCGAGCCGCCGCTGCCGCCCACGACGCCGTCCACCTCGTCCACCACCACACACACCGGCCGGGCCACCTTGGCCGGCCGGGCCGGCACGGCCTCGGCGGGGGCCTGCGTGGACGTCGCCAGGAGGCCTCTGACCTTCTCTCTGGCTTTGGCTTCCTTCTCGCCGGGCCTCCGCACCCGCGACGCCTGCTCCACCGTCTTGACGCTCTCGGTGCCCAGGCTCGTCCGGATCCGCCCGTTGACCACGTCGCGGCTGCGCTCGTCGCTGGCGTTGATCTCCAGCACCTCGTAGCCGGCCTGCCGCGCACACACGTGGGCCAGCGTCGTCTTGCCCAGCCCGGGCGGCCCCGTCAGGATCAGGATCTTGCGGTGCGGCTTCTCCTCCTCGTCGGCCGTCGGCCGCCGCCGCGTCTTGGCCGCGTGCGGAAACACCACGGCGTCCCACCGCTTGAGCCACCGCAGCACCAGCCGGTTGGTCAGGTCGTCGCCCACGAGGTCCAGGAAGCTGCGCGCCCGGTACTTCTCCGTCCACAGCATCGTCGCCCGCTTCTTCTTCTTCGGCTGGGGGTCCGCCTCGTCGACAAGAACAGCGGTCTCCTTCTGCTGGTCCGCCTTCTCCCGCTCCGCCAGCTCTTTTCGGGCGCCGTCCACGAGCTCGTGGATGTTGATCCCGTAGTAGCTGCGCGTGGCCCGGCCGTCCTTGGTCCGCGACCGCGCCGCCACCATGGCCTCGTACGGCACCGCCTGGCGCCTGGCCCGCTGCCGGATCGGGATCGACTTGCCCGCACACGTCTGTATCTGCAGCCTCTGCGGCGGCTCCAGCGACGCCAGCGACTCGACAACCGTGCGGTCGGGCTGGCTGCGGAACAGCAGCTCGTAGCGGTCTTCCTCCTCGCCGAGCAGCTGCGCCTCGGGTGCTTCCTCGTCGGCCTCGCTGCCCTTGTGCTCCAACATCCGCTTCTTGGCCGGCGGCGGAAGATCTGGAAGATCTGAACGATCTGAACGATCTGTGCCGTCTTGCCCTTCCCCTGATCCCGCCAGCTCCTCCTCGTCCGAGTCGTCGTCCAGGAACCCCCCGACGGCCCGCTGTCGTCGCACGGCCGGCGCACCGTCTCGCTCGTCCGAGTCAACCGGCCGCTTGCCCGTCACGGCCGTCGAAGAACCACCGCCAAGGCCAAGGCCCAGTGGAGAAGCCGTTGCCGCTGTTGCGAGCATGTTGAGAAAGAAATGGCCGATCCAGCAAGGTCAATACTGTCTGTCAACAAGATTCCGTACTTTGTGCTCCTGCTCGTAGGCGTTTTCCTGCAAGTGGGACAGCCTGGCCGATGGGTCCCGTCTGTTCCTCCAAAGACGCGTAAATACGCGTCCCACTTACACGTTCGCGTGTCGGTTCACGTGACATGTCACATGACACGCATCTCCTGCGCAGCGCCGTGCTCCCGCGAACAGGTGGCAGCATGCACCCGGCAGCCGGCATTCCCTGCACGCTACTAGAGAAATGAGGAATTCTTCTTGACTAGAGTAGTTTATATAGTTTATTTCTTCGGGAGGGAACAAGTGCGCGCCATCAAGCTGAACCCGCTTCCTCGCAGCCCGCCGACCATATCATGCAAAGGATAAAAAGTAAGGAGAATCAAGAGGAGGAAAAAAAAAAGAGAATAAACAGCAGCCAAAGATTCTTCTGCCCGGGTGTGAGCGGGAAAGTCTCGGGCAACCAAAGGGGGTATGTCCAGAACAACAAAACCAGGCGATAAACAGGCGGTGATGGGAAATAAGAACAAGAATAATGAAAAACGAATAACGAAAACGAAAACGAAAAACGTACAGAGGCCATGGAAGATGCACAAGCGGACCATAGCGCTGGGGGAGGAAAGAGAGGAAGGGAAGGGGAGAAATCGCGAGGAGCAAGAAGCTGGATCATCCAAGAAAGATGGGCAAGCTCTCCCAGCAAGGCAGAGCAAACAGAGGCGAGTGAAGCGAGAGCGAGAGCGAGCGAGAGAAACAAGAGAAACGAAGAAAATCACAGACGAGAACTCCAAAATCAAAAAGGGCGACGACCTCTTCCACGCGCCACACATGTCCCTCCTTTTCATTAATACACCCTTTGTCCTATATCCTCGTCCTGGGTTTATAACATGCCCATCACATAGGGAACAATTGCACTACACTGTTAGAGGGAGGGAGAGAGAGAGAGAGAGGGAGAGGGGGAGAGGAGAGGAAAGAAAGAAGAACAAAAACTCACCCAACTGCAATCGTTGCGCTGATGCCCAAAAGTGCCCGGTTGCGCACGCGCTGCTTGCGCAGCTGCACTTCCATCGTCTTGGCCTTCTTTGCCCTCGGCTGGTCTGCGGAGGTCTCCGTCTCGCCCGCCTCCTCCTTCACCTGGGCCTCGTCCTCGGCCAGCTCGTCGTCTGCCGTCACCTCGTCCGCCTTGCGCTTGCCCTTCTTGCTGGCCGACGTCGACGCTTCCGCCTCGTCCGATGCCGACTGCACCATCGCCTTGGCCTCTTCCAACAGACGCACGGCCTCGCCCGGCGACGGCGGCGCCCCCGACAGCAGCGGCTTGATCTCGTCAGCCGCATTGGCCGAGAACACCTTGACATCCTTTTCCTTTTCGGCAGCGGCGGCAGCAGCAGCAGCAGCAGCCGCTGCTGCCTTGGACTTGGACTTGGACTTTTTCGGCTCCTTGACCTCCTTGACCTCCTTGGCCTCCTCTTCTACCGACGGCAGGATCGTCTGCGGCTCGTGCGCGCCATCGCCGTTGGTCAGGCCCGGTGCCGGCGTGCTCTCGGCGCTCGCAGCCGAGGCCGCTTCCGAGGCAGCAGCAGCAGCCGCCGCCGCTGCTGCCGCCGCCGCCTTGGAAGTGCGCTTGCGGGGGCTGGCAATGGCGCGCGTCTTGGTACTGGACTTGGTGGGGCTAGCAGAACGACGGGAGCGGGAGCTGCGGGTGGGCGTAGGCGGGACGAGGGACGGGGCCTGTTGGGCGAGGTGGTGGTGGTTGGCCAGGACGAACTTGGGCGGCGCGGCAATTTTCTTGGACGGGGTGCCGTCGATGGCGGGAGGGCCGGAGACGGGGATGTCGGCCACGTCGAGGAGGGCGCGGATCCAGGGGACGATGCCGTAGTCCTCGGCCAAGGCCAGGGCGTCTTCGGGCGGGACCCAGACGTTGCCGGCGGTCTCTTCGGGACTGGTGGTCGGGAGAGACTTGATGTAGCGACGCTCCTCCTCCTCTTCCTCGACCTCGGAGTAGGGAAAGGTGGCGCGGAACATGCCGGTGGCCGAGACGTAGCCATCATTGCTGCGACGCATCAAGAAGTAGCTGTTGGGGCTGGGCTTGAAGATGCCAGACATGATGCCTTTGGGCAGCGGCGCGCGCAGGTGGGCATAGTCAAAGGGCGTGACCGTCGTGCGATCGACGTTGCTGTTGGGCGACACGGCTACGAGACGCGACGACGACAGCTGTGTCTGGCCGAGGCGACGACGCGCGACGAGATCCTCATCTGCTGGTCAGCGACTGTCTGGGGGGGAGAGGAGGTGGAGGGCTGGCCAGCCCAGGAGAGACCCAAACGACCCAGGGTGCGGGTCAGATCAAGGGGGGGAGGGGGGAGGAGGAGGAGAGAGGGAGACCAACGATCGGGAATGCCCTCGAGAAGAAGAGAGTTCTTCCGCGCGGGAAGCTGTCTGGAGGGAGCCATTTTTGGTTTTTGGAGAGAGAAAAGGACGTGCTGGTGAGAGAACCCCGGCAGAGGGAGTCAAGGCGCGTTGCGACACGAAAAAAAAAGGCGAATGAAAATAAGAATACAACAAGGAGGAAACAAGAAAACGGTTGGGATCGTCCGTTTCGCAGTGTCGCCAGGGTTTGGGGCGCCTGTAGTCGCGAAAAAGAGGGCGCAAACTGGTCAGCATGAGGCAGCCATCGAGGAGAAACAAACAGGAAGAGGAAGCGGAGGAGGCGGCGGAGAAGACAGGGCTATCCAGGACCAGGGGAAAAAAAAGGGAAAAGGCAAAAGGGGGGAGGACATGAATCAGCATCTGATTATCTCACCTGTTTTATTTGGTGGTCGCGAGAAGAGACAGGCGAGTTGAGAAGGGGGAATGAGAAGTACGAGTAAAAAAAAATGCGCGCGTCGTCGCGACCAGAGCGAAGAAAGAGCAGGGATTGCAGGAAGGAAGAGAGAGCCGGGGCGCCGGTGGAGATGGTGGAGAGACGGGAGAAATGAGAGCAGAAGAAAAGGCAAAGGAGGGAAGGGCGTCGTATTGGGCGAAAGTGGTCCTCTGTCGCAGGACACGCGAACTTGCGACCAGAGCGGGTCCTTGGTATGCTGACTAACGCTCAACGGCGCGCGATCGTTCTGAGTAGAGCAGTCTTGCGGCTGAATGTATGGAGGATTACGAGTATTTCTGTTATGGCGCGTGTACTTTTCCGCATTCCGTGGCTGTAGACTACTTGTATGCAATTATGTGTACATTCCAATATGCAATGTCCACCTGCTTACATAATCTCCTCCTCGACCTGACGGGCCTGTGACAGCATGTCGTCTTCTCTAATTTTAGATCCCGCGAACGCGTCGGAGACTCGTGCTCATGTTCATGCTCGTGCTCGTCCGTCTCCAACCCCTTGATCGGCTCCGCCCCAGGTCAACGGCTCAGGAACCCCCCTCTGGATCCAGTGTACCGTCCCATACCGGAACCATGCCGCATACGTCCCCGGCGCCACGTCGCTGCCCTCGTGCCGACGCCACAGCGAACTCAGCGTGTCTCCCATCACCCGCAGAATCAGCCCCGTCGCCAGCTTGAACCCGAAACTGCGCCTCAGACACTGCTCGACAATCTCGCGTGCCCGCCGCTGGTCCGCGCTCTCCGTGACGCCCTCCGCCGGCAGGCGCTGGGACAGCAGCGCAAACTGCCGCGGCCCGTCCCAGTCCGTCAGCGCGTTGATCAGCTGGCTGCCCGTGAGAAAGTCCAGGGCATAGACGTGCTGCCGCGCGTAGGCAGGCCCGTCCCAGCCGTCGGCGTCGTCCACGAGCCCCAGCACCCGCGCCATGACCTGGCCCTGGATGATGTAGTCCGTGAGCAGCCGGCGGACCTCGTCGGAATCGTGCACGCGGCCGTCGGCATCGGTCATGGTCATGTCGTCGCTGCCCATCAGCGGGAGTCCCCGGAGCAGCGGGCTGGCGTGCATGCCGGCCGTCGTCGTGTGGCCGCCGTCGGCGGCCCAGAGGGCCAAGAAGAGGCGGTGGCAGCGCGCAAACAAGGCATTGCCAGAACGCGCGGCGAGAAAGTAGTTGGACAGCGTGCGGCCGTAGGAGAGGACGGCATAGGGCGACGCCGGGTTGCCGACGGTCTCGCGCCACAGACGGTCGAGGTCGCCGATCTGGACGAGGCCGACGTCGGCATAGACGCCGCCGTGGCGGAGCAGCAGCGGCCAGCGGACGAGGTCCGAGTAGTGCTGCCGGGCATAGTCGCCCGAGAGGGTGCCTTGCCGAAAAGCCGCAGGGAAGTTGGCGGCGTCGACGGCCACGAAGCGGCTGATGTGCGTGGGAGACGGCGGCGACGACGACGACGACGGCAGAGGACCGCCGGCGATGTCCACCACGCGGATGGCCCAGCCCAGCCGGCTCAGACGCCGCTGGTAGGCGCGCACTGTGCGCTGGTGGTACGGCGGCATCTGAGCATAGCCGGCATGCCAGAAGAACCAGACGTTTTTCTCGCTGGTGACGGCCGATGGATGCAGCAGATCCTGGTCGAGGCAGTCATCCGGTCGAAGATCGAGCAGGTGGTCAGGGATGACGGCGAGGCCGTCGGGCATCTTGTAGGAGGCCATGGGGAGGTCGGAAGGACGAGAACGAGACTCGACGATGGGGCGGATTTATAGCCATTTCTAGTCCCTATAGTAGTCGCGTCAGAATGAATCATAGTGCTGTAATAGTGGCGTCTCCAGCCTTACGATACAGCGCCGTTTCAGCGTGCATCCACTAGAAGACGGGCCGTTTATTGGTCGCACGTTGGGGAATTCGTTTAATTAGATACCAATACCAGATGCAAGGAAAGAATGAAAGGAAAAAGGAAAGAAGAGGAAAAGAAGAAAAAGGAAAAAGGAAAAGGAAAAAGGAAAAGGGAAAAAAAGGAAAAAAAAGTGAAAAAAGTGAAGAAAAGAAAAAAAAAGTGAAGAAAATGAAGAAAAGAAAAGAAAATGACAAAAAAAAGAAAAAGAACAAAAAGTCAACAAAGCACATCAGGCACAGAAAAACAAGACGCCAAACATATCACCCTCGCAAGATGCACTGGCTGGTCCGCCCGCCAATCACTGTGGTCAGCTTTATCGCATTTATACAGCCTAGCAAAGAGATTCGCAAAAAAAATCAAACAGCGATCGAAAAGATCAGTAAATGATCCGACAAAAAAAGCAGATCCCATTGCCAATATCCCCTCCCCCATCTTTCTCTCCTCTTTCTTCTCCCATGTATTTTTGAATCTCCGCCGCTCCCGTGGACGCAGGACAAGCCAAACACGGTCTTGTCGAGAGAGCCGTCCGTCTCTTTTTGGATGTCTCCAGCCGCGGGCGGCCAGACTCGATCCCTCGAGATGCCATGCCGACAGGGCCCCGTTTACCGCCGGGCAATGCAGCACATGAGACCCGTCTTTCCGAGGAACCACGTGAATCCAATGAACCGAATCAGCGACAGGACAGCAGTCGAGTACAGCAAGAAACGGAAGAACCAGGCCGTACGCGTCGTTGTAGATGCCTGAATTGTTAGTAGGAATGACAGAAAGAGGGAAAAGGGGCAAACTTACGCCAATGCCAATGCTGTCAAAGTGGTCGCTGGTCAGGACAACGGCCAAGAGACAGTTGGAAAACATCCACAAGACGACCAGCGTCGTACGGAAGGACTTGTAGGAATCCTGCACATCCTTCTCCTCGGCCTCCTCGACCTCCTTGAACGGCTCCAGGGCACGCTTCACCGTGGCCTCGAACTGCTTGTCGATATCCTCCTGCGGCTTGTCGACCTCTTCCACCACCACCTCGTCCTTCTCGCCCTTGGTGATCTGTGCCGACGGCAGCGCCTCCGCCTTGTCGGATCCCTTGGTACCCCACGACACATCGTGCCAGTTGTTGAAGGCGTACACCATCAGGATGTTAATGTACGTCGACATCAGCAGCATGTAGAAGGGGAACGAGTGGAACATGTGCCACGGGTCGAGGTACAGGAACGACGCAATGTAGTAGATGCCGTAGATCGTGATCAGCGCCAGGATAATCACACCGGCGGCGCCGGCATTGCTGCCAAACACGCTGGCCATGAAGGCGTGGGCGCTCGTCGTGTTGATCTGCGAGTCGATGGGCGTCTGGAAGGCCTCGACCACCAGGTAGGCCGACAGCACGAGCACGTAGGCCTGCACAAAGGCAAAGACGCAGAAAGAGGTGATGTAGGTGTACTTGGAGCCCTTGGGCCGGTTACCCAGAGCCAGGATGAACTGCAGAATGACAAAGGCCAGGTAGATGTACTTGATGATGGCGTTGACGAGCGGCGTGGCCGTGTCGCCAAAGGGCCAGCCGTGGCGCTCCGACGACGAGTCCGACGACGCCTCCGGGTTGCCGACCAGGTCCATGATGACGGACGTCGTCAGCCAGTAGGAAGACAGCGAGAACCAGGTGAAGATGACGTTGGCAATGTTGTAGAGCAGCTGGACGTGGAAGAAAAACATGCGGATGATGTTGTGGCCGCTCTTGTACATGCGGCCAAAGTGCATCAGCGAATAGAGACTGGCGGCAAAGGAACCGTTGAGCCAACGACGACGCTGGCTGATGAACTCGGGCGCGCCCTCGGGCACATCGGTCTCGCCCTTGGCCGCCTTGATGTAGGACAGATGCCACTTCTGGCCGGCCTTGGCCACCAGCTCGAAACACAGAATACGGTCCTCGGCCAAGAACATGTTCTTCTTGAAAATGTTCATGCCCTCGATACCCTTCTTGCCCAGGATGGCCGACAGCGTGTGGTCACCGTGGAAGTACTGGTCCAGCGGCCGGCCCATGATGGCCCGGAACCGGTAGGCCGAGAAGGCACCCGGCAACACGCTGACGTAACCAAAGGCACTCTCCAGCGGCTTGTCGAGGATGTTGGAGATCTTGTACTCAAAGTTCTGCACCGCCACCAGCGGGTTCAGCAGCTTGCGGCCGCCCTTGCCCAACATGGCGTGGATCTCACCACAGGCGCCGCCGAGGTCCTTGTCGTTGTAGAAGCCCTCCCAGAGCGCCAGCAGCGACTTGGGGCTGGGCTTCGTACCGGCATCCAGCAGAATGCACACCTCCGGGTTCAGGATGCGGCCAAAGGCGTTGAAGAGCCAACGGTGGGAGTTGATCTTCTTGGTGTTCTTCTGCTTCAGACAGAAGATGAACTGCACGGGCGGCAGCGTGCTGCTGTTGTCGGCCACAGGCCGGATCAGCTGCTGGTTGGGCGTCACCGACAGCTGCGTGGTGTACTCGAAGATGTGTGCCACGGTCTCCTGGCCGTCCACGTCCCGCTTGATGACACCGTCCTGGTAGATACCAATGGTGGCCAGCACGTCCAGCACGCTCTTGTCGGCCTTGTCGAGACCGTCAAAGACCATGCAGACGACAATCTTCTGCCAGGCCGGGCCGCCCTTGTTCCAAAAGGTCGACTTCTTGAGGTTGACAATGTCGCGGATGTTCTGCATCACACCGTGCAGCGTACGGGCGACGAGCATCTTGTCTTCGTTGTAGTAGGTGATGGCAATCAGCAGCTCCGTGTGGCGGTTGTACATGCGCGGACGCAGGTCGTAGCCGTTCTTGAGCGTAAAGTCGTTGGGGTCGCAGGTGGCCGCCGTGTAACGCATCTTGTAGAACTCGTCGTGGTTGGCCTCGGACTCAATGTACTTTTGCTGGATGGAGTTCCGGATGGCACTGGGGACGGGGTAGTCCAGGCTCAGGACGGAGCCCTGCACCAGCTTGACCTTACGGGTCGGGTACCGCTTCAGGCCGCCTCCTGCAGCCTGCTGCTGGCGCCGGTAGAAGCTGTCGTCCGGGTCGCCGCCGGTCGACACGGTCGACGCCGGCCGGCCGATGCCAAAGCCGCCATAGGGGTCTTGCTCTGGCCGGTAGGCACCGCTGGACGTGCCCGTGGCATTCTGGAAGGGAGAGGGGGCATGTGGAAAGGAACCCGAAGCCCCACGGACCGTGGTACTGGCTCCAGGGGTGTAGGACTCGGTCAGGCTGTAGGTCGACTCTGGCCGGATGGCAGGACTGCCGGCACCGAGATGATCATGATCGTACGGAGAGGAGCCCTGGTTCAAGAGGGCATGTTGGGACTCGTCGGGTTCGTCGGTTGGCGGGAGATGGTACTGTGCCTGTCAGCATGGTTTCGTTTATTTTGTTTCATTTCATCTCGCTGTCTTTTTTCGCTGTCTTACCTGACTCCCTGAAGGGAGATCTTGCAGGTTGTGGCCATCGTGACCATCGTAATCACCGCCATCGTTACCGCGGTACGCCATTGTGGAATGGAGGTAAGGGGGCGGTCGAGGCTGGTGATGGGAGGGGAGAAAAGACCTGGATGGAAGGGGAGGTGGTCAAGTTGTTAAAAGATAAAAATGAGAACGACGCCAGGGGGCGGGAATCTGGGTCTGGTGGTCTGGTGTCTCGCCCGGGAGTGTGTTGTTTGTAGGTTTGTGAGGTTGATGGGAAAGGGGGAGACGGGCGGTGGGCAAGGGGAACCAGTCTCGTTTTGTTGGTCTGGGTCCAGTGTGGAGGCACAGAGAGAATGGACAGCAGCGGCTCGTCAGAAATAAAGACTCCGCAGGTAGTAATAGTAATACTCGTAGTAAGAAGACCGTGTCCGCAAAACAAAGGTCGCCGTATCGTACTCCGTACAATTTTCCAGCCTTTGTGGGCGACGGAAAAAGATAATGCGTGGAGCGTAAAAGGGATGAATCTCGAGCTCGCCTTACTAGGGGAAAGGAGGCAGGGTTTCGACGAAGGCGAAACCGGGCTGGGGGGAGGAGGGGGGGAAGGGAAGGGGGGGTTAGGAGGGTTGGATAGAGAAAAGGAGGATATTAAAGCTGGACAGCTGGAGAAGAGGGTCAGCCAAAAAAAGCGTCTTGGACCAAAAAGTGGTGCTGTGGCTGAGCCCCAGTATGCATTCACGGTATAGCTTGGGTTAATTTAGGGGGGTTCCCTGCTGTGCACGACAGGGTTTATGATCCGTTCCTGCCTGGCAAACGACGGCACTGCCTAACGTAAATACGGGTGTTGTTGTTCCCGCTCAGCATTCAGCCTTGGGGCCAACGGCCGCATTCAGCAGATTGGTGGCAAAGGGTCATCTGCTGACGGGTCTTAACGAGTAGCAGGAGCAGGAGCAGGAGCAGGAGTACTATAGTACGGAGCACTCTGTAATGCTCTCTACGAGTATTCTATTCCTACTCAGTCTCGCAGTCTCTCAGCTCAGCTCACACCCGGAAAACCCAGTTAATTTAGAGATTTTCCAAGGTTTCAACTTTCCGTGGGATGCAACGGCTGCAACAGGCTCTACCAATGCGCCACATCTAAATTTGTGGCTTCGGGCGTTTTCGTAGTAGCAGGATACGATATAGAAAAGGTACTTTGTACTTGTACAACCCGTCTGAAACCCCGTATTCCTCGGGACCCACTTGGTAAGGCAAACCAAAATCCAAAAAAGAAAACAGCCAAAACGCACTGGAAATAACACGTTTCTGTCTCCCAGACACTCAACCTTCTCGTATTCCTATATGGATGTGCAGAAAAAATGCTATTTTTTTGAGGATGAACTCTTCTACAGGGAATTCTACCAGGTGTTCTACAGGGAGTTCTACAAGGATCTACAGGGTACTCTCCAGGCCAGTGTACCCCTAACCCCCTGCGTAAGTCCTATCGACGTCGTAAGCGCAACCATCTGTGGCGAGGACAAGCCCCAGATTTCGTCGCGCTCATTTCTCAGATGCTACGAGAAAGACTGCCGTAGCGTTCCAACCTGTCCGCCGAGACGTTAAAAATAGAAGGGGGCAACAGTGGCGGTGGCCAGCATATCCACCACGCTAGTCCTCTTTCGGACATACTCCAGCGGCGGAGCAGCACGACAAGACCGACAAAAGGACCAACAGGAGATGCAGACGAGCACGCGACGAAGAAGCTCAGCATTCCCCTACCCATGGGATACGAGCACACTTCTTTTTTTTTTCATGGGATTTTCCATTTCTTCTGGAATGACATACGCCCGTCAAAACCTGGTTTTCGCCATGCACGACGGTGAGGCCTGGGAGCTGTCGCGCTCCACGATTGGCTATAATCCGTATTATGTAATCACAGTTAGGCTGCAAACGTCGAGGATCGACAGTGTTGTCTGGTTGATACGAGGCACGTCTCTACGAGTACGAGCTGGTGCGCGGCCGGTACGGAGACGCCGTAGCAGCGCACAAGTCAGGAGTACGAGTACTCGTACGGAGTACCAGAGTACCAGAGTATTACGTACTCCGTACTCCATACGATGTCCTCGAGATGAAGCAAACGGGAGCAAATTGTCGTGTCCAGTTAAAATCTCTGGCATTTCGTGATGATTTCCCGTGATCGTTCTCGTCTGAGCACGCCGTCCAGACCTGGGAGGCGTGTGCGGATGTGCCAATCTCGCTCGCCATTCTGATAGGGGGCCAAAAGACCAAAAGGCCAAAGGCCAATAAGGCCAATACGACGCAAATTTGTCCCCTTCAGACTTCTCCCTCCTGGCCGATCAGCCCACCGCCGAGTTGTGCGCGTTGATTTTTGATTTTCGGGGGTGGATCGGCCTGCACAGGATACAGTAGGATCGCTGCTCGGCCACCGTCTTTGTCTTTTGATTTGCTACGGAATATCTCAACTTAGTAAGATACTCCGTATTTACACTCGTGCCCTATGATTTCGGGCCGCGTTGTCGGACTGGTGACGACAGCACGTCGAGAGTGCTCTCCTGCCGACTCACCTCAGCGGCTGATCGTTGCCGGTTTCCCCAGAACTACGGAGTCCTCCGTACTCCGTCCTCGCGCTCGCTCCGTGCAAAGGCTTACGTACGCCATAACGGAATGGCTGCCCGCCGTCCCCGCCCAACAGAAGCGTACGGAGTATTGCACGACAGTACACGGATCATGCTCCGTCGCAACTGCCGAGTCCCGATGGATGGGGCTTCGAGCTGGCAGGTGCTCAACGGCTAGCAGAGCCAGCGAGGCTCGGCAAAGTCAGGGACGGACCGGCGATGCCACTCTGGTACGGAGCAGACTTTACCCCATATGGGTACGGAGTACGGAGTACTGTATTATCTTTTTGTGAGCCTCCATTTCCTACGAGTACTTCTCTTTGCAGGCCGGATCCCTCGGAACTCCCCGTCCCGCCAGAGGTTCGTTGGGGGGCGGCTGCAATTAGAGCTGTGCCATGAGACTGATTCGTGCAATGGAACTTCAAATTGCCGTGACCAATTTTTAGGATCGTCCTTGGCGACGTACGAGACGGCGTTCTGGTCCAACGACTGTGCTCATAGCTCCGTTCATGTTCGTACGAGCCCCTGAGTCCGGTTCGCCAACCTTATTTGCCGTACTTGCATATCCTTATAAGTGAGACACATTGCCGTGAATTGCCGGCCGTTTCTCCGTGCGGCATGTGAATAACGATGCCCGCGTCCGTGCTGACTATTATCCGTATCTTACTATTAATATCTAGGAATACGGAATAACGGCTTGTCACCGTTACAGTAAGAGCCAGTTCGTACGAGGTTCTCGTAAGATACGGTGCAGAGAGATAGACCGCACGCACTCCGTACTTGTAGTATGTGCTTACCTAAGCAATCCTGTCTGACTGTCTGAGCGCCTCGGAAATCCGTCCGTCCTGCCTTTACACAGCATGAATGGCAATTTCTCGCGCATCTGCTCTGTCCAGCGACCCCTGCTCACTCTCCTTCGTCCGCCGTTTCCATTAGGCCTGCCCCTGGTCTAGCGGGACACCTCCCCATTTCGGCGGCCTTTAGGGCCCTCGAACCCACTGAAGGAACGATCCAGCCCCCTGGACTTGTGCCGACCCCTGTCCACTAACAGTGGATTCGTCCAGCGCCACCAGCGGCGGGCGTGCTGCCGCGTCAGAGCCCCGTGCACCTGTTAGGCGTCTTCCGTGCTGGAAGGTATCCCCTTAGCGCGGGCAGGAGAGGACGACGACAAGCGAAACGAGACAACGGCAAAAGAGCCAATCCGCTTCGCTGGTCGGCCGGCCATCCGTCCATTTCCCTCCCTCTTTACCCTCTTTTTTTCCACTCGTCGCCTTCTGTCCCTTGCTGGCTCCCTCCTCTCGTCGCCCATCGCCCATCTCCTTTCGTCGTCCTCCCTGTCCCTCGATCGTCGAACCCACCCTGCAGCGCAAATCTTCAGTTCTTTCTCCTGCTGCCCCATTGCTCCTCTCCTCTTTTTTTTTTTTTCCTCTCCTGCTAACGGAGCAAAGAATATCCCATTGCCTGCATCCACACTCCCACCGTCCTCGACCGGTTGTTCCCTTTCCCGTCGGACTTCATCCTGTCCTGTCATGGTGGTGATGCACTGTTGAGGCTGTCTCGCCTTTCCATTCCAGCCATCCGCTATTTCGTTCTTTACCTCTGAGCTAGTCTCGCCGTCCATTCATTCGTTCATTCGCCACAGCATCTCCCTTTCGTTGGAGTCTGGTCTCCTTGATTCGTTTCTCCCTGTACGCGTGTCCCTCTCTCAAAACGCAAAACGCCTCTTTGCAAGTCTTCTGGCCGCGACATCTTTCCTTCGTTCCTTCAAGTTCGTTTCTTCAACGCTTGGCTGAACAAACATCGCTGGTCTTTGTTTTCATCGTCCTTCGCTATCTTACCCGTACCTTCGTTTTGGTTTTTTGGAGAGCAAGAGAAAGAAGAGAAAAAGACAGAAAAGACAGAAAAGACAAAAAAGAGGAAAAAGAGGAAAAGAGGAAAAAGACAAAGAAAAAGAACGGGGCATCCCATACGCAAAAAGTTGTGCGCTCTTTGTGACGCGCATTCTCAGCCCACGATCCATTTATCCCGCTCGGCCACTCAGACTCGGCCACACTCCTCACTCAACTCCCTCCATCATCTACACGTATACGCCCTCCCGTCACAATGCCTGCCTATCCTGGCTACGGAACGCCCACGGTTCCCTTGGAAGCATCAGGTTCGTTATTCTGCCCGTGCCGCCCCTGCGGCGGCCTGCTCTCGCCAGAGCAGATCGCATACTATTCCGGGAATATGGGACCATTACTAACCGCATCTTGCAGTGGCGTTGAACAACCTCTTCCCAAGAGACAGCTGTGTGACCTGTTCCGACAGCAGTCCTACCTGCCCGTCATGTGAAGATGGGTACAGCTGCCAGGTCACCGTCCCGCTGGACTGCACAGAATGCGCCAAGAGCTACTGCGCCCTGGACGACACCCCCTCGGCCACCGCCACCGCGACGGCGTCCCGGTCCCAGTCGCCCAAGACCGGTGCCATTGCCGGCGGTGTCATTGGCGGCATCGCCTTCATCGCCATCATCACCTACCTGGTCTGGCGCTACTGCGTCAAGCCCAAGCGACAGCAGGAGATTGCCTCTTCCAAGAGCGCCCTCAACCTGGACCACGAGTCCATCGACGGCGGCGTGTCCTTTGCCTCGCGCCGGGACCAGCGGGCGTCTACGCACACGGCCCACTCCATCGCATCCACCGTCCTGACAAGAGCCTCCAACATTATCCAGATCGCCTACATCCCCGGTGTCATGAACCGCGCCACGCCGACGTCGCCCGGCGTTCTGGTCCCTCCCGTCCCGCCCATCCCCATTACCATCTCGGGCGCCACTACGCCCAATGGGACCAGCGAGCAGCATTTCTTTGTGCCTGGCGATCTGCGGGACTCTACCTACTCTGGATTCTCGGGCATGAGCGACCAGGCATCCATGGCACGGACATCGTATGCCCCGCGGTCCAGCATTGCCTCCACGATCTACGGCAAGAATGCGGTCATTGTTGCGCCACCACAGACCGGTATGCGGGCCAAGCCGACCATGGTCAACCTGAAGTCGCCGAGCGCCCCGGGAACGCCGCCCGTGCCGAGTGTCGACTACGAAAAGTACAACCAGACTGGCAACGACAACCTGCGGCCCGTCAGCATGGCCAACAGCACCTTTAGTGTGGGCTCCACGTTCTTGAACAGTGCGAGCGCCAGTGCGGTGACGCCCGTGCGGCCCGTGATGGTGCGGGTGGAGAGCGGGCAGAAGAAGTCACCGCTGAGCATGGCCTCGAGCAAGACGAGCGTGAGCGTCGGCGCCGGCACGGCCACGAGCGACGAAAAGAGCGACAAGAGTGACAAGAGCGACAAGAGCGTGAAGGAGGACAAGGAAGCCGTCAGCACGGCGAATGAAAAGACCGTGTCGACGCCGACCACGGCTACAGCCAACGCCCGCGACTCGACCGCGACGACGGCCGTTGCAGAGTCGCCCTCGGTCGACCAGGGCCCGTTCTCGGACCCGCCAGCGTCACCGGGGAAAGAAAACGACAACTCGACCCTGCTGGCCTCGGTGCCAGAAGAGACGGCAGCCAAGAAAGACGGAGAAGAGCCCAAAGGGAGCTCAGACCGGGGACGGAGTCCCTTTGGCGACGAGCATGCCACTCGTGACGAATGATGTGATTGTTTGATCTCTTTTTGGCTATTTTCTTTTTTTTGGCTTTGGGCTATTTTTGTGATGAGATATCATTTTGCTCCGATCTGCTTCTTTTTACAGGTCGTTGGCAGGCTTGCGATTTTGGATTATTTACCCTTTTTCTCTTTTCCCTTTTCCCTTTTCCCTTTTTTCTCTCTCCGTCCAGAGTACACTCTACTCTGTACGTTTCCCTTCAAAGCTCGCTTGGTCTGGATTTTGTTTCCGCGAAACAAGAACGGAAATGGACGACGGCCAGACACCAAAACCAAAAACACATGGACGTCAACGACGAATATACCCCGGCCGTTATGGGGCAATGCTATATTTTTTGGAAGAACACTAGGATTTGTTCTCCTGTTTCTATCGTTTTGGATATTCTCTTCTATGCCCCAACTTTTCACCACACGAAGCCTGCGGCGGATTTTTGGACTACTCACGATAGTTCTTTCTGGTTTAGAGGACATGAGTTCTTGCCTGTATAGAGCGATAACGATATTGCTCTATTGGCTCTGTAGCGTCTAGGTACCCAACAGAGATTTATGAAAATGCGTGAGCGGGCGGAGCTGTGATGGGCGTAACGGAACGTAGACCGATAGGAATGAAGTGATGGGATCGTGAACGAGAGGAGGCGTACCGGGATAGGGGCGTGAAATGGCGGGAGCGTGAACTCGACGTGAACGCCGACGTGGCAAGAGGTGATGATTTATAGTCACTCCGAATCGAGGTATTACCGGCTGTCACATTTTGGGCGGCAGGGTAGTTGGGGGCGGAAGTGACTGACTAACGGTTCTGCAAGGGGGGGTGTGTGTGCTGCCGTTGCATTTTGACACACCGTAAGATGCGGATGGCAGGAGGAATGGGTTTATTGTCTGGTGTGTTGGTCTCGCGGGTGGGAGTTGAAAACAAAGCGCGCAAACGGAACGGGTCCGGTGGGTCAACGAGAGACGAGAGACGAGACGAGAGCAGAGGAAGAGAGTACGAGTACGAGTACGCAGTAGGGCTGGAGCAGACAGTGACAGTACGAGGACGGAGTATCTACGGCGTATTGCAAGTGACGAACAACGGGCTACGAGAAAGGAGTACGACGACTCGTATGAGCGTACTCGTATGAGCAGCAGTGCCGGAGGACTTGCAGAAAGAGAGGGCAAGGAACAAGGGATCCTCGTTACTGGATGGGAATACGAGGCGTGCTCATTAAAAAGGGCCGGCACGTGCCTCGACCCCCGGGATGGCCAGGGAGGCCCTGGACGAGTCCAAGGAAGAAATGCAAGAATGCAAGAGTCCCAGGAAAGGGGGATCCTCGGGGCCGATGGGGGATGGCCGGACGAGACGGATGGTAGGAGTAGGAGTAGGAGCAGGAGAGCAGACCAGTAGAAGACCAGTAGAGCAGAGCAGACCAGTAGAACAGAGAACAGAACAGGAGAACAAACCAGTAGAACAGAGAACGCATCCGGTGAGGGCGGTGTGTGGGGTGGCGAGATATGAAGACGGCCGATTGTGTGTGAATCCCCCCAGAGAATGGATGGACCTGCTGTGTTGGGCTCACCGCCAGGGGGGCAGACCAGAGCCAGTCTGGAAGCGTGCGAGGTTGCTGCCCATTCCCACGTTCGAGGCGAGATAGGATGGGGGTCAACTGGTGGGCAGCCCTGCCGAAAGCGGCGGCTCGCATTCTTGGCGTGGAGGTGATAGTGAGGAGGTGACAGAGGGACGAGGAGAGTGAGGAGGTGACAGAGAAGAGGGACGAGGAACGAGTGACGAGAGGAGGAGAGGGACGAGGAGAGCCAGAGAGATGAGAAGACAAAAGGACACGGAAGAACAGGAAAAGGACACAAAAGACACAAAAGACACCAGCTGTCACATGCTTTTGTAAGCTGCGTCCTGTCGGCTGGCCGGTCGGCGGCCTGGTCAGCGATCATACGTGTCCTGGACGAGGCCGTTACACGGCTGAGGTTGGCCAGCCAAGGTGGAGTGAACTGGCGCTCGTCTTGCGTTCGAGTTCCCGTTCCCGTGCCGCTCGCGTCTGATAACGTAATCCGGAGTACGCCCGTCGGGGTTCGTCAGTCCGTATGGGACGAGGACGAGAAGGGACGAGTATTCGTGGCCGTTGTACGGAATACTCATACTGTGTCCTCGACTCCCGCGCCACTGCACAGGTGTGTTGTGGTTCCTTGGCTGCTTGGCCTTGGCTCGTGCTGGCTCGTGCTGGCTCGTGCTGGCGGTGCTGGCGGTGCTGGCGGTGCTGGCGGCTCTGGTGCTGGCCCTGGCGCCGGCTACTGGTGCTGGCGCTGGCTGTTGGCCGGTGCTGCTGGTGCTCCTTGGTGCCGGTCCTCTCGCCTGCAGTTGCCTGCAGTTGCCTGCAGTGGCCTGCAGCCGCCTGCGGTTGGTGGGAATGCGAGGGGAGGCCCACCCGCCGGACAGAGACCCTCTACAGGGCGACGGCAAGCGGTCCTGCCCACCATCACCGAGCGCGACCGACCAGGGGGGGGGGGCAGGAACGACTGTAGACAGTGCGCACACAAATCCCACAGTGCCGTTTCGTGGAGTTGAGGAAGTACGGAGTACGGAGCAGAAGTACGTTGACCGAGTACGAGCGGGAGACATACAGAGTCAGATGCCTACACTCCGACGACTCACACCTACGACTCCGTACTCGTACTTCCATCGTACTCCTCTCTTTCCTCTCTTTCCTCCCCCCTCACACAGTATGAACTCCCGCACCTGGCCGCACGGACAGCAGAGCACGAGCCGCGAGTGCCTTTCACAGTTACAGACTACCAGAGCACGGGCAAGCTATGGACTAGAGCTCCATTTTGCACACTACTGGCTCAAGCTACAACGTACTACTGTGGTAGACTGCAGTCTTAGTTGCGTCTTGTCTGCGACGACGAGCATGGTGACGAACGAAAACGACAGACACACGTCGCATGCGCAAGGGCTGGCCCGTGCGCCATGTGCGCATGCGAGTGGGAGCACGTCGTAGACTGAGAACTGAGGAATGAGGACTGAGAACTGAGACTGAGGACAGAGACGGACGACGGACGACGGACGATGGACGATGGACGATGGACGAGAACGGACGACTCTTTGGCAGATTCACCGGGCACGGATTGATCCGACCGCCGTTCCGTCAAGCCATGCACAATGCTGGGCACGAGTCTCCTTGGCCAGTCGATCCCTGCCTCCTTGGCTGAACATGCTACTTGCATGCACCTGGATCTGCCTTGGTCTTTGTCAACCGTCTCCACGTTCTGATCTTGCAGTTGAATTGTGCTGTGCCTATCCTGCGCCCCTGTGTCCGCCCTGTGTCCGCCCCGTGTCCGCCCTGTGCTGTGCCTGTCCGTGCCTGCCTGCTTGCCTGCCTGCTTGCTTGCCTGTCTGTCTGTCTGTCTGCCTGCCTGCCTGCCTGCCTGCCCGTGTTGCTCCTGCCTGCTCCTGCTCCTGCTGCGCGTGCTGCTCCTGCCCCATGCCTGCTCGCGCCTGTTCGCGCCTACCCGTACCTGCTCGTGCCTGCCCGTGCTTCTCGTGCCTGCCCCATGCTTGTGCCGTGCCTGTGCCGTGCCTGCCCGTGCCTGCTCGTGCTTGCTCATGCCTGCTCATGCCTGCCCCGTGTCTGCCCTGTGCTTTGTGCTTTGTGCTCGCCCTGTCCTGCCCTGTACTCCGTATATTACAAGGTAACTGTACGAGTACTCGTGCCTCGTAAACTACAGGGTACACTACCCTGTGCTCGCTCGCTTCCGATCCCCTGCAATGGTCGCGGCGCCAGCTCTGGTGGATTCTGCCGCCCTCACGGTTCGTCCTCCGGCTGGCTCGTTTGTTGCGCGCTAGACTGGCGATAGAGACTTGTCCACCGCAGTGCGTCAACCGTGCTCCACGGCCCTGGACGGAGTACGGAGTCTAGCATCCAGGAGTCAATCTGCTGGTACTCCGTACTCGTACTGCTACTGCTAGGAAGCCAGGAATACTCTGCCGGTGCCTTCCCTGCGTATTCGTACAGTACGGAGCATCTTATTCGTACTCCGTACGAGTACTCGTACTGTCGCTTCCCCCAAACAGTCGACTCCTTTTCTACGGAGTACAGGGTTAAGGGTTACCAACACCCTGTACTCCGTGCTCCGTACAGCAGTCACGACCCTTGCCACCCCTCCCATGCCCGAAATCCACGCTGGAGAAGGTCCCATTTCTCTTAATTTTTTTACCCTGCAAGATACTCCGTTTTCATGCTCCGTAGAGCATTCTCTGCTTTTGATTATTACTGGTATTTTCCTTTTCCTTTCTTTCCTTAGTTTCCTTATTTATTTCCTAATTTTCCTTATTTTCCTCGTACTCCGTACTTTTATTTCAACTCCTATTGCTTCCCCCGGTCTCCAAAGCTAGGGCCGCCATCCCTCCTCGTACTCCGTATAGTACTGTGTATGCCCCCCCGTCTGCGCTGCACCCCCTGTCCTGGTATTGTCCTTCCCCTCGCCGTCCTGTCTGTACGAGTCCTGCTCTCTCTCTCCGGCTCTCTCGCTCGCCCGCCCGCGCACACGCTGCAGGGAATCCAAGAGCTCAGACCCGCTTGCCGACGTCTCCTTCCTCCTACCAATCTAGCCCGTAAGGAGAAACTGAATTAAAAGAATTAAAAGAAGGAAGAAAAAGAATAGGAAAAAAAAGAAAAAAAGAGAAAAAAAGAGAGAGAAAAAAAAAAAGAAAAAAAAAAGAAAAAAAGAAAAAAGAGGAAAAGAGGAAAAGAAGCCGCGGAAAGAGCCCCTCCACTGCACCTTCCCTCTGTTCCCTGTCAACTGCCAACCGCCTCCTTCCTCTCGTCTCGCCTTCTCTCGCTCCCTTGTCCTTTCTCTTTCCCTTTCTCACTCCTGAACTCTTCTCTCCTTTTCCCCCCTCCCTCTCACAGCCTCATCTCTGTGTCTCGTCCGCCTCCTTTTTCCCTTCTGTCCTTTTGTTGCTCTTGCGTCTGGAAGCCCAACCTCCTGCGTGCGCTCTCTCTCCTACCCCGCCCTTTTTTTTTTTGCCTTGGCCTTCTTCACAACGCCCGCCATTCGGTTTCGAGCACAAGTCCGTTGCGCTGTCAGCCGTAATACATCGTTCGGCTTCTTCTCCAGCCTCAACTGGTCCTTTTTTTTTTTGACCTTTCCTCCAACCATCGACACGGACCCGACCCCTTCCATTCCGCAACGGCTCAGCACAGTCTATCTCTCGCCTAAATTACTCCTTTTCCGAGTCTTGCCAATCACCCAAGACCACCCGCCAATCCCTTCCACCCCCCTCCCCTTAATCCACTCTTCCCGCCAAACTCTCGGCCTGCGATCCTTTCGTCTCGTCCTTCCGGCTTCTCCTGGACCTCTCGGCGGAATACCTTTTCTCTTTCTCTCTCCCACACACACACACTCTCTCTCTCCTCTATCTTCCTCTTTCCTTCTCCATCTCTCAGCATCCCGCCATTGATCCTCCGGAAGTCGACCGGCACTGCGCCTTGCTTTCCGCCAGCCACCTCCCCTTGCTAGCCCTTCCAAGCTAGCTAGCTGCAGTAGTACCGTTCGGTACTATCTCCAATTCATCCTTTCTCGACTTTCCGCCCGTCGTTTACGGTCAGAGATTCCCTCACCTATTCGATCCTGGTCCTCTTCCTCCCAAGCCGCCCCACAGCTTGTATTTTCTATCGTACCCTGCAAATATCCTCTCCTCCCCCCCCCCCTTCTCTATTTATCCTCTTTTCCTCCCATCTCCCCCTATTCAACGCCCACGGCCGAACTTGCACGACGACACGACCGGCAGCTGTCACGTTTTCCACTCTACAATCGAGATCAACCCGGTGGTCGCGCGGCGGCACTTTTAATTCACAATGTCGAGCAAAATGGTCCTGTACAAGCTGGTGGTGCTGGGTGATGGTGGCGTGGGGAAAACAGCTTTAACAATCCAATTATGCTTGCAACATTTCGTCGAGACGGTACGTTCCATGCAATCCTTTGAGCTTGCCCCCACCGGTGGTACTGGTGGTACTGGTACTGGTGGCGGTGGTGGTGGTGTGCTCCTTACTAACAAGACCTCCAGTACGATCCCACCATCGAAGACTCGTACCGCAAACAGGTGGTCATTGATAACCAGGCATGCATGTTGGAGGTTCTGGACACAGCAGGCCAAGAAGAATACACAGCCTTGCGCGACCAGTGGATCCGGGACGGAGAGGGTTTTGTCTTGGTTTACAGCATTTCCTCGCGGTCGTCCTTCTCCCGTATCAAGCGCTTCCACCACCAGATCCAGCGAGTCAAGGAGTCCACGGCCTCGTCGCCATCCTACCCCGGCTCGCCCCTGGCGACTGTAAACCCCCAGGCGCCCGTGCCTGTCATGCTGGTCGGCAACAAAAGTGATCGTGTCACCGAGCGCGAGGTCTCGACCCAGGAAGGCCACGCCCTGGCCCGCGAGCTCGGCTGCGAGTTTGTCGAGGCGTCGGCGAAGCAGTGCATCAATGTCGAAAAGGCCTTTTACGACGTCGTCCGCATCCTGCGCCGCCAGCGCCAACAGGCCGCTCGTCCCACACAGATCACTGGCAGCGGCCGCCGGCCCCAAGGCAGCGAGGGCGGTTCTCGGAGAAGCGATACGGACCGTTACCGAAGAAAGAACGGCAACCGGTGTGTCATCTTATAGATGCGCCGTCTTTTGTCTTTCCGATCTCTCGGGCGCCTTGGGTCTCGTCGCAGCCGGGTCTTGCCGACTATACCCTCTTTCTTTCGCAAGCCTGGGTCCGAACGTTTCCCTCTGGAATGTTTCACATCCACCCCAAAACCACACACATGATATCACACGAGAACTTTGTTCCTCACGACTTGACGATCACGCACAGCAGGCCACTGTTTTCAACCCTGGGCATGGATGCCGACTGTTCGCTTTCCGTTTTCCTCTTCCCATTTTCCGCTTTCCGCTTTCCGCTTTTCCATACGCTTCCTGCGTATTCGTTACACGCACACTCGCTTTGCCTGGACTCACGCGCTGCTTCTTCGGTCACTATAGAGCATGGTTTTGCTCTTCACCTTGGCGCATGGCGTATGAAAAAATATAATAAAAGAGATGGAACGCCGGCAGATATGAGCACCACGAAACCGCAGGGTTATTGATCTATTCCCGCATCTATGTTCTCTTTTCCTCCATTCCTCTATCTTCTATCCTCTTTCCTCTTTTCTTTTCCATTTCCTTATTTCCTTTCCCTTGTCTCCTTTCCCGACGATAGAAACTGCGGCTCTGCACATTTGGCTTCTTTTTTCACCTTTGGCAGAGCTAGCTGGAGTTTGGAGTCTGGACTGGACTGGATACTCTTTACACTTTTTTTTTCTTCCCCAATGGATGTGTCTAACAGATATGTTGTACTGCTGCCCATAAGAGATTTCGCATTCTATTCTGCCATCTTTTGCCATGTACTTTTTGGCATTTTTTTTCCTTGTTCCCCTTTCCCATTTTTTCCTTTGCCCCTATTTTCCAGTGTACCAGGTGCGTTTTATTTTGGGCCATGGAATGGCTAATGTTGAGAGATTTGCTGATATCCCCTCTGCCTTTCTTTTTTCTTTTTTCTTACTTCTTTTCTTGGTGTGTATGTATGTGTGGATCAGTGTGTCAGTGTGTGGTGTGTGTGTGATGATTGATGGACAAGGTTATCCCAACCCCCATTTTTTGGCATTTTTGCGTCGATCCATGCAGTAGAGACATGAGGACAATACGACGACGCATTGGTCGTTTTAGGAATTGTTCCCGAGAGCAAGAATACATTAGAAAAATGGACATTACTACCCTGTGTGACCACAGCCTACAGCACCGATCTGTGCCTATCTTAGCCAGTCATGGGCTTCTGTCCCCATATGTATTTGACGAGTGCGTAGCAGTGGCATTTCCTGTTTTTGAGGGCCTTGCGAAGATCAGCCAGGAAGACCTGATACTCGGCAGGGTCTCTTTTCAGCACGTCATTCCACAAGAAGGTAGTATAGCCTGCGTGTGTGTTAATAAGAGTGAATAATGCCCAATTCGTACGGAGTACGGAGTAATTGTACTCCGCCGGACAACAGAGCACCCCGTACGCCTGTGCGTAGTAATCCTCTATGGACTGACTGACCTTCCGTGTCGGTTTCGGCGACCAGTCGGGCATACTGGCCAATCTCTGCGAGCTTTGGATCGGCCGGCCATGCGCCCTTGGGGACCTTGAAGACCTGCTGTTGGATGTTGACGAAGCCGGCGGCCTCGAGGGCCTTGCGCTGCAGATCGTCCTCGATGACGCGGAACGTGCGGCCCGACACGATGCCGGCCTCCTCGAAGAGGTGCCACAGCTCCGTGTAGACGGGCAGCAGCGTGTCGTCGTCGCTCTTGTAGTTGACGTTGATCTCGCACGACTGCAGGTAGCCGCCGGGCGCACAGCAGCGGTAGGCCTCGGCAAACAGGCCGTTCCAGTCGGCAATCGAGCCGACCAGATAGCGCATGTGGATAAAGTCAAAGGTGTCGGGCGCCCAGGTCCAGGGCATGGCGGCATCGTCAATCTCAAACTTGAGGTTCGGCGGCACCCACAGCGGCTGCATGGCCGCCAGGTCGGTGCCGATGACTTTGGCATTCGGGTAGAGGTCGGCAAATTCGCTATCCTGTTAGGGAGAGACGCAGAGAGAGACTCGGAGAGACAGAGAGCTTACATGGCCCAGATCCCTGTGTGGTCAGTATCAGTGTGGAGTACTCCGTACTCGTACAACGTTCATTCACTCACCTGTGCCGGTACCGATATCTACGACGCGCTGTCTGTGTCAGCAAGGATCGGAGGGGCAGCTCTGGCCAACACACCTTGACGGTATCCGGGATAGGGGCCAGGAAGAGGGCGCCGTCGAGGAGGAGTTGGAGGTAGTGGTGGCTGAGGCACGTTAGAGAGCCAACGTCAAGGGGGGGAGGACCCGTACGCAATATCAAGCGACTCCTGGTGTTGGTCGTCGTTGGGAGCGAAATACGACTCTGCATATTTCTCGCTATGGTAGCGACGGCCATGGAGGGTGCGGTATTGGAGGATGCTGCTGGCCACGGAAGCCGTCGAGACAGTACTGAGTTGTCAGTTTGTCTTTTCTTTTCTTTTCTTTTCTTCCCCTGTCTCTCTCTCTTTCGCTCTCTTCCTCTCTCTCTCTTCTCCTCTCTCTCTCACACACACACACACTCTCTCTCTCTCTCTTCCTTACACATCATCGCCTAGAGTGGAATCATCGTCGTCTTGGATCTCCTCGTGTGGCGCAGCCACGAGCAGGGGCAAGCCGTGGTGTGCATCCAAAGGAGCCGAGCCGGGCGAAGTTGGACTGTTGGGACTGGAAGCAGACATGGCAGGATGTATGGCAAAGGATCGTACTCGTACAGGGGAACGAGAGTCCCCCGGCCACGAGAACAGAGCCGATCCACTCTCTTATTAATACCACCAGACATGAAGACCTCTTCCGGGTAATGTACGAGCTCGGGACGACACTGCAACGTCCTCGTAAGATGTGTGTGTGGTCCAGGCCATGTTGGTGCAAGGCAGGCCGAGGGTGATGGTAGGTGGGGCCGCCGCAGAGCGGCCCAGGCCGACCAACCGGATGCTCCCCCATCAGCCCAATGCCCCCCTTTAGCCGAGCAACTGCATACTGCATACTCGTACACAGTATCGTACTGGTGTTGTCTCCATTGTCTGCCTCGGCTCGCTACCCACACTGGTAGACGGGCGTTTCCGTCGCCCAATAGGCATACAAGTTCTTGTTGCCCTTGCGGTCGATCCTGCTCCTCCTCCGGTCTGTTTCCTGCCGGCCTCTGCTGGCCTGCCGCTTTTGGACGGCCAGCAGAGCGCCCTGCTGGGCCCGGGACAGGTGCACGAGACTGCTGCGATCGTGGGCACACAGTCGGGTCGCCTGGTACGTCGCAACGGCCCGCTCGCGCCTTTCTCGCTTCGCAGATCCCCTCGTCTCGCGCGTCCCGTCTCCCTGTTCTCGGAGGCGCCGCCGCTGCGGAATGGGTGTCGGCGGCAGGCAAGCTGTGCGCTTGGCGACGATTCTGCCCGACGCCAGGCGCATCGCATCGTCGTCCACCCACTGCGGCCCGTCGGCCTCGGCTTCGGCCTCGGACACGAAAAACGCCGCAAACTCTGCGTCGGGGTCGGCGAGGTCCAGCGTGCAGTGCCCCTTGCCGGTCATGTGCTGCTGCACGGCCTGCACGGAGGCTCGTTCTGTGCCGCACCGGATGCATTCGCGGAAGCCGAAGATGAGGAGATGCATGTGTTGGAAGAGCGTCTGGAGGTCGACGACGAGATGCTGCTGGCTGGGGATAAAGAGGCCGTGGCATTTCTGCATGTGGACCACGCTGTCGGAAAAAGAGGGAGACGTGTAAGGACAGAACAGACACTGTCCGGGTGTGAAGGGTGGCATATCGTCAGAGACTGGTGGACTTGAAGGTCGACTCATTTTAGGTGTTTATGATATAAACGAAGTTTTCGAGTTTTTGAGTATTTATTGAATTCCTGCTGTTTGAATTTGTCTGACTGAATTTGTCTGAATTCTATTTTTGAATTCCTGCTGTCTGAATCCAACTCTGTCTGAAGTTATCATCTGAATTCTTATACAAGTCATCGGTCCAAGTAAACTATGATTCATAATGACCACTAGCAACTAGCCAAGACCATCTCATCACCTAACCCTCGCTCTAACGCGAATATGGGGAATACGGGGTAGGAATGCTAGATCACGTGCTCCTTGACAACTCACTACCGACTTGCATAGTGAAATGAGCCAAGATGCAAGTGGCCGTCCTGCAGGCTATACACAGACCCTGCTAGCTGAACGATGTCGCTGCACGCTGATTTCCCGGATTTCCCAGATTTCCCTCACCCCCCTCACCGTCAGGATGCTGTTGCCATGGCTCGCCCTTGGCTGGGCAGCCTCGTCTGTCTACGGCCGCCCGTCTGACTTGACTCTTCCCTCGACCAACGGCCCCATCACTGGCCACTGGGCTTCCAACGTCTCCGGCGTTGCTGAGTACCTGGGCATCCCCTATGCACGGCCGCCCGTCGGCGATCTGCGGTTTGCCGCCCCCGAACGGCTGGCCTACTCGACAGAGCCCTACGAAGCTGCTGCCTTTGGCTACGACTGTCCGCTGACGGCCTCCAAGCCCGTGGCCTATCCGGGATTCACGCCCCAGGCCCAGCGCATCATCAACTACTTTGCGTCGGCCGCCGGCACGCCGCAGAGCGAGGACTGTCTGACGCTGAACGTGTGGGCCACGCCGAAGAACGCAGGGAAGCCGGTGTTTGTCTTCTTCTATGGGGGGAGTACGTTTACTTTTGAGACTCTTACTTTTGGAGATCTCTACTTTTGCGTCTGTCTTGATGGAACTGTCTGCTGACGGCCAGGATTCACCATTGGAAATACAGACACTCCCTTCTACAACGGAAAATACTTTGCCGCGGCGGAAGACCTCGTCGTCGTCACCGTCAACTACCGCCTCGGCGTCTTTGGCTTTCCCGGCTACGGCTATGCCAACGGCACGCAGAACCTGGGCCTGCGCGACCAACGGGCGGCTGTTGAATGGATCCGTGACAACATTGCCGCGTTCGGCGGCGACCCGTCCCGCATCATCCTGGCCGGCCAGTCCTCGGGCGCCGTCGCCGTCGACTACTGGGCCTATGCCTACCGCGAAGACCCCATCGCCGCCGGCCTCATTGCCCACTCCGGCAACGCCTTGAGCTTCCCGGCCAACACCGTCGCCGTCCAGGAGGCCCACTGGGACACGGTCGTGGCTGCGGTGAACTGTTCTGTTTCTGCCGACGTCCTCGCCTGCATGCGCCGCGTCGACTGGTCCGCCATCCAGACGGCCGCCGCCGCCATCAAGGCCACGGCCAGCACCAGCGTGCTGCGGTCCATCCCGGCCTTCTGGCCCAAGGCCGACGGCGTCACCGTCTTCGTCGACTATGCCAACCGCACTGCCCGCGGCGCCTTTGCGCCGCTGCCGCTCCTCCTGGGGAACAACGCCAACGAGAACGGCTACTACCAGATCCCCGCCTATGCCGCCGGCGTCGTGCCCACGGCCGACCAGGTCACGGCCTTTCTGCTCGAGTCTTTTACATGTCCTGTCGCCTTCCAGGCCGCCGGCCGCCGCGCGCACGACGTCGCCGCCTATGTCTATCGGTACTCTGCCGACTGGAGCAACACGCGCCTGTATCCCACCTCGGGCGCCTACCACGGCGTCGACCTGCACATGGTCTTTGGCGCCGCCGCCGACGTCAGCGGCCTGCCCACCGCCGACCCGCAGCGCCGCCTGACGGCCCTCGTCCAGCAGGCCTGGTCGGCCTTCTGCCACGACCCGGCCGACGGGCTGGCCAGCGTGCTCGGCTGGCCGCCGTTCGACCCCGCGACGGACTCGCTCGTGCAGCTCGGCCTCGACAATGCGCCGACGGCCGTGTTGACGCGCCCGGCCGTGTACGACAGCCCGTGCTCGAACGTCACGATGGGGGGCGTGTAGATGATTAGTCAGCAGACAGACGATTAGACGAGTAGTCATGATAGATTGACCAATAAAAGCACACAATAAAGCGGGCCCAATGGCCGCGCTGGCTGGCGGCACGTTTTCCCGTTTCCCGCCTGAGGCCCCTGGCACTAGGCGAACGCGCCGGCCTATCCAGATCGCGAAAAGGAAAACGTATATGGCCACTTGTACGCTGGGCAAATCGAACCTTGGACGGAGGACACCTTTTCCCCTTGCATCAACCGTCTGCGCCCTTTTGCTCACGGACCTTGTTTTTTCATGTATGGTCTCTACGCTCATTTCTGCATAGTCCATTCTGCTTGACTGCTATTTTCTCTCGAAGCGTCGCTCGTTTCTACGGAATGGATGCGCCCTGATCTTTTCTCTTTTTCTGACTGATTGATGCGAACGGATTGACGACAGCGTGTGCTTGCCGTTGGACAGCTTGTGGAGAATCTCTCTGGCCGTTCCACGTCCTCTTTTCCCAGCCATGGCGGGTTTCCTGCGCTTCCGCTTCCTGGCGATTGCCATTGCCTTTCATTTGGTGTATATCTTCTCCATCTTTGACATTTACTTTGTCAGTCCCGTCGTCTCTGGCATGCGCCTCTTCCCGCCAGAGAGACCACAAGGCGCCAAAGCACCAGCGGACCGTCTCGTCTTGTTTGTTGGTGCGCTTTGAGACCCCTGTCGGCTCGATCTGACAACTGACAACCACAGGCGATGGCTTGCGCGCCGACAAGGCGCTTCAGTGGCACCCCGAGCCGTACCCCGAGACGGAAGACGACCTGGTCCCGCGGCCGCTGGCGCCGTTCCTGCGCTCCCGCATCCTCGAGCACGGCACCTTTGGCGTCTCCCACACGCGCGTGCCCACCGAATCCCGGCCTGGCCATGTGGCTCTCATTGCCGGCCTCTACGAAGACGTGTCGGCCGTGACGACCGGCTGGAAGCTGAACCCCGTCCACTTTGACAGCGTGTTCAACCGCAGCCGCCATACCTGGAGCTGGGGCAGTCCCGACATCCTGCCCATGTTCGAGCAGGGCGCCGTGCCCGGCCGCGTCGACGCCTACACCTATGCGGCCGAGGCCGAGGACTTTTCCCAAGACGCCACGTATCTGGACTACTGGGTCTTTGACCACGTCAAGGAGCTCTTTTCCGAGGCCCGCACCAACCAGACCCTGGCCGCCAGCCTGCGCCAGGACAAGATTGTCTTTTTCCTGCACCTGCTGGGCCTCGACACCACCGGCCACTCGTACCGGCCCTACTCCAAGGAGTACCTGCACAACATCAAGGTGGTCGACCGCGGCGTCCAGGAGGTCAGCAAGCTCATTGCCGACTTCTACGGCGACGACCGCACCGCCTTTGTCTTCACCGCCGACCACGGCATGAGCGACTGGGGCAGCCACGGCGACGGCCACCCGGACAACACGCGCACGCCGCTGATTGCCTGGGGCGCCGGCGTGGCCAAGCCCGCCGTCTACCCGCTGGTCGATCCCGACACGGCGGCCGCTGTGGCGGCCGAGGCGGCCGAGGCTGCCGCTGCCGAGGCCGGCGAGTATGTGCCCGAGACCGTCTACCACGTGGCACCGGGCCACGACGAGTACTCGGCCGACTGGCACCTGGACACGGTGCGGCGCAACGACGTGGAGCAGGCCGACGTGGCGGCGCTGATGGCGCATCTGGTGGGGCTCGCGTTCCCGGCCAACTCGGTGGGCGAGCTGCCGCTGGACTACGTGGCGGCGAGCCTCGAGGAAAAGGCGCGGGCGGCGCTGCTGAATGCGCGGGAGATTTTGGAGATGTACCGGGTCAAGGAGGAGAAGAAGAGCGCGTCGCAGCTGCGGTTCCACCCGTACCAGCCGCTCAGTGAGGCCGAGAACGGCGGCGGGCAGACGGCCGACCGCCGCGTGGCCGACATTGAGCGGCTGATTGCGGCCGGGCACTGCGAGGAGGCCATTGAGGAGGCGGCGGCGCTGATCAAGATCGCCCTGGCGGGCCTGCGGTACCTGCAGACCTACGACTGGCTCTTTCTGCGGGCGCTCGTGACCGTGGGCTACCTGGGGTGGATGGCCTTTGCGCTGACGACGGTCGTGGACATGCACGTGCTGGACGAGACGACGCGGCCGCGGCCGGCACGGGACCTGGCCGGCATGATCTTCTTCTCGGCCGTCCTGCTGGGGCTGTACGCGTCGTTTGCCGCGTCGCACTCGCCGCTGTCGTACTATGCCTATGCCTTCTTCCCCGTCTTCTTCTGGGAGGGCGTCTATGCGCGGCGGGCGAGCCTGGTGGCCGGGCGGCGGCAGCTGTTCCAGCACATGGACAGCAGTGCGCAGCTGGTGTCGTTTGGCGTGCGGGCGACGCTGTACGTTGCGACGATCGAGGCCCTGGCCCTGGGGTACATGCACCGGGAGATCTTGACGGTGCTATTTCTGCTCGGCGCCTTCTGGCCGGCCGTGCACGGCCTCTCGTTTCTGCAGAAGCACCTGGCCCTCGCCGGGCTGTGGTTTGTCTCGTGCGTGGGCATGAGCACGTTTACGCTCCTGCCGGCCATGAAGGCCGAGAACGTCGGGCTCATCCTGCTGGGCGGCTCGCTGATGGTGGCCATTGGCGTGCTGTACCTCGTCTTTGAAGACACCATCCTGTCCGACTTTGCGGCGCCTTCGGCGCCTTCGGCCCCTTCAACGGCCTCGGCAGCCGCCAAGACGGCCGCCAAGAGCCCCGTGGTGCGGGCGCTGCTGGGCGCGCAGATCGGGCTCGTGCTGCTGGCCATGTGGGTGACGCGGGCGAGCGCGCTGTCGCTGCAGGCGAAGCTGGGGCTGCCGCGCGGCAACCAGGTGGTCGGGTGGCTGGTGCTGGTGGTGTCGCTGTTTGGGATGCCGCTGGCCCACCGCGCCGAGCCCAACAGCAACTACCTGCACCGGCTGATGGTGATCTTCCTGACGTTTGCGCCGACGTTTGTCATCCTGACCATCTCGTACGAGGGCCTGTTTTACGTGGCGTTCTGTGCCATCCTGGTCGCCTGGGTGCGCATGGAACACGCCGTCTACGTCGAGGGGCGGCAGAAGGCCGCGGAGCAGAAGAAGGAGAAGAAAACCAAGAGCAAGAAGAAGGCGGCGGCGGCGGCGGCGACGGCGGCGACGGCGACGACAACACCAAAATTCCGCCCCCTTCGCCTGGCCGATGCCCGCGTGGCCCTCTTCTTCTTTGTCCTGCTGCAGTCGGCCTTTTTCAGCACGGGCAACGTGGCGTCCATCTCGTCGTTCAGCCTCGACAGCGTCAACCGGCTGCTGCCGGTGTTTGACCCGTTCTCGCAGGGCGCGCTGCTCATTCTCAAGCTGCTGATCCCCTTCTCGCTGATCTCGGCGAACCTGGGCATCCTGAACCGGCGGCTGGGCGTGGCGCCGTCGGCGCTGTTCATGATCGTCATGGCCGTCAGCGATATTCTGACGCTGCACTTTTTCTGGGTGGTCAAGGACGAAGGGTCCTGGCTGGAGATCGGGTCGACCATCAGCCACTTTGCCATTGCCAGTCTGCTGGGCGTCTTTGTGACGGGCCTGGAGGGCGTGAGTGCGCTGCTGATTGCAGGCGTGCGGGTTGAAGGAACGGAGGGAACTGAGGGAACTGAGGTCGAGTCGAAGACGGCATTGGCCGGGACGACAGAGGCACCAGTGAATGGCAAGGCAAAGGCGTGAGACGACCTCATGGAGTCATGTATATAGCGGAATAGAGAAACGTTTTTGAATTGCTGGATTCAAACGTGGATATCAAATAAATTCACCTGTCATCGGAAGAGGAACTTTATGAATTGCTGCATCCAAACGTGGATATCAAATAGAGATATGAAGAGAGAATTCACCTGTCATCGGATACAGTTATTAGTCAGCACACACACTCTCTCTTACTCATCCTTGAAGCACAACATCAGACAGCTTACTGCTCTGATGGCGAATGTTCAGAACCATTACCTCATTGTACCGGCTAGATGCATAGCGTCGGGATGTAGCTGACTTGCAGCCGCAGCTGCGCTAAAATTGCCCGCGCTTTGCATTAAAGCGGGATGTCGAAAGGCTGCCTTGCGCCTCCCTGACTGCTTTGCCCGCTGTTTCCTTCCGGCCTCTTCCCCCCTCCAATTTCAGGCCCTTTTCGTACGCATCCATTTCCAACCTTTTCCCCCTCCAAACGCATCGCGATAGATTCTGCCCTCTCCTCCTTTGGACGCCCACGACTGCTGCACCACCCTTGGACCCGCAGTCCTTGTTTTTTCGCCCGACAACCTCGGCTTCCTTTCTTGCTGGTCCTGTTCGGTTTTTTTAACCCGTCCCTCGCTTTGTCATCATTGCCAGCTGGCGAGTCTCAACGCCCAACGCGAGGGGCCTTTTTTTTGCTTCTTTTTGCAGAGACCCTTTTTTTGCCCACCCGCCCATCGACTTGCGAAACAAGGGTAGAGAATCAACAGACAAGAGACTAGAGACGCGAGAGAACAGAAGAAACCCCCCCGAGATACCCTGCGGCCCAGACAGTTGACGATCCCTGCTCCGCTCTTCTTCTTTCACTCCACTTCGACCTTGGACCATCTTCCTTCTGCTTTCCTCCTCCCCAGACGACGACCGACGGGACCTGGACAACCTGATCCCGTGCTACGCTGCATCTCCATCGACATCCCGCGGACGTTGCCTCGACGCTACCTCACCGCCGCTGTCGTCATCGCTGGCCGGGGGCTGCTTTCAGAACTCGTCCGATCCACCGATCCACTCCCGTTTGCCATATCCGGGAGCCTCTGGTTTCTGCCTTGCCGTCCGAGACCGTACGGAGTATAGCATCGCGTCATCGCGTTATTGTATCGATCTTTGCTTCGAGTCTCAGCATACACACCTCCCACGATGCCTCCAGCCGCTATCGCCCGGCCGGGCGCCACGATGCTCATGCCGCAACCAAACCAAGACGATATCAACGCAACGTGAGTATAGGAGGGGACTGCGTCTATTGGCAGAGCTAACATACCGGACGTGTAGTTGGGCGTACCTGCAGCAGGGAGTGAACAGCATTATGGTAAACCTCGAGGGCGGTATGACTATGGAGACGGTACGTATCTTTTCTGGGAGAAACTGAACCGAGCTGACAATCTTTCACAGTATATGGGAACCTACACGTGAGCAATTTCCCCTCTTGTCGATCTCGGCTGCGAAACCGCATCACTAACAGGAAACAGGGCCATTCACAACTTTTGCACGTCCCAGAAAGCAGTTGGACTACACCAGGCGTCCTCGATAGCATCCTCAGCTCACAGAGGAGGTACGGGCTCTGCATCCCTCGGCTCTTTTGCCAGTTCCGAACCTAACCTCTCCGTAGCACACTTGCTTGGCGAAGATCTATACGAAAAGTTGACCGAGTACCTGACGAGCCATCTGAATGGCCTCCGCGAACAGGCCGCCCACCACAGCGGCGAGGCGCTCTTGGCGTTTTATATTCGGGAATGGGACCGGTACACCGTCGCCGCCAAGTATATTCACCATCTCTTCCGGTACCTTAACCGCCACTGGGTGAAGCGTGAGATGGACGAGGGCAAGCGGAATGTGTACGACGTGTATACACTGCATCTTGTCCAATGGCGTAACATTCTCTTTGACAAGATTTCCGGCCAGGTTATGAATGCTGTTCTGAAGCTTGTCGAGCGGCAGAGAAACGGCGAGACGATCGAATACCTGCAGATCAAGCAAGTGCTCGACTCCATGGTGTCTCTCGGCCTGGACGAGAGCGACTCCAGCAAGACGACGCTCGACACATACCGGTACCACTTTGAGCGGCCGTTCCTGGAGGCAACACAAAAGTACTACAGAGAGGAGAGCAGTCGTTTTGTGGCCGAGAACACGGTGGTCGAGTATATGAAGAAGGCCGAGATCCGGCTGCAGGAAGAGGAGCAGCGCGTGCAGATGTACCTGCACCCCGACATTGGGCTACCGCTCAAGAAGTGCTGCAACCAGGTGCTGATCGCGGACCACGCCATTCTTCTGCGGGACGAATTCCAGTCTCTGCTGAACAACGACCGCGAGGAGGATATGGCGCGCATGTATAACCTGCTGTCACGCATACCCGAGGGACTGGACCCGCTGCGGACGCGCTTCGAGGCCCACGTGCGCAATGCCGGCCTGGCGGCCGTGGCCAAGGTGGCGTCGGACTCGGAGAAGCTGGACCCCAAGGTGTACGTGGACGCGCTGCTGGAGACACACACGCAGTACCAGGGGCTGGTGAAGCGGGCGTTCAACGACGAGCCCGAGTTTACGCGGTCGCTCGACAATGCGTGCCGCGAATTTGTCAACCGCAACGAAGTGTGCAAGGCCGGCTCGAACAAGTCGCCAGAGCTGTTGGCCAAGTACGCGGACATGCTGCTGAAGAAGAGCGGGACAGGCGTGGAAGAGGCGGAGCTGGAGGTGACGCTGTCGCAGATCATGACGGTGTTCAAGTACATTGAGGACAAGGATGTGTTCCAAAAGTTCTACTCGCGGATGCTGGCACGGCGGCTGGTGCACACGAGCACCTCGTCTGACGATGCGGAAACGAGCATGATCAGCAAGCTCAAGGAGGCGTGTGGATTCGAGTACACCAACAAGCTGCAGCGCATGTTCCAGGACATGCAGATCTCCAAGGATCTGAATGGCGGGTTTAAGGAGCACATGGAGCAGCTGGGTGGGACGTCGCTGGACGGACAGTATTCGATTCTCGGTACCGGTTTCTGGCCGCTGACGCCGCCGACGACGACGTTCAGCCCGCCGGCAGAGGTGCAGGCGGACTGCGACAAGTTCATCCGCTTCTACAAGAACAAGCACGAGGGCCGCAAGCTGACGTGGCTGTGGCAGCTCTGCAAGGGCGAGCTGAAGACGAGCTACTGCAAGAACAGCAAGACGCCGTACACGTTTCAGGTGTCGGCGTACCAGATGGCCATCTTGATGCTGTTCAACGACAAGGACAAGTACACGTACGAGGAGATTGTGTCGGCCACGCAGCTTAACAGTGAGGCGCTGGACCCGAGCCTGTCGATCATCCTCAAGGCCAAGGTGCTGTTGGCTTCGCCGGCCGACGGTGACAAGGTGGGCGCTGGCAAGACGTTCAGTCTCAACTACGACTTCCGCAACAAGAAGATCCGCATCAACCTGAATGTGGGCGTCAAGTCGGAGCAGCGGCAAGAGGAGGCCGAGACGAACAAGACGATCGAGGAAGACCGGAAGCTTTTGCTCCAGGTACGTTTGAATCTTTTTTTCTTCTTTTTTCTTCTTTTTTTCCTCTTCTTTCTTTTCATACTTTCTCTTCTTCTTTCTAACAAACAGTCTGCCATTGTTCGGATCATGAAGGCGCGGAAGCGCATGAAGCACGCCCAGCTGGTCAGCGAGACGATCACGCAGATCAAGGGCCGGTTTCTGCCCAAGGTGGCAGATATCAAAAAGTGCATCGAGATTCTGCTGGACAAGGAATATCTCGAGCGCCTAGACGACGACGAGCTGGGCTACTTGGCCTAAGCGGGGGAGAGACAGTGGCGGAGGTAAAGACGAAAGACGGAAGGCGGCTGCCGACACGAATCCATATATCGTTATGTAAACGGCCAAGGCATGGCCACGGTTGCTGGTGGAGAACTAGATGAGTTGGCAGACGGTGAATCCTCAATATTGTTGTATGATTTGTAAGCACGATTAGTAAGTGTGCTAGTACTGTGTGTATATACAGTAGGACAGTGCGGATGGCACCGTCGAGCAGGCAAAATTCAGCGTGAAAAACGGTTCGTGATTGGCCATCAGAGGCTGCAGATTCTCCAATCCTAGTTGTTCAATCCACGCCTCTTTCCTGTCTGCGTTGCTCTTGCCCATTCATCATCCACTCTCGTGACCTCTGGCTGCTCCTTCCCCCCCTGTGGCCTTGTATTTTTTATTTTTTATTTTTTTTATTTTCTTGTTTTCTATTTATTTTCTTTCCCTTTTGTTTTTTTCTTCTCTCTCTCCGCGTCTTCTCCAGCAACGCCAGCAACTGCTTGGATGAAGTATCCTCGTTTTGCGACCTTGCGCAGCACCTACGGTAGCTTTCCCATTCTGTGTTCTCGCACGGGCACACCCACTGCCAGACGCTGTGTGCAGAGTTTCCGTTCTGCCGCCTCTCCTTTCTATTTTCTAGACGCCACAGCGCGATTTGCATCTACGTCAGCCGCTGCCGCCTCGACCAGCGCGACCTCCCACCCGACCGAGAAGACGCTCTCTCTCTCTGATTCGTCCCCAGGCTCCCCAAGTTCCCCCACCATGAACTTAGCAACAGTGACCGCAGGGCTCGGAAAACGCAAGACTTCGCACCCCGTGGACGATGGCCGACCGTCTAAGTTACAGCGGCCACTGAACGGCGGGGTGGTGCAAGAAGGCGCGGCTGCGGCCGAGGGTGACGGTGACCTGATGACGGACGACGCCGACGAGATTGGCAGCACGGGCAGTCTGCTGAGTGACGGCGGCGAGGCCGAGGGCTTTGAGGACGAGAACACGGCCGTGCTGGACCTTGTGGACGGCTCGGACGGCTCGGATGCGCTGGAGACGGTCCACGGCAATGGCAACGGCCGGCCGATGCAGCACCGCCACAAGCAGCCGCAGCAGGCGGCGGTGCCGTCAGCCCAGCAGCAGCACGCGGCCGTGCCGCCGCCCGTGCTGCTGGCGTCGGGCACGGCAGAGTCGGCGGAGTGGCAGGAGACGATCCGGCGGGTGGTGTGCAATGTGGTGTCGATCCGGTTCTGTATGACGTGTTCGTTCGACACGGAGCCGGCGCTGACGAGCGAGGCCACGGGGTTTGTGGTGGACGCAGAGCGCGGGTACATCCTGACGAACCGGCACGTGGTGGGATCGGGCCCGTTCTGGGGCTACTGCATCTTTGACAACCACGAGGAGGTGGATGCGTACCCCGTGTACCGGGATCCGGTGCACGACTTTGGCATTCTCAAGTTCGATCCGGCGGCGATCAAGTACATGCCGATTGAGGCGCTGCCGCTGTGTCCGGACCTGGCCAAGGTGGGCGTGGAGATCCGGGTGGTGGGCAACGACGCGGGCGAGAAGCTGAGTATTCTGCCGGGTGTCATCAGCCGGCTCGACCGTAACGCGCCCGAGTACGGCGATGGCTACTGCGACTTCAACACGAGCTACTACCAGGCGAGCGCGGCGGCCAGCGGCGGCAGTTCGGGCAGCCCGGTGGTGAACATTGACGGCAAGGCGGTGGCGCTGCAGGCGGGCGGACGGGCAGACGGGGCGGCGACCGACTACTTCTTGCCGCTGGACCGGCCGCTGCGGGCGCTGCGGTGTCTGCAGGAAGGCAAGCCGATCACGCGGGGCGACATCCAGTGCCAGTTTCTGCTGAAGCCGTTTGACGAGTGCCGGCGCCTGGGGCTGACGCCGGAGTGCGAGGCGCAGATGCGGGCGGCGTTCCCGAGCGAGACGAACATGCTGGTGGCGGAGATTGTGCTGCCGGAGGGGCCTTCGGCGGGCAAGATCGAGGAGGGTGACGTGCTGGTCAAGGTGAACGGCGAGCTGCTGACGCAGTTTGTGCGGCTGGACGACATCCTGGACGCGCACGTGGGCGAGCAGGTGACGCTGGAGCTGCAGCGGGGCGGGAAGACGGTGGTGGCAGAGGTGCCGGTGGGCGACCTGCACGCGATCACGCCGGACCGGTTTGTGTCGGTGGCAGGGGGCAGTTTCCACAACCTGTCGTACCAGCAGGCGCGGTTGTACGGGGTGGCGGTGAAGGGGGTGTACGTGTCGGAGGCGTCGGGGTCGTTCCGGTTTGACAACAGCGACAACGGGTGGCTGGTGCAGTCGATTGACCACAAGAAGGTCCCGGACCTGGACGCGTTTATTGCGGCGGTGCAGACGATCCCCGACAAGGCGCGGGTGGTGGTGACGTACCAGCACCTGCGGGACCTGCACACGAAGCACACGACGATCATCTACGTGGACCGGCACTGGTCGTCGAAGATCCGGCTGGCGGTGCGGAACGACACGACGGGTCTGTGGGATTTCAGTGATCTGGGAGACGCGTTGCCGGCGGTGCCGGCGGTGCGGCGGACGGCGTCGTTTATCCAGCTGGAGCACATGGCGCAGCCGGCGGTGGCGGAGCTGGTGCGCAGTTTTGTGCACGTGAACTGCTACATGCCGCTGAAGCTGGACGGGTTCCCGAAGAACCGCAAGTGGGGGATGGGCCTGGTGATTGACGCGGCCAAGGGGCTGGTGGTGATATCGCGGGCGATTGTGCCGTACGACCTGTGCGACATCACGGTGACGATTGCGGACTCGATTGTGGTGGAGGGCCGGGTGGTGTTTCTGCATCCGCTGCAGAACTACGCCATCATCCAGTACGACCCGTCGCTGGTGGACGCGCCGGTGAAGAGTGCGCGGCTGAGCAGCGAGGAGCTGGCGCAGGGGGCGGCGACCAACTTTATCGGGTACAACCGGATCGGGCGGATTGTGCATGCGGCGACGACGGTGACGGAGGTGTTTGCGGTGGCGATTCCGGCGAACCCGGGAGCGCCGCGGTACCGGGCCGTGAATGTGGACGCGATCACGGTGGACACGAATCTCAGCGGCCAGTGTGGCAGCGGCGTGTTGGCGGCGGACGACGGGACGGTGCGGGCGCTGTGGCTGACGTACCTGGGAGAGCGGTCACCGGCGACACACCGGGACGAGGAGTACCACCTGGGCCTGGCGACGCCGACGCTGCTGCCGGTGATGGAGCAGATCCAGCGGGGCGTGGTGCCGCAGCTGCGGATGCTGCCGGTGGAGGTGCGGTCGATCCAGATGTCGCAGGCGCGGCTGATGGGTGTCTCCGAGGCCGTGATCCAGGACGTGGCGCGGGCCAACACGGCCCAGCACCAGCTGTTTATGGTGACGAAGCGGACGTTTGAGCGCGGCCAGGAGAACCAGAAGGACGTGCTGCTGGAAGGAGACATTCTGCTGCGGCTGAACGGGCGGCTGATTACGCGGATTGCCGAGCTCGACGTCATGTACAGCCACGAGTGGCTGGACGCCGAGATTGTGCGCGACTGCGAGCAGTTGTCGCTGCGGCTGGCAACGGTGGCGGCCGACGACCACGAGACAGACCGGGCCGTGTCGTTTTGCGGCGCCGTGCTGCACCGGCCGCACCACGGCGTGCGGCAGCAGATCAGCAAGCTGTTCAGCGAGGTGTACGTGTCGGCACGGACGCGAGGGTCGCCGTCGGCACAGTACGGACTGGCGCCGACGAACTTTATTACGCATGTGAACGGAGAGCCGACGCCGGATCTGAGCGCATTTCTGGCGGCGGTCGTCAAGATTCCGGACAATACATGTGAGTGGAGGTGATCTGGAGGACCTGGAGGTCCCTGGAGATCCCTGGTGGTCCCTGGTGGTCCCTGGAGGTCCCTGGTGATCTACTTGATTACTAATACGAATGGCGCAGACTTCCGCATCAAGGCTGTCACGTTTGACAGCATGCCGTGGGTGGTGACGATGAAGAAGAACGAGCACTACTTTCCCACCGTGGAATGGATCAAGGATACGGCGGCGCCGTGTGGATGGCGGCGGGTGACGTACGAAGGAGCAGGCAAGGTGGTGCAGGGTGAGCCGTCTGAGGGCGTGTTGGTGCCGGCTGTGGAGGATACGGGCGACATGGAAGAGGCGTAAATCTCAAAAGAAAAGAGGAAAAGAGGCCCCAAAAATGATGTATGTACATTAGTCAGCAGACAAAGTCTGCGATAGACCTGTATGGAATGTATACACGTGACTTTGACTATGAGTCTGTCATACCACGTGACTTCGATGGCGATACCTGCCATACCACGTGACTTCGATTTCGATGCCTGTCATACCACGTGACCACGCACGGTCCACTCGCGTTTCCCAAAACGGCAATCACAATCAAAACAAACAGCACCCACACAGCGCATTCAGCACTACTCGTCCTCCCGTCTTTTTGCACCGCGCCTCATCGCTTGGCCATTCACTCGCTTTTCCTCTCTCAATCCTCGACCCCAAGACGTCCTGTGCTCGTCTAAAGAGTGGCCCGTCCGACGAACGAATATTTCTCTTTGTCTCTCCCCTTTCTACGCGTTCTTCTCGTGAATCCGTGAATCCGTGATTTCGTGATTTCGTGATTTCGTGAATTTTCGTGTTTTTATCTTCTTTTTGTCACCTCTTCTCTCGCCTGCCATGGCCATGCGAGGACCGCGTCACCCCATCGGGGCGGCGCCCTGGGTCACAGAGGAACGCACCACGGCCCTGCACATTGCCCAGTCGGAGGTCGACGAGTTCTCCTTCTCGGCCAAGAACGAAATGGATTGGCTCAACGAACACATGGCCGAGATCTTTTCCGAAAACCAAATGTACGTTCTCTGTCTCTCGCGCGCTCTCTCTCCCCTGCTGACCAACAGACACGTCGCCGACATCTTCAAGACACCCGGAAAGCTTCGTGGCCGAACGCCGCGGACAGTCCGGAAAGCCGACCGCGGAGACATTCGAGCAGTGAGTTTCTTTTTTTTTCTTGCCCTCCATTCTCTTCACCCACTGACTCGCAGCCCCTCACCGATGTGTTCTCGGCCACGCCCAAGAACACAAACCCCTTTTCCATCTCCAAACTCACATCCCTCCAGCAGCAGCAGCAGCAGCGTCGGCCATCCCCCACCTTCAAAGTCGCAGAAGACCATCCCATCCGGCGACGAAGCCCACGCGCCAGCCTGGCCAAGACCAAGGCGGCCAAGACCAAGGCGGCCAAGACCAAGACCATTAAGACCACCAAGGCCAAGACGACCAAGACCGCTCCCGTCAAGGAGGTCCTGGCCGCGTCACTCGCAGACTCAGGCTATCACGGCAGCCAATCCCAAGAGTCGACCATTTTCAACGACGACGTCGACGAAGACGACGACGAAGACGATGTCGATGTCGACGAAGACCTCGACGATCTCGCCATGTCGGCGGCCAAGCCCCGGACACACGCGACGCGCCCGCTGGCTTCGGGTCCCGCCCAGGCCCGGACTGCCGCCGTCCAAGCCACACCCTCGACGCGCGTGCCGTCGGCCCGACCGCTGGCGGCCATGGAGATCTCTTCCGACGCGGCAGAGCCTATGGCCGTGGAGACCGTCGATTCCACCTTCCACTCGGCCCAGGAAGACCACATGACCGAGACGGCCCATCCGGCAGTGGCCACGTCGCCCATGGCGTCGTCCTCGCCCGCGTTGGTCCCCGTATTTTCGCCGTCGCCACGCCGGAAACCGGCGCCTGTGTCGGTCCCTGCGGCACTGGCAGCACCGGCGGCGCCCTCGCAGACAGAACCCCCCCAGCCGTCTTCACCGCTGCAGTCCACCACGCCCGGCTGTCCGCCGCCGCCAGAACTCCTCGCCGCCATGGGTCACATTCTGCCGCCCGTCGCCGAGTCGCCGTCTCCTGCGCCGACGCCTATGGTGGCATCGGTGCCGGCGCCCACGCAGGCCGAGGCGGATGTGATGGAGGTGGAGGCCGAGGTAGAAGCCGAAGCAGATGCCGAAACCGAGGCCGAAACCGAAACAGAGGCCGTGTCGTCATCACCCCAGAAACTGCACGAAGACTTGGAAGATCTCGAGGACGAGGCCGAGGACGAGGCGCAGACGCCCGTGTCATCGGCCGAGCCGGGCACTTCAAGTCCTGTGCGGGCCGTGGTGCGCAAGAGCAGTCTCAACTTTGCGTCGCTTCCGGCACGCGAACCGTTTACATCGAATAAGAGCATGGGCGGTGCTGCACGGATGTCTCGCACCAGCCACATTGACGCGTCCGGGACGAGCTACTACAGCCGCGTGACGGGTGGCAAGAGCCTGGGCGTGCATGTGGCCGAGAAGGAGAAGGAGGAGGAAGAAAAGGCCCTCGAGGACGAGCTGGAGGAGGACGACGTGTTCACGTCCAAGACGACGACGACGACAACAACAACGACCGACGAAAAGGACGTGGCCTCGTACAACAAGACGTACACGCAGCGGCTGCAGGACCGCATCAGCATGCTGGGCAAGTCGCAGGCGGGCGCGCCACGGCCGTCCAAGTCGCTGGCGAGCCATCTTCCGGCGCTGGCGCAGAAGGAGCAGCCACAGGCGCCGCCGACCCAGCCGGAGCCAGCGGTGGAATCGTCTCCGAAGCGGAATGTCAGTCCGGGCGAAGCCCCGGGGGCCTTTCCGGACGACGACGACTGGATCCTGCCGCCGCCGGATGCTACGACTACGAGTCCTCGGCTGAACGTGCCCAAGGCATTTGCATCCATGGATACGGAGATGGAGATGGACGTGGACGTCAACGTGGCCACAGAGGAGATTCCCGCGGCGACACGGCCCGAGCGACTGGAGGTGGTCCTGCCCACGCAGCCTCTCACAACATCTCCACGCGTGGTCAGCTACGGCAAGGCGACGAACCGGGAGCCGGCGCCGCAGAGGATCGTTTCCGGGTCGAACACGGCCTATGGTGCCAAGGGCGTGCTGGGCGTGGTGGCGGAGCTGGAGAGCCAGCATTCGTCGCCGCGGTCGCCGGCACGGCTGGCGCGTGACGGGCCGCTCAAGCAGGTCAAGAGCAAGCTGTCCTCGATTATTAAGAGTTCGAGGGGGCTGCTGGCGAGCAGTGCGGCGATCAGTGCCGAGGGCAAGTCGTCGCTGCTGTCGCCGTCGACACTGCGTCTGGGCATGCACCTGGCCGGGTCGACGGATATGCTGCAGCGGACCATTGAGGCAGGCTATCCGGATCTGTCGCGGACGCCTGCCTTTGAGGCGGCCAGCCAGCCGGCGGAGTCGGCGGTGCGGGAGGCCAGTCCGCTGCGGGAGGCTAGTCCGCTGCGGGAGGCCAGTCCGGTGGCCAGTCCGGTGCGGCCTCCGGTGCGCAAGACGCGGGCGTCAACGGAGCGGGAGCGCAAAGAGCAGAAGCAGCGCGACAAGGAGACCAAGGAGACGCAGCGGGCGGCGGAGCAGATGGAGAAGCTGGAGAAGATGCGGGAGAAGGAGCGGGAGAAGGCGCGGGCGTTTAACGAAGAGAAGCGGCACGAGGAAGACGAGCAGGGCGATGCCATGGACGTGGCCGCCGAGCTGCCGCCGCTTCACCACCCGCACTCCCACCAGCACCCGCCGGCAGCAGCGTCTCCGATCCGGGTGGTGTCGAAGACGGCGACGACAGCCAAGCCGAGTCCACGCAAGGCAGAGGCGACGACGCGGCCGGCGATGCATAGCACGACGACGTCGGTGCCACGGACGGCCGGGCCAGCCGGGCGGGCGATCCGACGGCCGATGAAGCCGACCAAGGAGGTGACGGGCAAGGCGAAGCAGGCGCCGACGGTGATCCGGGTGAACACGACGAGCACGCAGCAGTCGCACCACCCGTCGAACAACGTGCTGGCGGCGACGCTGCACGAGACGCTGGCGTCGGGGCCGGGCCCGAACCCAAATCTCAAAGGCAAGGCGAGCGTGGCGTCACTGCACGGAAAGCCGTCGATCCAGAGTCTCAAGAGCTCGGTGTCGTCGACGGGCCGGCCCAAGGCGCTGGACCTGGCGGCACGACGCAAGGAGCAGGAAGAGCGCGAGGCGCAGCGCAAGCGGGAAGCGGAGGCGGCACGCAAGGCGGCGGCGATGGCGCAGCGGCAGGCGGCCATTGAGAAGGCGAAGCAGACGCGGGCGCCGCCGCCGGCGCCGCGGACGCAGCTGCCGAGCGGGCCGAGCGGCGACTTTTCACAGGCGTCGCAGCCGTCGCAGCCGTCGCAGCCGTCGCAGCCACCGCGGCCACAGTCGCGGCTGGCGACGGCGTCGACGACGTCGACGATGCACCGGACGCAGGAAGACGGACACCGGGCGGTGAACGCGATGCTGACGAGCAACACGAAGCGGGCGATGCCGGGCGGCGGACCCAAGGATGCGAAGCGGATCCGGATGAGTGAAGAGTTTGACGAGGACGAGCTGGAGATGGGCGGCAGCCACATGCCGCGGGGATCGAGCATCCGGGGGCCGCCGGTGCGGCCGTCGGGCGGATTCAAAAAGGTAGGTTGGGGCGACGTGGACCGGATCATGGCGGGTGGACGAGGACTGACGGCCGAGCAGCAGGATCTGACGAGCAAGTCGTTGTTTGGCAACGGCTACGCGACGGTACCGGGAGCGAACGGGACGCGGGATCTGTTCAAGACGACGACAGCGTCGCAGCTGCGGCCGGGCCATCCTCTGGACATGGCCCAGGTGTCGAAGGCGCCGATTCCGTTTGCGGGAAGTGCGGGCAATGCAGGCAATGCAAAGACGCCAGCGCGGCCGGAGACGGCTCTGCCTTTGAAGTCGGCCGTCAAATCGGCCAAATCGGCCAAGTCGGCCCGGTCGTCGCCACGGTATCCGAACGGCGACGGGATTGAGCTGCCGGAGATTCAGACAGACGACGAGGACAGCGACTCGGACGGGCCGGGCGAGAATGTGGCGCCGTGGGCGGACTCTCCGGACCTGCGTCGGGCGCTGATGCAGCAGGAGACGATGGATCCGATGCAGGTGTTTGGGCCGCCGCGGCCGCTGAATATGGAGGAGGTGTTTAACAAGAGCAAGGACCGGTGGAACAAGTTCCGGGCGCGGACGAGCAGCGCGAACTGGAGCGGGGCGGATCGGTTGACGGAGGAGGATATCCGCAAGGACCTGGCGGCAAGGGATCGGATCCGGAGGGACGGGGGGTGGACGTATGAGCTGAACCGGGACATGATGTGAGGATGGGATTGTACGAGTAGGGAGTAGTGAAGGTCCGTATAAACGGATGTACGGATACGGAATACACGGAGATCCACGGAGCCGATGTAAACGGAGCCGATGTAAACGGAGTAAACGGAAGGATGTACGGAGTACGGAGTACGGAGTAAACGGACCAAACGGAGAATCACGTGACATCGACGCGGGGTGCCTGTAGCAGGGCGGCCTCTATGGCGTCAGCCACTCCATTTGCTATTTTTATTTATTTAAATTCCTACTCTCTTAAATCCATAAGATACTTTTCCAGCTCCGCCTCGTTTCTGCGACGCGACGACGACGGCGACGAGTACACGCGCATAGCAGAGCGTTTGCATTGTCTGCATTGTCTGCATTGTCTTGTCGTTTTCATTTGTCATTGTCGTTTGTCATTTGTCATCTGTCGCTTGTTGCATTGTTCTCGTTCACTTTGTCGCTTCTCTTGTCTGTCTCCAGAGCTCTGCTTTGCCTTTTGCCACGACAAAGCCTCTCTGCTCGCAGGCCAGGCACGCCAATAGACGGTAAGCCTTGCTCCGCAGGTCGACGTCGGTGGTTCCTGACTGGTGGAAAGAGCCTGCCTGAGGCTGAGGTCTTGTTTGTGGTGGTTTCTATTTTTGAGATCTTCCGTTTCTTTTCCTCTTTTCTTCTATTCCTTTCTTTTCGCTTTTCTCTTCCTCGCTTCTTTTCTCCTCCTCCTTTCTCTTCTCTTCCTCTCTTCTCCTCTTTCTCCTCTTTTCTCCTCTCTTTTCTCCTCTCTTTTCTCCTCTTCCTCTTCTCCTCTTTCTCCTCCCCTCTTTTATCTACTCTTCCCTCACAACAGCTCAACAGATCCCACGACTTGAGCTCGTCTGAGCTCCTCGCCGGCTTCATCATGTCCAAGGTCGACTACACTCGGGACTACTATGCCGACCTCGAACTGAGTCCTTCGGCCGACGTCAACGAAGTCAAAAAACAGTTCCGCAAGTTGGGTAAGTTTTCTCCTCTCCTCTCTCCTCTCTCCTCTCTCCTCTCTCCTCTCTCCTCTCTCCTCCTCTCCTCCCTCCTCTCTCTCGCTCTCCCTAACGGCCAGCTCTTAAATACCACCCCGATCGAAACCCTGGCAAAGAGACAGAGGTCAACGCCAAGTTCCAGACGATCCAGGCCGCCCACGAAATCCTCTCCAACCCCGAGCAAAAGACAAAATACGATACCCACCGCATCCGAAAAGCGGGCAGCCGCTACCCGACTTCCTCTGGCGTCCGCGGAAACCCCTGGCAGGATGTGAGCTCCCAATACCCCATGCCGCCCCGCCGGCCCGGCCCGGCCCCCAGCCGCACCCACAATCCCTCTGCCTCTGCCTCCACCGCCCGCCCAACCACCGCCTCGTCTGCCTCCACCTCGGCCCACCGCTACTCGAGCTTCAATCCCCCGCCGCCGCCACCCACGACCAAGACGAGCCGCGAAAGCTACGAGACCCGCTACAAGGCATGGCAGAATATGCGCCCTGTGCCCAAACCGCCCAAGGCCACGCCGAGTGCCAGCGCTGCTTATGCCGCGGGTGCTGGTGCTGCTGGCACCTCTACCTCTGGCGCCTCGTCGATGCCGCCGCCGCCGCCGCCGCGCACGACCGCCCAGAAACACAAGGCCGAGGCCTCGTTTGGCACCCGCCGGAATACAGGCTTCTTCCCGCAGTCCCCCCTCGGCGACGAGCCGCCAGCGGCCAGCACGAGCAACTACTACACGAGCCGCATGCACAGCGCCAGTGCCGGCGGCCCGTATACCACGGCTGGCCGGCCTGTCACGCCCCCGGAAGACCGGGACCGCCGTGCGCCCCACGGCCACGCGAACAAGCCGGAGGAGTCCTACTTTGACGGCCGCCAGAGCACGCCCTACCAGACGCACGGCGGCGAGAAGTTCAACCCGTTTGACGGCGTGCCGCTGCCGGACCTGAGCCGGACCAAGAGCCAGAGCGGGTCCAGCGCACGGGACCACCGACCGATGCCGAGACGACGTAGCTCGAGTTTCCCAGACGAGTCGGACAAGCCCAAGGCGGACACGGCCGCCGAGGCCCAGCCCGACGCCGGGGCCCGCACACGATCACGCACGCGCACAGCCACCGGTCTGCGACACAAGTTTGGCAGCGCCAGCTCATCGACGCCGATGCCGCAGTTTGAAGAGCACTACCGGCGGAGACAAGAAGAAGAAGCCGATGGCGAGACGCCCGGAAAAGACAAACCTATCTTGTATGAACCAAGACACCGCCGTCCATCGTACCCGTCGTACCCGTCGTACCCACCGTCCGCTTCGAGCGCCCCCAAGAAGACGTACCCTCTGGCCAAAGTGGCCGGGAGGAAGAGCGCTGGAGTTCAGCCGTCCATGACGTCGTCAAGCGATGCTTGGGGCGACGATCCTGCCAAAGTCGGCTACATTCCCGGGGCCTTTCCAAGTGGACAAGACAAGGCCGCCGCCCGCAGAAGCTCGGGCCTGTCTGCCTTTGAGAACAAGCAGTTCGAGATCCTGCAGAGCCTTGTCCGCAACGTCAAAGTACTGGATCCCCAGACGGCCCACGCGGCGAAGCAGGACAAGAAAATGAAATCCACCCACGGGCACACACAGTCCCTGAGCGGCCATGCTGACCCCCACCTGTCTTCTAGCTCCCGCTTCGCCTTTGACGCCGACGCCTTCCCGGCCTCGCCCAGCACGCCGGGCGGGGCGCCGGGCACCCCGGGCACGCCCGGCACGCCCGGGTCGGCCACGCGGTTTATGCGCAACAGCGCCGAAAACATTAACACGCGTTTCGTCGCCGAAGAGCAGGCAAAGACCGATGCGCCCTGGCAGTTCAACGCCGGCGGCGTCGATGGCGGCACCCCCGAGAGCAACGGCTTCTCGCCCAGAGTCCGCAGGACACAGTCCAGCAGCCGTCTGGGACGGCGCCAGTCGCCCGGAAAAGACCGCACGCCGCTCAACGGGGGGCCGCCCCGGCCACCCCGGCCGGCCTATGTGGCGCCTGAGTCGAAGGAAGCGCAGCCGCAGGCACAGCCGCAGGAGCCCTCGGAGCCGCAGCCGCAGCCGCAGCCGCAGCAGCAGCAGCAGCCTGACCCAGCCGCCGAGGCCGACTCTGGCTTCGATGCGGAGAAGTGGTCCGAGAAGATCCACTCGGAGCACTTTGTGCCGCTGCCGCCACGCAAGGCCACGCCCACGCAGTTTGCGGCGCGGCCGATCAAGAAGCCGCGGGCGGCACGCACAGCGCCGCGCGTGCCCTTTTTGTCGGACGAGAGCGAGGACTCGTCGAGCTCGACCACGGTCGACGGCCAGTCCCAGCCGGCGCAGCAGCCGGACCCTTCCGCGGCCCCGTCGGGCAGCAACGAGTTCCCCGAGAGTCCGAGCGCTATGGACATTGACTCGCCGGAGCCGGCAACGACAGCGGCCCCGGAACAGTCGGCAGCGCCGGACACCGAGACTACCGGCGCGGCCGAGACGGACAGCGCGGAGACCGCAGAGACCAGCGGACCCCGAAACATTCCCGTGGAGCCGTCGCGGCCGGAATGGCGGGCAGGCGATGGTAAGGCTACTGGGGCAGCCACTGGAACTACTGGGACTGGGACAGCTCCTGGGACAGCTCCTGGGACAGCTCCTGGGAACGGGAGCGGTCCGACCCTTCCTGTCGGCGGCTCAGAGGACTCGGAAGAGTTCATGGCCAGCCTGGCCGACATGAAGAATGTCGAGCCGCTGGCCGAGCCCAAGGTGGGAGCGGCCGGCAGCGGGCTGGGCTCGCTGGGAGACCTGCGGAACAATCTGCCGTTTGAGAGCAAGGCAGCGGCCGGGGGCGTGGCAGCGGCAGCTGCTGCTGAGGGGGCCGATGGGGCAGGGCCGGCCGAGCAGAAGAAACGCGTTGCGTTTCCCAAGGCGCCGGTGCCACCGTCGCCGCCGCCGGCATTGGCCGTGCCGGGGCTGCAGCCGACGGCGACGGCATGGGGCGTATACGTCAAGGCGTTCCGGCAATACATGGAGGCCTGGATGGCGTTCAACAACCTGTTTGTCGACCATTTTGTGGCGCGGCGCAGCGAGGTGGAACGCAAGCGGCGGGTCGATACGGAGATGATGTGGATGGACATGATGAGCGACGCCGGCATCGAGGAGTACCTCCAGTGGACGAGCCTGGACAACGAGGCACGGATGGCGTGGCTGGAGGCGAGTGCCGGACATGAACAGGCGATGCGGCAGTTCAAGGTGTTCCGGGACCGGATGAAGGGGTAGAGGTGAGGTGAGAGGTGAGGTGAAGAAGTGAGGAGGTGAGGTAAAGAAGTGAGGAGGTGAAGACGTGAAGACGTGAGGTGAATGAATGAGAATATGAGAATTTGGGGAATAGTTTCAGAGTGGTTGGAGGTTGAAAGTCCGGTTGGAGTGGAATGGTTGTGCTTTCTGGTGTTATGGATACCCTGGCCTGGAGATGTCATGGCGACAGGATGAGCGGACGGAACGGCAAGGTTGGCAAGGTTGGCAGGCGAGGCATAGTCTACAAGTACTCCGTACGGGAGACTCACGATGTTAACAATCACGTGGTCATGTACAAGAGATGAGTCAGCATAGTCTCGATGGTGTCAATTACGAGTACGTCTTTCAAGACATCTCTTAAACAATATTCACCCGAAACGTACTTCCATCGAGTTTCATGTTCCTTGTCACATCATCCCAGTAATCCATGTCATCGGTGATCACGCCCGGACATCGAACCAAACACTGTTCTTCCTTCAGATCGTCTCGGAACAGTTGCTCCAATTCATCGAGCGTGCATCCCAAATTCCGTCGAACTGCCATCATCTCCTTCATCCACTTGCTGAATATGGCCCGCGCCGCAGCCAGCGGTGCCCGGACATGCACTGCCTGTTGCACCGGCAGAATCGGCAGGAATTCATACTGACCGTCCTCCTTTTTTTCGTACATGGGCATCCACTCGCCGCCTTCGGTTCGCCAGTTCCACGGGTTCTCAAATTCTGGATATGTCGTCACATAGCAGTACCTTTCTTCCATGTCTGCGGACCAATATCTCGGCGCAAAGGAGAATTCGATAAATCCATCGGCAATGTGCGCCGGGGACATGACGGAGGAGTAGGATCGGTACACGTCTTCCAGGCCCGGAGACCGGCCCTCTTGCTCGTTGAAGATGCCACGGTAAAATGGAAACAGATCCCACTGCTCCTTGGCAGTGGGCAGAAACCCAGACAAAATAAACGCGTCATCTTCCGCAAAGAAACGAGACTCGTAAGGAGAGCCAGGTTCGGATATAGTTTCCAGGTCAAGATGCAACCTACTCCGGATCAAACGCAGAGCATCGTGTAGGCTCTGTGTCAGTCCTTGGATCGACACACACCGTGTACCCCCCAGTTCCAATGCTGTCAGGTTTGCCCGACGACTGCTCAGAAAGACATGCGGACAGGCGGCAACAAGTCGAAATGTCCTCGAGGATGCGTCTACCTCGCGCAAGAGGAGATATAGTTGATCAGCAGTATATATACCGTGGTTCCAAAGGAAGAGATGGTCAGACTCCGGCCGGACGATCTGGTCCAGCGACGCCTCTGCCGTGAGGTAGAATGGGTTCTGCGCGCTGCTGCTGCGTACTTCAAACACGCCCAGATTTCCGACCTGGCCGACGCGGCGAGGTTGTGATGGCACAAGGCATATATGGACCAAGGGCATGGAAAATGCTGCCGTGTCAGCATCGACAGTGACCAATTTGTCTAAATGCTGCCGCTGGTCGTTGGTAGCCATTCGGGGATAAAAGATGGAGAGGATTGGCGTTTCCTTATCGGTGTAGTCATCTTTGGACGGAAGCTTGAGCAGCTGTGTCGAGATGAAGCCCCCAAACTCTCCAGGAAATGTGTGGTCCTCACGCATGCGTTGCCAGAGCGTGTGGGACGTGTAGTCGGGCATCCAGGAAGGAAATGAAGGCCGCGAAGCGTCACCAACAGCAAAGAACAGGAGATGAACGTTCCCCAAGTCGATGATGAGGTGTGCAAAGAGTCCGATGAAGACGTGCTGGGACGAGAGTGTGTAGTCCGGCCGCAAGATACTGTCGTTGGGCAGCAGGCCAAACAGGCCAAACAGGCGATCGCGTGGGTCTGATGTCTGCGCTTGCGCCATCAAGCAGAGCATATCATAGACATCCGTAAAGGACAACTTCTTCTCGAACATGTACGACGACCACGGAGTCATCAACATGTCGCGGTCGAAATGGCCCCGCACATGGAAGTAGAGCCATGACTCCTTGTCGACGGCGAACTGAGCGTCTCCCATACGTATATACGGCGCCAGAAGCATCTCTTGTATGGTCCATACTCTGCTAAAATATTTTCTGCCGAATACCGTCTCCAGATTCAGGTTGCTGGGCACGACTGGCTGCAGGTAGGCAGCCACACAGGAAGACTGGCTGTAGATTTGGCGCATACTGGCCGCCTGAGTGCTGCGCTCGACCGGATCGGTCTGGTTGATGCACAGGGCGTCGACCCAGAGCGTGCATGTGCCTGTATCGAGACGCAGAGAGCGCAGCATGTCGTAGCAGTTCTTGGTCTGGAAGACGACATCCCAGTAGGCACCGACGAAGACGGGCCAGCAAGTCGAATAGTCCCCGTTTTCGCCACCCCATGTGTATGAAGTGGCTTCGTATTTGGGACAGTTGTCCTGTTTATAAGTCTCCAAGAAGACGTGGATGGGACCGTTGCGGCGCCCGTCGGCCAAGAGATGGAGCAGGCGGAATTCGTCCGGGGCCAATCGGTTTTTGTATATCAACTTGCGGACAGTGTCGTCCGTCATGGGGGTTGAAGGCTGTGGCTGTGCCGCTTCGAGATCCTCGGGCAGAAGCCGGACTCCATTCCGCACATAAGGAACAGACGAGGGCCATCGGAGGTTCATCCGTCCCCGGGGCTCATCGGGAGGCGGCGCCAGGTAAGCCTCTGTGCCATGGTGGACAGGGTGTTCTGAAAGACGATGTTCGCTGCTGCATTTGCGGCAATGCACTATTCCGTCCCGAAAGAACACGTCGGGGTATAGGCACGACGGGTGATGCCAGCGAAGTAATGCCATGGTGAAGGTTTGTTGCAAAAGGTCGGTATTTATAGGAAGTGCTGCTGGTAAACGCTACTTTTTTCCAGGCTGGGTTGATTAGGCAGCTATGGCTCCATCGATCCATTTCCCTGGAACCAACCATGGACCAGCACCTCTTCTGTACTCAGAGGCTTCTCGGGCTCGTGATAGAGCAGCTTGTACAAAAGATCCAGCAGCAGCTTTTGCTCTGCCTCCGGCATGAGCTGCACCTTCGTTTCCGGCAGGCTAGAAGAAGCTTTCCCTGTCCGTCAAAGTGCACCTCGCGCGCGTCCCGCTGGCCCCACACGACTCGGGAAGCTTGCCAAAGAAACGTTCCATCTCAGCCAGCAGCTCATCTCTGTCATAAATCATGTAAAAAAACGGGATCTGCTGCCAGATCTCGAGCAACGTTCATCCGAGCGCTCATAGGTCGCAGGCGGGACCAATGGCATTCTCCTCGCTCGGTAGCACCTCAGACTGGAGGTAGTTTTCCGGGATACCCAGGTCTTCTGGGGATGACGAAATGGAGAAAGACTCGCCAAACCAATGACGCAGATCTGGCCCGTCAGGCACTCGTGGCCCAATCGAGACAGATCGACAGAGAGGGCCAGGCATTGTGGTGAGGATGTCGCTTGAAAGGCAACGAGGATATGCATAGATAGACAATGTGTAGACAACTGCATATGATTAGTCATCAATAGAGGATGTACTCGAGGCAATCCAAATACCAAGACGCACTCTTGACAAAGGTGCTGTCATAGCTGTGCGAGTAGGGTGGTATAATGGCTGTCCATCCATGGCCATTGTGACAACTGCTTGGACTTTTGCTGAAGCATCTTGATCTTGATTGTCTTGTTCGTGAAGTGGTCGGGGCGTTCTGGACTGCTCTCGGGAGTTGTCTCGTTCTTCAAGATAGTCGATCTTTTCGAATGATAAATATTTGAGTTCGTCTATTATCCCAGTTGTCTATTTGTTTTCCGGGGGCTGAAAGATATCAAAGGTGCGATCTGATGTGATGCTGAGATCGAAAAAGACATGTTTCCATCTAGAAGTAATCAGATCGAGTGCCATCTCGTGGGTTGAAGACTTCCCTTGCTTCCAAAACAAGACGCAGAGCATCTTTAGGTAGTTTACCGAGCTTGTGAAATCTTGTAAAAAGAAATCCCATGCCCGGCCCGCCACCCAACCTCGATCCACCCTCTTGTCACGGTTGCTTCATACCCCCCCCAACCGTAAAACGGTGAAAAGCCGCCAATAGTCAGAGGTGCAAGGACGAAACCCAGGCTACACCGCAAATATTCTTGCCAACTTGACGCAGGCATGAATAGGTAGGTTCGCCAAAAAGTCCATCACTTGCAGGATAGTCAGGAAGCCATGGTTCTCCCCGTCAGTGCCGTCGATGATAGATATCCGAGAGTAGCCAAGCGAGAGACCTGCAACACAAGCCACTGCGATCACTCCGAGGAGAATCTTTAGAAAGCGAGTGAGGAAGCTCAAGCCATCTACCTGAGGCGGATCTCGCATCAGCGCGACGTCAAAGCGGGAAACATAAATGTAAATCGTCACCATGGTACAGTGAACAAGGAACGCAATCACGGGACGAAGCCGGCGGGTTTCAGACCGCCAGCGTCGGGATAAGAATGATAGAAGATTGTCCATAATGATGCTATTAGGTGTCGCGAAGAACAGAAAAGGGAAAAGAAAGACGCAAAAGGCGAAGGCGGCGAGTTTGAGAGAAAAGGCGCCGTCGGTCAAGAAACCGGTCTGGACGTCAGTCGTTCCTGCCATTTCGAGGACACCCATGCTTGCTATAGTGATGTCTGTTGTTCCTTCCATGGTAGAACCGGTCGCGCTTTCCGTGGTGCGATGGAGATTGGATGGAGGAAAGAAGGAAGGAGAGTTGGTGTGAACAATCAAAAAGGAAAGACGTGTAAGGCTACGAGTAAGCTACGGCTCAGGGTTACAGAGGCGGAAATGGCGATTTGTAAGAACCCTACGAGTGGACTTTCAAACTTGTTCGTCGCCGGGCAGTCGTGTCAGCGGTTTTGCCCCTATTCATCGCCACTGCAGAGATCGCCTCAGCCACAGACCGTGGAATCTGGACATCATCTTGTTTGTGGTGATGGGAGTGGAGTTGGGCAGAAGATCTTCAGGTCTGACGAGACAACTACGGAGTATTACCTGCAATACTCGTAACACCTGCAGCATGCGGTGCTCCACTCCGAGAGAAACGGGCCATTCTGGCAGTGATTGACTGCCTACGTTGGAGAGCATTGCTCCGCTATTATTCGGTCAGGTTGACGGCGCTTTCCGGGTCTGCGGTGTCTCCGGGTTTCTGCGCGTCCGCTGCCAGCACACGCCGCCGCGCATCCACGTACATCATGTACTCGTTGTAGGAATGCGGCAGCACGCGCACGTCCTTGGGCACGGAGAACGTGTAGTTGAACTGGCCGGTCGGCCGTGCATAGCCGTGGTCCACATCCCGCACCTTGCTGTCGACGCGGACGTGGACCCGTGTCTGGCCACTGCTTGTTTGTTCGTCGTCCTTGCCGTCCTTGCCGTCCTTGGCCTCGTCGTCCCCCCGCAGCACCGGCGGATCCGTGTACGCCACGGTCGCCGTCAGGTACAGCACGCTGCCGACGGGCACGGGGTTGCGGAACGTGCAGGGGTCTGCGCTCAAGAAGGTGGGCCGGGCGTGCGCAAAGGACGCCGCGCAGCAAAAGGCCAGCTCAAAGGTCTGCTTGAGGTGGTAGCCGCCAAAGATCATGGTCTGGTGCCGGTTGCGGTACTGCGGCTGCATGATGGCGGCCGTGCTCAGCTGGGTGCGGGCCATGGGGACGACGTTGGCGGGCTGGCGGCGGCTGCGCTGGGGGTCGTGGTACTCGAGCTGGCGCAGCCAGATCTGGTGGATGAGGGCCGACTCGGCGTCGTTGGGCTCGGTGGCCAGCAGCGACGTCTTGAGCGCGGCCTTCTTGGCGTGCATGCGGGCCTCGCCGGCGCGGAAGGCGTCGTGCTCGTCGGGCGTCTCGCAGACGATCTCGGGCACGTGTGCGGGCTTGCGCGTGACCGGGTCGAGCGCCACCATGGTGAACGTGCACGTCAGCAGCACGTCCTCGGGCCGGCTGGGCTCGTCGGCGCCCCGGGCGCGGGCCACCTTGCACGTGATCTCGACGCTGCTGCGGCCGGTCGCGTACGTGACCATGCCGCTGTACTCGAGGTCGGCGATCTCGGTCAGCGGGTGGGAGATGACGATGCGGTCAAGGGCGGCAGTGACGGTGGTGACGCCGGGGCCGGTGTGCTTGTAGACGACGATGCCCGAGAGGGCGTCGAGGTCCATGAAGATGGCGCCGAGGCTGGCGGTCAGCGACAGACACAAGGACACAAGGACACGAGACAAGAGGAATCACCGTATGTGCCCCGACGAGTTGATGTAGGTGTCGGAGAGCCAGGGGTCCTGGCCGAGCGGGAGAATCTGCCGGCGTTGTCAATCCTGCCGCAGGCCGCATCCTACCAGCAAATCCTTCTCCTCCACATACCACCCGATGATAGCTGTCCCGCATCTTCCGGGGCGTCAGGTCCCGTTCGTGGTTGTGGGCCTCGGCAAACCCGACATTCTGGCCCTCTTGCTGCAGGCGGAACGCCTCGATCCAGGGGATCGGCAGCCGCGTGTCGGTGAGGCCGCGGAACACACCGTCGGTGAGATGTGCCGTCGCCGCCTGGAAGCCTCTGGACGGGACGCGTGTCGGCAGAGACGCACAGACGGGATTGGCACGAGAGGGTCGCCGGACAGCGCCGAGCAGCCGCTGGGCCAGGTGGGTTCGCGTCGCCATAGTGAGAATAAGAATGTTTGTACGCAGGTACACAGGAGTGTTTGTACAGAGATTCCTCGTACAAGTGGTTAGTGTACGGAGTACTCTGTACATTGTATTACATCATAGTAGAAAAGTCACATGACTGAATACCTTAATCACGTGCATATGCCAGCTCGTCCAGCAGATAGCATCATCCGTCTTCATTAGCCACTGCATGACACTTGTCAAAACCGGCATGGCGAGCATCAGCCGCTATGGCGCCACGGTGGATGGGGTATGTGCCCTGATCCTGCTATTCCTAATAATATTCCGCGTCTTATTCCGTTCTCCGGTCTCCGTACACCGCACGGGCATGGCACAGCCATCATTTCGATAAGGACAGGGATGCAGATTTGTCCGATGCAACGCTTGACATATAGGATGCCGTCAAGATAGGCTGCTACTCCGTGCTTTGCTCCTTGTAGTAGCTGGTAAGGCATAGCCCTATCAGCTCGCCCAGAATTACTTGTTCCGACGCCTCCTCCGAGCTTGGCCACACCTAAGCGTGGCAGAGTGGTGTGTCCCCAACAGCTAACAGCAGCTAGCAGCAGCTAGCTCAGAAGGGCAGCTACGACGCCGTGCCTTTACTGAGCAATGCAGCACTAGCAGGCTCTGTGCAGAGAATCCAGCAAGGCCTAGCGCGTTGCCCCGCCGCCCGTCGGCCAAAGACGGAATGGTGCAACGCACATGGCGACCCTGCCGTGACCCGCTGCACTCGCTGTTGCCCGTAGCCACGACCACCAGAACTCACTGCCACTCACTGCCACTCTCTGCCACTCACTGCTACTCACTGCCACGCCGGCCTGTACCACTGTAACCCTCTGCCACACCTGACGAGGAGGGCATCTGGCGTCTCTCTGCTTGGCAAGCGGGGGCCTTTGATTTGCACGGAGGACGCGGGAGAAATTACGAGTCGCAGTACCCAGTCGTCCGACAGAATCTCGCCTACGCGTGCAAGGGACGGACTGGGACTCGGACTCGTACTTGTCCGCATAAGGGCATGCTCGTAATACCGGGAAAATGGGCAGAGTCCGTGTCTCTTGTTCGCTTCTTGGCTTTCTTTCCTTTCCTGGCCCTGCGGCTGGCAGTCCTCTCCCTCGGCTCTCTCACTCGTCGACTACGCCGCATCCGTCGTCCCGCTTACTCCGGTCTCGACAGGGATGGCTGCATGGGTCCGTGTGGCAGCTAGGACAGCTGAGTGGCTGATGCTCCCAGTATCAGGACGAAGTAAGATCACGCCCAGGGATGCCAGTGGGTTAACCCTCGACTTTCTCTGGGCCTGTCATTTACTGTCCTTGATCACGGCCACTTCCACGTGCTATGCGAACCTACTCCGTAGCATTACGAGCAGGAGTACGGAGTACTCCGTTCTGTGTACTCCCGGTGCATGCTGGCTCCATCAAAGACCAGCCGGCGAGTTCCCTGGCAAACCACAAACCACGAGAGTACGGCAAGGTATCTGAACCCCCCCACGAGGACGGAGCTGCAGTAAGCACGCATGAACTGGTGTCCATGTTGTACAGGTACTTTTGCGTCACCGGCTCACTTCTACCGACAGGAGGACGAAGACGAGGACAGGGGATAGAGTTATATAGATACTACGCAGTACTCCGTACTCTGTTTCCTGATACTCCGCACGCCGAGAGAGGCTTTACAGGCTCCGTATACGGCCGGTACTTGAGAAAGATGCACACCATCGCAGTGACAGTACTCGGAACTCCAGGCAAATCCCCCACAGAGGCATCTTTAGCGGATGGCGCTGTCCAATAAGAAGAGCCAGGCGCTGTACCGCCCTCTGTTGGAATTCTCCATTTTTGACGTAGCGCGCCAGTCGCTCTGACGTAGCGATACCTTCCTCCCGGCAGACTTCCAGAAAATACGAGCATACTTTGAAAGAGTGAGATACTCCGTATGCTGCATTATCTTATCATCCCTGCGACCTTTGCTCCTTCCGTCTAATTCCCCCCAGACCGCATGCAAACACCAGGGCGGCGCGCTCTTTCCTGTCTCGACGCCCGCCAGCTCGTAAGATCTCTTACACGGAGTTTGGCCAGGACGGAGTCCTCCGCACTCCCTACAGCACTGAGAGCCGTCTCGTACGGGCCACACCGTCTCCCTCCCCCACGGCGTTAAGACGCTGGATCGATCCCCATCGCCATTCCCCCATTCTTTTTTCCTCTTCTTCCCTGCTCCATAAAACTTCTCTCTCGTCTTTTTGACTCGCCCAACCACCCCTGCTCGCCCGCGCTCTGTGCACCCACATCTGCGGCAGGCGCATCCTCAATAAGATACCCCTGGCCAGCCCGAATAAGACTAAACAAGAACAACTGCTCAAAGGGCTTTGCCCGCTACGGACAGCCCCTCCATTTCATTTTCTATCAGAGCTCGTCATATCTTTGTCGTTCTCGTCCTTCGTCCTCTCGTCTTTTTGTCTTTTCGTCCTCTCGTCTGCTCTCTTACGATCGCTTTTCTACTCCTAGTCGGCTCGAGCTCGGCTTGTTGCAACGGTCCATCTACACGTGAGTGACGACCTCTGCATCTTCTCGTCTTGCGTCTCCTCGTCCTCGTCTCCTCGTCCCCTCCTCGACCTTGTCCCTCGACCTTGTCCCTGTCTTTCTCGCATTCGCTTCGTGCTTGCCGCGTACTCTACGAGTATACGGAGGACTCGTACTCTCCTCTGATCCACGCATTCAATTTCCTCCATCGTTACACCGTGTCAGGGATCACAGACCCCATTCCCCCAATTTTCTTCCCTGCCTTTCTCGTGTTTCTTGCCTAGAAGAAGAGGTCAATTTCGAGAATAAAGAGGATCCGTGGGGAGAAAGTCCAGTGCCGACAGGCTAACAGAGAAGCAGAAAAACTGGAAAACTGACAAACGGCCGAAAACAGAATACGACCTGCTCGCATATCTGCATACCGGCCAAGGAGCAATCAACGAACGGAGTACGAGTACGAGTACCTGAGTACCCTGTACTCGATGCTCCATACCGGCCCGCTCTCTCTGCTTCTCGTCCACACATACGCTTCCCTTTCGGTTACTCATTTTTAGTCTCCGTCACCAAAACTCACCTCTTTCTCTCACCGTCGCACTTCCACATTTAGCCGACTTTTTTCCTTGTCCCATTGCACCATCACACTCGACCTCTGCCGTGTCCTATCGACTCGTGGCTTGTCTACCGTGTACCTCTTTTGTCTCTCTTGTCTCTCTGCAACGCTTTTCCCCCCCTACAGAATCGTACGGCCTCCTCGGAACTGTCTATTGAAACCGCCCTTGCGTCCCTTCGACTCGGCCTATCATTCGCACCTCTCGAAATCGCCGACCGCTAATTGATCCGCAACCTCGTGCGCGTATCTTCTTCTCGCCTTCCACCACGGTCCAGTCGCATTCGTCGTATCGCCTGTTTCCTTTTCCCTTCGCCGACTCCCCCCCCCCTTCTGTCTGACTCTCCGAAAGCGACCCGCCATCCGAAGTCCCGAAAAAAGAAAGTTCCGTCGGCACTCTCAGCTCCACGTTGCGAGTACGTACGCGCACACATACACACGCACACCGTCCTACCTGTCGTGCAGAACAACCCGCAGGTCCGCTCTCCATGGGCTGCAGCTTTCCATAGCGTGGACTCGTCGCAACCATTTTAAGCTCCCGCTTCGATTCCTCCGTATACTTACGGGTATTGCCTTTCCTACCTCCCAACGCCCTTCCTTCGACCTAGCGCTGAATCTTTGACACCTCCAGTTTGATCATTCTAATGCCCGGCATGGGGTCCTGCATGAGCTCCAACAGCGAGGCGGTGGAGCAGAAGAAGAGAAGCCAGAAGATCGACAAAGGCCTCGAAGAAGACTCGCGACGATTACGGCGAGAATGCAAGATTCTCCTGCTCGGTAAGTGCGGACTCTCGTCCATGCCTGTGAAAGCGTATGCTAACCTGCCGTCTAGGCTCCGGCGAGTCGGGCAAGTCGACGATTGTCAAGCAGATGAAGATCATCCACCTCAAGGGCTACTCCGAAGACGAGCTCTACAGCTACCGGGCGACCGTGTTCAAGAACCTGCTCGAGTGTGCCAAGGCCGTGGCCAATGCGATGCGCACCTTTAACATTGAACCGAAGAACGAGGGCGTCCAGGGCCAGATCGACTTTCTGCTCGACTACTCGATCGACGCCACGCCGCAACCGCAGATCGACGCCAAGGTGGGCGATGCCGTACAGGCCATCTGGAACGACCCCTCCCGGGAGCTGTTGCTGGAGCACCAAACCGAGTTTTACCTGATGGACTCGGCAGAATAGTACGTACTTCCCCAGGCTACTGCCAGATCGGATCGCCCATGTGCTAACCAGATGGGCAGTTTTTTCCAAGAAGCCCCGCGAATTACGAGCGCAGACTACACACCCAACGAGATGGATGTTCTCCGTGCGCGAACCAAGACCACCGGCATCTACGAGACGCGCTTCCAGATGGGCCAATTGAGCATACAGTAAGTAGAGTCCCCCGTCACCTGTCGTCGGCGTGTCCTGTGGACTAACCTCGCCAGTATGTTTGATGTTGGTGGCCAGCGGAGCGAGCGGAAGAAGTGGATTCACTGCTTCGAGAACGTCACGTCGATTATTTTCTGCGTGGCGCTGAGCGAGTACGACCAGGTGCTGCTCGAGGAGAGCAGCCAGAACCGGATGATGGAGAGTCTGCTGCTGTTTGATTCGGTGGTGAACTCGCGATGGTTCATGCGCACGAGCATCATTCTCTTTCTCAACAAGGTCGACATCTTCAAGCAGAAGCTTGGCCGATCGCCGTTGGGCAACTACTTTCCCGACTATTCGGGCGGTAATGATGTGAACAAGGCGGCTAAGTACCTCTTGTGGCGTTTTAACCAGGTCAACCGGGCGCATCTGAATCTCTACCCACAGTATGTTGTCTTCTTCTCTTCTTCTCTCTTCTCTCTGCTAACTCTACGCAGCTTGACCCAGGCTACGGATACGTCCAACATCCGCCTTGTCTTTGCGGCTGTCAAGGAGACCATTCTCAGCAATGCCCTTAAGGACTCGGGCATTCTGTAAATGAATCGACCTTTGATACGACGTGTGGCCGGATATGGACATGACCAGTTGTTTCTTTATTTCCTTTATCTCCTTTTCTTTTGCTTTTGCTTTTCCTCTCTTTGATTTACGAGACGACCACGGCACTAGCACACATGTTGTTCCATCTAGCATATCAGACGGCGTTGGCAAGGGCAAGGAGGACGGACTGCTTCGGATTATTGAGAGGCGAGGCGTTTTCAGCGGCACCGGGTGTGCCAGGACATGGGTGAATCTAGGGAGAAGAGTGGGATCTTGTTTGATGCAGTGGTGGCATCAGCGAGCAGCCATGAACAGGGGCGGTATCAGTGGAGCCTTAGAGGGGACGAGGGTCTGTCTCGAGGGTCTCGAGGATCTGCCTCTTCTGCCTCTTCGGTCTCTTCTGCCTCTTTGGCACTTTGCACTTTGCACTTTGCTCTTTCTCTTTGGCTCTTTGGCTCTTTGGCACTTTGGCCTGGCCTTAATAGGCGGTGAAATAAAGGAAAATCAACCACGGTGCAACCGCGATTCCCAAAGCGAAGGTCCAATGGCTGGGCATCTGCAAGCGTTCATGACATTCTTTTACCAGATACTAAGTGGGGACGCGGTGGGTCTCTGTTCTGACAGCATCTTGTGCTGGAGCGATTCGATTGCGCAGAACGCAAGCGGTCTGTCTAGAAGGCGGGTTGTCGTGTGCTGAGCCGTACGAGGACGCGTGAGGGTTTCTGGCGAGAACGATTGAGCGTGTCTGAATGGCTTGTAAGCCCAATCTGGCCTCCGCCATGTTCTCGATGCGCTCGATGCTCTCGTGTTTTGCGGCCTGTTTTTGTTGCCGTCATGCCGCCGACTAGAGCTATGGAAGCGACGATCCCCTGATGGCCCACAGTAGCTCTGCTCGGTGCACGGACGACCCACGGACGACCAGGGAGCGACTCGCACAGCGGCCAGAAACAGGTGCCTTCTCGTGGTCTCACGAGTTTCCGTGTCCGGTCTTGTGCTATCTACGGAGCATCTCGGCGCCGTTGCTGTGCCTCTATCTTTTTGCCACTCGTCGGTTTCATCGCTCTTAGCTTCAGCGTTTCCTTGTTTGCGCTGTTTTAGGGAGCAGATACAAGTACCGTTAAAATATGCCAATGTCCAGCGAAACCGATCACGAACACGACAATCCTACACTTCTCGTATAGCCATTGCCGGCTTGGCCGCTCTTCCGTACCATTCCGTCTGTTGTCTGTTGTCTGTTGTCCTGTCTGGTCCTCCGTCTGCTGCCCCTCCTCCTTCCTGTCTCCTATTTCCTGCTTCTGCTCCCTCCTTCTCCAAAAAGCCTGACTTGACTTACACCGCAGCTATTTTCCTTCTTTGTCCCCCTGTAGAGCATCCCACTGCTACCCCGCCCCCGCCATGCGATCGCTCTTTCTCAGCTCGGGATTGGACGGCGCAGAGTCGTAAGATACTATTTGCATGTCCCTGCCTGACACCTCCCTTTCCGTGGTGGGGAGAGCTGCAGGGCTGTCTCGGGCTCGTCAGGTAGCTCTTTCCTCGTCCTGCTCGTCTAACACGTAAGAGTCGCCGCCATACACGACATGGCTCAATCCTGCCGTCCACCATTCCGGCACTCGATCCCTTTTTCTTTTTCATGCACTTTCTCCCACTTCTCTCTTCTTCTGGCCGTCTCCTCCGTATAAACTTTAACGTCTCTCCTCATTTTCTTTCCCTCTTCTTCCATTCTTTCGCCCTCTTCTCTCTCCCCGTTGGCGCCACCTTTGGATAGCTCCCCCCTCTTCGTGTCTGTCCTGTCCGTGTACTTTCCTCTTTCCTACCTACCCTCCCTCTTAATCCCTCATCTCCCAACGCTTGTCCTATTTCTCTCTCCCTTTTCCCTCCCTCTCTCCCTCTCCTCTCCCTCTCCTCTCCCTCTTCTCTCTCCCTTTCTTCCTCATCCTCTCCCCCATCATCTCTCTTCAAAATGTCCGAGTCCCTGCCTACGCGTGAGCGTCGGCCGTCTGTCGGTGTTCCCATTGTGGACATCCAGGGCAGCGTCGGCCCAACTGGCATCACCCGGCCCAAGCATCGCCGTACCTTTACTGGTTTCGGTCCTCAAGAAATCAAGAATGTCGAAGGTGAGCTTCTTCTGCACCGACAGCTGACCCAATGCCTATGCTAACACTCTCCCCCCCAGCCTCCATTCCCGAGCCGCAGCGCGCCGCCTGGCAAAAGCACCAGACCAGTGGCTTCAAGAACAAGGAGGAGTTCGAGACCGAGCTCGTCCGCCATGTCGAGTCTAGCTTGGCCCGCAGCATGTTCAACTGCGACGAGTCCGCTGCCTACGGCGGCACTAGCTTGGCCTTCCGCGACCGCCTCATCCTCGAGTGGAACCAGACCCAGCAGCGCCAGACCTTTGCCGACAGCAAGCGTGTCTACTACCTCAGTCTCGAGTTCCTCATGGGCCGTGCCCTGGACAATGCCATGCTGAACATTGGTCTCAAGGATGTTGCCAAGGGTGAGTCGGCAGATGCAGATCCCCTGGCTGATTTCTGTCCCTTTCTAACCCTCTGACCCTCTGACAGCCGGCCTTGGCGACTTGGGCTTCAACATTGAGGACGTCGTCAAGCAGGAGCACGACGCCGCCCTGGGCAACGGTGGCCTGGGCCGTCTGGCCGCCTGCTTCCTCGACAGTCTGGCCTCGCTCAACTACCCCGCCTGGGGCTACGGCCTGCGCTACCGCTATGGTATCTTCAAGCAGGAGATCATCGACGGCTACCAGGTCGAGGTGCCCGACTACTGGCTGGACTTCAACCCCTGGGAGTTCCCGCGTCACGATGTGACGGTTGATGTAAGTCGGCGGCCATGTACTAGACTGTGCCCTAGCTAACCGCCAGATCCAATTCTATGGCCATGTCAGCAAGACGACCGACGACTCCGGCAAGGTGACCGCCCACTGGGAGGGCGGCGAGATGGTGCGCGCCGTGGCCTACGACATGCCCATCCCCGGCTACGCCACGCCCTCGACCAACAACCTGCGTCTGTGGTCCAGCAAGGCGGCCAGCGGCGAGTTCGACTTCCAAAAGTTCAACAGCGGCGAGTACGAGAGCTCCGTCGCCGACCAGCAGCGCGCCGAGACCATCAGCGCCGTGCTGTACCCCAACGACAACCTGGACCGCGGCAAGGAGCTGCGTCTCAAGCAGCAGTACTTCTGGGTGGCGGCGTCGCTCTTTGATATTGTGCGCCGCTTCAAGAAGTCGAAGCGCCCGTGGCGCGAGTTCCCGGACCAGGTGGCCATCCAGCTGAACGACACCCACCCGACGCTGGCTATTGTCGAGCTGCAGCGCATCCTCATTGACATTGAGGGTCTTGACTGGGACGATGCCTGGAGCATTGTCACGCAGACCTTTGGCTACACCAACCACACGGTGCTGCCCGAGGCTCTGGAGAAGTGGTCGGTTGGCCTCGTCCAGCACCTGCTGCCGCGTCACCTGCAGATCATCTACGACATCAACCTGTTCTTCCTGCAGAAGGTTGAGCGCAGCTTCCCCAAGGACCGCGAACTGCTGAACCGTGTCTCCATCATTGAGGAGTCGAGCGTCAAGATGGTCCGCATGGCCCACCTGGCCATTGTCGGCTCGCACAAGGTCAACGGTGTGGCCGAGCTGCACTCGGACCTGATCCGCACCACCATCTTCAAGGACTTTGTGTCCATCTACGGCACCGACAAGTTCATCAACGTGACCAACGGCATTACGCCGCGTCGCTGGCTGCACCAGGCCAACCCCGGGCTGTCGGAGCTGATTGCGTCCAAGATTGGCGCGCCGGAGGCGTACCTCAAGGACCTGACGCAGCTCACGAAGCTGGAGGCCTTTGCCGACGACAAGGCCTTCCAGAAGTCGTGGGCCGCCGTCAAGCTGGCCAACAAGCAGCGGCTGGCCAACTACATCAAGGAGACGCTGGACGTGACGGTGAACCCCAAGGCCATCTTTGATGTGCAGGTCAAGCGCATCCACGAGTACAAGCGCCAGCAGCTCAACATTTTCGGCGTGATCCACCGCTACCTGGCGCTCAAGGCCATGACACCGGAGGAGCGCAAGAAGCAGCCGCCGCACGTGTCCATCTTTGGTGGCAAGGCTGCTCCGGGCTACTGGATGGCCAAGCAGATCATTCACCTGGTCAACAACGTCGGCGCGGTGGTCAACAAGGACCCCGATATTGGCGACGCGCTCAAGGTGATCTTCCTGGAGGACTACAACGTCAGCAAGGCTGAGATGATCTGCCCGGCTTCGGACGTCAGCGAGCACATTTCGACGGCGGGTACGGAGGCTTCCGGCACGAGCAACATGAAGTTTGTGCTGAACGGTGGTCTCATTATCGGCACGTGCGACGGTGCCAACGTAAGTCATCCCTTTTTCTTTCTTTTTATTTTTCGGCCCGTTCTAACCATGCAGATTGAAATCACGCGGGAGATTGGCGAGGAGAACATCTTCTTGTTCGGCAACCTGGCCGAAGACGTGGAGGACATCCGGCACAACCACACGTACGGCGAGTACAAGGTGGACCCGAGCCTGCAAAAGGTGTTTGCGGCGATTGAGAGCGGGACGTTTGGCAACGAGGAAGACTTTGCGGGCATGATCTCTGCCGTGCGGGAGCATGGCGACTACTACCTGGTGTCGGACGACTTCCACAGCTACATGGAGACGCAGGCGCTTGTGGACAAGGCGTACCTGGACCAGGACAGCTGGGTGAAGAAGACGATCCTGAGCGTGGCGCGCATGGGCTTCTTCAGCAGTGACCGCTGCATCAACGAGTATGCGGAGGAGATCTGGAACATTGAGCCGTTGAAGATTGATACTCCCAGGGCTCTGGCCAAGTAAGGTGGCCATCTAGGCAACCGAGAGATGCCGTATGCAAGATGACGTTGAATCAAGGAGTAGTTTTTCCATTCGTACCATCGTGATGCTGAATTGTATGACGTCATTGTGCAGGAGCTGAGCTTATACTGTGCGGGACAGTAGGAGCGTGGGAGTACGGAGTAGGGAGTACTGTGCGGGACAGCCGCCGGTAGATGTGCGTACAAAGTACTCCGTACGGAGTACTTCGTACTCGTACTCCGTCCTTCTGAAATCAAAGGAGAGATGGATTCGAGACCCATTGTCGGGAAGAATGGGGCGGCTGCAGACGATGGCCACGACATGCGCCGAGATGCTGGGGCGGATGCACATCCTTTTCCCCTGTCAATCTAGGACCGTTTCAAACGGTTTTGGCCTGGTCCGTGGCGGTCGGTGACGCTTTGTCACGAGAGTAATATTGGCAGGGAGCAGTGCTCGGCAGATTCTGCGGCGGGTGGAGAATGGCAGGCAAGAACAGATTGAGTCTGACGTCATGGAGAGCTTGAGGTGGTTGAGCCTTCCTGTCTGGGCAGCGGTGCACACGGGAGGTTTCTAGACAGCTCACATTGTGCAGCGTGACCGAGAGAAAGGAGACGGTGCAGCTTGACGAGCTCCAGTCTCATAGAGGTAAGATATTCTGCCCGACTATATCTACTCGTGTTCTCATCCTGGCTGTGGTGCATTCTCCGTATTTGTGTTGACCCTAGTCCCTTAGTATTTATTTTTACCTTTTTTTATTTCCCGTTTTTTTATTCTTGTTGGTCTGCGCCGCGGGGCGGGTGCTCCTTCCCTTCGTCTCCTCAACCCCTCCTGGTCCAGCCGCTCTCGACAAATAGTAATCGCCCAAAACGCGGAAAAACAAAAAAAAGGCTACCACTTTTTTCGGCCTTGCCTGACCAGAGAGAGCAACTGCTCTTGCTCTTGCTCTCGCAATTTTCTCTTCCCTTTCCTTTCCCTTTCCTTTTCCCTTTTCCTTTTCCTTTTCCCTTCGCTCTCCTCCCCCCCCCAACACTGCCATTCCTGCCTGCGAGACCGCCCAACAGGAACCCTGCAAAAAGGTCTCTTCGAAGCTTGTGTTCCCTAGCACACCTTTTCCCGTTCCGCCCAAGCCCAGACCCCGCTTCCCTTGGCTGCGCCAGCGTGCTGCGTGCTCGATTCTATCACAAGCTTATCGCCTTGGGGGACCCCCTTCGTCGTCGCTGCTGCATTTCCGGGACGCCTCGTCCCTTTTTCTGCTTTTTACAGTTTTTCCGTTTCCATTTTTCACCTTTCACCTTTCACTTTTCACTCTTCGTTTTCTGATTCTCTTCCCTCCTCCTTCCTCTCTTCCCTTTTGCTCTTCCTCAAAGCCAGCCGATATACCGCGCGTTTCTGCTCGTCAACCACAGCCATGGCGGAATTCATCCGATCGCAGATTTTTGGGACGACGTTTGAGATCACGTCTCGGTGAGTAGCGTGTTCGGATGTTTCTTGTGCCGATCTCGGGCTAACATGCGCTTCTCAGGTACTCGGAGCTCCAGCCCGTCGGCATGGGCGCTTTTGGCCTCGTATGGTGCGTACAGTCCCCCACGAACATTGTTCCTGTCCCGTTCCGCCCTCTGTTTCTGTTTTGGAGCTTGGAAGAGCTGGAAGAGCTGGAAGAGCTGGAAGAGCTGGCGGAGCCTGAAGAGCCTGAAGAGCTTGAAGAGCTAAACAGCTGAACAGCTGAACAGCTGAACAGCTGAACAGCTAGAACAACTCTTCCCGCCCCTCCAGCTCCCGCTCAGCGCAGATCGCAAACCTTCCTTTCCTGTTGCAGCGTATCTAACTTGCTTACCCCTGCAGCTCTGCCCGCGATCAGCTCACGAACCAGAATGTGGCTATCAAGAAGATCATGAAGCCCTTTAGCACGCCCGTCCTGGCGAAGCGCACGTTCCGAGAGCTCAAGCTGCTGAAGCACCTGCGACACGAGAATGTGAGTGGAAACAAACGAAAGAACGAAAGAACGAACGGAACAGTTCTAACAGTGATAGGTCATTTCTCTGTCGGATATTTTCATCTCGCCTCTGGAAGATATGTACGTATCGCCGTCCCTCCCTCTACCATGCCGTACTAACTGGTGCTAGCTACTTTGTCACCGAGCTCCTCGGAACCGATCTGCACCGGCTGCTGACGTCGCGACCGCTGGAGAAGCAGTTCATCCAGTACTTCCTCTACCAGATCATGCGCGGCCTCAAGTACGTGCACTCTGCGGGCGTGGTTCACCGGGACCTCAAACCGAGTAACATTCTGGTCAACGAGAACTGTGACCTCAAGATCTGCGACTTTGGCCTTGCCCGCATCCAGGACCCCCAGATGACGGGCTACGTATCGACACGGTACTACCGCGCGCCCGAGATCATGCTCACGTGGCAAAAGTACGACGTCGAGGTCGATATCTGGAGTGCCGGCTGCATTTTTGCCGAGATGCTCGAGGGCAAGCCGCTGTTCCCGGGCAAGGACCACGTGAACCAGTTTTCAATCATCACAGAGCTTCTGGGCACGCCGCCAGACGACGTCATCAACACGATTGCCAGCGAGAATGTGAGTCAGGCAGGCAGAACATAAACAAACTGAGCTAACAAACAGACACTACGCTTTGTCAAATCGCTTCCGAAGCGCGAGCGGCAGCCGCTGCGGAACAAGTTCAAGAACGCCGACGACTCGGCCATTGATGTCTTGGAGAAGATGTTGGTGTTCGACCCCAAGAAGCGGATAACGGCAACAGAAGCCCTGGCACACGAGTACTTGGCGCCGTACCACGACCCGACCGACGAGCCGGTGGCCGAGGAGAAGTTTGATTGGAGCTTCAACGATGCCGACCTGCCGGTAGATACGTGGAAGATTATGATGTACGTCAGCCTTGAGAGTTTCTCGGGCTTCCTCTAACTGTCTGCGTCTAGGTACTCTGAGATTCTCGATTATCACAACGTCGACACAGAAAACGCAGCCTGAGACAGACACAGAAGCGAGCTTGTTTATAGACGTGAGAGCGAGAGACATACATTCCTTTTGCTGCATATCTGTCGAGAGACATGGACCCCTGGAAGGGTCGCGTTTCTTGTTTTGTCCTCCTCTTCTGTGTCGGGATTGCGTAATGGTTTGGTCGGGTCATGCTTGGGCGTCTGGAGAGGCTTTCGGACAAGGGAGATATACGATGAAAAGAGGGGCAAGAGAAAACAGAAATTTGGGATTCACAATAACCATGAATACTTGCGTACTGCCGACTGTCGACTGTGAATCCCGCCCGGCAATGTCGCCAACGGGTGGACCAAGCACGATATCGGCACTAGTGTCTGCATGACCTCCGATTTGGGATCCGATTCGGGGATGCCATCTTTCTCCTCTCTGCATCCTCACCATGGCTCCTCTGCTCGACCACATTGTCATTCTTGTCCCCCACGACACGCTGCAGGCCTTGCCGGCCTGGTTTGCCGACGCCTTTGCCGTCGTCGTCGGCGGCCAACATGCCGGCGGCGTCACCGAAAACAAACTCGTTCTGCTCCAGGACGGCGTCTACCTGGAACTCATTGCCTTTGTAGACCCCGCGAACAAGGCTTCGCGTCTCGCCCACCGCTGGGGTGCCCAGCCGGACGGACACGTCATCGACTGGGCCCTCAGCCTCGGCGGCGCGCCCGACGACACCGACGCCGCCTTCCGCCAGATCCAGGACCGCGTCCGCGCCGCCGAGCCGGCCCTGGCCTACCATGACCTCGTCCCGGGCGGCCGCACCACGCCCGACGGCGTCGTCTTGCAGTGGGCCACCGCTGCGCCCGCCCGCCCGCCCGGCGACCTTCCCTTCTGGTGCCTCGACCGCACGCCGCGCCCGCTGCGCGTGCCCTACGCGGCCGACGGCGGCCGCCTTGCCCGGCATCCGTCGGCGGCCGTCGGCGTGGCCGGCGTGACGATCCACGTGGCCGACGAGGAGCTGCGCGGCCGGCTCGCGCGCGTCTACACGGCCGTCCTCGGGGCGCCCGTGGCGAGTGGCGAGTGGGCCGTGGGCGTGCCGGAGGCGGCGGCGCATGGGCAGACGGCGCGCGTCCGGGTGGTGCAGGGGGCCGAGGCCAAGATCGAGCTGGCGCTCTTTACGACGGGGCCGTCGCGGACGCTGGAGGGGGCGTTTGTGGACGGGTGGACGGTGGCGATCCGGCTGGAGCATGTAGGGTGAGACGACGCAAGGCACGATGACAAAGCTGACGAGCAGCTGCAAGTCGTACCCTTTGAATGGTGTTCCTTGCTGGGCCACCTCTCAGGGCTCTTCCCTGGTCCTATATAGCGCCGTAGCATTCCAGTAATTGTTGCTCGCTCTTTCCATACTCACCTTTGTAGTATCCTTATATGGCCTCGCAGTTTCCGTGAAATGCATTCTTACGTGTTCCTTCCTCTGCTAATGCAGATCTCGTATCATTCTGCTACCGTTCTTACCTCGTCCTCGTGAATGTTTGCACTTGGCAGGTCCTCCTTTGTGGATTGTCCTTTCCAAAATCTCGAAGGATGTGCCCTCCATGCAGCTGTATCGTGATCGTACTTTCTGTGACTGGCATTCAGTTTCCCATTAGGCCAAATGGCTACTTCCTTGTGAAGAATTCTCTGCTCGTAGAGCCTTGTACTTTCCGTATTCTCCGAGTCTGGCCTCTTCTTTTGGAAGGAAACTTCAAGTTCTTTCCTGTATCTGCGTCAGCGCGTATTTTGAAGGGAAGGAGGCATCGTGAAAGGCCATAGACCAGAATGTGTATAAATACCGCCATCCCCTCCCGATTTCATTCAGTTTTTCCTTTCTCGTTTTCTTCATGTATCATCCATCTACTCTCCTCTTCATGAATGATTCCAGACAACGCTTCTTCTCCATTCGTTCTTCTCTTCTTGACATGGCACCCCTATGCCATCACAACATCCAGTCTCGATCTTCTCAGGAAGGCTGTCAGCCCATGCCATCAACCCGATTCTTTTTTTCGTCATAGCCTCAGAGATATATGCGGCATCGACAAGGACACCACATTCAACCAATTCATGGTAGGCACTCATCACTGGCTTTGACAGGATGGCTCTCAGACATTTGCATGGTGAGACTCCAACCTTTCCGACTGCTTCTCTTGCCTGTTTTTGCTGTCCTTTTGCCAATCCGATCCGGTTCTGCTGCTAACAGACGAGCCATGCAATATTCTGACCTCGAACAGAGACTGAGAACAAGGATCGAAATGACAAAAGGCAGGTCATCCCCTGCCAGTGATTATTTGCACATCGAAGGATTTCAGAGCTATACTTTGTATAGCAAAGAAGACTTTTTGCAGCATTTTATGAGACATGGTGCCTGCTCAGCCTTGGCTGACTTTTTTCAGATTTGTGCATCCAAAGTTTCAACCCAAAGGCAGGTTACCCCCTGTCAGTGATTATTTGTATATCGAAGGATCCCGGAGCTATACTTTGTATAGCAAAGACGACCTTTTCCAACATTTTATGAGACATGGTGCCTGCTCAGCCTTTGGCAGGCTTTCAGGGACCTTTGCATGCGAAACATCCTTGGATGTTGGCCTCAGTCATGGATACATCATTGGCCCAATATGCCACGGAACTTTTAGGGTGGTGGAAGGGAAAGAGATCTCAAAGGAAATAAGGGGAAGGGTTGTACTTAGACTTGCTTTGATGGGAAGAAATCAATTGATGACAAATACATGTGTGGTTGACTACTGAAAAAGGCAGGGGACTGCCGTATTTATAGTCAAGTTTGAATAAGGGTGGATGAATAATCGATGAGTTGGGTGGCCAAATGGGATGAATGAGACTCATGAGCAAAGGCTGGAATGACTCAGTGAGCCTGTTGTGATGAGATGCGGATGACGATGAGATGACTAATCGAAAAGAGAAAGATTCACGTGACATGCCAAGCCAAACACGACTCCATAGATGCTTAATTAAGGAACTGCACTAACACGTGTCTAGCGCCTTACTTTGGTAACGATGCCATTATGGAGGGTTGACAACGCAAAGTCGCAACTTTTCCTCCTGGCAGACATTCCCTGTCAAAAGGGGGACCCGAGTGGAGTTTTTGACCCGGCGAGACCGTACTGGCGACGATAGCATTTTCATTTTGCATTTTGTCTTTTTGCACTGTTGCAGCGGTCCGTGGCCTTCGCTCTGCGTTCCCACTCTGTCGCCATTGGACAGCAGCCAAAAAAAGATCCTCTTTTGCTTCAGCTTTTGCCCGTATCCTCTTGGCTTTCCCCATCCTTTACCGCCCAGCCAGTCGACACCGCACCCGCTTGCCTTGCTGTCTGGAGACAGCCTGCACTGACGACCACGACCACGACCGACGACCACGGACCGAACAGAGGCGTAATAGCCATTGCAGCGATCTTTTGGGCCAGAGAACCGGAAGAGATTGGGATTGCTGGAGACCGCTGGAGGCCCTGGAGACCCTGAAGACCGCTAGAGCTGCGGCAGACTGCTGGAGGAGCCCTACCCACCGCTCTGGGGAGAGGACAACAGAAACGAAGCGAGAGACCGCGGAAACGTCAACAGCGACCATGACCACTCCAATACCGCCGCGACTGGAGAATCTCCATCTTGGCTCGATCCATCTGCCGACGCCGTCCTCGGCGCCCATGACGCCCTCCACGCCCATGACCCCTCGGACGCCCATGGGCGGCCGCCCGGGATTCACGCCGCTGCTCTGCGTCGTCGACTTCCACCACGCCCGCGGACCCGAAGTCGAGATGTGGTTCGGCGTCGACGAGGACAAGGACCAGCCCGACCCGGCCGTCCAGTACGACTGGCCTCTGCTGCCGTTTATGGCCCTGAGCGACGGCGCCCATGCGTCCACCGAGGACTTTTCCTACTTTACGCTGCTGCGGCCGGCCGAGAGCGGCAGTGAGAGCGGCAACGACGCCGGTGCCGGTGCCAGTGCCAGCACCAGCACCAGCGGAACCAGCACGCCCAACACCTGTATACCTCCTCCGCCCTGCGCCACATCCCTCTTTGGCATCTCGTGCACGCGCCAGATGGATGCCTCGCTGCTGCGCAACCGCCCGGCCGACGTCACGCGGTCGACTGTGCAGAAAGCCGTGGTCATCATCGCCGACAGCCCACAGTTCTTTGGCATGCTGCGCGAGCGGCTCAGCATCGTCACCACGGCCTGGTTCGACCAGTTCGACTTTACCGACGTCGACATCCTGCGCCGCTTCCAGGAGGCGCTGGCCGAGGAGAAGGCCCGCGGCGCCCTGGGCGGCAGCGGTGGCGGCAGCGACGAGGAGGATCGTGACCAGTACCTGGGGATGAGCCTGCGCGAGCTGGTGCACGAGTTCAAGTGGCAGACGCTGGTGCTTCTCAAGTGCTGTCTATTGCAGCCCAAGGTATTTCTCTCTTCGTCTTTCGTCTTTCGTCCTCATGGCTGACCGATAGATGCTCTTCTTTGGCTCCCGATGTGAACGTCTCTGCATGATGCAGTTCTCCCTGATCTCGCTGATTCCCGGGCTGCTGCGCAACCTGCAGGACGCGGCCGGGCCGGAGCTGGACAGCTACTCGCGGAACCTCAAGAAGCCGACAAGCCTGCGGACGAGCGACCGCAACTCGCTGCTGGCGTACATGGGCCTGCCGCTGCAGATCTTTGGCAAGGGCAGCCTGTTTGGGCCGTACACGCCGCTGCAGCAGCTGGACATCCTGGCCGACTTTGGCACCAAGTCGTACGTGGTGGGCAGCACCAACTCGCTGCTGCTGCAGCAGCGCGACCGCTACAGCGACATCCTCATCAACCTGGACGAGCAGACGGTCAACATCACGTCGACGTCGCTGCGCACGGCCCTGCAGCTGTCGGTGCCCGACCGCCGCTGGATCGACTTCATCACGCAGGAGGTCCACGACACGTGGGACGAGAACAACCCGGGCCGGCCCAAGACCATGGGCTACGTGGGCAGCGAGGAGTTTATCCGCCTGCAGTTCGAGGAGTACCTGCTGTCGCTCATCTCCTGCGTCAAGTACCACAACTACACCACCAAGATCAACAGCCGCACCGGCCGCCCCAACCTGCCGCCGCTGCCGCACATCGAAGGCGACCCGTCCACCGACTTTGGCGCCGAGTTCGTCGACTACTGGTCGCGCACGGAAAACTACAAGCTGTGGCAGGCCAACACCGACTCCCACCTCTTTGAGTTTGTCGACCCCAAGCACCCCTGTGCCGGCGGCCTGTCTGTCGACGACGTCCAGCGCCGCATCGCCCAGCAGGTCCACGAGCTGCACCTCGACGAGCGTTTCGCGCAGGGCCGCGAGGCCCTCGGACGCAACCTGGCGGCCGGCCGGGAGAAGGCCTCGACCATGTTCAACAAGTTCTACGCGGACGTGGAGACGATGCGGGAGGCGCAGAAACGGCGGGCCGAAGAGGCCAAGCAGCAGCAGCAGCAGCAGCGCCGGGAGTCTGGCGAGCAGGAGCCAGCCAGCGGAGCCAACGGGTCAGGCCACGACCGCACGGGTTCGGGGGCGCCGCAGACGACGACGGGCCGGGCAAGCTCCTACATGAGCAGCTGGGCGTCGTGGGCGGGCGAGAAGCGCAAGGCAGGCTGGGGCAGTCGGCTGTCCGGGACGGGCAGCGTGGCCAGCGGCAGCTCGACGACGAACGGCAACAGCAGCGGGTGGAGTCTGCTGGGCAGCCGGGGGAACCGCAACACGATGAGCAGCACGACGTCTGACGCATCGTCTGAGCGCGGCCTGCACAGCCCGCACATGTCGGTGTCGTCGTTTATGACTCTGGGCAGTGATACCAACGACTTGGCGGGCGTGACGACGCCGAGTGTGTTGTCGCCACGGCAGCAGATTCCGTCACACATACCAGTGCGAAATCTGGACGAGGAGGAGGAGGAGGAGAAGAAGGAGAAGAAGAAGGAGGAGGAGAAGAAGGAGAAGGAGGAGGAGGAGAAGGAGGGAGAGAAGGAGAAGGACGATAAAGACGAGGAAGAAGACGACGACGACGACGACGTGGAGGAGGACTACTTGGCATCGCATCCGACGAGTCGGGACGGCGAACCGCCGTCCATGCTGACTAAGCATTCCATGGTAGAGGAGCCGCATCAGATGGAGAATGTATGGGCGGCGGAGTACGAGGCGAAGATGGGACGATGAGACGAGACGGAGGACGGACGTTGGATAGAAGATCGTATGCACCTATACCACTTAATAGCATATAGCGTGACCACGTGACCACGTGACCCCGCGCAAAGTTCTTAGCATTGGGACAGCTGCAGTTTTATAGAGGAAAGATTCGGAGAACATCACCGACTTGATGCTCTGTTCACGACTTCGACCAGTCTTGTGTCTGAGTCGAGCAGCATCCATTTCGTTCCGGGGCTCTGCGGGGTTCATGAAAAGGAAGCTTGGCCAAGTTTCCGGGGGCAGTTATTGCGCCGAAGAAGCGAAGAGGAGGAGCAGCATGGCGACGAAGACGGTGTCGATTGCGCTGACGGCGCGGGAGCAGAAGCTGCGGGACCTGCTGGTGGACGTGGCCGCGTTTATCGACGGCAGTGCGGAGCGGCGCGGGTCGGCGCCGCTGGTGCTGCGGTGGGCGGGCGGGTGGGTGCGCGACCGGCTGCTGGGACGGGCGAGCCACGACATGGACACGGCGATTGACACGATGACGGGGTATGCGTTTGCGCAGCAGATGCAGGCGTTCTGTGCGGTGGAGGCGAACGCGGCGCGGCACGGCATGGGCCCGCAGGACCTGGGCAGCCTGCACAAGGTGGAGGCGAACCCGGACAAGTCGAAGCACCTGGAGACGGCGACGGTGCGGATTCTCGACATGGAGGTGGACTTTGTCAACCTGCGCCGCGAGACGTACACGGCCGACAGCCGCAACCCGCAGGTCGAGTTTGGCACGCCGCTGGAGGACGCGCTGCGCCGCGACGCCACGGTCAACGCCCTCTTCTACAACCTGCAGACGGGCTGCGTCGAGGACCTGACGGGCGGCCTGGCCGACATGCGCGCGGGCCTCATCCGCACGCCGCTCGAGCCGCTGCAGACGTTTGCCGACGACCCGCTGCGCGTCCTGCGCCTCGTCCGCTTTGCCAGCCGCCTGCAGTTCCGCATCGACCCGGCCGCCGAGGCCGTCATGGCCGACCCGGCCGTGCTGAGCGCCCTGCGCCGCAAGATCAGCCGCGAGCGCGTCGGCACCGAGATCGAGAAGATGCTGCGCGGCCAGCACCCCCAGGACGCCCTCGCCCTCATCGACCGCCTACAGCTGTACCATGCCATCTTTACCGACCCCGGCCGCGAAGACGGCCCGCCGCCGCCGCCGCTCGCCGGCTGGACGGCCACGTACGGCTGCCTCGCGCACCTGGCGGCCAGCCCGTCGCCCGGGTCGCTCTACGACGTGCTCGTGCGCACCGACGAGGCCCGCTACTTTGCGTGGGTGCTGGCGGCCGTGGTGCCGTGGGAACGGGTGGCCGACGCCGCGCCGACCAAGGGCCGGGCACCGCCGCCCGCTGCCACGACGGCCGTGCGCGAAGGCATCCGGGCGCCCAACAAGCTGTGCGACGTGGTGACGGGGGCACACCGACACCTGGCGGAGATCCGGGAACTCAAACAGGCGGTGACGGCGGGGACGGCAGCGAGTCTTGGCCGGGACCGGTTCGGCATGGCGATCCGGGAATGGGATGCACGCGGCAGCAACTGGAAGCTGCAGGTGCTGTATGGGCTGCTGTATGAAGTGATGGAGGCGGCCAGGGAAGAGAGGGGAGAGAAGGAAGAGAAGGAAGAGAAGGAAAAAGAATGGGCTACACGGCGAGAAGGACTCCTGCGGGAGTGGCAGGGGTTTGTGGACTACCTGGAGGAGCTGGACGTGATGGACGCGCCCCATATCAAGCGGCTGCTGGACGGCAAGCAGGTGGCGGCGGCGCTGGGGATCCGGCCAGGCAAGTGGATGGGGGCGGCGATGGATGTGTGCATGGCGTGGCAGCTGCGGCATCCGGGGGAGACGGACGCGGCGGGGGCGATAGCAGAGGTGCGGCAGCGAGCGGTTGAGTTGGGGATCTCTGAACAGGTGGGATGAGATGGGTCGTGTATGATACGATATGAGATCTCTACGATATTGTTGGGAAGCTGAAGACTGTTAACTGTAGTCGAAGTCAGTGGTCAGTGGTTATAGTGGAAGTCGAGGTCAGTAGGTGACAGTCACTGACGGTCAGTGTAGTGGACCACTGACAGTATAGTGGACTCAATCACTGACAGTAACTTCAGTGGTCGTTAGCGTCGTCAGCGGCTAATTACAGTGGGTATGCGCTGTTTACATCACATGTTACCTGCTAGGCTGCTGACATCACCCGTTATCGGCGTAACGGCTAGGGATCTCGTTAGCTTGGCAGCATGACGAGAGGCAGGCGCGATTCCCCATTCGCGGCAGCCCATCTCGCTTCCCTTTCAGCCTCTCGATTGTCTCTTCTTCTCCATCGCCTCTTCGACACGTAGGATTTCCTCCTGCACAGCCACTCGCTTCTGTGGTCCGCTATTCTTCCCAGCATCTCCCCCGCCGCGATCAGCGTCTTTTTTTTCGAGTTATTCTCTTCTTCTGCTCATCGAGGATGAGGTCTGCCTGCTTGCATTGACCGTGTTTTGACTGCGTCGCGATCTTTCGACTCTCCCTTTTTACGGTCGACAACGTGCCATGGCCGACTCTCTGGCTGCCGACGCCGTTGCTGCTTCAGCTGCTTCCGTGGCAGCTGCTGCAGCCGAGGCCACACCTCCCTTTGACGATGCCAGCCTCTGGCACAACTGGACGCTGTGGACCGCCCAGCATCTGCCCTTTCTCAACATGACCCGCCTGACTCCTTCGCTGGACGACCTCGTGCTGGCTGGGCCGCGCATGGTGATGCTCAAGATCGGCCGTCTCGGCTCCTACATTCCGCTGCCGGGCGGCGGCATCGACGGCCTTGGCTTTCAGCAGCGCATCATTCCCGAGGCCACCGATGCTGGCCACTTTGTCTTCCGGGCCACCACTTCTGTTGCTCCTGGCACCATGGCCGATTCTATGGTTTTTGTCGAGGGGGTTGCGGGGGCTGCTGCTGAGGCGGGGGCTGCTGCTGCTGAGGCCGGGACTTCCGGTGCTGCCGCTGCCGCTGCCGCCGCCGCTTCCAACCCGGACCTGCCCGGAACACTCTCCGCCTCAGCCTCCCTCCTCTCCTCGGAAGGCGCCCGTGGCCTCGGCAGCCTCTTCAGCTATGCCACGAGCAAATGGGCGCTCTGCTGCATCGCCACGGCCGTCATCCTCAACCGCACCTACATCTTTGCTGCCACCCGTCGCCGCGTTCGTTTGCCCTGGACCATCCGTCTCCTGCTGCGTGCCCTGCCCATTGCCGTCTTCGTCGTGCAGAGCCGCAAGCTGCTGCAGTCCATCCAGTGCCAGACGTCGCCCGACTTTGCCGAGCTGCGCTGGGGCGACGCCTCCAAACACTCGGACCTCCTCTTCACCGAGGACAGCCCCGTCCTGCACAGCCTCAGCTCGGCCCTGCTGCTGCACCCCTCCGACGAGGCCTCGTGTGCCGCCGTCCGCATGATCCCCAGCGAGCGATACCCGGCCACGGCCGACCTGCGCGGCTCTCTGTCGCTGCTCTGGCCGCTGTTTGTCTCCTTTTGTATGAGTCACTTTATCGAGACGCTGTCCTGCGCCGTCCAGGGCCGTCCCGTCGCTGCCGAGACCGGCATGACCGTCTTTGAGCACTCGCTGGCCTTTGCCGAGGCCGACGCCGCTATCAGCAGCCAGCTCGGCTGGGGCTCGCTCGTCTCGTCCGCCGCCGCCTCGGCCGCCCGGTCCTCTACGCTCGCCGCCGCCGCCACCGCCGCTACGCGGGCGGCCACGGCCGCTGCCACAGCCGCTGGCACGGCTGCTGGCACGGCTGCCGGATCGACGCTGGCCAGCAGTGTGGGTGTGCCCATAACGCGGGCCATGATCCTGAAAAAGGTCAACACGCCACCCGAGGTGCTGCTGCTGGCCTTTTTGTCGGCCATGAGCCACATGACGAGCCATGTCCTGGGCGTGCTGAACCTGCAGTCCCGGTTCCGGCTGCTCAGCACCGGATTCTGGGCGCTCTGCTTCATGGGTAGCATTGTGTCGAGCGCCCTGACCTTTTCCCTCGACGACCCATCCGACCAGAGCCTGCTGCGGTTCCCCACTGTGGCTATTGTGGGGTTCATCCCACACATGCTGGTCCTGGTGGGCATTCTGATCTGCTGCTTCATCTACGGGTCGGCCCTGCTGCTGGCAGCCGCCTCGCAGGAGCCCGACACGGTCCACGGCCTCGGACCGCTGACCTACCGCGAGCGTCTCGCCCACGCCCACGCCAACATGCAAGCGAATCTTCCCATGGGCAATCTGCGCATCGGCATGGAGATGGACTTTTACACGGCACTGCTGCGCGTGGGGTTTGACGCCATCACGATGGCCAGCGAGGCCGTGTATCTGAACGAGGACCGGCGGGTGAATCTGCGGCCGCACACGTGGCTCGAGGACGAGCGGTACAACGAGCTCCAAGAGCTGCGCAGCCGGTGGCTGGCCACGAGCGGGGCCGGGTCGCGGTTCGACAGCATGGGCGGCACCGGGCTGGTGCCTGTGGCCAGCGGACGGCCTTGTGGGGTGTCGAGTGGCTATGCTCGCGAGCGGACGGCGCAAAAGGCCGGTGCCGGGAAGACGGGCGAGCGGATCCGACCGCTGCGCAGCGGCATAGGGGCCTCTGAGCGCAGCGGGCGGTGGGTGATGGCGGCCGAGTACCTGGTGCATGTGGGCAAGCTGATCCTGTCGTTTTGTGCCGTCTACCTGAGCCGGACGCTGGCCTTGGTGGGGATCCGGAGCCAGCCGCGCTGGCTGCGGCGGCTGGTGCAGCGACGCAAGGCGGCCCGCAGTGCGCGCGAAGAGGGCGAAGCCAACGACGATGACGACGACGACGCGCTGGACGGCGAGGAGGCGGACGAGGAGGGCGGCGGTGACAAGGAGTGGCTGGAGGGCCGGACGGGCAAGGTGCCGATCCAGCGACGGAACCAGATCGACGTGGAGCAGGAGGTGCGGCGGCGGGTGGCAGCCGGGCGGACGGGCGGCGAGTTTGCAGGGCCGACGCGGCAGGAAGAGCGGGAGATTGACAGCCGGCTGTACCAGTGGTGGCTCAAGGGCGGGTGGTGGGGCGAGGCGGACGGCAGTGGTGACTACGAGCCGAGTGTGGCGGCCGACGAGGATGCGACGAGCGTGGTGTCGACGTTTGACGAGAGCGTGTGCGGATGGGAGTCGACGGAGGAAGACAGCTGGGAGGAGGAGGACAACTGGGAAGATGACTCGGAAAACGAAAACGGACAGCGGACGCCGACGCAGCGGTCGCCGTTTATCTCGCGGGAGAGCACGCCGGTGGGCGATGTGCTGCCGATGGGGATGCCGGAGCTGGCGCAGCTGTTGGATCCGCGGAGTCCGGAGGAGCGAGCAGAGGCGGTGGCGCTGGCGGCCCATCTGAAGAGCGAGGGCGTGCTGACGCGGTCGGCCTTTGCGCAGTTCCGGCAGCGGCAGCGGGCGGAGCTGCTGGCGACGTCTCGACGGCTGGCGGACTTCCGGCCGGGCGTGCGGCTGTCGCCGGACGAAGAGGCCCAGCTGCTGGAGCAGATTCTGCTGTCGCGACGCAGCGACGACGGCGGCCACGGTGGCCACGGCGGACACCGGGACCATGCGTCGTGGGCCACCGGAGGCGCCGGGTTGGGGCCGGACGGGCCACAATGTGTGGTGTGTCAGAGTGCGCCGCGGACGATTATTGTGTGGCCGTGTCGGTGTCTGAGTCTCTGTGACGACTGCCGGGTGTCGTTGGCGATGAACAACTTTGACAAGTGCGTGTGTTGTCGGCGGGAGGTTGTGAGTTTCAGTCGGATCTACGTGCCGTAGGTGATCCGGGGGATCTGTAGGTGGGATCCAAGGGGATCTATAGGTCACCATGGTGTCTGGCGTTATTTCTGGTGTTTACGTCTACGAGTACATCTCAGAGTAGTCTCAAGCTTACTCAGTCATCCAGGGTATCATTTGTCTTACTCTCCTAAATAGCAGCCCATTCGAGCGTGAATGTGCGCACCTTGTCTGTCGTATCTTTGCCTCCAATCAACAGTCCCTTCTTGACGCCGGTGGCCAGCCGGCCAGTGCCTACGAGGTCGAGCAGGGCAATGGGCTCGTCCCAGCCATAGCTCGTGGCCACAAAGTGGGCATGGTAGCGAAAGGGATCGCCCGGGTAGATGCTCAGGTCGCCGCCGAAGCGGAGGCCGGGCGTGGCAAAGTAGCCGCGGTCGGCCAGGTGGGCACGGAGCGCGTAGGAGGGAGAGGGCAGCAGGGATTCAGGTAGATCACTCGACTCGACCAGCCCGTCCGACGTCGTCGGCGTCACCCGCAAGACGGCCTTTTTCCGGTCCGTCTTGTCGTCGTCCTGGGCCTTGCGCCCGCTGCCTCTGCCTGGCCGTGTTGTCCGTGCCGCCCGGATCTCGACCGCCCGCCGCTGCCGCTCGGCCGTCTCTGCCTCGGCCGCCGCCACGGCTGCCCTGTGCTGCCGGGCCACGCCGTCCAGGTACCGTCGCCGGGCCACCGGGCTGGCGAGGCCGGCCAGGTGCGCGACCCGCTCGCTGTCTGCGGTCGCGTCCACGTACGCGGCGCCCTGGCGGACGAGCCAGCACACCTCGTCGGGGGCCAGCTCGAGCGGCAGGCCGCTGAAGACGCCCTGGTTGGGGGCCTGGGGCGTGATGCCGACGAGGACGGCACAGATGTCGTGGCGGCGACGCAGCCGGGCGACGGCGGCGACGTCAAAGACGAGGAAACGGCCGCCCACGTGGGCAATGCGCACGGGCGCGTCGGCAGCGGACGGGAGCAGCTCCATGGGACAAGTCTGGCTGGTCAGCGGAGTTCTGTTGGAAGAAAAAAAAAGAAACGAAAAACGAAAAGCCAGTCATAAATTGAAAGATAGTTTCTCAGCATGGGAATGCTCAGGGGATTGACAGATTATAATATACATGTTTAATCATATGGCGAGAAGGACGACGACGACAAAGAAAGAAAAGACTTACCAAGACCGTTGATGGGAGAAGGAGAAAACAAGACGAGTGCTGGTCGAAGACAATTTTCGCTTTTGCATTGTGTTTTTTCAGGATCCACTTTTGTGTGGCAGAATCGCCAGGGCGGTGAAGAAAAAGGCTCGGCATCCCCCAGTCAAAAGGCCATGGCGTCCTTGGCCGGCGAGCCCGCGGGCGTGTCCGGGCTGTCGTCGTCGACGGGCGGCAGGCTGTAGGGGCTGATCTCGAGGCCGCGGGAGGCGCTCATGCTGAAGCAAAAGTTCTCCCGCAGCGAGTGGCCCTGCGGGCTGGCGCCGGCACCGCCCATCTCCGAGTAGACCTGCAGCTTGTGCACCCGGAACCAGCCCTGCATCTTGACGGCCGCTGCTGGCGACGTGTCTGTGCTGCTCGGCGGCGCCACGGCCGACGGCGGCCCGGGCGGCAGCGGGACCAGCTCGACGACGTTGTCAAACAGCTGCTCCAGCGGCCGCGCCACGCCGCCGCTGTCGTCTCGTCCGTACAGCGTCGTCGACAGCGCCGCCATCACCGACAGCCGGCGGCCGTGGGTCCGCAGCAGCCCGCGCAGGCCCAGCAGCAGGCTGACGACGTACGGCAGGCTCCAGCCGTCGAGGGCGTAGAGCGTGGGCGCCAGGAAGCTGGGCAGCACGACGCGGTGCAGCACGGAGGGCGGCGTCGTCTCGAGACTCGCCCGGACGCCCGCCAGAAACGCCCGCAGCGGCGAGTGCGTCTCTTCGGGGCCCAGCGGCGACGGCAGCAGCGGGTTCGGCAGCGCCGCCGGGTGCAGCGTGCCGGCCATGTCGGCCGGGGCCAGCCGTCGACTGGGGTCCAGGTTGTGGCAGAACGCTGGCTGTTAGGAGAAGAACCATGGAGAACTAGAAAAGTGTGGACATACTGCTGGCACCTCCACTCGCCGACGGAGAAGCCTTCGCCCGCGTCGACAGTCCCTCGTACCGCCAGGCAATCTTCATCTTGTCGTCGGCCACCGACCGGGCCCCCGTCTTGCTCTTGGCGCCCGGCAGCCCCGGCAGCTCGTTCTTCCAGCCGTGGCCGAAGCCCAGCACGTGCACGTGGTGGCCCTGCACGAGCCCCTCGGCCGCGTAGGCCCGCAGCAGCACGCCGGCAAAGTCGGTCGTGCCCTGCTCCTCGACCAGCAGCGCGTGGCCCAGCGCCAGCCCGCCGTAGCCGCCCAGCAGCGGGTCCAGCGACGGCGTGCCCGTCGACGTGATCGGCCGCCCGTCAAACGGCGACGGCCGCGCCCCCCGGCCCAGCGCCGCCACCGCCTGGCCCGGCCGTTCCTGGCGCCCGCGACGCTCTGCCTCCAGGAGACTCCGCAGCCGCTGCTTGACCGGGTCCACCTCCGCCTGCCGCTTCGGGTCCAGGACCACCCGCCCGGCCACGGTCCACGCCGACGGGTCCGGCAGCGGCTGCGACGGCTGCGACGGCTTCTCAGCAAATGGCCGACTCGTCGGTCTTCCTGGTCCTCGGGCCCTCCGCGGCGATGGCTGCGTGTCTCTGCCGGCAGGTGCCGACGCCGGACTCGCGCCCGCAGGCGTAGACGACAGCACGACGTTGCGCTTTCGAAAGGACATGGCCACAGAAGTACGAGGAGTCGTTGCATGTCTGAAATGAAGAGAAATCCGACAGCCTAGATCTCTTGTAAGGTGTGTCACGTGACCAATCATGCCCCGCTAAAAATATTTTTAGAGACTTTTTATAGCAGCGCCTCTCGCGTCCTCCTCGTTTCCTCCTCACCACATCCACCTCTCTCTCCACCACCACTCACAATGTCGGGCGCCGCGGGCGACAGCCAGCTGTTTGAAGACAGCTTCACAATCACCAATGTCGACCAGTCCAAGTACGACCGGGTGGCGCGGATCTACGGGACGTCGGCCGACGCGCAGACGGTCATGAGCCTCGACATCAACACGGAACTGTTTCCGTGTCTCGTGGGCGAGAACCTGACGGTGGTGCTGGCGACGACGCTGTCGCTGGACGGGACGCGGGACGACGACAAGGGCTGGCGCGATCTGTCGAAGCCAGGCGTGCCAGGATCGGGCGACACGAGCCTCGCCGACATGTTCGATTACGTGTGCCACGGAAAGATTTACAAGTTTGAGGACGGCGACGACGGCCAGACAATGTGAGTGCTGCTGATGGCACTGGCACTGACAGATTCCAGCTGCAGCTGCCAACAGATGACTCCTATTCACCGCTAACACCTTCAGCAAAGCATACATTTCCTTTGGCGGGCTGCTCATGTCCCTGTCGGGTCCGTTTAAGAAACTGACGCCGCTGCGGGTGGACTACACGTATCTGCTCGTCAAGAAATAAATGCACACATGCATCGACGGCGTTGGGCGTCCGGCATCTGCCATTGTTGCTTAGTCATCATCATAATCATCAAAAATGCTATTTTCTGGCCTATTCTCGCTGCTCTCGCGCCGCCTTGGCGGCCAGCCAGGCGGCCTCGTGCGGCCCTGGAAAGGGCAGCGGCCGGTGCAGGTGTGTCAGCAGTTCGTCGTAGTCGGGCTCGTCGGCGGCCGTCAGCAGGCCGTGCCGGATCAGAAAGTCCAGCATGACGACGGCGCAGTTGGGTTTGTAGAGGCCGCGGGCCAGCTGCTCGCGGATCTCGGCGACAGTGCAGAGGGCAAACGACTCGACCTCGCCGTCCTTGGGCCGGGGGATGATCTGGTCGGCCTGGGCGGGCGTCAGGCAGAGGTCGTAGATCCACTGGCACTCGGGATAGACGTAGGCAGCGCCGGGTTCGCCGCCGGCCCGGGCGTCGGGCAGCGACACATAGGTGATTGTGCCTTCTGGGCGCGTCTGCGACCGCAGCACAGGCGCCGGCAGAGACGCTTCTTCGTCGGCCTCGCGGACGAGACACTCGAACGGGTCTTCGCCCGTCATCAGGCCGCCGGCGACGGTGTTGTCGAGCATGCCGGGATACGTCGACTTGGTGGGCGACCGCTTGGGGACCCAGATGCGCGGAGGCACGCCTGGCCCGCCGTCCACGTACACCGTCAGGTGCACGCCGTACCGCGCCGTCCCAAAGAGGCCCATGGCCGCCCGCTCCATGCTGAAGAGCAGCCGCCCGGCCCGCCCATAGACGGGCCACAGCTCGTCGCGCCAGCCGCGCAACAGACGGAACGTCTCCTGGCGGCGCCAGTAGGCGGCCAGGGCGGCGACGGCGCGCGTCCGGCCGGGCTCGTCTGCCTGGGGGGCCAGCAGGCGATGCAGGGGAATCGTGCGCGTGGCGGCGGCGACGGCGGCGATGTCGACGTCTGGGGCGAACCCAAAGGCCGCTTTCTCGGCCGCCGTCAGCCGCACGAGAGCCTCGAGGACGGCCGGACGCACGTAGCCAATGGCATACGGGCCGTCGTCGTCGTCGTCGTCGTCGTCGTCGGCCCAGACGAGCGAATACAGCGAAGCCATGCAGTCGGCATAGCGCTGAGGAGACGTCTCTCGGTCGGGGAAGCTGACGGTCAGAAAGAAGAAGACACAGAGACAGAGACCACTTACGCATCGCACTTCTCGACGAGCTCCAGGTTCCGCAAGCGCTGGTCCATGGTGGCAGACAAGGTGCAGTTCGCAGTCACCGGCAAAAACGTTTCCTTCCCCACCAACGCCGCCATTGGCATTTTAGGCGGCGCAAATCACGCGCAGCCTTTTCCAACAGCCGTCGCCAACTCTTTCCGTCGCCTTTCTGACAGTGTAGCTCGAGTGTCTTTCTTGTCTTTGTCTGTTCCTTCCATTCTCTTGTCTTGCCTTCTCTTCTTCTTTTCTCTCCTCTCTCTCTCTCTTCTCTTCTTTTCTCTTCTTCTCTCTTCTCTCTTCTCTTCTCTTCTTCTCTCGTCTCTTCTCTTCTATCCTCTTCTTCTCTTCTCTCTCCTCCTCCTCGCCCCTCTCTCCCCCCCCAACATGTCCGTCGTTGGCATCGTTCCCGCTGGCCAACCTGTCATCACTACCTTTGTCGAAAACCCAAAACCGCTCTTCTTCTACTACAGCATCCCACCACCTGCTCCCGGCACAAAACCCTTCAACCACGTCGTCGTCTTCCTCAACCCCGGCATCCAGCTGCCTCCTGGCTCTGCCGTCGCCATCTATCTCGCTACACCACCGCCTCTCGGCCAGGGCGATCCCGTCTTGCGCTTCCTCGCCGGCATCGGCCCCGGCAAAGAGTCTGCCATCTTCAAGCTCAACGGCACCACCCCCGGCGTTCCTACTGTTATTGGCATCGGCATCGAAGACGCTGCGGAGGTCGCCCGACGCATGGAGCCCCGTCCGGCCACGGCACCAACGGCCGTCCCGACTGCCGTCCCGGCTGCCGCTCCTGCTTCGGCGCCCGCGGCCACCCCGGCTTCCACCCTCCTCTTGGCCCAGCGCATCGGCGAGAACGCCTTCAACTTCCTCGCCAGCTGCTCCACCACCGTCCCGGGCTCCTCCGAAGAGGTCATCCCCATGCGCGCCTTCAAGGACTGGTGGCGCAAGTTTGAGACCCGCGTGCGCAACGATCCTGGCTTTCTCGAGCGCCCTCGTGATTAGTCATCATCACGTGTCACATTGATATGGCCGTTATATGGCATGGTAGGCGTTTGTCAACTCTGGCGTTTCGGGATCTCTTCATGAGTCTCCTCTTAATACTTCCAATTCATTGCTTTCCAATACCGCTGTGCTTATATACCAAACGCCGTCTATGTCCTGATTCAGCATGCCTCCCATCATTACCGCGAATGCCGTCTGCAAATCATGGGCCCGTTGCCACTGCTGCTGCTTTCATGGCTATTTCCACTGCCGCTGCCACTGCCACTGCCCGTCGACTTCTAATCTTCCGACAGCGGCGTCATCAGCGGACTCTTCATCCGCGTCGGACTGCCTGCTCGACTCCGCCGGCCCACCTGCAGACTGTTGCCGACCGCCAGCCGCTCGCGGCTTTCTGTCCGCACCACCAGCCCGCTGCGGTCCAGCGTCGACAGCCCCGACCCAATGCTGCGACTGCTGCCGAGTCCGCTGCTGCTGCTGTCGGAGGCGTCGTAGTCGTCCACCACGAGATCCATGTCGCCCAGCTCCATGGGATCCAGCGAGCTGCGGCCCTCTTCGAGCACGCGCTCGTAGTCGGCCCGCCGTCCAAACAAGAGGCGTGCCAGTGTCGACAGCACCGTGTGTTTGTCAGTGCCACTGCTGCTGCCGCCACTGCTACTCGCCTTGTGCAGCCGCGGACTGCCGCCGGCTCGGCTGCGGCCCGTCTGCCGCGCCACGAGCGTGCTGAGGAGGCCAAACAGCCGCATCCGCCGCTCCCGCCGCCGCAGCACAAACGCCAGCAGCGCCAGGGCCAGCAGGCCGAGCACGACGAGGCCCGACAGCGACGAGCCGTGCGGCTGGCCCAGCAGGGAATCGGCGTCGTCGCCTGCCGCGGGCACCCACGTCGAGCCCGCATAGACAAAGTCGGATGGCGTGCTCGTGCTGCCGGCGCGCACGTTGCTGCCGTAGCCGACCTCGGGCAGCTTGCCCTTGACGCGGCTGCTGCTCTCTGCCGGCGGCACCTGGCCTGCGGCATACAGCAGCATGCGCCCCAAGGTCCAGCTGACCTCGACGCTGTCAATCTTGTCGACGGGCTGGAAGGCCGTCGTGGCCGGCGCAAAGCCCAGGTCCTTGGCGCTCTCGAGGGCCTCGTGCGACACGTTGAATCCCGGCAGCGCCTCGAGGCCGATGCGCGGGATCCCAATGCCCTCGTGCAGCACGTTGATGACCCACGACGCCTTGAAACACGCCTGCTGCGCGTCCTGCAGCGTGTGCTCCTGTTGTTTCTGCTTCTTTTTGCTGCTGTCGCTGCCGCTGTCGCTGCCAATGGCTGCCGCAATGGCACTCCAGTCCTGGTCGCAGAACGCCAGCACGTTGCGCTGGTAGGTGCTAAAGTCGTAGACGTGGTCGCCGTCCTTGTCGCCAAAGAAGCCGTGGGTCGAGTGGTAGTACTCGGAGACGCCGACAAAGTGGTTGACGCCGAAGTCGATGCTCGGGACGGCGTCGTGGATGAGGCACGGATGCGGCGACGGGCCCAGGGACGACGCGTCGCTGCCGCACGTGCGGTCCTTGGCCAGCAGCGGCTTCGTCTCGACGAGGCAGCGCGCAAAGTCGCCGGCGCCGACGAGCAGCACGGTGCCGTCGGCCTGGGCGGCGTCGGCGTCGGCGTCGCTGCCGATCACGCGGCCGTCGAGCGTCGTGCGCAGGCCGTGCGGCAGACAGGGGTCGTAGACGGTCAGGGCGCCGGTGGCGGCGTTGTAGCTCTCGTACTGGGCGGCGAGGGCCTGGACGTAGGACTCGCGGGCCTTGTTGACGCCGAAGCCGAGCCAGGTGGCGGAGAAGACGCGGTGCTCGGCCAGCTGGCCGTCGAGGGTGCGCAGGCGCACGAGCGTCAGGCTGTCGGCGTGCTCGGCCGCCTCGGTGCGGTTGGGCGCAAAGGCAATCTGCGCCGAGGCGCCGCCCATGTCGAGGAAGCCGTACGTGTGGTGCTGCTGCTGCGCGGCGCCGTGCATGTTCAGCTCGGGGTGGTCGAAGCCCCCCAGCAGGTAGTTGGCGGCGAGCCAGCCAAAGAGGCCCTCGGTCTCGCCCGGGATGATCTGGATGCTGTCGCGGCAGTGGGTGTCGGCGTCGGGCAGCGCAAACGACGTCGTCTCCTTCAGATAGGAGCAGGCCTCGTGCAGGACGGCGGTCTGCTGGGCCGCGGGCAGCAGCCGCATGCCGGCGGTCGCCATCAGATAGATGGGCGTATCCGGGACCATGTCGGCGGGGACGACCTCGAGGGCATAGTCGATGAGCTGCTGCAGATGGTCGGTGCCGACGGCGTCGGGACGGGCGCCAAAGGTCGAGATGCCGGGGCGGATCTTCTTGGTCCATTTGGTCTTGATCTTGGGCAGGCCGTGCAGTTCTTCGAGGGTGGCATCGGCGACGGCGCGCGCGTGGTCTTTCCAGCGATAGACGTGCAGCCGGCTGCCCGAGGACCCGGCGTCAATAATGACACCGTACCGCCATTTCTTGCCCATGAGGAAGCGAGTGTGAGGGGCTGAGGACCCGGAATACGAAGACGAAGAGAAAATGTCGTGACGCGCAATGGTTTCGGAAAGGATTCAAAGTCGATGGAATGTGGCGGCTCTCATGGACGGATGGCCATTCCGACAAAGACAAGACGCAAGACGAGAACGAGAGGACTCTTGTCAACGAGCGACAATGAAGGGTAGCGAGCGACAAAGGCCACGAAAGGATTCGTATAGACCAAAAACATGGTTCCAAGGAGACTTGGATGGCGACAAAGATACGAGCTTTACGTGCCTGACGTCGTGTTACGGAGATACTTGCACGCGTAGGGAGGACACGCAGATAGACAGGTACCTGCTAACGCAGAAATGTCACGTGTTTGCCTTACAGTGCTAGTACAGTGTGGATACTGTCTTTATCCAGGACAGACGAGAGTACTTCGTACGTACGTACGTTCTTACGAAACACGGTCAAAGACGGCATGCAATGTTTCAGGTTTACTTGCGGTTTATTCTACGCTTGAAACCTGTTTACAGAGTGCGAGTACGAGTGCGAGTACGAATACGGAGCAGAAAGTGGCGGTTCGTTTCATGTTTACCAGAAAGCATGCAAGATCAAGTTTGAGAGTCTGTTTTGTCAAAATAGCATACAGGAGGGGACGGGATGGACTTACTGCGCGTGCTTAGCCATGTAGGCCTCGAAGGCGGCAGCGGCAGCCTTCATCGCGGCCTCTCTGGCTTCTTCGAGAAGAGCGGTCGAGGCCGACGAGGCGGGCGAAGTCGGTGACGTCAGCGAGGGCGAAGTCGGGGAGTTCAGGGAAGAAGGGGAGGTGGCCGAGGTGATGGAGGTGACGGAGGTGCAGATGGACAAGGCAGGCAGGGTCGACGGCGACAGAGGGCTGGCGGGCGAAGCAGAGGTCGAGGCCGCAGAGGTCGCAGAGGTCGGCAGCGAGAGGCCGTCGGCAGAGGATCCCTGAAGATGATGGGTGAACCACAGGAGCATCGCATTCTGGGCTTCGAGGTCGTGAATGCGCTTCTGCATGCGGTCGACGGCGCGGCGGGACTGCTGGACGTGCTTCTGCATCTGCCTGTGGGCGTCGGTCAGCGCGGCATGCGACTCCCAGCCCTGGAGGCAGCGGCCCAGAAAGGCTTCGAGCTGCGCTGGCTGGCGCCAGTCGGGAATGGCAGGGATTGTCGAGTCTGTCGCGTCGGTCGCGTCCGAGTCGACCATGAGGGCAGCGAGCTTGTCGAGAAGCTCTCTGATGCGTGGGGAATTCGTAAAGGCGTGGATCTCCGCGGAGGAGGCGGCGTCGAGGATGTCATCGTTGTCGTCGTCGTCATAGACAGCCACGTCGGAGGCTGCATCGGAAAGGTCACCGTCACCCTCGGCGTCGCCGTCGCTCTCCGACTCAATGGGCTGGCGGCGGGAGCGGAGACGCGCCAGACGGGTCTGCGAGTGGGTGGTCTGCATGTACATCTTGCACGCCTTCTCGCGGGCGTCAGTCAGCCACTGCGGACACTTGCGCGGGTCCTGGGCGTCGGTGCCGTCCTCGAGGGAGGGGAAATCCACACGGGCGCTGACGAAGCTCGACGTGCTGCTCGCGCGCGAGCGCGAGGGAAGCGACGGCGGAGCTGCCAACTCACCGCTGAATTCAGGAAAGGTGGATGCCTTGTGCATGGTGAAGCCGGGCGGGGCGACGTCGAGGGGGTCGGCCTCGGTGGCCGGCGGGGTCGGGGTGTTCTGGGCCGACATGTTGCTGTTCAATGTTCTTCAGAAGAAGAAGATGTGGACTGAAGGACGTCAGTCGGTGAGTTGCGTTGGGGTTGGGGGAGACGAAGTGAAGTGAAGTGGTGAAGTGGGTGAGGAGATATATATAGTAGTTGGTGATGTGATGTTCACGATGATGTCGATGTTCATGATGTTGATGTTCACGATGTTCACGATGTTCAGCTGTTCTGTTCAGCTGTTCTGTTCACAATGTTCACAATGTTCACAATGTTCAGCTTTCTGTTCACATGTTCAGCTTTCTGTTCACATGTTCAGCTTTCTGTTCACATGTTCAACAAGTCCAGAGCACATCATCGCAGCAGTCAGCAGTTCTGTTCACATAAGATCTCATAATCATACTTGTTCACATTCACACACGTCATTCTCTGTTAGTCGATATCTTCGTAACTCTTGATGACGTCATCTACTCGGGCAGCAATTAGCGCCGTCGGGTGCCTCCGCCGTCACTAAGCCGCTCGATAAGCCTACCTCAGACCCTCCCGCGCCCTCTTCTGCTTCTTCCCTCTTACAACCTCAACAGTCTCTCCATCTTCCGACCATCACACCCCAACCCACACCATCCCACACCTCCTTTTCCACCAGCACAATGCCGAGCTACATTGTACGTGTAGCCCCCCCTCCCGAGACAGACCGAATAGCTGCTGATCGCTCAGGTTACCTGCAAGGAAGATGCCACTGATGCACAGGTGGCTGCGTGAGTTGTCCTCGGTCTCCATCCGACACCGAAACATCTTCTGACGTCTCCGCCACAGCGCCAAACAGCATGCCATCAGCCAGGGCGGCTCCATTACCCATGAATACTCGCTGATCAAGGGCTTCGCGTATGTGTCCCGACTGCTCCGGCGCGATGAAAGATAAAAATACGCAAATACAAATCACAGGCTGACCACTGACCACTGGCCGCGCACAGCGTCAAGTTCCCGCAGGACGCCGTCTCCACCCTGTCGTCCCACGAGAGCATCAAGGCGGTCGAGGCTGATGGCGAGATCAAGGCGCTGTAAAGGAGCGGTATCGGCTTGTCCAAGACGGAACATGCACAGCCGGACATGCATGGGGGCAGGGATGATCGAATTTGTGACCAGTCCTCCGTATCTCTCGGTGAATACGATGTGGCCACACTCGCCTTTGCGGGCGGTACTTTGTCTGCCGTGGCTAAATGCCCTATATCCGCTGTAGCTTTCGCTGTAATTTAGGCAATTTAGACCGCCAGCGGCTGTAGGCCGCCTTATATCCTGCTAGAACAACAGCTGTTCGACCCCTCCCTCCCGATCCCCCGATCGCCCCACACGCGCCCAGATGCCCAGGCCTGGAAAAGGTCCTCGCACGGCGGGGCTGCTGGTCTCCAGCCGGACGAGCTGCATGGGCAAATCACGCGACCAAAAGCCTGATCGGCTTATGAGCGAACAAGGGACCCCCTTTTGCCCTTTTGCCCCCCCTTCAGCTCTCCTTTTTCCTCTTTTCCTCTGACTCACCATCGCCTTTATAATCTTGTCCATGTAGCCTTGCCATTCGCATTCCTTCTCCGGATCGATTCGCCATGCCGCCATGAGACGCTTTACTCGGCCACCGACGGCCTTTGGGCCCGTAGCCTCTCTTCTTTCTCATTCTTCTTTTGCCTCTTCTGCCTCTTGTCGTTGTGCTCTCGCCGCCGCCGCCGCCTCGCCCGCCCGGCACTGCATGACCACCGCCCAGGAATCCCAGCCCGGCCCCTACACCCACACCCGTGCGAGCACCAGCGCCCGCCCGCTGCCACACCATGCGCCGCCGCCCACCGCCCGTTCCCTCGTCGAGGACCCGCCGCCGCTCCACGACGAAGACATTGGCCGCATCGCCCGCGAACCCCTGCACCCGCTGCGCCTGGCCGACCTCGTCCGCCAGGGCTGGCCGCCGCTGAGCGAGGACGCCCTGCTGGCCAGCGCCAACTTCTCGCTCGCCCGCATCCCCGTCCGCCTGGCCCGCCGCCTGCAGGCCCTGCGCAACCTGCCCTACATTGTCGTCTCGAACCCGCACGTGCGCCAGATCTACAACAACTACCGCCACAGCCTGCAGGCGCTGCTGCCGCTGTGGGAGCGCCGCGGCGACGGCATCGTGTCCTCGCTCGCCGACGAGATCGCCTTCTCCGACGCCCTCGCCGACCTCGTCACCACCCACCAGAACACCATCCCCTTCCTCGCCCAGGGCTTCCTCGAGTGCCGCAAGTACATTGCGCCCGCCGACGTCACCGCCTTTCTCGACGAGCACCTGCGCGCCCGCATCGGCACCCGCCTCATCGCCGAGCAGCACATCGCCCTGCACCTCAGCAGCCGCCCCTTTAGCACCGCCGCCGGCCACGACCGGCACAGCGCCCTCACCGAGCCCGGCCCCGCCACCCCCTCCTCCTACATTGGCATCATCGACACCCAGCTGCGCCCCGCCCAGACCATTGACAGCTGCGCCGAGTTCGTCGCCGACATCTGCGAGCTCAAGTACGGCGTCCGCCCCGAGTGGCGCATCGACGGCGAGCCCGCCACCACCTTTGCCTACGTCCCCATGCATCTCGAGTACATCGTCACCGAGCTGCTCAAGAATGCCTTCCGCGCCGTCGTCGAAAACAGCATGAACCGCGAGCCCGTCGTCATCACCGTCGCCCCCGAACCCCCACAGCACGCCCGCCCCGAGCTGCCGCCCCGCCAGGGCGACGAGGACAAGGCCACGGCGGCCGCGCACATTCAGCCACTCGACGAGAACACACCGGGCGTCACCATTCGCATCCGCGACCGCGGCGGCGGCATCAGCCCCGAAGTGCTGCCGAATATCTGGTCCTACTCATTTACTACCTTTTCCGATGCCGACAGCGAGGAGAGCCGCAGCAGTGGCGGCCTCAACATTATTTCGTCGGCCAACAATGGTGGCAGCTCGATTGCCGGCCTCGGCTATGGGCTGCCGCTGAGCCGAGCTTATGCCGAATTCTTCGGTGGCGGCATTGACGTCCAGAGCCTCTATGGATGGGGCACCGACGTGTACCTACGGTTGAAGGGCGTTGGGAATATCGAGCAGTAAGCGACGCAGTAATTGTCGCGCAAGGGTACTGCAGAAAAGGACATTCTTTTTTTTCTTGTCTTTTTTCTTTGTCTTTTTTTTTTTCTTTTTCTTCTACAAAAATTTCATTCACACTTAGACGTTACGAGAATGGGGTTCGATCAAAATGGAAGAGAATGGCAGACGGAAAAGGAAAAATGGAATAGAGGATCGAGGATCGAGGATCGATGATAGACAATTGACCGCAGGACTGCCAGATGAAATCGATATTACAGGAAAAAAATTAGAATTAAAAAAAAAAATAATGGAATGAAAAGGAATGAATGAATTTCTCCATATGCGCAAAAGGCAAAAAAAACTCCGATACGGGGAATCGAACCCCGGGCTCGACGGTGAAAACGTCAGATGTTGGCCACTACACCATATCGGAATTGTTGAAAACTGACGGCCCACAACACTCTTATATAGCGGGGAACATGATGTGACAGCAATATCGTTAAGAGATTAGAGTTAAGAACTGGAGAAAATACAAAGTCAACTATGCTTCTTGAGTGGATTTATTCTCCATCTGATCTTGATCTTCTCTCGAGTCTTGTGTGACGTGTAATTCGACACCGGCTTGAATAGAACCCACCATGACTCAATGGCTACGGTCGAGAGCAGTGTAAACATCGGATGAAGTCAAGACACGCGAGCCATCGCCTGCTGGCCTTTGACCGTCTTACCATACAGCAGTGTGTCATGACTAACCGTGGGACATGTTCAACTCTGGACTGAACGACGAGGCAAGACTGGGCATCGTCGCTTACGTAATCACATAATGAACAGTATCCGTACAAGTATCCGTACTCCGTACAATACTCGCACTCGTCACATCAGAAATCCAAAACAGGCTTAAAATTCGTTCTTATCTATTCGATGCCATGGCCGAATTCCTTGCCGGACAATTAAAAATCAAACAAATGCAGGACATGCGATGCGTATGCGATTATGTAGATGCCTTTTGGTGTCCTCCCATGATTATTACCGTATACAAAAAAAAGTAGCGCAAAACGGCCTCCCTGAAGAGCAAGACGCAAAACCAAAACCAAAAACCAAAAACCAAAAATGGTCTTTCCCCGTCTACATGTTGGCGAGCTCCGTGTCGATCTGCCGGTCCATAAAGGCCCGCCGGTCGCCCACGAGCTCCGTCTGCAGCCGCTGCTCGACAAGCGCGCGCACCTGCTTCTTCGTCACCGTGTCCAGGTCCACCTCGTGCAGGACGCCCTGGATGGCCTCGACGATCATGCCGTCGTCGGGGCCCGTGTGGCCCTGCTGGAAGTTGAACGACATGGCCGACTGGCGCCCGTCGACGCCCAGGCCCAGCGGCGACCGGGCACCGCCCGAGAAGCCGAGCGCGGTGGAGTTGCGCAGGCCGCTGCCGCCGAGGCCGGGCGACGCGTTCGACATGGCCCGCAGGTGGCCCGACGACCGCGCGGCCGCCAGGTTGATGCTGCCCATGGAGTGGCGGTTCTGCATGCCCTGGTCCCCGTAGGGCGAGGCGTGCTGGGGAGGCATGAAGGCGCTGCCGCGGTTGGTCAGGCCGGCCAGGACAGACGGCTGGCGCACCGACGAGTACACGGAGCGGATGTCGTCCATCTCGTAGCCGCCGCCGGTCCCGTCGTCGTACATGTTGGGGCCCATGTTGTTCCCGTCCTTCTCGGCATTGTAGCCGCCGCCGCGCCGACCAGGCAGGTTGTTCGCCAGCGCGTAGTCGTCCCAGCGCTGCAGGGGAATGGAGCGGGGATCAAAGCCCTCGTCGTCAATGGCAACGAGCTGGCGCTTGCCGGTCTCACCGACGACGATACGCGTGTTACCCCAGCTGAAGTTGTCTTGGTTCCAGAAGGAGTAGATGGGCAGGACGAAGGAATAGATGGGGAAGGCAAGGATGTAGATGAGCATCCAACCAATGTGCTGCCACTGGCGCTTGAGGATAAAGATAAAGGCCTGCAAGCCATAGACCGAGGCAATGATGATAATGGACATGAGAGGGAAGGCGCCCTGGTTCGTGGCAACCTTGTAGATGAGGTAGCCGAGGTAGACGACGGTGGCAGGCAGCATGATGGTACCGAAGAGATCCAAAAAGACCACAAACCGCATGCTGAGGAAACAGAAACCGCACATCTCCTCGAGGAACATCAGCTCGGCCAGGTTGTGGATGGTGGAGTTGATCCACCGACGACGCTGGGAGAGCAGGACGCCCCAGGTCTCGGGGGCGGCCGTCTGGCAGTAGGCATCGGGAATAAACTTGTAGGACATGTGGGGGAAGTGCTTGGTCATGAGGGTCGTGAGGTAACGATCTTCACCCAGAGACAGCAGATTCTTCTTGTGGAGCGTGTCGACGAAGCAGTCGCTGTAATCCTGGATAATCTTGTCGGAGATGATAAGAGGCTTGCCGCGGTCGACGGTACGCAGACGATACATGGAGAAACTGGGGGTTAGTAGGAATAGGAGAATAGGACGGATAGGAGAGCTTACCATCCGGGAAGACACGTGACACTTCCAAACAAGGACTCAAAGGCCTTGGCCAAGTGATGCGAGATAAAGTACTCGTACACCTGAATCATGGTCCACCACGACCGTTCCTCGTTCTGCAAGCTGGTCTCGCCGCAGATGCCTGCAATCTTGGCGTCGTTGGCACACGCCGCCACGAGGCGGTTGAGCGAATCCTCGCGCACACACGTGTCGGCATCCACCATCAGCAGGTATTCATACAGCTCAGGGTCGACGCCAATGACATTGTTGACCTGGTGGAACATTTCCAGCTCCAGCGGGTTCATGGGCGCGCGGTGGTGCACGCGGTTAAGGAAGCTCATGACCAGAATCTGCGAGTCCCGCTTGCCACGGTTGCCCGGCTTCGTCTTGGACTGTTCCGATTCCTTGCCGACCTTGACGACCACAATGTACGGTACCACGTTGCCCTCGAACTCGTACAGGCCAGAGTACACCTTGCCGTAGTTGAGCTGCTCGCTGCCGGTGCCGACACTCTTGAAGGGCAGGGCCGGCGGGTCCACCTTGGGGTCGACGCCGAGAATATCCAGGACGATCTTGGGCGTGGGGCGGTCGTTGCCGGCACCGACAATGACGCCGTCGCAGATGACGCAGATGAGCTTGCGCTTGTTGTCGTACTGCAGGGCCGTCAGGGAATCCAGGGCCTTGCGCAGGGACTCCTCGCCTTCGGTATACGCGGGCACCTGGCAGATGACAAACTTGTCCTGCGGCGACGGGCGGCGCTTGGAGCCAAACTGCAGGGCCGACAAGAACTTGATGACGATGACGGTGCACAGCAGAATGGTAAAGGCCATGAGCGTGTAGCCGTTGGCCTGGCAGCGGGCCGTCTCGCGGAAGTCGGGCTTGCCGACGTAAAAGTTGTTCTGGATGCAGGTCAGGCTGTTCTCCAGGATGGCCAGGGCCGTGGCATTGTCGGCGGCGGCGGTGAAGAGCTTGTCCCAGGTCTCGGTGATGTCGGTGCCGGGGTCGGCGGTGACGGCGTCGGTCATGTCGGAGCTCAGGAACTCGTAGCTCGTCGAGTCGTCCATCATCTCGAGCGTGTAAAAGTACGGGCTCAGGTCGTAGACGGCGCCATCGTAAATGACCCACTCGTAGCTCTCGTCTTCGCCCTTGGTCGTGATCGTCTTCCGCTTCCACACAAGATCGCCGTGGTAGTACTCCTTGACCTTGGGCTGGAAGATGGCCGTGTACCAGTCGTCGTCGTACAGCTTGCTCGACGTCACCGACTGCCGCGCGCCCGACACGTGGGCGGCCGTCGGGTTGTCGTCGGTCACGTTGAACTGCAGATACAGCGTGTCGTCGGTGACCAGTCCCTGGCACGACAGCACCAGCGGCGGCGCAAAGTACAGGTCCAGGTTGAGGCCGGCCAGGGGTTCCATGTACGTCGTCGAGGCCGGCAGCGCCGTGATATCGCTGTGGTCTGTCTTCCAGAACTTGGAAATGTCGTAGACGCGGCCGTGGATGGAGACCCAGAAGTCGCTGGAGCCCTGGTGCGTGGCCACCTCGGTCTGCGTCCAGGCCTTGTCGTAGTTGGGACACAGCAGCGTGCCGAACTCGACGATCCAGAAGATGATGAAACCGTTGATGAGGACAATAATGAAACACAGCACCAGCTTTTCACGCCAGGCCATCCGCACGTCGGGCCGCTTCATCCGGCCCACATACCGCAGCAGCGGCGACGGGATCCAGAACGTCAGCGCCCACACGACGGCCACCCAGATGCGCCGCGACCGCGAGATGGGCTGCTCCGTCAACGTCTTGCCGTTGGCCAGCTCCGGGTCCAGGCCCACCAGCTCGCCCTGCTCGTTGTAGTAGTACAGGTTGTGCATGTCGTCGCCCTTGATGCCCAGGCCATAGTCGCCCTTGGGGATCTTGCGGGCCTGGTCGCCGGCCGCCGTGCCAATGACCGACGGGGCCGCTCCGGGCAGGCCGGCCATGGTCAGCGTGTTCTGGCTCATGTTGCGCTGGTGGTTCACGAGCTGGTCCCGGCTGCCATTGGACACGCCGTCGCCCAGCTGGGGCGTCTGGGGTGCGAAGAAGCCGCTGCTGTTGGCCGAGTAGCCCGTGTCGAAGCCGCTGGGGCCGCCCAGGGTCGGCTCTGGCTTGAGGTCCAGCATGCTCTCGGCCTCCCACCAGGCGCTCTCGCGCATCCAGATGCGCTCTGTGCCGACGACGACCTCGCCGTTGCTCCATCCGCGCTCAAGCACCCAGCTCTCGATGCCGTCGCGTCCATCGCGGCAGCCCAGCACCGCATAGCGCTGCACGAACTCGTCGTAGTCAAAGTCGGCCGTGAAGTCGAGGTTCTTGTTGCGCCGGTTCGCCCACTCCGGCAGCCGCCAGGTGCGCAGCTGGCGCGACACCGCGCCGGCCGACCAGGCCGAGTTGACGGCCGGCAGGGCGGCAATGCTGGCGGGCGAGTCGTCGGTCGGGTGCATGGACAGGTGGTACCACACGCGGCTGCTGCTGAGCAGCGTGCCGAGGTCCAGACGGCCTGGCCGGCTGGTCTCCCCCGGCAGCGGCAGCAGCAGGGTCTTGAGGAAGCCGTCGGCGTCGGCTCCGTGTGCAATTCGCTCGAGCAGGGCCTCGCGCTTCTCCATGGCGTGGGTGCGCTCGCGCCCGGCCGCGCTCGTCATGACGCCCAGGTCGGGGCCGACCTCGCTGACGGCGTTCTGCATCTCCCGGACCACGGAGCTGCCGGCAGCGGCGATCTCGACGCCGTCCTGCTTCATCTCGGCGTTGATGCCCGAGGCATCGTCAAAGATGCCACGCAGACAGATGGCCTTGCTGAGGGCCGGGTCGGGGATGTCGACAATGGTGATGGCGACGGTGTCGCCCGTGTCTTCGTCGGTGTTGGGTGTGCGGGAGCCACGGCCGCCCTCGCTGGACTCGTCGCCGTCGCGCAGACGGACGAGCTGTGCGGCAATGGCCTCGTTGGCCTTGCGGATGACCCAGTCGACGAGGGCTTCGTAGAGGCCGGCGATAAAGGAACGGCGCTCCTCGGTGGAGCATTGGTTGGCGAGGACCTCTGGCTCGACGCCGAGCAGGCCGCTGACGTCTTCGCAGATCTCCTCGAGGACGTCCTCGTCAATGTCGTACTCGAGGGTGTTGCCGAGCTTGAGCAGGCCGGCGAGGATGGAGATGAGGTTGCGGTGGGCGGCGCCCTTGATGCCAATGGCCTTGAGGGCAGCGCGGAAGTCGTCGGCCGCGGCAGCGTCGTCGGCGGTGGGCAGATACGACGGCGGGCCATAGTTGCCGGAGCGAGCGAGCAGGGAATAGGACGGGGCGGGTTTGAGGCCGAGGAACTCGCGCTCGGCGGGGGTAGAGGCAGACGTCAACAGGTAGTAAAAAACGTCAAAGGCACGGTAGCCTGGCTCAGAAGGCACGCTGAGGAGGCCTTTGAGGGTATCGATGCCGCCCTGAGACAGGGCGAGGGAGGCGGCCGTGAGGTTGCCGGCGAGGTTGAGGGTGAGGGCGACGGCGAGGCCGGTCTGCCGGGGGGTGGAGGGGTTGTAGGGGGTGACACAGCGCAGGAAAGGCTGCAGGGCGTCGAGAGATTTGAAGAGGGACGTCGGCAGAGAAAGCGGCAGACTGGAGAGGAAGGGTGCCAGGACAGAGGGGGTGGATGTGTGGAGGGAGCCGAGGATGATGCAGCCGTCTTCGGCGCGTCGACGGGCGTGTTCCCAGGCGCGGGCAGCCAGAGCGGCATCGACGGTGCCGGAGGGTTGGCCGTCCGGGCCCGGTTGAGAGGCCGTCAGCCAGGTGTTGACGACGATGCTGGAGCCGGCATCGAGGGCATAGGGAACGTTGGAGAGGTAGATGTTGTGGATGGTGTTCAAGAGGGTGGTGGTGGAGACCTGGGAGGACTGTTGGGCGGCACCACGAGGGCCCAAGGACTCGGAGCCCAGGGAATACATGGACATGCGGCTGGTCATGATGGGCGAATTTGAAGGAGGACAGGATGACTCCGGAAGAGGTGCCCGGAGGCAAAGACCACGGGGGTCTGTCGTGAGAGGAGGGGGACGAGGGATGAGGGATGAGAGACGAGAAGCGAGAGGAAAAAGAGGGAGAAAGAAAGAGGAAAAGAAAGAAAGAAAAAAGAAAAAAAGAAAAAGAAAAAGAAACAGAAGAAGCAAACGAGAGGATCTCGCAATGTCTTGTGACAAACGGAGAGAGGGAGAAATGGAGAACAAAACACCAGTCAACGAATGACGACCAGAAGAGAAGCGAGTGATGCTGGACGGTGGATGTTGCAGAGTGGTGCAGTGCAGAGGTGCAGAAGCAGAAGTGCAGTGGTGCAGAGGTACAGAGATAGGCGTTTGTGGAGGAGGAATGCGGGAAGAATAAGGGGTGGTTTAGCTAAGCAGGGAGGGCAACGTTACGGAGTACGAGTACGGAGTACGGAGACAGCAGGTACGGAGTACAGGACTCGTTGACAGCTACGGAAGGAACTACAGGGTAAAACGGGACTTGTACGGAGACTCACCTGTTCACGCACCCGACTCTGACGTCGTGCAGCTGATCCCAGAGAAAAATAGTGCCAAAAAAAGAGAGAAAAAAAAACACAGAAAAATAATGTCAAAAAACACAAACAAAAACAAACAACCCCCCAAACAACCCAAACACGAGCGCCAGCTGATGACACGATGTTGGATAAAAACAGCACAAGCGCTAGCGCGTGGTGGCTGTCCCGCTTTTTAGGGGGTGCAGCCTCTTCCTGCGGGCCAAAATAGCTCTCTGTTTTAACCTTGATCCGCGCCCCTGTGGCCGAAAGCGGCTAGCGCGATCCCGATTTTATCGAATCCTGCCGGGAGCTGGAATATTCGCGGGTCTCGACCGCCGTGGACAGCGCAGCAAAGCGTAGAAACAGGGTCGCGCGGCGCGACGGGACCGAGAGAGGGCATGGGTGCGAGTGAGATATGGAGTACTGGGTTGTTGTAGACCGTGAGCCGTGGCCGGGCACCATCTCGATTGGAATGCGACGGAATACGGGGAACTCGTAAAAGAATACGAGCCCCTCGAGAGTGGGTCCGCAGTCACCGCACCGGGTTACAGGCCTTTAGGGGTCTTTAGGGGTCTTTAGGGGTCTTTAGGGGCCGCGAGTAGGGGCCTTTAGGGCATCTGGCTTATGCGCGAAAAAGGGTGTTATAGGGCGATATACCCCCAAACGGTTAGCGCTCGTAATGCAGTGTTGGCTTTTTTTATTTTTAGCCACAGCGACATTCCTGACCATCCCCTCTTCTCTCGTTGGGCTTCCTATGCAGGCGGGTTGCATGGCATGTCGTATCTTCGTATACGAGAAAAATACGAGCAGTGGCAAAGACACACCGCAGGACAGCTACAGAGTAAGACGAGCAGTCCGGGTACGAGCAGAGGAGTCCATACTGCATACTCCCGCACTCCATACTCCGTACTCGTACTCCGTACTCGTACTCGTACTCTCACCACGAGCGGATCGCGTCCAACATCCAAGCGAACAGGAGGGCGGTGGAGATTTGTGGGCCCTGGAAAATAGTTGGAACGAGATCTCTAAAATCAGGAGAAAACCAGCCTAAAGAAGCAAGCTTGAAAGCAGTTGAGCCGCCGTCTCTGAGTCTCGAGAATCTTCCTCGGACGATCTGATGGACAAGTAACTGGTACAGGTGGAAATAGGATATACGGCACGGCCCCTTTGGATGTGGTTGGTGGACAACGAAGATCTGTACGAGTACGGCGTAGCTGAGGGAGTATTCGGACTATTCTTACGAGTACGGAGTACTGACTACGGAGTACGGAGTACTGACTACTCACTCCGTTCTAGTACTATAAAAGTACTTGACCCCTGTTTGTGTGCACCGCTGATCCTTGCACAACGCATGATGGCAAACCGGCCAACCGGCCACCCTGGAATCTTTCGTCCGCTATTCGTCTTCGTTCGTCTTTTTGTTCTTTTTTTACTAACGTCGCGTCGAAGGAATATCAACAAAGCCACCGCGTCGGTAGAGGAATGGCAGAGGCCAGTGAAGAATGGTAGAAATTATCTTGTAAGACCTACGAGTAGACGAGTAGGCCTGTTACGAGTAGAACCGTAGAACCGTAGAAACTGCAAGTACTCGTAGGCGTACCACCTGTTCCTGAATGCCGCCCAGAATGACGCTATCCACCCCTGAACGTCCCCTAAACCACCTGAACCAGCCGCTCGTATTGAACTCTGTACTCCGTACGGAGTACTCCGTACTTTGTACCTGACCCTCTCGACCTCGACCCTCTTCGTTGGTCCTCTAGTCCTCTGGCCCTCTGCTCCTCTTCTGCTCCTCCACGCTGCACACTTGTGCTGTCTTCTAGCTGCTTGTGTTCTCACCTTCGTTTCGTTTTCTCTTGGGTTGCATCTTCGTTTGTCTTCCTTCTTTCTGTCCTTCCGTCTTTTGTCTTTTGTCTTTTGTCTTTTGTCTTTTTCATCTCCTCTTCCTTCACTTCATCCCACCAGAACGGCCACGACAGACAACCACACGCGGTGCAGCAGCACCTGGCGCTCTGCTCGCTCCTCTTGAAGACATCACATCCTCGCCATGTCTCTCAGCCTGCCGGCCCTCGGCAGCACCAGCGGGGGTGCACACACGCAGCCCTCGCTGCCCTCGCTGCCGGCCCATCTGCAGTCCGACACCCATCTGACAGCCCATCTGGCCAGCCGCTTCCATGTCTCGCTACCCACCGCCCGCCTGTCCTCGCATGCCCTCATCTCCCTCAACACCTATACGTCCTCCACCGTAGCTGCCGATGGCGGCAAGGAGGGCAGTGCCCTGGCCGGCGCCGAGGACATTGCCGACCGGGCCTACATCCGGCTCGGCCACCGCTCCGAGAACCAGTCCATTCTTTTCTTGTGCGTTTGTCTCAATCCGCTTCGTTTCCCCCACTAACTCTCCAGGGGTGAATCTGGCTCGGGCAAGACGACGATCCGCGCCCATCTCCTGGCGGCCCTGTTGAACAAGTCCAGCACACCCTTGTCCAGCAAGGCCTCCCTGGCCGCCTACGTCTTTGACTCGCTGACGACGACCAAGACGGCGACGACCCCCACGGCGTCCAAGGCGGGCCTCTTCTACGAGCTGCAGTACGACACGGCGGCCAGCAGCAGCCCGCTGCTGCTGGGCGCGAAGCTGCTGGACCACCGGCTGGAGCGCAGCCGCATTGCCGAGGTGCCGACGGGCGAGCGCAACTTCCACATCCTGTACTATCTGCTGGCGGGGACGAGCCCGGCGGAAAAGGCGCACCTGGGGCTCGACGACACGCACGCCAACAACGGGCGGCGGCGGTGGAAGTACCTGGGCCACCCGACGCAGCTCAAGATCGGGGTCAACGATGCCGAGGGCTTCCAGCTGTTCAAGACGGCGCTGCGGAAGCTCGAGTTTCCGCGCGGCGAGATTGCCGAGATCTGCCAGATCCTGGCGGGCATCCTGCACATTGGCCAGCTCGAGTTCGAGACGGCCTCGAGCACGACGGCGACGGGCGACGACAGCGGCGGCTTCTCGCACGAGGGCGCCCAGACCGTCATCAACGTCAAGAACAAGGACGTCCTGGCCATCATCGCCGCCTTCCTCGGCGTCAGCTCGCAGGACCTGCAGACCACGCTCGGCTACAAGACCAAGATGATCCACAAGGAGCGCGTCACCGTCATGCTCGACCCGGCGGGCGCCCGCAGCAACGCCGACGAGCTCGCGCGCACGCTGTACTCGCTGCTCGTGGCCTACGTCATCGAGCAGACGAACCAGAAGATCTGCGCGCCCGAGGAGGACATTGCCAACACGATTACGATTATCGACTTCCCCGGCTTCGCGCAGCAGTCGTCGACGGGCGCCGTGCTCGACCAGCTGCTGAACAACGCGGCGACCGAGTCGCTCTACCATTTGACCCTGCAAAACTTCTTCGACCGCAAGGCCGACATGCTCGAGACCGAGGAGGTCAGCGTGACGCAGTCGAGCTACTTTGACAACTCGGACGCCGTCAAGGGCCTGCTCAAGCCCGGCAACGGCCTGCTGAGCATCCTCGACGACCAGACGCGGCGCCACCGCACCGACATGCAGCTGCTCGAGAGCCTGCGCAAGCGCTTCGAGGGCAAGAACCCGGCGCTGGCGGTGTCGTCGGCGACGGCGCGGCTGCCCGGCAGCAACTTCTTGTCGGAGAACAAGACGGCCTCGTTCACGGTCAAGCACTTTGCCGGCGAGGTCGACTACCCGGTCAAGGGCCTCGTCGAGGAGAACGGCGAGGTCATCTCGGGCGACCTGCTCAACCTCATCAACTCGACCAAGAGCGAGTTTGTCGCCCGCCTCTTTGGCCAGGAGGCCCTGCAGACCATTGTGCACCCGCAGGAGCGGTCGACGGTCATGCAGGCCTCGGTCAGCTCCAAGCCCATGCGCGCGCCCAGCGTCATGCGCAAGGGCGGCCGCGGCAACGCGCGCCGCGCCATGAAGAAGCAGGAGTCGCTCGACGACATCCCCAGCGAGGCCGGGCGGCCAGAGACGAGCGACACGCGGCCGGCCACCAAAGCAGGATCGTCGTCGCGGCCGTCCGAGCAGGGCGCGTCGGGCCAGTTCCTGGCCTCGCTGGACAACGTGACCAAGTCGTTTACGGCGCCCAACACGAACGCGTACTTTGTCTTCTGCCTCAAGCCCAACGACCGGCGCATCGCCAACCAGTTCGACAGCAAGTGCGTGCGCACGCAGGTGCAGACCTTCGGCATCGCCGAGATTAGTCAGCGACTGCGGTCGGCGGACTTCAGCCTCTTCCTGCCGTACGGCGAGTTCCTCGGGCTCGCCGACACGGAGACGATCCTCGTGGGCAGCGAGCGCGAGAAGGCCGAGGCCATCATCGAGGAGAAGCGGTGGCCGAGCAACGAGGTGCAGGTGGGCGCCACGGGCATCTTTCTCAGCGAGCGCTGCTGGATGGAGTTGGCGCATCTGTCGCCGAGCAGCGGCATGGCGGCGAGCTACGGGCAGCCGCGGGACTCGGGCGAGGGCGTGCCGACGCTGGACCCGTTTGCGGCGTCCAAGGAGCGGCTGCTGTCGAACTCGCCGACGGGCACGGGCAAGCTGGGTGGCGGGTACTTTGGCAACGACCTCGACGGGCGGTCGGATGCCGGGGCCTCGGCGCTCGGCGGCGGCGACATGTTCAAGAACCTGGACACGCGCGAGAAGATGGCGGAGCGCGGCAACGAGAAGGCCATGGAAGAGGTGGAGGAGTTCCGGGACTCGCCGTCGCGCAAGCGGTGGGTGTTTCTGGTGTCGGTCCTAACCTTTTGCGTGCCGGACTTCCTCGTGCGCGTCGTCGGCCACATGCCGCGGAGAGACGTGCGCATGGCCTGGCGCGAGAAGCTGGCCATCAACATGATCATCTGGTACTTTTGCGGCATCGCCGCCTTCTTCGTCGTCGTCTTCCCCCTCGTCATCTGCCCGACCCAACACGTCTACTCCTCCTCGGAGCTGGCGACCTACGACGGCGACGACGGAGCCGACTCGTACGTGGCCATCCGCGGGCAGGTCTTTGACCTCGCCGCGTTTGTGCCGCACCACTACCCGAGCTATCTCTCGTCGAAACTGCTGACGCAGTACGCCGGCGAGGACATCTCGGACCTCTTCCCGGTGCAGGTGTCGGCGCTCTGTGCGGGCGACGGCGACAGCGGCATCAACCCGGAGGTGGTCATGGACTACACCAACTCGTCCGAGTACACGTCGACGACGGACAGCCTGGTGCTCAACTCGGTGTACCACGACTTCCGCTACTTCCGCAACGACACGCGGTACGACTGGTTCTCGGAGCAGATGATCATGATGCGCAGCAACTACAAGAAGGGCAACATTGGCTACACGGCCAAGTACGTCAAGACGCTGTCGGGCAAGGACTACACGATTGCCATGATCAGCGGGCGCATCTACGACCTGTCCGACTACGTGGCCGGCAACCGCCAGCTCGTGGCCAAGACGGGCGCCAACATCACCGGCACCACCAGCGACCTCAACTTTATGAACGAGCAGGTCGTCACCCTCTTCCAGCAGATGTCGGGCGAGGACATTACCAAGTACTGGGAGGCCCTCAACCTGTCGAGCACCAAGAAGGCGGCCATGAAGCTCTGCCTGGACAATTTATTTTATGTCGGCGACGTCGACACCCGCAACTCCGTCCGCTGCCAGTTTGCCGACTACTTTGTGCTCGCCATCTCCTGCGTGCTGTGCTCCATCATCTGCTTCAAGTTCTTTGCCGCGCTGCAGTTCGGCCGCAAGAACATGCCCGAGAACCTCGACAAGTTCGTCATGTGCCAGATCCCCGCCTACACGGAGGACGAGGACTCGCTGCGCCGGGCCATCGACTCCGTCGCCCGCATGCGCTACGACGACAAGCGCAAGCTGCTCGTCATCGTCTGCGACGGCATGATCATCGGCCAGGGCAACGACCGCCCCACGCCGCGCATCGTCCTCGACATCCTCGGCGTCTCCGACACCGTCGACCCCGAGCCCCTGAGCTTCGAGTCCCTCGGCGAGGGCCTCAAGCAGCACAACATGGGCAAGGTCTACTCCGGCCTCTACGAGGTCCAGGGCCACATCGTCCCCTTCCTCGTCGTCGTCAAGGTCGGCAAGCCCTCCGAGGTCTCGCGGCCCGGCAACCGCGGCAAGCGGGACTCCCAGATGATCATCATGCGCTTCCTCAACCGCGTCCACTACAACCTGCCCATGAGCCCCCTCGAGCTCGAGATGTACCACCAGATCCGCAACATCATCGGCGTCAACCCCACCTTTTACGAGTTCATGCTGCAGATCGACGCCGACACCGTCGTCGCCCCCGACTCCGCCACCCGCATGGTCTCGGCCTTCTTGGACGATACCCGTCTGATTGCCGTCTGCGGCGAGACCGCCCTGACCAATGCCAAGTCGTCTTTCGTCACCATGATCCAGGTCTACGAGTACTACATCTCCCACAACCTGGCCAAGGCCTTTGAGTCTCTGTTCGGTTCTGTCACCTGTCTGCCCGGCTGCTTCTCCATGTACCGCGTCCGCGCGGCCGAGACCGGCAAGCCGCTCTTCGTCTCGCGCGAGATCGTCGACAACTACTCGACCATCCGCGTCGACACCCTGCACATGAAGAACCTGCTGCACCTGGGCGAGGACCGCTACCTGACCACCCTGCTGCTCAAGCACCACAGCAAGTACAAGACCAAGTACATCTTTGCCGCCCACGCCTGGACCATCGCCCCCGACTCCTGGCAGGTCTTCCTGTCCCAGCGCCGTCGCTGGATCAACTCCACCGTCCACAACCTCATCGAGCTCATGCCCATGGGCCAGCTGTGCGGCTTCTGCTGCTTCTCCATGCGCTTCGTCGTCTTCGTCGACCTGCTGTCCACCGTCGTCCAGCCCATCACCATGGCCTACATTGTCTACCTCATCGTCCTCGTCGCCACAAAGTCCACCGTCATCCCCCTGACTGCCTTCATCATGCTCGGCGCCATCTACGGCCTGCAGGCCATCATCTTCATCCTGCGCCGCCGCTGGGAAATGGTCGGCTGGATGCTCATGTACATCCTGGCCGTCCCCGTCTTCACCTTTGCCCTACCCCTCTATTCCTTCTGGAACATGGACGACTTCAACTGGGGAAACACCCGTGTCGTCGCCGGCGAAAAGGGAAAGAAGGTCGTCATCTCGGACGAGGGCAAATTCGACCCGGCCTCCATCCCCCGCAAGAAGTGGGAAGAGTACCAGGTCGAGCTGTGGGATGCCCAGACCGCCCACGACGACAGCCGCTCCGAGATCTCCGGCTTCTCCTACGCCACCAAGCAGGGCCTCGGCGCCGGCATGCACAACATCCCCATGTCCGAGTACGGCGGCCAGCAGTACCCCCCTTCGCAGGCAGAGTCCACTGCCGGCTTCGCCTTGCACGAGAAGACGGCCAGCGGCGCTGGCCGCCTCAGTCTCGGCGGCCTCGGCGGTCTCGGCACCGGCCTCGGCACCGGCCTCGGCGATATGGGCGGCGAGATGGGCACTGCCGGCAACCGCATGAGCCAGTTCGGCGGCAGCCAGTTCATGGCCGGCTCCGAGATGGAAATGGCAAACTTCGCCGGCGTCCCCAGCGACGACGCCCTGCTCGCCGAGATCCGTGAAATCCTCCGCACCGCCGACCTCATGACCGTCACCAAGAAGGGCATCAAGCAGGAGCTCGAGCGTCGCTTCAACGTCTCTCTCGACTCCCGCCGTGCCTATATCAACAGTGGTAAGTTTAGTCTGCCCTTTCTGTGTACTTTCTGTCTGCTAACTCCCCAGCAACCGAGGCACTTCTGTCTGGCCAGCTGTAATTCTTCATCGCATAATACTCTTGCATTTCCGGGGTTCAAAAGGTCATCCGCCTGCATGCCAGAGCGCCTGCACGCCCTCTCTTGCATGGCTCTGTGCTTCTGCTTTTGTTTTTGTGCTTTGTGCTTTCTGTTTCTGTTTTCTGCTTTCTGTATTGTCCTGGATAGCGTACACGGATGGGGATTCAGTATGTATCGGCCGCTACTTAATACTTGTTCTACGCCTTGCCTGCCTTGCCTGCCTTCTTCGCGTACTCTGCCGCCGGCACCTCCTCGTCCAGCCTCAGAATGTCTGGCTGCGGCCCCAGCGGCGTAATGCTGAACGGGTTGATCTGCGTGTGGCTCTTGGTGTAGTGGTTCTTGATGTGCAGGAAATCCGTCGACTCCGCGAACGCCGCCTGCTGCCAGTACAGCCGCCGCATCCACGTGTGCAGCCGCGGATACCCCGACCGGATGTCCCGCAGGTTGCACTTGAAGTGCTGCACGTACACCGGGTCGAACCGCACAATCGTCACAAACAGCCGGATGTCCACCTCCGTGATCGTGTCCCCGAACCAAAAGGGCCCGTGGTCCGCCAGGTGCTGCTCTGCCCGGTCCAGCGCCGCAAACAGCGCCACCACGTTGCGCTCGTACGCCTCCTGCGTCGTCGCGAACCCGCTCTTGTAGACGCCGTTGTTGATCAGGTGGTAGTGCCACTCGTTGTCCGCGTCAATCGCCTGCCGCAGCCCGGCCGGGTACAGGTCCACCGACGCGTCCGCCAGCTCGCCAAACCCGCTGTTGAACATGCGCACAATCTCGCTGCTCTCGTTGTTCACCACCACGTGCTGCTTCTTGTCGTACAGCACCGGCACCGTCACCCGCCCGGCATACTCAGGGTCCGTCTCCCGATACACCTCCCGCAGATGCGTAAAGGCCTCGTGGCCCGCCACCGGGTCCGGCACGGCGCCGACACCAGGACAGTCCTTGTCTTCCGGCGTCACAAACCGCCAGCCTACAATGTCAGAGACAAGAAGCAGGGAAGAGTACAAGTGACGCACCTCCTTCGCCCAGGCGCCAGTGCACCACCGAGAACGAGACGACGTCCTCGAGCTTCTTGAGCTTTCGCGCAATCAGAGCACGCGTGGCCTACATCGTTAGACAGCAGACAGCCACAGCCAGCCAGGGATCACTCACCCATGGACACGCATAGCTGACGTAGAGGTGGTACCGTCCGCTCTCTGCCGGAAACTGCACAACGCCACCCTCGTCGGCCTGGCCAACCCACGACCGGAACGCACTCGTCTGACGCTTGAACTCGCCCGACTTGTCCTTGGGATTGACCCAGTCGGTAATCTTGAAGCCGGTAGTTGTCTAGAGAGTGAGAACTGTGTTGTTTCTGCATTTCTGCTTTATTGTATCTGCTCACCATATTGGCTCGAAAGACTCTCTGGCTTATCACAGGCTTTCCTGGAATTCGTGCAACAAGTTTCGCAAGCATGGACACGGTCAATAGATGAAATCAGTCGCCTTATATATGCCGTCATCGCAGACGACTTCCATTACATAGCTTGACAAATGGTAACGTAAGGAACGCCAACCCCGCCATCGCTAGCGTCCCATGTAAGCAAGATGAGCCTCAGTTTTCTCGTATTTATAAGCAAGATCAGACGTCTGTGTATTCTTCTTGTCTGTCCCTAAAATGCAATGCCTATCCTCTACCGAACCTTGATCTTGATGTACGGCACCTCCACGTCTTCCTCGTTGACATCCTCTGCCACCACCTCGAAAATCACCTCCTTCTGGTGCGCTGGAATCGGCTTCTTCGAAATCGTCTCCACCAATTTGCTCAGCTTCATGCCATACCGATCCTTGAGCTTCGCCGGCGGGAAGAACGACGCATACAAAAGACTGACTCCCGAGCTCAGCATCGAAATCGTCAGTCCCCGCTTCGCAAAGTCGTCCAGCAGCTCCTGCAGCGTCATGTCCGGCAGCTCAAACCGGTCCCAGATCTTGTCCAGCTGCACCTTGCCGTCCGGTCCCTGGTACTCCATCTTCGGGCTCGCAATCGGCTCGCTAAACGCAAACAGCGGCAGCGCCAGGTTGACAAACCCGTTCTTGTACTGCTCAATGTCCGTCTTGCCGTCCAGAACCTTGTACAGCTCCAGCACCACAAGTCCCGTCACCAGGGCCGTCGTAGTCGCAATGGCTGGGATAATCTTGCCCGCAATGAACTTGGTCTTGTGTCGGTCCGCCGGCTCGATCTTGTAGTTGGTCGCCCGCAGATTGCTCGCCGCCGTGATAAAGTCAATGTGGAAGTTTGTGTCGTCGTCCTTTTCAAACTCCACCGGCGTCAACTTGAATCCCGCCAGCGAGTGTGCTGGAGGAATCGCCTTGGCAATCTTTTGCAGCTGTGCCTCGTCCCCAAAAGCACCCGCATTGGGGTCCTACACTGTTAGAGAAAAAGGAAAGAAAAAAGAAAAAAAGAAAAAAGGAAAAAAAGGGAAGAGGAAAAGGGAAGAGCACATACCTGGTCCTTGTCATCGGCCTGGATCTTAACCGCCGGGTCCGGCGAGAAATCGGGCACAATCACATTTTCCAACGCTTCCAAGTAGTGCGACTTCTCCTTGCCCTGCACGTTAATGTTATAGTTGAAGGCATGCAAGTTTGTTGCCGCCACGAGAAAGGTAAAGTGCGTCGGGTTGGTCGCGTCAAACGTAATCGGATCCGGCGCCCGCTTCGGTCCCGACCAGAACGGCGTCCCCGTCGACGACACCGAATCCTTGGGGAACGTGTACAGCAGCTGGCTGATGGCATTGTTGTACTGCTTCTCGAAAATCATGCGCGCCCAGCTGACACAGTCCTCAAACGTCAGAGCCCGGTCCGTCTTCAGATAGTCCCGAAGCGTCTCCAGCGTCGCCACCTCGTTGCCCGACTGCTTCAGCGTCGTCTCCAGGTAGTTGGGCTGCGTCAGGTACAGGTTCACCGTCTCTGCCGTCTTGACAAAGTTCGTGTCAAACAGCTCCCGCGCCCACGCAATCGTGTGCTCAATCTTGTTGGGGAAACTGCGCAACGTGCACATCGGGAACGACTGCTCCGGCGGATCCTGCGACCACGAGTACGACTCGGTAATGTTCGGCAGCACCACCTGCGTGTTGCCCTTCGTGCCCAGCGTTCCGCTCTCCAGCAGCGGCTTGCGGAACAGCACACACCGTCGGTCCACATACGTCCGCGCCTCCACGTTGTCCAGCGCGTTGGTCACGCCGTCCAGGCTCTGCCAGAACTCCTCGTTGAAGATCTCCTCCGTCTCGGGGCTCACCCGCTCACGCAGGCACTCAATGTGGCCCGTCAGGTCAGGGTTCATCGCCTGCACGGCCTTGGCCGCCGTGTCGCTCTTCATCTGGCCCACGTCCTTGGGTCGGAACAGGAACTGACGGTTCAGGTTGCTCTTCTCGATCGAATCCATGTCCGTGACCACAATCTTGCCCTTGGGCCCTGTGCCCAGACCGATCATGGCCCAGTTCTTGAGCATCTCACAGCCAATCGCACCTGCACCCACCAAGAACTGCTTGATGTTGGACAGGTGCTCCTGGAACGGCCGGCCAAAGACGGCAATCTGCCCATCGTAGCGAGACCCTGTGGGCTTGCACAGCTCCTCCGACCGCTCAAAGTTGCTCGGCAGCGACTCGAGCGAGTCAAAGTACAGCCACTGCTGGATCGGGTGGAACTTGCCCGAAACGGCCTTGAGCACTTCCTGGGCGGCAATACCGCCGAAGAAGGCCGCCACAGGGTTGAGGTCGCCCGTCGCCTGGTAGCTCAGCTCCGTCAGGAGCTTCTCGTCAAGGTCCACCTCGATACCCTCCTGCTTGGCAAATGCGCGCGCAGAGCTGATGAGCACGGCGGCGTCCTCGGCATGGAATGGGCGCGGCAGGCGTTTGTGGGTTTGAACAAACGCGTGGAGCGCCTGGAAGCCAACGTGCAGCTGCTGCGGGCGGTCGAACTTGGCAAAGTCGGTCATGATAAAGTCAGGCTCCTTGAGAGCAGCAGAAATGCTCTTGAACTCGAGGAACTTGGGCATCTTGACCTGCTGGTAGAGACCACCACGCTTGTACTGGCCGAGGCCTTTGACGTCACCAATCGAGAAGGTGTAGGGGCCCTTCACCGTAACCTTTCTTGGCTCGCAGCCGTTGAGCGCCTCCAGGCCCTCGACCTCCGTAAAGGTCACATATTCGCCGTCCTCCAGGCCGTGGCGCGTCTCGTCGAGCGCAGACACGAGTCCGTCCTCGTCAATGTCCGCGACAATGCCGTTGACAGGGTTCTCGCCGGTGGCGTCGATGACAGTGAACTTGGGGCCAAAGTCACAGAACAGAGAGCCAAAGAGGCCAAATGTGTCGGCAATAACGACGTAGATGCCCTTGGAATGGCAGTAGTCGCCCACGGCAATCTGGGTAGAGAGAGGCGTGTTGGTCAGAACGACCACCTGGAACTTGTCAAACTGCGAGAGGTTATCGGTGAGGCTGGCAGGTGTTAGCTAGTTGTTCCCTCCCATCTACTCCGTGTCCCTCCTGGACCCAGACGCACCTCGCAGACTTGAGAATAGAGACGGGGGTGTAGGCATTGAGTTCAGCGACACGCGGAGCCGTGATCTGGTCGCGGGGCTTGCCCACGTCTTCGGGGTGCAAAAAGAACTGGGCGGACAGATCGGCAATGGCAGCCGGGGCCGGGTCGTAGAGGGTGAGGCTCTTGACGCCGGCAAGGGCAATGTTCTTGGCAATCTCGACGCCGAGGCCCTTGAGACCGACGATGAGCACGTTGGAGGCGCTCATGCGTTTCATGGCATCGTGGCCCAGGACGTAGAGCTGGCGGCTGTAGAGCGACTCGTCGATCTCGCCGGAACCGGCGGCCGACTCGTCGACCTGCATCGCGGTAGGCAGATCGGCTTCGGGCGACTTTGTGTCCTGGAGCGAGGTCAGTCAGTTTTGGCTCAGCCGATGGAATGCGACGAGATCGAAAAGACCTACCCCCATCTTGGGTCTTGATGAGACTGGCAAGCTGCCGAACGATAGTTTTCGCTTCCCCAGCTTGAAGGTGGGCGTGAGTGCGGGAGGAAAAGAGAAGAAGAGACAGCGGGCAAGAAATAGGGAGGCGGTCAAAAAAGAAGAGAATACTCCGTAGAGAGAGCAGAGACGAAGAGACGAAAGAATGAAAACGAAGCTCAACCCCACTAGCAGACGGCAGGGCGTTTAAGTTGCGGGGTTGCCCGGGAAGAGAGCTGTGGATGCGTTGTCGAAGAGGTCGGCTCGGAACAGGGAAGATGAGAGAAAGATGGAAAAGGATCGATGCTGATTCGGATTCTGCCCGAATAGTCTGATTCGAGCCTTTCGGATTTCTAATCGGCGTAGAGAGAGAGCAGTCGCTTCGTAGCTAGACAGGCCAGGCAGGCAAGCACGCTGAAACAGGCAACAGAGACCCAGCCACACGAGCAGGAAGGCGCGGCCCCTCAGAACCCGCCACAGTTGCCCCTCCTTTGTTCCGCTTCGCTCTGCTTCCATTATCCTTCTATACGAGATTATGTAATCCAACCAACCAACAGACAATCTGGCAAGACATGGCTTTCTGGCTTCCTGACCTCATCTCACAAGCAGGCGTCATGCGGAGTTCTCCGCACAATGCGGGCGAGAAGACCGCAGCTAAGTTTACGCAACCAGCAAACGATGTCGTCATTAGAACCGTTGGTCATGTCTGGCGATACAGTGTTTGTGCACAGTGTGTGTACTTCTCGCACATATCGGCAAACGTTCATGTCAGTTCGTGCCGCCGGCGACAACCTCATCGGGCCATGTCCCGCGCGTCCTCGTAAGATACTTGCATACGGCGGCCTTCCCACGGCCTTGTCACGGCCTTGTCACGGACTTCCTCGTACGGAGCACAAGCACATGAATACGCGGCTCCCGCCAAGGCGGACAGATACCCCACGTATCTTACTTGCTCCGTACAGAAGAGGAGACAAATGTTGTACTCCGTATGTGCGGTGAACAAGATGTTGGCAGCCCAGAAAGAGAGTGGATGGACAGCATGATCCACTTTACCTGCTACGCTGGGACAGCTTCTCTGACGTCTTTTACTTCACGATGGCACTATGCACTGTAATGCAAGCGGCACTGTAACCACTTCGGCAGCTCTGTTTTGTTTGTTCGTCGGCTGCGCCTCAGAGTACCCATCTAGAAACAACTATCCACAGAGATAAGCCCATGTTTCTAGTCCTGCGCCCCTCTTGCCTGCGCCTGTCCATGCACTTGTTCTCGTGGGTTGTATCGTCGTGACGCACTCTAGGGTAAACGGGACGCCCTTACTCGACCTTCTTGAGGTAGACATCGCTGCGGGTGTTAGCTGGGGTACTCTGTACGCGTAGGGGCTGCTAGGAGAAGGGGTACATACAAGATGAGATCCGCGTTGGGCGGGATGTGGCCGGTGAAGCCCCTGGTAAACAGATTAGTTAGTGTCTTTCCGGACGGCGGGGGTTGGAGACAGGATGCCGCGCTTACCGTGCACCATAGCCGAAGTCGCTGCAGGATTGTCAGTATTGGAAGTGGAAGAAGGGGGAAGAGAAAAGACGGCAGAATAGGACTTACCTCGAGATGTCCAGGGTGGCCTTCTCGCCGACCTTCATCTGCACGACGCCCTCGTCCCAGCCTGTGTCCAGTTAATATGTGTCTTTTGTCTTTTAGAGTAGAACGGTCGTCTTACCGCGAATGACCTGGCCGACGCCAATGGATGTGACAAAGTCACCGCGGCCAACGGAGCTGTCGAACCTGGGGTCTGGTTAGTCCTGGTATTGCAGTCAAGGAAGCGGGGGCGGGGCACTGACTTCTTGCCCTTGTTCTCCGGCTTCGAGGTGTCCTTGAGGTAGCCGGTGTACTCGATGGTGACGCGCTGGCCCTTGACGGGCGTGGCGCCGGTACCCTCCTGGTGCGTGGTCTTGGTGACACCCATGTTGGCTGGTGTAGTAGAGATCTGGATGATGAATCTGGGTAGAAGAGATTAGTAACGATGGAAGAGGTGAATAGCGAGTGAAATCTCTTCAAGGTGTGAATCTGTTGAAATCTCTGAAATCTCTGGGCAATCTCTACTTACGAGATCTAGATGTATGGGGAAAAAAAAAGAACAGAGTTTGCAAGAGGGAGAGAAAAACAAGCCGAGGATGGACTAGGCCAAGGGGTAGCGGGGAGGGGGGAGGCGGCTAGTAATTTATATACGTGAGAGATGCGTGGGAGAAGAAAGAGGAAGGAGCGAATGGCTGAGCCCTTGCCGTTTAAGCTAACAACGGGTCTGATCCAGACAGAGAACAAGGATGAATCAAACAAAACACGGCCGGGAAGCCACAAAGACCAGCTCATAGCCGAGGCGAGTGCATCCCGTGGGTCCCTGCCCGGCCGGTCGCAGCAGGCGCATCTCTCTCGACGAAGCAGGAGCGAGAGCGACTTCCTAGGAGCGTACGAGGCGCGTCGTCCTTTCCTCTGTCCTTGCTTGAGAGCTCCTTCCCTGGGAGCCAGGGCGGGCCCGGGTGGGGTTGGATGATGTGATGGTGGGGTGAAGAGTGAGTGGGGCATAGCTGAGCTAGCAGCTCTGAGTTACGGTACGGAGTACTCTGTAGCTGTTGTCTTTCTGATTTCCGTTTTTCTGATTTCCGTATTTCTGTTTTTCTGCCTTTCCTTTCTGCTGCGGGTGTCTCCGTATCTTCTCTTCTGTCTCGCCTGTCCTACTTCCCATCGTCAGACAAATCATGCAAGCCCCAGAGACAGCAGCGACTCAGATCTGTATGCGCCGGGGGGACGGGAGTGGGATCCACGGCTAAGATGCGTGCTTGGGAATACGGCCGCAAATTGTCGCCGAAACAGACGCGGCCTATCCGCTGCCCTGCTGTGGCTCACCGCTGGATCGTTGACCAGCCGTTGGCAGTCATCCGGATGCATGACTGTGTCTGCTTGCCCAAAGCGAATAGGCGCAGCCGTGTCTGCCATCCCCGCATGTCCTGTGTGCCGTTCTGGTCTGCTGGTCACACCGACGTCGAAGGATCCATGACCAAAAAGAGGCGGTTGGCTGTCAACGAAAACTGTCCTGTCGACCACTTGCCTACTCAAACTGTGCAATGCTCGCCTCGTCTGCAGCTCGCACCGACACCAGAGACATCCGCCGTCTGTGTTTCGAAGTCGGTCAGCATGGAGCAGTCGCCAAGTCTCTGCCTCGGCTGCGCTTGGTGCTTGCATGGATGGGAAAGCAGCTGCAAGCGAACTCCACGGGGCTGGCGGTGGCAACAGGTAAACAAGCCGGGGTACGACTCCCTACACTCGGCCGGTGTCCTTCTTCCCGGCTAGCCCATGCAATGCGCCTGTGCCCGAGCCGCCGTCTTCCCCTCTTCGCGGAACACAGCCCGCAGGCCATCTGGCACCTGGACACTGGACATTGGCCTTGCCGCTTCTCCTGGTGGCCGAGAGAGGGAGTTCTATACTGTCTATGAATCGGCCGGCCGCCTGCATTCTTCCATGCGATTCGTCGCTGCGCAGCGCCGCCCCTCGTGGCACGGCATATGCTATGCGACGACGAACCAGATCCTCGTACCAGCGGACTGGTGCATCTTTTCCGGGGCCTGGCCACGCATGTGGCAAAAGAGATTCGCTTGTGAGATCCCGTGTTGACCACAGACGCCTGACCTTGTTGCAGCTGGCTCGGCATCTCTGCCTAACCCATTCCCCATCTGGTGAGAGCAAGATGCGTACTTGGCTCCCTCTGGCTCCTTTGGCTCCTCTAGCTGCCTGGCTCCTCTGGCTTCTGACTCCAGAGCCACGGCCTGCAGACGGCCCACCAGAAGAATTTGCTGCATGCTGCAGCTGACTCCACACGCCGAACCAGAAAGAGAAAGCGATCTGACCCGGGAGCGGCAAGACGGCCACCGGGCCAAGTTCTATACACAGTAGCCCCCATGAAGCCGTCTTTCTATGGGGTAGTTGGCGCAAGACGGTGACCCCCATTCGCCAAGAGCGCATAGAAAGGGAAAAAGAAAAAAGAAGAAAAAGAAAAAAAGAAAAGAAAAAGAAAAAGAAAAAGACGAAAAAGGCAGAGGGCTGAAAGAGGCAAAAAAGACTCATAGATGCAGGGTAATCAAGGAAATAGGGAAATAAGGAAGTATCGTCTTCCGAGAACACGTAAATGCCTCGACGGTCTGGCCCTGAGCCCAGTAAGCAGGCATGCATACTCGTAAACCATCCATAGAGGCTGACGCCATCTGTGTCCAGCACGGTGCCGAGCCCGATCGGCTTCGACTTCCATCAGCCCCTCCTCTTGGCCATCGCCACTTCGATGCATCCATGGCCCGCAAAGGCATCCGGTCACAGATTAGCATAATCGTAGTGCAGATCTCCTGCAGCATGACGTGTCCGTTGATACGAGGACCGCAGATACAACATGTTTGGCTCCTGGAACAGCAATGTCCGCAAAGATCTCTGGCTGGCCCTGTTTCCAAGGCAATCTCTGGCCATAGGGTGCCGCTCCGTGTGACCCTCCCGATTCGAGAACGCGTGGAGGCTTCGTTGGTCGGTCTGCCCAGAGGGAAGAACCAGTCTTTCCCATTTCCAACATCTCACGGCCAGTATATAGGCAATGGCCATTCCGGTTGCCGGCCAGTGGCACGAGGTTGGCGAGGCCGGACATCGGCTGCCCTGTCTGCGGTCAGCTGCTGTATCCTCCGCAATGCCATCTCTGGATCGAAGCATGTAGAAAGGCAGTGGGTAGCACCTGTGGCACGCCAGGATCGGCTGGTAAAGAGGAAGCATACGAGAAGGGGCTCGTTGGGTGGTAGGGCATGCGTGTCGTGAACCGGCCACAGAAGCGAACATGCTTGCATACGACATGGTAGATCCGACGAGAAATGGCAGTGTTACGCTGTCAGATCAACGGGACGAGGATAGAAGCATCGAGAAGTGGCAAGCTCAGCATGTACAGAAATAAAACCCAATATAAAAATCGGCTCCTGAGCCGGATGTCCTGCAAGAGAGATTAATGAGGCGATGTTTGAGACAAACATGCGGGAACTAAGAATAGAGCATCCATACATTGTAAATGATGAGAAGTTCATTCGGACTTGTTATGGCCTGTTCAATGAGCGGTGAATGAGAGATGAAGATGTCCATACCCGAGGCATATTGGCACGGCAGTGTGTTCGCTTATGAAGTGTAGACAGAACAATATGGATGGACTGAGATGGATATAAAAGAGGCAGTGTGGTATGTGATTCATAGTTCGAGCTCGTTTGAGTTGTCATAGTTTGAGCTTCTTTGAGTTGATATACGATCAACTCGCCATATAACACGACCAAGGAGACGAGTAAATCAAACAATTCTTATACATTGAGTTAAGAGATCTTCTGATGGATCGTCAACACGTGGAGCTGAGTTTTCAACGTTGGACTATTAACGACATTCCAATATAAACAGAGGCAACGCTTCGATCTACATGAATAAATCATGGCAAGTAAAGTGCTAAAGAAAATATACACAGCCAGACGGTCTCCGATGAGCTGCTCACGAACAGGAAGGATATGGACTGACATCGCAGCCGCAACTGCCACGAAAGTCCAGCAGAAGTTCATACGAGTTCCACGTGGCATACATCCCATTCCCAAGGTTCGGCTTCTCGGTTATTCCACTTGTCTCGGGCAGCACCCAGCAACCTACGGACCATGCGAATACTCCGTAATCCTCCTGCCTCCCGCAGTCTCCCCATATCATCACACGCAGAATGCCGTAGGGCTGCTACGTCGTGGAAGCCCTGTACTCTCCTGCTTCCCTGCCCCAGCAACGGCATCCACGTCGTATCCTCCCGCCTGGGATGACTCAGAAGGTGCTGGAATTCTCTCACACCACAAAGTGCGCGTCTACGGAGCATGTCGGAGGCAGCCATGGGACGAGTATCACCACCCGCAGGTTCCGCGACCGGCATGCGAGAATACGAGTACGAGTACGGAGTAAACACGAGCAATTTAGAGTCGTTGGACCAGGGCGTCAGTAAGCACCCTTGATCTGGGCCGCCATGGAATTGCCATAGCACGGGAGTATGGGTGATATTTTAGAAGGCAGACAGGGTCAGCGAGTCTATTAGCAGCAGTAGGAATCTTACTATTACGAATGAGCTCTTACGAATGTCGCTGCTACCACATATGAGAATGATCCGGTTGGCATGTAGGCGTACTCCGTACAAGTGACTGGTCAGATCTCCGTAATCCGTAATCCGTCCTCCGTGCTCCATCCGCTGACTGGAATGAGGCCAGACGGGCGCCAGACACGTCAGAAAGGGCTAAGAGGGCCCATACCAACGGCTTCGTTGCAGAGTGAACACGCAAAAGAGGAGCGATCGTTTCCAAATGGACCACCATACGGAGTCTGTTGGGAGGCAGGAATGCAAGCATGAAGTTGGGAGGACTGGGGAAGTGGGCAGGGCAAAAGGGGGAGATTGGAAGTATGGAGACGGGGGCTGCCAAATGAAGAAATAAAAAGAGCGCATCATTGCGGTTCTGCACCGAGCATCGGTCTGCGAGGTTCTGGCCATATCGGCGCTGCAAGCAGCTGCAAGCAGCTGCAGGCCTGACGATCATCGGAAGTTTGTCCCGTGTGCGAGCTCGTACCTGGCATTGTTTTCGTATCTTGCGAACATCTTTCCTGGTAGGGATTTCTTTGATTTTTTTTTCTTTGATTTTTTTCTCTCGACCTCTTCTGCGGACCCGTTCCACTACGCGCCGCAAAATACGACATGCAAACGCCCAAGCTCTTAATATTCCGCATCTTACAACACTTGTACGTCGTATGGAGCTTGCGGGTGACTCCGTAAGATACGGAGAGCGAACAGCGCGAGCTCCATCCTGGCCACTAAGCATAATACTATATTCCAAAGAAGTGGGAAGACCGTCTTTTGCCAAGACGGGGTGTAATAAACACAACTCTTCAGCTCGAACGGGCTGTTCGTCTGCCGGCTAAGACCAGTAGTTCATGAGCCAAGGTCTTTCGTGTCTGTTTACGGTGTAGAAAATTGGAAGCACGTGCATCAATTTGGTTTTTTTTAGCATCACCCTCGCATTTCATCTCTGCTCGGTAGCATCGGGTGTTTCATACGGATTAGCTACATACGAGCGGTAGACATCTGTGAGTAGAAGCTGTAGGTGAGTTCTACGAAGGCATGGAATAGTCGGTATTTATTTTATTTCCTGAGATTTCTATTCTTCTTCTTTCCTTCTTCCTTCTTGATTACTAATGATATCTCTAATTCATTCATGTAAACAATCCTTCACGTGAACATTGTCTTACGCGACTACTGCACGCCGCCAATAATACAGAGTACGAGTACTCCGTACACACCCTTTATTACGAACAGGCCCGGGCGTAGAAGCGGCCGGCAGGCGGTCGTCGACGGCTTCGGTAAATGGGTGGTGGATTTGTAGGGAAGAAAATAGGGTGGACGCGGCGCCACCGGGGTGGAGGGGAAATTATGCTGCTGTGTTAGCACGGCGCAGGAGGCGACTGCTGGCAGGCTAGTCAGGGGCGAGCGACAGCACTTCAGACAGCCCGTTTGAGCTCGCGCGTGGAAATGAGGACAGTGCGAGGACAGTTCCACACTGTACATCTACAGAGGGGCGTTGCGTGCTTGCAGTCGGATCGGATTTGCGTCTGCTCTGCGAAGAACAGTCAGATTTTAGATACGAGGTGGAGAGGACGAGAGGGATACCTACTCTGTACTGTGTATCTCACAGTAGCACTCGTATCGGAAGGGTACTCCGTGTCTGTACTGTAGCAGCACTCCTACTCGATCGTCCTTTCCCGAACCTTGCCAGCGTGGCTGTGCTCGAATGAGAAACGGCCAAGGACCTGGCCGTCGGATTCCTTCGTGTTTACAGATACCCTGCCCTGTGCCCATAATCCTCAATCGTACAGTAAGATACCCTGCCCTGTGCCCATATCCTCCATCGTACAGTAAGAAGATACCCTTGCCCTTTATCGTATTACTCGTACTTCGGATCCAGCTGAAAGGGTCGCCCAAGGGTCGGGCTAGGTACCCAAAAGTCCTACCAGTACCCTGTACACGGTGAGATACAGTACTTTCTGATGTTTCCTTTCTTTTCTTTTTGCCAGTGTTGCCAGTGTTGGCGGTCTGGACTCTTCCGATTCGCCCTGGCCTCTGTGCACAGCGGCCATCCTTCGCCATTGCGGGAACGTGCCTGTGTGGCAGTCGTAATCGTAAGCGATGCAGGTCGCAATTACGGGGAGAAACACTGGCTCTCGTCGATTGGGCCATTTTGTCTGGCCGCATCGCAACGCTCTTGGGAGGGGGGACGCAGTCGCACTCCGTACTCCGTACGCTGTACTCCGTCCTGCGTACTGCGTCCTCGTACGGAGTCGCCCACCCCTGCTTCCTGGCAAGGTTAATCCGGGCCCACATCCAATCACAGAGTGCCGATCACTGCGCCGTGCCTGAATTGGAACCGCCGACTTGCTTGCGAGTGGCTCGCAGCTGGACAGTCTGCCCCTTGCAATGTCACGAGACCCGCTTTTCTGTGCAGTACATGACTCCCTTATTGGGTACCTGTATTCGTATGGCAGACACGTGTAGCGAGGGGTATCGTGCAGGACGCTTAAGTATCTCGCGCGGAATACGATTACGGGTACAAATCGTATGCTTTCTCGGATGGAATTCGTGGGCTGTACACTGTACGGGTGGACGGCAAAGATCAACAGAAACGGGTTCTGTGCGAGGACGAGGACGAGGACGAGGACGAGCACTCCGTACGCCGTATTCTGTCCGCATCGTCGGAGTGAGTGTTCTCGTAGAGAATTCCTACAGTGCATGTATTAGAGGACCTCGCAAGCCTGTTACGCGCGTTCACCGCTGTGGTACGCGCGTCTCCAGCAGTTGCCGCCGGGAAGGAGCGCGGCGTCCGCTGGCGGCGACCTCTGTACTGCGTAGCTGCCACGCTAGGTCCGCCAGAAGAATCAGCTCTGCAACGGCCAACAGCCCGAGGAATGGCCCGGACGCGCTTTTCGCGAGACAATGCGCCTCTGTTCTACAAAGAGTACAATCGTTTTCGCAAAGTACCCCGTACGCTGTAAACGTCTACGAGTACGGAGTACTCCGTACTCGTTACTTCATCCGTACTCCGTAGCTGACCCTGTACTCCGTACAGAGTACAGAGTATTCGTATCGCAGCTTCCTCCCACGGACGCTCGTTCTTCCCCTATGTGCTGTGCCGCCTTCGTGCCTGCCTCTTCTAGGCCCCCCTTCCCTGCAGCCCGCGAAAAATAGGGAAAGAGGAAAAGAGGAAAAGAGGGAAAGAACCCCAGCTCCTGCGTGGGTCCATTTAGCACCACACCAGACAAGACGCACACACACACGCATACACGCACTCTCCCTCACACGCGCCTTCCTCATACGTCGCATTTTCCCACCGGCCTACGAGTACTACGGCCCCTCGTCTCCTCCATACGTCTGTTTCTCTACGCCCGTCCACTCTCAATCCTCCCCCATCCCTGGCTCGTTTTTTTTTCCGCCCTCCCTCTCACCCCCCCTGGTCTTTTCACTCTTTCGAATCCGACCCAAGCCTCCTCCAATCCTTCTTTTGTCTCTCGTTTCCCTCGCTTCTCCTCTTCCTCTCCCCCCTTCCTTCTTGTCGTCCACCTCCCCCCCCCGACAAAGACATCGACAATCTTCCTTTCTTCGACGACGTCGTCCTTTTTGCCAACGACCGTTACGACCGACTCGGAGCCAGCTGTGTCCTCTCTTCTTTTCCAATACTCTTCTCGCTTTTCCCGCCATTCCCTCTCCTTTTACCCTGGGATATGACCTCCGGAGGTCCACCACCGAAGCGATTCCCTCACTCTCTTTAACAATACCAACAATCAACAATCACCCGTCCCGGAAACCAACCCTTTCCGGCGACCGACTATTCTAGGCAGTAGAGCACATACACTCTCTCGCCTTTCACTCTCTTTTTTGGATTTTCCTTTGACGTCTTTTTTGCTTTTTGTTTCTTTCGCTTTGCCCGTCTGTCGCGCCATTTTCGCTGCAGTCGCCCCTTGTCGCTCGCTTTTTTTCTTGGATAGTCCTGCAACGAAAATTCACCCTCTCGCCTTTTCATCCACCGAGACGGTTTTTGGATGCGCCCTCAGCGAAGAAGTCTATCAAAAAGACGTAAGTCCGTCCTCTCATCGCATAAGCCTTCCCATTTCCTCTGCCCGCTTTCCCGCTTTTTCGCATGAATGTGGCAATGAATCACCCACCCCCACAGGGGGGGAGGAGCGCCGGTCAAGAAACATCAGGCCGGTGGAGTGAACGGCTGAGCTTCAGGGAGAGAGTCGTATACGCCCGTCTCTTATCACCCAAGAGCCCACCCCGTCCTGGTCACCGCTGTGGCTGTCTGGACCGCTTCTCCATTCCCACTGTCGATCCGTCGGTCGAGATCCTCTTGGACGCCACGGGTTCGCTGGCTCCTCTGCTTTTTCTGACTGTGCTGACTTTACTTTCCCCAGGCCCGACTCGTTGACAGAATCTTCTGTCAAGTCCATTCATTTATTTCCTTCTCAGGAACCCGTCAGTCTCAGACCGACTTCCCTTTCGCCTTTCACTTCCACTGACCGCATTCAGAGTCACTCGCTCATCACCACTCTCGTTTGAACCTCTACCATTCGCTCACTCTCCCACCTCGAACGCCAGCCAGGCAATCGTCTCACGCAAACGAGTCAACGAATAGTAGCGAACCCCATCTATACCCCCCTAAAAATTCACAATGCGTCCCGGCTCGCTTTTGGCCGCCGCTCTTGCGGCGTCCGTCACCGCAGTCGGCGCTGCCGAGGTCCGGCCTCGGATATACTACCCCAAGGTGATCAAGCGCGCCTATGTCAATGCCACGAGCACACAGGAAAAACCCCACACCATCCTGCCTACCACCGTACCGAAGAGCACATTGCTGTCCGTCGAGACGGCCACGGACGGCTACCTGAGTGTTCCCAGCTCCGAGGCTGTTTACTCCACCGACGAAAACACCAAGCGCAGCTCCGATATGCTCAACTTCTTCACCTCTTCCTCCAAGTCGGCACCAAACACCAACAGCCACAGCTCCAACTCCGCCAAGCCCGCCGAGTCCTCGGTCGCTGAGATCTTCACGAGCGACTCCCTAGACGACACGGACGCTACGTCGGTCAACAGCACGTCCACTGCGACTACTGAGAGCTCGACCTCGACCAAGACCTCGACCAAGACCTCTTCTTCTGGCTCCAAGACCACCGACTCGTCCTCGACCAAGACTACCGATGCCGAGTCGTCTACCAAGACTACCGACACTGAGTCGTCGACCAAGACCACCGACTCTGACTCGTCCACCTCGACTGTCTCCAGCGAGACGACCGCCAACGCCACATCCACCGACGACTCCACCTCCACGGAGACGTCCTCTGGTGCGGCTTCCACGTCTAGCGAACCCTCTAGCGTGTCCGGTCTCCTTCTGTCCCTGGGACTTGGTGACTCGTCCTCGTCTTCCTCGACTTCCTCGTCTTCGGCCTCTTCCACGGCCTCTTCCGATGCCTCGTCGAACTCTACCATCGAGGCCACCTCTACTTCCGGCTCGGCTTCTTCCACCGTCCCCGCTTCCGCCTTGGCTTCGGCCACTGACTCTAGCGGTCTCCTGTCCGATCTGACCTCGATTCTGGTCGGCAGCAGCAGCAGCACGAGCACGAGCGCTTCGGCGAATGTGACCTCGATTGAGACGACTTCTGCCTCGGCTTCGGCCTCGGCCGCGGCCTCGTCGTCTGACTCCGGCCTGTTGTCCGGCCTGGGCTCTGTCCTGTCCTCCGTGGTGTCCACGCCAACTACTACCGCCTCCAACAGCTCCAGCCTCATTAGTGTCATCAGCAGCATTCTGCCCTCTGAAACTTCTGTGTCTGGCATCTCCGCTTCCGGCTACTCTGCCTCTGGCATCTCTGCCTCCGGTATCTCTGCCTCCAGCTACTCTGGGACCGCTGCCTCCTCTGGGTCTGCTTACTCGACCCTGCCCACGATTGTGCCCACGACCTCTGTCGGCACTGCGGGCAACGCGACCACCTCTGGCTCGGCAGTTCCTGGTGTCTCCCAGACCGTGAACGGCACGATTGTGGCGACGACTACCGGCACGGACTCGAGCGCGTCTACGACTGTTCTTCCGATTGGCGCCACCAACGGTACTACCACCTCTGTGAACGGTACCGAGACTGCGACGTCTTCCTTTGTGGGCACCAGCGTTGGCTCGGCCACGTCGACCACCGTGTCGACCAGTGCCACTCCCACTACCGTTAGCGCCAGCGCCTCGTCCACCTCGGTCTATTCCACCTCTGAGGCTGCTTCGGAGACGTGGCTGCCGACGACCATTCTCGTCCAGCCGTCGACGACGCTGGCGAGCCAGACGGGCTCGGCGACGACTACGGCGACTGGCCTGCCCACGGGTCTGCCCAAGTCCATCACGCCCGATACGGACGGCACGGTTCCCGAGAACACTACGGACATCCAGATCGCCTTTGAGTACGGCCTGAACTACGCCTTTGTGGCGGCCACGCCCAAGGCAGCTGCCCAGGTGATCAAGATCCTCCCGCAGATCCTCGCGTACGCTGGTGGCTTCAACGAGAGCCTGGCTGTTGTGCAGCGGCTTGTTCCGTACGACACGACGAGCGAGCTCGGCTACGTGACGATGCTTGCTGTGTGCACGTACCCGACGGACCTGGTTGACGCCCTGCGGATGGACATGAACATCCCGACGGCCAACCTCTGGCACAACCCCAGCAGCCTCGCATACAACATGTCTGAGGAGATCAACACGTCCATTGACATCATTCTGGGCTCGACGCTTGACTACACCCCGAGCAGCTCTACGGACAGCTCGGGCGCGTCTTCGACGTCGGGCTCGAACGATGCCTTTGGTGCCAGTGGCAGCAACCAGTCCTCGTCGCAGCGTGGCACGACGGCCGGCATTGCTGTTGGCGCAGTTGCAGCATCTGCGGCCTATGGTACCGCGATGTTCCTGATTGCCCGGCGGTACAAGCGCAAGAGGCAGCAGAAGAGCCTGCACCAGCGGACGAGCTCGATTGGCGGCAGCCCCTCGGAGATGATGCAGGCGGGCAGCCCCGCGCTGATGGGCGGTGCTACGCTGAGCCGTGACTTTACGACTTCGTATGGTACTGCACCAAGCGGTACGGCAGCAGCGGCAGGTGGTGCGGCAGCGGCAGCCGGTGGCCGTGACAGCCACGGGAGCGGGCGCAGCAACATGAACAACTCGGGCCGGACAGCATACATTTCGGCGCCGGTTGCTGCGGAGAACTCGCTCGGCTGGAACTAAACCAGGCCTCGTGTTCTTGTCCCGTGGCAGACCTTTGCCAGCACTCACTACGCCACACCTCGCTCTTGTCCTGACGAGCCTGCCCTTGTGGGGAGGACTTGGTTGGGAGAGGAGAGGGGTTAATCCGCATGCACCGCAGCTTATGCTGCATATGCCAGTCCAGTTCGTCTAGGAGAATGCCGAACAACATGCCGTTTTTGTTATATACGCTTCGATACCCTTCGGGAGGTCTATGTTTGGACCTGTTGCATTTTCTTATTTTTTTTTTTCACTTCTCACGTCTTCTGTGCACGCAAGCAGAGAAGACGGGACATGTCGCGATTCTCAGGGAAAAAACGACTCTATGACTGAGCAGGTTTGGCCCAGGGATGATTTTTTATGTCATTTACACTTCTTTGAAAACAGACGGCAGGTGGCACGAGCCGGGCCTCCGTCTATCTTTTTATTTTTTATTTTTTATTTTTTCTTTTTACATAGACTCTGTGATCTTGTCTCGGATGAGAAGGGAAGATCGGTCTTTTTTTTTACTATTTCTGGTGCAGCCATAATATGTTTTTCCTCTTCCTGGACTACTGCGAAAAAAGGGGCAAGCAAGCGGCAATGGGCAATGGGTGACGTGGATGCTGGGATGGGATGGACGGGATGGACAGGGAGTGGGAAGACGGGCTGTTTCGCCAGAGACGGGATTGTCTTGCCCTGGTTTGTATGTTTATCTTTTAAGTAGTTGAGTGCAAAAGATTTGTTCTGTCTCGGATGAGAGTTAGGATGGAGTCTTTGTCATGCGTAATGCGTACGGAGTACGGAGTACTATGTACGGAGTATAGTACTCCGTAAGTAGGGCAGTCCCAGGCAGTTCCAAGCAGTCCAGGGCAGTCAAGGGAGCCGAGGACAGCCAATGGCGGCGCTCGCTTGGATGGACAGGCCTGTGGAATGGGGTATGACCACTAAAAGAATAGGGGGTCTCATACTCCGGACCTCGTAATCGTCATGGCCGAAGCTCCACTCATTAAAGAGCCATAGCTAGGGGCCGTCCTTCCTTGCGTCGGAAGGAGCGAGCAAGGCCGGCCACGGCAGGAGCGAGTGCCTTCTTTGTGATGTGCTGACTACTCCAACTTCATCTTCTGGATATTTCCCCTCTTCATTCGTTTCTGTCCTTCGTTTTCCGCTTGCATTGAGCATGGGCGGTGTTGTGCAGACAGGAGCTCGGCTAGACGATCAGTACGAGTACGCGACCCACGAGACGACCCACGAGACGACAGACGTACACTCCACCGCACCGCAGCCATGGGCACGGCCATTGTCTACGAGTACGCAGCAGCTGTCCAGAAGGACGGGGCAGACGACGGATCGGACTCTCCGTCGGTTCAGATGCCGACACCGGACAGCAGCAGCAGCAGCAATAGCAGCAGCAGCAGCAGCAGCAGCAGGAGACAGTACAGCCCGGCAGCCCACGAAAAGGGCGGAGACAAGAGCCGCTCAAACTACGAGAACATGGAGGAGGAAGACGACGTGGAACTGCGGTATCTAGGCCGGCAACGGGGCCGGTCGACGCGTCACCGGCGACGGCTGGCGTACACGGCCGAGGAGGAGCGGGCGGTCGTGCGCAAGTTTGACCGGCGACTGGTGTTGTTTGTGGCATTGCTCTACATGATGAGCTTCCTCGACCGATCGAGTGCGTGGTTTCTCTCCTGTTTGACCTTTCCCCGTCTGTCTTCTCATGCTCACCCGCAGACATTGGAAATGCCCGTGCCGCCGGCATGGAGGACGACCTCCAGACGACACCGCCGCGCGCCGACTGGTACGAATGGGCTCTCTCCGCCTTTTATGTGACCTATATCGGCTGCGAATGGATGGCTCTTCTCTGGCAGAAACTCCCGGCCCATGCCTTTGTTGCCAGCCTCGTCGCTGCCTGGGGCCTCGCCGCTGCCCTCCAGGCCGTTGCCATCTCCTACCCGGCCCTCATCTTCCTGCGCGCTCTCCTCGGCATCGGCGAGGCCGGCTTTGCCGGCATTCCTTTGTACTTGGCGCGCTTCTTCCGCCGGGACGAGCTCGCCTTCCGCACGGCCATCTTCCTGGCGGCTGCTCCGCTGGCCACGAGCTTCGCCGCCTCGCTCGCCTGGCTGATTGTGACGTTGGCCCGCCGCTTCGAAAGCCCCATTGCCGCCTGGCGACTGCTCTTTCTCATCGAGGGGTTTCCGTCTGTGCTGGCGGCCGTGGCGGCGTGGCGCGTGCTGCCGGACGCCCCCGAGCGGGCGCGGTACCTGACGCGGCGGCAGCGGCGGATTGCGCGTGAGCGGCTGGGCGGCGAAGAGGAGGCGGCGGCGGCAGGCGGCGAGGAAGACGAAGAGGATGGCAAGCAGTCGGCCGGCAGTCCCCTGGCGGCCCTCCTCGACCCCGTTGCCTGGACGTCGGCGGCCATGTTCTTCCTGGCCAACATGGCCTACAGCTCGCTGCCGGTGTTTCTGCCGACCATCCTGGCCGACATGGGCCACGTCGGCTCGGCCGCGCAGGCGCTGGCGGCGCCGCCGTACCTGGTGGCCTTTGTGTCGGTGCTGGTGACGGCGTATTGGTCGGACCGCATGCGCGCGCGCGGCCCGCTGCTGGTGGCCCACGCGCTGGCCTCGGCGGCGGGCTACAGCATGCTGGCCCTGAGCGAGCACACGCTGGGCCGCACGAGTCCCTGGCGCTACTGGGCCGTCTTCCCGGCGGCCGCGGGCTTTTTTAGTGTTGTCGTCCTGCTGATCTGCTGGAACCTCAACAACCAGCGCGGCGCGCGGCGACAGGGCGCCGCCTTTGCCCTCTTCCAGGCCGTCGGCCAGTGCGGCCCGCTCGTCGGCACGCGGCTGTACCCCGACACCGACGCGCCGCTGTTCCTGCGCGGCATGCGCACCATGGCCATGGCCATGTTCTGCGTCGCCCTGCTGGCCCTCTTCCTGCGCCTGCTGCTGCGGCGGCGCAACCGGCGGCTGGACGCGCGTGCTGCCGCCGAAGGACCCGTGCAGATCCAGCTGCACGATGAGGAGGCCGACGCCGACGGCGCCAGTGCCGGCGAGCGCCACGACTCGTACGAGGCAGACGGACTCGTCGACGGCGTGCGGCGACTGCGGACAGACACATTCCGGTATATGTTGTAATGGGTGGTGGGCAGGCCGGCAGGCAGGCTGGCAGGTCGACAGACAGGCCGACAGACCGGCAGACATACAGGCAGACAGGCCTTTTCATTTGTGTTGGGATTCTTCCTTGTCTCTCTCTTGCATATCATGGCGTCATTTCTCATTGCTTCATTTCGCGGGTGCTATAATATTCTGAACAAAAAAGAACAAAAAGAACAAAACCTCCGTTTACACTGTACAAGTTGCCTCCCTCTTCACTGCTGGCACCGCAGACTAAAGTATCTTCCGTGCGTCCTGGCCCGGGCCCTCGTCTCCCTGCCCCAGATGGAAATCCGCTCTACAAGCGTGCTGTTGGCCAGACGGTCCCGGACATGCTGCATCCGGGCCTCCAAGTGCTGTCGGTGTCTGCCGGTTCGCCTTGTCCCCCTCCGGCCGTCATACAGGGCGTCGCTCTGCTGCTGCGACAAGACCTGCTTCTCGCCCAGCGGCAGGTGGCCGTCGCTCTTCCACGGCCGGCCACGACGCCGACCACTGGCTTTCCCGGTACACCAGCTGCTGAAACCGCCGAGGCTGCCAAAGGTGCCAAAGCCGCCGAGTCCACTCACGCTGCAGGCCTTGTCCTTTTCCTCCATTACTGGACACTGTTTCGTTCGACGTAGTGTCCACGTCTTAGGTGGTTTGGCAAAGCGCTGCATAGGCATCAGGCCCGTGGTCTCCGAGGCCGGCCTCTCTGTCGGGACACTGGTCCGTCGACGTTCGACGGCGCCCTGCCCGGCTCCGCGCACAGAGGCGGTTAGCTTCTCGATAAAGGCCGTCGGAAACACCTCGTCGGGGTTGTTGATGTCATCGGCAGTCATCACGCGGACCGGCGTGGTGTTCTGCTTGGCCAGGACGGCCGTGCCGAGACTCGCCTTGGTGGGACCGAGCTGGCAGACGATCTCCTTGTCCGGGTCGACAGACGGTCTACGTGTCTCGTGCTCATGCTCATGGGCCTCATGGGCCTGCTGGCCACGCTCGTCGTGCCCGTCATACCCGCCCAAGGGCTCCTGGCCATCCTCGAGAGTGCTGCGCTGGCTGTCCAGGGACTTGTGCGACCGGAGTTTGGCCAGAGAGTGCCGGAGCAGGGCGCCATGGCTGCGGCCTAGGCTGACAGGGGGAGAGGGCGTGGCAGGAGACGACCACATGGCGTCTTCCGATGGATAGACAGACGAGGAGCTTCTGCCGCAGTGCGGAAAGGGGGCCTCGGAGAGGTTGGGATGGATGCTGTCGAGCGTGGAGGTACTGCTGCTCTGGAAGAGACGCGACAGATTGTTGGCCTTCTCCTCGCAGACGGGGCGGGCCGTAGACGTCGGGTAGAAGAGGGACTCGAGGGTGCAGGGGCGGGAAGACACATCCGGCCGCCACCTGTCGTTGTAAGTGACGATGGCGGGTCTGCTGGCGGTGCTGTGGTGGGGATGCCGAAGCCTTGCGAGATCTTGGCGATATGCGTCGCTTGCCTAGAAACCAGACGCACGGCCGAAGGATTGGGTGGCGGGCATGATGTCGGGAGGACACGGGAGTACAGGAGTGTTGAGGCTGGAAATGTTGAATGCAGATGTATATATTGTTGGGATATGGATATAAGACGGCAGAAGACAGTGAGATGAGGCGTAAGAGAGAAGAGAGCTTCTAAGAAAGCGGCAGAGGAGACGACATAGAAATAGGCCAAGAAGAAAAGGGAAAAATAAAGAGAAAATAAAGAAAAAAATAAAGAAAAAAATAAAGAAAAAAAACCGCTTACAAGAAAGGAAACTGCCATAAACGAACAGTTACTCTTTCCGATAGTATAGAGATCTACCGATCCAGGCAGGAAGGCAGTGGCGGTGTGGTCCCTAGCAGTCGCAGTTGCATTGCGAAACAGTCGACAGGAGCAGGAGTCTCCTGATGTTGGTTGGCAACTATGCCTACTAAACACAAGAGGCTCGTACTCGTACTCGTATGCGCCGGAGGACCCTCCTTCCGCCAGCAGGCCTCCCCGCCATCCTCTCCCTACACCTTGCCTCGTTGCGTTTCATACACGTGACTCCTGTCCAGATCGGCAGTCTTCTGTGCCAATCAACAGGCCAAGCCGTTCTTTTCTTCCGGCGTCTTCGTTTTTCTGACCACCAAACACCCAACACATCCATGCATGCAAGGGGTTTCGTGACTTTGTCTTTTCGTCGTACCGTACAGCCACTGAAACGCCGTTTCGTCCATGACGCGTCCATTACAGGCAGCTCAAGCATACAGCCCAGAAGCTCAGAAGCTTCTGACTGACTTTTGACTCTGAGCCTCTGACTTTTGAGCTTCTGACTTCTGACTCTGAGCTTCTTCCTGTTTAGCTCCCAGCCCAGCTCAGCCCAGCCCAGCTCACCCCAGCCCTCATGCCACCACGGCAATGCCTGCTGACTTGGCCTGGAAAATCACCGACCGGCAGATGCTCTCCAGCGAGCTGCCCGACAGCCGCGGTTCGCTCTGCTTGATCTTGGCAATCTCGTAGATGTGCTTCAGGCTGACCGTGCCCACCGTCTCCTTGCCGGGGTTCTGCGCCCCGCGCCGCTTGCCGCCCTTGCCCTCGGGCACTTCGGCCGCATTCAGCAACAGCCACGACGTCTGCGGCGTGCGCACGTCAAAGTAGAACGTCCGGTCTGGACGCACAATGACGCGGACCGGCAGCGGCGTGCCGGGGGTGATGTGCGCCGTACGCGCATTGAATTCCTGTAGGTGTCAGTCGTATTCACACTTCACACAATCTCATCATGAATGCCCACCTTGCAAAAATCCATCGACTTGATGCCCTTGCTGCCGAGAGCCGGACCAACCGGCGGGCTGGGACTGGCCTGGCCGGCACCGACGATCAGCTTGACCATCTGGTCCAGAGGAGCTGCGCGCTTCGACATGGCGACAGACGAGACGGAGCAGGGTGGTCTTGCGCGTTCAATCCAGAGGAGCCTCGGAAGCAAAAATGAGCAGCCAATGGATAACATCAGCCACAGCAGCCACATTTCCCGAGTATTAGTCCTCAGCCACATTTCCCGAGCACGTCCTCAGCCACGATCTACGGTATGTCACGTGTTCCGATCAGGCAGGCGCTACTCCCACTAGCATGGGCCCGTTAGGCTGCTGCGTTTTTTACTGTTACAGTGGGTTTTTGCAGCAAACCTTTTGGTCATAAAACTGGGGACCGTGCTGACTGAACCCCGCTGCTGGACGCCTTCCCGGCCTTCCCATAGGAGCCACTACAATCGTGACGTCCCGCCGCCTAGCACCTCTGGCTCGCCCTCTTCTTCTTGCACACACAAACTTTTTTTCCTACCGTCCCGACGAGCATCCCGGTCGCCTGGTTTACGTTCTGGCGGTGAGCACATCCCCAGCAGCCCTGGCATCGTCTGAAACCTGCCCATCCTACCCTGTCTCGTGCCATCGTCTTCGATTTCTCCAGGCATCTCTTCTTCTCTTTCCGGCATTCTTGCTGTCCTCCTTTCTTCCCCTTCCCCTTTCTACTCCCGAGCCTCTAAGCGTCCCGTCCTCCTTTTCCCTTTTCCCTTTTCTACTTCTGCTGATCTCCACCAGCTATACAAACAAGTTCTCCGTCTTCTCTTCTTCCAAAAAGGCCCTGCCTAGACCCTCCTTTTTTTCCACCCCACCAGAACAGATATCTCCCCTCCTTGGAACTTCTCAGCCATGTTTAGCTGGGCCAAGCAAACGTTGGTGCCTCCTCTATTATCTGGCTGCCTGGCCATCGAGCCATCGAGCCATCTCTCTGGCCATCTGAGCCCCCCTGCCTGACAAGTGTGATGCAGACTTGCCCATGTGGCTGGCACCCAAGAGCCCATCTATGGCCCGGAAGCCGTCCAGTCCGTGGCCGTGGAAGGCAAGGAAAAACAGTACACCGAGATTACCCGAGAGGACATGAAATGGGCTGCCATGGACACGCCCTGCGTCGAGACCCAGGTCTTTTACGCCAGCGCCGAGAATGGCCCGACGGCTTTTGTCCAGGTCATTTATAGCAACCTGTCGTACGTCTCTTCCCACTCACAGCTCCTCCCCCTGTCTCTTATATCTTATACTGACACGGCCAGGGGCATCCGGACCACGTGCCAGTTCAACATCAAGGTCTTCCACGTCCAGCGGGGTCCCGACAACAAGGACAACCTCTGGAGCTCCACGCCGCTCACCAACCATGAGTTCAGCGAAGACATGACCTCCTTCTTTGCCGACGACCTGGCCGTCGAGCTGTCCGAGGACGGCGACACCTACACCGTCAAGTCCCTCAACGACGAGCGGGCCATTGTCAACCTGGCCTTGAAGCGCACCGCCCCCGGCTTCCAAGCCGGCAAGACCGGCCGCTCCCTGTTTGGCACCGACCTCAACGAGCCCTGGGGCTCGATGCGCCACTTCTTTTGGCCGCGCTGCGTCGTCTCCGGCACCATCACCACCCAGGAGGATGGCCCCATCAGCTTCGACGGCCACCAGGGCATGTTTGTCCACGCCCTGCAGGGCATGAAGCCCCAGCACCTGGCCTCGCGCTGGAACTTTGCCAACTACCAGGGCCCCGAGTACTCGGCCGTGCTCATGGAGTTCACCACGCCGCCCTCGTACGGCTCTACCACCATTACCGTTGGCGGCATTGCGCGCGACGGCGAGATTATCGTGGCCGGCGCCGACAACACGGCCACCCACTTGGCCAGCAAGGAGGACACGGAGAACGACTGGCCGGAGCCGACGCAGATCCGCTACACGTGGGCCGGCAATGCCAAGGACGGCTCCAAGGTGGAGGCCGTGCTGGAGTGCCCGCTCGAGGACCGGCTGGACCGGATAGACGTCATGGCCGAGGTGCCCATGTTTGTCAAGAAGATTGCGGGCAGCGTGGCCGGCACGAAGCCCTACATCTACCAGTACTACCCGCGCAAGTCGAAGCTGGCGCTCAAGATCAAGAAGGGCGACGAGCCAGAGATCGATGCGGCCGGCCAACTGTTTGCCGAGGCCACGTTCATCTCTTGAGGGGGTACACCAAGTATAGCATGTTTCTGCTCTTGTGTTGTTGTGTTATCCATTCTTTGCCCAGGGGGCGTTATTTTGACTATGCACCAATCCGTTCGCCTCTTTGGGTAGAGGCCACCTGCCGTTCTTCCAATGTGTTTGATTCTTCCAGGTTTCGCAATCCCCCCTCTTTTTTTACTTGCACTTTGTTGCATTTTCTGCATTTTACGTCTTCCCTGCCTGTAATCCACTTTGCTCCATACCCCTTTCCCTTCCACCCATATACGCACAACAATTCCCACAGGGACAAGCAGCGCCCATGGCAGAAGATATCCCGTGCAGCTGATAGACGAGGCCTCACATAATGCTAATAATAAGACCGGAAGACCGGAAGAACGGAGAACGGAGAACGGAAGAGATAGCATCAATGGATACCGTGTTCTTTTCTTGTTTGCTCGAAGAATATGCTCTATAGCAGCAAGGCGGTGCCTGCAATTAGGTAGAGAAGTAGAGGGTATGTCTAATCAACATGGGGTATCTGATAGAATGCAAGTGTGCAAGTGCAAATGCGAAATGCGGAAATGCGAAAATGCGAAAACATGAAAACGTGAAAATCAAACGCAAAGATCATGATCATGATCATGATCATGATCCAAAAATCAAACAGCCAAACAAAACGCCGTCCCAGCACACCTTTTCTATGCTCTTTTCTCCCCCGGCCTGACCACTCGTGCTCACTGCTTCTGCGGGCCGTCCAGCGCCGCCAGCACCTTGTCGAGCGTCAGCGTCGCCCGCTGCTCGGCCGCCCGGAACGGCGCATTGTACAGTTCCGGCAGCACGCGCTTGCTGTTGGCGTGGTCTGCGGGAAAGCGGACAGCGGCGCCGCTGCCCAGGCGCTCGCGCGTCACCTGCACGGCCTTGACCAGCAGGTCGCTGCCGATGCCGCGGCGCCGGTAGCGCAGCTTGGTGGTCCAGGCGCGGACGAGGCCGCCGTCGGGCGTGAGGCGCAGGACGAGCGCGCCAATCATCTCGTCGCCGTAGCGGGCACCGATCACCGTGTCCTGAACAGTGTCCTGGACGGTGTCCTGGACAGGCTCAGCATCCTCATCCTCGGCTGGCGGCGCGTCCAGCCATTCCCACCGCAGGCTCTCGGCCAGGTGAATGTACTGGGCGCTCCAGTAGCGGATGCCGAGCAGGTAGGTCATGGCGATGCCGGAGACCATGGTCAGGGTAGTGCCGAGGTCGTGGTTGGGGTTGATCTGGTAGGCGACGCCGAGCATGACGACGAGGCCGGCGAGGTTGAGCGGGTGGAAGACGAGGCTGCGGGAGGCCGTCTGGCGCTGCTGGGCGATGCTGTCGGCGACGAGGCGCAGAGCATCGACCTTGTCGGCGCGGGTGGTGAGGACATCGAGCGACAGCGGAGGGATGTCGTCGAGGCTGGTGGCAGCGTCGGCGGTGGCTGCCGCCGCAGAGGCTGCCACCGCTGCGCTGGCAGCCGAAGAGCGCGTGGTAGCGGTGGTGGTGCCGGTGAAGACGTCGCCTTTGCCTTTGACAGGGGCATGGGCGATGGGCCCGAGGACGGGGGTGTTGACGTTTGACATGTCGGTGGGGCAGATGGCGAGATTTGCGCGGAGGAATGTAAAGAAGGCTGATTTGTTAGAGGAGAGAGAGAGGAGAGAGAATAGAGAAGGGGAAGAGAGAAGGAGAAGAGAAGAGAGAAGGAGAGAGAAGAAAAAAGACAAGAGACGAGACAAGAGAGAAGAGGAAAAGAGGGTATGATATAAGTACAGACTGAAGACAGTTATTCAGCAGCCAGATTGGTTGACCGAAGAACGTTGCCAAAGGAATGTCGTGAAGATGGGACGTTGACAAAATTGAAGAGATTTCTTATATTGGTCTAGACCGGGCGGAAAGGCCACGCGACAGAATCGTGGCGGCGGGAAAGAAAAAAAACGGAGAGGAGAACGGAACGAAGAGAAAAAAAGCTTTCTTACCCGCACTGGTTTTGAGCGCCGGCATGGCATTGAGTCTGTCGACCAGCGAGTTTGGATGGCAAGCCGTCAGGTCGAGCTCCATGACGGCCGCCATGTGGTGCGAAGCGTCGATTTCATTGGTGGATACGACTCCGGGCTTGGGATTCAGCAGCTGGAGGGCAAAGGAGGGTGGCGAGCGGCTTTCAAAGGCGCTGTAAGCCAGGGAAGGACGCGCGAAGAGCATGACGTAAGCAGAAACAAAGATGAATAAAAGACGAAAAAAAAATAATAAATATAAAGAAATGGTCAACACCGAAATAAAGAATTGAGAATTAGTACGAGTAAAATGCAGCAAAGCTAGGCCACGCCTGAGAATGGAAGATGGGAAGAACAAGCTCCCCGGTGAGCTATATAATATCGTGTCGTTTCGTGTCGTGTCTGATCTGTTTTTACTTTGCTGACGACAGCAGACAAATTTGGGGGCGGAAGAAAAAGGAGAAGGAAAAAGGAGAAGGAAAAAAAAAAGATAGGCCAAACAGGAGAAGGGTCCAGGCCGGGGGGGCCAGACATATTATGAACGATTGCGACGAGGCAATCAAGACATCCAGGCCCCAAGGGATGTGATAGGATGGCAAGACTACCCGGCGAGGTGGTGGGGAGACCGACGAGCGATGATGCGCACAAGTGGCGGTATCCATCTTTCATTCTGCTTGGGCGGCTTGCAGGATGGACGGGTTTGGCGGGCTTGCGGGCTTGTTTGCTTGTTTGGAAGGCTTGGCCGGGAGAGGGCGCTTCGCCCGTTGACGGGTTGGACACCACCTCGAAACGGGCAAACGATAAAGAAGGGCCTACTCGCGGGTCCAAGCCAATAGCGCAGGAAGCGAAGCCAATGCTAGACGAGACGGGGTGGACCATTTGGGGGAAGGCGACTTGGCGCGTGCTGTTGGATGGCGTTGGATGGCGTTGGATGGCGAGACAAGGCCCAATGCTCCGTGCCCCATGCCCATCTGAGGACGCGATGCACGCTTATCTGCTCGTAGAGGTTTCGTCGTTTTGGTGATGCGTTCTTTTCTGTTCTCTTCTCGTTCGCTGCCCTCTTCCGTGGCGTGACATCTACTACGAGTACTACTGGCAGACAGTGTGCCAGTGTCTGTCCGTGTCTGTCACTGACAGACACGGACAGACGCGCGTGTCGCGGAAAAGGCCCGTCGTGCAGAAGAACAGGATTGGCGTAGCATCACGACTTCTTGGCCGGCTGGCGTGTAGCGGGTCCTGCATTTGTGCTCCGTAGGAGCTCCGTATCCATATTCTATGCACTCGTATCTCGGGGCAGATGCCCGTATCGTATGGGTTGACGGCGAGCAGACGGAAGCAGAGGCAAGTAGAAAATGAAATGGCGGTCAGATGGATGAGAATTTCCTTCCGTCTCTGGCTTTGGCTTCATGGTGGACTTTTGTGTTGGCTTCACGACGTCTTCACGGCTAATGTTCGGGTTTAGTGGCTAGGCTGTCAATCATGTTCTTCCTCGCTCTAGCGTCTTCGTATCCTGCGTAATACACCGTAAGATACCGTAGGGTCCTGAGCCGTTAATCCCACGAGCCGGAGAACCCATCCCCTAGCTTTCAGAACCCTACGGAACCCTACGAGAACCCTACGAGACCCCTACTCGTATCTTACTCCGTGCTCCGTCCGCGTACAGGGAGTCACAAAACCCCTACAGCCCTAGCAGCCCAGCCCCTACAGCCTCAGCCCAGAATCTGCCTAGACCCGCCCATGGCCTCTCATTCGCTGAAGTGTCCAAGGCAGAATCACAGCAAAACCACCAACCCAGAGCGTCGGCTTCGCAGCTCCTTCTACGGCCAAGAGGCAGCCAATCCAACGCTGACCCAGCAGGCTTCCCATCCTCAGTTCTACCCCCCCCCCCCCCTCCATCCACTGCCGAAAAGTCCTACATGCTGCTGTGCTGGGCGTCCGTCAGACGATTCAGTCCCTAATACCATTCCGGCAGGTGAAAGCCACCATAGCGTGCACTCCCATGCGGCTGTCATCGTAGGACCTTCCCTTCCCTCTGAGACATCCTCCCTCGCCGGCCTCGCCGTGTCCTTCACTCCTTCCTCTCGCTGCCGACCTGCCTGCCGTCTCATAGGACACACACTGCACTGCCTGTATAGGATCGGACAATGGCGCCCGGATTGGCGGATGGCAAGCAATAAAGAACACACAAAGGAAGGAACAATCTGTCGCTGCTCCTTCCCGACTCTGTCTCTCCCCCCTCTTCTCTCTGCCTGAGTCGCTCTTTCCCTCTCAGCTGACCTGCCGCTGGCCTCTGCCTTTTGTCTCTGCTTTCCACGGCTTCATTGCCTCATTTGCCTCATTTGCCTCTTTGCCTCATTTCTCCTGTTTCTCTACCTCTCTCCCTCTCCTCTGGCCTCAACACCCGGTCTCTGCCCAACTCGCTTGCCCTGGTCCAGCCCTACGAACCCCCAGTTCGCCCCCGCCTCACCGCCATGGAACCCAGGAAGCTTGTCTCCCCGCTGGACGACGACGTCCTGACCCTGTCCAGTCGCGATGGCTTCCCCTTCCCATCCATATCCATCCGACCACAGTCGCCTTCGCCCAGCGGCCGTTTCACTCTCCGTCGCAGCCTGCAGTCCACCCGCTCCTCCATCTCTGCCCTGTCCGCCCTCTCCTTCTCGTCCTCCTCCGCTTCTGCCGCTGCCTCGCCCGACTCGGCCACTCATGTATCCTGCGTGTGAGTGTGCTCCTTGTCCAGAGAATACTGTATCTTACGAAAATTACGAGAATCTTCTAACTTCCCGTCTCCAGAACGCGCGACACCGCCAAGGAGGACTGTGCCACCCAGCGCTTCATCGTCTGGGCCGCCGTCCGGCGGAACGCCTCCGGCCGCATGAACGACCGCGAACGCCTGGAATGTCCGCTGCTCCGCTGCACCCTTCGCTTCCCAGACCACGAGTCCATGCTTCGCCATCTCGTCGTCTGTGACTGTCTTCCCTCGTGCGAGTACTGGTGCTACGACCACATGCGCATCGAGCGCTTCGACGACAGCCGCTGCAAAAAGTGTCTCGGCCACATCTCCAAGCGCCGCAAGATGCTCTCCCGTGCCAAGCACTTCTTCACGGCCCTCGGCCACAACACCAAGGGCAAGGGCCTCGCCGGCATCTCCTTTGAACCCTCACCGTCCTTTGTGTCCACCTCCGTATCGCCCGGTGCCGCCTCCGCCGACCAGGACGGCATCCTCGACTGCTCCGCCGATCGCCAAGTCGACAGTGGCTACAGCACCCGGCACAACAGCCAGCGTCGCCCTGGCGAGGCCTCCGACGTCTCGGCCTCCACGTCATCCTCCTCGTCCCCCTTTTCCTTCTATGGCCCACCTCCGCCCGACTGCACGGCCATCAACGGCAACAACCATGCCGAGCTGTCCACCACGAGCGAGATCCCGGCCGAAATCGACTCGAGAGAACTCACCGCCATCCCACGGCAGCCTGCTCTCTACGAGCACATCCCCGAGGCCCAGCCCGTCTTTGTAGCACATCCCATCCCGATTCCCGATTTTGCAGCGCCTGCCCCTGCCCTGGCTGAGCCACAGACGCGTTCGGTCAACCCGCAGGTCCTCTTTCTCCCCGAACTCGCGTCCACAGACTGGGAACCACAGGAACCTGCCATGCCTGCCATGCCTTCCATCTCCTCTGTCATCAACTGCCCCGAGGGGCTGTCCACCGCGTTTCCGTCCTTTCTAGACTTGCAAGCCGTCAACATGCAGCGGCCCTTTCTCCAGCTCGAAACACAGAACCATGAACTCTACAGCCAGATGCTGAACGTAGCGCCATCCCAGTCCCAGGCAGCGCAGCGGCAGACGCGTTTGTCGGCCACACCCACACCCCGGAGCAAGATTCTGTCCCCGAGCTCGTCTGTTCGCTCGACCACCAGCACCACGAGCACCACGAGCAATGCGAGCAATACGAGCAACACGAGCGCCATGACTACCGCAAGCACGGTCACCACCGCGTCCACGGCCACAACAGTGAGCATGGTGAGCATGATGGACACGGGAAGCTGTCTCGTATCGCCCATCTCAGACTGCAGCCACGGCTCCCACTCGTGGTCCACCGATATCGACACCAGCCTTGCCTCGCCGACCGACGATCTGCCCGACTTCTTCATCGACGGTTACATTGCCAACCCGGACGAGCCGGTGGAAACCGACACCTGCGGAGAGCTCCTACCCCCCGACAATGTTATAGAGGCCGAAATGGCCGCCTTGTCGGACCCGGTCGCCATGCCTCTCCTAATCGGCTTTGACGCGCCAGAAGTGGTGACGCCAGAAGCCTCGAATATCGCGGCTATGGGCAGCGTGGACATCGATGTCGCAGATATCGATCTCGTGGACGTGTCTGACGCAATGCCCAACTCTTCTGAAACGAAGAGGATCGTGACATCCGCGTGGTATATGCTGCTGACGCACATCCTGATCTCGTCTGCCAAACTGCGCCGTGCCAACTACGCAAACAACCCCCTGGCCTCGCTTCTGGAGAACACGACGCCGGAGCGTGTTGCGGGCACGGGCATCGAAGCGCTGCAGACGGCTCTGGTTTCTGGGAACGACAAGATGTCTCCCTTTGCGACGCTCTGTTTTCTGCACGTGGTCTATGCCTTTTCTCTTGTCACGTACGGATCCGAGGCGGCGTCGCATGCAGACGACCTCTTTGCTCAGGCCTTGGCCTATTCCCGAAACTTTTCGGGTCTTGACCGCGAAAACTATCTCAAGGTGACGTCTGCCATCTGGCAGCCGAGCAGCCTGTCGACGGTGGATCTGGCGCTGGGCAATCCGGTCACGGCAACGGTCGAGGCGTTCTTGGATGGTATGTATTTGTATTCCTTGTTTACTTGACGACCTCTTCTTGGCTGACGACAACCGTTTAGGGCTGGAAATGTCTACGCTCGCAGGCCGTGGCACGTCTCCCGAGGCCCCGGTCTCGCCCTTGTCCATGGACTGTGACGGCTCTGTGCGTGCCGTGGACGGCTTTGCTTCCTCGACAAACACTGTCCTTAAAGCGCTGCTCGAAAACTTCCCCGACAAGGTCGGCCTGGCGTCCGGACTGAACGAAGCGTGTCGGCAAGCATCCGCCAAGGCCCCGGGCAGCGTTCGTCGGCTCGAGTTGGAGCTGCTCAGGGCAGGAAAGGTAAGCCGCTGTTTGTGTCTTGGCTATGTCTGCACAGCTGACAACGTGTCCAGGCATCGCTGGAATCTTGCATCTTTTTCACCATGTTTGTTCCTCGTGTGCGGCAGCTTTGTGACCCGCTGTATGTCCGGCACAGCGTGAACCAGCGGTCGGCCTACTACGAGCAGAGCATCTTTTTGATACGGGCGATCCTGTTCAAGGCAAAGGACAGCTCAAAGGGGCCGGTAGTGGAGGACGGCAAGACTGGCGATGAAATGCAGACGGCCCTGGACGACTTTACCGCCGACACCGTGTCTTTGGCGCTGCAGCCAACAGAGTTGCCAGAATCATCATCGGCATCGGCGTCAACACCAACAGCAGCACCGGCAGATACGGCAAGTCAAAAGAGGGAAGTAGCACACAGCTGCTGCGAGATTTGCGGCTATCGGCCCAAAGGCGATCCACAATGGTTCCGGGGATCGATGAACAAGCACATGAAGACGAAGCACTCGGGAGAGGTGATTTACAAGTGTCCGTATCCGAACTGTAATAGTCAGTATCGGAACCGACTAGACAATCTGCAGCAGCACCAGCGGGAGAAGAACCATTTTGTGGGCGACCAGGCGGTGACGAAGAAGGTTCGGCGTCATAATCTACAACAGGCGGAGGGGAACGAGGAGCAGTCGGAGACGGACACACCGCGGCGGCCGAGCAAGCGGGTGAAGACGGCATGACATGGGTTTAAGGAATGAACGGGAACATGAACTTGAGCAACACATGAGTGCAAACGTATGGATACCCATTTGGCGTTTCTTTTTGTTTGTTTTTGTTTTCTCTTTTTTCTCTTTTTTCTCTTCTTACTTTCCTTTTCTTTACCTTTCTTTCTTTGCCTTTTTTTCTTTTTCTTTTTCTTTTTTTCTCCTTCTTTCCTCTCTTCTTCTTCTTTCCTCTCTTCTTCTCTTCTCCTTTCTTCTTCTTTCCTCTTCCTGTTTTCCTGTTTTCTTTTTTCTTTTCTCTCGCAACTAGGACACGAATTAGAGTAAAGGCCTGGGACTTAGGATTTAGCCTATATTATGGCATCTCCTAGGAGTTTCCAGGGGCTTTTTAGCAGCGCTAGAGCCAATAATGGCCATTTCTTGGCAGTTACGGGGTATCACCCCACACATAATGGCTGGCCACGGGGAATTTCAGCGGGGTTGTTAGTCAAAGCACTTCGGCCATCACCGCATCCTTCCAACAACCCTCCGATCACGCTCTAACAGAGATTTTTATCCCTCCGTCAACAAGACAGACAGACCCTTCCTGAGTGACAGAAACCAGTATACGCAATGGCACAAGCAACGACTGCGGGCAGCAGCCTGCCGTGGATCACGGTTTTGGGCTCGCTCAACATGGATCTCGTCTCCTATGTCTCCCACCATCCGCTGCCGGGCGAGACCATGACGTCTTCGGGCTTTGCCATCTCGCCGGGCGGCAAAGGTGCCAACCAGGCTGTGGCGTGTGCGAAGCTGTCGCGGCAGCGCGTGGTCGACACGAGCAGTGCCGACGGTCCGGACGTGGCCGCCGACGTGGCCGCCTCTGCCTCGGCTCACGTGGCCATGGTCGGTGCCGTGGGCGCCGATGCCAATGGTGCGGCTCTGCGGTCCAATCTCGCCCACCACGGTGTGGATGTCCGCGGCGTCCAGACGGTTGGCGATGTCGCCAGCGGCGTCGCCGTCATTGTCGTCGACGAGCCCACCGGCCAAAACCGCATCATCCTCTCTCCCGGCGCCAACTACGCCATCCCTGGCCAGCCGACCGACCTGATTCTGCCGAAGCAGTCCAACCTGCTCATCCTGCAGCTCGAGATCCCGCTGCCGCAGGTCCTGGGCGCCCTCGAGGCCGCCCGCGCCGCCAACATTCCCGTGCTGCTGAACCCGGCGCCGGCGCCGGCCACGGAAGAGGCGCGGGCGCAGCTCGAGAAGGCGTTTGCCGTCGATGCCTCGTCTGGAGCGACGGGCCTGGCCCATCTGGTGCTCAACGAGACCGAGACCGCCGCCCTCGTGCCCAGCCTCACGGTCAGCGACCTCGACGACGCCGCCGGGCTCGCCCGTGCCGCCCGCTATTTCCTCGACCGCGGCGTCCAGAACATTGTCATGACCCTCGGCGGACGCGGCGTGTACTATGCGACGCGCGCCGAGGCAGCCGCGGCCGCGCCCGGACAGCTGCTGCCGCCCGAGAAGGTGGCGCAGGTGGTCGACACGACAGGCGCCGGCGACACGTTTGCCGGGCAGTATGCGCTGGAGGTGGTGGCGGCGGCGGTGGCAGGACGGGCGTTTGACTGCGCGGCGGCGGTGCGGCAGGCGAACCGGGCCGCGGCCAAGACGGTGCAGCGTCGGGGTGCGCAGGACTCGATTCCGTGGCGGGATGAGGTCTGAGAGGGAAGAGACGGACATGGGACGGCGGCAAAGGAGTATAGCGTATAGCGTATAGCATACAGGAGTACATGATTGAAGCATCCAGTTCCGAGCCATTCTTTTCTTGAGACTCCTTTTCTTTTGAGATCTCTTTCTTTTAGACTCTTCTTTTATTGCTATGAAGGCATTCTGTCCTACGGCAGCACATATTGAGGATCGCGGGTGCTGTAAAAGTCCAGCACCTGGATAGGCAGGGTGTCGAGGGCGACGTCGTCGAGGACGCGCAGGTTGATGGGCAGGATGTGGGCGACGCGGGCGCGCCAGTCTTTGGCGGCCTGGGACTGGGCCAAGGGGGGCAGCTTGGCCTCTTCCTCGGGGGTGAAGGATCCGGGGCCGTTGAAGATGTGGACGCCGCAGGTGCGGCAGAAGGCCTTGAAGTTGGCGTAGTGGTTGAAGCGGTACTCGGTCAGGTTCTCGCGGCCCTGGATGATGGACTGGTCGGCGTGGGGGTAGATCCAGACGTAGCCGCCCTGGCATGTTAGCGGAGGTCTTTGGGTAGACAGGGATCAACATACCCGCATGCAGATGCTGCAGTTGCAGTCGACGATGCGGTCGTCGGGGTTCTTGGCATCCCACAGGTCCAGAGGTTTGATGCGCACGGCCAGCCGGACGGCGCCGCAGTGGCAGCCGCCGTGGTAGGTCTTGGCGGGCGCGTCACCCTGGGGGCCGCCGGTGGGTTCCGGGCCAGTGTATGCGGGGGGGACGTAGGCGGACGGGAGGGACTTGCCGTCGAATCTGGGGGTGTCAGCAGGGAAGAGGGCGGGAGGGTGGGGACACGCACGGCGTCTGTTTCAGGGACGGGAAAAACGAGGCGTCGCTGCATTTCTGGAGCGTGCGGAGCTGGGACGTGTCAATGGGGATTGCAAGAGCAGACGGGGGCGACGCACGTTGACGGCCGTGATGCCCATGCCACGGATGAAGACGGCGATGCCGCATTTGGGGCAGAACTGCAGTGTCAGTAGTGAACGGAGCAGAGGGTTTATCTACACACCTTGTGCTGGAAAGTGCCCGAGCCAAAGGTGTAGGATGTGAGGTTGTCGACGCTGCCCTTGACGACGGTGAACGTGCCGTCGGCGTCACTGCGGATGGAGTAGTGGAGGTAGCCTTTCTTGTGGCAGATGCTACAGTTGCAGACCCTTCCTTCTGTGATGTCATGAGGAGTTTCGAGTTCGTAGACAAAGTCACCGCAGTGACAGTTTCCACGGTAGACGACCATATTGGGGGTTGACTAGAGGACAGAGTAGAAATGGGTTTGATCTCAACAATTTAGATTCAGAACAGAACTACGTTTAGAGATCTCTACTTATATAGAGATCTCATAAGCACGGCGTAAGATAAGACCGATGAGGGGTTTCAACTCAACTACTCGTAAGCTCAACTGTTGGCTTGTTGGGATAACGGCTACGCTTCTAGACCGGCCACAGCGCTGTAGCGTGCTTATCAACGTTGTCTGTCGTTGGCGACTGGTGACGATTGGGGAAATGCTGACAAAAGCAGAGGGAAGTGGAGTGGGATCTGACGTCTACTCGTATTCTCCACCTCTCGTCGTGCAAAGGGCGTTGCCACACAGCAGAAACCCCGCACGCAACACGTAGGAGACACGCGATCAGGTGACTCAAGCGGGAGCTGTACGCCATGGGAGCGTATCTTACGGAGTACCCTGTAGCACGGCCGCCGTACCCTGTGCTCGGTGTTCGGTGCTTCTGCCGAACTCACCGTATGTTCTGTCAAGTGCCGCGTGACTAGCTGTGCACCGGCCGTCTGTTTCATCGTGTGATCCAGTGCGACTGGACTCGTATCTTACGCACGAAGTGCAGCCGGCGGTCGCCCGAGGTCGTTTTGATTAGTCAGCAGAGTGCATTTCTTTACGTAGCGATTACCGAGAAGGGTAAGCATGGCACCGGGGCCAGTGAGAAGGGAGCAGTTTGAAACCGGAGCATACAGGGTAGCCAACTCCTCTGGGAAGGTGCCCACTAGCCGATGAATCTGCCGGAGATGAGCCCGGGAGACGGAGACGATCTTGCCGAGGTTCGTCGTTCGTCTGCGGGCATCTTACGAGAAATGTCAGATATCACGAACAGGACCCTGCCGTTTTGCTAGCACGCAAGTGACGGGCCGTCTTCGTGAGACGCGGGTCGCTCTCGTGAGCCTTTTTTTTTGAGATTTTTTTTCCCAGGCCGAGTAGCCCCAGCACTCGTACAGTTCCTCCGGAGCAATAGCAATATAAAGCGACGACGGAGCACAATAGCGCCCTCCTAGCGCCGCGTGGTGATCCCCGTCACCGCTACTCGCTGGCGTGGGGGTTCCCAGCACGGCCGTGTCCCAGGTCCCCGTGTCGTCCCAGTGTCGTCCCAGCGTTCCTGTCGGCCCAGCGATCCCAACAAGTCCCAGAACGGCCAAACCGCACCACCACCCCCACGCCGAGGACCAGACAAATCAGGATGAATGCCATTATCTAACAGACCTGTCATGGGATATTCGGTATGAATACTCCGGCGTAGAAGGAGGAGGGGCTTTTCTGTCGCACACGTTCCAGGTGGGCTTCGCTGCAGCTTCTCCAGCGAGAATCCTTCTACCGCCAGGGCCCGTACGTGGATGCAGGACGCCGGCAAGACCGGCCCGGGTGTGCACTGCAGCAGCCGCGGGGTGCAGGCGAGCAGGCGAGCCTGTGTTCCTGTGTTCCGTGTTCCGTGTTCCGTTTCTCGTTTCGCGTTTCGCGTTTGTGTTCCGTACTTTGAGCTGTCTAGTCGTTTAGTCGTTTAGTCGTCTACGAGTACTGTTTATAGTGCACTGCCCTTGCGACTCCCCGAGGGCTGTCTAAATAGCGCTCGTAATGACGTAAGGCACCTGCTCGACTCGTACAGAACTGGCACGCATAGGACTGTGCTCCCAAAGAAGGTAGGTGCAACCCACCCACGGCTCCACAGCATCCACCACATCCACCTTTGGCGCAGCACCCCCGCAAAGCCTGGGATCCGCTCCAACCTCATTTTCTCATTTTCTCATTTTCTCATTTTCCCGTTTTCTCGCCTCTGCTTCTTCGTATTCTCCCCCCCCACTGGACCTCTCTGCACACACACCCCCTCCCACCTCGTCCCCTCCGTTGCTGTCCAACACAAACATGTCCCGACAATGGCTGTTCCTGCCTCCACTTCCGACCTCCCGACGCAGGCTCATTGGCGAAGAGCCCCAAGTGAATGCAAGTCACTGACGGACTGACGGACTGGCGGCCTGGCGGCCACTATCGACGCCCGTTTGGCCCAACGAACCCGTACACTGCCAACCCCGAACCAATGGCGCAGACTAAGCCACACTGCCAACTTAGTCCTTCACGGTAGGCCCCCAAATGACCCCCAACTTTTGTTGCATGGCCCTGCTGACTGTTCGTCCATAGAAATCCTCCAGAAGAAAATGGCCTACATTATCTCATCAGAGGCTATCCGCTCGCTCGGTCGCTCGCTCAGTAACCACCCCCCATTGTGGGCTTAGTGTGCCGGTACGAGCACAGGGTTCGGTCTCCATACGAGCATGTCATATGGCCCGCCGGCGCATTGCCACGGAGGAACCTCGTCCAGGCCCAGGTCCAGCTTCCCTCTCTAGCGGTCTTTTCTCGATGGGGATAAGACTCCCGGACCACACGACTGCCTTCCAGCTTTGCTCTGCTCTGTTCTGACCTGCTCTGCTCTGCTTCCTATTCGCACTTCTATCGTCGTCGTCTGGGAACACAGCTTTGCTTCACAACAGTCAGCTCTCGTCGTCCTCCTCGTCGGGCCTGCTGTCTCAGGAGACATGCTTCTCGCCATATAAAAGCCATCGTCACCCTGTTCCTTGTCTTCTGAACCGCCCTCGTTTCCAACTTACAGACCTACGCACGACTCCCCTTCCTCGTCTCCTGTCCCCTCACCATGCCTCCTTCCGCCGAGCTGTCGGCTCTCTCTCACGCCTATGGATCGCATCCCATCACCCTTCCGGCCAAGGCGGTCACGGCCCCGGCCAAGGCCAGGTGCTCGACCGAAATCATCGACATCCGCCGTTCCATTGTGGAAGCCGACCTGAAGCAGCAGATCCTGGCCTCCTTCTGCCCCAAAGACGGCCCTCGAGCCTTGCCAACACTGCTCCTGTACGATGACAATGGTTTGCAGCTCTTTGAAAAGGTGAGCTTCAGACCTGCGCGGAACGGGGCGCTCATTGGCCCTTCCCAATACTTCCCAATGGAACCCAACGGCCTGTCTTTGCAGCTCGGATACGTGCCGTCTCTTTTTTCGCGCCAATCCTGGCTCGGTCTTTGATCTTGGCTAACTGCCGGCCGGCATAATAGATCACCTACCTCGACGAATATTACCTGACCAACAACGAGATCGACATTCTCGAGGCGTCTGCCTTGGCCATTGCAAACAAGATCCCGCAGGGCGCAATACTCCTCGAGCTCGGCAGCGGGTACGTGCCCTTTCCTGCTGCGTTTTGAGGGTTTGAGCCGTGTGCTGACCCTCCACCAGAAACCTCCGCAAGGTCAACTTGCTTCTGCGGGCCCTGGAGGCCATCGGCAAGAACGTCGACTACTATGCGCTGGACCTCTCCCGGTGCGAGCTCGAACGCACCTTTGCCCAGCTCCCTGCGTACGAACACGTCACCTGCCATGGACTGGTCGGCACGTACAGCGACGGTCGCGAGTGGCTCAAGTCGCCGTCTGTCGCCTGCCGCCAAAAGTGCATTCTCACACTCGGCGCCAGCATCGGTCAGTTTTGCTTTGCCTTTGGTCACACAGCCGAGTTGGCGCCGAGGCTTTCTCCAGCCCCCAACCTGACCCCCCCCCCTCTCCCGTCTCTTCCCAACAACTGTTGTGCATATGTTGTAATACTGACCCGTTTCGGCTAGGGAATTTCTTGCGTGATGAGGCCACCGATTTTCTCCGGAGCTTTGCCAATGTGCTGCATTCTGGCGACTCCATTCTCGTTGGCATGGACTCCTGTGCGGATCCCCGCAAAGTATAGTACGTTTCTTTTTCCCCTTTTCGGTCCTTTGCTTCTTCCTACCGTTTCTTTTCGCCCTTTTCGCTCTTCTGGGACGCCCCACAGACTGACCAGATATATATAGCCACGCATACAATGGTCAGTCAACTCTTGATGGAAACGGCTGTACTTCCTAGTTTAGGCCGGGACTAACACGCTTTCACGGCAGACCGTCAAGGGGTTACGCACAGGTATGGCATGGTTGTCGGGTTGTCCCACGCTGACCGCTTGATTTGGGCTATTTGGCTGACGCGGAGGATTTAGATTCATCCTCAATGGCCTCTCCCACGCCAATAAGATCCTGGGCGAAGACGTCTTCGACCCGTCGGAATGGCGCGTCATTGGCGAGTATGTGCACAATGTCGACGGCGGTGGCCACCGCGCGTTTGTTGCACCCGTGCACGAGACGGTGGTCATGGGACAGACGATCCGGCCACACGAACGTGTTGAAATCGAACTGAGCTTGAAGTACTCCCAGGATGAGGCACAGGCTCTATGGCGGTCGGCCGGCATGGTCGAATCTTGCCGATGGGAACATCCAACAAAGGAACATGGTAAGACGATCATACAACCTTGTCTCTTGCTGTCTCCCGTCTTGCATACGAGAATGGCAATCCAAATCCTCTCTGCTCTACAGAGTGGGCCGGCTATATATTGTTGCCTCGTCCTCATGGCCGTGCGAACCCACATAGTACCTCCCACCTTTTTCCACAACCCTGCACCGTTCCCCCCCCCTCCCCCCTCTCCTTGTGTGTCCCCCCACGTTTCCTTACGTTAAACACCCCCCCCTAAAAAGTCGGCCCTGTGACCTGGCTTCGAGTGGAGCCATCGGATCGGGCGACGTGCTTTCCGTCAGCCTCGATCCGCTTATAGTCTGAGCATTCAGCTATAGGGCGCCCCCCCTTTAGATATGGCATCATGGCCCAGCTCGAAATATGAGCTGTTGATCAGGCGAACTTGACGTTACCGGAGGAGAGGAGTGCCGAAGTGCTTGGTAATCAGGCCAGCCGAGTTGGCTTGACCGGTTATCCACCACAATGGTCCCCTCTCCTCTCGTATGCTTGGCTCCTTTGCTAACAGACGTTGCACTGCAACAGGAATCCATATGCTTGTCAAATCAAACATGCCTTTCAATCTTCTGCCCACGGCCTATGCCCAGACGGTGCTCCCGTCGTTGCAAGAGTGGGAGGCTGCCTGGGAGGCCTGGGACGTTGTAGCGCAGCAGATGCTCCCCTACGAAGGGCTGCTGGAGAAACCGATCAAGCTGAGAAATGCCTGCATCTTTTATCTGGGACACCTCCCCACCTTTCTGGATATCCAACTGAAGAAGACGACCGGTGAACCCCTGACGGAGCCGGCCAGCTATGCCAAGATCTTTGAGCGCGGCATCGACCCGGACGTCGACAATCCCGAGAAGTGCCATGCGCATTCCGAGATCCCCGACGAGTGGCCGCCTCTCGATGAGATTCTGGACTACCAGAACCGCGTGCGGGCGCGGGTGCGCGCCATCTACCAGTCTGCTTTTGGCGACCGCCGTCCCCACGGCCACGCGCCCCTCCCGCGTCCCGTGGCGCAGGCCATCTGGGTCGGGTTTGAGCACGACCTCATGCACCTGGAGACGCTTCTCTATATGATGCTGCAGAGCGACAAGACGCTGCCGCCTCCGGTGATGCCGCGGCCAGACTTTGCCCAGATGGCCAGCCAGGCGCGGGCCGCCCGTGTGGCGAATCAGTGGTTTGACGTGCCGGCCCAGGAGATTGCCATTGGCATGGACGACCCGGATAGTGATCCGGACCCGACGCGGCACTTTGGTTGGTGAGTCGTGTGCAGTGTGCGTGGCAGTGCCGGATGGGACCAGCACTGACGAGGCCAGGGATAATGAGAAACCGCTGCGCCAGGTGCACGTGCACGCCTTCCAGGCGCAGGGGCGAGCGATCACGAACGAAGAGGTATGTGCGTGGATGTTGTCTTGTGGGAACAGGGCTGACAGGACCAGTATGCGCTGTACATGTGGAAGAATGATGTGGACAAGCTGCCTGCATCTTGGAAAGAGGTTGGCCATGCCAATGGACATTCGAATGGACATTCGAATGGACATTCGAATGGGCACTCGAACGGGCACTCGAACGGACACAATGGACACAATGGACAGTCCAATGGCCACTCGAATGGAAGCAACGGGCTGTCCTCCGTCTTGCCCAGCTCATTCTTGAAGAGCAAGGCCGTGCGAACGGTGTATGGGCCGGTGCCGCTGGAGTTGGCCCTGGACTGGCCGCTGTTTGCATCGTATGACGAGGTGAATGCGTGTGCAAGGTGGATGGGTGGCCGTCTGCCGACATTTGAAGAGGCACGCAGCATCTATGCGCTGGTGGAGGCGACGAAGGCGCGGGATCCTACGAACAAGTGAGTGACAGTTTTGGTCTTTTGTGAGTGTCGTTTCTGACCTGCCAGAACTTCCCACAACGCCAGTGATCTCTTTATCGACCTCGACGGCGCCAATGTCGGTCTTCACCATTGGCACCCGGTGGCCGTGACGGATCGTGGCGACCGTCTGGCCGGGCAGGCCGAGATGGGCGGCGTGTGGGAATGGACCAGCACGGTTCTGCGGCCACACGACGGGTTCGAGGCGATGAAGTTGTACCCTGGATATACGGGAGACTTTTTCGACGAGAAGCACAACATTGTGTTGGGTGGATCGTGGGCGACACACCCGCGGCTGGCTGGACGGAAGTCGTTGTAAGTGGTCATTGGTGTTTCTGGAGGGACAGCGAAGCTAATGCGTGAACAGTGTCAACTGGTACCAGCGGAACTACCTGTATCCATGGGTTGGTGGGCGTCTGGTGCGGGATGTGTGAGGGAAAAGCCGGTGCTTGGAGGTCTACGGCGACGGATGGAAATAGGGGATTCAAAAAGTAGACACAAAATGAAGTTGAAAGTATCCCATTTTTGAGGCTTCTCTACAGAAACCGAACCTGGCCTTTTGCCTTTTGGCCTTTTGCCTTTTTGGCCTTCAGCCTTTTCCTTGAAACGCCTGAAGCCAGCTCTGATGCGGGAGGACGCAGTTGGTGGTCTGCTTAGTAAGACACGATACGGTAGGAACCGGAGGGCTGTAATATGCCGTTTTCGGTGATAAAGTTTGTGACGAGGGAGGGGGGCTGGGGGTTAGCGACAGACACAAAGACGGTATAGAAAACTTACGGTGACGTCGACCATGCTCTCGATGGGCAGCAGGGGTTTTCTCGGGGCGAGAGACTTTGGTCGTGGGGCGATGGGGGTCGGGGCGGTGCCGTCGGGGGCGAAGAAGCCCTGCTGGATGTTGATGCGGGCGAGGTCTGCGTTGTTGAGGAGGAGCTTGCGGACGAACTTGTGTGTCTCGGCGAGGACGTAAAAGTTGCGGCGGGGCTTGGCGACGTCGGCGAGCAGGGCGAGCTGGTAGGTGCCGATGCGGGAGACGAGCTTGCCGTCGTGGGTGACGGCCTCGGAGCCGACGAAGACGGAGCGGACGCCGTAGGCCTCGAGGGCGTAGGCGACGGCGCTGGGGTCGATCTCGACGACGACGAGGCCGTGCTCGCGCAGGGCGGCCATGTGGCGCGCCGACTCGGCCCGCGCGCGGTCGTCGACGACGTACAGCACGACGGGCGGCGGCGCCCCCTCGCCCTCGAGGCGGTCGGCGGCCTTGAGCAGCAGCTCCGTGACGGCGCGCGAGCCGCCCGTGGTCAGCACGACGTCGCCGGGCGCCACCAGGCGGCTGCCGCGCTCGGCAATGCGGTGGCGGGCCTCCTTGGCGCGCTGGACAAACAGCTGGCTGTTGTCGAGCAGGTGCTGGCGGATCTTGTCAAAGGAGTCGAGGCGGCCGTCGCGCGAGAGGGTGGCCGTCGAGAGACCCTGACCCAAATTGTCGGGGGGCGGCTGGCGCATGGACATGCTGAGGAAGCCGGTGAACATGCGGGTGCCGGCCTCGATGGGGAGGGAGTTGGGGACGGCGGCGTGGAGTTTCTGGACCTGGGCCTCGCTGATCTCGTAGGTCTCCATGGCGGTGGAGGAGGGGGTGTGGCGAAGGGCCTCGATGAGGGCCTCGATGGCGGCGATGGGCTTGGTCAGGTCGGGGTCCTGGGCGAGGAGGCGATGGTACGAGGCGACGATACTGGAGGTCAGCACAGAACTCATGACAGCGTGAACTTCTCAACTTCTGAACTGGTGGACGCACTCGAATTCTTGGGTCACTGGCACAGCCATTGCCGCGGCAGGACCGCCGTCGGAGGCGACCATGCTGAAGAAGAGGCGGACGGCAAAAGGCGGCAGGAGGGGACGCAGGAGCAGCCGGAAGAGGCGCATGCGGAAGACGAGGGGGCGCGTGGGTGGTGAGTCAGGAAGCCGAAGAAATGCGAAGCCAAAGCAATGATGAGGTGAATTCTGCCGGCCGCCACCGCCTTACGAGGGGCAGTGCTCTGGCGGCGGGCCGTTCCGAAAGAGGAAAGGCGTGGTTCCAGGGTCCCCCCTCGAAGCGACGACGGGGCCTCGGACGACTCGAGCTCTGCGACCGCAGGCTGCAGCGGTGGCGGCGGTCTACGAACCACGACCACGACACCGATTCCACCGCATCACCATGGCCACCATCGACCCAACCACCGGGCAGCCGCTGCCGGCCGACGCCATCCAGCGGCTGCTCTTCGTGGCCGCCAAAGTGCACGTCTACCAGATTCCGCCGCTGACGTCGACCAAAGGCTACACGGCGGCCACCTGGACGACCGACCCGACGCGGCACATCTTCACGGCGCGGCTGCGCATCCTCGAGACGGGCACGGATACCGACGACGACACCCCGGGCCAGGTCAAGGTCGACGTCGTCCTCGAAGACCCGGCCACCGGCCAACTCTTTGCGGCGGCCCCCTACACGGCCGCCGACGTCGTCGAGGCCGCCCTCGACAGCGCCCGCTTCTATGCCGTGCGCGTCCAGGACCCCCAGGGCCGCAAGGCCATGCTGGGCATTGGCTTCGAGGAGCGGCCCGAGTCGTTTGACTTTGGCGTCGCCCTGCAGGAGGCGCGGCGGACGCTGGGTTGGGAGGGTGCCGCTCGGAGCAGCACGGCCGCCAGTGGAAGTAGTGCCACCGGCAGCAGCACCGGCGAGGCTCCTCGGCGCGACTACAGCCTCAAGGAGGGCGAGACCATCACGGTCAACCTCGGCACCAAGTTTGGCCGCCGGGCCACGCCGGCACCCGCAGCCTCTTCTGCCAGCAGTGGCGGCGGCCTCGGCGGCCTCAGCGGCTTCTCGCTGCCGCCACCGCCGCCGCCGCCGCCGGCCACCACGCGTCGGGCAGCGGCTCGTCGGTCCGTCGGCGACCCCAGCTTGCTGGGCAACTTTGACCTACAGAAGCAGCGGGAGCAGGAGGAGAGCCAGAAGAAGGCGGCGGCGCTGGGATTCGACGACGGGCAGAACGGGGAGTTTGCCTGAGACGGACAGGGGCAGAGTGCATATAGATTGCTTGTTTCTTGCGTGCTGGACCACCTCTCCATGTAGATACAGTTCAATATACCATCCAAGCCAGTTTCATTTCATTCCCATTCCCAGCCCATTTCATTTCATTCCCAGCATTCCAGCTCACTCCCCCAGCAGGTTCCACGAACAGGACGGCGGCGGCAGGCTCATGCGTTTTCTGTCGAGGGACAGACAGGGCATGGCGTCCGAGGCGCGTCGCGTCGGGACGGGGGTGTTGGGCGGGACGCCCAGGCCCAGGGGGTCGGCGACGTCGCTCGCAGTCTCTTCCGTCTGCGTCGGCGTCTCCGCCTCGGCCCCTGGACAAAAGACGCTCGCGGTCGCGCTCATGGGATGGTTGGGAAACGGCGTGTGCAGCGTCGGCGTCGCGTAATAGACGTGCTGGACGGGGATCCACAGCCGTGGGCCTGTGCTGGCGTCGAGCGGCGGCGGCTGCTGCTGCTGCTGCTGCAGATACTGCAGGTAGGCCACGCGGTTGCGGTGTTGCATCTCGGTCCAGACGTCGAGCAGCCGCACGAGAATCAGCCGCTCCTGCTGCTCGGCGTCGGCAATCTTGCTCTGCACGAAGCCGGCATCCTTGCGGCGCTTGCGGGCTTCGGCAGGGCTCTGGCAGGCCATCTGCTGGGCCTGGATGCCGGCCAGCGTCCGCAGCAGGACCTGCACGCGCTCGTCCTGCTGGTGCAGGCTGGCGACGAGGTACTGGTGTTCGTTGCGGACCTGGTCAAAGGAGCGCGGGTGGCAGGCATAGGGCGAGGCCGGGGGCCAAGCGGCCGACGCCCAAGCGGCCGACGTCCGTCGACGGCGCTGTCCGGTGGCTGCCGGAGCTGCCGGGGCTGCGGGGGCGACCCTCTGGGAAATCTGTTCCTTGGTGCTCATGGCTGGGATGTCGAGTGCAGCGTGCAGCGTGCAGTGTGCAGCGTGCATGGTTGCGCCAGCCTGGCTATATGGCCTGGCGAGACAAAGCGAGATCGAGGCGCTGCGATCCGCATTGGGGTCAATATTGCGTCAAAGAGCGACAAAGACCAGCTTTGTTTTCGTTCTCTTTTCGTCTTCCTTTCTCCTCTGCTCTTTTATCTTTCCGTTTCTTTCTCCTGCATCCGTCACAGATTGAATCCGTCGTGGCCGGGCGGGTCGCAGAATCGCCAGAGACCAGCGGCCTCGGCGGCCTGGCGGACCACGGCCACCTCCTCGCTGGTCACGGCACGATTGATGTCGGCATAGCGCACGCCCGCCTGCGCGCCACGCGCGGGCTTGCCGACGTAGGCGTCGGGATGGTACTGCTCCATGATGTGGACAAAGACGTCGCGCGACACCTCGTCGGCCAGCCAGCGCATGATGGCGGCGCCCTCGGCGGCGAGGCCGGGCATGACGAGGTGGCGCACGAGCAGGCCCTTCTTGGCGATGCCGTCGGGGGTGAAGCACAGGTCGCCGACCTGGGCGTGCATGGCGCGGATGCTCTCGCGGGCGGTGGCGGCATAGTCCTCGGCCTTGAGCAGGCGGCGGGCGGTGGCGGGCTGCCAGACCTTGAAGTCGGGCAGGTAGATGTCGACGAGGCCGTCGAGCAGCTCGAGCGAGGCCAGCGAGTCGTAGGCCGACGAGTTGTAGATGATGGGCAGCCTCAGGCCGCTGGAGCGCGCGTGCAGCAGGGCCAGGGCGACCTGGGGCACGACGTGCTCGGGCGTGATAAGGTTGATGTTGTGGACGTGGCCGACCTGCTGGAGCTTGAGGAACCAGGCGGCCAGCTGCTCGGGCGTCAGGTCCATGCCGTTGCGCTGGTGGCTGATGTCGTGGTTCTGGCAAAAGGCACAGCGAAGATTGCACATGCTGCCAGTCAGCGATGGCGAGCTCAGACGAGGCTGTGTCTTACCTGAAGAAGACAGAGCCACTCCCGTTGTGTCCTTGCACACAAGGTTCTACTGGTCAGCGTTCCCTTCTCTCTTCTCTCTCTCTTCTCTCTCTCTTCTCTCTCTCTTCTCTCTCTCTTCTCTCTCTCTCCTCTCTCCTCTTCTCTCTTACCCTCTCCAAAATGTGGTGCTATCACGTTGACTTTGACGGTTTCGGCACCGGTCAGACACATGCCGGTGGTCTCAAACCGGTTGACACTGCACAGCCGAGGACACAGGTTGCAGTTGCTCAGATGGGCATAGGCTCGCGACCGCTTCTTGGCGGCATCGACGTCGGTGAGGCCCAGAAAGCGTGGAAAGTAGTCGTCGAGCAGAAACGGCGGTGCCAGGTGTAACGACCGGAAAGGCCAGAAGGGTCCGGGAACTGACCGGGGGGCTGACCGGACCCGCGCCGAAGGCCGGGTTCCGAGATGGGGCCACAGACGCATGTTGTCGACGGGGGGGTATCTGCTCGTATCTTACGCACAGAGTATGGAGGAAGATACGACGAGCGAGTGCCCTACGCAGTCTGCTGACTCAGCAATGTGGCGATCGCAACATCCTATGCGCATCCTGCGTCGTATGAGCCCTCGGAGCTCACGACAATGGAATATCAGTTCCCGTTCCGTTCGGTCTGATTCTCGTGATCCTCCCGTCCAGCTGTTGTCCTGCCTCACCTCACGCGACCTCCCGACTGCTTCCGACGGCTCCGAGCTCGCGCTCGCTGTCAGCCGTTCCAGCCTGCCAATGCCTGGTAAAGCCCTGTTAAAGCCGCCACGAGCCGCCCTAATCATCCCTAAATGTCCTAATCGTCCTAATCATCCCTAAATGTCCCTAAATGTCCCAACGATCCCTAAATATTCCTATACCTACCATCCAAAGTCCCTATACTTACCGTCCAAGTCCCTAACCTCCAGCGTTCTCTCGCTCGTCCGCTCTCTCCTTCAGGCCGAGGTACCGCTGTACTCTTCCTGCACGGTCCTGTACTTACTCAATACAGCAGTCCGCCGCTTCCGCTCCGCTCTTCTTGGCGCCTGCCCCGCCAACTGCTGAACCCTGCCCACTATTCTTCGCGGCGCTTTGCGCCCTTTGCCTTCGTTTTTATTAGTAGATCTTCCGGCTCGCCTCCGTACCTTTTTCTCTTCCTCTTGGTGTTTCTCGGCGCTGTCATCGCACGCTTTGTGCTGTGATCGCTGTTGAGTCTCAATTCTTTGCTCGACTTTGCTGGACTCTCGACTTCGCTTCGACTTTGACTCTCGACTCTCGACTTCTCGACTTCTCAACTTCGACTTCGACTTCGTCTTCGACTTGTATTTTCATCTCGTCATCTCTTTTCTTTGTCTCTTTCTTCTCTCTTTCTCCTCCCTCTCCTCTCTTTCTTCTCTCTCCTCTCTTCTCTCCTCCCTCCTCCCTCCTATCTTACGTAACCCCTGTCGCCCGGCTCGATCGCGGCTCTTTCGGCCTCCTCGCCTTCTCCGCCCCCCTGCCATCATCGCACCACTTCCTCTTCTCGAAGCATTGTCCAAAATGGTCGTCGCCGCGGATGACAGACTGCCCGAAGGTAAGATTCGCACTCTCAACCGTCTCCGTTTTTTGGATCCGCTCGCGCTGCGCCTCTTCCACCGCAACCACCCCCTGTCTTGGCCCCTCCCTCTCTTTTTCGCAAACTCGCCTCCAATCGCCTCCAACCATTCATCGCCTGTCTTGGCCTTCCTCCTCTCCCATCCCTGCCCTCTTGTCGCTCTTGTCGCTCTGGTCGCTCTGGTCGCTCTGCTAACACCCCTCCCCAACATGGCAGCTGGCAACATCGTGGAAGGCGTCTCCGATGCTTCCGGCGCATCCGCCGAAGCAAAACTCAGCCCTTCCGTCCACTTTGAGCCCACCGTCCAGGAAATCAGCCCGGCTGAGCCATTGCCCGTCGGCACCGTCCAAGACGATTCTCCTGCCACCCCCGATGGCAATGTCGACTCCGGCTACGACCCGGAGCGCGTCACCCAAGATGAGCTGCGCGCTCTCACCAGTTCTTTCCGCACCGCTCAGCTTCAGGGCCTCCGGATAGCCAGTTTCGCCTATGAGCCCATGTCTTTGCCTGCATCTAGAGTGAGCTCTCTTCACCCTCTCCTCTCTCTCCCCTCTCTCTCTCTCCTCTCTCTCTCTCCTCTCTCTCTCCCCCCTCTCCCCCCCCCCCCTCTCTCTCTCTCTAACCTTTAGACTGCTTCCCATGATGAATCTCATCATGCTAGCCGCCAACATACCCCCAGCTCCACCGTCGGCTCCCACTCCCCCATGCTCGTCGCCAAGGGTCACGAATCCCAATTCCAGTCCCCCCCGTTGACCCCCCTGGCCACCTCCCATGCCGATGCCGATAGCAAATTCTCCAGCCCTAACCGCTCCCGCCACGGCACCATGACTCCACAAGAAACCGCCCGCGAATCTTCGCCCCTGCGCGCCCGCATCGCCGCCCTGCGTCCTTCCGCCTCCGACGACGTCACTGCCAACCACCCGGCTTCTCTTCCCTCCTCCCGTCCCACCTCGCCCCCGGCCGATCTCCACGACCATGCTCCTCTGGGTAACCACCGCCAGGGCATGTTCAGCCTCGGCCCTGCGAGCAGCGGCGGTGCCAGCGGCCCTCCCAGCGGCGGCTCTGTTCCCGTCTCCCGCGAGTCCAGCGTCTCCGAAAAGGCCTCCCAGTTCTACTCCCGGCCACTGACGCCTTCCGGCGACGCCAATGACCCGTATGCCGCCAACAAACGCCCGCCCCAGAATAAGATCGAGCCGCGCTTTGTCTTCTCGCGCTTGACCAAGAAGAAGGACTCGGCCCCCAGCTCGCCCATCAGCCACGCAAAGCACAAGGACGACAAGCGCCACTCCAGCTTCCTCGGTGGCCACCACCACCACCACCACAAGTCCGACAAGGAAGACTCGGGAGGCGCCGACGAGAGCCCGGCCAACTCCATCCACAGCCGCCAGGCCTCCATGTCCGACCTGAAGCGCTTCTTCAAGCTGGGCCCGGCCTACCACCACAAAATCAAGCGCGCCGTCTCCCCCGCCGTGTCCATCCGCTCGGCCCGCAACGACAGCACTGTTGCCAAGGCCACGGCGCAGATCCCTTTTGGCGATGAGCATACCCTGACTTCCAAATACGGAAAGCTTGGCAAGGTCCTGGGCTCTGGCGCCGGTGGGTCTGTGCGCCTGATGAAGCGCAGCGAGGACAGCACCGTCTTTGCCGTCAAGGAGTTCCGCGCCCGCCACACCTACGAGTCCGAAAAGGAGTATGCCAAGAAGCTGACGGCCGAGTACTGTATCGGCTCGTCGCTGCACCACGGCAACATTATCGAGACGCTCGACATTATCAACGAGAAGGGCAAATGGTACGAAGTCATGGAGTACGCTCCCTACGATCTCTTTGCCATTGTCATGACCGGCCGCATGACCCGGCCCGAGGTGGCCTGCTGCTTCCTGCAGATCCTCAGCGGTGTGACCTATCTGCACAGCATGGGCCTGGCTCACCGCGATCTGAAGCTCGACAATGTCGTTGTCAGCGAGCACGGCATCATGAAGATTATCGACTTTGGCAGCGCCCACGTCTTTCAGTATCCGTTTGAGAACGGTCTCGTTTTGGCGTCTGGTACGTCCCTCTTTTTACTCTTCGTTTCCTAGGATTCATCTAACCAGCAGGCATTGTCGGTTCTGACCCCTATTTGGCCCCCGAGGTCTACGACGAGCGGAAATATGATCCCACCGCCGTCGATATCTGGTCGCTGGCCATTATCTTCTGCTGCATGACCCTGCGCCGGTTCCCGTGGAAGGTGCCGCGTGTCACCGACAACTCGTACAAGCTGTTTGCCGCCGAGCCGACCCCGGGACACAATCCCATGCAATTGGGAGTGCCCCGAGTGAGGGAAGAGAAGAAGGAAGAGAAGAGCGAGAAGAGTGAGAAGAAGGAGGAAAAGAAGGAGGAGAAGAGCGAAAAGAAGGAGGAGAACCCCGAAAAGAAGGAGAAAAGCGAAGAAGCCAAGAAGGAGGCTCCGGCTGGGGACAAACCTGCTGACAAGCCCGCTGACAAGCCCGCTGACAAGCCTGTGGAGAAGAAGGAGGTGATCAAGGGGCCGTGGCGGATTCTGCGTCTGCTGCCGCGTGAGAGCCGACATGTGGTTGGCGGCATGCTCAAGATCGACCCGACGGAGAGAATAAAGATGCGCGAGATCCTGCAGGACCCGTGGGTGGCCAACACGATCATCTGTCGCCAGACGGGACCGGGACGGGTAGTCCGGGCCAGCACGCATACACACGTGTTGGAATCGCCAGCGACGCCGATGAAGTCGGGTTAATAGACGGGACCAGGCCGGATCGGAGATCGGAGAGGGCAGTCGAGCCGGGCATAGACGAGCATAGACGAAGGATGGAGGGTGAAAGGTGAACGGTGAACGGTGACTCTTGTATTTTTCCTGTTTTGCGATATCTTACGTTTTTGTTCATCTGGCTTTACATCGGGGGGAAGGGATAGGACGGGCTGCCTTTGGAGTGTTAGAGGACTTGGATTGGCTAGGATAGATTCAGCATGCAAGACTGGTTTAGATTCCTACGCTGGCTCGGCACGGCTTGGGCTGCAGGAACTGCATGAACGGTCGGGACTGCATGAACGTCATGGAATTACGAGCAATTCTTCCGTATTCCTATAACCCGCCCGAACGCCAAATGTCACGTGATATATACTACCTCCAGGTCACGTGTCTACAACTTCTCCAGCAGCAGCCGCGTGCCCGCACTGCCCACAGGCCGTGTTTCCTTGGCCTCCTTGACCTCCTTGTCCTTCTTGCCCTTCTTCCCTTTTTTCCCCTCCTTCTCCGCCTTCTCCTTCTTCTCCTTCTCGGCGGCCTCCCGCTTCACCTTCTGCTCGGCGGTCTCCTCCTTGGCCGCCTTCTCGAGCGTCTTGCGGTTCTTCTTGTCGGCCAAGGTGCGACGCAGTTCCTGCGCGAGGGCAGCGTCCAGGTCGTTTGCCTCCAGCAGTGCCAGCACGACAAACGAGCTGGCAGAGCCGGCAGCCCAGGCGACGACGTGGTCGCGGATGTGCGGGTACAGCGTGTTGGCAAAGTGCAGCGGCGGGTCGACGGGCTGGACCTGGCCGGTGGCGCGGTCGAAGCGGCCGCCGGCGACGAGCGTCTTGAGCATGCGGGTGCCGAAGATGGACTGGGCGACGTGGGTGGCGCCGCTGGGGGCGAATTCGGTCGCGTCGGCGTCAGTCTCGGTCTCGGCGTCAGTCTCTCCCCCGTGCGGATCGCCGGCCGCCGTCTCGGCAATGGCGGCCAGGGCGGCGGTCTTGTCGCCGACGCCGCCCAGCAGGGCCTCGGTGATCAGCTGGCAGCCGAACGAGGAGGCGACGAGGTCGCGGGGCACGGCGGCGATGGCGGCCAGCAGGGGCGGCGAGAGGGCGGCGACGAGTTCGCGGCGGCGGACGTCGGGGTCCTTGCGGCTGGTGGTGGTGCGGATGGCGTGGATCTCGTCGAGCAGGGCGAGGTCGGCGGCGTGGCTGGCGGGGAAGAGCGCCTTGGAGGGGCCCTCGAAGAGGTAGCGCAGGACGATGCGGGCGTGGATGTTGTTGGCGCCGAAGACGAGGTTGCCGGCGTCGACGTGGTCGCCCTGGCCGAGGAGCTCGGGGAAGATGGTCTTGCTGGTCAGCACGGTATCGTCGATGAGGTCGTAGGCGGCGAGGATGATGGTGTGGCCGTGCGGGTCGCCGCTCAGCAGCTGGAAGGTGTCCTTGTAGGTGCGCAGGAGCTGCTTGCGGTCCTTGGCGGCGCCGCGGGCCAGCAGGAGACACACGAGACGGGCGCCCGAGGCCGTGAAGCCCATGTTCTTGAGCAGGTCGCCGCCCTCGTCGCCCTTGACGAGCTCGAGGAACTCGCGCTGGTCCTCGGACCCGTCGGCCACGTTCAGATAGTACTGCAGCATGGCGTCGTGCAGCATCGTGAAGCCCGTCAGCTTCTTCTGCACGAGCGCGTTGATCATGCTCTGCAGGTGCTTGAGAATCACGCCGCGCTTGCTGGGGTCGGCCGCGAGCACCGCGGCCAGGTCGGCCGTGACCTCCTCGGAGCTGCTGCTGACGGCCCCCGCGTTGGCCAGCGCATACTCGGGCCCAAACCACTCCCGCAGAAGCAGTGCCTTTTGGCGCCGCGTGGCCACGCCGCGGTACACGTCGTCGAGGATCCACGAGGCCTCCGCGTGGTGGATCAGCCGCCGCACCTTGCCGCAGAACTCGCCAATGATCATGTTGCGCACGCCCTCGTCGTCCTGCACGAGCAGCTTGCCGATCAGGAACTTGGCATACTTGCTCTCGGCCAGCTGCGCATACGTGCCGCGCAGCTCCTCGGCAATGCCCTTGCGCTGCGCCGGCGTCGCGTACTTGATGGCCGTCTGGACGGCGCGCACGGCGTCGTGCTTGAGCACAAAGTCGCGCACGCGGCCCGTCGTAATGCCAAAGAGCTCGTCCACGAGCGTCTGCCGCTCTTCCTTGGGCACGTGGGATTTGCGCCGCAGCCGCTCCCAGAGCTTCTTGGCCCGCGCCAGCTCGTCCGCCAGCGGCTTGGCCGCCCGCCGCTCCAGGGCCAGCTGCTTCTGCTTGGCATGGGTCTCTTTGCTCGTCGACAGCTCCTTTTCCGTCTTCTCCGTCTTCTCCGTCTTCTCTGTCTTCTCTCCGTTCTCCGTCCGCCGCTTTTTGAGGCCGTCTTGCCGGCTCGCCTCCCACTTGGCCTGCGGGATCTTCCGCTTCTCGCCACGTGTCGTCGTCGTCGTAGACATGGCTGCAGGCATTCCGTGAATTATGCGAAAATGGTGAGAGAATGACCTTTTTGCCCTTTTGCCCTTCCACTGGAAAAGCGAAGCCAAAAAAAAAAAAAACCTTATCTCCAATTTTTTTATCGCAATGGATTCTGCCGGGCGGTGAACAGACGGCCCCATAATCGCAAGGCACCGCGGGCAGCCCCTCTTATAAGCAAAAGATTCCTCCTTCAGTACGCGACACAGTCTCGTTGTCGGCCACCACAACCACACATCATGGGTCGTGAAGACCAGACAGAAGAGCGCGAGGTGCTCGACTCCATCTTCCCCGACGAGATCACCGACGTCTCGGAAGAGGAGTACCGCATCGCCATCCAGCTCGATCTGCCAGAAGAAGCGACAAAAGACGACCAAGACGAGCAGCCAGAGCCGCCCACCATGCTGCTCTCGGTCCGGTATCCCGAGGACTACCCCGACGTGGCGCCAGACCTCGACCTCTCGGCGCCTGCTGGCAGCACGCCCCACCCGCTCTTCAACGTCGCCGACGACAAGGAACAGCTGCTGGCCGGCCTCGAGGAGACCATCCAGGAGAGCCTCGGCATGGCCATGGTCTTTACGATTGTGTCGGCGCTCAAGGACGCCGCCGAGCAGCTGATTGTCACGCGGCTGCAGGCGGCACAAAAGGCCCGCGAAGAGGCCCTGCTGGCGGTCGAGCGTGCAGAGAACCAAAAGTTCCACGGCACGCCCGTCACCCCCGAGACCTTTCTGCGCTGGCGCGACACCTTCATGCAGGAGATGGCCGAGAAGAGACTGCGCGAGGAGGAAGAGCGCCTGGCCGAGCAGGCCAAGCGACGGGGTGGCGGCGCCACCGGCAAAGACGGCCTGCGCCTGACGGGTCGGCAGCTATGGGAGCGCGGCTTGGCCGGCAAGACGGACGACGACGACGCCGAGGTGGAGGCCGAGGACGAGGAAGAGCTCGGCGGGGCGGTACAGAAACTCAAGATCGAGGCATGAGGATGTACTCGTATTATACCATGTAAAGATCAAACAATCAGACGATACACATGCATCGTTTCGTGCTGACTAATCATATAAGCCGGCAAGTGCCGTTTTGCGTGCCAAACGCCCCGTCTAGATCGCATGTCCACAAACAAAACAGATGGTCTCGTGTTCAGTCCTCCATCTCGTGGTCCTCCTCCTCCTCCTCTTCTTCTTCCTCCTCCTCCTCGCCCTCGTACTCGTTCACCCAGTCGTCAGCCTCCTCCTCTTCCGGCGCCGGCCCTACAGCCGCCACCACTTCTTCCAGCAGCGTCGTCGCATGCTGGCCCAGTTGCTCGTCTTCGTATTCTTGCCGCCGGAACTCCCGCAGACACCGGCCCAGACACCGCCGCGCATCGATCCACTGTTCCTTCCAGCGGTCGGCGTCAGAGGACTTGTCGGCCTTGCCGGCCTCTCCCTCGCGCACTTCCTGGCCCTGCAGGTAGTGTGCATAGCCTGCCAGATACCAGACCTCGACGGCCTCGTCGTCTTCCCGCAGCAGCCGTGCCCGCGCCAGCTGCGCCGCCTTGTCGAGCCAGCCCACCGTCAGCAGCAGCCGCACGAGGCCGACGCGCACACTGAATGCCGGCACGGCCGCGTCGTCGGGCGGCAGGCCTTCCCACAGGTTCAGGCTGCGTTCCAGGGCCGCCCGCGCATCGGCCGACCGGTCTTGGCTGACGCGCACGCTGGCGAGCGTCTGCCAGACCTCGGGCGAGTCGGGCGCCAGCAGGGTGGCCTCCGTGACCAGGGCTTCGCATTCGCGCTCGCAGTCGTCTTCAAACGACAGGTCCGTCATCCAGACCTCGGCCATGGCGCAGAAGATCTGTGCCAGCTTGCCGGCCGTCTCCGGCCCCTCCTGCCGATCCCGCAGCGCCGCCACGCCGCGCCGGAACCAGGCCAGCGTGTCTTGGCCGCCCTCTTCGCTCAGCTGTGCCAGGTACAGAAACTTGTCGGCGCCGCCGCCGACGGTCTCGGGCAGCGTGCCGTCGGGGTCGAGGGCGGCCGCTCGCAGCAGCAGCACCCGTGCCTCGTCCACGTCGCCGCTCTCGAGCCGGATCTCGCCCAGCAGCGCCAGGACGGCCGCTTTGCCGATGCCGCCGACCATGGCATTGCTCGGGTCGCTGTCGTTGCCGTCGTCCACAATCTGAAAGGCCGAGCGCGCCAGGTCCAGTGCCGTGTCGAGATCGCCCTGTGTCATGGCATCCCAGGCCGCCTCCATCAGGGCGCGCAGCCGTTTGCTCTGCTGCTCCGGCGAGGTCGAAGTAGAAGTGGTCGTCGATGTCGTCCGCCCGCCCGCGCCCTTTCTTGCCCGCGCCTTTGCCTTCTTGGAGGCTCCTGGCCGCGTCTTGGCCATGGCTGTGCTGTAGGAGGGCAAATGGGAAAACAGAATACAAAACAAAAAGAGACTCAACAAAATGCGCGTGAGAAAAAAGGCCGTCGCCAATAAGTCGAAGGGGAGGGGGAAATTTTTGAGAGCGTTATCGTTATCACTGGCGAACCGGATTGGCGCATAGAAATATATTATGCAATTATCCGCCCATCACGACCATTAACATACTCCAGGAGTCTTTTTTGCGCATCCGTCTTCCATCCAGAAAGGTCCAACGGCCGTTGCCGCCTGCACTCTTATTGCAGCAGCCGCTTTTCCGACAGAAGCCAATCCCATATTTCCGCCTGTGCGCCGTATCGCTGTAGTCCTGAAAGGCCATACTCTATGCTATAATCCAACGAAAGAAAACAGAAACAACAAAAACAGAGTCAGAAACAGACACAAAACAATAACCAAAACAAACGAAATTATACATGCAAACTGCATGCTACTGCATGCCATCAGACACTACCGCTGCCGTCCATCGACAATCTCTGCCGAGTGTCCGTGTCCCAGCAGATCAGGCTCGTCTGCCTCTACCCGGCCCACATTGCCCTGCTGCACGTACCCGAATTCGCCTGGTGGCCCGTCGTGCAGGTCCACCTGCATGTACTCGTCGGGTGTTGCCGCCGTCGACGTCGCCGACGACTTGCTCCCGTGCGTCGACCGGTTCCGGTCAAAGGGCAGACGTGCCGTGGGCATGACACTGGACGGACCAGCCATGGCCGCCCGTCCCACCGCCGCATCTTCCGGCGGGGGCGGCAGTGAAAAGGATCCTGACCGGCCGGTCGAGGGCAAGTTCGGCAGCAAGGCCCCGCCAGGAAGTGCAGGCGTGTCACTGTCGGCCGTGCCCTGCCGACTTGCCCGGGACTGGTGCCGGCTGGGCCGTTGGCTGAGTCGTCGACTGGGCTGCCGACTCGGCAACCGACTCGGCATATGAATGCTGGACCCGACGTCAATGTCGGGCAGTTCCGGTGCCGTCTCGGCCACCAGCGTGGAAGGCTCCACAATCACGTCTTCAAAGTCGCCCTCGCCCTCGCCCGTCTCGCCGCCCATCCCGTCGCTCGCTTCCCGGCTCGGATCGCCATTCTCGTCCAGCAGATCCTCTTCGCCCGGCTTCGGCGTCGCCCCGCCTACGGCCGAGGGAGTCCGGCTGCGTCGCCTCCGCCGGTTCATGGCTTTGGCATCTTCTTCGTCGTCCGACTCGATCGGCCCGTGCCGGATCACATTCATGGCCACAGGGATGCCTGGCGGCGGGCCTTCGTGCTCAAAGTCGCCGCCCCGCGCCTTCATCGCATGCGGCATGCGCGCGCTGCGCACCACCTCGAACCCCTTGCCCTTGTCCTTGCTCTTGCCGCCCAACAGCCCGCGGAGCCAGCCAGCCGCAGAGGCCATCGGCCCCGTCGGATCTGCCGGCCCTGTGCCAAGCTTACGGCCGGGCGCGTCCGAGTTGAGCCGCTCGCCACGCACGCCATAGTAAAAGTCGATCTCGCGGGTCGTGTAGTCTTGCTGTGCATACGGCACCTCGGTGTCGGCCAGCTCGCCCACGGCCGCGCCCGCCGGACTTCCATGGCCACTGCTGCCACCAGCTGCACCGCCTGCCTCGACGCTCACGGGCGTCGTGGGGTCGCTGCTGGCCCCTTGCCGCTGCGCCCAGTCCGCACTGGTCCACGACGTGTGGGCGCGGCTGTCTGGCAGAGACACCAGCGTGTTCCGGTCCAGCGTGGTCTTTCGTGTCCGCCGCGGCGGCCGATAGTAGGGCCCTGCCGGCTCGCCTGCCAGAGTAGCCCCAGACATGTTGCCACGCGACGATGGGTGGTTGGCCGTGGGCGACGGCAGGTAGGAGTGGGTGCTCATATCGCCCATGGTCGTCGGCGTGCCCTCGCCGCTGTCCATGTGGCGAGCACTCGGCAGGGGCATGGTGCCGTCCAAGCTCAGGTTGTCGAGCGCCGACGAGCTCCGCTGGCTCGGCTTGCCGCCCATGAGGATGCCGATGCTACCAGCAGACTCGCTGCGCTGGCGGCCGCCCTTGCTGGCTTCGTCCGAGTACAGCATAGCGGAACTAGAGAGCTGGCTCTGGCGCGAGACGGCACCGGCGCTCCGGCGCGGCATACGCCGCGACAGCTGGCGCATGCCAAAGATCTTGGAGAGGCCGCCACGCGTTTGGCCGGTAATGTCGTCGCCGCCAGCGCCGGCCATACGGGCAATGACCTCGAGGACGGCCTGGATGGCGTTGAGGAAGAAGCCGAAAATCAGGACGCAGGCATGGATGAGGAGGATCACATAGCCGACCCAGCCTTTGGGGCCTTCGGTGACGTCGAGCGTGGGAATAAAGGCGATCATGAGCATGATGGTAACGAAGCGAAGCAAGGAAAAGAGCGTGTGATAGGCGTTCATAGACGACTGGGTGTGGAAGGGGCGGAAGGCGTGCAGCGTCAGGATCTGGATGACTTCGCAGATGGCCAGCAGGACGATCTGGGCAATGCCGGCAGGCTGGACGGCGCCAATGGCGATGCCGCGAACCATGGTCAGGAAGATGGGCGTCGGGGCATAGGCAGCCGCTTCGTCCGAGTAGGTGTTGTAGAGAGGGCCGTAGATCAGCAGGGTAGGCAGGTCGTCGAACAGGACGGCGCGTGGCTTGGTGGAGATGATGAGCCGCAGCAGCCAGATGGCAAAGCCGAGGAGGAGGACAATGGTGACGACGGCGAGGGCGACGACGTAGGCAGGGCCCTGGGAGGCGACGACGAGCTGGAAGGCGGACAGGGCGACGAGGGGCAGCAAGAAGTAGTTGAAGACGATGCGGATGACATTGCCAATGGAGAAGGGCCAGTTCTTCTTGCGCAGGTCTTCTTCGTGGACGTGGCGCAAGACACGGTAGAGCCACTGGCAGCCAAAGACCAGCTGGAAGAGCAGGGTGATGCCGGCGATCATGGCGAGCAGCCAGACCATCATGCCGGCCCAGATGTCTTCGGTATGGGCCATGCCGACGAGCTGGGCCATGTTCTGCAGGCCATAGGTGCCGTTGGTGTAGTAGATGCCGTCGACGACGCTCTGCATGCCGTCGGCCTTGCTGATGAAGCTCTCGTTGAAGAGGAGGGCGGACCAGGCCGCCTGGCTGACAACGGGCTGGTAGAAGCCGGGGTAGTTGAGGGTCAGGCTGCCGGTGAGGACGACAAACTGGATGTACTGCAGACAGTCGCCAAAGCCAGGCGTGACGAGGCGCAACAGGTCGGGGTCGCGGCCGTAGTTGGAGGTCCAGAGGAAGATATTGGTGGAGCCCCAAGGGCTGTAGATGGCGGCAAAGACGGTAGCAAAGCCGACGGCGACAAGCACGAGCAGGGGCAGGAACTGGGTCAGCCAGGCCAGGTTGCCCAGGTCAGGGGTAATGGTGGCGGAGACGCAGCCAATGGTGGTGACCTCATCGTTGCCATAGCGGATGATAAAGGTGGCGGCAAAGGACGTGAAGGCATAGGTGGAGTAAAAGTTGTTGGAGAGAGAAGCCGCCGGAAGGCTCTCGAGAGAGATGGCGGTTGTGTTGAAGACGGGGCCCAGAGGACACTCGGCATTGGTGAGAGAGGTGTTGCAAAAGTCAGTGTCCTTGACAAAAGGCTCGTAGGTGAGCACGTCGACCTTGGAGTGGAGGGTTGTGAGTTTGGGGTTGGGAGAGTCGGGTTCGGGCTTCTCGAGGATCTTGCCGTCGGTATACGAGTCGTTCTGCCAGAGGGAGCTGTTCCAGGCCGGCAGGGCCGTGCTGGAGAGAGAGCCGGTGACGTTGCCGAACATGGTGACGGTGAGGCCATGGGTTTCGTTTTTGGTGTCGAAGGAGGCTTCGACGAGGAGCGGCACCCACTGGAGGAGGACGGGGTCCTTGTTGTTTCTGTAATTGTCGGAGAGACAGTTCTCAAAGGCGACAGAGACGGCCGAGGCCGCAGGGAGGAAGAGGAGGAGGAGGAGGAGAAGCGAAAGGGAAGAGAGTGGTCGAAGTCGGAATGGCCTGGCCGGTTGGCCGTGGGCCGGATGTGCGGGCTTGGCAGACATGATAGCGACTGCCGAGGGGAGGAATAGTAGGGGACAGAGGAGACAGGCGACAGGCGACAGGAGACAGGAGAAACGAGAGACGAGAGACGAGAGACGAGAGACGAGTCGGGACGAGAATCGTGAAATCGCGTCAGTCGGAGGCTAGAACGGCCGCATCTTGCACAGCGAGCCCGCTTTGCCGGAGCTGAGGCCAGTCGATTGTGCAAGATCGTCGACGTGTCAGCGATGGGGCGACAGCGCAACAGGGCAAGGATTGGCAGCTGGTCGAGGGGATGCCTGACGGTCTGGAGGGGGTGCTTTTTTTTGGCGGATGCTCGGTCTGGGCCCAGATGCCCCTGATGTGGAAGCGAGAGACGCGAACGAAAGGGGAGATGACGGGGCAGAGGCAGCGAGGGACGGGGACGGGGACGGGAGAAAAGCGAGAGGCCGTCGAGCAGAGAATGAAGGTGTCAAAAAAAGTGTCAGAGTCAGTGTCAAAAGCGTCAAAAGCGTCGAGAACAAAATGAAGCAAAAGGGATCAAATGACGTGAGGGCGGAATCGTTGGCAGCCTCTTATTTTTTAATCGCTTTTATTCTTTCAGACGTCCCGTTCAAAAACAGTAGCAGTACGAAGCACCGCTGCGTATCTGCCCGTAATGGTGCTGGTCGTCCTCGTACCCTGGTCGTTCTGCAGGCGGGTGGATTCAGGCGGGTGGATTCAGCTCCGGGCTGCAGTCCCGAAGAAAAGACGCCGTAGGGGTGCTGGTGCTGGTGCTGGCGCTGGCGCTGGCGCTGGCGCTGGCGGGGCGTTCGGTTTAGTGCAAAAGTACGCTGTCCCACAAGTACCGCGGCATCCTCTGTGCCCACTGCCCACTGACACTGCCCACTGCACACTGCGAACCCAAGGCATGACGCGTTCTGGCGCGTATTTTTCGCTCCTATCCGGGCTGTCGCGTTCACTCGCTTAGTTGCATATACGAGCCACTCTTCCGGCGAGCTTTCCAGGCTCTCCAGTCTGCCTTTTCCAGCTCTCCTTCGCTTATGCTCGCTGCATGAACGAGGGAATACTCCGTAATCCTGAAGACCGGAGTATTGTCATTTATTCTTGGGGATTTACGAGTACGGAGTATGTTGCGTCTGATTTTTATGAGATCTTTTTTATGAGATTTTAATTGTTTTCTTTTTCTTTTCCCTTTCTTCCTCTTTTTCCTCTCTTTCTTCCTCTCTTTTTACTCCCTCTTCTTCTTCCTCCCTCTTCCTCCCTCTTCTTCTCTCTCCTCTCTCTCCTCTCTCCCCTCTCCTCCCCTCTCGCTCTCGCTTTCTCATCCTCGTACGAGCCTCTCCGTACTCCGTCAGCCAGAACATTCCTGTCCCCAAAACACAGATATCCCGGCCCACCTCCCCACATCCACCCCTTTTTGTCCATCAGCCTCTGCTGGCGGTCATCTTGGCATGCTCTGTAACCTCAACCTGTTCTTCAACACACAACCATCTCTGTTCTCTCTGTAAACTCTGTAATACTCCGTACTCTCTACCGAGTACAGCCCCTTCATCATGAGACCTTCTTACGCAACTGCACTGCCCGGACACTGCATCGTACTCCGTACTCCTGCACGGACTCCCCCCCGTTGAAACGACAGAACCTTGTTTCTACTGCCCACTGTAACATTCCATCTTCTTCCCTGCCCGACTATTGCATCGCCGGCGATCTTTTCCTCAATACGAGTGTCTCACCCATACTGCGTACTCGTGGCCTATCTTGGATCGGGTCAAGATGGTGGGGGTAGAGATGAGAGAAGAGAAAAAAAGAGAGAAAAGAAAAAGAGAGAAAAAGAAAGAGAAAAAAAGAAATATTCCCGAAACTCCAAATATAGCACAGTTCCACCCCCTCGCATGCCGTCTCCCCAACTAGCTTGCGTGAGATACCCTTCCCATCCCGTGGCTCAGCCTCCGTGTCATCTTCGTCTTGCCCTTCAGTCCTCTCTTCACATACATTTCAACCTCAACCGGCCCCGATCCTTTCCCATTGGCTCTTCGCTGTGCCAGCCACCCCGTAATCGCCTGTCTCAGCCGCTGCTTAACCGCCGACAAGTCGTCCGAGTCTGCTGAGAGATGCCCAAGCTCCTCTCCCCTTTGCACACCATCCGACACAAACCTCGTATAGGCCCTCTCCAACTTGGCCAAGTCCGCTTCCAGCACATAGACCGCGTTCCGCCTTGCTGCTCCTGGACCTCTCGCTCTTCCACCCCATTATTGCCTCTAGTCGTTCGTAAACCTGCATCGGCCTTGGCATTTCCTGTACTCGTATCCACTGGCTCGCCCACCGGATGCTGCACCATCGCCGTCTTGGCTGGGGCCAGGTCTTCTGTTCCTTGTATTTCTTGCGTTCTCGCAGGTCCCGGAATTCCTGATGTTTCTCGCGTTCTTTGAAATTCTCGGCCTGCCGTCAGCGTCTGTGGGTTCGTACAAGACCCGCCCGCTGCCGTGCCCCGTTCAGGGCGGGCTCTGGATGGGGGCCGTCCAAAGAGAATCGTCGTCTGACGGTATCCGTCATTCGACACGAGCCCAGGGAGATCGCCATGGCCAGGGCTCTCTGCTCGCCGTCGGGCTCCCTGTGCCCGTACACCACGGTACCCTTCCAGGGGACTCGATGGTGGTGGTGTCTGCAAGGCCTGGCTGTTGCCAACCGGCCTAGCGTGCGAGAACCTCTGGCGTTGGGCAGCGAGTCCGCGCCTCTGGACGCCACGGGGACGGCTGACCCTGCCCAGTAGAATGCGCTGTCCTGTTCCAGTAGGCTCTATCGGGCTCGCCTGGTCGGAAGGGTTCGCCACTGACCGCACAGTCCTGCCTGCAGGCGTCGGACTATGGGGTATTGCCACCGGTCGGAAGGACCTGCCTGTAACGGGCGTCTGAAGATTCCCAGGCCGCATGTGGCTGCTCTGTTCCTCGGCTGCTCCATACACACGAACGCACAGCTTTTCAAACGCATCGCACACAAGCTTTTCGTTGGCAAAGAGCACATCCGTCTTGGCCGGCTCCACATTCGGATCGTAGCTGCCAGCCGGACAACGTATGTTTAGTCGCAGAAAGGCTTCCCGAACATGTCTCTGCAGCAGAGGCAACGTCCCTATCGCGCTGGACAGGTGTTTCCGGAACACGGCCAATAATTTCCCGGCCATCCCTCCGCGATGGCGAGCAGACAGCGGGCGGCCGTCGACCGACACAAAACCGCCCACGGCCAGCTTGGACAAGTCTGCCCCCGGCTGTGGTAGGAGAACCTCGAAAACGAGCTCGCGCAAGCGCTCGTGTCCTTGGGAGGCATAGACGAGAGCGTGTTCCAGCGTGGACTGATTGCCGTGGCCAGGCGCAGGAAGGAGCTCGGCCGCAGAGACGACCACATCCTGACACTGCCGAGCCACCTCGTTTCCAAAGAGGACACGAGCCGACTCGCGCATCTCGGTGCCCACGTCTGCGCCAGCCGTCGACGGTGTCGATGGCGGTGTCGATGATGGCGTCGACGACACCAGACAGCGGCAATGGTACTGCCATACCAGCGGCGGCTGCTGCTGAAAGACCCGAAAGGCCAGCCGCAGCTGTGGCCTGGCCAGCGCGTAACCGCACAGGAGCGCCTTGACAGCCGCAATCGTCTTGCTGGCATCCTGCACGGCCGCCCGGCGGCGCACCGGCAGCAAAGAAAACAGACAAGTGACGGCGACGGACGTACCCACAGGCGCAGCCGCAGATTTCAGGCTGTCCGAGACGATACCGCCGCCGCCAGAAGCCAGTCGAAAGGCAGCCGCCACGGGCTCGTCGCGCGTGCGGGTGGTGATGGCAACGTAGCCCAGCGCCGTGGCAGCAGCGAGGCCCTGGCCACGGAAGCCGAGCGAAGCGACTTCGGCAGTTCGTGTGTGCAAGTCATCCAAGCTGGTGAGTTTGCTGGTGTGGCCAGGACGGCCGAGGGCGGCAAAGTCGGCGCGCAGGATACCGTGGCCGTCGTCGCGAATCTCGATTTTGTCGACGGTGTTGGGGGCCAGAAACACCTCGATCGAGGTCGCGTGCGCATCAATGGCATTGTCCACGAGTTCCTTGACAAGGCTGGCGGAGTTGGCAATGAGTGATGACGCATCTAGCAGCCGCGTGGTCTCGGCTGGAAGCGCCTTAATGGACATGGGATGAGAGATGGGACGAGACGAGACGAGATGAGATGAAAAGCCACAGCTCAGGGATCAGGGGCACAAGAGAAAGACCGTCTTCCTCCCAATGTCGGCTTGTGTGTTTCATGACAGAGAAAATCAAAGGGAAGAGGGGAATGAAGAATAGGACTCGGAGACATTAGAAATAGGGAAGCCATGGCAGACATCTTGCACGGAAGGCGCGATCAGGATTGTCTGGCAGTCTTGTGGAAGGAGCTCTCTCTGCTGCAAGTCATCGCATGCGGAAGGAGCAATCTCCTAATACACGGCGCTCGTACAGCTGCCATCCAAGCTTCTCATTGGCCCATAAGAGCCTTGCTTGCGCGTAGCTCCCAGAATGTCTAGAACCCCCCCTGTACGCTGACTAACCGCCAATCCGGTCTCCCCGCCCTCTATTGCCCCTCCGCATGACTGGCATGACTTGCTGTTCATTCTATCAGCAGTTGAGCATCGCCAACAGCCAGCAGCCTTTTCGCATAGTACAATTGGCCTGTTCTGAACCAACTTCCTCCACCCATCATCATGCACGACAAAGGCCCCCAGATGCAGAAGCACAACGGCTCCGGCCTGCGCATCGGCATCGTCCACGCCCGCTGGAACACTTCCATCATTGAGCCGCTGCTCGAGGGCACCCGCGCCCAGCTGTTGGCGAGTGGCGTCGCCGCCTCTGACATTGTCGTCGAGACAGTGCCGGGCGCATGGGAACTGCCAGTCGCAGTCCAGAGGTGAGCTTTCTCTTCTCCTCTCCTCTTTTCCTCTCCTCTTCTCCCCATCCTTACTCACTCTTCTCCCCAGACTCTTCTCGGCTTCGCAGATTCAGGCCGCCTCTGCTGCTGGCCCCGACCTGTCGGCTGGCGACCTGCTTGGCGGTAGCACATCCGACCTGGCTGCTGCCGCCAAGGCCAGCGCCGATGCGCCGTCCACCAAACCGTTCGACGCCCTCATCGCCATTGGCGTCCTCATCAAGGGCGAAACCATGCACTTTGAGTACATTGCCGACAGCGTCTCGCAGGGCCTCATGCGCGTCCAGCTCGACACTGGTGTCCCCGTCATCTTCGGCCTCCTGACCGTCCTCAGCGAACAGCAGGGCCTCGCACGCGCCGGCGTTGTCGAGGGCAGCCACAACCACGGCGAGGACTGGGGCTCGGCGGCCGTCGAGATGGCCGTCAAGCGGCGCGCGTGGCAGGCCGGCAAGCTGAACTGAGAACTGGGAAAACGAGAAACAGAAAACAAAAGGCACACTGTATGGAGTAGATGCCTTAGCGAATGCGTGTCAAGCAAAGCAAAATTGGTTATGGGAACTGCTGGAAATAGGCCGCCAATAAAGATTATTATATTAGTGCATCGAGAGACCCTATGTGAATCATCCTCGAAGATATGCCAATGTGTCCAAGTCATGAGATGAGAACAATGCACAACCCGCAAGCAAACGCCCAGCATCAAATCAAGACAGTGCAAGAAACGACCAGAAAGCCAGCAAAAAAAAAAGCAAGTCTGTATATGCTCAAAATCGTGTACCAACTGAAATATACAACCGGCCAATTTTCTTTTTTTTTCCTCCGAAAGGAACGCATTCTAAATGAAATTCGATTCTCCAAAATGGGTGCATCAAGCAGGCTGGATGCACGCCGATGCACCCGTCGAGCAAACAAGACCCGCTCAGCTGATAAGAGCTCCAATCTCGCTGCCAATCATCTTCTTCGACTTCCACGTCATCCGCTTCTTCTCGCGCTTCGCTTTCATGGCCGCCCAGCCTTGCTCGTCGTCTTCCTCGTCCTCGTTGGTAGTCGAGCTGTTGTTGAGCGGCGACCGGTTGGTCTTGTCCCTTGTCTGGTCCCAGTTCGATGGGCTGGCCGCCCGGCTGTTCTCGTTACTGGTCGAATCACCCGTACCCAGAGCACCCGACATCACCATCGACTTCCGCAAATCACTCGGCTGTGACACCGCAGGGACATGCGACACCGGTCGGTACCGCCCCGGCAGGCCCACGTTGCTCCGCTCCGAAGGCGCAATCGATGCTGCATACCCATTCACGCCTTGCACCCGAATCGACGGCGCGAACCCGCCGCCAGATCCGAGAGGCTGAATCCACGATGCAGAGCTCGGCTGTACCATGCTCATCGTCCGCATATGTCCGTCAGGCCGTTGTTGTCCTGGGAAGTCCATCACAGAGCCGTTGTCCATAAACGATTGCCGCCCTGCGTCAGGAACATTCAGTCCGCCCAGTCCAAATCCAGCACCGCCTGCCATCGGACCCCCCATGCCGCTCGCATTCGAATAATGACTTTGGGGGCGTTGAGGCATCCCGTTGGCAGCGGCTGCGTTGCCGTTGGCCATCATCTGCATGAACTGCATCTGCATCTGCATAAACTGCTGCATTTGCTGTGTCATTTGGATCTGAGCCTGCTCGCCCGCCGACATCATCGGAGCCGGGGGCTGTCCGAGTCCCAGCATTCCCATGCCCGGGTACATGGATTGTGCCGGAATTCCGGCCATCGGGTCAAACTGCCCGCCAACACCAGCGGGCAGCGGCTTCGTGATGCCGTTCACCGAAGGACTGCCTCTGCGCATGGCCCGAGACCGCTCCTCACTCGCAATCACGCCCACAAGGCCGCCAGGGGGTACCGGGCTGTTGGCCCGCATAGACCCTGCAGGGACACCGCCACTGAACTGAAGCGATTCCCGAACAGGCGGGTTCACGATACCGTACGGGTCTTGGGGGATGTTTCGTGCAAAGGGCGGCAGCTGAGAGCTTCTGTTGTTGGCCAGCGGGGTGTCCCCAATCACAGAGGCAGGCCGCTGGTAGCTGAGGGCGTTCGCGGCACGCAGGTTGGGGTTCGACATCATCGTGCTCAGTCGTGCTGGTGGCCGGTTCTTATTCGGGAATCCGTGAGCAGCAAGGATGGCCAGGGGAACTTCTTCATCGTCGTCAGAAGCATCCGAGCCTCCCTGAGCACCGACAATGCTGGGCAAGTTGGGGCTCGAGAGAGACAGCTGCATGCCTATTCGAGCAGCCGGACCAGAAGGAGACTCGCCAGTCACCTTCATCATCTGCTGACGATACACTGTCATATGAGCTTCTTGCTTGCGTCTCTGTCTGGCAACTTGTCTCGACTTCTCGGCCTCGTCGAGGTCGTCGTCCTCATCATAGTTGTCTTCATCGGCATCGGTCGATTCGTCGGGCTTGGCCATGATGGCAGACCGCCTCGTCTCCAGCTCCTTATCCTTCCGGTAGCGCTCAAACTGAGCCGGCGTCATCACCTTGTTCTTGCCCTGGCCGGGCTGCGGCGGGCTAGAGTCGGGCATGGTCTTTCTCGTTCGCGCAACAGGCACGTCAAACATGTTCTCAGACATGGGAACTCTGGGCTCCAGCGGTGAGGGCGCCTCAGTCGGTATTTGTTTATATCCCGTGTCCACATACCCTTGCTTGAAGCGACCGCCGATCGTTGTGGGTTCTGGGGCGCCGGATGGCGAATCTTCACCGGCAAGGAACTTGTTCATGGCATTAAACGAATCCTTCAAGAGAACCGTATCTTCATCCTCCGTCTCGTTGGCGTAGTCGATGGTGGATCGACGCCGGCCAAAGACAGCGCTGCTTCTCTTCAAGTCATTTTCTGAAGCGGGAGGCTGCGAAGCAGGCTCCGAGTTTTGGATGGGCTTGATCGATTCCGCATCCGACATCTTCCCAAAACGAGAGGCATGGCGTGGAACGGGGGGCGCGTTCTCATTGGTGGTAGATTCGCCCATCAAAGCAGTGGATTGTGATAGCTCGTCGCCTGAACTATGTCCGTCCCACGCATATGGAGAAGGATCGACCTTTGCGCCATTATCAACGTCTAGGGGAACTGGTTGACTGAGACGGTTTCCGGTCAACGATCGGGGCGCTAGAGCCGGACGGTCCGCGCCGGTGTTGCGAAGAGTCATGACGCTTGACCGCTTATCGAAGCCGCCAACCATTTTGCTAAAGTCACCACCGAGATCGAGGTTGAAATCTTCTTCTAGCCTGGGTGGAGTTGCCGTGCTTGTGGTAGATGCAGTAGCAGCACGATCGCGCTTAAATATTTCGGGGGGAGTTGCAGGAGCACGGCCGTCAACAATAGGCGACGAAGGTTGTGGCTTTTTGTTTCCACCAAAAGAAAAAGTACGGCCGGCGGATTTCAGAAAATTGCCAGTACTCGACTTTGTAATGGCCGGGACTGGAACGTCGTGGTGCATCCTTCTGCCAGCTTGACCCCAGTCGTCCTGATGGTATTGGTTGCTAAAGTCAGCCGAGGATGGGGCTGTGGACGCATTGCTGTGACGTGAAGAGTTGTCATTGGATGTGCCCTTGGTAGTATTGGAGGAACCGCTGCCACTGGGTTGCGTTAGCGATTCTATTTTCCACGGTGTATATTTGGCACCTGCAGCGGGGCGCAGGTGTGAGCAGGGCAGGGCAGGGCTGCCCTGAAGGTGAAAGTGGCTTACCGATTGTGACGAAGGTCTGCAAAGAGGTTGTCTTCCATAGAATCAGCGGCTGGCATACCACCGCCTGGGACAAGAACGCTGGGCACAGTGCGAGACTTGGCAGGCTTACGAATACCATGGTATTCGGAATCAAAGTTCTTCACAGGACCAGACAGCTCGGAGCGATCCAACACCCGGAACGAGGGTCCTGCTGCCGGAACTTCATTGTGGTCGACGGACGATTTCCGCCGGGTGAAAGCGGCCGGGAATCTAGGCATATAGGAAGTGATGGGGGTGGATAGGCCGAGAGGCTAGTCGAGGAGGAAGCCCATGCGCAGAGCGAGACGGGCAGGTGGTGTGGTGCTGCGTGGAAAGAGTGGTGGAAAGATTCAAGAGTCTGCGATCCGGCCGTTCGAGAAGCAAGGGAAGAAGCTCGGGGAAGCGGCGGTGACACCAGAAAAGCGGGAAGAGAAGGCGGCGGCGATGGTGGAAGGGTACACAGGGATTGTTGTCGGGGGCGCTCTTGACTGACGCAACGAGTCGGGCAGCTGCATGACGGGGAGAAAGCGGCCAGGTTAGCAAGACAATTGCAGGCTTCCGCACAAGTAAAAAAGCATGGATGCGAGAGGGCTGTGTGACAATGCCAAGTTCCGGACCCAGCCTTCATCGGATGGGTTTGTTGGCAAGGGAACAAGAAGACAGGGGAAGGGGGTACGGAGTAGTGGTGTGTTATATTATAGGCAGAACAGACATGCAAAGAACCAGGGGGACCGAAAGGCACGTGTAAACCGGGGACGCAAAACAGTGCCCAAGGCTGAAATTCATGCAGACAGGCCGCTGGCTTGGGCGAGGGGGAGGGGTGGAGGCTGGATTCCTGGCTGGCTGGCTGACTTGTTTGCCGTGTGAATTTGCTGTCTCGGAAACCAGAAGCAACCGGGAGAGGATCCAGAAGCGTCCAAGATGCCAGGAAGGGGAGAAATGGAGATGGAAATGAAAACGGAAATGGAAATGGAAAAAACGAAACAATGGGTACGAGGTACGGGGCACTCGTACTCTGCACTCCGTATCTCGAAACTCTGGAGAACTTACCTGGCCGGAGAGGTGGTCCAGGAGAGCCGTTTGTCGAGTGATTAATTATGGGCTGGAGACAGAATCATGCAAAATCATGAGAGGCGCTGGCGGGAGAGAGAACAAGTATGGCGCCAGTCGCAGAGTGAAAACGAGAGTCGCGAGGCGGTGTGAAGGAGAGAGAAGATGGAGATGGGGGGAGATCGCAGTAGAAGACGTCCCAAGAGCTGCAGCTCAACAATGTTCAGCTTCCCTGGGCAGACAAGATCCTCCTTGTCCCTGCTCGTGTACTCCGTACAAAGCGGGCTGGGGTTGTTGTCACTGGTGGTGCTCGGGCGCGCTGAATGTGGAAGGCAAGACGAAGATGACTGTCAGCGAGAGAGGGATGGTACGGAGTACGGAGCTCGAGTATACGAGAAATAGTGAGGCGAATTGTGATCGTGACGAGGGAAGATTATTAAAAGGAAAAAAAATCTCCAAAATAAAAGTAAAAAAAATTAAAAATAGGGGCCTGAAAAGAGGAGGAGCAAACGCCGTAGTCGAAGGAGGGGGGGAGGGCCGAGGGAACAGCCGGTACCGGCCTGGAAGAGAGCGAGGCCCTTTTCTGGAGGAGAAAACGAAGCGCAGACGGCAGCGAAGGCGATGCAGACAGCAGTAGCAGCAGTAGCTGGAAGCCTGAGAAAAAAAGAGAAGATCGCGGCCAGAGTGGGAAAAGAAAAACGAGAGGGTGGACACGATGCTCAACAGGCAGCTGCGTACCCCGTGCGGGCAAATACGATGTGCCAAAAGAAGGCAAGAGCGAGCGGCTTGGGGGGAAGAGGAAGGTGCGATGGGAAGGGGAAAAGGGACGGGAAGAAGCAGGAATGGGAAAGGGCTGAAAGAGCTCCAAGATCTCGTTCTCTCCGTTGGTTGGTGAGGCGGGAATCAAGAAAACAACAGAAGCAGCGCAGACGACGGCGAGGAAACAGGATCGACGAGTGTGCTCGTACTATAGTACTCCGTACGGCGCATGTCACCCTTGGGGTGGTGGCTGGCCAGGCGAATCCCGGAAGGGGCAAGCGCCATTGAATTCTGGATTTAGGCATAGGCTTGGCCTGGAAGGGAGTAGCGACGGCGAGGGCCACTGAATACGGGAGACTAGCGTAGCATAAACATAAAAGAGCGTAAATTCCACAAAAGGCTAGTTCTTAGCGCCGCGATGCAAACGGTTAGTGGCCTTGGGGGGGTGATTAGGCCTGTCGGCGGCTGGCGGTGGGCGCTAACGATTGGTTCAGGGGTGCTCTGCAGCGGTTCCAGCGGGCAGAAGGAACCAGTAAGAGCCAGCCGAGCCGGCAGAGCCAGCAGAGGCGCTGAGCAATACGAGTAAATATAGCAGGGGCAGTGCGAATGCTGCGCCGTTGCTGATTCTGTACTCCGTACTCCGTACGAGTAATACTCCATAATACTCCATACGAGCCTCCATAGGAGTGGAAGAATGGAGCACTTGCAGCTTGGCTGGATCTTACGAGGACTCGTAATTCCGGGACTGTTGTACGGAGTACCTACTCGTACGGAGCACAGGGCTGCTGAATGCGAGTAACGGGGCATGGGCTACCTTGGCGGTTGCTTGTTACGAGCCACGAAATCTTGGTGAAATGATGCTAGTGACAGACGGACCCGCGATGGGTCTGGTACGAGAATGATACTGCACGACTGTTGGTACTTTCCCTGTCTTCATAATAGCAGTAGTACCCGTCTATAACGATCTTGGCGGGCACTGATCTCTATAGGGTGTTTGCGTGTGTTTATTTCTGCCGGGTAGCTCGGAGGAACGAGAAACGCGACGGGCGTTCAGCTGGAGTGTTTTGTAGGGAATCTGTATAGTGCAGACTATTGTATTGGCATTTGTCAGGAGTCTCCTTTCGCACTCGCACTCGCACTCGTCGCATACGCAGTATCGTATTCCCGTCGGGCTCGTCCTGCTCTTCCGGATACCTGCATCCCACCAAACTTTCCGTGGTTGCAATGGCTACGGGCGTCCAGCGTGATAAAACGCCAGAAAGCAGGAAAAAATTCTGTCCAGCCAAGATCTGGTGGATCGGTGGGCCGGTGCCCATCCTCCGTGCTCGTAAGATACTTTAATGCACGGCTGCTCCGAGTATTCGTATCCTGTTCTGCACGGAGGCAATTATGCAACCACACGGCGCCCGTGAACCAGAGGAAAATTTGCAGGGCACGGCCCACGTGTACCCAAAGGTACTTTTCACAGGCTCCCTGATCCCTGACTGCACAGGATATCCGCTGCACGAATGCAGGACAGCAGCCCGAAAGGATTGGGTCTTTCGTAGTCCGTAAACAGCATCTATTTCGTAGATATATTAGTCATCCAGGGATCGGCAGGCCGGAAACAACGCGAACAGATCGCGCGTCTACGAGTACCGTACGGAGTATATTCCACGACGTCGCAGTATGCAGTCAACACGAACAAGAGGCCACCAGAGCAGCGATTTGCGGCAGGCATCGTCTTGGGCATGGGTCTTCTGGCCTGTCAACTTGTCGGCCTGCTGGCCTACAGGGTACTGGCCAACAGGCCTACTGGTCTACTCGTACTGGTCTGCATCCGAAGTGCTGCCCCTATGCTTTAGCCCCCTGCAGACCCCCTGTCAACCCCTGAGCAGGGCCGATCGATCTGTGCTAATTCCGGAGCACGAAGTTCTACGAGTACTCCGTACTGCGTACGGAGAACGGAGTACTCGTACTATGTATCGCTTAGCAGTCAGGCAGAGAGATTCCGGTTCAGCTCAGAGCCAACACACGGCAATACGAATCCTCGTAAGATGTCCATTCTTCCATCGCATTCTTCTGCCAAACGCGCGTTCGTACAACACATCTTCCCCCACCGCAACCCGTCGGTCGTCCGGCGAATCCTGTACGCGCCCGCCCGCCGCATGCGTCTCCGCATGGACTCCGCATTGGGCCTCTCTCGCGTTGTCCCTGACGACAAAGCACCTGCCGTGCATCTCAAGATCGTCGCTGTTTCTCTTCCCGACGCTGTCGAGACCTCTGACGACGTCACCACCCATTGTGGTCGGGAAGCTTAGCATTCCAGTCGTCACCCGGCGGCGATCATGTCTCTCTGTGCGTATTGCTCGTACTCTGTGCTTCGTGTCCCAGTTCCGTGTCCCAGTTCCGTGTTCCGTGTTCCGTACGGAGTGGCATTGCCTCTCGACGCCGTCCCGTTCTCCTGAATATCAATCTAATCTATTACGGAGATTATCGAATGTGATGGCGGGCGCTAAAAGCCGATTGCTGTACGGAGCACTCCGTGTGCTGTACTGCGTAAGATTCAGTACGAGTACGGAGCAGTTTCAGCTCGAGCGAGGCTTGGCACGGTCACGTGACTTGGCGACCTGCTAGCCGCGTTCCAAGACTTTTGAGGCCTTTTCTCCTCTTCGTGGAGCTTTTCTTGCCTCTCTCCCTGGCCGTGGCCTTCTCCTCCCCCCTTATCCAGCAGCCTCGCTCACATTCCATTGCTTGTGTGCTCCGGGACGTTGTTGGAATCGTCTTCAGCCTCGACTGCCGCCTTGCCTTGTGATCGGCCTTTAGCCGCTTACTGTTTTTCCCCTGCTTATATTAGCTCGACTGCATAGATTTGCCTTCTTCGCCTGCAAAAAACGTTGCGCCGCAAACAATTCCCGCACAATCCCTTCCCTGTCCTTGTGTCACCAGCTGTGCTGCTGGAAACGACCGGCCGATCCGGTCTCATGTCTTCCCCGAGGAATATCAGCAGGCAAAACTCCTTCTTGCTGATGCAGGATGAACCCTTCAGCCTTGGCCCCAAGACCGGTACCTTGGCCGCGCTGATGCGCCGTCGCCCCTCTGCCACGAGCGTCCACCACTATCGCGATGAAGAGGAGGCAGGCGGCTCCGGCATAGCCGGCTCTGGCGCTGCCACTCCGTCCCGCGGCAGCGGCTTCCCCGGACCTCTCGGACACTCCCCTGACAGTTGGCGTCGCGAATACTACGACGACGACGATGCGCGCCGCCATGACGAGCGCCGCCTGAGCGCCCTCTTGAACAACCCGCAGATGCGCAGCATGCGCCTGATCGGCAAGGCCAAGCGGTACCGCTGGGAGCGCTACTGGAAGACCGAAGAGCAGCTCAGCACCATGAAGGCGCCACTGTTCGTATTCTCCCTCTCTCTGCCTCTCTGCCTTGCCGTTTCATCGACCACCTGCTGACCTGTCAGACGTGCATACTATGAGCGCAACAACATGCTCATCCAGCAGTACCTCTACATCGACCGCCTGCTCAACTCGTCCCTCCCGCACGACCTGCTCAACGAATACAACAGCCTGCACGGCCATGCCCACGCCGTCGCCGTGCCCGCCACCATTTCCGAGGAGCCAATTACCGCGTCGCCGTCTGGCAAGGATGTTGCCCCCCTGGCCAAATCGCCCAATATGGGAGTTCCGGAAGCCAAGCGCGTCAAGCGCACGCCCCGCGCCATCTACCGCCCGGCCGAGACGACGCCGCTGCTGGAAGAAAACGAGGACGACGAGCACGATCCAGACGAGGACCCCTATGACAATGCTCGGCCGCTCGCCATTGGTGGTGCCACCGAGGACGCCAACGGCAAGAGCACGACGGGCTACGGCGCCACGGAGAACAGCAACAGCACCGACACGAACAGCTTCCGCGGCACCAGACAGTCGGGCACCGAATCCCCCAAGCTCGAGGACATCCCGCTGCTGCTGGACGAGGACGAAGACGTCGACAGCTCGGCACCCGTCGTGACACTGGCCATCTATGTGAACATGGCCGCCAACGTGATCCTGCTGATCGGAAAGATGGCCGTGGTGCTCTCCGTGCCGTCCATCTCCGTGCTGGCGAGTTTGGTGGACGCCGTGCTGGACTTTTTGTCCACGGCCATCGTGTGGACAACCACCACACTCATCAGCAACCAGGACCAATACCGCTACCCCGTCGGGCGCCGCCGTCTGGAGCCTCTGGGCGTGCTCGTATTTTCCGTCATTATGATCACATCCTTTGTGCAGGTCATGCTGGAGGCCGTTCAGCGTCTGGCATCAAACGACCACCAGATTATCGAGCTGTGAGTGTTCCCTGCCATCTTTCGTATCCCATCTTCTCGCCTGCTAACTGTCTCAGCGGCATTCCTGCTCTGGCCATCATGTTTAGCACCATCGTCATCAAGGGTCTCTGCTGGCTGTGGTGCCGGCTGGTCAAGAACTCGAGCGTGCAGGCCTTGGCTGCGGACGCCATGACAGACGTCATCTTCAACGCTGGCTCAATTGCCTTCCCCATTGGTACGTATCTTCGCAGAGCCGGTCGTCTGGTCTCCCTCGCTGACAAGACAGTCGGCTTTTATGCGCGCATCTGGTGGCTCGATGCCCTCGGCGGTCTTCTCTTGTCCATCATCGTCATCTGGAACTGGACCTGCACGTCCGTCGAGCATATCAAGCACCTGTCGGGCTTCTCTGCCACGGCTGATCAGCGCAACATCTGTGAGTGGAAGCTTCCTCCATCGTCATCCTACCGTTGTTGCACCTACTGACCAACAGTGCTCTACCTGACCATGCGCTTCGCCAAGACCATCCGGGCCATTCAGGGCCTGCAGGCGTACCACGGTGGTGACAAGCTGATTGTCGAGGTGGACATTGTTCTCGACGGCAACATGTCACTCAAGGACAGCCACGATCTGAGCGAGAGTCTCCAGTATGTCATTGAGTCGGTGCCGGTTGTCGACCGTGCATTTGTGCATGCCGACTATGCCGACTGGAACCTGCCGACGCACATGGAGCAGCAGTATGCTTAGTAAGCACGACGGGACGGAAGAACGCGGCTGGAGAACAGGAGATTGGAGACGGGAGATCGGAGACGGAAGTCGACAACAGCGTGTAAGAGTGTAAGAGTACGGCGGGTGCATAGCTATGGCGCAGAAAAGCAAAGCAAAAAAAATAGTACCGCGAGATAGGAAAGGCGTAAGGCGCACTGATTTTTAGTTATAACTGGGATATTTTGCATTTTGCCTTTTGCCTTTTGCATTTTGCATTCGTGGATTCAGAGTCTTCATTAATACAGGATCCTTTGCAAGTCTTGCCATCACAGCTCGCCATCATTTTTGAACTCTACTTGAAATATTTCCCTCGCCGAGTGTAACATCGCCTAAACGCCAAATGCACGCCTGCCCATCCTTGTCGGATCCATTCCGTGGTATTCGCTGTCGCCTTGTCCCGTGTTCTCGAAGCAACCCAGCCAGTCCCATAATGCTCATCGTAATCATTGACGCGGCCGGTCCGTCAGTCGGTCCGTCTGTGGTCGTTTCCCATCTTCCCCTATCAACGCATCCCCCTGTCGTTCGCACCCGTGCCCGACGTGAAGGAGGCAGCAGCCGCGGAGAGCGCCGCCCGCTCGTCCTTGCTGAGCAGGGAGCCGTCCGCATGGGCGAGGATCATGCGGCGGGAAACGAGGGCCATAAAATCCGGCTCGAGTATGTCCAAGCAGTCGGCGTAGACCTGGGCCGGGCAGTTGGCGCACGCGGCCACGACGGCGTCGGAAAACGGCAGGCCCTGGTCCAGGCACTGGTGGTAGGCGTCCTGCAGACGGCCGACACGGGCGCGGATGTCCGTAGCCGGGCGCGTACGGTAGAGTTTGCGCCACTGCTCTGGCGAGTAGAGGCCGAGACGGTGCTGCAGGCTTTCCTCAGCCATGGCGGCCATGGTCTCGTGCAGGAAGCGGTCCGACAGGCGCCACAGCGTCAGGATCTGGCGCGTTGACAACGAGCCGCCCGTCTCCTCCTTGCGCAGGACAAACGTGCCCGGGCGGTGAAAGAAGGCCCGGTAGAGCAGGTCGACCCACAGGCCGAAATCCTCGGGGCTCACGTCGTCGCCGTCCAGCTCGATACGCTGGGTGGCCGCCTCGGCGAAGCCGCCGCAGAGTGCCCGCGCAAAGTAATCCGAGCGCTGGCACAGCAGGGAAGAGTGCACGAAGAATTCCTGGTCACGCACCACCACCGTCGCAATCGGTTGGGGGTGACGGAACATAAGCCCGCCCGATCTGGGCGTCTGCTTACGCGCCGGCGAGCCTGTCGGTGTCGGCACAGATGCCGACGGACCCCGGCGAGAGTCACTCAGAAGAGACTCCCGCCTAGACGAGCCCTGGTGTGATGCATCCAGCGGCCGTGTTCCGCTGCTCGAAGATGCTTGGCTCGAATTCGGATTCGTGACGGAACGCGACTGTCTCGTCGGCTTCGCTGGAGATGCCGTGGAAGGACGTGAAGCCTGCGTGGTCGACTGCGTGGTCGACTGTGTTTGCGTTTCGGATGTCAAGACGGAAGGCTCCGTAAAGAAAAAGTCGTCCTCCGTTTGAGTCCAGTCCTCGGGAGCCATGGCCTGATCGATGCCGCTATCCACGTCCATGCTATGCAGTTCCGGCAAAACGAGCCCAGGCTGTCGGTTGTTGCGGGACATGCTGTGGTTGAAGTTTATCTGGCTTGGCCCAATTCTCTCGTTCTTTCGTTTTTGCTTCTCTGACCTTCTTCTGTCGTCTCTCCCTGTCTTCTCTGGTGTCTTGTCTGCGAAGGATATCGTTTCCAGCAGAAGCTGAGCGGGCGAACATGTAGCGGTAGAAAAGGGACAATGGCCACCCGAGACGCGAAGGATGCGGCAAGGAAAACGTTCGCGGAAACCAGATCCACAAACACAAAAGGAGCACAAGGGCCAATACAAGGCTATAGGCTTTATTCAGTATGTCTGCCCCAGCGGTGAAGCAGTAGTGCTTTGGGCACTAAGGAAAGAACTGAGGCTTGTCAACCTGTACGCTTGCGGAAGGCGCCATTGGCACGTGCGCGACGCGGTCGGAAAGTATTTCTCAACGCGTAACCCGGACACCTTCTGTAGGCAACACAGCTCTGCGAGACTCTCAAAAGAAGTGCCATTCGCAAACGCCAGATACAGACGGCTGGGGAATGGGAACATCTTCTCAAACTAGAGAAATACCATAGTGAAACCTGGGGCTCGCGTTACGCAGTCTTGGATGTACTTATCGGGGCAATTAAGGCGAAGCTAAATATGCAATTATCGGAATACGTCTCCACCTTTTAATTCTGCACCCAAATGACGCCGCAAAGCAGCAGCTCACAGCCATCACCAACGCACCAGCGCATCGACAGGCACATCTCTCGCGATATCTCATTGTGCTCGGCCCCCCGAACACAAAATTTGAAGCGACTCCCATCAGTGCGTGAAAAGCTATTCATTCGCCTACGCTTAGGCGACCTCTCGTCCTTTCCATCCCTGCGTCATGGAGAACGGCACATCGGGCGGCCAGTCTGAGGGCACAGACCCCAGCGCGTTCCTTAGCGAAATCATCGGCAGCCCAGTCGTCGTAAAGCTGAACTCGGGCGTCGTGTACAAGGGTGCGTGACCTCTTGGCCTGGACCGTCGTCTCACACTAACCCGGCACAGGCGAGCTCCAGTCGGTCGATGGCTACATGAACATTGCGCTGGAGAAGACGGCAGAGTACGTCAACGGCGTCAAGCGGAGAACTTACGGCGATGCCTTTGTGCGTGGCAACAACGGTGAGTTGATCTCTCATTCTGTCTTCCGTCTATTCTGTCCATCTGCTCATGCCGACCCTACCAGTCATGTACATCTCTGCCGATGAATGAGGTCTTCCCACAGGAGATGAGAGACGGTCGTATTGGAATGTGCAGATATGTGCAATTTTCTGAAAAGGACTCGCAGCATGCATAGAAATTGAACGACTAGCGTCTGAATCTACGAGGAGAAGCTGTTGTTTTCGTGACCACATGCACACATACGATCTTATTGCAAGCTTCTTCTCTTGTTTTCTTCGCCCGTTCCCTTTTATCCCTTGTCTTTCCCGATTACACTCTCCGTGCCCACGCGTAATACGTCGTTGCATGCACCGTCACCTCGCCGGCAGCGTTGCGCTCTGCCTTTTCCAAGATGGCATCCAGTCGCCGCCGGAATGCCCCACGACTGGTCGGTTTCTCGGTGCCGTCGTCGTTGTCGCCTTCAGGAAGCACGGCAATCTGGCTCAGCGTCAAGAGCCGCTTCCAGAGTGCATCCGGCGTCAGCTGCACGGTCCATTGGACGCGGTGGTCGGCGAGCGGCGCAAATATCGGCGACGGCGACGCCGAGGCTTCGGTAAAGGCTGCCTGCCATTGGCTGTCACGGAAGCGTGGGTTGCCATCTGCGCCCAGAGCATAGACGAGGTCATTGACCTGTTGCTCCCATGGTGTCGAGGCCGGCCATTCCTTCGGCTTGTTGTCTGGAGAGTGTCAATATTTTCAGTATCAAAGCAGGACTTCAGATTCAAACATACAATCTTCCACATTCCAAACGACGCCGACGACGCCATTCGGCTTCAGAATCCGGTGTACTTCACGCAGAGATTCCTGGTTGGCAAACCTAGCCGTGTGTCAGAGAGGACAGGCAGTACCCAAGCAAGCTCGTTTGATTCTAGACACACCAGTGGAAGGCCTGCGCGATGATCACGGCGTCTGCCCAGCCATCTGCCACAGACGGCACCGAAGACCCATGGCCGTTGACAACCGTGACATGCGGCAGGTTCTTGAGATCCAGCTGTGCGCGCATCTGGTCGTGTGGCTCGACGGCCACAATCGACCACGCGGGCAAAGACGCATTCGCTGCAGCCACCGCTCGACGGGACAGCGTCTCCGTAAACTTGCCAGTGCCGGCAGCAATCTCAACAATCCGGACCTCGGCTGCACCTGCTGAAGGCACCTCGAGCTTGCTCAGTAGTCCATCGACGACGGCGTCTATGTACGAAGGCCGGTAGGCATCATACGATCCGGCATCGTGGAAACCTGCCGATGCGGCCTGTGCGAGATTGTCCGACATGGTGAAGAGTGAGTAAAGTATGAATTAGAATGAAGTCAAGTGTTAACAGGATACGAAGATGGCATGGAGACAGGTATAAATAGGGCATGTATGAGTCAAAGTCAGAACTGTTGGGGTAGGCAGAAGCAAAAGTAACATCTTGTTGCCATCATACATATCACGTGGCTCGCCGCGATGCCCAAGGCGGATGGCGCAGTGGGTCATAATGCGGAGAAATAACGGCATTCTTCAGATGCGATTTATGTTGAGCCCCACCCTTTCGGTGCGGAGTCAGAGCTCAGAGTACGGAGACAGAATACGGAGTACGGAATACTCTGCTACTTACGCGCCTTTATATAATACAAGTAATAAGCAATAAATTATTTATTCAATAATATAGTGTCTTTAATATAGATTTCACATTTAGTATATAAATAGCTTAAATAGGTTGCATTATGCTTACAGACAAGATTGCTAAGTGCCCAAAAGCACTTTAAAATGCATTATTAATCATATCACGTGCATTTAACGAGAGTATGATATATAAATCTCGGTAACAGAGAGTTCAGCAACCTCAAAGCGAGTGCTTTGATGTCGTAGGCGATGAATGCGACTCGAGCCCAGTGGTTCGACTCCCGCTCATACGCGTTTTTGGATATTATTATCGTCCAAACTATTATTTTTTTTTTGCTTTTGTTTTTGCTGCTCTGCCTGTGGGGTATGATACATAAGTTTCGGTAACACACAATTCTAGCACCTCAAAGCGAGTGCTTTGATGTCGTAGGCGGTGAATGCGTGTCGAGCCCAGTGGTTCGACTCCCGTTCATACGCGTTTTTGGATACTATTATCGTCCAAATTCTCAATTTTTTTTTTTTGCGCTTGAAGCTAATTGTGTGTTGAGGATGAATGATTTGAATGTTATTTATACAGGAAGCTACTTCTTTTTTTTTCTTTTTTTTCTTAGTTTGTAAGAACAAAGACAAGCGAACGACAAGTAGAAAAACAATCTCGAGAAATGCATCAGTCACGGCTGCAGGCCCATCCTTCTTATCCCATTATTACCGAGTTCCTCCAAATTCTGTCAACGCCACAAATATGCAGTGCAAAGCAAAGCCAATCCTGCAGTCGTCATCGCAGTGATGTAAGAAGTAGCCGACTTTTCCGGATCCACGCTCCTTGTTATGATCATGCATTTTGCATAGTCATCGCGGCTCGCTTGCTCGTTCTTTACGAGATGCTGATCTTCTTGGTCTGCCGCTTGACCGCCTTGGGAATGGAAATGTTCAGGACACCATTGTCCAGGCCGGCCTTGACTGCGTCTTCGTCGACGGCAGTCGGGAACTCAAAGGCCCGGCGGAACGAGCCAATCGACCGCTCGCGGTACCAGTAGCGCACCGGCTTGGCCGTCGAGGCAGAGACTTCCTTCTTGCTGTCGCCCTCGCCAAGGACGACATCACCCGTCTCGGTCTCGTCAGCCACTGTAGCCTTAAGGCTGGGCGAGACCGGAGCAGCCTTCTCGGATGGGGTCTCGGGCTGCTCCTCCTCATAGTTGCGCTCGATGCGGCCGCTCACGACCAGAGTCTGTGGTTCCGAGAACTCGATCGTGACATTGTTGCGGTCGAGACCCGGGAGCTCGCCGTGCAGCTCGTAGGTGTTCTCGGTCTCGCGCACATCGAAGCGCGGGTTGAAGGCCCGCAGGCTGGTAGTGCCCGGCTGGCCCCGGGTAGCCACCTTGTTGTTGCCAATGGCGGCATCGTTGCCGACTTCACGCGAGTAAGCGTCGAAGCCATCAATCAGGCGGAACAGGTTGGTGAAGGCCTGGTCCGGAGAGTAGGCGGTCGGGTGCTGGCGGAACAGAGGCATGTTGATGGTTTGTTGTGGAAAGGTGTAAAGAGTAGAAGTGTGAATTGCGTAAAGGTTTAAAGGCTTGGAAGCTTTGAAGGCTTTGAAGGCTTTGAAGGCTGAAGTGTTTGAAGTCTTGAGATCTTGAATTGTTGTCTGGGAGGAAAAGAAAAATCATCTTCCAGACAGAAGCCTGCGGCCATCTTTATACTTGTGCACTCGCCCCTACGGAGCCTTCTAGACTTCTCATGAATATTCCTGCTGATCTGATGACGTCCACATCGAATACGTCAAGTGTCATCTCGATGCTTCTTTCTGTTGCCACAACACCGCCGGTGGCTCTCGTAGCTTCTTTCCATTTCCGACCGGCGGCTACTGGAATCCCGCAGAAGCTACTAGAAGCTTCAACCAATCAAGCTGCCTAACGGGTCGATCATAATTGCGCTAACCTATTTCGGCTAGCCCGATCGAGAAACGGTTAACGGCATCGTCATGCTCTCATTGGCCCCCAACCAATCAGCGCTTCGCTTTCCTATACGACGTCTCTTCCTCACGAGCACTGCACAACTGCTCATCCATACGCTGTCACAACCAGGTCCTGGCAGATTATCCAATATTTCAGGGCAAGATGTCTCTATTTTTGGTAATTTCTGATACACGGCCTGGAAAGTCGTTCTGTCAGAAAGTACGGCCAAAATGGCCTCATGTCTCTCTTGCATACAATACAATGTCTTTTTCTCGTCACCGCTATGGAAAAAGAAAGAAATGCTCCCTCCCTCAAAGTCCCAAAGAACCAATCTAGCCTTACTCGCGGACCACCGGATACATTGGCATGGCCTGACCGGTGCCCGACGTCCCCTGGACTACAGCTGGTTGGTGAAACAGTGCAATCAGCCGCTGTCCTACAGCCGGGTCGACCTCGGTGCCGTCCCGGGCTATCTTGATGTCTCGGTTGGCGTTTAACGGGTTGCGCATACCGCGCGTGCGGTAAAATGGCACCTTGTTCATCGACACCCACTCGAGCCGGAACGGTTTACCCCAGGCCTGTGGCTCGCTGCTTGCCTCCGCTGCTCCGCCGCTCTTGACGCTGTTCGCCTCATCTGCTGCGTCGCCGGACGCGGCCGAATCATTCTTGTCCTCCTTGTCTTCCTTGTCGTCCTTGCCGCCATTGTCTCCCTTATCCGCACTGCTTCCCTTCTCGCTCTCCTTTCCGTCCGGCGTCTCGTCACGCTGAGCTTCCCAAAATATAGTGCCCCGAGCTGAGTCATCAATAATGCGGCCGGGCGGTGCGAATTGCGTCGCTTCGGTCGGTGTGGCCTTGGGCAGGTCCGTGTCGCTGAATGCCTGGGCCTTGGGCGCAAATTCAATGGCCGCCTCTGGGTCTTCGTTGATTTCCGACACCATCTTGGCATAGCCAAAGTACTCGCCTGACTTGTTGGCAGAAAAGATCAAGTACACACTGTCGCAAGTCTATAGGAATAGATGTGTTAGCTTTTGACGAGCGCTATAGAAAGTTCAGAAGATTGTAGAGCTTGTGTATATACCTTGAACGCATTGTTCAGCATCTCTTCGTTGTGCGACTGTGTCGCCCAGATGCCCGTCTGAACGCTGGACTCGAGATCCTCTACCGTCAGGCTTTTCAGTATGAAAAACCGATCTCTTGAACCGGCCCCATCGGTCTTTTCCGTGCTGTTCGTGCTTATTGGTGCTACATCCACGGCAGTGCTCGTAACAACCACGCCCGTAGATGAGGACATGGTCTTGCCCTTGGCCCCTTCATCTTCCGTGTCGACCGCGTCCGGCGTAGGCTCCGGGGCATCTTTCTGCGGTGCTTTGTCCAGGGACTGTGCCGGTGGCGTCGATGATGCAGGGCCCGTCGGAGGAGATGCCCCTGCCGTTACTTCGACCGAGTTCTTGCGAAGCCGGCTGACAAGGCGAACGGACATAAATCGGGTGTCGTTGATTTTCTGCTGCGCATCTAGGCAGCTCTGTTCGTTCTTGTAGTTCGCAAAGGCACAGTTACTCTTCGAGATGAGAAACAAAGACTCCAAGCCATCTGTCTTCTCGCACACATGATGGACAAGACCCATTAGGCTGGTCTGGGGAGGAAGGTTTCCGATCCAAATCGCATGTCCTGTAACCGAATAGTCAGTCCATGATCCCTCACCCTTTCTATTTTTTTATTTCTCTTTTCTTTCTATAGGCTCACCACTCTGTTTTGGCTTTCTTGGTGGTCCTCGAACCACACTGCTTGCCCGATTATCATTTTGCACTATCATCCATTCTGTTAGTACGCGTTCTATTTTTTTTTTTTTTTTTTTTTGTTTTTATAATTTTTTGTCACACGTCACGGAAACTCACATTTTCGCTGTTGTTTCTGGTTGGGCTGCTGGGCGTACGAAGCACTAGACGACACAATAACGGCCTGACTCGACGATCTGGGCTTTTCTTGGGCATTGTTAGATCGTTTAGGTCTCGGATATGGTACAAAGCCCTGTCTGCTTGGTCTACCTTTGTTCTGGAGTGGGTATTGAGATGGATGTGCGTAATGGTATGGCGAAGCTGGCGGAATCTGACCATGGTAGAAATTATAGCCATTTTGTTGCTCCATTCCGGGACCTGGCTGTTGCATCATGGGCATGTGGGATGGATAGTATGTTGCCGTCGGAATTTGGGCAGACTGTGGCATGTAGAAGGGCTGGGCGCCGAGCTGGTTCGGGGGATACTGCGAGATTGGCGAGGCTTGTAAAGAGTTCCCAGGAGAATGTATAGCAGGGTTGAATCTCTGAGCTCCAGGGTCATATTGTTGTTGCCTATAGGTGGCAGTCTGCAAGGTATGAGCCATGGTGTTCATGTCGAATGGACTCTGCTGGACGTTCAAGGGCACCTGCTGCTGGAAAGACTGATGAGGAATGGGATATGGTGGTAACCGCTGTTGTTGTTGCTGCTGCTGCTGCTGCTGATATTGCTGATATTGATATTGCTGTTGTTGTCGAGCTTGGATGTAATTCGATCCTTGCTGGGGATCGCCAGAGCCAGAACTGCCTGTCTGGCTGGGGCGGTTGGCCCGCAAGTTTTGACGAGGTTGAAGATCATCTCCCATTGGAGAGGAGGGCGGAGACCTAGATCCGTTGAGCCGTGTCTCGGGTATAAAATAAACAACTATCCTGAAAGGCAAATGCTGACCGACCTTGTGAAGGGCGGTTCTTGGGATATCAAACGTTCCAGCCTCCAACGAAATCCAGGATTAGACTGTTGTTGTTTTTAAGGGATTCGGGGTTTATATATAAAAAAAGACGGGCAGGGCGGTAAAAAGAAGTACCGGCAGAGTGGCGAGTTAGAAGAGCCCAGGTTCATCTGTGGAACACTTGGGCTAGTAGCCGGTACAAGCGAACCAATTTCCAGAAGACGGGAGGATATTGGGAAGGATCAGGTAGGGTTGAGGTACCCGATACCAGGGAGAAGGAATTGTGGGGAGGGGGCCAGAAGAGAGAAGAAGAGGGAGGAGACGGAGACGGAGGGGGGGGGAGCGGCTGTGCCAGAGGCGCATACAGATTAGCTGTGGCAAGACAAAGTTGGGATTGTGGTGGCACAGACGAGGCGGCGGTAGTCTGGATGGACGAGAATGGTGCTGTGAAGCCCAAGTGATGGCGTGGCGTAGAGCAATGAGGAAGCGGGCAGGGTCGTATCTGGGTCGGTGGTTTGTGAATGACCAACGTGGCCTCGTTTGAAAAAGGGAAAAAAATGAGTAAGACAGGAGTTAAAACGGCCCCAAAAAGGTAAAAAAAAAAGGTGAAAAAAACAATAGAGTGAAAAGATGGGCCGTTGCCTTGTTCTGTTAGTCTCCGAATGGCGGTCGAGGAGAAGAGATGAAGGGAAAGTGGAGGAGGATCGAAAACGGCGTGGGTGACGAATCAGTAGGCGCAGACCAGGGCAAAGGCAAAATAACACAAGGGGGAGAGGGGGAGGAAGACCCAGCAAGTGGGAAGGCAAGACAGCGGCTCTGGTTGGGCACCACCGAGAGTGGGTTCGGGTTCAGTTTTGTAAGATACTTGGCGGGACACCGTATGGGATGTGTGTAGCAGTAGGTCACCAACTACGCTTCGACGGACGTAAATCGCCAGTATAACGGTGGGTAGGGTAGGTATATGGAGAATGTGCAGCGTATGGTGTGGTGTGTGTGGAGATGGAGGAAGCGTAGGGTGTGCAGTGTGGGCTTGCTTAGGGTTCTTACTATTTATTGTGTCTCGGGCCCTTTGGCCCATCTATCACGTAGGGCTTGGGCGGGAATGTACTCCTTACTCCGGATGTAGGTGATGGTGGTGGTGGCTACTAGAGGACGGACAGTGTACGGAGTAGAAGCTGAGAGTGGTCTAGACTCGAGTCGAGGGCAGAATGACAGGGGGTGGCGATGATGATCAGCGATCCGTAGTGATTGGTTGTGTATTTTCTTCAGGAGCAGGGCCCTTCTGTACGCTCTGTACGCATTGGCGGTTACTCGAGGATTCTGCAGAGGATGGGAGGCTGGAGACGGGGGGTTGGGGGTGGAAGAGGGGGGGGGGGGGTATAGGGTAATATGCAGGAGCGTACTCGTAAGGACCAAAACGGGCTGAGCTGATTTCTTATGGGTAGGAAAGAGTGGGAGGGAGACGGAGCGGATTCGGCATAAAAAAAAGGAACGAAGCCAACCTTTCGGAGGCAAGGGGGAGGGGAGAGGGGAAGGGAAAGGGGCGAACAGTCTACGGATACGGCAGCTGGTAACGAGGAGGGACGGAGAGGGACGGAGAGGACGGAGAGGGCGGAGAGGACGGAGAGGACGAGGAACACCAGACGTCTGGGCTGCACTTGCTTTTATTAATCAACAAGGCCACACCTTCCCCGTTCTTTTGTCCATCTGTTCTCTTGCCTCTTGCTTCTTGTCTCCTGTGGTTACAAGGCGGTGACCGGCTGGAGGGAAAATAGACACGTGTAAGTGTAGCCGTGAGGAAAGACAGTTGGAGGTGAGTCTTGGTGTACTGTGATTTAGGGTGGTGTATTGTGATGTTCTGTGATCTGTGGTCTGTGTTGAGTGTTGTGTTCTGTGTTCTGTGTATTGTGTGTTGTGTATTGTGTAGTGTTGTGCTGTGTTGTATTCTGTATTCTGTGCTCTGTGTAGTGTGTTCCTTGTCTTGTGTGCTCTGTGCAGTGAAAGTGAAGAGGCAAAAAGGCAGAAAGGCTGAAGAAACGTTCGGTCAGGCCAGGAACGGGGGCTTGCATATTATATAGCGACTGGACAGACGGTGGTGTATGGATAGAAAGCAAGCGAAAACGAGGTCCAGGGAGCGAACCGGCGCCGTGATGGGAGGGCCGGGCGGAAAGAAGGGGGCCAGCGGGCCAGACGGAAGTCGTCGAGTGTTTCTTGGCTCCTGGCAGGCGAGGAGCAGCGAAGGAGGTGGTGTGGTTGGTGTTGGCCGAGAGGGACCTTTCGGTTTGTTTGTTTTTTGCCACCACTGGCCCACGCCGACCAATCTAAGGCCGTCTCGCCCCGGTCCCTGTTCTCCTTCGCTCTCCCGGCTTCCGCAAATGAGAAGGGAGAGCTTTCCTGATCATTCCAGAACCTGGACAGCCCCCCCGTTGCGATCCCGCATTGTTAGTCCTGGCGAAAAAAAGGCCCCAAAAGGCCCCAAAAGGCCAAGCTAGTAGAAGGGGTGTTGTGTCTCAGCCGACCAAGATTGCCACTAGCTGGGGAACCACCGGCCACTGCAGATGGTCAGCGTGCCGTGAACCAGCCGTGGTCGGCTATGGGCCAATGGTCCAATGGTCCCATGGGCCCATGGGTCAATGGGTCAATTGGGGTCTGTTGTGAGCTCGTCGTTGTGAGCCTGCTGGTCAGCCCGCTGATCAAAACCCTCTGGGGAGGGCAGATCTCTGGGAGTGTCTGGGCCGAGATGGTTGCCATGTACGACGTCTGCTTCCCAAAGCACTTGCGGTCAGTGTACTCGTAGCTGCGTCGTATTGGGCTGCCATGGACGTCCGTATCGCAACGGGACAGGACGGACGAGTCGGCACGGGTTGGCGGCATTGTGAGATGCAAACGTTGCCCCGGTGGCAATCCTGTAGACAACGAAGAACTGGGCGGTGCCGTGGCCAGGCTGAGCCGCTGGATACGAATCCACACAGGTCACATAGGGGCGTGGAGAAGTGGCTGGTCGGCAGAAATGGCGTCACGATGCTTTTTTGCATTTAAACCCTCTTAAAAAAAAAAAGGAATTTCTCATTATTTTTGGCTTCTTGCCTGTCTTCGTATTTCCATTTGCTGTCTTGGTCTCCTGATCTAAGAAGACCGGCAAAGAGGGCAGTAGCGGCCAATGACTTGTTCAAAGGGGAAAGGCATACGTCACAGGGGCCGTGCAAACCAAGGCAATCAGGCAATCATGGCAAATAGCCCATGGCAATGGCAAATGGCAAATGGCACTCGGGGCCCGGTAGGGCGGCTCTTGCCTTGTGACGCCAAGAGGCAGGGCAAGCAGGGAAAACAGGGCAGGCGGGCGGGCGGGCAGGCAGGGAAGGCAGGGAAGGCAAGGAAGGCGAGGAAGGCAGGGCACAGGGCAGGGCACAGGGCAGGGAGCGGCAGGAAGCGGCAGGACGGCAGAAGCAGCAACAGTATGCACTCTGTAAGATGCACAGTAGCAGGGAGCAGCACCACGAGTACGACACCACACACCACAGCACTGCCTGCGCGTGCTGACTACTCGTAAGACGCTGCGTACAGCGTCCCCACGCGTGGCCTGTATCTTACCATGTATGGAGTACCAAGTATTACGGAGTATCTTACGGAATACGGAATACGGAATATGACGACCCTCTTGCATGTCGCCAGATAGGGCGGCCCCATCGCACCTTCCCTCTGCTCTCCTGCGTAATCCCTGGCAGGGGGGCCCTATTCTGCCTTGTCTGGGGAAGAAGGCACGACCAGCAGCGGTGTTGGGAGGCCGCGCATGCCGCACATGTCCACCGCGCCTGCCCGTGCCTGCCCACACCTGCCCGCACCCGCCAGCATCTGCCAGTATCTGCCAGTATCTGCCAGCATCTGCCATGGATCCTTGTACGCGTATCGTACGGAGTACTCCGTACAGTACTGCACACTGCGTATCCTCGCACTAGTGCCGCCTCGTATTCCTCTGCATCCCAAAAGCTTCAATGCCACTCTGCTCGGCACATCTTCAACGTCCTCGTGCTGGCCTGTCGCGTGCCAAGCACTCGTCACGCAAACCCTCCCCCCCTGTTGACCGAACCGCCCTCGGATCCACACAAATCTCTCCGAGCGGCTCCAACATCCGGTTGTCCCCTCGACTTCGGATGGTCTCCCCCCTCCAGAGTACGACGTACTCCGTACTCGATTGCATGAGCGCGCCCACAAGCACCCGCATACGGAGGACGGTTGTCGCACTGCTGGGCACTTACGGAGCACGTCGTTCTTGGACATCCGGTCTTGCCACTAGCGTCGACCTTGGAACAACGGCCTTCAGGGGTTGGCCACTCTTTCGTCGCTCTTGGTCGGTTTGGCCCACGAAGTGCGCCACAGTGACGATCGTTGCCTTGCGGTCTCGGCCGATCTTCTGGGCTGCCTGACGGCGTGAACGAGTTAAACGAGTTGGCCGAGTGGATCGATGGGAATACGAGCACGCCGGATGGAGCCTCCCTCCGGGACAAGAGCGCCGACATGAGTAGTACGGAGTCCTTGCTGTACGGGGTACTCCGTAGTGCGCATCCACTGCGGACTCGAGTCCTACTGAGTACACTCTTTCCAACGGCTTCGACGAACAACGAGAATGTGGCGACGCGAACACGAGCCCCCGGCCTCTGCTCGCAGGCCGAACTTCACTCGGAGCGGTCAGCCACGACGCTGCACCGCCTCAACCACAATGCTCAGCATGCGGCTCCATTTCTGCGATCTCCGCCGCCAAGACTCCGCCGCGTCTAGAAGCCGACGCGTTGCGTCGAATCTTACGCAACGCGAAGCATCTCATTTATACCATCCATGCGATTATGCAATATATGCAATATATACCGTTATATGCAGTTATGCAGTTACGATTACATCCATGGCAACTACCGTGTACGAGTAAAACACGGAACACCAACGCCATCAGGTGCTCCTCACACGGAACTCTCGTCGACAGTCCAATCAATTCGGCAATAGGGAAGAATTCGCTGAAGAAATGCCTCTGAATTGCCAGACAAATATCCCACCTGTCGTTGGTGGGGTGATCTAGAGCTGTTTGGTCTGCGCACTGTCCGGCTTCACCAATTTCCCTGCAAACATACAGTGTTCATCCATGACGCGACACGGCCGTAGCTCAGCTTCTAAAGCCAAACTACCCCACTTCACTTGCTTGCCCAACTTCTTTCTCACCAGCTTCCCGCCCAGCTGTCTTTTCTCTTCACTTTCTAGTCATTGATCATCTTGCACATCCTCAGAGCACCATGGCCGTCCAGACAGTCGAGTTCACGCCCTTTGCCGACCAGAAGCCGGGAACGTGAGTCTTTTCCGCCGTCCTTTCCTCTCCCTCCCCCTCTTTTCCTCTCCTGTCCTCCCTTGTCTTTTCCTTTCCAATTTCCATTTTCCTCCATTTCCATTGTCCTCTTCTCTTTCCACGTCTGACAATACAGCTCCGGTCTTCGCAAAAAGGTCACCGTCTTCCAGAAGCCCCACTACAGCGAGTCCTTCATCGCCAGCGTCCTCCTTTCCATCCCTGAGGGCGCCCAAGATGCCACTCTCGTCATTGGCGGTGATGGCCGCTACTGGAACCCCGAGGTCATCCAGATCATCGCCCGTATGGCTCCTGCCTACGGCGTCAAGAAGCTGCTCATCGGCCAGAACGGCATCCTCTCCACTCCTGCTGCCAGCCACCTCATCCGCAAGCGCAAGGCCACCGGCGGCATTCTCTTGACCGCCAGTCACAACCCTGGCGGCCCCAAGGCTGACTTTGGCATCAAGTACAACCTTTCCAACGGTGGCCCGGCCCCAGAGTCCGTCACCAACCGCATGTTTGCCACCGCCAAGGCCCTCACCTCCTACAAGCTGCTGCCCCTCGACTCGGATGTCGATATTTCTGCCATTGGCACCCGTTCCTACGGCTCCCTGGAAGTGGAGATCGTCGACAGCACCGCCGACTATGTCGCCATGCTGCAGGACATCTTCGACTTTGACCTCATCCGCTCCTTCTTCAAGGCCCACCCCGACTACCATGTCCTGTTCGACGGCCTTCACGGTGTCACCGGCCCCTACGGCAAGGCCATCTTTGCTGATGCCCTCGGCCTCGGCCCCAAGAGCGTCCAGAACTATGTGCCCAGCCCTGACTTCGCCGGCGGCCACCCCGACCCCAACCTGACCTATGCCCACACCCTCGTCGACGCCGTCGAGAAGGGCAAGATTCCTTTTGGTGCCGCTTCCGACGGTGATGGTGACCGCAACATGATCTACGGTGCTGGTGCCTTTGTCTCGCCTGGCGACAGTCTCGCCATCATTGCCCACCATGCCCAGCTGATCCCTTACTTCCGCCGCAACGGCGTCTTTGGTCTCGCCCGAAGCATGCCCACCTCGGGCGCCGTCGACCTCGTTGCCAAGAAGCAGGGCCTGCAGGCCTACGAGGTTCCCACTGGCTGGAAGTTCTTCTGTGCCCTCTTTGATGCCGACAAGCTGTCCATCTGCGGCGAGGAGAGCTTCGGTACTGGCAGCAACCACATCCGCGAGAAGGACGGCCTGTGGGCCATTGTTGCCTGGCTCAACATCATTGCCGGCCTCGGCACTGCCAACCCGGGTGTCGTCCCTACCATCCGCCAGATCCAGTCGGACTTCTGGGCCGAGTATGGCCGCACGTTCTTCACTCGTTACGACTACGAGAACGTTGACTCGGAGGGCGCCGGCCGTGTCGTTGGTGTCCTGCGCGACCTCATTGCCGACCCCAAGTTTATCGGCAGCTCTGTCGACGACAACGGCCGCAAGATCCAGGTCACGGCCGCTGGTGACTTCTCCTACACCGACCTCGACGGCTCCGTCTCCGACCACCAGGGTCTCTATGCCCGCTTCAGCAACGGCACCCGCATTGTCGTCCGTCTGTCTGGCACCGGCTCCAGCGGTGCCACCATCCGCCTGTACATTGAGCAGCACAGCAACGACCCGTCCACCTATGCCAAGGACGCCCAGGAGGTCCTGGCTCCCGAGATCCAGCTGGCCAAGTCCCTGCTCAAGTTCAAGGAGTTTATTGGCCGGGACGAGCCCGACGTCAAGACGTAAGGGGCAGCACACATGCAGACGACTACGCACAAGCATGGCTGGCATATGATCTATAGAGAAGGGGTGGCGGTGTGGCTCTCGTTTTTTTTTCTAAACTTTGATATAGCATATGACAAAAAAAAAGATGTGGATTAAGTGTCCTACATACGACCTCCAACCTCTCTCCGAGAATGTGTCATTCTGCGTATCATATCATCAATCATGAGTCATCAAGCTCGTAATAAGCTCATAAGCTCATAGATTCCGTGTCTGTAGTTTTCCCGTCCTCCCAAAGCACAACGCTGAACGGTCGCTAGAGCCAATCAATAGAAAAGGAAGATGCCAACCCGTTCGCTAACCAATGCACCAATAGTCTGTCCTGTATCATTCATCTGACGTCGGGCTCTTCAGCTCCGTCACGTCGGATGCGTCTGTCGAGCCAAGATTCAGCGAGTGGAGAGAATTCGCCAAGTCCGTCGTGTCTTCTGTCGAGTCTGTGTGATCCTGGGCCAGATCTTGCGAGCTTGTATCGGAACTGGGCGACTCGCTTCTCCGTCCGCGTGACGACCCAGAAGTCGACCCGGATCCCTGAATGGCCGGACTCATTTCATCCGTGTCGGCAGCCGGTAGATGATGAGCCCGCGAGGGATGTCCTGCCATTCGGGGATTCGGCGTAGCCGGTGCCGACGGACTGAACACCTCCTTGAAGCGGCAGGCGGCTTCTTCCGTGACAAAGTCGAGCTCAAAAGAGCCGGACTTGTTCTGCCGCATGTGGTCTTGGCGGTACGTATTGCAAAAGACATACAGCTGCACGTCGCTGAGCCAGACGCGATGTTTCCCCTTGCGCTTGATCCAGCCGGGCGACTGGGCTTGACGCGTCACTATTTTGTGAGCCAAATACACAAAAGACGGGTCGTTTATCAGCCAAGGGAAGAGACATACCAAAAGCCGTCCATACTGGACACTGGCGCATTTCACCTTCCCAGACAGCTGCGTGCAGGCGGATACTCTTTGTTTCAATGTCTCGGTAGACGATCAGAGAGTGCTTAAAGTCGTCATCGATGATACGGCTGTGAGGATGTGAGTATAAGAACAAGAGCAGACTATGTTGCCGGTAAGATGCATACGCTTGGAACTCTCTCTTTTCGTGGCCCAGCTTGAACTCTTCCGGCTTGACTAGCCGTGTCAGGTAGCCCTGGAGCTTGAGGGCGACAAACGTGCAGTGGAAGAGGACCATTTCTAGGCGATGTCAGCGTATGACACAGACAGGCAAACGTGAAGGCAAGTAACCAACCTTCCCATGTGAGGAAGTACAAGACGGCCCACAGCTTGCTGCAGCCCTCGCTTTGGCTCCAGCGCTTGAGCAGCAGGCAGCTTCCGTCTCGGGATATGCACAACTCGTGGATGCCACGGACCGAGAAGAGCGGGTTGCCGATACCCATATGCAGGCTGCGAATGGCAATGTATGGGGCTTCGCTGCCAGGGTACATGAAAACAATAATAGACAGGCGTTCCTGGTCAAACCATCTGGTAAATGCGTTAGGCACAGTGCCTCTTCGTCATATCGAAAGGGCCATACCTTCGAAACAGTATCTTGGCGCGGGACGGCATGCGGAAATCGGCCCATGGGCCATATGCCTGAGAACTAATCCGGTGGTGTCAGAATACTCCGTACAGCAGAGTAGAATAGATGGAGGCAATGGGGGTCAAACAATTTGATGTCTCGCAGAGATGTACGGCATGACAGTGGCCGTGAGAAGATTTCCTCTGCCCAATGTATATCCTGTCCAGGTTAGCCAAGGAGGAGATGATCATGATGTGTTTCTTCCACACACCTGATCTACAGGAGCCGGGGGAGCTGCCAGCATTGTTTGCAGCATGAGAGCACCCGATTTGGACGTAGACGGCAGTTCTGCTTCATTAGCTTCCCAGATCCTCATCCACATCCAGAGAGAAAGAGTCCACACACCGATGCCCTGTCTCCGCCGCAGATTAATAATTTGAGTCCGCAGCATCTCGAACATGTTCATGTCGAATTGATGCGACCTAGATCAACACGGCACCGGTCAGTATTCGTCTCTTTTCACACAGTAGTTCAAAGTGGACGTACCGGATCAGCATCTGGTCGAGGAGCACGAGATACTGGTTGAAGAGGGCGAACCGCTGGGGCAGCGGAATACCGCCGGCTTCGTCTGTCATTTTGTGGTACATGGTACGCCACCGGATATCCTTGCTCAGGCTCGAGTCGTCATAGTACTTTCTGATATCGCCAATGGTACGGTGTAGGCAGGGCAGAAGCATGTCCAGGTAGTCGAGGGCCAGCGGGACGCGGGTGTAGTGGATGTTTGAATGTCCCACAATATCGCGGAGCAGACGCCCACACATCCGGAGTCCGTCGGACGAGGCAATGATATGTGGACGCATCTGGTCGGGCAGGGTGCTGCACAGGTTGTCTAGACACGAAGCAACAAAGTCGGCGCCCATGGCTTCCTGGCAGCAGCTGCCGAGAATCTGACCGGCTGAGCCGGTATCACTCATCCCATAGGCGCCCTGCACCATGGCGATTTGGTTGGACGTGGTGGCGAGAAACATTTTGCAATCGCAGACGTTGGGTGTATTGCGAGGGGTTCGGTCACAACAAAAGCATCACTGCCATGCCAGGAAATCGAGGACGAGATGGCAGGCTGTCTACCGGGATAGAGAAATAGGAAAATCAATCACTGTCTTGAGGCACAATAGCCCAGCTTCACATTTGCCGCCTTCCCGGCGGGGGTCTCGCGCCAGTCTGCTCGTCTTAGAATGTGCCGAAAAAAATGAGAAAATGTCACAGGATTGGCCTTTGGCCCTGCACAGTCGACGGGTGAAAAGGCACGAATGGAAGTTCGGGCAGCAAGGCAGATGGAAGAGGCGGTGTAATGGAAAGACCTAGATCTGAAGGGCATCCGAGGATGCCAGTGGAAGAAGGAGGCTGAGACAAACGGAAGAGAAGGGGCGCGTAATACGTTGTGGAGAGAAAACAGAGGAAGAAGAGGACGACGAGGCCGGGCCCGGACGAGGAGAGGAAAATAAATCTCGGAGTCTCCACCCAAAACGTGCCGTGCTTCTTCCCGTACAGCGGGTGCTCGTTGGGTGATCTTCCGGATGCTGAGTGAGGAAGCAGATGGAAGAGGGACGAAGCCAGGGCTGCTGGTGGGTTGGGCAAGGGCTGCCAAAAAAGCTCGGAGACAGACAAGGGCCTGAGGTTGCATACGCGGACGGGGGCCCAGCGCTGAAGAGCAGCTTCGGGAGGGGAAAAACGGTACCCAATTCAACGTCCACAACTGTAAGGCCGTCCTTCCGTGGGCGACGCTGTGTTCTTGTTTTGTTTTGCTGCCCTTTCTGGCAATGGCCAAATGCACAAAAACTGACGTGTCAAGCGTGCGATAGGTCGGGACAGTATGTGGGTGGCGTGCGTGATAATATATACTCGCAGTTGTGTATTTGGTATATTGGTATATTTGGAGTCTGGGCTGCTACGCTTGGGAGGGGGAGGCGTGGTGTTTCGACAGAATATTCCGTACAGAGCTCGCACGCAGCCATGCCTGCTCACCGCCAAACACTTTCGCTTACCGTAGAGGATTGCTCTGGCAGGCCATCGTCAGGGTCTGGGAACCTGTTTATCTGCTGACTCTTGGAAACACAAGATGATGAAACATAGGACGCATGGAGAGAAATGCTGCAAGAGGACGAAATGGGTGGGGGGACGACGCTGTTAGTGTGCAATGGGGGAAGGACAAGGAAACGGCCGGATGCGCGACCATTGGTGCCAGAGGCTGCCACGAAGCCCGAACCCAGAGGGGACCCAACCAGATGTTTCCGTTTTGCGACGTGCATTAGCACGGGACAGGCCATAAAAATGGAGACTGACAGAAGCGGTTCAGATCAGGAGACGGGGCGAGATCGAGAGATGGCCGACAGGCGAATCGATCGAGCAGAGACCGAGAAGAGGGCGCAAAGGGTTGGCGATACAGTCGAGGAAGAGAAAGAGTCGTGCAAGGCGGACGATGGGAGCACTGGCACAAGACTCGACGATGCATTTGTCGAGCAGGACAGAAAGAAGGCAGAGAGAAGGGGAGGGGGAGGAACAAAACGCATTGTGCGGAGTGCGGATGAAACAAGAGAAAATGGACAATCCATACTCGACAACCGACAATCCGCAATCCACAGATGAAGCCAAAATAAAGTCGAGATAGTCATTAAAGTTGAGGACCGGCTAGATAGCAGTCGCTCCTGCCACGGGTTGTACTTTGTACTTCCTTCTATTTTTGGCTAGAGGGGTATTGTGCATGTGCAGAAAGAACGGGAGGGTGAGCAAGCCGCCGCGAACGGTTTTAGGCACGTGCAAGCGTCATGGCGCCTCAGGCAGCCGGCATCCGGCAGCTGGCAGCCGGCAGCTGGCAACAGGCTGGCGATACCAGACGCCTACGAGCACTCGGCACTCGCACACCACTTTGCACAAATCCAGCTGCACACAAAGAAACCAGTTCACACCGAAACGAATCCACTAGTTATACATCTGTCCCTCCCTGTTCCCCAGCGGAGAGGACGCGGACGAGGCTGGCGCACAGCCTCATCATCGTGACCTGAAAAAATAGAACCCTCATGCAATCCATAATAAAAAGCAAATAAGTCGACAATGACGTGAGCAAGCATGTACACTCATTCCCATGTCATTTGTCCTCGCGCCACCGCCCTGTCCGTCCCAGAGAGCACATCACAATAACGGAAAAAAATCACAGCACCTTTTGGCTCACGCCTGTGGGATGCCATTAGTTTTTCGTTGTCCGTGGGACTGTGGGCTTGGAACTCACGTTGTAGGCGGCCTTCGCGTCCTCGTACCGCTTCTTGTCAGCGGCAGCCTTGGCCTCATACGGAGTGCGCTGCTTGTCGTTCAGAGCCTTCCAGCGCTCACCCAGGATCTTGCCGACCTGTCCAAAGGTGATGTTGGGGTTCTCATCACGGACGTTCTCGCGCTGCTCGTTGGCAAAGAACATGTAGGCAGACAGACCACGCTTGGGGGCGTTGGGGTCTATGCGGTTAGTCCATGGACCCGATGCAATGAAGAACAGGGAATGAACTCACCCTTCTTTCCACGGCGCTTCTCGACCTTGCCGGTCTTGACCTTAGCAGCAGCCTTCGGCATTTCTGTGGATGGTTAGTTGCTGACGTGAATAATTGAGAACACGGACACGGGAATGAGAACGGCGAAAAATCGAAAATGTCAAAAGGGCAATGCAGTGAATAAGAGGTAAAGGTGAAAAATGGCGTGGGAAAGTGTAAAAGTGCGAAGTGAGAAAATGTTCAAGTGCAGCTCAATCGCATCGATCAATTGCAATCAAGCGATCGCAACGCGTTGCGCTGATAAAAAGTGCTGGCAAAGCAAAAGCGACTGCGCCGATGCAATTGTCGTGGTCGTGTTGGCGATGCAGCCAAAAAAGTTGCAAACACGAATGTGATTGTTATTGTCTTTTTTTTGTGGCTGGTGAAAAAGCATCAAAACGCATGGGTTGCTGTTTGGACGGGTTGCCGTTGCGCGGGCGCGCCGTTGTGGGCAAAGCTGTGGATTGCAGGGGAGGATGGGGAGAGGCGCGCGCGACCAAGAAGCGCAGACCCGAAGAACAAGAAAAGGCGATAACAAGGCGCCTTTTTGCAGGACAAATCCTACAAAGGAAGACGGAATGGGGGTATTTGGCAGACTGGGGGCAGACGAAGAGACAAAAGGGTGCAGCGGACGAAGTGACTTGGGAATGGCAGCATGGAACGTGGAAGGGGAAGTACTTACTGGATTGGGTGGATTGGGAGAGTATAAGTGAAAATATGAGGCGCGGGTTTGTATGGGACGATGAGAGAGGGCTCTCGATTTTTGGCTGGGGGAGGCTTTTGTATGGGAGAGTTTGCGTGCAAAGAGAGAAGAGAGAGGAGACGAGAGTATGTGTGCGAGAGAGCGGGCGGGCCTTTTTACTATGGGCGGCTGATTGAGAGTGGGAGAGGGGGGAGCAGGGCAGGCGCGCGTGCAAGGGAGGGAAGGGAAGGAGGGGCGCGAGCGTGTCTGTTGTGTGTGGGCAGGCAGGAGCGGACAGAGCGGGCAAGAGCGAGGAGGGAGGGTGCGGTTTCCTCTGGCGCTGGGTAGGTGGGCGGTCGCCAAACCCCCCAAAAACAGCGAGCATTAAAAAAAAAGGGCTGGCAGCAGGAGGAGGGAGGGGGGGTGCGTGGGCAGCAGCGACGGACTGATCTGGGGACAAAGGGTGTCATTTCTCCGTATTCTGCGCGCCGCTCAGACACTGAGGTACAGTACATGCACCGTTGTACTCGTCTCGTACTGCGTGCACGCCAAAAAATGTACTGTGTACAACTGCGCTGCAATTTGGCCGCGTACGAACAATCGTAGGGAGTATAGCAGCGAGTCGTCGTATCTTACGGAGCACGAGTAGGGAGTAGGAGTAGGGAGTATTCCGTTGAAACCTCATTCCGTTCGGAATCTTCGCAGGGAAATTCGTACAAGTACAGAGTACAGAGTGCTCGTATCTGCTTGCTGGCATCGTTGCACGTATTTGTTGTACTGTTTTGCCTACAGAGTACGATGCGCGTACGCAGTACTGCGTAATATGTAAGATAGTACTCCGTACTCTGTACGGAGCCTGTACAGAGTCTGTATGGAGTACTGGCATACAGATGCATACCGTATTACCAGTCACGTGCACACGCACGCCCAGACATGTTCTCGTACTCGTATCCAACATCGCCAAACATGATTCATCGCACAGGCTCTTACTCCTCTCCATGCCGTTTCAGCACTTTGCCTCCCTCCATGACGAGATTATGAGGAATGCTGCCGCTACGGAGGGAGGACTCTGTGGAAGCGCAATACCTGATTGGCCCTGTGTTTGATTGCAGCCAAAACAGAGCCACTAACTGTTGGCGGTACTTTACCTATGCAGGGCTAGCATGTATTCGCCGCCCACCACACGCGTACCGGTACATGGAGCAAAGTACCAGGGCTCAGGAGCTCATATCGGATACTCCGTACTCCGTAGAGACAAAGAATGCGATGGAGTATTCATACTCGTACTCATACTCAGGGAGAATGCGAGTCCTGCGAGAGCTCACTCACTCAATATCCGTATTCGTATCTTCTTCGTATTCACTGCTCTTCGTGCTTGTGCTACGCTTAAGTCCTATGGAAAACAGGCCCCAGGCAATACCTGCTCCGTACGAGTACTGCAGATAGCCGACTTCGTGCTGAGTGGCGCACATTTATGCACGCGCCAGGTCGAGATGGCAGAATCACTCGTACCTTCGCTCTGTGCACTGCCGTCAGACCCAGAGTGGAGGGGGGGTGTGAACAAGACAGCAAGGAGTCTCCTCCACTGTGTGGCGCTCAGCTTCTGTGTTTCGCTCGACTTCGGTGGGTGCCTGCACCGTGTGCCATTTGCCGCTGGACGGTACCCTGCAAAGTCACCACTAGAGGCGTCTCGGAACAATGAGCTCCCCTGCCCCTGCTGTGCTATCTTACATAGTACGGAGTACGGAGTACCCAAGTCAGATTTGCTCATATCGTAATACGCGGCCTCCCTTCTTTTGCAAGCTAATCTGCCATTCGCTGAAAAATGCCCTCTGCATTTTGCTCTTTTCTTCACCTCCTATTTTTTGCCCGCCGATTGTTTTCGGCCTAGTCGCTTTGTTACCGAGCGCTATTGTTGATTTCCGCCTGTCAGATCACAGGTCACGTGCACAGACAACAAATATCACGCGCTGCCTGCCGCCCGCCCTGCTTCCTCCTTACGCGTATCTTACGAGTCGTACTCCGTACGGGCACGGAGTACGGAGTACGCCTACTCGCACAGCTCCGGCAGCCTTGCGACGCTCCAGGCGCAAGATACCCCCCCCTCCTAGTAGTAGCTAGTAACTGTAATAGGCAGCAGCCACAACGTGCTGTCATGCGAGTCAACCGCAAATGGGCCGCCTTCGGCGTGACATCTCCCGGCTGACTGGGTCGCCGTCGCCTGTCTGCTTGTTTCCAGGCGTTCCATTCGCTGCCGGCGCAGGAAACTCGTCATGCAGATCTCTCCGGCTGCGAGCCCTCGGCTGTTGCTGAACACTGGCCCCATCTCTGCCGTCCCGTCACTCCGGATCCAAGACAACCTCCTGCAGTGCCGCATCCCGCGCCCAGTCCACGCCGCTGCCCACCACAATCGCGCTGGCCGTGCCCTTGATGAGCCGCCAGCGCTGCCGGCTGGTCTTGACGCCGGCCTCGAGGCGTGCCAGCTCGCCGTCCACGCCCGCGCTCGGTTCCTTGTCCTGGCCGCTGCCGGCCTTTTCTGCCGCCGCCAGCTCACGCACTTCTTTTGCCAACACCTCGTTTTTCTGTCGTACGCGCCGGCTCTCGGCCGCCACGGTCGCGTGCTCGTCCAGCAGGGCGCGGCGCGTCGTGATCCGTTGCGCGACAGACTGCGTCGCCGTGTCGCGCTGCTCAATGGCCGGTAGCAGATCGCGCTCAATCGGTGATGCGTGCGTCGCGCGGTGGACCGACCGGAGAATGGGCCGGACCGTCAGCACACTGTCGACCACTTCGTTGCGGAGGACGTAGGAAGCTCGGGCATCGAGCAGGCGGTCTTGAATCGCATGGATGTCGTCGGTATTCGTGGCAGCTTCAGCTTCTGGAACGGACACCATTAGCACCCGTCGCCACGGCCGGCCCCGTACGCAGCCTCACCACTTCCGTAGGACTTTTGCGCCTCCAGCAGCGCAATCTGCAGCTGCAACTCGCGCAGACGGTCGTAGAGCTGCAGCATGCGCTGCTCGTCTGCCGATAGGACGAGGGTGGAAATGGCGTCCACGGCAGCGACGTCCTCTGCCTCGCCCATGGGCGTATCGCCGTGCTCATCCGTCGCCATCGTGTGTCTGTCTGGCGCTGTTGCCAGCCTGCGCGTGCCCAGGCTGCACCGAATTCGAGCTCGCACCTGTGGCTTCGACGCGTCTGTGGCTGTGCACATGTGGCGTCATTAGATAAGAGATTAGATAATAGAAATACCATTACTAATGCGTCTCCTTACTAAGATCTCTTTCTGTGCCGGAAATCTTCTTTTGGCGCCAATCACAAGCAATTCGAGTCACGAGGCAACGGTCACGCTAGCAACTCAAGGCGACCGCCGTAGCCTCCCGTCAGCTGCAACTCTTCGTGCTCTCTGGGCCGTCGCCAAGTTCATCATCTATCTCAGCTCAGCGACCGTGCAGAGACAGCCGGGTGGAACCCCGTCCCTTCATTTTGTCTTTTTTTTTCCGCAACTGCTATCGCACTGGTTATATTTGCCGCCCACACTCGGTTCATGCCAAATAGCTTCAGGCAGACGTCTATAGAAGACGGTTTCACCGACGCTTTTTCAACTTCTGTCGGCACTGCCAGTATTGCCAGCACCAATAGAACTCTTTAGGAGGTTTCTCTCTCCTCTCTCACTGCTGGCATCCGGCAAGGTCATGTCTGGCGATGGCCAACCAGGTGTTGATCGCCCACACGGGCCAACGCCTCCGGCTGGACTTTTCTCAACTCACTTCGTACGGCCTGAGGACCTCGCACTGATCCTCTCACCCTTCCTGGCTAACAGGCATCAGACTCGATGATTTCCGGGCGATTGTCACTCGACAGACATCCATTCCTTCGGACTGCATCATCTCACTCACACCGCAGGGGAAACCTTTGCGCCTTGCCGCATTCCAGACAGAAGTGAGTATCCATTTCGGGATTTCTGGGATTTTTTTACAGCTATTGATGCTCTGTTACAGAAAGAGCTATATGTGTACGATGCACGCACTGCCCGGACAGATGAGGCCGCCACGGCCGCCACAGCCAACCTCGAAATTCCTCTCCCGAAACGGTTCACGATCGCCAACCCTCCGAATGATCTACGCGACCATAGAGCGCTTGCCGCCTGGCAGGAGCTATTCCAAAGCCGGCAGCAATGGTCGCAAGCACTGGCCGACGATTGTGCCACCAAGGTGGAGGCGTCTCAGGAGCGGTATGCTGAGATGGATGCCATGATGCGGTGTCTCGACTCAGCCGTGGCCAATCTCGAAGCGGTGGTCAAGGGCATCGAAGGCAAATACTTGGACATCAAGAAATGGACCAGCAGCGCTCAGGCGGACTACAGCCACTTGGTCGACCGGTGGGAGCAGTACATTGAGCTGGCACGGAGCATTCCCATCTCGCTGGCCATGCTGCAGTTCATGACAGGGGAGGAGGGCTCAGGGGTCGAGATTCCCAAAAGCAAGCAATCTCGCTCCCAGCAGCAGCAGCAACAGCAACAGCAACAAAAGCAGCGGCAGGCCACGCTAGAGGACCTGGTGGACCTGGAGACGGCGCGCAAGGCCGGAAAGCTCGCGCCAGCAGCGTTGCGACGGTTCCAGAACAAGGTCGCCGAGCTGGAGCGGATAGCACCGCGCCTGTTGGAGGGCTCCGAGAAGGTCTTGCGGGGCTTTGAGCAGGCGATGGACCGATCCGCACTGTCCCACGAAGGCGAGGCTGCTCAGCTGTTGCAGGACATCCAGGCAGTGGCGGCCAAGATCGCGACCGACCGCGAAACGACCATGGGATACGCCGACTCGACGCGCGATGTGCTGCAGGCTTCCAAGATTGCAGCAACCCATACGGAACGCTTGCTGCCGAGTCTGAAGACGCGGGCGGTGGAGATGGACGAGATGTTCCGATATGCGACACAGGCGCGCAACAGGCTGGCGGTCGAGTCGGTCGGCTTCATGCGGACAATCACGGAACTGACCAGCCTCAGCAGCGAGGTCAAGGCCAGCATTGGTGCAGTAATGGGCGAGGAGGAGGATATGGCGCACTTTGACTATCTGCGACTGGTGCAACAGATCCCGTTTGTGTACGCATCGTTTGTCAGCGAAGCTATCAAGCGGCGTGAGTGGCTCGACAAGGTCAAGACAGACTCGTCGACGCTGGCCAACGAGATGGCCGTCTTCCGTGACGAAGAAGTGAAGCGGCGGCGGCGATGGCAGAAGTCGGTGGCCAACCTCGAGTACGGCCCGGCCTGGGCAGCGACAGCGGCCGACAACCAGGTAGCCGGGCTGGAAGTGAACCTGCTGGGCGACGAGGCAGAGTGGCCGGCACTTACGCGACGCGACCTGGAGACCTTTTTAGAATCACTACAGCGGAACCAGCAAGCGGACGCGGACCTGATTGCAGACATTGGCCGGCTGATTGGCGAGCTGCGGGCACCAACACGGCAGCAGAGCCGGCGGATCCGGGCATTCAAGAACGGCAGCGTGCACGAGTTGGCGCTGGGGCGCAGTGGACTGCTGATCCGCGGCGACGATGACGTGCTACGCAGTCTGCAAGACGACAAGGGCAAGCTGGAAGGCAAGCTGCGGACGGCGGAGAGCCGGGTGCGGCGGCTGGAAGACTTGCTACACCGACAGAGCCAGGCCTCCCGAGGAAGCCTGGTGGGTGCGGGCGGGTTTCTGCCGACGCAGGTAACCGAGCGGACGGATTCGATAGGCTCGGTTAGGCAACCGTCGCGTGGCCTAGGCGACCGGCGGACGTCGCTGGAGGGCGGAGCAGCAGCAGCAGCAGTTGAGATTCGTATGGCACAGCGGGTGCAGCAGCTGGAGACTGAGCTGGGTGGGGAGAAGGAGCGGGGAACCGAGCTGGAGGGCGAGTTGGCGAACGCGAAGAAGCAGACGGCAGAGCTGGAGAAGACGCTCGCGAGTGAACGGCAGCGAACCGCAGAGATGGAGAAGGCGCTGGCAAGAGAACGACAGCATGCAGCGGAGCTGGAGAAAGAACTGCAGAGCCATGCTTCAGACAAGACAGACTTGGCCAGCCAGATGGACGAGGCCAACTCGACGAAGAAGGATCTGCTGAAGAATCTGGAAGCGCTGGAACGCGATTTTGCCAAGGAGCGCAAGTCCCTCGAGGACGAGATCAAGCGGCTGCAGGCGCGCATTGAGGATACGGAGGACGAGATGGAGCACTTTGGCGAGTCGCGCGAACACGAGAAGGCGACGTATGACGAGAAGATGCACGAGCTGCAGGCTGAGGTGGAACGACTGGAGCAGGTAGAGCATGAGCAGCGCGACGTGGCGCTGCGGAGCCAAGGCCAGCTAGACTATCTGCGACGGGAGGCCAAGCAGCAGCGCGAACAGAGCGAGGGCCAGGCACGCCAACTGCGGGCAGCCGAGGTGGGACTGCAGAAGATCTGGGAGAAGATGGCGGGCGAGCGAGACGGCGGAGCAGCGGTGGCAGCGGACGCGGCCGGACTGGTGGAGGCGGTGGCAGCCGGACTGGACAACACGCTGGCGCATCTGCAGGCTGCCGAGGCGGCGACGAAGGCGGCAGAGACGACGAGCGAGCAGCTGCGGAAGCAGTTGGCGGACGAGGCCGAGAAGAAGACGGCCTTGGAGAAGGAGTTGGCGCAGTGCCGAATCGATCTGGGCCAGCTGCAAGGACGCGTGGCCGACAACGAGACAGGGTCGGAAGCGCTGCGGCGACGGATCGAGGAAACGGAGAAGCGGTTGGCGCAGGCAGAGCAGCAGGCCAGTCGACTGGGAGACGAGGTGTCGGCCAAGCAGGCGCAGGTGGGCAGTGTGGAAGAGGAGCTGCGCTCGATGCAGGAGCGGCAGAACGAGGCGCAGGCGGCGCTGGCCAGTCTCAACGCTTGTTTGGAAGGACGTACGTTACGGGCAAAGGACCTGTCACAGCGGCTGTACACACAGAGCGAGCGGCTGGGACAGTTGCTGGAGCGGCTGGGCTTTTCGGTCAGCCGCGAAGGCGGATCGATGGTGATCCAGCGGATTCCGCGTGCCGAACGATCTGGACTGCTGATGGGGTCGACGCTTGGTGGAACGGCAGCCGGACCCAGTTCCGGAGCTGGAGCCGGAGCTGGAGCCGATGGCGGGTCTATGATTCTTCGCCGAGCCTCCGGAAAGGCACCAGACATTGAACTGCTCTACTGGGTCAATAGTAGCGACACGGATGCAGAGGCGGAGCAGTACGCCAAGTTCCTGGCTCTGGCCGGCAGCTTCGACATGGACGCCTTCGCCGAGGCAGTATATCGTCGTGTCAAGGAGGTGGAACACATTGGCCGCAAGCTGCAGCGTGACGTGCGCGGCTACCGCGAAAAGGCACATGCTCTGCAGCGGGAGTCCCATGACAAGATTGCCTTTAAGCAGTTCAAGGAGGGCGACCTGGCGCTGTTCCTGCCGACACGCAACCAGAGCAGCGGCGCCTGGGCCGCCTTCAATGTGGGTTTTCCGCACTACTTTCTACGCGAGCAGGAAGCCCACCGGCTGCAGACGCGCGAATGGCTGGTGGCACGCATCCAGCGTGTGCAGGAGCGTGTCGTCGACCTGTCCAAGGCCATGCGGGGAGGCAGCAGCGAGGAGGCAGAGAACGAGAACGAGAACCCGTTCGATCTGTCCGACGGTCTGCGCTGGTACCTTATCGATGCACAAGAGGACAAGCCAGGCGCACCGGCTACTCCGGGTCTGGGCAAGAGCACCGTCGCGTCCAACAACGTCGAGGCCATGGCCAACATGCACACACACGTCCGGGGCGTGAGCAGTGTGGGTGGCAGTAGCGGTGCTGTCAACGGTGTCAGTGGCAGTATCAGCCGGCCGACGGGGATCGACGGCGTTAGCAAGACGCTATCGCGCAGTCTGGAGAGCCGACGGTCGAGCACCAGCTCGCGGAGAGGCGGTGCCGCCACAGGCGGAGCCATTGTGCGGACCAGCGAGACGAGCAGTCTACGGGCCGAGGCAGGGGTATCAGAGATGCCGGCGACACCGACAGCAGAAGCAGCAGAGGCGGCAGCAGCAGCAGCGACGACGACGGCGACGACGGCGGCCGAGGTATGCAGTGCACCTGTTCCAGGTGGTTCGGAGGCTTAATAATGAAGCAGACACAGCCACACCAGCCACAAGACCTGCCGCCTCTTCAGCCACCACAGCCACAGTCTCCGAGACGGCAGCAGACTGCTAATCTAGACAGTCCCTTGCGGCGCAGCGTCGTGTGGGATCCTCTGTGGACGGTGGATTACCGCTATGAGACCAAGAGGAAGTGAGGGAGAGAGAGGTGTCGGGAGTTCTTTTGTCACAGGGGCTATGGAATCACGCAGGACAGCCGGTTTGGCCAGATTAGAGCGATAGATTGGAGTTCACTGGAGACGTTTATATTCCCTAAAGTACGGATTCTTGCAGTCAATGCCATACTCTTTTATTCTCTTGAACTCTTTATTATTCACTCCTGCACGCCATCGTGAGCGGCAGCCTGTGCGGCAGCCTCCACGGCCACCTCCACAGTCTTGCGCACAGGCGCAACGCCGCCACGCACGGCAATCTCCACCTCCCACCGGCCGAGCGTCTTGACGCGGTCAGCCGAGGCATCGACGCTCTCTTCAGCCAGCAAGAACCGCACGTCGCGCCCGTCCACGCGCACACGGGCCGCCTCGTCGCCAGCGGTCTGCAGGGCGGCGCGCAGAGCTGCCGCCACGTCGTCGGCCGAGACGGAACCATAGATGGGCGACGACGGCTTGGTGTCGGCGGCATTGATCGGCTTGCGGTGGAAGACGAGCGGCGCAAGGCTCTCGAGTATATCGGCGGCGCGACGAGGCTGCTGGTGAGCATGATATTTATGGAAGAGTGAAGAGTGAATCGTTGGAAATCCTGTCTGCTTACCTCCACCAGGTGGACAGTCGCCCGTGTAGGCTCCTCGGGCTGTAGCACCTCCGGGCTTTCGAGGCCAAAGAACGGGTCGCGCTCGTCCACTTCGTAGTTCCGGGACACCGTCACGTACTCGGCCATGCCGCGAGGGTACCAGAGATTCCGCATGCGGCCGCGATCGACGCGGAGGACGGTATCTACAAAGAGAGAGTAAGCATGACGCTACCGCTCAAGCGATCCAGCGGAGAACAACCCACCACTCCGTCCAAACTGGGGAATGTCCTCCAGTAGCCGCACCACCACGCCGCTGTCCCGGCGGATGCCCGTCTTCTTGCCGCGTGTTTGCACAGTCGCCGTCGAGACAGAGGTGATGGCTGCGGCCGCGGACACCGGCGACTGGAAAAATGCCCGACGTGTGAAGCATCGGAGACACGCCGGTCGTGCCGCGCTCAGCTGGGTGGCCATTGTGGTCGGTGGGGGCAGGTGGGTGAGAGGTGGAGGAGAGGACGTCGGCGTGTGGCATTGAAGCTTTTTTTGCATCTCCACTTGATGACTAAGCACTGATGTCAGCTGCCGGCGAGCTGTGGTATCTTACAAGTACAAGTAAGATACGGAGTACTCCGACAAGATACTCCGTATCTCCGTACACGTCAACAATTGTGCCTCATCCAATCTACACTACACTCTATTCCATTATTGATTAGTATGTCTTACATTGACACCATTCCGTCTCATGTTTCGGGTGGCCTTCCCTCTAACACGTGACACATGAGTCATCATGGGTGACCGCCCCAGAAAGTCCCCGTTTCGACAAAGTGCTGCAGGCGGGTCTGCATTTCGTCGCGCAGCCGCTCGTGGACACCTTCGGCCAACGTACCCTCTTGAGCTACCACTGCCACCGCGATCGCGCCATCCTGGATACCGCTCACCGTCAGGCCCACCAGCGGTCCACTATCCATGGCCGTGAACGTAAACAACGCCCGCGTCAGTCGCCAGCTGGTTCCGTTGTTTTCCGTGTCACCGCCAGCAGCCATGGCTCCCACATTCGATATTTCCCACGTCGTTCGCGCCTTGCCCTCCTTGCTGCGCCACCACTGGTGAAAGTCTGTCACCCAGGACAACAGGCCCATGACGTTGTCGCGAGACAGATTCGCGCGAAATGTCCGCAGACCGGCATCTACATCGGCGACGGCAGCCCAGAGTGCAGCGTCTGGATCGCTGCTCGCCTCGGGCGGTGCCACCCACGAGTGGTTGTACACGGACACATAGTTGCCCATGACGTGCCGCATGTCTCGCCGTGTGCATTTGGTCACGTGATTGCGCATGCTGGCGGGCGTCGTCGCCGAGAAGACGACGTCGCCTGCCTTGCTCTCCTGGCACCTCTGGTGCTCTCGCGCACACAACACCACCATCAGTCCATGCAGCAGGGGCGTCAACGTGGTGCCGTGCGCGCGACAGGCTGCCAGCAGTGTAGCGGCGTCGGCAGGGGCCAGCGAGACCAGGCGGACGCGCGTGGGCCGCAGCGGCGACGTAAACAAACAAATACCGGCGCCGGGCGCCACATAGGCTGGCGGGCCAACGGCGGTGGCCGAGCCTGCCGAGCCTGTGAGCAGGGCGACGACCCGCCGCAGCCAGGCTGGGCCGAGCTCGACCCACAGCGTGCGCAGGAAAAAGGGCCACGAAATGGTGAAGCGGACAAGGTCTTCTTGAGGGGGTGTCAACGCAGGGAGATCGCGGAAGTGGAGGACGGGCCCGCTCTGGACGCCGTCTTTGTTGTCGGCCCCCGCATGATGGTTCAGGGCCTCCACTAGGCACTGGTGGAACACCTGTCCGCTCTGGCCGTCGGCCAACGCATGATGTACAGAAAAGGCGAGATCGATGCAGGAGGCTGTTGGTGACACGTAACCCAACAGGCGCCAGGGCGCTCGTGTCACGACGTCGGGCCACGACCGGGTGTTTTCGTGCTCCAGCGCGCGTTCGAGGTGAGCGTCAGACCAGTGGCTGTCAACAAGCCGCCATTCGATGTGCTTGCGCAGGTCCAACGATGCCAACCCCACAAAGCGCGGCTGCCGCGTCTCTTCGCCCAGAATGCCCACCCGCAAGCTCCCCAGACGGCCCACCACAGCGGCGACGGCCCGCTCAACAAGTGCCTGGAGGAGTTGCTCGTCCCCGCTTGGCCCCCCTGCCGTCGGCACGGCGTACCGACACGCAGTGATCACATTTTTATAGAGCCCCATGTTATGGCGCGACGAGGAAAACCGCTCGCTTCCAGAGCGTCAGGTTAGTCAGGGGCACCCATGACGTGCAGGCGACCAAGATCTTCTCTTACCATCCGCCCAGAGGGCGCACCACAGATGGAATGGACATGATTCTGGGGAGAAATGAGAGCCACTTATGGAGTAGACTAATTATAGAGAATAATCTTAGAAGCGGGCCAGCAGCCATTTATATACACAATATTACCATATTTCGTAGACCCCTATGTAGAAGGTAATAGCGCGACAGCCTGTAAGACGGCGGAATGCGGCAGCGCCGAACCAAATTAGCCTCCGACGGCAACGGACGCCAGCACTAAGAAGTAGGACAAGAGAACTACGAGTATAGTCAGTCTACACGTGACTTTACACGTGCAATTGGTCAGTAAGCGCCGTCTATCCAATACGTCACCAGCTGAGGTGAGCCCCTGCAGACGGCCTGCAGACGGCCTGGCCGCCCTGCCGACACGTCAGAGTGCAGCGTCACCCGGCCAGTTCAGCACCGCCCGAGTCCCCCAGCCAACCAATGCTGGCCAGAATAGCGCCCTGGAACAGCAGCCCGAACAGAAGCCCGAACAGCCCGAACGGCAGCCCGAAATACGCCCAATAAGCGCAGCCGTTTAGCCCAGAGCCAATGTGGGGCTGGCACGGGTGCGATAGTGGGGTCTTCATATGGTCCGTGCACCAACGTGTCATCGAGGTCGTGGTCGCGACTGTCCAAACTGAGAAAAGCTGTCCTGCTTTTTCTGCACTGCAAGAAAGCCAAAAAAAAAATCGTCTGCGCCCGACAATCCCCTTCTCTTCCATCCTCGTTTTCCGGACGCTCCCATGGTCTTTTTCATCTCTGTTTTTTTCTTCGCCGTGCTTACTTCTTCTTTTTGACTTTTGTTTTGTCCTTTTTTTTTATATTGCCCGCGTCGCTATTCTGCCAATTCTCTTCGCTTCTCCGCCTTTTCACGATATTGCCATTTGCCCCCTTTTCGCGGCCTTCAGTCGACCTGAAGGCCCCATCTAACTGTGAAACAGAAAAGACAACACGTGAGTACAACACGCGATTTTAGTCAAGACAGAAGCCAGAAGACAGGAACACAGAACTGTCTTACAATATGGACCCCGTCGTGGGCGACGCCCTCTCCGACCGCGTCCGCCGCGGCGCGTCGCCCGCCTTTTCCAGCCGCATCCCGGCCAAGAAAAACAGCTATCATTCTCTGCGTGAGAACAGTCAAGACAATTGCGGCGATGTGCTGACAGCTTCGGGCACCCTGTCCGACGGTTCCAGCAGCGCTCCCCCCACGAACGCCTTTTCGCGCAGCACCCCCAACCACAGACATAGCATGGGGAATGCCAACAGCCGCCATCCCAGCGCCGATCCGCTGTACTCCGGCGGCGGCGGCCCCTTCCCCCGTCCGTCTTCCGCAGCCACCGACACCGCTACTGCCGCTGCCGCTGCTGCCGTTACGGCCGCCCGCACACGCTTACCGCGCCCGTCCCCGTCCCCCTCCCAACCCCAACCCTCGCCCTCCGGCCGCCAGCAGCTGAGCTTCTCCGATGCCTATAGGATGGCCGAAGAAGAAGAAGCTGCCGCTGCCCAGGGCTCACCCAGTCCTGCACCCCGTCCATGGCGCTCTGGCAGTAGCGCTAGTGGTGGCGGTACCACCAGCCGCTTCGGAAAACGAAGCAGCACCCCCGTCGCCGGTTCTTCCAGCGCCGCCGGTGCCATCAGTCGCAGCGAGAGCCGCATGGAGAGGATCTTGTCGCAGTCGCCCCTCAGCTTCGGTGGCCGTCGCACCGCCCGGCGACTAGCCGAGTCCGCTCAGGAGCAGCCCAAGCAGCGACCAACCACTGCTGCCAGTGCTGGGAGCGCTGGAAGCACGCGTAGTGCCCCCAGCGCCCCCAGCGCTCACAGTGCTCCCGCTGCCCCCAGCACCCCCAACGTGTCCGGAATCCCCGTCATATCCGGCGCCGACAACTCTTCTGCGGCCGACATGCGGCGCATTCGCTATGAAGAGGATCAGGTGCGCATGGAAGTCGTCAAGAGCGAGCGCAACGGTTTGTTCACGCCTAAGGCGCGTGGCCTTCCCAAGCCCGTGGCATCCACTTCCTCTGGCCGGGACCCTCGACCTCGGTCGAGCAACAGCGTCCGGGCCACCGCATCGCCCTCACCCTCGCCTGGTGCGGGTTCTCCATCCATCGGTCCTGGTGGTCGACAGTGGGGCGTGCGCAGCCGCCAGAGCAGCGTCCTCAATCGCGTGCCGGAAGCCGCCAGGGGAGCCGACACGAGCATCGGTTCTCTCAAGGTCGAGCCCTCGAGCAACGGTTCGCCGCGCATCGGCTCTCCCAAAATCGGCCCGCCCAGAGTTGCTTCCCCCAAAATCAGCTCGTCGAGAATTGCATCTCCGAGAGTCGACACCCAAAGAGTCGTCTCTGCCAAAATCAGCTCTCCGAAAATTGGCTCGCCGCGGGTCGTCTCGCCGCCCATGTCGCCAAGAATCGGTTCTCCGAACACCGAGTCCCTGAACAGGGGTCTTGGCTGGGACACCGACGCCGATCTCGACTTCACGGCCGGTGATCTGATGGTGTCCGACAGCCCTCCTGTCAAAGTGGGGGGTGCCGGCACGAGCAGCGGCACGAGCAGTATCACCAACAGCGAGCGTACCGGTCATGGCAACAATATGTCTGATAGCGCCATCGAAATGCAGCAGCCGGAGGCGTCACCAGAGAGACAGCGGAACCAGAGGCTGGATGAGATTCGAAGATTGGAGATGGAGGCGGAGTTGAAGTTTCCCATCGAGGCGAGCAAAGAGCTTCACAAGGAACTCCAGCCCACGGCAGCCCCAGAAACCGATTTAGTTGTTCTGAAGCAGAGCAAGCAGCAGCAGGATGTTCAGAAGCCAGACGACCAAAAGCTTGGCGACAAGCCCGACGACAAGACCGACAAGACCGACAAGCCAGACAGCAAACCAGACGAAAAGCCAGATGACAAGCCAGACGACAAGCCGGATGACAAGCTGGACAGCCAGCAGGACAACAAGCAAGACGGCGAACAAGACGACGACCATTCGCTTCACGACGGCAACCTTCCTCTCGAGCGGACCAACAAGAAGATTGATGAGATTCGTGCGCGCGAGATGGAGACGCTGTCGAAGAGAGCCCTGGCGACGGCGCGTCTCGATGAGATCCGGGAGCGGAATGCCGGATTCCGCGTGCTGGATGAACGGCTTGACGTCAGCGAAGACATGGAGAGGTCTGTGATCCTCAACAGCGAGGGTGAACAGATCCCCAACACGCCTGTGACCATCTTCCGAGGGGTGTCACGGGAGGCCGAGCCGACCACTACGGAAGACGATCGGGCCAAGCAGACGGGCAGCCTTGTACGCAAGGCATCATCATCGTCATCCCTATCGTCGACGCATTCGCGGAACGAGTCGCACGAGCTACTACGCACGCTGGCGCGCGTGACGACGCTGACAAGTCCGCCGAATGGCCGAGATAAGAACAAGGAGCCACCGCTACAGTCTGCCCTTAAGAAGCCGACTCGGAGAAGTAGCCCCAGCCTGCGTGGAGGCAGCGACCCGTTGTGCGAGACCGATACGCTGCGGCCATCGGTAGGATTTGCCGGTCTACGACGTAAGTCGTCGAGCGATTCGGCGGCAGCAAAGCGGGCCAGTGTGGCAAATTCGGAAAGCGACCCGACAGACCGCATTGAGGGTGAGATGAAGCTATTTGCGCCAACAGAGGTTCAGTCGGACCGCGGTTCGATCCGAACATCGACACCGGATGATAAGGCAACGGCGTCGGAGGACGAGAGCAAGGGAAGCAAGGGAAACAAGGGAAAGATGGTGGCCGAAGAGTCGACGCCGCGGCCGCCCAGGATTAACAACCCGCTGGTGCAAGCAACGCCGCGGGTGACGGGCGCCTATGTGGAGACGCCGGCGGCAGAGCGGATCGAGAAGCCGCAGGAGGCCGACCATAAGTTGGAAAGGGCCAGACACCAGTCTCTTCCGTCGCTCATCTCCATCCTGCGGGCGGGAAGCAGCTCGAGCAGTGCCAGCAGCGACAGCAGCGGAGGCAGTGCTACTAGTGCCAGCAGTGCCGTTAGCACGGCCCTGACCAAGGCTCCGAGCGCAGTGCGGCAGCGGTCGCGGTCGGTGCCGCGGTCAGAGCGGCGGCCACTGTACAATTCCGCGAAGCCGCCCTCGGCACACGATGATCTGGTGGCCCTCAAGCAGGCGCAGCAACAGCAGTTGGACGATCCGACACTGGACAACTTTGACGAGCTGTTGGCGACGCACGCGAAGCGGGGCGCATCGGAAGGCCAGGAGGATGGCAATACAGTGACACCAGAGCGACTGCGGCGGATGAGTGACTCGGTGACGGCCAGTCTGCTGGATATTCAGCGGGCGAGGAACGGCATTGAGGGATTGGAGGGACGGGTGGCACAGACGGACGTGCGCGAAGTACGAGAGAAGAAGAAGCTGAAGGAGAGAGAAGTGCGGAGGATTGAAGTGGGAGAGAAGGAAGTCAAGGTGGAGGAAGTGGAAAGAGAAGAGACCAAAGTTGTGGTCCGTCGACGGCGGCCCGACGAAAAGAGGCGGTCAGGCGAGCAGCCATCGGAGGAAAAGGCCCACTCAGAGGAAAAGAGGGTGCCAGCCGAGCCGACATATGTGCGCATTGCCCTGCCGCAGCTTCAGCTGTACCGACGCGGTCGACTGACGCTTCTGGGGATTCTGCTGCTGGTGGGAACGATTTGGCTGGCGGTGGAGAGCACAATGTGCGGACTGTACTGCCGGCCGGAGACGTGCGGCGGCGGCAACGGGATGGTCGGCGGCAGTGCAAGCGCGTCGCCGTGCCGATGGTCGCCCGACGATCCGTCGTTTGGCATCGCCTTGCCCGTGAAGTTGGACCAATGGATTTCGGGAGGTCGTGGCCGCGCCATGGCCACGCAGGCCATGGACGACATGGGCGATTGGGCTGCTGATGTCTGGGATGCGGCCACGGGTACCGATATCCGACTGGTCGATCCGACCTACTTTTCGTTTGAGGAAAAGCGTCGCCACCGTCGACGACTTCAGAAACATGGCCTCGTGGCTCCGTGGACGGCACCGCCGGAAGCCCAGCAGCGCCTGGAGATGTGGCGTCGGGCGCGCGAGGCACGTGAACGGGCCCGAGCCGAAGAAGAAGGCCGTGAAGAGACTGCCCAAGGAAGCACGACCAACGACGAGCGTGCGGGCTGGTGGTGATGCGAAAGAATGAATTCTCAGAAGAGGTTGCAAAGGGAAAATGAACCAAAAAAAAAACAAGAAAAAATGCGGAAAATGCGGAAAATGCCCCCAAATCCCCGAAATAGAATACCAAATCCCCATATACGGCCGACGGCGACGATACCAGGAAGGAGCGTTGCGCGTTGTGGCGCCGGCGGAAAGAGCTCCAGATGTGGAAACAACATGAAATAACATGTGCGGAAGGAGCATACGAGTTATGAAATATCCCTATCCCTTACTAATTGATCAGTCAGCCTCTTTGATTTCTATCTACGAGTGCGAGTACAGAATACTCTGTACGAGTACCTTTTTATATCATTTTGCTTTCTCTCTCATTCTCTCTCTCTATCTCTCACTGGGTGTATTGTGCATGTATGTCTGGTGCGGCTGCGGCTGTCAGTGATTCCCACTGTGTCTTGGCGAGTGCGGCTGCGTCTTGGACGGTCCACGCGGCCAGAACAGCCGCCTGTTTGTCCTTGTCATCTGTGATGGGTTCGACGGCCTGCGGCCCCTGCAGCAGCCGTTGCTTGACGGCCGAGCACGCCGTCTTCCGGTAACGCCCGGGCAAATCCGTCGGGACGGCAGCCTTGGCCGCGGCCCAAACGACGAAAGCCTGTTGTTCGACCAGCCAAGTCGTGCGTGTGCGTTCGTAGACGGCCTGCGCAGCCGGGAAGCGAGCAAAGGCGTCGGCACGGACGGTGTCACGGGTGACAGGTCTGGCGGTTGTAGTGGCTGTTTTCTGATGTTGCTTCTGCTGCTGCTGCCGCTGGCGCCATGCCGGCACAAACTCGGTGGCCCACTGCCGGAACAGCGGACGATACCGCATGCGCCGGCGGTCATTGGCCTTGGAGCGACCGACAGCGTCCTCGTCTTCGTCCGCGTCGGCCGGCGGCAGCACAAAGTAAGGCGAGCGAGCGACGTACTCGAACAATGTCCAGGCATCCGGAAAGGGGTGCTGCCAGATGGAAGGCGGCGGCGGAACCTCGTCTCTTACGGGATCGGCGAGCATGTCTAGTCCCAGAAAGTCGACCACCTCGGCCGGAGTGCTGGTCAGAAACACCCTCGACAGTTTGCGGTTCGACTGCTCGACCTCGGCCACACGCAGCCACATTGCCGAATCGCTCACGGTCAGCCCCAGCGGCCTCAGCACGGTGCCCAGGATGTTCCAGATATCGCCGTGTCCGTGCTTGAAGAGAGACCAGTGGAAGGCTGCCAGTGACGGCGCAATGTCAATGTCGACTTGCACAAAGGGTGTCGGCCCTGGCTCGGCAGCTTCTTGTTCTCCCTCCGGCCACGGCATGGCCAGCTGTACGTGCATCTCTGAAAAGATGGTCCGCACAGCTCCCAGTTTCTGAGCAGCCGTCTGCAACAAGGCGCGAATGTCCACGTCTTGTGCCTCTGGCTGCGCCAATACTACCTCGACATCCACGTCGCCAAAATCCGTCTTGCCCGGGCCTTCCACTGGCGTCGCCACAGCCGCAAAGAGCTCGCCCAGTACTGCATGCACGTGTCCGCGAGCCGTCTCATAGACGGCCATCGACATACGCGGCGTGTGCAATGGGTCAGGGCCCGTGGAAAATGCAAGTCCTCCCATTGTTGTGCATGTATATGTGTAGACTGAATGTATGTGGGAACGAATAAAAGTGGTGGAAATCTTGGCACAACCTCTTTATGTGTCGGCAGGTAGGAGTCATTGGTTGGCTGCGTCATCAGCGGCAGCCTCGTTCATATGGTGCGGCTTCAGAGTTGCTTACGTGTTCTGCTGGCCATGTAGAAGTCCAGTCACTCTTTGGATTGGTTCGGATTGATAATTGTACCTCGGGAATTATTTTCTCCCTTTTCGGATCCTTCTCGGTACAATGGTTGCCTTTAACAGTTAAAAGGCAACCACGCAAATGACTCAGGTAAAACACAATAACCATTGGTATTGGAGATTGTTCGCTACCACCGACGCAGAATGGCCTCACCCAAAAGCTCAATACTGGGCTGCCTTGTCATTAATAACTGTTTCACTCCTTTTTCATACACACTGCGGACTGCGTTTAGTTAAAGGTGGCAATTCTTTTGCTCCCATCTAGTCACGATATAATAACCTTCTCTATATTGTTTAGAGCAGTAGGTTTCGAGCGCGGCTATAGAGCTAGAAGGTGTTATCCTATTTCCTATAATAACAATGACTCTGCGGAGTATTTTCAATGAGTTCTTTTCAATTCTGACCTAGGTAAACGGGCAGATACCAAAATTTATCATGGTCATTCATAACCCTAAATATGCAACGATGAAAACGTCCTCAAATATGCAATCCAATGTTTTATATTATTCAAAATACCCCGTAACCAATCTCAATCTCAATCTAAACCAAAATCTTAACCACCCCAAAACACCACCCCCCTTATGCAAGCAAAGGCTCTTCAAGTGTTAATTCGGATCTCTTATTTTTCGCCACCAAAACAAAATCATCATCACTCGCCAAGCGGTTCTTGGCTACTGCGAGCCGGTTGGAAACCGTAGACTTTTCAATAATCGGCAGAGTGTCGATGATTTCCAAGTCGTCAAGTTCCGCCAGTCTGCTGATGGTAGTGGAACTGTTGGCTGTCGTCATGCTGCTGTTTGTCGCAAAACTGTTGACTGACGCCAAACTCTCTCCCACTATGGTAGAACTGTCGTCCTCTTCCACCAATGCGCTGTTGGTTTGCTCTGCGGGAACGCAACTGGCTGCAGCGAAATCTTGCAGCAATTTCACAACGCCGAGATGTCCCTGGCTCGTTGCAATCGACAGTGGCGTTTCTCCTTGATTGGTCTTCGTGTCGATAGAGGCTTTTCCCATCTTCAAGAGAAGCTGTACGGTTGCTTCGCTGCCTGCCTTGGCTGCCATGAACAGAGCCGTGCGGCCGTGGCTATCCTTTGCATCAATCTCCGCCTTATTGTTCCACAGAAGCACTCTGACGACTTCCTCGTGAGCCTCCTTTGCTGCCCACCACAGCGGCGTCGCATCGTTGTTATCTTTTGTGTTGACATCGGCCTTTCCGCGATAAACAAGTTCCCCTGCCACAGTGGCATGCCCATACTCTGCCACCCATGACAAAACCGTGCGACCCCACTGATCTCGCCTCTCAACATCAACCTTGCCTGAATTGAGAAGTGCCAGCATGGTAGATTTGTGCCCGTTTCTCGCAGACCATATTAATGGTGTCCATCCATTTCTATCCGTGATATCGGCATCAACACCATCTGTGTTTATCAGTCGTCGCACAACCGCCTCACGACCCTCGCCAGCAGCTAGCAGTAGTGGTGTCAGGTCGTGGAGGTCATTAGTGTTGACATCAGTCTCGGGCACTTGTAATAAGAGCTCGACAATATCATCATGTCCAAAATAAGCGGCCTGCGATAATGGTGTGGTGCAGCCAATGTCTATAGAGTTGACATCGACTTCTTCGCGCGAACAGCCGAGGAGCATCTTTACCACCGATGTATGCCCCTTCTGTGCAGCCCACGCGAGTGGCGTAAGGGCAAATAATGAATCGGTTCCATCCAAATCGACTTTGTGTGTGTCCATAAGAATCTTCATGCACGTATTCTGTCCGACTCGGGCCGCCCATGCCAATGCCGTCATCCCGTCCGTGTCATAAGCCTCAATATCAATCATAGAGGTACCGGCCATAATGCTTTCGACGATAGCTCGGACAAGAGAAGTTAGGCCATACTTTACTGCAGTGTGCAGCATATTCGATCCCACCGGCGGGCACTCTTTAGCTTTTGGATCCCAGTCCACATACAACCTTACCCATTCCCGAAAGAAGAGTCTCGAAGGCCAGCGAAAGAACCCCATGATGTCTGGCTGCATGTTCTCTTTGACTCTTTTTGCATGATATATCCACTGCGTAATAGCATAGGTGCAAAACGGGAAGTCCGAAACTAGGGTCTTCGGCTCAACACAAAAGTTATCAAAGGAGTCCTCTTCAAACTTTCTCATGCACAAATAGCGTATGCAAGACCCGAGAAGTTGATAGTGGGCTGCCCAAGCCACTTCCGAATCTGTGCTGGTGGAAATAGAGTCCATGCCTGTTGCATTGCTGCCCATCAAAGTCGACAGGCCATCTTGGATGAAAAAGTCTCGGACCGACTGATGAATGACTTGCACGATCTCTACTGTGTGGTCACCTTCGACAGACAACACTGTCTCCACGAGTCCGCAGCCTATGCGTCTTAACCTCCGTTTCATCATCTCATTGTCAGACGTGTACTTTTTGTCTGCCCTGCACTGATCCAGTGACTGGTGCGGGCACTGAGCATCCACAAGCATGGCCCATCGTAGTTCATCCAGGTTCAATGGCCTGGAGCTGAAGCAGATCCACTGCATCAGCCGCAGTGAATCGTCTTTTTTGTCCATATTGTTGATGAGATTGAGGTAGAGCTCGTCCAAGTCTGGCGGAATGCGTTCGACCTCCTCTTCAAAATCGCCATCGGCGTCCATCTCGAGAAGTAGTAGCTTATCCAAGACAAGACGACACCACAGCAGTACGCCGTTGGCACGTTGTACAATCAAATCCGGGGATATCTGGGATTCAGACAACCGGTCGTGAACGTAAGTCGAAATGTCTTGTCCATTTTCATGCTCAACACATATTTGAAATCCGCCATCTAAACTGAGAATGGGGTAATGTCTGCATGTGAAGCACACGCGACATGGGAAGTTGGTGGCGGGAGTGCTGGTGCTGAGGCCTTTCAACAACGACTTAAACCAAGAGACTAGATTGACAGCATTGTCTCTTCCACCCTCATCAAGGGCATCAACAAACAGGCGTACTGGACGCCTCGCGAGGACTTTGCGCAATGCAGACGACAGGAAATCTTTCAGCTCCCGGAGTTGCCACTGCCAGTCTTTACCTAGGTCACCTCTGTTCTGGCACCGGTCATCGTATGCCACCACGAGATCCTGGAGGGTTTCTGGAGCTTGCTTCAGTAGCTGGTGAAGCAGGGTGCGGAATAAGCCCATGGGCGTCTTCTGCAGCTCAGCGCCTCGACCATGGAAAAAAAAGAAGAGCACGAGTGTCGGTGGTTGGCAGTTTCCGGCGATTCCATTTGATGTAGGTTCGGAGGAAAACTCAGAAAGAGCCTGATCCAAGATGTAGCGTAAGAGTGTGGACTTTCCAGAACCAGGCTTTCCTCGAATCCACAGCAGGCCATGGTTGCTTTCAAGCCAATCCTGGTACATCTGGTGCCGTGGTAGCCAGCTGCACGTGCCTTCGGTGGCCGGTTCAATGTTCCCAAATCGCTCATCCATTTTGTCAAAAGCGAGTGACCTAGAGCATTTTTGTGTACTGGGCAACACAGTGGTCGGACTCTCGTCCGGCTGTGTGAGAAGCCTCAGCCCAGCGTCGAGTTTTTGGTGTACTTCAGACATGTCGTGTTTGCGGCTTTTGCGTTCAATTATTGGTATCCATTCCTTCACCTGGTCGTCGGCTTCCACCACAGCTGTCTTCCTCTGAGAGATGTCACGGTCGTCGATACTGCTAATGATTGCGTGTCCAATTCGTCCTGATTTATTAGACTTGGGTCATACGAAAGGCGGTAATAGGACAGAAAGGCAAAGCTAAAGAGGCTAGCAACTTAAAGGAGAAACTTACCGGCTGTGCATTGACACAAAAAGTCGTCTAGTGCTAGTATATAGAGCAGAACGGCCTTGTAGACGTTTATGACGCGGTTGTCGAATTCGTCGCCGGCATGAGGACCCCGGAGTTCGGTCTCATATTCAACATATCGCGTCAAGAGTGCAGTGGTGAACTCTGAGCTCGAGAGGACAAATTGGCGAGCTGTCTGGGCATTTATGGCTACCTGCAAGCCAACTGACACGACGGACCAGCCGATGGCTGCATAGCCAGACTTGTCCAGTTCGGCAGCAGCATCTCCGACTTTTTTGACGGCTAGGGCGGCTTTGACAATCTTGTCTAGAATCTGGAAGGCCCGCTTGTGAGTTCCGTATACACCACACGTTGCATCGTGGGCTGCTCAGCTTACCGGTCTCCAAGCCGTCTGTTTGGACCCATCTTCTTCTAGCTCCTTTGCCCTAGATATTACCAGGTCGACATCGGCCATAGTCGGTTCCAGGGTTGGGCCATCTCTTTTGGCCGACGCTGTTTTCAAAAGAGCACCAAGTTTTGCCTGGTCTTTGGGCTGTAGTTGGCTGGCTGCTTTTTTCCACAAGCTGCTAGACTGTAATGCCTCCGAGGCCTGGGCGTTTTCGGTTTCCTCGGTGGATTGCGGTGGACGAGGCGTTTCCGGATCATGACTGTTGACTTTCTTGGAAGAAGCGCCCAGCTTCTTCTTGAACTTTTTGTATAACCCCATGATTGATACTCCCCGCACACGAGCAGACCATGCACCGCATACTCACTCCAGGCAAAGAAAAGAAGCCATTTGAGCTTGCCCTTTCACCAACGGGGAAAGGCGAAGTTCATGGTATTTTAAGCGGCCATGATTCCTTCAAACACAGGGTCAAAAAGCAGTGCACTCCGGGGGGTGCACAGCCCTGCTTTCTGCCTGGCAGACATGGCTGATTTGTTGGGTCTCAAGCGCCACGACATGGTTCTGCAGGAGGGGTCGTCTGCAGGAGGTGGCCTGGTCAGGAGGCCATCCTCAGCCGCAGCGGCCAATCAACCACCTGGTCTTCTGGGATGGATGCGACGCTGTGCACTTTGCGAATCAGACACTGTAAAACACCTTGCCACTCTTGCCTGTGGGCCATGCGCAGTCTGCTGTGCGCACCTTGTTCATTTGTGATATATGATGAGTGTTGGGAGGCCTGCCACACGTCGTAGGGTTGTATTATGTAGAAGGCAATGCCATCAAATACAAACAGTTGGAAAAGGACGGAAATTAGGAAACAGTGGAGGCAGAAAGTACGGAGCACTCTACGGAATATTACTCCATACTACAGGCGACACTGAAGTGGGCTGTTGTCTCAGTCGCGACTTCCTTCAGGCAACCCGGCGCTTATCCAGCTCACAAGCATCATATTTATGGTGGGTACTGCCCCCCCTCTGTTGATCGCCCTTTCTTAAGAGAGCGTGTATATGGTGTACTACCCGAGGGTTTTACATAATGCCCCTTCTTAATGAGCTACTATAAACAAGATATATTACTAAGGAAACGTGCTGTCGCGAAACTCGCGAGTCTTTGTCACATGACAGGCAGCCTCGTGATACAAAGTACTCCGTACAGCTATTAAGCAAACCTTTTGCATATCAAAATCTGTCTGAATTCTCTATGATGTTCCGCAAAGCCTCACTTTCCTCCTCCTCCTCCTTCCGCTTGCCATCTTCCACTAATTCGATGCGTACGGAATTCCATTCGTCATCCATTGGAACTGGTCGTACAATCCGGTCGAATAGCTTGCGTAACTCTTTTTGATAAGATCCCGCATGAAGTCGGCTGCCTCTCGTTCCGTTTTCTCCAACACAAACCGCTCCCGGAAATGCTGCACCGACTCGGGCTTGAAACACGGTAGCCCGCTGTCCATCATGAGCAGAACAATCTGCGACAGCTTTTCAGTGAAAGGCCGGGCTGCCAAGAACGCCTTCACACACAGTTCTTCAAACCACCGGAATGACTGATGTTCAGTGCTGCCGCCCATCACTGCCAACATTTCCGAGGTCAGCTTGAAGGGTGCCCGCTCAAACTTGATGCCACCAGGTGCAATATCGAAACAGAAACCAAAGTCAATGTGCAAAATATGGCCAGCGTCGTCAATCATGATGTTGCCGTTGTGCCGATCCTTGAACTGAAGCAGAAACGAGATGACCGAGTAGGCTGCCATACTCTTGACAAAGTTGCTGCGAGCCGCCTGGAAGCTCAGCGCGTTCTCGTTGCCATACTTGGAAATGAAGTAGTCATACAGCCCGTTGACCGCCTCGCGGCCCAACATGTCACGGGAGACGGAATTGGGCAGCACGTCGATGACGCCACAGCCGGGCGCCGTCGCCGTCACTCGGTAAGGGAACACGAACACGTCCAGTCCGATGCTCTGAAAAATCCCCCGGAATGCAGAGATCATCTGAAGAGCCAGCACGTCCTGCCGGCAGTCGTCTCCCACCTTGAAAATAGCAGACTGCCACACTTCAATGGTGTTGTAGTCGGCAGCTACATTGTTTCCAACATCGCTGCCATTCGCCACAACACCATTGCCGTTCGTGGTGCCACTGGCGTGTTCATTGACATCCTCAAGCAACTCTTCGACTTCTCCCGTCTTGGGCTTCTTGATCCGGAACGTTGCCATATACGGGGCTTTGGCGTGACTCTGTAGAGGTTTCCCCGACTTGCGGTCGATACCAATAACCACACCATCCGGGTTGCTAGGTAGGTAGACGCCCACCTCGACTTTGATCTTGCGTAGCTCTTCTTCGATCTTCTGTTTCTTCTCCGGCTTGGACTTTTTGATCAGTGGCTTCAACTTGCCAGAGATGCCTGTCACTTCATCGAAAAACTCAAACTCCCGTTCGTAAAACTGGCGGTCAACCGGCGAGAAAGATGTCGTCATCCGTGTCATCACACCGTCCAATGTTGGTTTGATGGCATCAGGCTGTTTTGTTAGCATAAACGATCCACGCTTAGTTAGATAAGCAATGGCACATACGATTTGAGCATCATCGTCCTTGTAAGCATTGGCTTTCATGTTCCAGATGATCTGATGGGCGAACAGCTGCGAGAACTGTGCCGTCTCGAGAATATAGCGCTCGACGTATCCGAGCGCATCGTACCGGAGCGTCTGCACAATCTGTGGCACGTAGAAAAACGTGATATCAACCGAATGGCTCTCCAGGGCCCGCATAGCGTACTGGATGAGGAAAGGATGGTCCTCAAATGCTGGCAAGAAGTACGTCACAGCCGTGATAGGGTTGACAGGGGCCCAGAACAAGAGGTACTGCGTAGTTAGATATCAGGAATATGCAATGTTCATAAAGACCCATGAGGTACATACCTTCAGCTGGAAGCTCACGTCGCTGGGAAGTGCACCATCAAGCAGGATTGGCAGAGCGCCGGGCTCAGTTATGGCCTTGGAGGGGAAGTTTAGCAGCAACCAGCGCACACTTTTCTGGATCCGGGGGTTCGAAAATCGGGCTGCCAGCTGCACTGCCAACGATGGGCTCTCCTGCCACGCGGTGCGAACAAGGGGGTCGAGCGCCTAAGCAGAACTGTAAGCATGCGATTGCAATGAATGCACATGAAATCGAATGGCCTACCTCTATCATTCCTTTACCGGTCTGTGTTGCAGTCCAGTTCGTCTTGGGCGGCTCGTGCAATGGGTAAACCCAAACGGAGAGCCGTGCCTGTTCATTTTCGAGCAAGAGGACCAGCAACTGTTCCTTGGCCACAAGCGACTTAAGACTATTGCCAACTTGGTGCAGTCCAATGTACGTGGCAGCCTTGAGAGCCGCGGCGACGTCTGCCAACAGCTGGATTTCTGTCTTCAGTTGCAAATTGTTACTGCCAAATGACCACTTCAATGAACTGGCAAACCAGCCGAGAGCAGCTGACAAGATCTTATCTTTCAGCCGCCACTGTGCAACAGGGCTTATGGTTGAGCTGTTGCGCAACACACGCAGTCCAAATAACACTGTTTGGAACCAGAGTTCACGAGCCATCGGGTGGGTGCTAGCCAACATCTTGACTGCATCCAGTGTCACATCGAGCATGCGCAGGAACCCTCTCTGAATATCAATGCTGCCTTGCCGTGTGGCATTGAAATGGCTCTTCAAGAACTGCAGAAGCCGCGTGTGTGGTGCCAGCAAATTGTGGACATGCTGCCCATATTTTGCCATAGATGCGCCGTCACTTGGAGCGAATTCCATCTTGACAAAGAAGGGGTCTGGATTGGCGGCGCTCAAGTTGAATAGTCCAAGCCGCTTCTGCACGGTCAATTCCCACTGCTGCAACACTGCGTGAAGAATGCGCGGTTCCATGCGAGGGTTTTCGTTGATCACACCCAACCATAGCGACACGCCCAGCTTGATTGACTGCTTCGTGAACATGGAGAATGGAATGCTGACAAGAAATTGGGCAATGGAGCACTGGTCGCCTTCACTGCGGCATAGCAACGACGCTGCTCGTCTGAGAATATCGCGCACATCTCCAATCGGCGTGGGCTTCTTTTGGTGCAGGCGGGCCTCGATGTGAGCCAAGGCACTGACGGCGTCGGTGCTTTCAGAGTCGGAGCTAGGCAGCAACGACGAACGACGATCCATGCGCATGAAACTCAACCACTCCAAGCTGTGGTCTGGCAATGGCTCAGCGTAACGGTATTCCTGGCGCGTGGTATATTGGGCCATGAAATCAGACGCCATGTTGATATTGCACTCACCAACGCGGTCTAGCGAGGACAAACGTTGGTTGCTTGACGGAATAGAAGAGCCGAGTTCCATGGCAAAAGACCGACCGAGCGAAATGTGACCATATGCTCCATCGTCGTCCCATTCAGACAGGTATGTCTGCAGCAGGCCCTTGACATCGGCTGGCGCCAGACTGATGACGCCTGCCACCCACGTCCTGGCTTTTTTGTAGAGCGTGTTCAGCGTAAGCCGCCGCAGAGCATAGTCGTCAGACAGTTCGACGGTGACGTTGCCACGGTTTGACCGGAAGCGGCTGCGGGGTCCGTACATGTCAGTCTCGGCCTCGAGGCAGCTAGCCCACATTAGAGACAAGAGCTCCAACAGAGCGAAAAGTGACGACTTGTGGCACAGAGCCGACGGCAGGTCACGGACAATTCGATCTGTGCAAGCGTACGCTGCCTGCTGAACACGTTCAATGCGGTGGCAGCAGCTGCAGAAAAGCGAGGCAAGTTGTGTAGCCGCATACTGGGCCGAGAAACTGATGTCGGAGCCGGACAATGTCTTTTTCACGTATTTGTCGACGACAATGGCTGTGATGCCTTCCATGATGCTGCTCACCTCGCCACGGCGTGCACTTGGCTCCAGGAAATACGAGATCGCTTTGGTGCAATCACCGGCATCAGCACGGAGGCTTTCGACGAGGTAGGCAGCGTGTAGGAACATGACTTTGCGGTAGCTGAGACCACGGATTTCCGACCCTTTGCCGGGAACCAGCTCAGACAGGTGTTTCTTTTGCAAGGATTCACGGTCGGAGTTCATGCCACGACGCAGAACCGTATTGAGCTCGATGTCGCTTTCGACTTGCTCACCACGCTGCTCAGCTACCAGCGGCGGAGAGTGCACGGCAATGATGCGTAACTCGTCGAGATATTTCTTGCCGCGCTCAGTGGCCGCCGTGAAACCATGGACAACAATGTTGAACCAAGCGTCACGAATTAGGGCATGGGTATCATCGTCGTACAGACCATCCATAGTGAGACTGTTTGTCGACATCAGCACGGCAAGCGGTTGCAGCAGTTGAGAAATCTCGCGTGCAGCAAGTTCGATGTCTGATTCTTTGGCATGATGCGTCTGGTGAACATCACCCTTGGAGATGATATCATCCAGCAGGTGCTCCCAGTAAATCTCATACAGCGGCGAGTCCCGCCGAAGATGGGAGGAGAGATAGTTCCGAGCATTCATGACCTGAAAACGTTAGATATACACACTTCATATGCTTGTGGACGTGACGCACTGAATCTAGAACGATGGCCTTGTTTTCAACCGTAGCAAGGTGTGTGATGCGCGAATATGTCTTGAGCAGAGAGCGAAATTCGGGCTGTCCACCACTCAAAGCCAGAACCGCAGCGCCGGGAATGATCTTCGCATCAACAGAATCGCCGATTTTGCCAATCTTTTGGAGCAACATCGACTGGGCGAGGGCACTGATCTTTGTGTCTTTGCAAGCACCAGCAATGCCACAGATAGCCTGCACCACATTGGCGTAGGTGACAGATGTTTCTTCGTCGTTACTAGTACGCAAGGAAATCGAGCTGCCTGTCGACTGCCGACCTGCGTAGATTTGTGCACTGCTGTCCTTGTTGGGGTTGGCAATGTCTTGTTCAGGTTCTCCATCAAGGGCGACGCCACCGTTGGCTAGCGAGCGCTCTGTCCCGGGGCTGAGCACGTTTCCAAGAGTGTAGAGGGTTGTGATAATGGCATCGCTGGACATCATACGCAGCACAGATGCCAGGCCCGAGGAGGCAATGTCAATAGTTGGGCCCTGGGCACCGCTTTGCACAATGTATCGCGGAAGCAACTTTCCCACGCTGGCTGCGTAGGCTGGCGAAATTTTGCAGACCAAAGCCATGGATTTGAGCACGACGGAGGCTATATTTTCGTCTGCCATGTGCGCTGGATCTGCGAGCGTGTCTTCGAGCCAGGTCATGAGAGTGTCTGTGTCAGCAGCGTCCTCGTTCAGCCGCGAGCAGTTCAGGTAGCTGATCAGAGCCGAAGCTTTCACAGAAAACGACAGCTTTTGTTGGATGGCCGAGCCCATGCGAATGAAGTCAGAGCTGGCTTCAAGGTAGTTCATCTGATCAATGGCAGCATTGGCGTAAATCTCGACAGACTTGAAGTCGGCATCGCTGCTGTGAGAAGACATTGGCCGGAGCAACCCGTCACCCGAAATCAGTAGGTCGAGGACATGGCTGCGCTTCAGAGCTGGCACTTCAGCTACAAGAAGCGACGTGGCAGCCACAAGCAAGTGCATGAAGCTTTGCTGAAGCAACATGGCACCGAGCGGGCGGCCACTTTCCGAATAGTGCCGCAGGTTGCGCTTCCACTCCTTTGTAATACGATCAGACGCATGGGAGTTCCGGATGGTCGAGAATGCCGTCTCAACAGCAACTAAGAATGGCTCAGAAAGCATTTTGCGGAGTCGTGAAACGAGGGAAAGACGTCCACCAGAGCGCCAGAACTCAGCCTGAGCAGCGGCTGCGTCCAAGAATCCCAGGAGGGTTACTGCGATCGTGGCCGTACGAATTGCGTCCTCCAAGTGTCCATCATCCTCGCCCGCTTCGCGCCCGGCGGTTCCATTGCTGTTGGTGCGCAGAAGCGGCGATGTCGCCAAGATGTGATCGGTCATCCGAGAGCAGACATTCAAGAATGTCCATACGTTATCCGACACAGCTTCGTGAACATCATTGTGGTTTATACCGAGCGCGAGAAGGGCAGCGGTGACGTGAAAAGCGAGGGATTCGGTCGGCGATGGTTCAACGTGTCGAAAGAACGGAGATGGGGCAAAGTTCTGGACATGAGAGTCCAGAATGTAGGGAATTAGCTGCCGAGTGAGTCTCTGGGCGCCGTGACTGTCTTCGACCAAGGGAGCGGCTTTGCAGAGTGCCAGCAGAACCTCAAACTCTCGGATGGTCTACAGCATATTAGCTTCTTCCATGGGCCATGGCTCTCAGTTTTATAAGTTCACAAAAGTTCACAGGACTGCCCTGTATTTCTCCCATTCTTTCTTACCATAGGGACACGGCCAGCCAGGGACGACGGCTGCCGAGAGGTAACGCCGTTTGTTCCATCACGGATTTTGTTGTGGCCAGGAAAAGCTTTGTACAGTCGAACTAGATCTGACTTTTCTGAAGCCGCCGAGGAATTCGTCGCAGAGAGGGCGGCGATCTTCTCCAGCGCACGCTGGCGGACACCTCGGTGAGCCATGAAGAGCGTGTATTATCGGTCAAGAGAGAGCCGATGAACTAGAAAGGGACGACAAAAACAGAATACAACACAATCTGATATCCTTGAGGCAGGTCAGGTTGTTGATGAAGAGAAGGATGGGATTAGAAAAGCACCGGCATCGTTTAAAAAGAAAAGGGACAATCCGAAGCAGAGACGCGTCGAATTAGACGCAACAATTCGAAGCTGCTCCTCGCAAGATCCAGTGGCTCTTTCTCATTATGGCCCGTTTAATTATTCTCCACAATAATGACCAATAACAAAACGGCGGTCGGTCCCTCGATTGCACGTGATATTGCCATTAGTCATTCTAAGATACCTAGCTAGCAAGGCTGCCAGACGGACGCGTTGGCTGGGAAGCCTTCCAAAACCCCCCTCGAAGCTTCAAGCTCCCATCACCACCCGCCAACTCTTACACCAGTGTACAACTGCAGTTTTGCTTTTTTTGCCCGCATAAAACGACTGCTCCCACTTCGTCCGCTCACCATGGCAGCTATCTTCAGTGCGAACCCCGCCATGGACGGCCCTAGCTACTCTTTCTCGGATGCGCCCAAGACCCAGGCCCCGGAGGGTGCACGGCAACACCGGTTCGACCCGTATGTGCATCATCTTGATCTGCTTGTTGCGTTTGATTGTTTGTCCTCGGGCTGGCTCTGACACTCACCATACTGACAGATACACGGACAACGGCGGCACTACTCTGGCTATTGCTGGGGCCGACTTTGCCATTGTGGCCGGTGACACGCGCCACACTGCTGGCTACTCCATCAACAGCCGATTCTCGCCCAAGGTCTTCAAAGTGGGTGGCTCCACCGCAGACCAGCATGATGCCACCATTGTGCTGTCTGTAGTTGGTTTTGCTGCCGACGGAGAGGCCCTCAAGGAGCGCCTTGATACCATCTGCAAGATGTACCGCTACCGCCACGGCAAGCCTATCAGCATCAGCGCCTGTGCAAAACGCCTGTCGACGATTCTGTATCAGAAGCGGTTTTTCCCCTACTACACGCATGCCATCCTGGGCGGCCTGGATGAGAACGGTGTTGGCGCTGTGTACAGCTACGACCCCGTTGGCAGCTACGAGCGGGAGCAGTGCCGGGCAGGCGGTGCGGCGGCAAGTCTGATCATGCCGTTCTTGGACAACCAGGTCAACTTCAAGAACCAGTACGTTCCTGGCAGCGGAGTCGGCCATGATCTGGCGGAGCGGCCGCGTGTGCCGCTGCCGCGGAAGGATGTGGAGGAGCTGGTCAAGGATGCCTTTGACGGCGCGGTAGAGCGTCACATCGAGGTTGGTGACCACCTGCAGATGATGATTGTGACACAGAAGGGCATTGAGGAGGTGATCTTGCCGCTGAAGAAGGACTGAGGGAGCCAGCGAAACAGGGAGAAGGAAGAGGTGAAGCCTTTGTACACTGTCCCAAATCATGCTATGAGTTCCGAATTCTATTACACGCATTTCTGTGCAGTGTTTAAAGTACTTTGAGAGCCACAATGCACAGAGTATCTTACGAGTGAATACTCGCAGTTTTCAAAGTCCCGTTGTTCCGTAGTCACGTGAATTTAGAAGATGAGGCCAAGTTATCTTACGTCGTAGGCACCTATTCGCCCCTGTTAGCTCAGCCATGCTTTGATTGGGTGATCGCAACTCGCGACTCCTTTCCTCCAAAAGCTAAAGGAGAGAAAGAGTAACCGATTCAACTCTACAAGAGTAGCGAGACGGCTGCCTTAAAAAGAGCGCAAAAACCCTCGCTTATAAAGCAGTCCAAAAACCACCTATTCATGCCTGCGCAACGTTGTGTTGTATCCCGGCGATATTTCCAAGTACGAGCAGCTTGACAACGGACTCCAACTACTTTTTAGGAATATCATCCACTTAACCGCTAGCCTATCCGAAGCTTCCCCCCCTGCACGACGATCACATTGTCGCGTTCTGTTTTGCTTCATTTTCCACCGCATTCGACACTTTGAGCCTCAACTCTCCAGTCCTCTGCGATTGTTGCACATCGACCCGATTACAGGCGCCGCCGCCTATCTTGCCAGCTGCGTTACCACGCCCTCATGCCACAGGCTGCGGTCGCGCGAACCCGCCGCGGGAAGAGGCAAAACCGAACATCAACGAGATGCCGTCACCGTTGAATCCGTTTTTGGCCGCCTTCTTCCGGAGCGCCCTACCCACCCAGTGTAGTCCGGCTAGCAACCACATCCTTCTGGTGCCCTCCACCGAAGTGCTTCTGACCTGCCGCGAATCCGAATCTGGCTTCACCTTCACCGAATTCCCCAATGTCGACGAGTTCCTCGCCAGCCATGTGATCCGAATGCCCAACCCCCGCGTGGCTGCCGCCGCTGCCAATGCGTCTGGTGGAAAAGATGGTGTGGTGAATCTCCGGGAGATTCGCGGCAAGGCCAAGCCGTACGGCACCTTCAACGGCCGGAGTGTTGTCATCAAGGACAATATGGTGTATAGCAACAAAGGTAAGCACTTCTTGTTGACTGTGGCGTGTCCTGTATCTAACATCCCCAGGATTCAAAACCCTCAACCACGCCATTCTGTTAAGCGATGCCGTCTGGTATGCGGACACTCTCGAACCCAAACCGTGGCTTATCTACTACATCAGTCGGCCACTCATCGGATCCTGGGAAGAAATCGAAATCACACCCGCCATCGCTCCCCCGCCAAGAAATGCGAACAGCGGTCTCTCCCCAACGACAGCAGGCGGCTCGGCCAGTGCCTCCAGTTCATCGTCTTCCAAATCTCAAGAACAGCAACCATCGCGGTCAAAGCAAGCCTCCGATGACCCCAGCACCGCACCGCGAAAAAAAGACATAAAAAGCTTTCACGATCTCTTGAATCATTTCCCCGTCATAGCACGGCAGATGCAGTCTGGTCTTGATAAGATCTTCAGAGAATTTACTGTTGCCTTTGAGCATCGCCTACCACCACCACCGGCGTCTGCGCATGTTCCTGACCCTGAACCGGATGGTCCGATCAAGACGGCTATGAAAAAAGCCCGTGTGAACAACGCTGTGGGAGGCAAGCCGGCATCTCTGGTCAGAATTAGCAATATGGAACAAACCGACGAAATTGACAGTATCGGAGATCACGCCAACAGCAGATACGGGCATTCGTTCACTGAGGATGGCGAAGTTGGCGGTTTGGCAAGAAATGCCGAGGGCACCGGAAGTATTAATAGCATGGACGACCAGTCATCAGAAGTCCTGTTTTCGGAAGATGACGAGCTCGTCATGAGGGCGTCACTGGAGTCGGCGATAACTACTGCAATTGACATCTTTCAGGGTGTTGATAAACAGCAGTTGTCGCTTCTCGGCGCAACCACAGACCTGACCGGTCCCTTGGTGGAAAGGCTCATTGAACGCTACGTTGCTGAGAATGTACACCACCTCATATTCCCTCGCCTCAGCTCTCTCAAGCGGCAGGAAGATCTGGAGCTTGAAGCAAAGATCCGCCAGATGGATTGTATCGATATTTCCCAGCTGGGCATGGACATCGAAGGGGGAGCGCGGAACAAACACGAGGTCACGATTGCTCTAGGCCGGGCTGTAGAAGAGTTTCGCAAAATGGCCGCCGCGACGTGTCCACAAGATATGATGGCTCTGTTGCTCTCGACTGTCAAAGCGGTTACCCAGTTGACAAACCCGTCCAGCAACCGAGACAGTAGTGCGGATGGTGATGTCTCCGGTGCCGCGGCATCGACAACGCCAGGGCCGGTTGAAAAGCCTCTTTTAACTGTCAATGCCGACACACTAGTCTCGCTATTGCTGTACGTGGTCATACGAGCACAGCTGAGGCATCTCCTTGCACGGTTTCTCTACATGCGACACTTTATTTTCATCGACGATGTCGACAGCGGCGAGATGGGCTACGCCCTGAGCACCTTTGAAGCCGTTTTGCTATATCTGGTTCGTGATTCCAGCGGGTTGCGGCGAGTGAGTCGAAGAAACAAAGCCTTGTGGGAAGCCACTGCAAGGGGAGACGTTGCCGAGTTGAAGACAATCATGGAGCCGGGTCTGGGTGCAGTTGATGATGACACGGACAACAATAGCATCGGAAACGGTGGAGAAGAGTCCAGTTCTAGATTCAACGGATCGCGTCGGCCATCCAGCAGCGGATGGCCGTCGTCCTTGAGTGGAATCGGCTTTTCTAGCGGACTGTCTTCTGGGTCGTCTGCTTCATCACGACGGTCCTCTATTGTGCTTTCTGAGGCAGAGTCCTTCTCGACGGGGACAGGGCTCGGCCATGTTTTCCCCTTCCAAACCGGATCCAGTGCCAATGGCGAATGTGAAGTGCCTGGATTTCCACAGTTTCCCATAAAACGTGTGAAAATGGCCATGGATACGCGAAGCCTATCGAGCAACTCTGAGATTTCATATCGATCCCGAACGGCAAGCTTTGCCAGCACAATTGGAAGCGGTATTGAAGGAGACACGTCAGTGGAACGTCTCGCACAGACGCACAACTCTTTTGGCGAGTCGTTGCTCATGATGGCAGTGCAAAACGAGCAATTGGGGGCGCTCGAGTACTTGTTGACTTTGGAGGAATATTTCCAACCCAGTATCGTGCTGGAGGATGTCAATCACGAAGAGACAACATTGCTGAGCGCAGCCGTACAACTGGGCAACAAAGATCTAATTATGGCAGTGATCAATTTCTTGGCCAACTCGCCCAGCGTGGGTCAGGCTCGCCTGGCGGCATACTTCGAATTGCAGGATATCTGGGGTCGCAGTGTAGCGCATTACTTGTTCCATGCACCGTTTCTCATACCGAAATTCGGCAAGTTGATGCCATGGCGACAAAAGGACAAGAACGGCCAGACACCGCTCTTTGCACTCTGTCGGTCTTATGACCACACTTCTTACCACACAATGGTAGAAGAGGGTCTGTATATGGCGGCCATCACGCAGGGAGATGGCTGCCGGCTGCACGTCGACGAGCACGTCGATGGGAAAGGCAATACTCTACTCCACATTGTCAACGATGCACAGTTGGCAATACGGATCCTGCAACGGTGTGATGTGGATGTGAATGCCATCAATGAGAAACGTTTCACGCCATTAATGGTAGCCAGCAAGTACGGCCGCTTTGATATGGTCCGAACGTTGTTTGCTGATCCACGGGTGGACCTGGGGGCGAAGGAACTTCGAGGGTTGACGGCCGTGGAACTAGCCAAAGACGACGAGGTGCGGAATAAGATCGACGACTTGACACTGTTGTCACTGCCATCGGAACTGGATGGACGAACAACAGCTGTGGTTCGATCGTACTTTGTGGAAGATGCAAGTGTACGCTTTGTGCTCAAGTCGGGTGCTGCTGTGAGCCCCGTCAGCTATGCCGTCACAACATGCCGGCGGTCTTTGATAGACTTTGAACACCTGACCAAGTTATTGGCACTCGAAAACCCGGCATCGTGGATTCCATCTGTCTCGGGGCTGCGGTCGCCCTTTCAGATCCCGTCGAAGCCGAGTCGCTCTATGCTCAAGGACATGCAGGTGCGGATGGATTGGTTCCTGCGAATAATGTTGCTGCACCCAACATTCTCGACACATGAAATGCTGTGGGAATTTGTCCTGGTGCCGGATATCCAGCCAGACATGATGGCACAGAGAAGCAAGCTCAAAGCAGAGACTCGGGTGGAAAAAGTACGAGATGAGTTGGAGCCGTTAAGCGACATTCGCGAGGTGGAACAGTTTGTGGACCACGCTCGTGAACTGGTGCGCAGCGTCAACTACTCAACCAAGAGTGTCATACGGCGAACGAACATGATGAACACAGCATCTGCAGGTAGGTGTCTCCCCTTGCCAGTTTCTAACCAGGAGTTCTCTTTTTTTTTCGATAGACACTAACCCTAAACAGACCTTCACGATGCCGCAGCTTTGATGGTCAGACATGCCGTCATGTTGGAGTGCCTTCCAGCAAACTATAAGGAGTCTATGGCGGTATATGTGCACGCGCTCACAGTTCCCCAAACGAACGCATACAAGCAGTTTTTGGCAGCCTTTCTTGCCATCCAGTCGACGGTTGAAGCTATCTTGGCGGCACTTGAACGACCACCACGGCTGGTCAGTCAGATCAATGCAACACGCAAGCAGATGGAGCGCGAGTATCAGTCCGTCAGCCGGTCCACGCGGTGGCCACTGGGTCTGTTGGATGATACGCGACAAAAGCTCAATGGAGAACGGGAGATGCGCGCACAGCAGAGCCGAACAGAAAGCGAGAATCTGTCCAAAGAACTACGGTATACACAGCAAACAGTGGCACAGGAATTGGCTGGGTGGCAAGATATGCATGAGCGGGTGGGACGACGAGCAATCCGAGAGCTGGCTCACAAGATGTTGGTACAGGAGCGAGATCGACTGGATATGATGGAGCGGGCTCTGCGGCGAGCGCGGCATCCGGCGACGACCAAAGTTGGCAGTCTGAGATAGCAGGGGTGAAATCGCCAGGTCACATGACACGGCATAATGAGAGAAACAGCTACGAGTACGTTGCAAGACGAGAGAGCAGTCTGCAGTGTGATGAATGAGTCATAGCAGCGGTGAGATAGCGATCGGAAGGGAGGGGCGGGATGGAAACGATTTTGATTCTTGGTTTCTTGTTGTCCATTTGTGAGGGTTGGTTGTGACGTCGATTGGATAGATACCCTTTTTAGCCACATCAGTCCAGACTGGGTTGTATGACTCATGGTGCGATAGTGCGTGTAAAAAATATGAAAGAGCCCGGACCGGATGCACGACGGGTGCACGACGCGTCGGGGAGCCGGACAAGACGCGTCCAACGCGGAAGGTGCGCGGAGTGCGCGTGGGGAATACGCGGAGGTGACGCGGAGGTGACGCGGGGTAGACACGGGATAGAACGGGAAGGAGGAGCCGAGACGCGTAAGAAGGCCGGACGCGTCAAGCCGGATATATCGGTTGGGGAGCACGGAGTAACATTGCAGGTGGATAGAGCAGCACGGAGTATTCCCCGAGTGCCGACGTGAGTCATAGAAGTCGCTCGCCATGCTTGTACGGGTCACCCATGTGCGATGAAACGAAACGGATGAAACAACAGTGGAGATATAGTGGAGGTGAAACTACTGGCCAATAGGATGCAATGTGTGCTTTGGCGCCCGATTAGCTTAACCCAAATGCGTGTAGGCGCATCAGAAGCCATTTGCGCGCGGTTGCGGCAAGAACGAATCGTAGGTCTCTCCCCGTGTCCGTATGCTTGGGTTTTCCCCGTCGCCTTCCTTTTTCCTCTACTTGGCGCCCACTGAGGCTGTGCATGTTACAGGGCCTTTTGTACCCATCTATAGTATGATTACCGACCGTCTGTAGCGGCCCGTTACGCCACTCGCTGGCCCTTGCCAGGCCTTCTTCAACGCCAAAAACTCCCCCCTCCCCCCCACCTACAGCGCCTACGCAAATTGCATAGACTGCCCTGAGTATGCTGAACCACCTCTAATTCGCATGCTGTGCCGCCTGAGCAGCCGCCCAGCCGTTCAGCCGTGCACGTACCCGTCGCCTAGAATAGAACTGCCGGGTTACTGTGTAGGTAGGATGTACCGTCCCACCAAAACTAGCTGCCGTGGTACGTTTCCAACTCCCGCGCGCTTCTTGAAATGAGGAGGGACTTTGGCCTCTTCTTCTGGCCCGGCTGCCTCTTTCAGCCCTGGAACCCAGCTCTATTTCTGATCTGGGGATCTGGGGACCAGGGTGTTGTAATTCAGACCCAAAACAGCCAAAGCTGTCTCTCCACTATAGGCGCTCACAAGGCACCAGATGACCTGTCTATCACGTAGACATAGTGACAACCTATGAAGTGCAACTTTGCAACTTTGGATACGTCTTGCTTTTTGTTGTTCTTCGCGTCCTTCCGTGTTTGGCAACAACCTTCTACCGTTGCTCGTGTGTCTGCTTCATGACTCAAAGCACCGCGTCTTAGTGCTCCATGCATATGGTTCCGGCTAGTAGACAGACTCTATCCAAACGGCCACTGGCAGCGTGTAGTCCTGCAGCCATCCGGCCAGTCCCAGAATTAGCTTCAGACTCACAGACCAACCTCTCTGCGGAGCTTGGGCCACGGTGGGACGGAAGGCCATAGCACGACATGCACTCTTGGGTACCAAACCAGTTATTCTCGCTCTGGTTGGTCACTACCCAGACCCCTGTCTCTTTCGGAAAGGTGGCACCCGTGGTGAGAGATACGAGATGTTTCCCGCATCGTTCTCTTTCCAGCGCCAAAAACGGCAAGGCATGGGGTTGTCGGCCGGCCAAGCGACCTTTATGGGTTTCTTCTTGTTGAACCGCGCTACTCCTGCAGCTGCGGCTTCTGATGCAGCCGGGTATACACCTCCCCCGTCTTTCTTCTGTCGTCTTTCGTGGCGTTTCAGATTTGCGCGGCCGAGTACAGAATGATAGAACACGCCCGACGCGGTCGCGGCCACGTCCACAGCCACAGCGTCACGAGAGTCCACAAGAGACGTATTGGAGTTCCCCGGGTCTCCCTGGCCTGTCGTTTGTCTAGCCTTGGGCCCTCGCGAGGATAAGTATCCGGCATCTTCCCTCTTCTCTGGCCCATCCTGTCTTCTTCTCGTCAGTTATTCACGCCCTCCCCTGTCCCGTCTTTTCCTTCCGTCCTTCTCATCCTCTCGTCTTTTTTTGTTCCTGGAGCAGGTCTCCTCTTTCCCAAATAATCATAATATCGCCATCTGTGTCCCGGAGACATTCATAGAATAACCGCCCATCATGTCCACTCTGGCAGCGGACGTCGCCTTTGACTTCACTTTTCCTCCTTATGAGCCGGCCACACCACCTGCGGCCATGTTCTCTTATGATCCGTCTTTGTTGGAAATTCCATACCAACATCCCTCCGTGCATGGAACCCACGGTGGCCACCACGGCCACTCCCGATCCACGTCCCAGTGCTCGGCCTACTCGTCTTATTCCTTTGTTTCTGCGTCCCCTTCCGAGTCGTATCTGAGCGCTGCCGGCAGTACCACCACCGCACCCAGCACGCGGAACAATACACCTGCTCGTTCTCCCATCCGCACGCATGGCCCGTTACTTCTGCCCAAGATCCGGTCTCAGGATCAGGCTCTGGGTTCGGACGATGCCTCTGTCCTTGGTGGATCGCCCCCCAAACGTGCCAGAACATCACCAGCTCCACGGATGGCTTCCCGCAGCAGGTCCATGGTTGCAGCAAATCGTCGCCGCCAAACTCACCCGACGACCGCTCGACATGTCCGCAGCTTCACGAACCCAGATCCAGTACTGTTTGCCTCTCCTCTCGGCCCTACTGTGTCTCGGCCATTGTCATCTTTTGAATCCACTCCGCCCCCTCCCACTCTGTTGTGCTCGCCCGTCACTTTTGTGCGACAGCATGATGACTCTCTGGTCATGGGTGCTGGATATCGTGCTTCGTCCTGCGGCTTAGATGACGGAAACCATGATGACACGCCGACCAAATATGAATACGGATTTTCTCCATATCCCGGCACTGTTCCCACCGCACCCATGTCGAACATGGGTGCTGTCTCGGCGGCTACTGCTGCTGTTGCCGCTGTGACATCATCGGTTGACTCCACTGAAGATGCTTACTTCTACCAGCAGCATCATCTCGAACCGCGGGCCCTGTCACCGTTGTCTGTGGAATCCGCATCAGCTACAGCCACCCCTGAGCCAATGCTGCCAGCGCCCGTTGCGGCGCCGGCCGGCCCTATGTCCAATCTGCTCAATTACCTCACTGCGCCCAACCCGGCTCCAGCCCTGGTCCGTACCATTTCCTTCCCTATGCGCGATCCACACACAAAACATTTTTGGTGGGATGTGCGCCAGGTGCGGCCTTGGTCGGCCTTCACAGCCGGCAGTCTTCTGTCCCTTCCGGGCGCCAGTGCTGTTCTTTCATGCCCCGTCGCCGAATCCATCTTGCCTTCACGGCAGCCGATGATCGGTGGCCACCCCGAAACCGAGGCCGAACTGCAATCTATCTGCGCAGCCCACTATTTGCCGCGTGTTAATACAGCGCTTGCACTGTCCTCGCCACAACCTATTCAGCTTGCAGCTTCTGGTGACATATTTGTCGGACGTACAGCCGGTGATGCTTCGTCAGCAACCGCCCTGTTTGGTGGAAAGCCCACCGCTCGCATTGTTGGCCTTGTCAAGAGCTTTGACCGATTCAACACGGGCATGCGTGTCGAGGGCAATGTGAAGAAAGTCGAATATCTTCGCGGTCTTGCACATCTGCACCATGTGATGCGCGAACACAGTTGTCGGTATGGCTTCATTTTGACGGAGATTGAGCTCGTTGTGGTCCGTAATGGGACAGAGACGACACCCTTCTTCGGCCAAGTTGAGGTAGCCAGCGTGCCGCTCGCCACGACTGTCGAGTGCCCAGAAATGGACAATACCCCATTGACAGCAGGTATAGCCCTGTGGGGACTGTGCATGCTGGCGAGTGATGAGATGGCCCTTGCTGCTTCCACGAGAATACAGGCTGGCGCAAGTGAAGATCCGCTTCTCTGCTCCTACTCCACCCACATCGGTGCACCTGCCGAGGGAACCCGGTGCAAGGCTGCCCCTCGTGACTCTTGGATGCCGCAACCCCAGCTTGCTGAAAAGCGGGCAGCTAAGCGAGCAAGAGGATGGGTGATGCCGGAAGATGCAGTAGGTCGCAAGGAGATGGGACGGCGTGGAGTGCGATACAACGGTTCGCAGTAAGGGTGGCATTAGAAGGAAGACTGTGCAGGCTGGTCCTGTGCTTCTTCTGACTTGTTAATAGATCGTTGAGGTGATGGCATCCGACAGATGAGACATGAGATATGCGAATATGAATATTTCTTATATATTATCTTACAAATGGAAAGAACCAAATGCCTCCATAGCCCCTAACGAATATGCTAAGATACATAATAGTATTGCACCTTCTTTTTAAGGAAACCCGCTGGAAGACGAAAGCTATTCAGAATTAACAGTTCGCTGGTTACTAAGCCTAGTCAATAAGCCTGTACTCCCCCAATCGGTAGCATGCTATCAACAATACGCCAGATACAAACAAATGATGCCACACGTGTGAAGTTGGAGTCAAAGACTGCAGATGGTATAACCGCCAACCCAAACGCCAACCCAGACCATATCCCGTGGGCAATAGAAAATTGACAAACGAAAGCTTATAAGAAAACCCCATCATCTGCGCAATCGCTCGGATGGTGGCAGCGATCGCCCTGCGGCATCACGTACAGGCACGGCCTTGCCTTTGCCCTTGGCACTTCTATGCTCACCACTCGCCCGTCGGTTGTCACTATCCCACCCGGAATACTCTCCTTCGCTGACAACAGCGCTCGTACTAGAGTCTGACCCTACGAGATGTACCTGTGGTGGTGACGCTCGCAACATACTCGACCGTTCATCGAGTATATCCTCGTCAATATCATCATCAGCCATAAGAAGCTCGCCGTCGGCTGTCTCGTACTCTGGCGGTTCGATCCATTCGCGGGGCACAACGCATGGAAGGGCAACGCCAATGTTTGCAGCACGATTGAGCCAAACAGGCCCAGGGCGGCCAGTTAATTTCCGACAAAGGTAAGCCGTGAAATGATTGCAGTTCTTCGTGAGAAGGTTGTAGGAAGGGCCCAGAAACTCTTCTGAAGCATGGCGAATAATCGAGTCGATCTCTTCTTGGGTGGCCAGGGTGAAGCCGTGTAGGATTTCACAACGAAAAGTACCGCCAGGAGGCTCGGAGCGAGGCTTGGTCCAGTACACGCCGGTAACTCCCTGTCGATCATGCCCCCCATATGCGTATTCTCTACCGTTCACGACGACACCCGAATGGAGGAGGGAGGTGCCGACAAACCATAGAAAAGAGGAAAGGCGACCGGGCTATTGAGAACATTGTCAGTACTGGACTATCGGCACTTGGCTGAGGGCAAAGCAAGGCCTACTGCTAGGAGATCGTAGACATTGATTATGATCTCTGTCTTCTGGAGTGATAGCGTTGAACGGTGCGAGGGCCGCGGGTGCTTCCGGTGGGTCTTCGGTGCCATGGCTTCAGGCGTGTTGGAATCTGTAGCAACGAGAAGGGTATGCCGGAACGTCTGGATGGGAGAACCAAAAGAGACCAGTGGCGAGAAAAGGCAAAGGAGGTATCGAGGTTATTTCCTCGCAGAATTAAAATGGCCCTGGAAATGAACTGTGCGCAACAAACTGGGAAGGCCTGATACTTGAAATAAAGGGCAAGTCTGGAAGAAAATATGTAAAGAGAGGTTATCGCTGGCGAAAACCTGTAACAGTACTTCACATCCGCAACCGTGCCAGCTGCAAACGTAAGCTGAATGGAAATGTATTCTTGTCTGAGCGCTCATTAATAGAAACACCGTTATAATATAGTGGGGATTCAGATGATTAAGCATACGCTTCATCTCGGATTGGATTAATATTTTATCCGATACCCCCCCGCCATGTACAGGTCCCCCACAAGAGATCAAATTTTTTGCATCCTCCCCTTAGCTTCTTCAAGGTACGACAACCAAGCTCAAACGTCCCTCGCGAACAATCGGGTATACTCCGTACAGGAGCTATAAGGGGAACTTCTACTGTTGCAAATATTTGAGGCTGGAAACGGCCGCTGTTAACGTCGCCAAGACGTCGACCTTTTACCTTCGAGGAGGCTCTTCTTCCTTAACCTTTTTGGTTTCGCGTTATATTCTATTTGAATTGCCAACTTCACCAGGGGTTCGAACAACAGTTCCTTACGGTGCTCTTCAAAATATAGTTTCTGCTCGTTATTACAGCCGCAAAACTAAAGGAAAGATGCCTCCGAAGAAGGGTACCGAGGAGAAGAAGAAGATCCTGTTGGGCAGACCAGGAAACAGTCTGAAAAGTGGCATTGTATGACACTTGCATTACAGCATGAATCTCTTTTTTGAATCTTTTTTTTCTAACCAGGAGTAGGTTGGCCTTGCCAATGTCGGAAAATCTACTTTGTTCCAGGCTATTACCAAGTCTACCCTCGGAAATCCTGCTGTCAGTACTCAATTTTGACTTCTTCCGTTTAACGGAATGTGCTAATACTGAGTTAGAACTTTCCCTACGCTACGATCGAACCCGAAGAAGCTCGTGTCATTGTACCTGATGAGCGTTTCGACTGGCTTTGCGAGAAGTACCAGCCCAAATCTCGAGTGCCTGCCAACCTCACAGTTTACGATATTGCTGGTCTAACTCGTGGTGCATCCACGGGTGCGGGTCTTGGCAACGCTTTCTTATCCCATATTCGAGCTGTCGATGCTATTTTCCAGGTAGTCCGGTGCTTTGACGATGCCGAAATTATTCACGTTGAAGGCGACGTCAACCCCGTGCGAGATCTCGAAATCATTCGGGAGGAACTGCAACTCAAGGATATCGAGTTTGTGGAGAAAGCCCTCGAAAACCAAAAGAAAAAGACACGGCAAGGAGGCCAGAGCTTAGAAGCGAAAAGGGCTCGCGATGAGGAGGCCACGATTGAAAAGATCCTGGCCTGGCTGAAGGAAGGCAATGACGTGCGGAAATATGACTGGGCCCCCAAAGAGGTAAGCACCTGAATTTGCAATCTGCCCTTTTTCCTCCGTTTGATATTTGCGATTTTCTATTTTCGCCCTGCAGCACTTGTGTGATGATAAAGGGCCCTAGTGCCTGAATTTTTAAACCCAGCTCGTCGAATGTTTTCTTCAAGGGGACATACTGAGATAAAAAATATGTCTGACTTTTTGCTGTTTTCACTTGTTACTTTTCTCAACACTGTTTGCATTTGCCAAAACGGTATGGACTGACAACTGTCTAGGTGGAAGTCATCAACCCATTGAATTTGTTGACAGCCAAGCCTGTCATCTTCCTCATCAACTTGTCTGAGAGAGATTACGTCCGGGGCAAGAACAAGCATTTGCTTAAGACTGCCGAGTGGTTAAAGGCGAACGCTAAAGGAGACAAGGTTATTCCTTTGTCTGTCTCCTATGAAGAACGACTTACTCAGTTCGAATCCGAAAAGGAGGCTCTAGAAGAAGCCCAGCGCCTTAATGCGCCATCTGCATTGCCAAAGGTGATTATAGAAATGCGCAAAGCGCTCCATCTCAGAAGCTTCTTTACCTCAGGCCCCGATGAGGTGCGCCAGTGGACTATTCGGGAAGATTCCACGGCACCACAAGCAGCCGGTGTTATCCATACGGATTTCGAAAAGACCTTTGTGCAAGTGCAGGTCTACAATTTTGAAACTCTGAAAGAGTTGGGCGATGAAGCTGAGGTTAAAGCAAAAGGAAAGCTCATGAGCAAGGGCAAGGATTATGTCGTTGCGGAGGGCGATATTCTCTACTTCAAGGCCGGTGCAATGAAGGGAGGTTAAGGTGATATTCATGGAAGAGTCTGAAGGCAATTCTAGGCCACCACTGGCCAAAGTATCAATGTTATCTTACAACATAGAATGCAATTAACTCCATGGCTCAACCAGAATAAAATTTCAAACTTATTTACAAAAAAAAAAGAATGAAAAAAATCTTCTAACCTACTACGTTGACATTATGCTAGATGACTTAAGGGACAGACATAATATACTTGCTTTTGGCGTTTGTTTCCATAATAACAGTAATCTTTTTGTGCATTGGAACAACCGTTCGAGGATGGCCTTAGAGATAGACTGTAGGACAATATTCTGGAGTGTGGCGCAGTGGCGAGTAACACAAGCTGGAAAACGATCACACCGATTACATACTCCTTAAGGTATCTGCGGCATGGAAGGAGAACCCGAGTCCGTTGCCGGACCGGCAGCCATCGCACTTTCCACAACCACGTTTTCAAAGACAGCCCACGGATGTTCCTTTTTCAACACTTTGTCCCATTTCTATTCTTTGAAAGTCTTAAATGACACATCCTCTTCTCACTGCATATTTATCACTACTCCTTATTCCGAACACCTAAGAGAAAGATCTCCCTCCTCGCTTGCACGGTACCGGGTCATTACCACCGCCCGTCCCGGTCCCACTTATGTACCAATCGGCGACGATCCAAACGGCCCCAGCGCGTCCAGAATTCTTCTACAGCTGGCTGGACGGCCTGGAGAGCCCCACACGCATACAAAAACTCCCTGTTTCCGCCCCGCAAATCCTCCCGTTAGCTGCCTATGTTCACTGGGGCCACTGAGTATTACAGCTTTTATTTTCTCACACCCAAGTCTTCTTTTCAACGGGCCTCTCTCTTCTCCAGTACCGCCTGCTCACTCCAGACTTGACCCTCGGGTCCATCACTCTCCCTTCCAATTCTGTGTCAGATGCCCGAAAAAGGCCTGACTGTCGCGACCTACGCGGCCGGTGCCTCTCTGGCCACCATCGCTCTCGTTTACGTCTTTGCGCCGACCTACTTTCTCGACAACGCACCATCCGGCTCGAGTAACCCCCTCTCTTCTCTGACAAGTCGCAAAAATGGCGTTGTCGGCCTCGTCAACGCTGCCAACGACTGCTTTATCAACTCGGTTCTGCAAACTCTGGCCGGCCTCGGCGACCTGCGAATATACCTCATCCGCGAAACCCATCGGCGCAAGATCGACGACTCCGGAGTCTACGCAAATGCCGTCCCCGACGATGTGATCTTGTTCTCTACCGAAGGTGTAGCTACACCCCGGAGGCCCATGCCGGACTGGAAGATCGAAGGCCTGCAAGCTGGCCTTGTGACAAAAGGCTTGAAGGATATGATCGACCAACTCAACGAGCGGCCCATTGTGAAGAAGACAATTTCGGCCGTGCCGTTCGTCCGTGTGCTAGAGGTTGCTTTTCGTCAGCGCATCAGCCGGCAGCAACAAGATGCCCAAGAGTTCTTGCAGATTGTGGCAGAACGCTTGTGTGACGAGTACCATGCAGGCCAGCGAGCAAGACGCTATGCTCGGCGAAAGGCAACCATGGAGGCAACAACAGCAGATGCTGCAGTCGTGGCAGCGTCAACGCCGCTGAATGCAGATATTGTGGGGGAGAAGCTGGCAAGCATTGCTGCTGCGTCAAATGATGGAGCAACAGATCAGCAGCAGCAGCAGCAACTGCAGCAGCAGCCAAAGAAGACTCCCAACGGCCAGATACACAGCGAAGACGACGATGAAGACGAAGAAGGGTTCCCCATGGAGGGAAAGATCGAGTCGCAGATTGAATGCCTTACCTGTGGCTTCAAACCGCGGCCATCCGAGCAGACATTTTGTACGCTGACGCTCAACGTGCCCCAAGTTTCATCGACGTCTCTCAGCGCATGTTTCGATTCGATGTTGAAGACCGAGTACATTGATGATTTCAAGTGCGAAAAGTGTAGACTACTGCATGCACAGCAAGTGTTCGAGACGGAGATGGCCAAGTCAACATCCGAGTCGTTTAAGAAGGAGACCGGGGCAGCGATGGTTGAACTGCAAAAGGCCATTGACACAGACCCTGAAAAGCCACCACTGGATGTTATCCTTCCCGATTCACGTTACGCCCCGAAGCGGCGAATTGCACGACACTTCCGTGTGGTCCGCTTTCCCAAGGTTCTGGCGATCCACTTGTCGCGGTCCATATATGACGTCACGTCGCAGAAGAACTCGGCCAAGGTCGCCTTTCCGGAGCGGTTACCTCTGGGAAGCTTGCTGCAGCAGCGCAAGTACAAGCTGCTCGGGCTCGTCACGCATAAAGGGAGCCATCACAGCGGTCATTACGAGTCCTTCCGACGGCAGACGGTTGCCGAGCCCTTTTCCAACCCGAGAACGTTCGCCATGTCCACGGCATACACCCCATCAGCCAGTCCAGTAGCGATGACACCAAAGCTTATTTCATCTGACTTGGCTTTGTGCAAGGAAACCAATGGTTCTGTGACATCTGTCGCTGATTTGCCTCCAACCGTGTCGGAAACCAGCAGTCCGGTGCTGTCTGTAGGTTCCACTGGCCAGCTGGGATCAAGAATATCACTAGGGCGGATTTCTCGGTCGTCCAGTCTTCGCAGACAGTCCTCCTCTACTGCGCATCCGCTACCACCGACATCGGCACCCCGCGACCTTCTGCGGGAAGAACGGGATAACAACTCTCCCGTAGAGACAGCGGCCGAGACAGCCAGTCTGCGATCAATCACGCGGTCCACCTTATCGAGACTGACGTCGTCCTCCCGGAGTGCCAGTCGCAACGGCAGCCGTAGTGGCAGCCGTAACGGCAGCCGGCATGGAAGCCGCGACGTCAGTCGGTCTGGAAGTGTGAAGCAGACATCACCATTGCGGCCGGTGAGCCAGGATGGCAACAACGTTGTAGTACCAGCAACCAAGGACACGACAGATGAGAATGATAAGAAGGCGCGTGTCGAGACTGGGGAGACGGCTCGGCCACGGAGAAAGAAGCGCCCCAATGACCGATGGTGGCGCATCAGCGACGAGAAAGTGCGGGAGGCGAGCACGCGGGAAGTCTTGGGGATGCAAAGAGAAGTGTATCTTCTGTTTTATGAACTGGAGCGCAGCTCGTATGGGCTGGCATGAGACTGATGGGCTATACCTGCATGTTCTCACTTCCTCCTTTTTACCTCCCCATTTCATTATATATATTTTTCATGGCTCCTTGTTAGAGTACATTTTGTTTGATCGACTAACCTGTACAGACAATGCATATTCGGGTGAGTTCTTGTTTCCTAGGCGGGCTTTCCATTTTATTGTCTTTATTGTCTTTTATTGTCTTTATTTTTGTCTTTTTCGTCCTCAGTTTTTGTCCCAGTCGACCATGTGGGTTGGATAGAAAAAGGCCTTCAAAAAAACAGACAAGAATCGTCATCTTGCGTCAGAACACATAAAAGCGGAATGGATTTGTTTTGATTTGTTCTCATTTGTTTCACCCTAGCCTTATAAGATTAAACATGAGAAATGAAATATATGTATGCCGACACATCTTGTTCTAATGTTGCAAATACCCGCAAAAATCCAGCCCTCCTTCTGTATTCAAACAGCCGCGAAGATGATGATAATTATGATTACATAAGCGACAGGGACAAGTTCAGCCTGCTACAGGTCTCCCTGTCCCAGCAGCTGCTTGGCCAAGTCGGCCGCCTCCGCCTCGGTCAGGCGTGCCTGATTCCGGGCATTGGCCGCCTTGGTCTCGTCAAAGCGCCATAGGCCACCGGTCTTGTCGCTATCGCCATTGACTGACAGGCCGGCTGCGGGACCCAGGGCAGCAAGTACAGGATCTTGGTTGTCGTCGTCGTTGTGGTCGGTGAAGTATCGACGCTCCCAGGAGTGGCCTTCAGCCTTTTCGCGCGCACGCATCTCACGTTGGGCGGTCTCGATCTTACCCTTCTCAACACCGACGACGTCGAGGTCGCCCCGAGCAATACCGGCGGCCACCTGAGCCCAAGCACGACGGCTCTCAAGTGGGTGCTGCTCCTCGGTGGGCGCGATGATCAATGGGCTGGTGGGCGTCTTCTCTGGGCTGTAGGTGTCGATGAGCTCCTTTGACTTGCTGCTGCTGCTGCCGCGGTAGATTTCAAACGCCTTGGTCCACTGGCCAGTGGCGTGGTAGAGCACGTCGCGCTCGTTTCCGGTGCGGTATAGTACGGCACTGACGCTATTCTTCTTGCCGCTGATCCAGCCACGGCCGGCATAATCGATGCGGGCAGTGTAGCCCGTGGACGAGACGATGTAGGACGAGCCCTCGAGCTCGATAAAGGGCGCACCCACAAATAGGCCTTCGACGTGCAGCGCGGGAAGCGTGATGAGGAACGTGTCGACAGCCGGGTTGCGGGAGTTGTTATTGGCCGCAACACCGGCTGAGCCATTGGTCGAACCATTGGTTCCTCCTGCTGGTACGGGGACGGTCAGGACGGCGTGGCCGATCTGCTTGATGTTGATGGTACGGCTGAAGGAAGCTTTTTGGGCGTTGTAGCCTTCCAGATGGACACCTGTGGGCAGGTTGGTGATGCTGTAGGCGGTGGCAGGTGGGTGGTGGTTGACCTGTTCGCTGACGAGCTCGGTGATGCCCGATTCCTGATCCTCCCAGTGCCCGAGAAAGAGCTCACCCAAGAAGGGGTTGAGGGGCTTCTTCTCGTTGCCGTATTGCTCGCTGCGGCTGGCATACTGCTGCTTGAGGGTGGATAGGAACCACTTGAGCACGAGGACAGCGCGCTTTTCTGGGTCGGCCTCTTTGGCCGGGGCCGCGAAGATGGCCGGATGCTCAGCCCAATAAGAGCTGAACTCGGTCAAGCTCTTGGCGGAGAGGATAAAGGGCGGTGCGGTCAGGCTGGAGAGATCGCCATTGAATGAGGCGATGGACTGGACGAGGTCAGTCAGAGGCGGGGAAGGAGAGAGCCAAGCTCTCTGGGAGCTTGAAAGGTGTCTCTGGGAGACGTTCTCTATTTCTCTTTTTCTTACCTTGAGAAAGGCAGTCCAGCTGCTGCTGTTGGCCGCAGAGGAGGAGCCGGCAGGGGCGGAAGCATCCATGGTCGAGCGTGAGAGCGAGGAACGTCGGCGGCGGTGGAAATGTTGTACAAAGAAATGCGAGGTTTCAGGCTTTTGTTGGGGCGAGGAATGCATATATGCTTTTTCCACAAGTACGAGTACGAGTACGAGTTAGGGGGGGTTTTTTAGTTTTTGAGCAGGGAAAAGAAAGTGGGTCTTGCTTTTACTTGGCTGGGGAAGCTGTCGCGTGGAACTGAAAGATTGGCGGAGGTGATCGGCGGGCGATGACGAGCAGGGAGGACGAGAGTTTGGTTCGAGAGGAGCACGATAAGACACGGGAGAGGAACGCAGTCCAAAAAACCAACATCGTGAACGGCGAGAAATAAAAGAATGTGCTTTGTCAGCCAGTGGGCGAAGTCGGCGCTGTTGCCCTGCACGAATGCTCACTCCACAATTCCACTGAGACCCGTAAATCCGCTGGGTGAGTCAGTTGACTCAGCAAAGTGCTTGCGGCATCTGTAGGGAGCAGACGTCATCGGTGTGGGTGGGGCCGCATCGAATTTAGTGGCTGCATACGAGCACCTGCCTTGCCTGGCATAGGAAGGAACAGCTCTTTTCTATTTATTTGTCATGACATCATGTCTGTCGTTATGCTATGCTTAATCATATACTCTGGGGGCTCTCACGCATGGCTGTTGCCTGGCCCTGGACGCACCAAGGCATAACAGTCGTCTGTTACCGCCCATGTCACGCCGCTGCGCTGGTTGCATCGGTCGAGAAGGTGCTGCAGGTGGTCTGCGTGCACACCTGAGACGGTCTGGACAGCCTCGGCATTCTTCGCTTCCTCCTCCTCACCCACGACCAGCCAGGGACTTGTCTTGCAGGCCTGCGCCTGTGCATCCCACGTCCAGGCTAGGCAGCCGTTTCTGACAGTCGTGCTCTCGCACAGCGCTCGACAGACCTCGGCCGAAGTAATATTGGCCGTCGAGGCGGATGCCAGTGCCACAGATGACGAGTCGTCGCCTGGCCGGCCCACAAAATCGCAGCCCGCACGCAGGGGCTTTTGTCGCAGTGCGGCAATCGTGGGACGGTGAAATAGCGCCCAGAGGTCACCCCAGAGAAGAGGATCTGTGGCATCGGGGTTGGCGCTGGTGCTGCCCAGCAGGCTACCCACCTCGGCCATACCGGCCGGGTCGGCCAGGCCATGAAAAGAAATCAGTGGCAGGCAGAAGCGGTCTGCGCTGATGCGCGTGGCACGTGGCCGGCCGCCGTTGAAGAAATGGGTGAAGCGCTCGTCGAGATAGACGCCGACACGCATCAAGGTAGTGGCCAGCAACTTATCGCCCCAGACCTCCGTTAAGGAATCTACATAGGCGCGATGCACAGCTGCGCGCGAGGGTGCGTCGAGCAGTTGGGTCACTGCAGCACGCGACAGCAGCACGGCCGAGCCGCCGTGAGCAAAACGTGCGCGAAAATCGCCAATGGCGTTTCCAGCATACAGCGGCCGGGCCGGGTCGAGAGAGGTAAGGAACAGACGCAGCGACGGAGGGATGACAAAGGTATCGTCGTCAATTAGGAGGTACCAATCCTTGTGAGGCATCAGCGAATGGGCAAGCTCGAGGCCGGGAATGAACTGCGAGGTGTCCGTGGTAAGTACATGCGACAAGCAACGCGAGGAATTCAAACAAACCTTCATGGCATCCAGTTCCCAGCCGACATCGCGGCTGATGCTTTGCGCCTCTGCGTCATTGCCCTTGCGGATGGCTTCTGCCAAGGAACGGTATTTTTTGACTCGAGAGCTGTCGTGGATATGGGGAGTGACAGCGCGGCTGGAGAGAACGGGAGCGATAACGTCATGGACGAGGATAGAGACTGCTGTTCCAGAACTGTCGGAGTTGGCGGGAGAGTAGTCAAGCCGGCCAGCATAATCAGCGACAATGACAACATTGTCTCTCTGGGTGTCTGGTCGCACTCCTAGGGCACGCAACTGGGCGGGGACGCGATGTCGGGTGCCGTAGCCGGTCTTGACGATGATACCAAGGGAGGGTGGTTCGCCTATATTCAGAGACGGATTGTTGACCAGCGCTCCCATCGATGTCTCGAGCGACGAGGTTGCGCCGAGAATATTAAAGGCCCGGAGGGTGACGAAGCGTACAGAAAGACGCAGGGTGCTGTCATAAGGCAGCAGGAAGAACATGATGATGAGCCATACAGGCAGGAGACGCCACGGCCAACGGCCGCAGGCAAGTAGAGGAGGGCGGCGTGGCATGGTAAACGAGGCAAGACATCCGGCGACAGTGAGAGTGTGTAAGTGTCAGCATTGGTGAACATTGGTGAATAGTGGTCAACTATGGCCCCTGTTTCGACGCGGCCTCGTCTCACGTTTGGGCCCTCCCGGCGGATCGTGGGCAGCTCAACTGTACCCTGCCATCTATGAGTATTACAAGACAGGGGGAGCAGAGTACTTTTATTTGTGCCCGCACAGCTCGCCGCCACTGTTGCACTCGCATTTTATTTAATAAATACACAGTAGCACGGAAAAAAGGTCGGGACACGATGATCTCCAAGGACGCGCAATGTCTTGTATGGCGACTTTCTCAAATTGGTAAGGCTTGGCACATTGGCGATCATCTTGGCTGTTTTGGTTGGTCCCGCCGGCGGCTGCTCGTACGAGTACGGAGTATCTTACCCTGTACGGAGCACCTACGAGACGAGTACTGCGTATGGGGTGCTTTGTAAGATATATAGCTCGTCCCTACTCCGTACGTCGTGTGCATCCCGAATCTGCTTGTAGCTCCGGGCCTGCGCAAGTAAGACACGCCCTGATTGGGAACTACTGTGTAACGTCTCAACTATCTGATCGGCTGCCATTTCTCTGTTGACGCTGTTCAAGACCTGAGAATGTGGATACTCAAATTAGCCCAAGACAAATGATTGGAGCATGAGGCCATTGCCCAGAACGCCCAGCCCAGCCAAGGAGTCTGACGCTTCACACCGGACCTCGCGGAATCCTGCGATAATTTGCGCGCGCATCTTACGTGTACTCGTCCTACTCTTGCCCAACGAGCACTCCGGAATATTCGTACTGTGTGCGGAGCATGCGAGCTGGTGAAAGACTCCGGATACATGTGATAAACGGTATCTATCACGTGATTATATACACGTGATTCTCGGCGGCTTCGACTACGAGTACTCGTAAAGCTTTGATACAGAGCCCTTTGGTACGCCGCACTGCGTACCTTACACCGTTCTCTGCACAGCATTGTTCACGCCTCAGAGTAGAATGGCTGACCCATGGGCTCCGCTTGTCTGGATTGACTGCGAGGTAAGAGCCCGAACCGCCCAGCTGCCTGGTTCCCAAGTAACCTTGTTGTCTAGATGACTGGCCTGGATCCTGACCGGGACCACATCCTCGAGATCCACTGCCTCGTCACCGACGGCAACATGCAGCCTGTTGTCCCCGACGACCCTGGCTGGGGTGCTGTTATCCGCCCCCTTGCGGGACAGAACGCCCTTGACGCCCTACTGGCCGGCATGGACGACTGGTGCACATCCCATCACGCTGCCAGCGGCCTCACTGCTGCCGTCTGCAGTCCTGCTGCGCTATCTCCAGAAGAGGCTGCCACTGGCTTGCTTGCATACGTCCGTGCTTGCGTGCCTACGCCCCGCGTTGCCCTACTGGCCGGAAACAGCGTACATGCAGACCGCGCCTTTCTACGGCGACCGCCGTATGCGCCTGTTATGCAGCATCTGCACTACCGCATCCTTGACGTGAGCTCCATCAAGGAGGCCGCGCGGCGGTGGGCTCCAGATGCTGCCCAGGGCCTCCCGCCCCCGCCCAAGACAAACACTCATCGCGCCCGTGAGGACATCCTCGAGAGCATCGCCGAGGCGCGGTACTACAAGGAGACAATATTTTCCTGCAAATAGTACAAAAGTACAGAGTATCTCACGAGTATCTTACAAAATACCGGAGAACTCCGTATCTTACACCAGCTTGGGTTCTTCGGGGTTGATTTATGCATATCTTTATATCCGTCCATCCCATTACCTTAATTTTCATTGCTCGCTCTTGCCTGTAGTAAGATACATATAAGATACATAGCATGATACACGTGACACTGGAGATTGACACAACCTCACACAACTTTGCATCGTCCGAGCTGCATTTCCTGGTATCACGACGCCGCAACCGCCTCGCCTCTATCTTCGGTCTGCCGCTGCACAAACCCAGGCCGCCACTTGTCCAAGTACTTTGTCGCCATGGGGCGGGCATCCTCGACTGTCGGGAAATGTCAGCAATTATCAATTATCACCACAAACTCCTGCGAACGGGGCACTCACATTCAACCCAAATCTCCTCAATGGTGTCCAGAGCCAGCGCTCGTGCCGGCGGTCGCATCATCAGCTGGTATAGCAGACTGGTCAGGGCCACCGGTACCATGGACGGGTCGCGGCAGAGACTCTTGACGCGCTGTAGTAGCGCTTTGCTGAGCGCCGGAATCTCGCTGAGGAAGCGCGTCAGGACCTTGTTGTCTTGTCCATGCAGATAAGGCAGAAAACCGTCTAGCAGCCGCACAGCCCATTCTTCGTAATGTTGTTGCTGCCGCTGCGTTTCGTACAGTCCCCCCACCCGGTCATTATACCACTCTTCACACAACCACGCCACGGCCACGTCGATCCGCCGTCGGAAATCCTCCAACACATACCGGAACAGTGACTCCCGAATGCTGTCGTTGAGCGATGGCCGCTTCTTTATCAGTGCCTTATCGCCTTCTGTCTTGACTTTGCCGCTCTTGCCTGCCTCTGCCTCTGCCTCTGTCTCCGTTTCTGTTTCTTCTTTCGCCTCTTCCTCCAGCCCGCTCGCAGATCGCGTCGCTAGCCGTGTCAGGATTGTCGTCCATGCCTCCCGACTCTGGGAGCTCGCTGCTACACGATTCAGCCCGGCCGTCGTACTAGCCTTGCGCACGATAACAGCTCCGGATGTTGCCGGCGCCGCCACGCCATCTTCGGCTGCCTGCATCGTGTCAAACACCCGTGCCACCGTCGCCTGGCCCACCTTGACTGCCTGTTCGGCAGTCAGTGGTGGCGCCGTCGGTAGATGGAATGCTCCAAGCGCTAGTGATGTTGCTGCTGCCGCCGCCGCCGTCGTAATGACCAATGCGCCGGCTGCATTGTGTCCCGACGAGCCAGCATCCATGTCCAGCTTGTTCAGGATTTGCTCGGCATCCTCCGCCGCTGAAAAATCTGGCTCGTAATCGTCGTCGTCATCTTCCACATCTAAAGGCGTCGTGTCGGGGTTCAGCAAAGAGAGCTGTGCAGATGCCGCTTCGAGTGTCGTCAACCGGTTTCGTATGCCCTGTGGGTGTGAGCTCACTTGTTCCTTAGATCCAGTACATGTCTCGTAGTGTCTCATACCTGAATTGCCTTCTCCAGCAGTTTCTGATCCACGCGCTGAAGCGTTGAGACGCTAATCTTGGCGACAAGATCCAGCGGAACCAGTGATGCGCGAAAGGACCGCAGTTGTGTGCTCGATGTCAGGGCAAAGATATCTGCCAGACTGTTTTGCCCTGGAGCCAGCGGTGCAATCTCCGTAATTGGGGGTACCGCCACGCCCCCGGCTGCCAGCCTCTGTCGCTTGGCGTCGCCGTATGCCGCCGCTTGCTGATCTGCCAATACTCGCTTGCGACCGGCGGCATCATCAAACACCTCTGCTCGCGACCGCATCAGTCGCTCGAGGTACTGGTGTATCCGCGCATTTGAGGCGTTTTGGGGGTCCCTGATAGCAAGATTGGTTAGATACAATACGAAGTATATCAAGGCAAAGGACCGGACATACCGCTTCGTCAGATGGATCAAGAGCATCCGTGTCGTCTTCTCCATCGATCGAACCATAACACGTGTTCGCTGTGTCATGGGCCCGTTGGCCAACTTGAGCGGGTTGAAGCTGAGGACAGCGTTGATCGTACGGTTGACTGTGGTCGGTCTTGTGCGCACCAATACAGACAATGTGTTCAGTGTAGCATCAACAATGAGGGCGTCACTACATCAGTTAGTTAGAATAGACATGCTCTGTCCCTGACTGGCCTCAGCGATACCTACCTGCTATTGTCCTGTAGGACGCCAAGCATGCGGTCCAAGAGCCCCGTGGCTTCGGCTTCGAGGTGTCGCGGGTCGAGCAGTGGATGGCTTGCCGGGACAATATTGAGAGAGATGTCGAGCCCGTCGCGCTGTTGACCATTAGAAACTGCAGTTTCACCCTTATAGAAGGAGATATAGTGACAGACCTTGTGCTCCTGGTTCACGCCGTGTGTCTGAACCAAAACAACGCGCTGGGCAAACTTGATGCAACAGATCTGTACCGAAGGCAGTGGTGATTCCCACAGGCGCATGATTCGTGACTTGATGGCCGTCATGCGTTCCCATGTTGGTGTGTCGTACGAGTTGTTGATTCTAGACATGTCAGTATTTGTGGGCTGCTCTGCCGTACTCTACTTCTCCTTCCTGACTCACATCCAACGAAACACCAGCGGGTAGATGCTGGCAGCCGCTTGAATGATGCTCTGCAGCACAAACGCGTCCTCGCCCGTGTTCTCGACCATGCCCTTTAGGCTTTCTAGCACCAAGAGGCTCAGTGTTTCTTTGTCGCGCGACGGCAGCGCCGGTGCCGCAAAGGCTTCTGCGAGAAACTCTGCACCCCATCGTCGCAGTTGTGGCAGCGATGACGGGCTGAGAATCGGCAAGATACCCTGCACAATGGTCGGATAGTAGCTGACGTTGGCGAGCACGAGCTTGCGCGCATCGTTGAGTTGCCGGATCTGCTCCTGGATAGGATCCGATGGGGGCGCGGGTGACGAGGAGGAAGAGGAGGCCGTCGCAGTAGCCGTTGATGATGTCCCGGCAGTGCCAGCGGCCGTCGGCGAAGCTGTCGAAGCGGTGGCCATGACTGAGAGCGTTGGGGAGGTGGTTGTTTCGCTGGTCGATGGGAAACTGTCGGCGTTACAACCGATCCAGAGAATTTAGGTGTGTATGTTTCGCTGGATGTGTGCGACTCTGGATAACCGGTAGCAGAAGTGAAAATCGGCAATTCGATAACGCTCGAGGCAAATATGGAAGTCGTGAAGTTGGCGAAAAAAAATGAGAGGAAGAAAAGAAGGCGACAAGAAATGTTCACGGCATCTCCAGTCGGGTATCGCTCGAAAACACTTCGTACTACACGAACAATCTCGGATCGACTGTCTACACGTCCCACAGCACCGTACAGATGAGCGAGACACGGCGTTGCGTGGGTCGACGAGAGCTGTGGCAGACACGACGGGTTGAGGATTTCGTCCTGCGCGAGACAGCAACACGAACGACGAGCCGCTGGTTGAAAGCGGCTAGCGTATGTATGTACTCATACGTACATATGCTAGTTAATACAGTAGGAAGGCACATGCAGGTACCTACCCTAAGGACGCTTAAATCGTGCTTAGTCATCATAAATGATGTCGTTCCACACTTTGGAGGCGCAAATCCTGTTCTCTTGCCGAAAGACGACCTCTCTTGTTCGTTTGTTCGTTTGCTCGTGCTGCAACATTCCGCAACCACCATGTCTGGGTATGCACAACAATGTCCCCACGAAAGCGAAGGCGCTCAAGCTAACAATACCCTTTCCTAGTGTTGAGCATTCTACCTACTACGATCGGCGGCTGCGCCAGTCGCCGGCCCTCATCCGTGCCCGTCGGCCGTATCTGGTGAAGAACACAGTCGTCGGCCTGGGCATCGCCACCTTTGCGATTGGCGTGTGTAAGTATTGTGCACCGTTACCCGTCACCTATCTACCTGTATTGACACCCACCTCGCTCACTAGATGCCTACACAATTCACATCATCGGCCAAGACGAATTCGAGGACGTGCAGGTCCCGAACGAACCGCAGCCGTCGATCCAGCAACAGGTGCAGCAACAGCCGCAGCAGTCAATACAAGCACAAGTACAGGCGGCCAGGAATAAGTAAGGGAGGAGGTGAGAGATCCTGTTCAACAGGACCAAATGCCAATAAATGCACCTTGCAAATACATTAGATCCCTGTATCATACCTCCCTTCTCTTCTCGGAAAGAATGAAGAAATGTTAAAACCATGCCTCTTATAATATAATGTGCCAATGCTGAGCTTCTGTCTGGACAACTAGAAACCTGGCAGAACAATTGATGGACAGAACAATTGATGGAGTCCTCGTGGGAGGAGAAAAAAAAAGGAAAATAATAAATAGGCCACCCAGCCAACCTCGTTACTCCGTAAACCAGGGGAGAAATATGTAGCAAACAATCCTTTTCTAAAGCGCTGTGGTTATTGCTTCAGTCAATGACCAGGTCTTCTGTGCCGACTCTGTCTTATCTGGAAAGCCCTCTAGGATGCAATCGCTGCAGCTTCGCGCTTTGGTGGCTCGCCGGAATGTAGATGGTGACGGGTGTTATGACCAACCACATGAGGAACCTGGGACTGCTGTTGCTGTTGCTGTTGTTGCTGCTGTTGTTGTTGCTGCTGTTGCTGCTGTTGCTGCTGTTGCTGCTGCTGCTGCTGTTGCTGTTGCTGAAGCGGCAGCGACGGTTGTGGCGGTAGCAGCGATTGTTGCTGTGGATTCACCCATGGCCCGTCAGCCAAGAGCTGCTGGCTAGCAAAGGACGGACCGTTGCCGATAGTCTCATGATATGGAGACACAGCGCCTTGGGAACGCGCACGCTGATTTGTCAAAAACAAGGAAGAGCCATAAGGAATCATGGAACTCACTGCTATAGCCCCTATATCATCGTCCACTTGCCCGCTCGAGGCCCCTCGGATTTGCGGCGCTGCCGGGAAACCTTCGTATTTAGCCACGCCAGACAAAATCGACACCTCTCGATTGTAGGCAATGGCATCCTTGACTCGCTGCGTTGGCGACGGCGGAAAACGCAACCCATAATCCGGGATAGTGTTGGCATGCCGCCGCCGTTGCTGTTGGATCTGATACCACTGGCGGCCCAACTCCTCCAACACGAGCTCGCGCGACTCGCGCACGTTCTGGAAATACTGCCCATGGATCTGGCTGCGCCGACCCACGGCCCACGCCCTGAGCGTCTTCATGTTAAACTGGTATTCCAGGGTCGAAAGTCGGATCTTCTCGTCTCGTCGCGCGTTGACGCACTGGAGCATCGCCAGGTACTCGGGGTGTGTCGGATTATCGCCTTGTAACATAGCCTCTTCCTGGTTGAGCTGGTCCAACCGTTCTTGGTAGAGTCTAATGGTTGTCAGTAAGAGGAGGCAATAAAAGGTATGTTCAGGTGCGCGCTTACTTGTCTCGAAACGACGTGAATCTCCTCTCGATCGCTTGCAGCTGTTCAAAGGCTGCCTTCTTTCGCTCCACTGTAACAAGCCGTCAGCAAGGACCACTGAAATATATCAGTCATCTGCACGTACACTCTTCTTCGTTCCGGTGCGCTGCTTCGGCCTCCTCGTCAACCTCAGCTGTGTGTGCGTCTTCTGCCTGCGTCACACCGTCATCCTCCGCTGCTGCTGTCTCCCGCTCTTCCGGCAGTTCGTCTTCCGCTTCATTGTGGGTTTCTTCGTGGGATGCCTCGTGAATTTCTTCGTGGGTTTCTTCATGAGCCTTCTCATGAACTGCTTCGTGAACCTCCTCATGGACTTCCTCGTGAGTCCCTTCGTCCACCCCTTCGCCTTCTTCTGTGCTCTTGCTCTTTTTGCCATTGCTGCGCTTCGATCTACGCGCCCGGGTGGTGTCGCTCCCGGCGCTTTCTGTTGGTTCTTGTTCGTTTGCTGAGTCGCCGTTAACTATCTCTGGTTCCTTCTCGCTCTTTTTGCCGCCGTTCAGCTGCTCTCTGGTCGGAGTGTCCGCGCTGTCCTTAATTGCCTCCGCGGTCGCTTCTCGAGGACCGTTTCCACTTGACCCAGGGCGTTTGCGCAATGGCTGGTCTGATTCAGACGGGTCCGTTGTTGGCGAACGCTTCCGCTTCCGCGTGTCCGTACTAGGTCGCTGACCACGCGCTGTTGTCGTTGGGGCAGCTGGTGTGTCTTTGTTCGATGCCTCTTTTGCTCTCTTCTTGTCTGTTGTGCCCGCCCTGGCCACCTCTTTCGCTTCATTCGCATTCGCTTTACGCCGGCTGCCGCCATTTTCCATCTCAGTCGCCGCCTCTTCTTCTCCATCTGCTTCGTTGTCTTCATCTTCGACGTCCAAGTCTGACAACTCATCGTCCTCCTCCTCATCATTCGCACGATCGTCGGCACCGTCGGCCTGCAGTTGCTGCTTAAGTTTGCTGGGACTGGCCTGGAAATTTCGCTCCCGCTTGTGTGCAGTCAAGCGCCGGCTCGGACTCAGGCGTTCGGGGCTACTATCCGACGTCCGGCCGTCCTTGATGTTCTTGGTCTTGACTGGCGTGTCATACAGCCGCTCCGTCTCGGCTTCCGAATCGTTCATGTCCGACAGAGCCGAGTCCTCATCGTTATCAGAAAGAGGGCGCGATTGCGCGTCATCGACATGGCCATTATCACCCACCATTGGTGAGTGATGCGATGACCCGTCCACGTCCATGTCATCTGGGTCACCGTCTTTGTCTTCGACCTCGGTCAAAGGACTGGATACATTGCTGAGGCTAGGATCGGCTGATGGTGGTGGTTTGGACGCGCCTGGTGTAGCCAGTGCCGCCACTTCGTGGGCGGCCATCGTCAAGAAAAGAAGAGTGGGGAATGGCCAGCTCAGATCAATCTGGCGAGGTCCCAGGAGGGGCTGTCTAAGATTATGGTTATATCAGAGTGGCCAAGATCGGAAGGGTGTTCGAGTGCGAAAGAGTGGTGGTTGTGGAAAGACCAGGTAAATCGAGTCGGAAGTCGGGAGGAGGAAATCGAAGAAAATCGAGGAAAAAAGATGAATCGACTTGGAAGAAAAAAGTCAGGCAATAGAAGCTGTCAAGCAAGCTGAAAGTGTAAGAATCATAGATCCCAGAAGACAGAAGGCCTGGGAGTAGGAACTGGGTCGCCCAGACCGTACGAAGGGAAAAGAGGCAGGGTAAAGGGAGGGGGGTTGAGAGGCGGGTGTCGGGCGATGCAGAGAAATCGGCGAATGCGCGACCTCTTCTCCCGCCAGTAAGCTATTACTTTTACTGCCGCTCTGTTGCTCGCGCTTTGGAAGGCGCATCCTTGTCCCGAGCGGTGTCAAGCGGCAGAAAATGATTCGCTCCGGACAAGACGACTATTGGAAATGTACTACTACCTATATATACATTATTCTCTTAGATATTAATACTAAATATAAGTACTCTTATGTATACTTAGTTATTAGTACATATCCGGAAAAACCTAACGGCCAAATAATCATGTGCTGCTGCAGACTAACCAATAGAACTACTTGGCGATAAGAGTTATTCCGCTATCGCAATTACATCGGTTTTTTTTTTTTTTTTTTTGCTTCGCTTTTCAGCAGGCGATGAGCACAGCAAATGAAAGAAGCCCAAGTAGAGCTCTACCCGAAATACATATCCAACATGGCGCCTTTGTGAGTATATGGATTGCTATATCATATGTCCTATTTCTAATGGATTGAACAACAGCAAATCTGTTTTGTCGACCTCGGCCAAGGCTGTAGATCCGTCTTTGGATGCCTTGTTTTCTTCAAGCGTGAGTGCCTGTGGTATTACCTTCAGCAAAAGCAATTCTAACTCTTTTCAGGTCAAGCCAGTTGAGCCTAGCAAGAAGCAAAAGTATGTCGACCTTGTAACTTCGAAACCACGGTCAGCACCGACGCCCAAGTCGGCGCAAGAAGAAGACGACGAAGAGGACGATGAGGACGATGAGGTAAAGGAAGGGGATGAAAAAGACGATACAAATGAGACGGCCGAAAGCGACGACGAAGAAACAGAAACAACGCCGGTTGAAACGAAATACAGCCTCGGAAAACGTAAGAGAAAAGCCCGAGATGAGGCAGAGGAGCTTGAGAGCAAGTATCTGGACAAGATTGCTGCAGAGTTGGCTCCAGTTGAGAAGCGTGTTCGCCGCATAGAGAGTCCTGAACAGAAAGAAGTCGATGGAAAAGAGGTCGAGGACGGTGATGAGAGCGCAGATGAACCGCTTATTCACGAGTCTCTTCTGTCAAAAGGGGGCGACACGGAGACCAAAGCTGCGAGCAACAATGGCGACAAGGCTACAGAGGCCGATCGAGACAAGGCTGCACGAACTGTCTTCCTCTCGAATGTCAGTATCGAAGCGGTGACATCGCGGGCGGCTAAGAAAACGTTGCTAGCCCATCTTGCTCTTCCAGTGGTAGGCAACCGGGAACCGGGGGTAGCAATCGAGAGTCTGCGTTTCCGCTCCGTGCCGTTTGCGACAGCAGCACTACCAAAGCGCGCAGCCTATATCACCAAGGCTGTTATGGATGCGACAGCACATGCCACCAATGCGTATGCCGTGTATGCAACCGCAGCGGGAGCCCGGCAGGCAGTTCGACAGCTCAACGGCAGCGTTGTTCTTGGAAGGCATTTGCGTGCCGACAGCGTGGCACATCCAGCAGCCGTGGACCACCGTCGGTGTGTTTTTGTAGGCAATCTAGGATTTATGGATGACGAGGTCACGGGGGGTGAAGACGGTGAGGAGACCAGGAAGCGCTTCAAGGTACCCATGGACGTCGAGGAGGGCCTCTGGCGCACATTTGGTCAACATGCCGGTCCTGTCGAGAGTGTGCGCGTTGTGCGCGATCCGGCCACGCGTGTCGGCAAGGGTTTTGCCTACGTGCAGTTTGTCGACGGCACATCGGTGGAGGCGGCACTGTTGCTGGCTGATCGTGCATTCCCGCCCATGCTACCACGGCCGCTGCGCGTCAGCCGCTGCAAGGCACCCCAGAAAACGGCACTGGCCATCGAGCGCGCTCAGAAGGCATCTGCTGCTCGTCAAGACGCCCGTCGGCGTACACACTATGTGCCCAAGCCTTCGGCTGAGCAACAGACCGAGGCTGGACGCGTGGCCAAACTGCTTGGACGATCGGCAGCGAAGACTGGCAAGCCAAAGGTGCACAGTCCGGCATCAGATCCCACGGCAAAGCAAGCGCCAGTGTTTGAGGGCATGCGGGCCAAGTCCGGTCTGGGCGGGCTGGGCAAGAAGGGCAAAGGCGAGCATAAAGGAAAAGGGGGTCAACCATCGAACAACGATAAGCGGCGGGCAAAGCGGGCGGCAAGCTGGAAGGCGAGGAAGTAAAAAGGAGAGGCCATGCTCCTTATTCTATACTGAGTTGTGAAACTTCATGTGACTATGTATACTGGTCCATGACACCCTGAGAATTAGTGCAAGACTTCCGCAACGCTACTTCGTATCATAAATCATCCGTCCCCTATGTACCGAATGAAAGCTTATTTCAAAAGAGAAAAAGGCATTGCAGTGTATGCTGCGTTATTTGATGCTCGCCCCCCAGGAGTAGGCCATACTGCCCATACTGTTCATCGTATCTCCTCTAGTACTCCGTCTCACCCTCTTCCGGCTCGAACGAGTCGGCGGCAACCTCTTCATAGTCTTTTTCAAGTGCAGCCAAGTCTTCACGCGCCTCACTGAACTCGCCCTCCTCCATGCCCTCACCCACATACCAGTGCACAAAGGCACGCTTGCTGTACATCAGGTCGAACTTGTAATCCAGACGCGACCATGCTTCGGCAATGGCTGTCGTGTTCGACAGCATCGATACCGACCGGTCCACGCTGGCCAGTCCGCCATCCGCTGGCGAGGCCGTCGGCACCGCCACCGGCTTCTGGTAGTTGATACCGATCTTAAAGCCCGTCGGGCACCATTCCACAAGGTTGAACGATGCCTTGGCTTTGAGTGCTGCCACTGCAGCGTTGCAGTCGCGCGGCACGACATCGCCACGGTAGAGCAGAGCCACGGCCATGTACTTGCCGTTGCGGGGGTCGCAGACAACCATTTGGTTGTTAGGTTCGAAGCCTTGTACGAAGTGAGTATGGGATTCTCGGAAAGGAAAGAAGTGGCTTACACTGGAAAGTCAAATCGTGCACCTTGAAACTCTCGTGGGCACTCTTGGCCGCTGACACAACCGGAGCATAACTGATCAGCGGGTAGTGGATGCGCGGATACGGGACCAAGTTAGTCTGGAATTCGTTGAGATCGACGTTGAGGGCACCATCGAAGCGCAAGGACGATGTGATGGAGCTGACCACCTGGGCAATCAGCCGGTTCAGGTGCTCGTAGTCGGGGCGCGGGATATCCAAGTTGCGGCGGCAGATGTCGTACACGGCTTCGTTGTCGACGAGGAACGTGCAATCCGAGTTCTCGATAGTGCTGTGTGTGGATAGCACGGCATTATACGGTTCCACCACCGCGGTGGACACACGCGGGGCTGGGTAGATGGCAAACTCAAGCTTCGATTTCTTGCCATAATCCGTCGACAGCCGCTCCAGAAGCAGGGCTCCAAAACCGGAGCCGGTGCCACCGCCAAACGAGTGGAAGACGAGGAAGCCCTGCAGCGAGTTGCAGTTGTCTAGTCGTTAGCAGACAGTGGCGGCGTGGTCTCATACAGTAATGAGTATCCTTACCAGCAACACGACGGATCCGGTCAATTACACTTTCAACCAGCTCCTTGCCGATAGTGTAGTGCCCGCGGGCATAGTTATTGGCTGCATCTTCCTTGCCGCTAATCAAGAGCTCCGGATGGAACAGCTGCCGGTAGTTGCCCGTACGGATCTCGTCGATGGGCGACGGATCGAGATCAACAAAAATGGACCGTGGCACATATTTCCGGTCGCTGCCCGATCGGCCACCGTTGGTTTCAGTGAAGAAAGTCTCGTATGAGCCGCCATCACCGAGGTCGGCCGAAGCATTCGGGTCCCGAAATCCGTCGGCACCAAGGCCGTGTTCAAGAAGGTACCTGTAGCCATGAGTATACGCTTCTTGGCACGGCGAGCTGATATGGTCAATGGCACTCACAGCTCCCAAGCACTATTGCCGAGCTGAGTGCCAGCCTGGCCCAGGTGAAGATGGAGGACCTGTCTGGGTCAACATTGGGCAAGAATATAGTTTGGGGGTGGGGGAGGATGTCTTACCTCGCCCTTCATGTTGGATAATGTGGTTGGGGGAGGAAAAGCAAAGGCTTCTTTTGAAATGAAGACGAAACAGAAAGCGAGCAGGCAAGCAACCAAGCAAGCACAAAGCGCAGGAGAGGACAACAGCTTGCGCACAGCGCCTGAAAGAGGAGATGACGGAAAAAGCACGGGAAAATACCAATTCGTTCGCCGGAGAAAAGACGGGGAGGGGCGGGCAGCAGGGCTGGGGTTGGGAGCAAATGCAGTACGGAGTACGGAGTACTGCGTAAGAAGAACGCAATGTAACAAGTCCAGTATTGGCGTTAGCTATTTGGGTGACCATCTCCAGCAATTGTTCATCCAACCAATCAGAAATCCAGTACCCCTGCACACTAATACACGGCCTCGTCCATGCTTCGGGGCGGTGAGGCGGGGTGTGGTATGTGTACATTCAAACGGCAGCAGCGACCAGCAAAGGATCATGTACGAAGTACGCAGTACAGGATGCACAGTACGGTGCACAGTTGCCAATCCCGTGACTGCACCGTTCCAACAGGCTTTACCCCTGTCGACTTCCGTTTGCCCCTCCTTCACCGCACAAATCCTAGAGTACGGAGTACTCTGTACTCCGTACACAGTATGCCTCCGTTCTGGGCTCTGGTTTCAAGTCTGATATGGATCTTCGGTGGGTCTTCCGTACATAGGAGTGATTGTTGTCGTACATACGGAGGTACTCCGTTGTTATTGCCCTGTACAAGCTAATCCGTATATAGTATGAACTGTGTTTGCGAGTAGGAGTACCAGTACGAGTGTCAGACCTCGGACTACTCTTACGAAGTGTACGTGCAGAGCCCCAGCAGCTATGGGGTATTACGAAGTACGGAGTACTCCGTGATGATTGCAGACATCCGAACAGATCTTACGGAGTAGCGAGGCGATCTCGTCAACACAATACGCAGTACGGAGTGCGCACTGAAATACTGCGTAGTAATACGGAGTGCGGAGTACGGACTACAGGGTAAAAAGGTAAGCCACGGGGTGTCTTACGCAGTACTCCATGGTCCGTACTCGTAAGATGTTTGTGTACAGAGTAAATAGGCAGCACTTTAAGGCAAATCCAAACCTCTGGGCTCCTATGAAAGGGGCAAAAAACGGTGTTTTCTAAGGCTACAATCCATGAAGTTCCGTGCTTTCTAGTATTTCTGGTCGTACGCAGTATTCCGTATGTAGTGGAAATTCGTGCAAATGTCGCTTATACGACAGTTAATTTACGAAGAAGCCGGGTGACTAATCACATGAATGGTTGCCGTGGCACTCCCGTTTAGGCCGCGTTAAGTGGACCGAGCTACCATCCCAGTAGTCCAAGCCACACGGGCGCCAGATGTGGTAAGCTACCAATGTATCTCAAAACAGCCCCTGACGACCACTATTTCCTAGGGTAAAAACATTCTACTAGCGATGTAATTTTGGGGGTTGTTTTTCCCCCAAGCATCACAAATCCGTGATTGTGAGTCTCTATATTATCGTCCACCAGCGTCCGCCAGCGTCCGCCAGCGCCTATCGTTCATTGACAGCAAAACATCCCTTAAAAGAACTATTTAAGCCACTAAACACACAGTGCCTAAAATCCTTACACGTCAAATCGAAGAACCGGCGCCAGGACACTCACTTGTACGATAAGTTATCTTACGGCAATTAGTGGCTGAGCCATCTCGTTGTCGGCGCAACAACCGTGTCCCATAGGGCAGCCTTGTTCGCTCGTCTGCGTAGAGCAGACCGCCAACCATGCGCAACAGACTTCGAAAATCTTCTCGCGCAGCTTCTGTCAGTTCGACCAAATCCAGCATTAGCAACACCCCGAAAAAGGGCGCTAGAAAAGGTACGTGTCATGGCCCATTGCAGGACAATATTGTATATTCTGTCTCTGTTCCTTTGATCAACACTGCAACACGACTACACATTCGTCCCGCGTTTCTCCTTGTCTGTCAACAGCACATGACTGACCCCTGCAGACGCAATACACAACCCAGAGCCTGCGCCAAATGATCTAATCAGACCCTCCGTGGCCCAAGCCCCGCAAACCTCTGCCCATCCGCACACTATGGGCAACAACGGTGGCCCAACTCACGAAGACAAGCTGCTCCCCAACGACCAGAACGCGGTTGGTCTCGAACGAAAACGATCCACTATCCGAACCGTCACCAGCTTCGACGAGGACGAGCTGTCCTCAGACGGCTCCCCCTCCGTGACACGGAACTCCAACTCTGCCTTTTCCAGCTCTGTAAACAGTACTCTCAGCGCCGCATCCACCACCGCATCGCAGCCTCAGCACAACGGACAGAAAACCCCCGACAACCGGGTAAAACACAGCACACTTGCCCAGAGTTTCACTCCTCTTTCTGCCGCCAGTTCGGATAGCCCGGTGGAAACGTCACCGACGAAATCCGGTGGAGATATGGCACAGCACGACAACAATCTGGACGACGGCACGAAAGCCGCCGCAGCATCAGGCGGCGTCATGGCGGATGGCGCCGGTAACAATGGGTGGGATTCTACGGTCGGCAAAGCTGGCCTGGGTAAAACCGGTCGTGTGATTAACCGTCTCGTGTCGGACAACGAAGCCCTCAAGCGCGACCTGCAGATTGAACGCCTAAAAGCTGACGAGGCACGGCAGGCAGCACGGCTGCTGGAAGACAAGATGGAGCGGCTCGTCTCCGACTACGAAAGCCGGCTGTTGGAGGCCAGCGTGACCAAAACACTCCTGGCCCGCAAGGAGCGCCAGGTCGAGAGTCTGCAAAGCACTGTCGATCTGGAGCAGCAACGAACAACCGCCGCCAAGGAGCGAGAGCGCACATGGCGTGACGAGATGGAGCGAGTCAAGAAAGACACTAAACGGGAGGTCGAGGAGGCCACGACACAGGCCGCGCTGATGGAGAGCCGGTACAACGCCATTAGCAGTCACTGGCGTGACCAGGGCGAGATGGTAAAGCAGGCCATGAGCCGCATGGGCAAAGAGATTGCAGAACTCGTTGCCGCGCGGCGCCAGGACGACGACAAGATCACAACTCTGCGCGATCTGTGTGACCAACAGGACGGCAACATCCGTGTCCTATGGCAGCAGAAAGAGGCTATTAGTCGAAAGTTTGAGGAGTACAAGCGGGAGCAGGAAGATGCCCTGCGCGACATCAAGGCGAATGCAGCCGAATGCGAGGCTCAGCAGGAGCGGGCACTTGAAGAAGCCCGGCAGGTGCTTGACAAGTTAAAGTGGGCGCTCAATGTGAAGAAAAACATTGAATGGGCAGAATAAGCTCCTTCCCAACCTCTCTCGCCCTTTTCGTCTCTCCCTTCGTCATTTTGCATTCGGATTTCTATTTTTACGGATGATTTGGGAGGCATAATAGATGGCGTATGGCTTTTTTTTCTCTGGCTCGCATTCGCTACAGCCGGCTGGTCCGCAGAGAGGCTGGTAAAGATGCAGTGCGTCCACAACAACAACAGACAGGTGTGTCTTCTATATTGTTTTCATCTCTTCTTCTGCGCTTTGTTTTGTCTTTTAAGGATTTTTTTGGGTATTCGGACTTGGGCCACGGGACCTGCACGAAGAACGGACGGGGGGGGAGGCCGTTAAAGATACAGTTTAACCTCCAAAAGGGCAGTGATAATCGTTCGGGCTATCTATGTGCGTGTATCGATGTAGGCAGAAGTCCAGTGTTGCCCGAACGATTGTCTTGTGGAATAAAAATAAGTAATGTCGGCCAATCTTGGTGAAGAAAGCGGCGAGCTTCTGTACGTACCTAGAAGTGGGAGGTGCGATGTGCTTCCGTCTTGGGCTTCTGGTCTTTTTTCCAGCCTGGTCTCCGAGAGAGAAGAAAAAGCAACGCAACGAAATCAGACTGGTCTGCGGAGGACTTTGTCAATGGCAGGAAGTCGGACGCAATAAGGGATAGCTCTACTATTATCCACTGGTAAGTTTGTGAGTGGTCTCGGTCTATTTTGACGGCCTTTAATTCACTGACAAGTCACTGGCCACTTGCATCACTCGCTCGTTTGCCATATATTCTCTCTAATGTCAAGCAATTTGATCTTTTCTACTTTTTGTCGTCTGCTCGTTCTCGTTTCTCACTTATTCCCAATATTCCGGCCTATGTCGCAACGCCCACCGCTGTCTATCATTTAGACTTGATATCATCCTCGCCTTTCTGCATCGATCTGTTCACTGACCACATGCTCATCATGGCCACTGCCACCGTGAACAGGCCAATTGAAATGTATTTGACAAGCATCTGGAAATACGAAGACGCTGGCGCCGAGCGTGTTCTCGCTGCGCTTCGAAAGCAACATCCCGAGGGCCAGTTTGCGTTTGAGCCTGACAATGCATGGTTCAAAATTACTTGTGACGCCGACAACGTCGCCAATGTGCAGGCTAGTTTTCGCAGCATCCATATAGAGATGGAAGACGATCTGCAAATGGAGGACACGCCCGAAAAGGTAAGAGACCCTATCATCAATGCCCTTCATCCGCTCATTCATTGTTTCGATTTCGGTCATTAACAAGTGGCTCAAGGTGCCGGCTCCGCAAGAGCTACCTAACCAGTCAGAGGCGACAGTCCTGCCTACCGTGGACCGTCAGTGTCCAGCCGTGCTCGACAAGTACAGCTACACAGAGGTGTGGAAGCGTGTGAAGGAAGAGACTCCAGATGCCATCACAATCCACACCTTTATGAGCAAGCAAGACATCGCGACCATTTCCGAATCCTCGAGGGCATTCATCCAGTGCGATTCTGAGGATAGGCTTGTGTATCTCGGAGGTTCATCGAAGCAAAGCCTCAGCAAAGCCAGCACGATGCTCGACAACATGTTTCAGCAATACGTTGGTGTTCTCCCATCATCCAAGCTGTATTGGGGGTACTAACCGATGGCATCCAGCTGCATACTATTCCGCCCCCCAAACACATCTTGTACGCCGAGACCAACAGCATGTACCATGTCGATGCGCGCTACATGGCACACGTGAACGAGGCCATGCTTACATCGACCATTTTGGATCCTGGGCAGTATCCCCGTACCAAGATGCAAGCGGTGTTCAAGGCGATGTTCTCCAAAGCCGTCTGCCTTCGCATATGTCAGTTTGATCCATTCAAGCGGACTGAGGTTTCCTTCTTTGGCCCCAGGGCAAAGCCGCTCTTCAACGGGCAAGCCCTCAAATACCCGAAGTGGTTTGCCAGTGATGAATACGCACCAAAAGTTTTGGGTGTACCAGCTCCGAGAGCAGAGTTTGACACAAACGGGGTCCGGAGCGTGCATGCCTTGGCGCTGCAGGAGGTCGAGGAGAAAGACCTCGTGGATCAGCTCGATCTGCTATTCGGAACAAAAGACCGAGAAAGGAAAAGCGAGCTTGATATCGCTGAAGCCCCCCCAAAGAACATGACGTCGCCATGCTCTTCCGACAAGCATAGCTGCCAGATGCAACTGCTATGTGAATTTGCCAACAGCCCATCGCGCGCTCCCAGCCGCAGTTCTTCGAGCACGAAGGCCGTGATCAGCTCTACGAGCGGCAATGCACTGGAAGATCTGAAAGATATGAAGCTTATCACGACTCTGGATGATGATATGGGGGTGGCCAACTTGATCGACATCAGTCCAACTGCATCCGTGGGCAACGAACCTCCCGCCCAAGAACAACAACTGATATCCCTCGCTTTGGAGACGACGTCGGCCGTTTCATGCAATGGCAGAATCGGCAATCCAGAAACTTGCCTGTCTGCTTCATTTCCGAAGTTATACCACAGCCTCCGGCGGCTTGTGGCAGATCTTCCGTACCGACAAGGCCGTATCCGTCTTCAGGCGGATCTAGGCCGGGTCTACATAATGGATGCTAATGCGAGTGGACTCGCATGCAATGGACCAGGCGAGCCGGCAACAGGCTGGAGTCCCATTGATCTTGTGAGTCGACTGGATACGGTGTGTGTATCTTCCGGTAGTGTCATATTCACCAAGGCGTTGTCGATCTTCTCCAATGATATCGAGCATATGATCTGCACCAACATCAACCCAGACACAATGCAACCGCAGTGGCGACTGTACGAAAAACGCATTATCTACGAGTTCAAGTGCCAACGTTTTGTCCGTTCCCAGGACGGCATAGCGAAGGCCCAGAGTCCATTCGTGGTTGAAATTGACGGCAGCGTGCCCGGTGCATTCAGGTACAGCTTGCGCGGGCTGGAAGACAACCGGCCACCGATCTGGGTCCATTGCATCCGGCGACACTGGGATGTGCGAGTGACAGTGATGCATAGTCCGAGCAATCGACTGGAACAGATGTACGGTGACTTTGCGCGCGGGCTGTTGCAGTCGATGGTGGTGCCTCCAGGACCGATTGGAGTCGGAGCGGGTCCGCGTTTTCAAATTTGTTACGACCATCGGGAGAAGGAGGATGTGTCAGGAGGAGCAAAGTTTCGCACGAAAGTGATGACAGCTCGGGTCCGACATGTCGGCCGGCATATCAACGAACACGGCGGGAGCTTCTTGGACATCTCATGGAATCGGCACATGAGGCTGGAACGGAAGGCCGATAATAGTGACAGTCTAACAGGAGTACTGCGAGGAACGGCAGCAACGGACGATCCTGCACACGGGATATTTAGTTCGTGGTATGAGGCCAGCATAATATCGACACAAGCAGAAGCGGCCTTCCGTGAAAACGAGACACTAGCCGTGGGCGGGTCTGCGAGTGGATGGAGCAGCACGGCTGTACAAGACAGCATGTTCCGTGCAACGGTCGAGCCAGCTTTGGAGCTGGTGAAGCAGATGGATGGTGTGGGTGTCCTGATTGATAACGGACAGGCCGAGACAATGTGGATGCCGCCGATGCAGCAACAAAACGTGGTGCCCGCGGCGGGGCGGTTCTGGTGAGGGAGAGACGTAGGATATGCAGATAAAGCACACAGAAGGCAGGATGGTGAACTACCGGGTACTACACTCGGAGTGCTGTTAGGCGAGAATGGCGGTACCGAATGTAACCCATGGAAGACGAAAAGCTGGAGAATTGCGGACCATCTTACTATGGAAGAAGATCTGCCAAATGCGGAGAATAACATGTTTTTCCTGCCTCTTACAGGCGCTTCCCCGCTTCTCGCCGGTAACTTCCTGTCTGGGGAGTGTCCCGTGCCAGTGTTGAGATGTCTTTGCAGGAAATGGGTTTTAACCCTGTACTCCGTATTTCTCTCGCGGTTCCACAATGTATACCTTTCCCGTTTACTTGAACCGTTCGTCCCGGCACCCTTCCTGCATTCCATATTCACCAGCATGATGCATATCTCTCTTCTGTCTCTTCTGTCTCTTCTATCCCTCTTGTCTCCAGGACTAGTCTGGCAGGCAGCAGCCAAGCACACCACCAGCTCAAGCAATGTCGAGCTCAGGCCAGATACAGACGGGAAATACTGGATCTACGGAGAGGGCATTCGGGCCTCTTTTATCCCATATGGGGCATCCGTGTCGAATCTTATGGTGCGCGATCAATGGGGTATCGAGCGTGACCTTGTAGGCGGCTTCGACAATGCGTCTTACTACAGCATCGACCAGCAACACCCGCACTTTGGTGGTGTGCCAGGGCGGTATGCCAACCGGATTCGCAACAGTTCGTTTGTGATCGATGGCACGACATACCACGTACTTCCCAACGAGAATCCAACCCCAGAGTATCCGCAAGGCGTCGACACACTGCACGGGGGCCCGCACGGTTGGGACTGGCGCAACTTTTCGGTCGTCTCCCATACTGCCAATAGCATCTCTTTCTCGCTCGTCGACCTGGCCGGCAGCCAAGGCTTTCCAGGAGAGGTAGATGCGCTGGTAACCTATGAGTTGGGCGACCATACTTGGTACTTGCACATGACTGCCGCCTCTACAACGCAAGCAACGCCCATCATGCTGAGTAGTCACACGTACTGGAATCTCGACGGGTTCGCCAACAACGAGACCAACTTGGCGCTCAATCATTCGCTCTTCCTGCCATACAGTGGACAACGTATAGCTACTGACAGCATCCTTGTGCCCACTGGTGACATTCTCGCCAACCAGCCCGGCTCAGTCAATGACTTCTGGACAGCGCCCAAGCAGCTCGGTGCGAATTTCTCCAGTCCCGACCTTCTGGGTAACTGTGGCTTCAACTGTACTGGATACGACACTTGTTTCCTTGTCAATCGCGATAGCCACATCGATTGGAGTACTAGTCTTATTGCTCGTCTGCAGTCTCCTTGGTCCGGCATCCAACTCGACGTCTTCTCCGACCAGCAGGCTTTCCAGGTATACTCATGTGGTGGCCAGAACGGTTCCATGGCCCTCAAAAAAACACAGGGACTTTTCGGTTCTGACGCCAATTACCCTCGCACTATTCCCCAGTATGGTTGCGTTGTACTCGAGGTTGAGGATTGGATCGATGGCATTAACCAGCCTACCTGGGGCCGTCAGAGCCGTCAGCTCTTCGCCCCAGACGACAAGCCATATACTCTCCAGGCAATATATCGATTCAGCGTGAATACAACAGAGGCTTAAGTGGGAAGGAAATCACTATTATGCTCTGGTCCTGACACTCGTAGATCTGCCCCATAAGACAAATAGTATCTCTTAATATTCTCAATATAAGATGGGAGATCCGGAGTACAGAAATTATAAAATTATAAAATTATAAGAGATCTCAATTATAATTCCTTATTAGTATGAGACTCATTAGTATTGAGATCTCTTAGTATTTGGTGGTCGACTATGAAATCTGCACTGATACAAAATGTAACTTGGTGCATTAGTAAGCATGCCATATGAAGATCCGCTTCTTCCTCAACTTTTTGGACCAGACCAAGCTGCTCTATCACCAACCAACAGTACAGAAATGGCTGCCATCCATCGCAGCTTACCGCCCGCAGCTGCACACAACCCTCTTCCTCCTCTCTTGCATACGCCAGCTGGTCTGGCCTTGCTCGAACTGCAGGGCACCATCAACCTGCCCGAAGGCAATATCGAGGTCGCCATTCAAACCCCTTCTGCCACCGCAACGACCACTCCTATTGGATGCCTCGATTTCCCTGACTTCAAGCCCGGCACGGACCCTTCGGATACATCTTGGATGAAACGTGTGCACCTCAATGTCGGTCCGCACCAGCGTCTAACTGGCGAAGTCAAGAAGCTGCCACGACCAATGGCCGTGGTACGGCGCGGTACTGAAGAAAAGGACGAACATGATACAGCTAACGACCGCCTCCATATTGTTGAAATCGTGCATTACAAGCTGCAATTTTCTCAACGGCCAGAACCCATGACGGGTCTGGTGTGAGTGCGAGTGTTTGGGATGGATTACGCGACATAGGCTGTCAAGACGAACCAAGACATTGTCTACGAAGCACGCATATACGAAGGTACATCGGCTCTCTAAATACATTACATATGAACGGACGAACGAGTGGACGAGTATGAGATAGCATGCGTGGGATCTATAGCTGTGCCGTCATGTCTGCATTTCTACCGTCCAGTGCCGCTGCTCCCACTATTATACTGCTTGCCCTGCCCGCGTTCGCCCAAGGCCGTCTCGGCCGTAAAAATCCATGGGATAAACGCCACCGATGACACCGTCGGGAGAACTAGCCCAGTCATCATCACGCAGGCCAAGAGCGACGAGCGCTTCATAGGGCGTGAGCAGGGGACGGGCAAAGGCATAACCCCAGTCAATGCTCAGGCGTGGACAAGCTACCTGAACCCAGCATTCCACATCGGCGCTCATGCGGTTAAGCTTATGTGGCATAATTTCGCTGAGAAGAAGTGTGACGACAGGTAGGCCGCGTTCACGCAACCGTTTCTCGATGGCTTCCACCGTATGGGGATTGCCTTGGCGGCCAAGAGTGCCAAGGATGAGGCCCCACGAGCGGGCACCGCGAGCCGCACGCACGGCTGCTCGCCGCAAGTCCTGCATCTCCGTGTGGCCATAGGTCTCACGCGTGAGCTTGCGCGCGTAAGGGTCGTAGCGGAACGCCGGTACACCGGGGTTGTGTATCATGATGCTCTCAAGATGGAAGCGGCCGTCTCCAAGATATAATATGGCCAACTTCCTGCCTTCGGCTTCTGTGTTAGTGAGATGTGGCGATGTACATCCCAGCACTTCGCCCCGGGAGAGCGGTGCAATCTGCGGCACCAGAACGTCGAACCCAGCCCGCTCCAGTACTGGGCGTACCCCATGGATAGTTGCGTTGAACTGGATTGTGCCCACAACCGCTAGGGTCGTGCTCGCCGCCGGCATGCTGCGTTCCAGGGCTGCCACCATATGTCCTGCATCAATGCGGATGTCCACAAATACGTACAGCGTCCGGATTTGCGTCACGTCCACCGGCACCAAACAGCTGTGTGCGTAATGCACCAGTAGATCGCAACCCAGTGCCCGTGCCGTGTAGTCGTCCACGCAACACGCACCGTATGTCACATCGCCCATAATCAATGTCTCCACGCCATCGCAAAACTGCCCTAGTATGTCTGAAATGGTCGTCGCAAACATCAGCAGCCCTTCCGGCATCTGCAAGCCTACCCGGCGCGCTCCCAGTGTTCGGATTCTATGGATTGTCTTGGGTACTTCGAAAGAGTAGTTTGCTGGTAGCAGCGCTACTGCCGCCTTGAGTGCCGGATTTTCAGACAACTCCGGCGGCACTTGGTTCAGCAGCCGGGCGGGACGTCTTGCGCGCGCACGGGGGGCTGTAGGATCATCAATATACATCTACACAAAAACATGAATGAAACATACCGACGACCCCTGTGTCCTCAACGCTTATAGACTCATGGCTTTTCACACCTGTGGCGGCTTCATTCACCACTCGTCGTCCAACAAATCGTTTCCGCGGCTGTCGGAGTGGCTTCTCCGCGGCTGTCGCCTGTGGCCCATGCTGTTCTGAACCTGATATCTTTAATGATGCATCGTCTATTGGTACTGTCGATGCATCATTTTGTGCCTTCTCCGGTCCATTTAGTCTGCTCGGTTTACCCGTTTCTACCCCATCAGACCTTTTTGCCTCGGATGTGCTTGCTGGCTCATTTTGTTTGTCGTGTTGTTTTAGATCATCCTCCTGCTGCTGTTCTTCGATCTCTGCTGCTAAGCCGATATCTGTGTATGCTCGATCCTCTTCCATGTTGAAATATCAAGCCGAGGGGGTATCGTTGTTATGCACGTTGCTAGAAGGCTTTGCATCTAGCGTTGACAGCTGGTACCACCTGCCAGCCTTTTTTTCAAAGAATACTCAATCCATGGCCCACTCTAGATTACGTTTGGTGGGGTAGCCCTCTTTGCCCTCCCAGATCGCAAGGCACGGACCACTTGAATTTTGCAAGCCCTACCTTTATGTAAGCCCACCACAAACACGTTTGTCAGACTAGCTGGGCAGTATTCTGCTTAACTTTTTTTTCGCTTCACGCAAATGAAATAAAAATTAGTTCCTCATTCCCTGCGAGTCGCCCCAACATACGACAACAGAACCTCAACTTCTGTTTCTCTCGAGAGCCTCTTTCGTTCCTTTGTTTGTTTCCTAGGAGAATTTATTAACTATGAAGGTACGTTACTATTTTGCTCTCGTTCCGAACGCCTCAACTTCAACAAACAAGAGGGCTGGTCGTGCTTCTCTTGCTCCCGACGATAGAATCTGCCCCAATCCCAACATCGACAGTGAATGAATACGCGCAACAATACGGGTTGGGTCGGCACAAACAGCAGAGACGACAAGTACCGGCACACAATGGATAATCGACGAAAGACTCGCATGCCCTGGCAGTCATCATAATTGGAAATATTTGTTCTGACAGTTGTGTGTTTAGTTGAACGTCAGCAACCCGGCCACCGGTGCCCAGAAGCTCATCGACATCGAGGATGAGCGCAAGTTGAGCGTATGTTTGAGCCTGTCTTTCTGTTACTCTCTTGACACACGTCCAGATTAAGCATGCTAACAATCCCATTGCAGATTTTCATGGAGCGCCGGGTTCGTTTCCCTTACTCCATTCTTACTACCCATTTGATAAATACGAATCGAGGCTAACCTGGTGCTTTAGATGGGCGCCGAGCTGCCTGCCGATATCCTGGGCGACGAGTGGAAGGGCTACATTGTTCGCATTACCGGTGGTAACGACAAGCAGGGCTTCCCCATGAAGCAGGGTGTGCTGCAGCCTTCGCGTGTGCGCTTGCTGCTCTCTGACGGCCACTCGTGCTACCGTGTTCGCCGGTCCGGTGAGCGCAAGCGCAAGTCTGTCCGTGGCTGCATTGTTAGCGCCGACCTGTCCGTCTTGGCTCTGTCTATTGTCAAGCAGGGCGAGCAGGACATCCCTGGCCTGACCGATGTCGTTCACCCTAAGCGCCTGGGCCCCAAGCGTGCTCGCAAGATCCAGAAGTTCTTTGGTCTCAGCAAGGAGGACGATGTCCGGAAATACGTCATTCGCCGTGAGGTTCAGCCCAAGGGCGAGGGCAAGAAGGCTTACACCAAGGCCCCTAAGATCCAGCGCCTCATCACCCCCCAGCGCCTGCAGCACAAGCGTCACCTGATTGCCCTGAAGCGTCGCCAGAACGAGAAGGTCAAGGACGAGGCGGTAAGTTTTCCTTTGCCAAATATGCGGAATCAGTTTCCTGGTTTCCTGTATGTTTTGTGTTTTTCAGCTACTAACTATTCCAGAACGAGTACGCCCAGATCCTGGCCAAGCGTGTGCACGAGGCTAAGGCGCAAAAGGCCGACCTGCGCAAGCGGCGCGCGAGCTCCCACAAGTAAAGAGAAAGAAAAGGACTGTTGGCGTTTTCAAGTTACTGCTACTACCTTTTTTCTTTCGCATGGGAGGGGACGGGCGGCAAAATATGGGAAATCTCATGGTGCCTTTCATTTTCTTGTTGCAGTGTCTCCAATAAAATACGAGTGAAAAAAAAGCCAAATCAGAAAGAACGGCATACTGGAGAAGAGCAGATAGGCATTGGGAGGCTGGAGATGGAGATATGGAAATGCCGGTTAGGCTGGGACGGCTGCATCTTGGGAGACGCAAGGCCCGGCCTCCACACAATATCAAAGACCAAAAAAATATTAAACACACTGACTGGAAGAGTGACATGCACCACAAAATGGCAGGTTTACGATGGGTCCGCGTGCTTGCCATGTTCCTCTACAGTATGTTCTCTGTAGTTAATATTCTTTAGGGAGAGATAAAATCCAATGATATATTTGACTCCATTCAATGCACGGCAAACGAGACTACTACAGTCTTGAGTTCCGGCTTCCTTCAGAGAGGAACATTCCTAAACAAAGAACTGACGCTCTCACCATGGTGTGTCCGCCGGATTGATTCTGCAATTGTGGCACTGACGTCAATGATACGGATCTTAGGGCATCGCTCAAGCTTGTCACCCAGAGGGACCGTGTTCGTCACGATCAGTTGTGACAGACAGCTCTCGTTGATTGTTTGCACAGCCTTTCCCTATAAGGTGGATTAGAACATGTTCATGTGTCCCGGAGGGCGTTTCCATGAAAGAATGGTGGCTTACGCTGAGAATTCCATGGGTCTGCATATGCGGTTAGCTTTTGTCAACATCTGAAGAAAAAAACGAGTCTTGCAAAAGGCAGGAACATACTACAATAGCGACAACCTCTCGTGCGCCGTGATCCATGACTGTTTGTGCTGCCTAAGATAGAATTAGCATGAATTACATCAGAGCCAAAACAGTCAATTCACTCGCCTTTGCAAGTGTGCCGCCTGACGTTAAGTTCTGCTGTTAGTTCTGAAAAAGAAAACGACTTCCGGGGTAAAACATACAAGTATCCGCCATCTGTCCATGATTAGCAGTCATTCCCTATGTTGGAAGGAGGGAGTAAATCCAGAAGCAACTTACGTCATCAATAATGATAGCCACTTTGTCCTTCACGTCGCCTACCAAGATCATACGGCCAACCACACCAGGCTGTGGCCGTTCCTTGTGGATCAGGGCAAACGGTCGGTCCAGGCGGTCCGCGATTGCAGTTACACGCTTGGTTCCGCCCGCATCAGGGCTAACAATTGCTGTATCCTGTAGAGGGAGGTGCTCACGGATGAATCGTAGTACGCTTGGTTCGGCGAGCAAGTTGTCAACCCTGAAGAATTAATATTATACCAACTTATAACGGAATGTCGGGGCTCTTCGCTAGACTCACGGAATGTTGAAGAATCCTTGGATTTGCGAGGCATGCAGATCCATTGTGATCACATGGTTGCATCCTGCCTGAACCAGCATGTCTGCAACAAGCTTTGCCGAAATGGGTGCACGGCTGCGATCCTTCTTGTCTTGTCGAGCGTAAGGATAGTTAGGCACGACGGCGGTGATGCGTCGGGCAGATGCGGTACGACACTGGTATTCCGTTAAGCTATATGTTTTCCGAGATAGGAGATGAGGCCTAGGCAAACTGTACTTACCGCGTGAATCATCACCAGAAGTTCCATCAATCCATTGTTAATATCGCCGGGGGCTGTGGACTGTAGGATAAATACTAGAAGCAGGCGTGTTAGTCGTCACAGACAGAGGCCATATTAAGATTCTAGCCAAATTCTTACCGTCCTCGTCTCTCACGGACTCTCCAATGGTAACACTCTGCAAAGACATTAATAAATAGCCGGTAATATGGCCTTGAGTGGGCTTGCTTACGGTTTCTTGGTTGGAGTCATTGATGCCTGTGGAATACATGGTTAGTAATACGTTTGGTTAAGATGCCATCGCATAAAAGCACGAGTTCAATCACAGACTCATAGTCTTGGCGATCTCGATGTCGAGCCTGTACGTCCGAAAGCAGTCAGTTTTCAAGTTGCGGAAGACATGGGGATGCGTTTCTCTGCTGCATACCGATCGGCAATCAACCGGGCCAATGTCGGATGACTGGTGCCCGTCAAAAGCTTGATCTCGTTTGTTCCGTCGAGCATGGTGAATCGTTATTCTTGGAGAGGGAGAAGAATAGGCAAGAAGTGGCAGTGAAAGAAGGAAGGTTGTCAATGGCCCTGTGCAGCGCAGACGGCTATGAAGCGGCGACTAAATATTTTTTAAAAAAGTTTGGGGCGTGATGCACGATACTTGCACGTGAAAGCAATGGTACGGAGTAGTCTTCGTAAAGACGAATCATTTTTTAGCTCCCCACCCCACTTTCCCACTTCGTGCTCCATAATAATAAGTACTTGGTATTTGTGCAGTCACGTGCTGCACGATACGATACGTGATGTATCTTACTCGTAAGACGACCCCTTGTCTAACAGACAAGTATAATAGAATGTACTCCGTACATAGTATTAAGATATATAAGTTATTCCGTATGAAATACTAGATAATTCTAGTTAAAAAAAAAACTTATAATTTATGCTTTACTGTTTTTAACAGTATAAAGAAGCTTTAAGTTTCTTGTTTAATAAGACAAACAAGAAACGCTTCCAAAATATCATACGAAGCATTATATAGTACCAGATCCAGACAAATACTATAATACACCGCCAGCATCGTTAAGCATTCTATAAGATAGAAGTAAACACAACAACTTTGTGGGAAGCAAGGAAGGATCGCTTTTCTTGCATACCATATATCACGTGACATTTGGTGAGTACTCCGTACTGGAAGCCGTAATAAGATCTACGCCTATTATTGCAAACGCCGCCCGCATTGCAGCCCAAAAGTAAGACTTTAGGCCTTGGGTCATGCACCTTGCTAAATGACGTTCCTTTTTTTCGCCAATGCATTTTCTCCATAATTACTCCCCCATTCACTTCACCGCCTAATACGCGCTTGTTCTGCCGTCACTTACTATTACTGCTGTCCACCAGGCAGCGGGAAGCTTTGCAAGCAGCCGAACGCTGAAATTTCCATCTCCACTATCTTACCTCTCTGCATTCCACCACAACCTTACTTTGACCTTATCCCTCTTTTCTCCCAACACCACCTGACAGCACTCGTTTCAATCGTCATCGGCACATTATCGACACGACTTGCGTACTGTGCCACTGGCCGTTGAATACAAACATTCAGGTGCTCTTTGCTACTGCGGGCTGTCCGACAGCCGTAAAGACGTCTGCACACGTCTTTTCCAAGCTGTTCCTAGACGTCCTGTCAGGGCTCCATATTGCCACCATCAACATCCCACCATTACCTTCGCCTCCACCTCATTTTCCTACTGTACTCCACGGTTCCCAGCGCTGTATGTTCGACCATACAGACAACCCTGGCAGCCAACTGGGGGACTTATGCTGAGCTCCTTCGGCATTCCACCCACTCTCGTTTCTCTTTTTGGCAGAGCTTTTGCTCGGCCAACAAGGCATCGGCAAGATGGTCAAGATATCGAAAAGTTTGCAGGCAAAGCATAAGGAGTCTATGGTAAGTTTTACCGGCGTCAGAAAAAGATGGCACCAGAGCTTGCATAATACCCGAATATATCCACCATGGCTTCTTCATCTGCAATGCTCCCCTCTACTCTTCTAGTTGCTCCTTGCCTTCTTGACTGCTAACATCACTGCCCTCCTAGTCTCCTTGGCTGGCCGACTTTGTCTTGACAGCAACAAACTCCCCGCTGCCGCTACTGCCTAACAAGCTCAATGAATTCCCTTCAAGATGGCCATTTCCGCGTGGCGATCTGTACCACTGGATTCCCTTGCTCAACAGATTTGACACCATCCTCGAGTGCTTTATCGAAACCTATGGTCTTCGAGCTGGGCCACAGTTGCGCGACTTGGGGTGTGAAATGCTACTCCAAACTACTTCCTACCCTATCGACTTCCACGACGATCGAAAGTGGGACCAGACTGAGCTCGCCCAGCTTGGCTTCAGAGAAGATGGTGACAGCCAACTCGTACTCGCAGTACTGAAGTTCACCCGCGGCTTGCTCCAGCACTGTGGGAACAGAAGCATTTATGCTAGCAGTGCACATTTGAGCAGCCTCCTCAACTCCGCATCCCTGCACATTCTCAAAGCCGCCCTACATGTTGGCCATGAACTCGCCTTGCGCTACCATGCTTCATACAAACGTGCCAGCACTTCATCTCGTGTCTTTCACACCGCCCTGCTCCAGAATCATTACGATATCGACCTTGAACGGGTGCACCAGCTGGCTCTGCCTTTTGTCAAGACACCCATTGCCGGCTCTTCTGTGCCGGCCCTTTCCACACATCCCTTTTCTTCTACTCCAACATCTGCAAATGCCAAAGGAAAAGAGAAGGCTGACAGTGGGATGGCACCCACTGCGGCAGTGACGGCAAAGCCAAAAAATGTCACCACAATGTTCACAAATGACTTCGTCTCCATCGCGACTGAAGGCACGGATGAGTCGACAGAACGCAACAACGGCGCTTCTTCTTCGTGGAAATCTTGGGGAGATGTTAAGGTCACATACTACCCTGATCACCAACAGCGCCCACAAGACACCTTTGAACTTGATTCTCCGCAGAGCCATCACACAGTCCCTGACACGCAGCTCTCAACGCCCTCGACACCGACTCCGCTCCGTCGCAGCTCTACTATGGGCAGCCAAGACCGCACTCCACGAACCGAGCGCGCCAATGCTGCATCTAGCACTGCCAATTCTGGCCTGTCTATCGAAGATCCATCGTACTCTCACACGCCCATATCTATGCGGTGGTCCGGTGGAGAGGACAGAACTGCTTCCGGCCAGAGAACCTTTGAGATTCCTTACCAGGCAATCCAATCCACTTCTGTCTATCAGCTTATGGCACGCTGCCCGGCAGACATGCCTGTATCATCGCGCTACGAGGTGCTAAACCGTATCCGGGTGGCCAAGGCCCTCCTTGGTCCTGTTGAAACCCGCCAATTAGCTCTTGCTGTGCGTCTGCTTGCCATCACCAATCTGGCTTTTATCCATCCCGAGGTTGCCTTCGTGGAGAAGGTTTTGAAGCAAGATTCGGAAGAGCCGAGGCGGTACCAACTCACATACCAACTTGCCGAACTCATCCGCCCTGGAGCTGGCGTGGCTCCCCTGCCTATCTGGCTTCAGACCATAGCTATCCAACTGCTGGAAAGCCTGGCCGGGTTCTCAACTAAGAATGCCGATGTCATGTCCGCGGTGAACGCAAGTGTGAACCATGGTGTTCTGCTTTACGTTCTACGCAAGGCTGTGGCCGATATGAAGGAAGACAAGCCGGAAACGCCCGAGGAAATCATAACGAATGATGACTGGCGCAAACAGCTGTTCTCATTGACCTTGCATTTGACAGCCGGAAACCGTATGCTCGATATGATGACAGCAGGACTGATGGATATTCTCATCGATGCCTTGAACGTGCGTTCCAAAATCGCCGAGCGGAATTATCTCGTCGTGATCACTTTTCTGGACACTGTTGTCTTGAATTTCCCGACATCCTTCCAACCTTTTGCGAATGCGCATGGCCTAGATGTTGTCTCGCAGCTTTTGGTGGACACAACGACCTCGGCTAAACAAGTTGTTGGTGATGGCAAGATAACACCAGCCAGCATGCGCTGTAGTGTTATTGACTACGATATTCCATTTTACCACCAGCAAACGCTCAAATGGCTGTTGAAATTCATTTATCATCTGATGGCAAGCTCGTTTCAGTTTGGTCCAGGAACAGACCGTCTACTTCGAAACCTAGTCGACAACTCGCAGCTCCTGCACAGCTTGCGCACCATTCTGGAGAACATGACGGTCTACGGTTCTGTTGTGTGGACGAATGCCGCTACCACTTTGAGCCACTTCATCAACCATGACCCAACTAGCTTTGCTGCACTGTCCGAATCTGGCCTCATTCAAGGGTTTCTTCAAGCCATTACCGGCCGACCGCTGCCAACAGACAAGTCACCAATTCAGACCAATGAGAATAATGGCAACAACACTACGACTCGTGAAAATGGTGACTCGGCTGCTGAAATGACTGGTTCTGCTAGCATTGAAAACCCCACCAACGCCACTGGAGATACCAACAGGAGCAGACATGAAGCTGAGGATAATGATAGCACTGACAACGCCGATTTGGACCTTCCTCTGGACAACGATGATCCTTCTCTCGGGGAGAGCCCTCGGAAGGGTCCGCTTTCTGTTGAAGAATTGGAGCGTCCACGAACCCACAAGTTGGCCGGCGGTATTCTGCCCTCTACGGAAGCAATTGGCGCTATCCCATCTATTCTCAACTCCATCTCGTTGAATAACACGGGGCGAAAGATGGTGGTGGTATCGGGAGCCTTTGAGAGTTATTTCGAGATTTTTGAAAGTGCCGCCCACATTCGTTGTATGGAGAATGAGCCGGGACTACCATCCAACATTGGAAGCAATTTTGACGAACTCGCTCGTCATCATCCATCATTGCGGGTTGCCATCGCTAATGCAGTGTTGGTCATGGTGAGCCGGGTTAGATACCTGGTCGACACGAAGTCCAAGACGGCTGGCTGGGGCGTGAACCTTTTTCCAGTGCCGCCGCAATTGGAGGAAGGCAAGGCAGAAGAGACCAGAACATCAACTTTGGAAGACACTGAAATGGCAGATGCAACTGTGCTGCAACGACAAGATGAGACGAGCCCAAGACCTCCAGCATACCACGATGGCAGTCCGTATGTCAATGCAACGGCACTTTTCCTTCATGCCTACCAAAGCCATAATAGGTTGGAGTCCCTTTTCATACAGCAAGGCGGTATTGAGCTCGTTTTGGACCTTGTGGCGTCGCCTAGTTTGCCCTTCAACCAGGCATCTGCTCCGTTTACCCGAAGCCTTCAGAACATCATCACTCATCTCTTTGACCATTGTGCTGTTATCGGCCTTTCATCTCTGTTGCTTCGGACACTGAATGCTTTGGATGATCTCCTACCTCTCGTGAACAGCAGCAGCCACAACAATGATGCTGATGCTACCGATAAAGGCAAGGCTGTGGACGACAGCAAGAGTGGGGAAGACGGGAAGCAGGGCTATTCGTCTTTTTTCGCACCCTTCATCCGTCCTAGCAACGAGACACTGCCAGTTGATCGCCTTGTCGAGGGAACAGCCATGGCCAAGGCCTTGACCAAGGCACAATTCCTACTTAATGCGCTGCCAGCGTGTTTTCCCGTGGGACGACAAGGCACAACCTCTTTCTACAATGTGAATGTCTACGACTACTATGAGAGCTTGGTTAAGCGTTTAGGACCCTTTCTTGTCTTTATCATGAACGAAGAAGATGCCCTGGCCTCGGCAGTTCCAAGTCGTTGGACAAGGAAGCCAGTTTCTTCGTTGGATGCACTGAACAGCCAAGACAACTCTGGAGTTGCAGACCAGGACAAATTGACGGAAGAGGAACAAGCTTCCGATGCCTATCGAAATTTTCAGATGTTGCGAACATTGCTACCTGCATTTATGACAGTCATCATTCAGATTTTCCAGTCTATGGGCAAATCCTTGTTGCCCCGCAGAGAGAGAGAGCCGTATTCTCGCTACTGTCACCTGAGGCTTGCGAAGGCAATTGCCGGGACTGTTTTGGATCAGTTGAAAGTGCTGGATGTAAGCAGTTCGACGGGTCACAAACACTGCCAATTACTGCTTGGAAATTTGCACGAGATTCTGGTCGACCATTCACGACACAGCGAGCACTCGGGCGGAAATTCTACTCATGTGATTGCACCGGTATTCATGGCATTCAAGGCTCTTGGCGGCTTTGATGTGCTGAACACAATCCTGCGCAGCTTTGCCGAGGAGATCAACAAAGACCAGTCAGGTGCAGCTCAGAAGTCTTCAGAGGAGGATTCCTCCCAGGAATCAAGCGACTCGCCAAAGCTGTACCGGGCTGGTATCGGTATGAAAAGAATTCTGGATCTGTATGCCATTCTTGTGTCTGGACGCAACTTTGATTCGGTGGGGATGTACAGCATTCTGGGGCGATCTGGCGACCGAGCCTATCCACAACAAATTGTTCATCAGTTGGTGGTTGAGGTGCGCATGGCCGTCCTGCCTGCAGTCATGGATATTTGGCAGTCAGATGTGGCGGAGAAAATTTCGACAACACTGTTAACGAGAGTTGTCGATGTTTTAAAAACGATTGCAGCAGGACAAACAGAAGAGAACAGCCTCACACGGGCAAATAGGCCCAGGGTGTCTCCCACTGCTATTTTTGGCGGCGAACGCGTTCATTTCAACTGGGCTGCATTCCCACAGTCCTCAGATTCCCAAGTCCCACAGGACTTGCTTGGCGAGGGATGGTATCGCAGCAATGCCTCTAACGACGGCTTACGGGAGTACTATTCTGCACACCTGGCCGGGTTGGCAGGACCACGACATCCTATTCCGATCGAGGAGGCAGAAATTCTTGCGCGTGTATGGCCCTCGGAGTCTTCTGTTGGCAACGGAGAGCAGTCTACGACAGCATTAGAAGCGAGTTTGCCGTCCGCGTCTGCGCCGGTCCCTGGCCTTCCCACTACAGGCATTCCGGCGTCTGTTCCCCCAGTTGTTGTGATAAGCCAGGAGCCACCTAGACTTCCCCTTCCGACAGATTCTACCGACCCCATGGCGCTGGATAACCCACACGAGTTGGAGGAAATCTTATCATCCGTTGTCCGAGACATGGGCGAACCGCATACAGCAACACCTGCAAACGATTCTGGCAATGCTCCATCAACAATCTCACCCCACCATCCAGTGGTGTTGCCATCATCCCCTTTGCGGCAGCAACACAATGTATATGATGAGTCTGATGACGAGACTCGCCCGGCGGCAGCAAGCAGCGTGGCAACAGCGACATCGACAGCGACAGCAACAGCAACAGCTCGCCCTGGATCTGGACCTAGGCCCGATACAGGGTTGGATGATGCCAAGATGGCAACTGGCTCTAAAGATGATACCCCGGCATCGACAGTTGTGGTGCGCGAAGACCTTGAAGATGAGCGCAAAAAGCTGCGCGAGGATCTGATTGACCGTTGTCTTGCTGTGATTCAAATGCACCCGAATGCAGTGTATGAGATTTCCGATCTGATTTCGACAACTATCTTGAATACAACGGGAACGGCATCAAGCACATTACAAGATGTGGGCGAGACTCTAACAGAGGCTCTCATGTCGTTTGCTATCGACGAGGAGAACAAGAAGACACACGCGCAAAGCATTGCAGCATATGCGCATCTTCTCTGCCTTCTAATTCAGGACATGGAACCGTTCTTCCGAGCAACTATTGACTGCTTGCGAGACAATATGGATGAGCTTCTTGGGTTTCTAGCCACCACTCCGGGCGGCTCGAGTGAAGATCTGCCCCCGTGGCTGCCTCACTTTTACCTGCTCTTTGAGATTTTGGTGACAGAAGACGAGCAGCTGCCAAATGTCAAGTGGAATATACCAGCACTGGATGCAGAGAAGACGGATGAGTTGAAGATCGAGCCAAAGACGCCAATTTTGAGCGAAGCCAATCGTGCCGCAGTACTTGACTCTGCGCTGGAAATTCTCCCACGTATTGGCAAGGATGAGGTGCTGGCGGTGTCTGTCAGCCGACTTCTCTTGATCCTGACAAGACGACACGATGTGGCGAAAACGGTCGGCAACAAAAAGAACCTTCAACGATTGTTCCTCATGGCCAAACAGCTGGCTGGCATTGGGGCAAGCGGGTTTAGAGAAACCCGCATTGGAGCCAACATTGTGACAATTCTGAGGCACATCGTCGAGGATGATGAGGTGCTGCGACAAGTGATGCGCTCCGAGATTGAGATGTTCTTTATGGATGCGCCTCGCCGGGGGAATCGGACGCACGACCTCAAAACATTCCTTCAGTATCAAGCCCATCTAGCTCTGCGGAACCCCAAGATATTTTCATCTGTCGTTGAGGAGATGGTGCAGATCTTCCGGTGGCCGATAACAGATAGTTTGCAGAGTTATAATTTTGCGGTGCGTCGCAAACTTGAAAAGCCCACCAACGGCACCAACGACACTGAAGACACGCCGATGTCACACGACGACTCACTCGGGCCCGCCGTGCAACTTACAGAGGATCTCAACATCAATGACGTGCGGCCGTCCACAGAAGCCGCGGTTGGTGCTGTCGGTGCAGCCGGGGGACCCTCCAGCGGCTTGCCAGGTAGCAGCGATGACAAGGATATGCCGGATGCGCCAAAGACAGAGACGGCAACTGAGCAAAAACGCCCGATCGTGGAGAATCCGGACGGCGTGATCACATTTCTGCTTGAACAACTCATGACATACCAAAGAGTCGACGACGCCGAGCCACATCAAACAAAAAACACAGAGAAAACGCCTCTCGGAACAGACATCCCGTCACCGTCTGTTGTTACTCCTTCTGCTTCCAATGACACCGACAGTGCAAGGGCTTTGCCTGTGGCTTCTATGAGTGGCAAAGATAACAGCAACACTGAGAAGAAGAGCGCCAAAGTGTTCCAAGCGTCGGAGAACCCAATCTTCGTGTTTCGGGGATTCCTGATGTTTTGCTTAACAGAGCTCTTGAACAGCTATACGCGGACCAAGATGGAATTCATCAACTTCAAGCGTGGCGTTGCCCTGCAAACACACACGCCAGTCAAGCCACGGTCAAGCGTGCTGAACCATCTCTTGCACGACGTGCTCTGTGGCGGGTCCTATGCTACCACCCTGACCCGAACGCCAGACTCCGCGGTAGTCCCGAAGAAGAAGCAGGCAATGGCGGATCAAGCAAGACGCTTGCTGATCTCATTGGTGGAGAAGACGACAGAACGAGCAATCGACCGGTCGCGGAGCCGGTATGAGTTTGACGACGAGACAGATCTGCTATTTGTGCGGCGCTTTGTACTTGACACTGTTCTCAAGGCCTACAAAGAAGCAGCGATGTCGACAGAGCCAATCGACGTACGCTACAGCAAAATGACAGCTCTGGCGGAGTTGATGGCAGGTATGATTGGTGGCGACAAGGAACGCGCGCCAGTCAGTCACAACCCGTTCTTGGAGCTGGCCATTGCACACTCGCAAATGCAACTGCGCCGTCTCATGTATGAGAAAGGCTTCTTGGCAGCCCTGACGACGTCTATTGCAGACGTAGACCTTGCATTTCCGGGTGTCAAGCGGACGGTCAAGCAGGTATTGCGCGTCCTTAATGTCCTCACGGGAACAGCTCTCGATCTAAACCGGTCCAATATCATCACATCCTCCACCTCGCCGGATGCAGTTGAGTATGACGTGCTATCGGCCTCATCTCTGTCCGATGTGGAGGACGACCGGGAAGACACGCCAGATCTGTATCGGAACTCCTCATTAGGCATGCTCGAGGGTGGGGAGCCAGACGAATACTCTGACTCGGACGATGCCGACCAAGACATGTACGAGGCAGAGATGGATTATGAGGATGAAATGACAGATGAGGATGATGAGAACGTCAGCGACGAAGACGAAGATGAACACCACCTCAACAATGAGCATGGTGTTGTCGAGCTTGTCATGGAAGATGGAGATGAAGACAACGAAGAAGACCCAGATGACGATGACGATGAGGACGTGGACGATGATGAGGACGACGAGGATGAAGACGAAGACGATGACGAGAGCGACGAGATTGGCTCAGAGGACATGGAAGATATCGAGGATCATATCGAAGCGATTGAGGAGCTGGAAGACGAGATGATCCATGATGACGGAGGTTCGGCTTGGGAAAGCGAAACGAGCGAGGATGACGGCGAGGATGACCAGGATGAGGATGATCAGGACGACTACGGAAATGGTGGCGATATGCACGCAGCACAAATACATGTGCCAGATGGCAGCCGGATCGATCAGCTGGATGAGTTGGCGCGGACGATGAACCCATCGTTTATGGAAGATGAAGATGAGCTCGGCCATTACGATGATCCGTACATCGAAGACAACGTGGAGGACGAGGATGAAGATGAGGAAGATGGTATGGAGGAGGAGGAGTACATCTACGACCCAGGATATCCCGACGAGGACGGCATGCAACAAGATATCCCGGCCGGGTTAACCTGGGACACGCTGGTTATCGAGCCAAACGGGCACCATTCGAGCCATATGATAGCTCGACATCGTCATGGGCACGGCGGTATGCGTAGTCCATTCCCACCTTTTGTGTTTGGCTCGTCGCGTGATGCAGAGTTTGGCAGCATCCTACGCTCTGAGCGACCCGGTGACAGCGGCAGTGCTGACGACGCGATCAATCCTCTACTCCGGCGTGCCGGAGGCTCGTCTCGAGACAACAACCGATCTGGCCATCAGCAAACAACACTGCGCTTAGGTATGGGTGGTGGCACATTCAGCGTTCCAGACAACCCGATTGCCTTTCTTAATGACTTGATGGCATCACTACCCAATCTTGCTGGACGTGGACAGCCACTGCATTTCCAAATCTCACATCAGGCGCTGCGCAATGAGTTCCGGGACCTGAGCTCGACCCACCATACAGACGCACGGCTGGCTCCGGAATTTCGGGCATCTGAAGGCCGGCGGGAATTGCCGGTAGAGCCACACCAGGCCATTGCTTTCCGTGTTGGATTCACGACCGAGCGGTGGGTGCATGAAGCGAAGATGGTGTTTGGGCATAAGTTTAGCGACAAGGTAGAAGCGCTGATGCTCTACCGCATTCTGTACCTGCTCGCACCAGCAGCGATGGAAGAGGCGCGGCAGGAAAAAGCACGCAGAGAAGTGGAGCGAAAGGAAGAGGAGAAGCGAAAGCAAGAGGAGGAAGAACGGCGGAAACGCGAAGCGGAAGAGCGGCGGAAGCGTGAAGAGGAGGAGGCAGAAGAACGGAGAACACGCGAACGGCAGGAGGCTGAAGAGCGCGCGAGAGAGCAGGCGGAGAGAGAGGCGATTGCTGCTGTGAGAATTGAAGAGGGTCCAGCGGCAGTTATGGAAGGTGACGACAGCGGCGGTCAAATAAGCTCGGAACCCATGGAAGGAGTTCAAGCAGAAGGCAGGGCGAACCGAAACGAAGAGACGGCATCGGGGCCCGTGGAAGAAGCAGCACCACAGCAGCGCATCATGACCACGATACGGGGCGAAGAGATTGATGTGACAGGCCTCGGAATCGATGCAGAATACCTGGCAGCGCTGCCAGAAGAATTCCGCGAGGAAGTAATTGCGAGCACGTTAACAGCGCGACGGTCGGAGGCGCGAGAACGGGCCGAGTCATCGGGCGAGCAGATGGAAGATTTTAACGAGTTCCTTGATGCGCTGCCGGAAGACGTGCGGATGGAGATTATGCAACAGGAACGGCAAGACCAGCGGCGACGACAGCGCGAAGACCAGCAGCGGCAAGCCAACGCGGGTGGAGGGGACGAGGCCGGAGGTCCAGCAGACCGGACAGCGCAGGAGATGGATACTGCCAGCATACTCATGACGTTCTCGCCGGAGCTTCGTGACCAAATTCTGATGGAACAGGGCGATGAACTGCATGACCTGTTGCCACCAAATATGCAGAATATGGCGCGAAGACTGATTGAGAGCCGGCCAGCGGCGGCGCAGAGAAGCCATCGGCGGGAAGAAGAACCTGGAACGGCGGCAAGTGGAACGCCCGCAACGACCGGAGCAGCCGGGGCTTCCGGGACTGGCAGACCAACAATGAGCAGCCTTTCCAACACAAAACCAGAGCGGCGGGCTATGGTGCAGATGATGGACCGGGCGGGTGTGGCAACGCTGTTGCGGCTACTATTTGCAACGCAGCAAGGCTCAACACGAAACAACCTCTTTGGCCTGTTTGTGGACCTGTGCCAAAACCGACAAACACGGCTGGAAATTATCAGTACGTTGTTGCAAGTGCTACAGGATGGCAGCTCTGATATGGACGCGGTCGAGCGATGCTTCGCGCAGCTATCGGCAAAAGCCAGGGCCAGTGGGTCAAAGGGAGCGTCGGCGACGATGGGGGGGACGGCGACGACACCAGGCGCGGCCAGCAGACGTACGCAGACACTTCAGACACCACAGGCGATGCAGACAAACCCGACAACCTTGGCAACGCCGACAACACACCTCGAGAGTTCGCCGCTGCTGATCATGCAACAGTGCTTGGATTTGCTGGTCGACCTCTGCAGCAAGAACTTGCATATCCCATCGCTCTTCCTGACGGAACACGACTTGGCAGGAGCATCGCTCCGGAAGCCGGCAAGCAGCCGTAAGGGCAAGACAATACAATCTGGGCAGGGACAGACGACACAGGTTCGGGCGGCACGGTACGGCATTAATCTGCTGCTGCTACTTCTAGAAAAGGAGTTGGTTATGGAGAGTTCGTCGGTGATGCAGGTGCTGGCCGATCTGCTGAATAAGGTGACGTTGCCACTGCAAGCGTTGGAGCGGCGACGGCGGGAGGAGGAAGAAAAGAAGAAGGAGGAGGAGGAGAAGAAGAAGAAGAAGGAGGAGAGGGAGCAGGAAGAGGAGGAGGGGGAGAAGAAACCCGAAAAAGGAGGCGAGCCTACGGCGACACTGGTTGGGACCACATCGTCGGGACTGGGCGGCGTGGCAGAAGGAGCAGAAGGAGCAGAAAAGACAGAGGGAACAGAGGGAACAGCACTGACAACGGGAGAGGCAGCAGCCGGTCTCGATAACAAGGCACGCGAACTGGAGCCACCGCTGATCCCCGACAACTACATGGCACTGGTGGTCAACATCTTTGTGGCGCGGGAGTGCAGCTCCAAGACATTTCAGAATACGATTGCAACAATCAAGAATCTGTCATGCATCAGTGGCACGAGGCGGCTGTTTGGACAGGAGCTGACACGTCAGGCCAAGGCGCTGAGCGACAAGATTCTGGGCGACCTGGAGGCGCTGCAGCCGCACATTGAGGCGGCGGAGAGCGGGACAGAGATCCAGGGGATTGCATTGGCCAAATTCTCGCCGGGGGCAGCCGAGCAGAACAAGCTGCTGCGAGTACTGACGGCACTGGACCACCTGTTTGGCAAGGAAGGCGAACGAGAAGGGGGTGAAGAAGACTACATGGGCGAGTTGTACCGGAACGGGACATTTTCAACCATGTGGTCTCGACTCAGTGCATGTCTGGCGGCGATCCGGCAGCGCGACAATATGCTGAACGTGGCGACGATCCTGCTGCCACTGATCGAGTCGCTGATGGTGGTGTGCAAGAGTGCGGTGGGAGACAAGGGGGCGGCCGAAGAGATGGAGAGCGCGAGCCTACTCTTAGCAAGCCCACCACCACCGGACAGCGCACCAGTACGAGACCTCTTCTTTGGGTTCACGGAGGAACATCGCCGGGTGCTGAACGAGCTGGTGCGCAACAACCCAAAACTGATGTCGGGGACATTCTCGCTGCTGGTGCGCAACCCCAAAGTGCTGGAATTCGACAACAAGCGCAACTTTTTCAACCGCAGCGTGCACGCCAAGACAAGTGGTGCCGGACAGGTACGCCCATCGTTCCCGGCACTACAGCTGTCGGTGCGACGTGAACAGGTGTTCCATGACTCGTTCCGGTCGCTCTACTTTAAGACGGGCGACGAGATGAAGTACGGCAAGCTTAACATCCGGTTCTACGGCGAGGAGGGCGTGGACGCGGGCGGTGTGACGCGCGAATGGTTCCAAGTGCTGGCGCGACAGATGTTTGACCCCAACTATGCACTCTTCATCCCGGTGTCGTCGGACCGCACAACGTTCCACCCCAATAAGCTGAGCGGCATCAACGACGAGCACCTCATGTTCTTCAAGTTTATCGGCCGCATCATCGGCAAGGCGCTGTACGAGGGCCGTCTGCTGGAGTGCTACTTTAGCCGTGCGGTATACAAACGCATCTTGGGAAAACCCGTGTCGGTCAAGGACATGGAGTCGTTTGACCCCGAGTACTACAAGTCGCTGGTGTGGATGCTGGAGAACGACATTACCGATGTCATCACCGAGACATTTTCGGTTGTTGATGACGAGTTTGGTGTCACCACGGTCAAAGACTTGATTGAGAACGGCCGCGACGTGGCTGTGACAGAGGAGAACAAGCACGACTATGTGCGACTTGTGGTTGAGCACAAACTGCTCAAATCCGTAAAGGAGCAGATGGAGTACTTTTTGCGTGGCTTTCACGACATCATCCCGGCCGAATTGATCTCTATCTTCACGGAACAGGAACTCGAGTTGCTCATCTCTGGTCTGCCTGACATTGATGTCGACGACTGGCGCAGTCACACAGAGTACCAGAACTACAGCGCAGCCTCGCCACAGATACAGTGGTTCTGGCGTGCCGTGCGCTCGTTTGACAAGGAGGAGCGTGCTAAGCTGCTGCAGTTTGTCACGGGCACCTCCAAAGTGCCGCTCAATGGGTTCAAAGAGCTCGAGGGCATGAATGGTGTCAACCGCTTCAACATTCACCGAGACTACGGCAACAAGGACCGGCTACCGAGCTCGCATACCTGCTTCAACCGTATGTTTTCCGGCTCCCTAATCCCTATTCTCCAAACTCTTTACTAACTCTCCAGAACTCGATCTCCCCGAGTATGATAGCTACGAGGCCATGCGCTCACAGCTTCTCAAGGCTATTACGGCCGGAAACGAGTACTTTGGCTTTGCATAGGAGGTGTTCTGGTGGATCTGTTTATTCCTGTCTGTCCGATTCGGTTCTACTATGTATTTGTGCTTTTTTTTTTCTCTTTTTTCTGTTTCCTTTCTTTTTTTTCCCCTTTTTTCTGTGCTGCTCTTTTTCTGTATGTCTGTATCGGACCTGTGCATGTCAGAGTGCAGGCTGACTCGCACAGGACGGCCGTAGACTTATATACATTGCGATTCATATAACATTGCGTTCTTATAGTCTCGGGCCGTCATCACCAAATTAGTCTAGGGTATACGCTAACGATCGACAAAATGCCAACAATCTGGAGCCAGCGTCGGACTTGATCACGTGTGCTTCCACGTGTATCTTCACGTGTTGAGGTCCGGCCGTCTCGTTCATGGCCAACGAGCCCACGATTCCAGACCCTCGTCACCCCTGGCCATTGTGGCCATTCCCTGGCCAAGGGCCCCTACCTGCGCGGTGTGGCGTTGACCATCTGCCGCTGCTTGGCAAGCCAACTGCGTGGCAAGTCCTGGCGCCGCTGCAGCACTACATGGTTGCTCTGCAAGCGACTCGTCAAGTCGTACCAAGCAGACGAGATGAGGGCATTTTCGCGCTGCAGGTTGCGTACCGCCTGCGAAGTGCTGTTTCCGGCCGCCGCGCTGGCCGTCTCGCGCAGGCGGCGCTGAAGCTCTAGGCGGTCCTGCTCGGCCGCGTCGTATTGCTAGGAAACGTCAGCATGAACTCTCTCTCTCTCTCTCTCTCTCCCTTCGTCCCACTCTCTCGCTCTCTTACCTTTCTGAGCTGTCGTACGGCTGCCCGTAATTTTTCGTTCTTCTCGCTGGTCTTGCGCAGTTGCTCCTCGACGGTGCCATGTTTGCTGATCTTTCCCTCCGTCTTGTCCTTGTCGTCCTCCTTCTCAGCCTCCCTTTCCGTCTCTTTCTCCGTCTCTTTTCTTGCTTCCTTCTCTTGCTCTGCCTCTCGGCCGCCTTCCTTGTTCCTCCCTCCGAGCAGTGCCTCCACCAATAACTGCTGCTGCTGCTCCTTCTCCAGCTGCAGCGTCCGCAGATCTCGTCGCAGCGAGGTTACTTCCTGTGTCAGTGACTCCGACACAAGCCGATCGGTCGCCTGCAGTTCTGCCAGCGCCCCTGCCAGCGTGCCTTGGTCAACAGCCTGCAGGTCTCCCCGAAGCCGCAGTACCTCTCTCTGCCCATCGGCCACCTGCTGCTCGAGTGCTCGCGCACCTTCTCTCTGACGGTCGCGCTCCGCGGCTGTTTCTTGTAACCGTTGTCGCGCATCTGCTAGAACCGCACTGCCCTCACCCGCCTGCCCCCCCAGAAGCGCCTGTACTTGCGTTTCCGCCACTGCCTGGCGCTTTAGTACTTCGCTGTATTGTCGACGTGCTGCTTCCTCCTTGGCCCGCGCTGCCTCCAGCTCCATCCGCAACCGGTGGTCACCCTCAGTGCCAGTATCCAGCCGCCCACGCAACAATCCGTTCTCGGCCCGCAGCCGGGCAATCTCGAGAGTGTAGGTGGCCGCCGCAGAGCTTGGGTCAGCTGTCTGCTGCAATTCTTGTTCAAGGTTGTGTGCAGTAGCCACGTCCTCTTCTGCAGTGCCAGTTGCCTCTTTAGGCACCCCCGGACTTCTTGCCACCGGCACGCCTCCCTGCAGGACCTGCTGCTCTAGCTCAGCTATACGAGCCTCGCTCAGTTGATTCTGGTCGCGCAGACTCTCAATCTGGGCGTGTGCCGCGTAGACGTCGGCTTCAAGGGCGGCGCGTTGCAGACGATTTTCCTCGATCTGCTGCTCGAGGGCCGAGACCATCTCACGGAAGCGCTCGATGGTGGCTTGCTGCTGGCCAGCACGCCGTGTAGTAGCCTCAAGCTCGCGGGCAGCCTCACGGTGTTGGCCAAGCTCGTAGAGGGCGTTCTGCAGGTCAGCCTCAAGCCCACGCTGGGCCTCAAGCTTTTGGCGGAAGCGGTCGGCTGTGTTGGCTTTCTTGCTGAGCTCCTCGTTGGCGTGGCGTAGTTCCTGCACTTGGTCCTGCAGCGGCTCGACGAGGGCAGCTCGGCGGCTCAGCTGTGTGTTTTCCTGAGTCAGTCGCTGCCGAGCCACCCGGTCGTCCTCTGCTTGTGCTTCTTGGCTGCTGATCAGCTCATCCTGTTCTCGCATCTTCTCCTGTAGCCCATGCACCAGCTGCGACTCGCTGACACCGTGGTTTTGCCGCTCCAAATCCAGTTCGCGCTCTCGTCGCTCTAGTTCCTCCTTCAGCTGTTCGTACGACATCTGAAGGTGCTCTAGCCGGGTGCTCGTGTCTGCTAGCCGCCGGCTTAACCGGTCGTAATCGCCGGCCAGTGTTGCAAGCTTCGCCTCGGCAACCAGCCCGGCGTCTGCGGGTTCGTCCGACACGCTGCCGGTGCTGCTGGCGGTGCCTATTCGCTGCCGCTCCTCGTCTTTCTGTTGGAGGATCGCCATGATAGCGGCCTGCTCACCCGTCGTCAAGCTACTGCGCATCACGGGTATGTATCGCGTATTGTGCTCGCCCAGCATGGCCGTGGCCACAAATACGGCCACCAACTGGGCCAAGCCCTCAGCCTGCAGGTTGTCCGACACTGCCCGCACGTCGACTGTGCGTGGCAGATACTCAATCGCCCCGCTCGTGTCCTTGTGGATGATGTATTTGGTCAGAGCCTTGAACACCGACTGAATGTTGCGTTTGTTGGTCAGCCATGCCGACGAGCCGGTATTCTGTTCTAACTCGGCTGGATCGTACTCGGGATCCAGGTCATGCAGCATCTGTGCAAACACCTGCCCGTCCTCCAGGTCCTCTAGCCGCTCAACTTTGCGGTCCAGCGCAAAGGTGTTGACCCATTTCAGGAGGGCCGCCTGGCCGGCCCGGCCGATGGGCTGTTGAGGCATTGGTTTGGCGGGCGACCTCGTCAGCGAGGGGAGAGTATAAAAGTCGTCGTGTGGTCGATGTTGGCGTGTAGCAAAAGCAAGAATCGAGTACGAGTACTGCCGGAGACCGCTCCTCAGGCTGTGCTCACTCGAGCAATGTTCGAGTCCGAAAGAGCACGGACTGGAAACGAGGCAGGGAACAGCTGGGCACTCGCTGCGACTGCCCAACGGCGAGCCCAGCCACACTTGACGCATAAACTGTGGCTGGCGTGCCCCACACTGTTGCTGTCATGAAACTCGGCCAGTTGGCAACGCCGATCGGTTGGTCAGGCGAGTGAATACTCACAGGCAGGGGGGGCTTCCCACTTATTACTACGTACTCCGTACTCCATATTCCATACTCGTATGATGATACGCTGGTTCTTGTTATGCTAATTCTTATATTGCTCAGACCGCGGTCAAGGGCCTATCTGAGAAGATACTGATTACTTCCAACGCCGCAAAACAGAATAGAGTAGAGCAAAAAAATAACAACAAGACGGAGGATGGGCCCCTATAGAGAGAACGAAAGTACAGAATTCTGTACACGTAAGTGCTCGTACTATGCAGAAGCAAGGTCGAGGTAAAACATGCAGGGAATACGAGTAATTACCCGCAAGATACGTGGTAGCTGGTCCACCTCTTCTCACTCTCACTTGCCGTCGCCAGTCCTCCCCTTGTTAGTAGTCACGCGTCGCATCGCCTCCCATCTGTCCTCACGACACCGACACAACTTCGTCTTCCTCGATCAGAGCATTGTACTTGCTGCCCATCGACTGCACTGTCTCTAGCACCTTTTCCCCGGCCGTCGCCGCAAAGCCCCTGGAAGTCAGCCCTCGTCCACACACATGCCATCCAGTCTGGCATACTCACTTGATCAGGTTATACTCGTGTGTGATTACGCCGCCGGCAGCCACAATCGCGTCCTTGGCTTCGTTCACCACCCAGTCCGGCGTACTGCTCTCATACGTCACCACCACCTGCTTCTTCTGGTCCACGGCCGCGGCGCCTGCAATCAGCGATAGGGCGGTGACAAGTAGCGTAGAAGGCTTCATGTTGAATATTCGGATGTTCTTCGGTCTTGGATAGGATTTTGTTCTTCGGGAAGGCAGGTTCGTTACTCCTAGATAGACAGTGATGCCGAGTCAGGCGCCACCTTTGTTCCAGACGCTTCCGATCCCATGCGACTTCTTATTGGTTTAATGGACATGCTGAGTAATTACGGCATATCCCGTAATACTCGTATTCCGTACTCCGTTACTCGTACGAGTATAACAGTATTTTCACGGAGTATCTGGTCGGGTCAATGCGATTATATAAGCCATTCCTAGCAGTAGGCACTATCTTCTTCCTACTACTTGCCCGCGTCCACGTCCGCGTCCGCGTCCGCGTCCGCCTCGAATGCCGCCTCGTCGAGCAAAGAACTTGGGCGTGTGGTCAGCCTCACCTCCATCGCTTCCATCGCTGTTGCTGTCCTCTGACTCTGCCAGCCGCACAACTGTCGGGCCCGAAAGGCTGACTGTTGGGACAGACAGCTCGACTTTACTCATAGTTTCCTTCTGTTCACTTTCTTGCCGCTTCGGTATTCCGATCTGCACGGCAAGACTGGGCCCTTCAGTCGTTGCTGGAGGTGCCCCCATCGCCTCTGTACCCCTACTGCCTCCTCGTTTAGATCCACGGCCGATGCGGAATTTCCTGCCCCTGAGGGCCATGCGTTCTGCCATGGAGAGAAATTGCATGTCGGGTGGCGAGGGTGTCCTGGCTTGCACCTCGACGGTCCCAGAGCCAACGGATGTCGGCCTCTTGGACGAGCGTCCTGGCCTCTTCTTGGGCTCTTCGGCTACCATGTTCTCGTCCTTGTCAGGTCCATCTTGCGCGTTCTCGACAGACGCATCTCCCGACTGCCTGGTCATTTGGCCTGCCGACAAGTCATCGCTCACCATTGCAATTTCTTCTGGCCCCAGGTGTTTCATTGGATCTGCCTGCCGTCTGTCTTCCTGAGCCAGTACCAAACGTGGCCCTGTTTGTAGTACCGCCTCATTTTCACCGTCGCTTTCCATCTCGACAATGTATGATGCTTTTGGCCGTGCGTGCCGCAGCTCTCGCACATTCGTAGGGGAACTGGCCCACGAGTTGCTATCATTATCCTCGTCCTCGGAATTGTCTGTGGTCTTATTGGAAGGTGCATGAACCGTGTTGCCGTCCATGATAGCCGCAGGCGCAAGATCCTCTCTGGGAAGACTTGTTGGCACCACCGGGTGGGTTGTCAAGAGTGCCGGGTCCAAATGCATCTCCAGCTCGGCTGCTGCATCGTTCGGTGGACGCGTCTTCTTGCGCGAGTGTGAACGCGGCCCTTGGTAGTCCGGGTCAATATCCTTTTCATGCCGTGACCGTCGCACCGGCCGCGTGAAATTATCGAGGAACTCAGGCGGCTCATCCAGCAAGTCCATGCTGACAGGTATTTGGTGTGGTAGCGGCTCGCAGTACGGGTCGAACAAGATCTTGTTCGGACTGTCATCGTCCTGATAGTAGGCGCGGCCAAAGAGAGCCATCATATCGTCGTTCGGCACCGCGGCCGTCGAAGGGTCTGGATAGCCAGTTGGATCTGGGTAGGTCTGCGGTGACTGGGTAGCCAGTGCGGACACGGATAACCCAAGGGGCGCACTCGGCACGTCTGCAAGTCCGTCTGCCGCCGAGAAGGAGGATCCAGGGTAGCTACCGATTGTGTAGCCCTGTCGGTCTTCGTTCACTTCTGAACCTTGTTCACTGTTCTGCATCCCAAAATCGCCCACGTCCACCTCCATGACTCCTCCTCCTGCTGCTTTAGCCTCATCAGCTGCCTGGCGCAGTCGCTTCATGCGCTTGCTATCCTTGCTGCGGCCTTCTTCTCCGCCGTTGCGCAACCACAGTAGATTGTGCAGCCTAAAGTTGATGAGCGCCTCGACACTTCGGTCGTCAGCGATGGGCCGCGTGTCATGACCCAATAACGTCCCCTTTGGCACATATGGCGTCGTTTGGCCGGCACGCCGACACGAACCACAGTTGCAGATGTTCATGCAACGTGGACAGCGCCAGTACTCTTGTTGCATGACCGTCTGCGGCATGAGGTCGAACCCGCGGTAGAGAACTCCGTAGCAATAAGCTTCCTGGCACCCAGGTGTCGAACAAAATGCCAGCCGGTATCGGTGGTCCTTGTGACAACACGAATGACATCGGTATGTGTCGCCCTTCTTGGCCTTGCGTGCTTGCTTCTTCTTCCTGACGACACGCCCGTCGTCATCCACCTCCGGCTCCGATGGTTCCTCGTCCATTTTCGTTCCCGACTGCTTCACTGGCTGGTGAATGTCGCGGAATGGTCGCAACCGCAGCTGCTCCTGGCAGATTTGAGCCACCGACTTGCGTCCTGCTCGCTGTCGCGCCACCAGCAGCGCCGATGGTGTTGCGAACGCATCAACAAAGCCGTCGTTGGCGATCACCAGAGCGCGCCACAGCTCATAATTGCCCACCAGCTCCTCCCACGGCCATTGCTCACACCAATGCAAACCCGAAACACATGCACAGGACCGGCCCATGGCATAACACTCCATACACACGTCGTACGTATCGTCATCGCCGTCAACCAGCTTACGCACGCAGTGCTTGCATGTTAAGAAGCGGTTGAAAATGTTGGCCCGGCAGTACGAGCACGTAATGTTGGAGTCGAACGGCACATACTCAACAGCCCGCTCGCGCGCCCCGAACATCTCATCCACCAGCACCTCTGTAAATAGCTGCAGCAACCTCCGAAAGTCGCCGGTCACCTGCTGCGCACGCGCAGACTGCCGTGGTAAGTCTTGCGCAATGCCAAACGACGCCAGATATTGGTCCCGGCTCGCTCGCGACAATTCCTTGTAGTACTTTGTCAATGTGTAGTACACGATGGCCTTGTTCTTATACTGCTCGTCACGACAGACAAGACGTGCCTTGGGCAGCGCTTCATGTAGCGCCATCTCCAGCGTCTCTACCACCGTACGGTTCCACGCCACCTTCATCGTCCGCGTCCCCCGATTCCACACTTGATGTGGTGCCAAGGGTGGTACCAGAATCAAGTCGCCCGGTCGCTGCTCAACGATATACACCGGAAATGTCGCTTTCTTCCAGGCGTTAATCTGCGCAAAGTGCTTCTCGATTTCCACGTCGTGCCCCAACATCGACAGAAAATACTCCCCGACAACCTCTCGATCCTTGGTCTCCGTCATGAACCAGATAGAGCTGCCCGGCTTCTCACCCGCCTCGGTTCCCGACGCCTCCACCATAATGTTTTGCCCCAAACTCGCGCACATTTCTCGGTGGGCTGGTGTATATGTACCCTCGTGCCCAATATAGCACATCAAGTTTTCTGCTCGCATCGTCACTGGCAGACTGCTCATCAAATCGCCCGCCCGCGCCACCTGTTGACTGTTAACAAACACGTCATCATCATCCACCTCTTCGTTGCTGCGATCTTGCAACTCCACGTTCTCGTTGAGGTAGAATATGCTTCGCGGCAACGCTTTCTTCAGCCTCTCCTGCCAGCCTGGCGGGCAATCCATGTCCTTGAGATATAATCGTTGGCGCCGCTCATCCCGAAAGTTGCGTGGCGTCCATTGGTCGGCCAACTGTTTCATCGACCGCAGATAATGTCCCATCGTCATAGGAATATTGCATTTGTTATTGATGTCCCACACATTCTCCTCTTTCTTATCGTAATGCTCTTGCAGCCATTGTGGGCTAAACAGCTTCTTTGGCAGTCGCTCATTCCAATTACAGATCACTAACGGCTTGCCACCATTGATCACATGGTAGTATACCAACTTCTCAAATCGCTGTTGCCCTAAGGTGAAGATTTCCGATGCCGAGATATTTGTTGCCCACTCAAAATTGGCAGTATCACGCACGAGACCGTGGAGATCGAGGTCCGGAGGGATCGGGTCGAACTTGGCCTGTGGATGAAGGGAGGACGGCATCGCTACTGTTGATATTTCAAGCAATCGCAACGGCGGTCCGCTGAAATAATCTTTCTAGTCGCGACACGGCAGACTGTTCTAGGCCATAGACTTCGATCCGCAAAGCTAAGGCAAGAGGTTTCACTAGGAGCAAAAACATGATAAGAACGATAGGTTGCATAACAGTAAATACAACAATGTTTACCTGAAGATGTAGAATGTGTACTCGTAGACCTTGGCTTCACTACATTATGGAGTCATCGTGGAGAATATCTTACAAATAAACGTGTTGTCACGTGACTACGTGTTAGGGGTGGATACTCCGTACGCTATAGTGTGCGTCTTAGACCATCCACAGTTAACGTTGGTAAGAAGTCCTAAGATAAGGCCGTACATGTTAAGTAATAAACTCGATGAAAGTAGATAACTTCTTGAAGTAAATAAAGGTTGGATAATAGATGCCCCTTCTCTACTGCGTGGTGAGGGAGTGGGTGCACAGCCACCGGTGCAGCCACACATTGGATCCTGATCCACAATAGGATATTCCCCCCCCTAAAAAAACACTGAGTAAGAGTATTCGTCTTCTTTACTGTCTTTATACGAGTAAAAGCAATTCCCTAAGAGTATCTTTAGTGCATTTAAATCAATAAGTTAGTTGGGAGACTATAAAACTTATGTAGGACAGCTGAGTGAGTGTTGGAGGGTTTCTATTATTGCTTTAACTTGCTGTAAAATCCCAGAGGTAGTGTGTAAGATGAGGTGTGTAAGCCTCACGCCCAATATGCGTCGCCTCTGTCTACGAAGCTATCGGTGTCTATATGGAGCGCAGAATATGTTCCATTATTTTTCCATACGAAACGGAGTATCTTACAGAGTACGGAGTATAAGTAGTTTTTTTAAGCATCTCACTCAACAGGACAGGTTCCCCACCTACAACCAAAATAGAGTGCAGAGAACGTATGTAGTAAAAAGGCTTAACTTATGTAATTTCCTATACAAAAAAACTTGTCTTTTTTACCTTGAAACCACTTTTTTATAAACACTACAAAAGAAGATTCCTTTAAAAATTCGTAATGTTTAAGACAAGATATAAAGAAGTTAAAAAAAAACATATAATAAACCATTAATTAGTACATAATAAGTATTTTGCGAGATACCTTAATTTATAAAAAACTCTTTACTTATAAAATGGAGCTATCTTTTTAGAAAGTTAAAACACTTAATCTAAATTCTGTAAAGAACTAAGAAAAGACTAAATACTTGGAATCGCTGCACAAGGACACGTAATACATAATTCTGTAATTCTATAGTCTTATTTTTTTCACACTTGCTCTCTTACCCTAGGTCTCTGTTTCTTTTTAGTCGTTCCTTCTCCTTCGCATACTACTAACAGTCCCGCCCCTTAGTTAGGAATAAAAGCTTTTACTATATTAGAGATTGGAGATAAGATTTATTTTACTAATAAAGGATTGCTTTTGTTAAAACAAGTTATAAAAGGAGATAGCACAAATATATTAATACAATAATAACTTTTACAAAAAAAAAACAAATATTCAGAACTATTTTCTATACTTATAGCATTAAAAACAATAGTAACAATAGTAACAATAGCAATAGCTATAAGGACTAAATATTTAAGGTAAGAAGAAGCTATTTGTATAGGAAGTTTTCTAGCTCTAGAGTCCCTATCTTAGATTAACTCGCTTCTTCTTACAATACAAATGGCTACGAATATTATTTATCATATAGCTATAAAATATAAATATACTATAGATTAAACATTATACTTTAAACATTAGGTAAAAAAGAAAAGTATATAAAAACGCAATAATAAGAGAGTAACTTATAAACGACATTAGTGTAGCTTTTATATAATGCATATATACTTCGAAGTAAAGTATTAAAAATAGTTCTAATTAATATTTTTAATATTTTTATACCTATTTTTTTTGCGTCTTTTACTATTATATTAGCATCTACAAAGGACAATCGCATTTGTTATGCTTATTCTATCGCTATTAAAATCGCTAGTAATAGGGGTTTCTACAGCGCTGTTTGACTGCTATAATATTTAACTAATCATAGTTTACAATAAAGACTTGCTCGATTATACTTTTTTGCTTATTAGTAGAATATTGTGCAATTAGAACGTTTTTATTGCACGATTCGCACTTCTTATAAATAATAATAGCTAATTTAGTATTATATTTATCTAGCATACCCTTTCTTTATACGACGTGCGCGCTCTACAGACTCTCCTGCTTAGTTCGCCTACTAGAACACGGTTACTCCTAGTAAAGAGGGGGATTTTAGTACACAACTGCATAGGATTTCTTACTTTTTTAGCTTCCCTTAGAACTATTAAATGGTCCCAAAGGAAGATCGGTGGCTTGCTATGGATTAGCTTAGCTACTCGACCAAACATCGCGTACGCTACCTCTACGTTTTTAAGTAGGGTTTACCGTTTATATATTCTAGATTAAAATCTAGTTTTACTATTAACTTAACTATTAACTTAATAGTAATATACTATTATTGTACATAAGCTATCTATATATCCCTTTAAGTAAACGTGCTATCTATACTATAATTTAATAATAAGCACATTAGATTTATCTAAATATTTAAACCCTATGCTTAACACTACCGTAGGCTTTAAATTAAGACGGGTATTCTAACCTAAATTATTGCTTAAGGCTAGAGTTTAGAAGTATACTTAGCTGCTATATTGCTTGCTTATTTTCTAAAAGCTTACCAATATATATAATATATATAGTAAATCTTATTGCCTTAGATAGTTCCTTTAGAGCAAGGTATAGAATTTTAGTAGCTATTGTGCTTGCATCTATACTCTATACTCTGCCCTTATTACTTACTATTAAAGCTTTAAATATATATATATATATATTCACAAGTAAAAAGATTATAGAGTAAAACTTTAAACGTTATAACTTATTAATTATAGCTTCTTGTCTTTGCTTAAACAGTGTTAAAATGCAAAAAGATGTAATAAAAGCGTTATAAGCTCTATTACGTCCCTACTTAATTCCGAAAGCTACACAAGATAGATTAACATATTTGCCTTTTCTTCTAATTGAGAGGCTGTTAAAAATAAAATAAAAATACCCACTTACTTAACACCTATCAAGCTTACCTAACACATTTAGAGTAGGAAAATAAAAGAGGTATTGCATTGTAGAGTTGCGTCGTTATTAAAAGACTTTTTTTTTAGTATAGTAGAGGTAGGTAGGTACCTTAGATTAAAGCAGTGTAATTAGCTTGTTAGCTAAAAACCTCTATACAAATAAACCCCTATATTTTCTTCTAATTTAAGACCAATTTAGATATTAAACTTAAAGGAACGCTTAATGCTTTAATTAGTAACTTCCCTCTTTTCACTATTTTATTTATTTAATACTAATTTTGTATTATTTATCTAGATTAAGTTAGTTAGCGTGCCCTTCTGTCTAAAGTCTTAGTATATATGCTATATGCCTAGCCACTAAATATAGTTTGTAGGACAGAAACGATAGCTAATATAAAGTTTAGGTATAGAAATATATATATATACATAAAGAAGTTATCTTATTTATTAAAATAGACCTTTTTAGAACACCTAGAGACACGCAGGCCTGCCTATCTATTGCTTTTTCTCTAGAGAAGCAATTCTTAAAAAGCTTTTATAACTGCATATTTACTCTCGTTAAGTTTATTACTTACGCTACCTAGTAGTTTAAGATGCACAGTGTAAACCTTATTAAGTTAACGGTATATATATATATATATTATTCTCGTTTCAGCCCCTATAGGCTAAGTTAATAGCTAAGTAGTGCTGTGCGTAGTATCTATGTGTCCTCCTCCTCCTAACCTAAGATTTCTACTACAGAGTATATTATGCGCCTTTTATTTCCTACTCCCTAAATAACTTGAATTAAGGTTCCTTAATAAGTAATCGATAGTATTACTATACATATATATAAAGCTTTAATTTTTTTATATAAGTAGCAAAGGTGTTAATTAAAAACATTTAATTCTTTAAGATATACTAGGTGCTAGGAATATATAATAACCTGAAATCTATACGTAGTAATTAGTTTTTAAGATGTGTAAACAGATTATTCCTTAGTTACAACAAAACTCTTGTATTTTCCGAAGGCAGGAATGTAGTAGGCAACGGAGAAGTTAGTAAAAAGATATATATTATATTAAGTGCTTCTTTAGAGCGCTTATTTTACTAAAACGTTTACTTTAACTCTCCTATATCCTTATAATTAGAAGTATGCAAGGATATTCTTAATATCTTTGCTAAAAATTGTTAGAATATAAACGAAGGTAGTAAGTATAGTTTAATTATATAAAGCTAGTAAAATCTTTTATATAAAGGGCTTACTTACTTGTATTGCAGCGTGTTTATATGTTCATACTACGCCCTAAGTAGCTATACTATAGTTCGATAGTACGCTAAAAAATATATAGGGTAGGTCTCCCTTTAAATTTAGGCACAATCCTTATTATAATCATAGATTATATTGCTCTTTTTGTAACTATCGCTAATATTGCTTGCAATTGCTACTGCTTTTTCTAGCTACTCTTACAATTATTAAATCCTATGTTTATTAATAAGGAAAAATCTAATGAATTTATTAATATCACTACAATATTTTAGGACTCTACTATAATATAAACCCTATTTATAATTTTTGTTTTTTATTATTACAAAGCTTATAGCAATTATAAAGGGCATAAGCGTAAGGTTTAAGTATTTATAAAATAACTACATATATACACGTCAGAGTTTAGAGTTTAGAGTTTAGTAGACAGTAGACAGTGGACTTAACAATTGGTTAGCTAACAATTAATTCTACTGTAAATAAACGCCAACAGTACTCCGTAAAAGCTACACAACTCTCCAACAACTATAGCTAAAGGAATAACTAGCGCTAACTAGAAGTACGTATATATACGTTTAAAATTAATAAATACGTTTAAAAAGCTATACCTATATCTATAGTAAAATATAACTATTTATTATATTTTTAATATTTGTTTCTATATATTTTCTTTCTAAAACTTACTTACCTAAAGCACTAGCTAAAATAAGTAAAGCTAAGGTTAGTAGGTTATGTTTTAGCTTTCTGTTATAATATGTATGTATAGTTAATGTGTAGATTAATAAGTAAGCTTTCCTCTAATAACTTAGTAAATTGTGCTACTAAGTCTACTAACTACCCTTAATTTAGGCTATTTAGGTTACCTATTTATAACTTTTACAAAGGTATATAAAAATTATTGTATTTATCTACTAGGAAAATGTTACTTTTATAAAGAGAAATATACTATTAAAATAGGCTAATAATTAGCTTTACTTAGAAATAGTTAAAATATTTTTAGTAGAGATCTTTATAATAATACTGTGCTATCTTTAATAATAATTACTATAATTACTAGTAAATATTTTTTTTTAAAGCTTAATACAAGCTTATGCTTATACTATTTTAGATTAGCTACTATTAAAATGCTACACATTAGACAAGTAACACTTATTTTTCCTATACATTGCTAGTATTATATACTCTAGCCAATTATTGCTAGAAGAGGCTTTAGGCCACCCGTCTCTTTAAGCAATTTTTGCAAATTTCCTATGCAAAACTACTTTATACTTAACTTAATTAACATTCCCTAAGCAAAAAATATACCTACGTATTAAGAATATATTATATAAATTAATAGTTTAAGCCTCTTAATAAGAGTAGTTAGGTTACATTAAACGTATAAACATTATTACTATACAAAGTATTTTAATTATTTAACTATTGAATTATTTAACTATTGCGTAAAAAACGCGTTGAAGTTTTAAAAACATTTTTTATTTATAAGTTAGAATTATAATTAAATAAATAACTAGAAAAGGAGCTTTAATTTTTTTCAAAAGTATAATAAAGCCTTTTTCATAAAGGTAGGTTAAGGATAGAGGGAGCACTAGTAACAAAACTTTGCGACTATTAAAGAATAAGTAATAATAAAACAATGCTTAAACCTTAGTAAGAATATTACGAATAGCCTTATTATAGCAAGCATATTTAAAAAATATAGTTTATAGATTTTGCTACTTATAATTATATCTATATTAACCTATAAATAAGAGAATCTTAAAAATTACTTATAGTAAGCTCTCTTACCTTTTGTTTACTGTAATTTTTAGAGCTACTAGTCCGCCTAACTATTTTAGCTGCTAGCATTAATAAAACTTAAAACGATAATTGTTTCTCTTAACTCGTCTTCTCTTTGCTTACCTCTTTACAACGAGACTACCCTTTAAAAGAGAATATTAATTGCGTAGCTACTAACTACCCAAATCTAGTACAGCATTTACTATTGTAACTTAGAGTCCTTAAAGAACGAAAGGGCTATTAGAGAGCCTTTACTAATAAATTAGTACTACTAGTACCCTATTTTTTGTAACGTATTTATTAATATATAAATACAACGATGCTATTATTATTTTATCTATAGAATAGTCTTCTTGCCTGAATAAAGGAAAATTTACTATAAATATAATTAAGTCTTAGTTTATATACAATAGAAGGATAAGATGTAATGTTCTCACTTGTTTAGGACTTTTAAAATATTTAAGTTGTGCTTTTAGTATAAAGTAATATAGCTAGTAATTAAATATGTTTTTAGACGCATTTATTAGGCATTGAAGACTTACCTCTGCTTTATAATACTTGCACTAGAAGAAGTTGTGTTTTCCTTTACGCTGTTAGTTAAAGAAGCATTAGCTTATTGCTCTTTTATAGTAATAGATAGAAAATATACTAAATTAAGATTTAAAATTAATTTACATATAGACGATATTAAAGTTCTTAAGTAAAAAAAACTATTGTATAAAATAAAACCTAGGCCTACGTAAAAGAATTATAAAGATAAAGCTTAGTTGTTTTGTAAAATACTTATAATATTAGAGAAATAGGTAGGCTAGGAGAGGTAGTACTTATTAGTATTAGGTAGTTCCTTAAAAATATAGATTTTTATATACTAACTTTGTACAAGCAGAATACAATAGAAGTAAGTACTATAATAATTAGTAACTTTTTCTATATTAAATTAAAGATTACTAGTAACAATATAACTATTTAATAGTACTACTCACCGCTTTAAGTAAGATATATATATATAGTATTTATACTACTATTTTTACCTAATAAAATCGAATTTAGGCACTCCCTTCTAGGCTACTTTTCGCAAATATCCTACACAAAAAGCTTATCTTTTTATACCTTTAACCCTATTTTTTTCGAAAATACTATATATAGAAGATTCGTATAATAGATAAATATGTAGTTAATTATTTTGTTTGCTTTGTGTACAAAAAGCATTAGGGATAAGAAAGAAGAATAACAACTAAATAGCTATAGATATAACTTAAAAAAAAGACTTTACTTCTTGTAGATTCTTAATTAATTTCTTTATAGCAAAAAGAAATAAGAAAATTGTTAAAGACTAACCTACACAATCTATAGCAGATAACGGTTATACTTTTTTTCTTATAAGAAAAGCTTCGTAAAAACTTTCAAAAATTAATTTTTTACTTGTATGTGATAGTTTTTAAAAAATTTACATACTAACTCTAATCTAGATAAATCTCCAATAATATATATAGCAACTTTTTACAGTACAATTAGGTATAGCTACACTTTTGTAGTATTTAATACCTTATACAAGAGTAACATACATTAGTTAAAAAAATATATATTATATTTTGTATCTCTAGCTTGTTTAAGCTACTATGTATAGATTGTTTACTTTTTAAAATACACTAAGGCTATTTATTTAATACTATAGGGACTATTATTGTCGCCTTTTTAATGCTAATATTAAGTGTTTAAAGTCTTTAGTTTAGGATATATTATGTAAAGGAATTTAGAATACGGAGTATAGGGGTGCCTTAAAGTTGCTTTTTATATAAATTGTCCTTATTCTAATTCTAAATAAGAATTTTTTTTATATAGTACTAAAAATCTTATATTATAATAGACCTTAATTAATTAATCGGCTTTATTAAAGGTAAAGGTACTACTTTTGATGTTAAACCCGGATCTTTACTATATTTCCAAGTTGCTTAAAAAACGAGTCAATAGTGTTTAAATGGAATAATAATTTATTAAATATACTATAATGCTTGAAAAATAGTAAAATATTACCTCTACATGTAACCAATACAATTAATGCAAGAACAAATGTTGCTTTATTTATTTAGTAGTATATAACACAGACTCCTTATATTATTATTTATTACCTTGAATAGATAATTCTCGTATCTATTCTCGTATGTTTTTAATATATATATATTATAATTATATTTTTCTAATAAGATATAAAGCAATAGGAAAACCCCTTTTGTTAGCTAAATATATAATAGTTTAAGTATCAAGCTATAAATTTTTATACTATAATCTGCTCTGTAGTTCTAATAATAAACTATCTTTCTCTTTTGTACTTAAATTATGATTTTCTAATATTTCATAGGCTTTTTTAAATTTTAAATATAAAAAATATTTACTAGTTAATAGAGGATATTTATCAGAAATATATTTTTTGGTCAAAAATGGCCCTTTATTTAGATTGTATTCTATTAATTATTTTAAAATTGTCCCTTTATTTGCGACTGGCTTTGCGGCTGAAGGTAATAAATGGTAAAATTTATGTAGGTTTTTATAAGAAAAAGAATTTAGGATTATTTTGATAAACATAATCTTGAAAACCCTAAAGTTCTAATATATATAAAGCATTAACTCCGCTTTCTTACAGATTTTTAAGTTGACTTATTGGATTTACTGAGGGTGAAGGATCTTTTATTGTAAATAATAGAGGCGATCAGTAAAACCTGCAGACAAGATAAAGACAAATAATATAATTCTAACTAAAATAAATAAAGCGTAATTTAGCTGTGTTGGTGCTGCGGACCAGGCGGCAGTTGTGAGGAAGAGGCGTAATTGCTGCAACGGTGTCCACGTCTGTCGTAAGTTTCTCTGCGTAAGCTTGTTGCGACAAAGAAAAGCCTGACGGACTTCGAGTAATTTTAATGCTAAGATACTAGTAGATATTGTCGCCGCCACGGGAAATACTATGTTAGCAGCACTCTGGTTGTTGTTGGTTAACGCATGTGGGCGCTTTAGCTATGCTTACTGCATGTGCACAGCACCATCACGTACTCTATACTCTATTAGGCTCCTAATATTACAATTTCTATAAACTTATATTAACGGTATTGTTTTAACTAGTATAAACACTGCCATCTCTTGTTAGTAAGACTAAATTAAGATCTATAATGTCTTGATTCTAGAGAGTGGAATCTTGGAAGGTAGTACTAATATCTACACAGGATTCTAGATGCATTCATAGGAAGTCTAGCATTCGGCGGTCTAGGCTATAATAACTATTGTATCTCTTTTACGGAGTAGTGGTTTCATAAACCTCTCTTCTTTCTCCTCCTCCCCTCCTACCATCCTTTTTAGTAAGGTGCACACGTGACCTGCCTCCAACGGCCTACTTACTGCGCGTTGTTTTAAACAGGAATTCAGCTATTACAGCAGGGTCCTGATTTAATCTCTTTAAATACCACGGAGTACATAGTCTTATGGGTCTCCTACCACCTAATTAGTATGGTCACGTGGAAGGAACTGTGCGCATTGTGCCGCTCTATCTAACACCTTTGTTTATTATATCACGTGACTGGCCAGGAGGAAAACTCAAAAAAAAAAGGCTTTCTATAATAACAGCCTCATAGCTGTAACCAGCGCCATGAGATTGTCATCTGTTTATGGTACTTGGCCGGGCAGGCTAAGATGCCTGCTACAGCAGACCCCGTCCCGGATTCATCCCACAGTGTACCAGCCAAGGAGAGCATGGACAAAGGCCCGGAACCCGTTCTGTGTCGGCCTCACTCGGATTCACACGACGGCAACAGTTCCTGGGGCGACAGCAACATCGGCTACTTCATCAGACAGCTTAAATGAACACCCAAAGTCGCTGCCACCATATCGTCCACCTACCACAGGCATTCTCTCGGTCTTGCCAGTATCTTGGATTCCTTATGCAGAGTTGACTCGCCTCGACAAGCCAACAGGAACGTACTACCTTTTCTTTCCTTGCCTCTTCTCCACGCTTATGGCCGCGCCAATGGTGCAGCCAACCATGGCAAGCCCCTATGCAGTGACTGGTACAACGCTTCTATTTTTTACCGGTGCTATGGTCATGCGCAGCGCTGGCTGTACCATCAACGACCTCTGGGACCGCAATCTGGACCCGCATGTCGCACGCACAAGACACCGCCCGCTTGCTCGCCGTGCCATTACGCCATTTGGTGGACTCGCTTTTACGGGTGTGCAGCTGTTAACAGGTCTTGGAATATTGCTGCAATTCCCAACCCCGTGCTTATACTACGGCATCCCCAGTCTGGCGTTGGTCGCGACGTACCCGCTCATGAAACGGGTAACATACTATCCACAGTTTGTGCTTGGCCTTACTTTCTCATGGGGCGCCATTATGGGCTTTCCAGCGCTCGGCGTAAGCCTGCTGGGAGCGGAGAATGCAAACGGAACACTGGCCGCCGGACTTCTATACGCATCCAATGTTGCCTGGACGGTGTTATACGACATGATATATGCGCACATGGACATCAAGGACGATGTCAAAGCTGGCATCAAGAGCATAGCACTGAAGCATGAGACCCAGACCAAAACCGTGCTGACTGGACTAGCCGCTGTTCAGGTGAGTCTGCTGGCTGCTGCCGGTGTGGTCTCGGGTGCCGGGCCGGTTTTCTTCGCCGGAAGCTGTGGTGGTGCCATTGTGACCCTAGCTGTCATGATCCGGCGTGTGAATCTAAAGAGCGTTAAGGACTGTTGGTGGTGGTTTGTTAACGGTTGCTGGTTGACTGGAGGTGCCATCAGCCTGGGCCTCTGTGCTGACTATGTGACGCGGTATTACAGCCAGGATTCCAACCCCCAAGATGGCACATAGAAGCGAGTGAGGCGAGAAACTAGAGTTGATCCGGTATTTCTAGTACTTGGACTGTCGCACATAAAAACTATTGCCTACAATGTCGTGCTCTGACTCGGAGCTTCAGTATCAAGTTTTTGCAGCTTATTCCTTAACATGACTACCAGAAGACTCCAGGTGCTCAATTCTGCTGGGAGGAATGGCATCGACCCTATTTTTTGACAGGTTCTTGGGAGATCAACATTACTCCCACCCACCAAAGCCGTGCTTTTCACTGATCATGTCCCATATAAAAGCGAATTTTTTGTTTTGTTTGTTGCCCAACCCATCCCTGGTGTGTTCTCTATTTCCTCCATCCTTCTGATCCGCTTAAGATCTTGGCTTCTCCTTCTTCTCCTTCCACAAAGCCATGAGACCGACACCGGATACCTTGACGACCTTGAAACGGACACCAGGAATATCACCCTTGGCCTTTCCCTTGCGACCAAACCCGGCTAGGAGGACCTCGTCGTTCTCGTCCACGAAGTTAAGGCAACCGTCGTTGGGGACTAGGATTGTATACGTTAGGTGGGTGTAGCAAAGTGTTAAGAGAAAGTTTTTACTCACCGAAAGCAGTAACTTTCTTGCCGTTCTTGATCAGCTGCACACGAACACACTTCCGAATGGCCGAGTTGGGTTGCTTGGCTTCGACGCCGACTTTCTCGAGAACAATGCCCTTGGCATGCGAAGAACCACCGAAAGGAGACGACTTAAATGCTGTTCCCAGGGCACGCTTCTTGTACTGCAGATCGGACCACCGCTGCTCACGGCGGTTGTTCCGCAGCTTGCGCGCCGCATTCAGACCACGAGGCTTTCCCTTACCCATGATTGCTAGAGAAAGCCAATGTTAGAAAATGTTTGACGTCGGTTTCTTCCTCCCGACCAGCCAGTTCTCTCTTAAACCCCAAGGACAAGCAGTTCAATTTCTTGACGATGAACACGTTAAAACGTACCGATTCGTGTTTTGTGATCGCTGTAGTGGGTTCGACTTTCGGTTGATAGTAAGAGGGAGTGTGATTCTCAAAGCCGATGGTAAACTTTTTTTTCAGTAGGGATAGCCCCCCAGAATAAAAAATAAAATACAACCCACATTTTAGTAGGGCTTCTTCACCCTAGAATAAGTTCTGCCTAAGGCAACAAGAATTGGCTGATTTAATCACGTGAAATTCACTTTATGCATATATTATATTCCTGCATATCTACGGAACCATATCGTATCACATCCGGATTAAGATACTCTGAACTCCGTACTTACTTACGAATTACACGATTCCGGACACAACTCTAACAATATCGACATCATGTAGCCATGTCTCAGCCAAAGAACAAATTCCGACAGCTTGAGCCGCTGCCGGCTATGTCCGTCCAGGGATTTCCGACCGCAACATCTAACAGTTCCTTGTCGGGGTTGGCGGCCAGCAATAGCACCGGCGGCCTGCCTACCATGTCTCAGGTACCGCCTGTTGGACAACAGCGAACAACATCGCGGCTCAGGCAAGAGGTTTCTGCAGTATCATCTACTGGAAGATTATCGGAGACTGCCAATAGCAATGGTGGTGCCGGCTTCTCTTTACCCCTTCCCCTACCGTTGCGACACACAGCGTCCTCGACCCGGACTACCGATAGAACCGATGCACTCTGGGCCGAAATGCAGGCTACGCTAGAAGAGGTCGAGCTATCAGCGTCGGAAGGCACGCGTGTTTTCGGGCCAGATCACGATGATAGGCTCGCGGAGCTGAGGCAAACACAGATCGCACTGGCACAGGCATGGACACGCAGCGAGATGGATGACGAAGTGGCTCTGTCAGCTGTGGCGGCAACAACTATGGGAGATGGAATAGGAACGTCTGCATCTGCGGCAGCAACCATGCAAGCAGGGGGCACTGATGGCGAGTTGAATACGAACTTGGCCAAAACGGCAACAGCAACAACCGTGTCCGGTGGGCGAGATGATAGCTCAGCAGCGGCAGGCGGCGGCAGCACATCAAGTACGGCAGCAGCAGCGATGGGACGACCTAGTAGTGGTACAGGGGCCAAATTGGAACAAGAGACGCAGGTAGACATTTTGTTGGCACGCAAGCGGCGCGAGGCTAACGATCGTTACTTTGAACGTGTTAGCCAGGGCGTACGGGATGTTGTAACTAAGTTGGACGATGTGGCCAAGGCTATGCGAGGGGTAGAACAGGAGAGCAAGGAGATTTTTGGCGAAAATGAAGGCGAAGGGTATTTGAAGGGATGAGACGAATTCGCCGATGAAGTCTCATAACAGCACGGGAAAACAGACGACTGTGTGTAGCACCTGGCGCAGCGTGATGTAGCGCATAACGCGCACGGAACTTAGTAGAGTCGTGATAGAGGACATTGTTTGTGGATTGCTTTACGTATGAAGTATGAGATATGGGTTGCTACCAAGCAGTACAAGTAGTACTGCTCCGTATTGCACTTTATACAGCGTACGTTGCTAATTGTACTCCGTACATTAGATAGAATTAGCCAATGTTTACTTTTAGATAGCGCTGTAGCAGTAACTATACCAGCAATCGCAACAATAGTACAGAGGATAGAGTATTACAGAGTATGCGTCTCTTATTATTCTTACCGTATATTGCCGATTGCTTACTAAATACCACGCCCTATTTTATGTTTATCTTATCGTCTTTTACTGTCCGATCAGCATACTATACTGTGTAATTAGTCACCTTTATATGACGTCATAGAGGCAGAACATATATTTCTATTACATACTCTGTATAATACTTTTACTCTGTACATTTTCTATCTAGTACGAGACAATATATAAAGCAATTTCAAGCAATTTTATATAGTACTTATACTCTGTCTTCTGCATCTCTTTTCGTTATTCGGTATACATCTCTATAGAATAGGCCTAGCATTCCGCACATACTATGTAAATAGATGCATTATAAACTACAGAGCATAGCTAGAATAGGGTACAAAACTGAGCTTAAAATCTAGAGTACTATACTCCGTATTCATAGTACAAATATTCCGAGAACTGCAACTCAACTCTGTACGGGATAATGTTTCTTGCATTCTAAAACAATTGGCATCTGAACCCCAATGCACAATGTTTCGTCGTGCTATTCTTGTTCTTTTCATGGAGGCCCCTCCATTATCACTTGCCCAAGCCTACCCACGCATACAAGATAGCCTCGTCATCTTGTCTAGAAACAGCAAAGCGTCTGCAAGCGTCTGCAAACAACTGGACCATACTGCAGCGTAGCGCCAACACTACTTCGACCCTGCAGGCGTCTACTCCGTAAAGAGCGTCTAGCTTGCTATCTGCCTGGTGCCAAGTCTAAACAGGGGGAGGGGCATTGCATTATGGAGTACTCCGTACTGCATACTCCGTACTCGTACGAGTACAAGTACTGGTAGCATTCGGCACGACAACAGGGTATTTCCTATTCTGCTGCTGCACCTCCTTTTTGCAAAATCCTCCAGCAAGATGGCGTCTCCACTCATTTTTTGTGTATGCGGTATACATTATTTTTGCCACCAGAGGAAAAAAAGAACGGATTGCTATCCAGACTAGGGTCTTTTTTTCTTACTGCATACGATGTATAAACTTCGTACGGAGTACGGAGTACAGAGTACGGATTAATCTGTACTCCGTATAGTATTCCGCATCTTAAGATATCTTATTTTAAATTTGCCTGTGGAGAAAAACCGAGTACGGAGCACGGCATGTACGGAGTACTCGTAGACCTGTGTGATGCCTAAACAATAAAAGAATAGACTATGTCACAAGTACTAAACTGGCCCCCGTGACTGTAATGCCTCGAAGCGCCCATTTGCTTGCAGTCTCCGTACGAATTACACCCATGCACACGGTATCTGCCTGGTATCGCCACAGTGCTTGTACTATAGTATACGGAGTACTTGTACTCCGTACTCCGTACTCGTATTGCAGTTGCTTCAAATCTGGACGCACATAGCCACCGCAAATTGAAATCCGCACCATTAGTTCCACTAGGCTTATTATGATCTAGTTGATAGAATTAGGCCAATAGAAAGCGCTGTTTAACAAGTGGCGAGCCATGAGCGGAGACAACTAGCAACAAATGTGTGTGGAGAAGTGCCTCACAGTGCCTGTAGAGTTGCCCCAAGTGTTTCTATTTCGGCGATAGAGGCATGCCTGCCCCCTAGGGTTGTTTTTGTTGTTGTGGCTACATTTTGATCTTAGGTTTACCTACGGCTTCTTATTGGCTGACCCAAGCGCTGAATACTCGCACTGTGTCTGTTATGCAGAACCCTTGTCTTTGCGCCCTTTTTACTCCATAGCCACGCTAACCGCCTAAACCGGCTTCCTTGTCCGGTCTCGCATTCTAGGGCATCCTGCCTTTGTTGCTGCCTTATGGAGCACTTGTACGAGTACTCCGTACAGAGTACGGAGTACAAATGCTAATTATCGTATTTTACTGTATACTTATACTATGTACGGAGTACTCGTATGCTGTACGGTACTTAGTGCTAATACAGAGTTAACACTGTATGTTGTATGCCGGCCAAGCCCCCTCATCTGCTTTGTTTAGACCCACATCACCTGCACGTACCACTCCTCGCTCCTACGAGTACGAGTATTCATAGGTCTCCTGGTCTGCTCTGTTGGCCCCTGTTGGCCTCGCTGCTTGCTCTCCTTGGTCCACTCCTCCCTCTCCCTCCCTCCCTTCTGCCTCTCCCGCTCTTTCTCTCCCCCCTCCCCCAAACACGCTCCTTCCTTCGCCAACCACCCAATCTTCGGCCAATATCGCTCTCGCATCTACGGAGTACTTGCTCTCCCCAATTCGCTCCCCCCAAATAAACTTCCTTCCTTCCTCTCCGTACTCCGTACTCTTCACTTCGAACATCTTCACATATTATTTCAGAACGCATCCAGTCACCCTACCTCTTCTTGTCTTCTACCCCTTTCTACCCTGTATTTAACTCGTTGTTTCATCATTTTTTTTTTAAAAAAAAACTTTCTCGATTCATTTTCACGTCTACAGTCCCATCTCCTGCTTTCCTCGCCTCTATCTTCAACTTCGAAGTGCACCCGACTGCATACGCCGCAAAAGCACCGCACAGACTCAACTGTCCACAACATTTAAAACCGAACTAGATCGCAATAGAAGAGACAGCCCAGAGCAGACGACCCTCCCCCCCCCCTCAAAAAAAACACGCCACTTCAGTACTTCAGGCTCTGCCAAACTCACCCGGGGTTTTAAACCACGCAAGCACCCAACCAAATCCTGACCACCGCTGTCTCCTTACCAGTTCCCACTGCTTTGAACATTGTCATATTTCCATTCTCACTGGCTTCTTGCTGCACAAATACTTTCCACAATGTCCGCATACTATTATAATACCCACCAGCAACACCCAACGCCTACGGCACCACCTGCTGTTGGCCATTCCCACCATGGTGGCCGCAATCGACGCGCACCCCGTCTTTCGGTATCGCAGAATGGTCACAAGCAGCAGCATCACCACCAGCAACAGCATCAACAATTTCGTCAAATTCGCTCCATCAAGGAGATGACCGACAGCCTCAATTTGACCACCTTCCGAGTAAAGTTTGAAGCAGGTCGGTCTTTTGATTTGGAAGACGACTTGGAATTCTGTCCTGGTCTATTGTCTGAGAACGACGTAAGTATCTATTTCATTCCCAGATTAATTGAGTTATCTTCAACCCATGTCATTTACTCACATTTGCTTGATTTTCTCTAGCTCGTGTCCATCCATAGCGCATCGTCCGAACGCTCCTCTCTGGCCAGTAACTCGCCAGAGCATTCACCCTCACAGCCCACACAAGCAGCACCTGTGTTCTCCCTCAACGCTTCGTCGCCATCCTTCACCCTTCCTACCTTACAATCCCAACAAACAGCAAAGTTGTACCAGCCTTCCGCAACCCGCACGCGCAATCCTATTCCCATTATAAACCCGTCTTCTCGTCCAGCATCTCACATGAGTATGACTGCTCCTGTGCCACCGTCTGCATCGCCTAGCATGCGTGTCCCACAGCAGCTTGGTACCGTGTGGTAATGCTAGCAAATATATAGCCACTCTCCACTCACCTGTCTACGGGAGGTTGGATGATGTCGGTGCAACTCGTCACTGGATCCATTGTCAACAAGAAAATCAAGCAGCGTCACGTCACAATCGGCAGCCGGAAGGCATTTCGGGCAACTTCGAAAAGGTATTCAACATGGATCAAAACAGAAAAAACGCTCGATTATGTACAACATTTTCTCTCACGAGTAATCGGGACAAACACAACAACGAAGAACCATCAGTGTTGATGCCTACAGACAACAAGAACAATCGGGCTCAGATCGCAGACATGGCTCAACTTGGATTTTTTTTGTCTGTACAACATTTTTATGCAACTGCGGTCTACAATGATGGAGTTTGTCTACTATTCCGCGTGAGCGAGTATTTGACATTATCCAGCCAGCGCAGCACGGATATTTCCTTGCTTCATCTTCTTCATTTTTTTTTCTCTTTGTTCAACCACTATGTTCAATCTTTTGGTACCCCTCGGTCAGCAGAGGGAAGCGAAACAAATCAACTGCCCATCTGGATGCTTGATGTTTGCGGTCCTAAAGGCTGACGGCTGTCTTGATTCGACGATAACTTGGCGTTTCTTGCATTTTCTGGGTTTAGGAATGGTTCCCAACACTTGTCGACAAAACTACAAATCTCTGCATATCGGTATCTATAACGGAGTTCTTGCGGCTTGCATCGTCTCATCTCTCACACAGGAGCGGATGACATCTTTCTACGATAAAATGGTTGATCACGGGTCTATGAAACGAAAAAAGAAAAGAAAAAACATCATCTTTTTCTTCATAGAACGAGTATCGGACGACTGTTGTTCTTTCTCTTTTTTTTTCTTTGCCTTTTTCCGTGTTTTTTTTTCATGCACTTGGAAACAACAGGGGCGAGTAGGAAACTCGTTGTTCATCGGTGTTTTTGTGCGTTTTTGGTTAGCCCAGAAGGGTTTATCTGGGAGCGACATTGGGGGAGGCTGGCAGGCAAAGAAAGGAGCCTTGGTAGTTCTGTTCATGCTTGGGTTGGTTATATTTCTTTTTGGTTGCCACTCTCGATCTTCTATTTCTCCATATGTCTTTTCTGTCTATTTAGGGGCCCAGCAGTGTACGAGCCCTACTTTTCTTGGGCAACAGGTGGAATCTTGGCAAAGGGAGGTTTCTGAGGAGTCGGTTTCTGCTTTTTCTGCTTCAGAGATTCCCGTGTTGCGACTAAGACGTGGAGTGAAGGAACATCTTTTTGCATATTTTGTTAAATGTAGTCACGTTTCGTGTGTGAACATGTTTGATGTTTTTCTTTCTCTCTTTTTTTAACTGTGACAAAATAAGAAGTAAGGCTAAGCATCATCGGTCCAATCCGCGCATTTTGATGAAGCGGTTGATTTGTTCCCGTGTGAGCTTCTCGTTGTATTCCTCACTGCAGACGTAAAAAGAGATGAGCTCCTGCGTGCAATCTATGATGGCTTCCATATCCAACCCACTATCAGCTAGCCATTTGACCAACCATTGCAGCATAGTTGCTCGGCTGCTATCTTCTTCCGTGCCTTGTGGTCCAGAAACACTTGCCGAACCTAACTGGCCGGTCTGGCCAATCTGGCCAGCTTGGGCAGCTGCAGCGGCTCGGGCTTGTGCCTGAGCCAGTGCAGCCGCAAATCCACTAGCCATCGCAGGTGTACCGACACCCATACCAGGCGTCCCAGGAATGACACCGGCGTTTCCACCGGGGGTTCCAGGTGTGTTAGCACCGCCTTGTCCGTTAAGAGATGAGAGAGACGAGAGAGATGAATAGGAAGTCAAGAGTGCGGGTGCTGGTAGAGAAGATGAATGACCGGGTGTCAAGCCAGCACCGGCACCAGCTGCAATTCCTGCCATGTTTGCCATGCTTCCGGCCATAGCTCCCATGGCTCCCAGGGCTCCCATCCCCATGGCTCCCATTCCCATGGCTCCCATCCCCATGGCCCCCATAGCCGCAGGCATGCCTGTAGTGCTCACACTAGATGTAGCGCCTGTTGTCCCAGATGTGCTTGTCGCCCCGGTGCCGGCTGCTCCTCCGGCTCCTCCGCCTGGCGGTAAAACCAGAGCCCACAGCAAAGCGGTCACTGCAATGACATGAGGCGGATACAATAGGGGGAGATCCGTCATATAGTGATCGTTAACGATATTCCAGGCATGGGCTAGTTCATCAGGGTGCAGGCCAAGCTCGCCCTGCAGCGACAACAAGGTCCGGTAGGGGGCATGAACAATGAGCTGTGAGCGCAGCTCTGAAATGATGAAGAACTCGCACTCGCCAACGCGTGATATTTCAAGACAGTGGGCTGCCACGTCGGGCCACAGAGCCTTAGCCTCTTGAACTACCTGCCGGATGTGCTGCGGACACTCCTCTGTCTTGCAGGCCAGGTACAACACCGTGGCCATGACGAGGTACGGATTTGTTCGTCGCAACTCTATCCGCAGATAGAAACGCTTCATGTACACTTGAGCTGTAGCCAGAGCCTGCTGTCGAACGCTCATTCTTTTCCCGAGACGATTGAGTTCTGGAAGACAAGGGTCGGAAGTTAGCTAATGGATTCTTCATCGAAAAAGGGGGGGTGAGTGAAGATATTCTGTACGTTGAAAGAAAAACATGTTCAGGTAACGCTGTTCCGGCAACGGGCACATCTGCACAAGGCTGCGTTCCTCATCTTGGCGTCGTTGCCGGAGCGCACTCAGCTGTTCTTTCGTGAACTCCCAGAAGCGCCGCTGCGTCGAATCCCAATAGCTGGCCGCCATGGCGGAAGAGTATCGTGAGACTGGAACTGCGGCTGGAATATGACATAATGTTATCCGGATAATAGTAGGACCGAGCGCACCGGTGTGCTTCGGAACTGATCCAATGTGACGTCTCTGATTGGCAAAGAGCATCACGAAAGTTGAAAAAGAGCCTTTAGCCGGACAGCACCACAACCAACTTCTGCTAGACGTAAATCCAAAGGCCTGGGAAGCCACAGCTCTACTTGACCAACAACGTCGCGATATCTCTCCGCACTCTTGCATCATCACGGTCGATCAATTGCAGCCCCACGTGTTCCGTATCGCATTTGAACGCGCGCGCCATGACTAAACCGTGAAAGCCGGAAACCCCGATTGAATCCCGCCACCTTCACGCACATCCCCTCAAGCTTCCCCTGGTTGCCATGGTTGTCCGACAATGACGGCGCGCGACGAGGTGGTGTCATCTACAAGCCGGGCGGCGGCAGGCACCGACGACACTGAACTGGCGACTCGACACGCCCAGCATGTTGAGGAGCTCTGGCGACGGCTAGATCCTCACGGCGAGGAGCTGGACCTTCGGGGCCTCAAGAAGGGACTCCGGCGAATAGACCACCCTATGAAAAATGCCGATGAAATGCTACGACAGATCATCGAGCTTGTTGACTCTAATGGAGACGGCAAGATCCAATATGAAGGTGGGCCCCTCTATAGCCCGGCTTCTTTTTGTGTTGATATTATATTGACAAGCAGAATTCCGTGTTTTTGTTGAGGCCGCTGAGCATGAATTGCTCGTGCTCTTCCGATCTATCGACCGAAATCACGATGGTCGCCTCAACCGTGACGACCTGCGAGCCGCATTTCAGAAAACGGGCTTATCAGTGCCTGCGAGGCGGCTGGATGGCTTTTTCGATGAGATAGATACAGACCACGACGGCTATATCAACTTCGAGGAATGGCGGTAAGTCCCTTCTTCTGTATGTATGCGATGTGTCAACTAATACTCCAGGGACTTTCTTCTTTTCATTCCTACACGTGAGCACGACTCGGCATTGGCCACAGCCTTTTCATTCTACGCATCGGCCGTAGTGCTCAATGCCGAGGGCGACTCGTTGGTTAGCGACGACACGCTGGAGGGTCTGGGTACGGCTGGCTCTCTCGTCTACGCCCTGTTTGGATCTCTGTTGAAACTTGCCCAGCCGACAGCCGCGGAGCCCGCGAGAAAGGCCATTTTGCAAGAGACTGAGGCCGACATGCAACCACTGCCAACACACCCACACCCACCACAACCGACAACACCATCTTCTACGTCACTGCCAATACTCGTGGAAAGTGATTTTGATATTGAAGACTTTGACGCAGACAACGAATTCCAGAAGGCTTACGACGACGAAACAAGACAGGTCCCCCTAATACAGTACCTACCACATCCAGGCTATTTTTTGGCTGGCGCGCTCGCCGGCGGGATTTCGCGCACGGCCACGGCCCCCTTTGACCGACTTAAGGTCTATCTACTGGTTAGCACACGCGCTGGCAGCAATGCATCGATCGATGCAGCACTACATGGCCAGCCACTGGCAGCGCTACACAATGCAACAAAGCCCATTGGTGAGGCTGTCGCCAGTTTATATCGAGACGGTGGGCCGCGTACTTTTTTTGCAGGTACGTAACAGCAAAATGTTCGGGGAAATATTCTCAATATATAATGTCATGCTGATAAGACAGGTAACGGGCTCAACGTGGTTAAAATCATGCCGGAGACAGCCATTAAGGTGGGTGCTGTTTCCACATGTCTCCTCTTTACATTTGTTCCATCAGTGCATTCCCTAACGTTTTAGTTTGGATCGTACGAGGCGGCCAAGCGGCTGTGCGCGGTGCTCGAGGGTCACAACGACCCTATGCACATCAACCCGTACTCGAAATTTGTGGCCGGCGGTGTGGCTGGCATGATTGCACAATTCTGTGTATACCCATTAGACACACTGAAATTCCGGCTGCAATGCGAAACAGTGGCGGGGGGCCCGACGGGACAAGCTTTGCTGGTGCAAACGGCACGCCGTATGATGATGTCCAAGAATGGCGGATGGCGAACGGCCTATCGTGGCGTCACCATGGGCTTGATCGGCATGTTTCCTTACAGTGCCATCGATATGGGTACATTTGAGCTGCTCAAGGGAGCCGTCGTGCGGTACAAGGCAAAGCGTTATGGACTGCATGAAGATGACATTGTGCCGGGAAGTATCGTGACGGGCGTGATCGGGGCGGCTTCAGGCGCCTTTGGCGCCTCCGTCGTGTACCCACTCAATGTGCTGCGCACACGGCTACAGACGCAAGGCACGGCCATGCACCCACCGACATACACGGGTATATGGGACGTGGCGAAGCGGACGCTAGCACATGAAGGCTGGCGCGGGCTGTACAAGGGATTGACCCCGAATCTACTCAAAGTCGCCCCGGCATTGAGCATTACGTGGGTGGTGTATGAGAAATCAAAGACGTTATTGGGGCTGCCATAGGGGGGGAAGAGAGAGACTAAATAGGATGCTGGAAGCATCGACAAGGGCTGAGGTGAGACTTTTTGAGCAATGGGCGGGATCAATTATCTGTCAGATATCAGTAGACCAGGCAGGCAAGTCTGGACTACATGGGCGACACTTAAGGCGGGCGTTTGGAGACGGTGGGACATTTAGAGGGCCCAAGAATATATCGGCACGATGGACAACGTGCTTGGAATTAGTACTTGTAAGATCTATTGGTCGTCGAGATTTGAATAATTTCCTAATTCGGAAATTTTCAGATTGAATGTACATACACTATGCCCATGGCTTGATACCACTGCTAGCAAGCAACTCTGTGTCAACTTTGCGGTATCGAATCTCCCATTGCAACCAGTTCTCGATGCCAGCGACGTGAATAGCCAACGTGGGCAAGACAACAAGACGGGCCTGACATCCGTCTCCCATCGTGTACAAGGCAGGCAGCGTGTAGCGCGCCTTTCCAGGAGCGTGCTGCTTGAGCATGGCAAGCAGAGTGTTGAGATTATCTCTATGCCCTAAGGCTTGGCGTAACGGTTTGGCATGCTCGGCGGCATAAGGCCGCAGTTCGATGGGAGTGCGCAGGCGGGTGCGCAGGCGGATCCAAAAGCGGCCGTCATAGAGTTGCCAACAACTCCAAGGGTGCCAGTCAGGCAAAGAATCTGAGGGTGGTGTAGGGTGTGCGGGGAGGTTTCTGTAGCGAGAGGGTACGGTGAAAGTGATGGCGGGCTGCTTTCCAGAAGGGGATGGACTGCGAGCTAGAAACCAAGAGGAGAGCGAAGAGCAGCCCAGGGAAGAGGTACGGAATGGAATGAAGTGCACACCGCATATGGTAAAGGCTTTGGGTTCGGCAGCTGAGCTGTAGGCTGCGAGTCTCGGGAAGAGGGTGTCGACGATGGCCATGAGCTGGGTGACAGGGGTCACATGGTCTTCTGGTGTGACGAAGCGTAGTAGCTGTTGGATGACAAGGGCGGCAATCGTGCGCAAGTGGAGACGGCGGTGCATTTTGGAGGCACGGGCGTATGAAGAGGAGGTGGATACAGAGTAGAATGGACGTGCTCGAGGACGGGCTTGAAGCAATGGTAGGTGGATGACGGCGGTGCCAGCATTGGAGGAAAAGCGACGGAGAACGCGACAGCGGATGATGAGGCGGCGAGCCTCAGCTTCGTGAGCGGTGGCCATTGCGTTGCAGCGGGAGGAGAGACGCAGGACTGCATGTGGTTGCAGGGCAGCCGGCAGAGTGTGGTGGCGGGCGAGGTGGCGGATGGCGTTGCGTAAAGTGAGACTAGGATCGAAGTTGGTGTGGTCTTGGAACCAGGGGATATTGTTGGCCTCGCAAGTGGCAATGAGGCGGGCCTTTGGGAAGGCCAAGAGAGGACGGTAGACAAATATGCCGAGGTCCTCTGATTTAAGGGGGGGGAGAAGGGATGGAGAGTCCTGAGGAAAACTGAGCGGGGATTCGAAGAGGGATTCGGATCTGGCGGTACTATTATTGGCATCCCGGTGTAGAGCTTGCTGCATGCGTTGCCGGTCACGGAACGACGGCAGACGCTGCAAATACGGATCAGTGGTGCACTGGTCGTCGTCGCCTAACCCGCTTTGATGGACGCCATAGAGGCCGCGGCACTCTGGAATGTCAGCGGCTGGACGCATGCCGCGCAGGCCACGAATGCCACCATAGAGGCCATAACCGGTCAGCAAGCGCATCAACACGGTCTCGTACTGATCGTCGGCGTGGTGGGCTAAGAGTAACGAGACAACACGACTATGGGCGAGACGGAGGCCAAGATAGCGATAGCGGAGACGGCGGGCAACGGTTTCCGGCGAGGCGCCTGGTGGTAGGTCCCTCCAGGAAGATGGCGGCAGGGTTAGCACTTGTGTTTGATGACCCATATTGCGTAGGGCGGCGGCGACAGCATGGGCCTCGGCCGTGCTTCCATCGCGCAGTCGGTGGTCGACCACGAGGGCGAGGAAGCCGGATATGGGGGCATCAGCGACAAGACAATGCGTATCTATACGGCGTAGCTGGGCACATAAGAAAGCAAGCGCCATTGAGTCGACGCCGCCGCTGACGGCAAGGCCTGGGGGTCGGTCAGCGACGATGGCCAAAATCGAAAGAAGAAAATCTCAAAAACTTACCGACGCGGCGACGCGGTATGCAGCGCGCATTGGGGAAGCGCGGCGGTGCAGCGGCATATAGGGCATCGCGAAATTCAGATACAGCAATTGGCTGGGCAGCACGGTGCAGGATGGGGCGCATGAGAGACGAGATGGTGGTGGACGGAGGTCGTGGTGATTTGCGGCAACGGCAACGGCAACGGCAGCGGTGCGGTGCGGCAGCGGACGGAAAGACCCACTTAATTTTTTTGATATGACCCGCTTTTCCGAGCTCCGATAAAGCTCTCTTTTTCCCTCTGTTGCTCCCCCTTACTCCTCTTCGTTTGATTCTTTTCCCACTCCATTCCCATGGACTACTCTACCGCGCTGCTGGCCGGCGCCGTCGCGGGCACCACTGTCGACCTCAGCCTCTTCCCGCTCGACACTCTCAAGACGCGGCTCCAGGCCGGCCCCGGCCAATTCTGGGCCAGCGGCGGTTTCTCCGGCATCTACCGCGGCATTGGCAGTGCGGTTGTCGGTTCGGCACCCGGGGCCGCTCTCTTCTTCGTGACCTACGAAGGAGTCAAGAAGAGTATAACGAGCTCCGGTTCTAGCACTGCATCTTCTCATATGCTTGCCGCGTCACTCGGCGAAATCGCTGCCTGTGCCGTTCGCGTGCCCACCGAGGTCGTCAAGCAGCGCGCGCAGGCCGGTCAACACGCATCGTCTGCCGCCGCACTGGCTGCCATTGTGCGCACCCACCGCCGGTCACCGGTCGCTCTTGTGCGCGCCCTCTATCGCGGCGCTGGTGCCACCATCATGCGCGAGGTTCCTTTTACCGTCGTGCAGTTCCCGCTGTGGGAGGCTATGCGGACAAACTATCACGAATACCAGTTGTCCCAGTTGTCCCTGTCGCCGTCATCCCTCTCTTCCTCTCCATCCTCTCCACCCCCATCTTCTGTTGCCAGTGCCCTGTTCGGAAGCCTCGCGGGTGCATTCGCGGCCGCCGTCACCACGCCCCTTGACGTCCTCAAGACTCGCATCATGCTCAGTCCCATTCGCCTACCGCTGTCCACCGTCGTCCGCGACATTCTCGTGCGACAAGGCCCACGCGCCTTCTTTGCCGGTATCGGCCCCCGTGTCACGTGGATCAGCATTGGCGGCGCAATCTTCCTCGGCACCTACCAGGTTGTCGCAAATGCTCTGGGCAACACTGTGGCAGACGACAACAGATAAATGCTTACGTTGTACATATTATACAGTAGTGTAATAGAATTTTACTCTATACAATGTAATAGTTCATGTTGTTCTGTCGTGGTTTTCTTTTTAGTCCTCTCTTACTGCCTATTTAAACATCTTCCTGCACTTTGTTTAGCCTCCTGACTCTTTTCACTTCTTCTTCCAAGACACATCACGACTCTATGGTCTCGGCTTCCTTCATAGTCCTAGATGGTCGGATCTCCTTGCGCCCGTTTGCTCGGTAGTACAATACAATGTCACTGCTGTTCTTCCAGATGTGTGCCCGTACTGTTGCCAGATTCATTGAATCGGGGAGACGCTGTTTATCAGTTTGTCAGCTCAGCATAAATTAGGAAAACAAACAAAACCAGACAACTGGAATCACTCACCTGCTCGTTGCAATACAGCTCCAGGTACTCCTCTGGCCGCAGCGCTGTCCCGGACACAGCTGCCGCGACCATTTCAGTCTCCACCGCCGTCTCTTCTCTTTCGTCTGTCTCTTTTCCTCCCACATCTTTTCCCTCCTCACCTCCCTCGATCTTTTCTGCCACATACGCCAATATCTTCTTCACCCTCAGCATTCGGTTCGCATTCAGTCGGCTGCTGCCGTCTGGTGTCGCTACATTCGGTAACATCGGTCCTGCCGCCCCTTCGTCGCGGTACGGCAGCAACACAAATGATACCTTGTAGGACTCTTTGGCAGCCACCGTGTTGACTAGCAAGGCTTCAGCCAGCCACCGCGGTGCGCATCGCTCGATTCTGTCCACATCACGCTCTCGTCCTGCCGTCGCAATCGTCCCTCGGTATACTTCCATACTCCCTCCTTGTAGTTCTTCCTGGATGATCACCATTGTGTTGGGTGGCAGTCGCAGCATGGGCGCTTCATCCACAGGCACCGGCGTGATTCGTGTCTCCAGTCGCACCAATGCCTGTGCGCTCGCCGTCATCGATGTCGCAGCCGCCGCCTGCCGTTCATACTCGGCCCGCATTCGTTGAACCACCCCCGCAAATGATACGTCTGTTTCGGCCCCCCCACCACCACCTGATCCAGTCTCTGATCCTTCCTCGCCCGCCCCGTCTACCACGGTCGTTGACGATGTCAGAGCCACTGCTCCTCCCGTTGCAGTTGTTGCTGGCTTCTCAACCACGCTTGTCGAAGCCGACCGCCCTAGCTTCTTTGTGCCGAATGACATGCCCATTCGGAACTTCTTGCCAAATGGTGTGCCTGGCGACTTCACTTCTTTATCTTTTCCTGCATCCGCCACATCCCCTGCTGCCGCGCTTGTCGTAGTCCTGGCTAGCCCCAGCACGGTGCCGTTGTTAGCCTCCGCTGATGAAATTCCATTCAGTACACCATCTTCCCGATCGGCTGATGAACGACTTCCCTGGGACCTCCGTTTGTCTATGTTATTGCCTACATCAAGCATGCTTGCTGTCGAGACCGTTACTGTCGCCGCCATGGTTTCTGCTGCCGCCAACGCCTCAATGCGTTTATCAATGACTTCATTAAGCTTCGCCCGGCAAGCGTCGTCACGCCGGATTTCTTCGTCGATCAAGTTGGCAAACAGATAGCGTAGAATCCATTTCCCCAAGTTGATGCGTTGATCCTCGCGGAAGTCGATAGGCTTCTCCAACACAAGCTCGTCGGCATACATCTCAGCATCGAAACAATTATATGGGTCCAAAACCACCATAAGATTGCCGGAGCTGACGTCAATCGAACACCATGGTGCCACCGCTTCTGTCGTATTGACCTCGGGCTCGACATCCTCTAGGTGCCGCTTGCCAAAACGCCGGAGCTGCTTGCATTGGATCAAGTCCCACAGCAGCACCTCACCCGCCGTGTCCAGCGTCAGTGCTCGTCGCCGGTCGTTGAGAAGCCGATGCTTCACTAACCCAAAATTGCCCTCGATCGTTTCGACTGGTAGTCGCTGCACCGGCTCAACCGTGTCATCTACTGTTTCATCTTCCGCAACAATAGATCCTTTGCGACCAGCTCCTCCACCACCCGTGCTCGCATGAACACTGCTGCCCGACAGCGTGACTGCATCTGCGGACATTAAGCGCGGAAACGTGGCCGTGTTAGAAATACGCAGTATGGAACGAGGTGGGATGTCAAGCACAGCAGCCACGCCGGTCGAAGGAGCACCGCCATTACCACCGCCACCGCCATTAGATTTGACAGTTGACACAGAGGAGCTATGCGGACGGGTAGTATCAGAGGGTGAGAAAGGTCGGGAGAGTGGTTGTTGTTGTTGCTGCTGGAAGCGTCGCAAAGCGCTAGCCGTGTCAATATCAGCCCAGCGGTTTATGGAAGAGCTGGATGTAGCAGTCCAGATGAAGCCGTCACTGGCAACTAATTTATTGACGCCGCCGTGTTCTTGGGCGACGGCAACAGAGAGCCCCGTGTCAATATCGTCGAGACTGCCGCGCACATCCGTTTTGACAATGAGACCAGAACGGTCGGCGCTGTAAAATACACCGAGGTCGCGGCGGTCGGCATACAGTGCCCAGACACTGTCGTTGTGCATGGTTAAAGTGTGCATGCAGCGACCAGCGCTGACACTCCAGACTTTAACAGTCCGGTCCGCGCTGGCAGTCAAAACAGTGTCGCCAGTGGCGTTGATCAGGATTGCGCGCACATTGTCCGTATGGCCGACAAATTTGGTAATGTTCTTGCCTGTTCGAGGGTCCCACAGTCGCACTGTTGATTCGGGACCGCCGCTGGCCAACAAGCTGTGCGTGGCGCGCAGGGCATAGACGGAACCCTTTTCAGCGCGCTCTTCGCCGCTGACGTCGATTTCTAGCAGCTGGTGGCTACCGCTGCTACCGCCTTCAAGGTCCCATAATCGAATGCGCCGATCCAGCCCACCGGAAGCTACCCAAGATGCCTGCTGGCCTGGTGATGCGACACACTTGGCGTAGTCTTCATGCCGGCCGAGGATGACGGGCTCGTTATCATTCCCGTCGTTTTCCTCCCCTAGTGGCCGCCATGCTTTGACTAGCAAGTCTGAGGATGCCGTTACTAGCACCGAGTTGTTTTGTGCCAGCGCAATGTCGTTTATCCAGTGCATGTGTGCTTGCGTCTGTGCCCGTGACGTGGCTGTCTGCCGTGCAGGCGATGTGCCATCCGAGGTGGCACTGCTGGCTGGGAACCCTCGCTGCGGTGCTGGGTGGCTATCTGTGTTGCTATTCTGTCTGGTCTGGTCGAGGTGCATGTCCCAGGCGCATACTACCCCATCACGCCCGCCCGAGTATCTGCCAGTCAGCAGAGAAGAAGGAAGCAGAAGAGCAAGGGAGCAGCTTACAATACCGAATGATCGCTGTCGTATGCGAGACCATTGACGCCTAGCCGGTGCCCAACAGACAGCGGATCGATCTCAAGGACTAATGATTAGAAAATGAAGACCATGCAAGCAGGGGAACAACGTAGAGCGGTGTCTCACCATAGCTGATCTTCTGGCGCACTTTCTTGCTCGCCATCATCGCCGACTTATCAGCGGCAAAGAGAGGCGAGAATGTAAGGGCCGATCGACCTAATCGAGACTATTTGGAGACAAAGGCACAGGGCGTCTTTGATTTGGAGCCGCCAGGGTGGTCGAGTTTTGCGGTGGCAGGGTCGTTTGGTTGCTTGCTGGCGTGACGGGCAGTTTAAGAGACAGCATAGAAATGGCCGGCGAGGCTCACCCAGAGCTGCCTGGGAGGAGAGCTGCTGCGGGGGTCAACCTAATATTAGGGAAGAAGCCGCTAATACGAGTACTCCGTACTCCGTACTCTCTGTAGTCTAGCTAGGTTTGGCGTTTTGGCGTAACCCATGATCACATGACATAATCATGTGACATTCATACACTTTCACAGCATCGATCATTCATCACCAAAGTACGGAGTACAGAGTATTACTTCTTCGCCTTTTGGCAACCCACTTGTATATCCAATGACAACCTCCTGAGCACTCAAAATGCACTCGATTTTAGGCAGCTCGCTGGCCATACGGCTGGTCAGCGCTCTCGGACTGCTGCTGCTGCCATATCTGATGTTCCTGGCTTTGCAGATGCCACCTAGCTTGCGGTCGTGGTCATCCGATCCGGGAACCACACACTCCAGCCCTGTCCCGTCCTCTGGTTCTCCATACATACATGGTCCTTGGAACTCTCCTACACCAGCTCTGCTGAACAATCTGACAGCCGCGTTGACAACTCCCTCGGGTGTGTATGGCTTTCGTTTCGACGGCTCACATGTACCGGATTCCGACTATGGTGTGTACAACTGGTGCAACATGCCACACGTGCGTCGCACTGAGTATGTGGTGCCGCCGCCAGTGTACACATTGCGTTATGTCGAGGTAGTGCATCGGCACCACAAGCGGACGCCATATACAGCCAACGGCTTCCCTGTCGAACCATACGAGTGGAACTGTGACGACACGCGCCTGCGTGTCTATGCGGAGATGATGGGTGAGGCAGCCGAGCATAGAAGTCCTGGAAATTCCTATCTTAAGACGCATTTCCCATCCGATAACCCGTTTGTAACGGCTGCGTTCGGATGGCGTGGGTCATGCCGCTTCCCGCAGTTGACGCGTGGCGGGCTTGTTGATGCCTGGCAACACGGTGCCGATCTATACGGAGTCTACCATGACTTACTCGGATTTTTACCGGCGGCGACGGACAGGGCTAGTTGGGCCGCGCAGACGGCCTTCCGTGTAACGAACAACGAAATCACCAGTGAGACTGCCACCATGGTTTTGGGGGGTATGCAAACGTCGGAGGACTTGGACGGAGCGAAATCCCTTGCAATTGCTCCGCTAGCTCTTGTTGTTGAGCCCCTCGGCCTCGACTCTCTTGAGCCCCAGTACGCATGCCTGGCCGGGCGGCGTGCGTTTGCGGCCATAACGTCTACCGAGGATGAGGATGGGGCCTGGGCAGCGCATCTAGCAGCAGCAGCAGAAGTATTCCGCCAGCTGGATGCCGCTTCGGGTGTCGATCCGGGCGATCCGCGTGGCTTCCACGCCAGTGTGGATCATTACTATGACAATTTATCGGCACGGCGTTGTCACGAAAAGGCAGATGTGGTCGGCGTGTCGCGGGCGCTGGCCGATACCGTCTTCCGGCTTGGCCAGTGGGAGTACAGCCGCATGTACCGCGATGATAGCCGTTCGCTTGGGGCGAGCGTGGCCCTGTGGGGGGTGTGGGTAGCCCAGCTGGCGCGACATCTACGGGCCGTGGTAAGTGAACAGTCGCCAGAGCCTCGCTATCGCCATAACGTGGCCCACGACGGCAGCCTCAGCCGGCTGTTGTCAATCTTGCAGGCAGATGAGATGGTATGGCCTGGCATGGGCAGCGAGGTGGTGGTGGAAGTGTGGGAGATGCAGCAAGAGAAAACGGGCGACGATGTGGCGGCCGAAACGACAAACAAATTTACCCCAGGCCATAATTACCACGTTCGCATTCTCTTTGGTGGCCGCGTACTACGGTCGTCCAATCCCGATTTGGGTCTACTCGACATGCGGCCGCTTCCAATTTTGCTCGACTATCTTGATAATCTGGTCGGCCATGATGCATCTATGATTCCGGGCATGTGCAATGGAACTACTCCGTTGTGGTAGTCTGGACATTTCTACTCAAATGTGTTTAATATCGACTCGTGGCAGCGACCTCTTCTTATTTTACACAATTAAACGCCTGGGTATGCAACGGTCCGTCACCCATCACCCGTCATTCACCCCGCTTCTTAAACTTGCCATTGCCATTGTGCTGGCGCGGTTGGCTGCCGTATGCACGCCGTGCACCGGCGTCCTTGCTGCGGGCCATGCTAGCCCCCAAGACCAGGTTGACGCGCGGAGGAGTAGCAAAGCCAAAGCTCTTGGCGACAGCAGCGAGATCGAGCTTGTTGATGTCGAAGACAGAGCGCAGGCTGTGACTGGCATACGCGTGCAGATATGCGCGAAAGCCGTCCTTGGCGCTCTGGTGCAGATAGTAGTTCTGGGCGAGTAGCTTCTCAAGCTGGGCCTGAACATTGCGCACTTTGCCGGCCGGAAACTCGTATTCGAGCACGGGCACGCGGGCCTCGCGCAGATACGCAAGGAAGCCAATCTCGGAGGGTAACAAGAACAGCAACGACTTGCCACGGCCGCGGGCTCCGCGGGCAGTACGACCAACACGGTGCACATAAGCGCGGCCATCGTCAGGCGGATCAAACTGCACAATCCAATCGACGGCAGGGATATCAAGACCGCGAGCGGCCACGTCTGTACATAGTAGGATGCCATGCTCGGCATTGCAGAATTCGAAGAAGGTGCTGGTGCGCTTGGCCTGCTTCTGCTTGCCGTGTAGGTCCAGCACGCCGCCTAGGTCGATGTAGCGCAAAAGGTCGGCGTGGTACTTGACCGAGTTGCACGAACTGAAGAACACGATCACCTTCTTCTTGCCGACCATGCGCTTGAGGAACGACCACAACAACAGGAAACGTTCCTGAGAATTGCACATAACGTAGCCCTGCTCGAGTCCATCCACCGTGCTGAATTTCTGCGCCTCGTCGACGTTGAGATATAACGGGTTTGGCCGCAGCGACACCTTAGCCAGGTCATCGATCTTTTGCGTCTGCGTTGCCGAGAAGAGCATCGTCTGTCGCTCCGACGGCAGGATTTTGACAATCTGCCGCAACTCGTCCTCAAAACCCACTTCGAGAATCCGGTCTGCCTCATCAATGATCAACGACCGCAGGTGTCGGAACACAAATCCGGGCGTGTTCTGCAGATGGTCCAGTAGCCGCCCTGGCGTGGCCACCAACAGGTTAACGCCACGACCCAACTTCTCTGCCTCTGCCCGTCTATTCGCACCTCCCATAACAATCCCGGCTGTTTGCGAGTGCTGGGCCATTAACTCCTGCGCCACGCCCCAGATTTGTAGCGCCAGCTCCCGTGTTGGCGTCACCACTACCACGCCTGTTCCGTTGCGCGGCTTGAACTTGAGTGCATGCAACATTTCCACTGCCGGTACTAGAAATGCTAGAGTCTTTCCCGACCCAGTCTTTGCTGCACCGAGAACATCCTTTCCTGCCAGAAGTGGTGGCAGTGCCCGCCGCTGGATTTCTGTCATCGTCTCGAATCCCATGTCGGCCAGGCCCTTTTTCGTCCGCTCAGACAATGTCAGGTCGGCAAACCGCATCGGCCCGTCCGCAGCATCTCCGACCGGCGGCAGCGTAAGTCCCTCCGTCTCGTCTTCACCTGCGGGCTTATCTGGCAAGACATTGTCTAGTTCATGGTGCGTGTCGGCCTTTTTCTCGCACTTGTCCTCTTCTTCATCCGTCTCTCTCTTCTTTGTCTTTTCGACCCGTTTCGCCTTTTTCAGGGCATTTCGGTCATCCTGGTCGCCGGAAGTATGCTTGTCTGCCTTAGCCTCCTGAAGCTTACGCTTCTTGCTGAGTTTTGTATCCATGGTGGTTGAACAGAATAAGAGGGTTGTCGATGTTTAGCAGAAAAGATCTCGCTCCACGGAAGAAAAAAAATAATTTTCACCGACTAGAAAAGGCGGCAGAAATTATATGGGGCATTTGGGGAGATAAGATACCTTAATGATCATACGCTATGTCACGTGATACATCCAGATTTACGAGTATTAGGACTCAATTGCACTCTTTTCACTCAATTTTATTGTCCCAGCCGCAGCTTTGAAAATGTAGTCCCATTCCAACCTTAAAAAATGCCCAATTACCCACCATAATCATACATACCTTCAGCGCATCGCTTCCGGTGTCGGATCCTCATGCTTGGCTGTCGAGCCTTTTCCTCTCCACGTACTAACAGCATTGATACCTGCCGAATAGCGCACCTCCTCGGTGCCATATGCTCGCGGAGTCAGCTTGATCAGCGTGTGTAGCGGCACATTCATCCACGGGCTTTGGTTCTGATCTTTCTTCATGAAATATGCGTAGATGCAGCGCAAGACGGCCTGGTGGGTGATGATTAGAATGTCTTCAGACCGCTCCAGCTCCATGATAATCGGCTCAAGTCGGATAACCACGTCGCGGTATGACTCGCCACCACGATACCGATAGTTGTATTTGTCTTCGTCACGTGCACGGAAGTCATCCGGAAACTGGTCCTTAATTTGCTGGTACGTATAACCGTCACAGACACCTGAGTCCAATTCGTCCAGGGCCTTCCATTGGAGCTGGTTGTAGTCCTTTGGAAGGTGGCGGGCTGTAGAGATGGTGCGTTTGAGTGTCGATGTCCACACTGTGAGTGGACGGTCATCCCCGACGGACTGCCGCACAAGCTCGGGAAGTTTCAGGGCATACTGTTCGCCGCGTGGGGACAACTCGGCATCGCCACCGATTCGGCCGTCCAAATTGTACATGGACTCACCATGCTAGCAAATGGTTAGAATCATAGCGGTAGAGAGGGGGGCGATGAAACACACTCTTGATAGCCACACGGACCGGGGGCGGATGTGCAAGTTCATCAGGTAATAGACAATGCGGCTCTGCAAGTAATCCTTAATGCGGCTGATGATTACGCGACTTCCGACATCCATGATCTTGAGGTAGGTAAGATCATCTTCGTCGCCATCTTCGTTGATCGTCTTGTATACTTTCTCATAGTTGCGAATGCGGTTGCGGAAGTCGAGGGCAGCTTGCTCTGGGTCTTGGCCTTTGTAGTCGGGGCTGGTGGTCTTGACATCGCGGATGTTGGCCATGATCAGGTCCTCGTTGTCACACTTACTCTCAACAAAGAGTACTTCGACACCGGCAGCTGTGCAGGTGTCAAGAACCCAAGTGCGTCGTTCCTTGGTCGAGTTGGTAGCGTCGAGGATGCCGACGACGCCGCCCGCACGAAACCACTTAAGCATGTCGGCCACGGCAGCCTCAGCAGCAAGACGACGTGTGCGTTCGCCCTCGGTATTATTAAAGTCAAAAAACTCGGCGGAGGGCTGGGCGGCATCTTTGCGACGGTAATTGCCCACATTGAAAGTCTCAGCTGGGATGGACAGCCATTGAAGGTAGCGTTGAGCTGCAAGAAGGTCAGTTTTCTGCTTTCCCGCAAAGAGAATAGTGTTACCAGGTTTGCTCACCTTTCTGGGCAATAAAGCTCTTCCCACGGGCGGGAAGCCCCACCATAACCACACATACTTTGACGTCCTCAACCTGGACACCCAGGCCGTTAGTGCCTCGTGCCATGGCTGCAGATGGCTCAAGCGGAGAGAGACCGAAATAGGAACAGAGGTATGGAAACAAGGTGCAAGGTAGACACTGGGTGCGTCACTAGCAGGCACATCCGAGGGGTTCTGGCCCCGTGCGGGTGATGCCGGGTGAAGGAAAAGAGAGGCGAGTAGCTAGCGAAAGCCGAACTGGTTTTGGGGGACAGAGACGATGTTTGGGAACGGCACAGAACAGCACAGAACAACACAAACGAATTGGACTGTGACAGGGTAACGTTTCGCAAGCTCTTGCGAACAAGGACGTGTCAGGCGGAATGCAGCCCCTGACAAAAGAGTTGATTGATCGAATAAATGGACGAAGCTTTTTTTTTTCAGACAGAATAGAACGGCGAAGTGACGTCGAAGGCGGGGAAGTGGATAAAGGTTGGAGATAAAGACAAAAAGGAGGAAGAGTGTAGATGAAGTTGAAGGGCGAAAAGAACAAAGATGAAGGGCAAGACGAAGACGAACAAGGAGACAAGACACGAAGAGTATGTCATGGGCAGGGGAACGCGTGATCGGTTGCGGGCGGTGAACAACAGATGGAGCAGCCGAATTCACTGAACGGTGACCAGGTCCGCCAGCGGGAAAGAGCACACGATAATGCGTGGGCAGCCGAAGACGCCCGCCGGACTAGCGGCAGACGGGGGGTGGCATTAAAAAGGAGAGAGAACACGAAAGGCGGCGAAAGGGGAAAGAACGGCGTTCTCAAATGGCATGTCGAGGCGTAGCCCCAGACTGCACCCCGCAGGTGGAGGTTGTGACCTTTTTTGGGCTGTACGGGTAATACTTCCTTTACCCAAGTACTCCGTACGAAGTGCTTTCTTCCTTTTTTTTTCCAGTTATTTTTCGCTCTGCTCTCTCCCTTTGCTTTTTTTTCAAACCCCATTTCGTCTCTTTCATCTCATTCACTCCTTTTTTTCCCGCTCTTTCTCTCCTTTGCCTAGAAATGTGGGTAGTGTTGATAAAATGGGGCCTTGTCCTCGTGCCTTCCTGGCAGGTGACACGCGTGCAGGGAGGACTTTTCGGTGCAAGGCCACGAACAAGGCAACAAGGCAACAAGGCAGAAAAGACAATAGGATAAATAGCAAAATGGCAGAATAACAGAATGGTAGGGGCGACTAGTACTTGAGAACAGCAGAATGCAAAACAATCTAACTCACCTTGCTGATGCTCCAGGTCTTGGCATTCGTGAGTGTGGATGTGGGTGTCGGCGGACCAGCTGCGACGCCTCTCATTTTTACGGGCACGAGGCGCAAGGCACAAGGCACGATGGAGTATCGGGGCTCGCGCAGGGTAAGTCGGAGGAGAAAAGCGGACCGAAAGAACTTAAAAAAGCACGAGACATCTGGAGAGAATAACTGTTAGGGTTGGTGTAAACTCTGCCTACTCGTAATCCCACGTTATCAGATAAGCACCTCATGCCCCACGTTCTTGGTTAGTACGGAGTACTCCGTACGGAGTACCGAGGCTTACTTTTACGAGGCTGAGGGTGTACGCAGTACCTTCAAACTCACGCTCCGCACCTCGTACGAGGCTCGTAAGAGAGATATCTCGCATGGCCAAGTACTCCGTACTCATACTTGGTAGATAAACTCGCAAACGCCCTAGTCTCATGTGACCGTGACATGGAGCGATGCCTCAGGCATCTGATCACGTGATATATAAGTTTCAATTCGATCATGTGACTGTACAGGGGCATCGAACGTATCAGCTTAGTTTTAGGATACACACAGATGGCTGATCGTTGACGTCGACCGCCTAAGCTTCACAGCCCCGAGAACATTTTCTCCCATTCCTTCCATTCAATCTTTCGCAATGGCCAATCCAAACGCCCTCTTCTTGCTTGCAGACCATATCAAGCTATCGCTGGTAGAGCGCCAGCGCGCTCGCACGCTCGACCTACTGCAAGACAATGACAACAATAACGGTGCCAATGGCCACAACACCAATGACAGCCAAGACGGCCACATCTCGCGATCGCTAGATCAGTTTCGCGAAGGCCTGGAAGCCCTGCAGAAAGAGCAGACACGACTCGAGGGTGAAGGCGATAGGTGAGGCGCGAACAAACTGGATACAGAACCGCTCTCATGTCGCTATGCTAATATTCCGTCTTACAGAAATGCAGTTGCCATCGCTGACGCACTGCCATCATTGCAGGAACAGTTGGCTGCCTTAACGACACAGTTCCAGGGAGGACCGACGGCGACTTCTGTGACCGCCACTTCATCATTTCCTCCTTCCTCCTCCGTATCACTCAAGCCTTTGAAGAAGGCCGTCCGCTTCCAGGACAAGCCTCTGCCTGTACCCCGAGACTCGCCCTCTCCCCCCGATGTCGATATCGAGGCCCAGCGTGCTGGCCTTTTCAACCGGCCTTACCGAGACGACGACGACTACTCTGCTGCCGACCGCTCCGGTGATAATCCACAACTATTACAGACCCACGCACGCATTATTGCCGACCAGGATGCCCAACTAGATGCACTAGGCACCAGTATCGGCCGCCAGCGCGAGCTGAGCATGCAGATCGGCGACGAGTTGGATAGTCATGTGGCCATGCTTGAGGAGACAGAGCGGCTGACTGACCGCCACCAGTCTCGTATCGACCGCGCACGTCACCAAGTTGGACGCATCGCGCGTTCCGCTAGTGACTGCAAACAGATGGTAGCTATCATCGTCCTGATAGTCATACTCGTCCTGTTGATCGCCATTCTGAAGTGAAAGGGCAAAGGAAGGACAGGGATCCTGTGCCTTTGTCCTATATGTTCATCCTTCCCCCCCCCCCTTTCAGCAGTGCATCTTCGGCGTTCGTTTGGTTGTTTATAATAGTTTCGCTTGGGTAGCCTGTCGTTGTTTTTGCCCGGATCTAGAGTCCCTTAATATTGCCCACTATACGCATCTTTTTTTCGCTTTATATGAACTATAATACTATGTGATCCGATTAGGTTATCTGCTCCGTACCATGAGCCTGCTGTGGTGCTTTAAAGTAATTTTCTTCAGCATTCTCCCAGTCAGGCCCTGGAAACTGTAGGCAATGCGACTCTTACTTGTCGTATCTATTCGTCCAAGAAAGGAATTCATCTTAATAGGCTGGTGTATGAAAATAAGAAGCTCAATACGAGTAGTAGCTTCAACTCCATTGGCATGAATGTCTTGGTGGCTATGAATTTAACGAATGATCATGCCTGCAAATCCAATGGAATTGCCGGCACAACTGAACAGGAGGAAGCCATCTTTTGTATTATATATTCATACTCCGTATGGATTACCTTATAGCGTATATTAAACGAATGCTTGACATCCCGCCGTACATACCACCTACGAGGCACAATCCCTACCGTTACAGAGTAAATATACTAAAAAAAATAGAGATTGTGAAAGCTGCTGAACTTTGGCATAGTTGTGCCTGGCTTACAGAGTATGGAATACGGGTAGTTAAGTTAGAAAAAGCATGAGCCGTGGGCCCATGAATTTATTGAAGACTTTTGCAGCTTGGATATGGCTGAAAAAGGGGGGTGAGCTTCGAAGAAGAAAACAGAAACTAAGGAAAACCACCCAGCATGCGAATCCCAAATGCAGACTTAGCGAATAATGTCCCCTTCCTTCTGAATGCCCTCAAGGTCCTCGAGAATATCACTACCGCCCAACATACCAACCCCGCCCACGACTGGCTGATCTTCTGATGGCCATAGCTCGTAGAACTTGATGCTCTCATCACTCGATGCCACCGCAATACACCCTTCCTTGAGTGTCCGGCCTTCCCTACCACGGCCCCTATATTTCCGGGCTCCTGTCTGTAGCTGTTGCAGTGGTTCTCTAGCACATGAAACCCCGTACAGTGCCCGATGATCGCTATCCCACTCGATCGAGTTAACTTGTTTGCAGTCAGGCCACGAATAAACTGCGATCCGCACTGCGTGTCCAGGATGAACAAAACCAAACGTTGCTGCAATCTCGCGTTTGGTGTTGCTCCAGATCAAGCTTGTTATCTGCGACGATACAAAGATCGTGGCCAATGCAGTGCCCGATGTCGTGTGGAAAAAGTGAATGCACTTGTCATTTGAGCCACCACCAGTTGCGACAAGGCCCTCTTGCCAAGGGCAAAATGCTATAGCTTTCACCGCAGCTCCATGTTCCCATCTCCAGCTCTCCACACCAAGTCCCACCCGACGTACAAGCCGGTCACTAAGCACCAGTTCTCGGACCTGATTGCCACTGCCCATAATCGTTCGGAGGCGACTGCCGTCGCTGTGCAGGAGGCCATGTTCACGTGGTTGTCCCGATGACACTTTACCATCCCCCCCAGGACGATGAGACTTTGGAAGAACGTTGTCCGCCTGAAAAAAGCAGCACATGTTGTCATTGCTCCCAGTAGCAAAAGACTGGCCATCAGTGGACCACGCAAGACCACAGATTTGTTGATAGTGCACCGAAACCTGGGCCACCAGCGTCATCTCGCCTCTCCAGTCATCTTGCTCCATTTCTCTTGTGTCGGGCCACTCGATTACATAGTATAGAACGTTCCCAATGTCGTTTCCGACCAAGAGATCCTCGGTTTCGACAAGTGTCCCGACCTTGTGGGGGTTTTTGGTCTGGCGCATGGTACAAGTTGGGCGCCAGCTCAAACAAGACACTGGAACACTTTCCTGCACAACGAATCGTGCCAATCCGGTGCCGTGCATCGATAACAGGCCGAGAACGTTGTTGGAGCGGCCAAATGCTAATATACTCCTTTTACCCTGGCAAGATGAAAATGCCAAAGAGGTGACCCATGTACTGCTGGTGTGTGAGCCATTCAACAACTTTGCCCCTTCGTCTTCTGTCCAGCGATAGAGCAAATCCCCTAGCCCGACAGCTATGGTCTCACATGCAGGCGAATATGCCAGAACAGAGCAGTAAAAATCATCCCGCAATTCCGGGGCAGAAAGAATTCTGACAGAAAATGGTTAGTGTGATGGACAAGTGTATACTATGAAAAGTTGACGTTATATATACACACCGTAGAGGACGACTTGGACATGTCTGCTTTTTCTTCGAGAGTTCTTGAGCACATGGCAATATTAGTAACAGAACACATGTGGAAATATAGAGAAGTATACTGGACACTCACGTAATGTTGATTCCTCATTCACCCATGCCGTTCCGTTCCAAGCGGTTTTCCTGCTGGCGACTCCTAGACTGTTGGACAAATGCAACGTTTTGTCGAGATTACAGCACATCAATCTAGATGCGAGGTCGATGCCCAAAGCAGCAGCCAGTCGACCTTGGTGCCGCTCCTTCTCGTCTGTCTGTCGCGTTGCGTGCACAAACCGGGAAGTATAGTATGGGGCGTTTGTGCCGCTCTGAATCAGATTTCCATGACCGTCATCTATGGCGCCGGTGATGGAGTGGGGGGCTCCAAGGGACCAGACAGAGCCATTACTGGTGTAGTTGACATTAGGTTCAAGCTCGCTGTTATGGTCTACTGAGCCCAGAGTAGTCCTAATTCTCGTTTGTGGTAGGATGCCAGATTCCTGGATCGAATCCCTGTGGCCATCAGGAATGGCAAAAGAGTGGCGAAGGTGTGACCGGGCAGGCGAGAAGACATCTGGGGAGGCATTGCTGTGACGGGAGACCCTTTCAGATGGAGTCAAGGCGCTGGCAAGTTTGGTGAGGTGAAACTTGTCGGAAAGACGGAGGATGCCCGTTGCTGAATCTCTGGGGTGAACAAAACGATCAGGTTGGAGAGCAGATGGAGATGAATTTGTCGTGACAGTTGCATAGTACGAGCCACATAATAGTGCAGACTTCGATGCTGGGGCCGAGAAGAAAGCTGAAGAGAGACTAGAACGAAAGTGGCCTCGCACAGGGCGAGGCAAGTTTGCTGCCTCCTCGCCGCGGGTAACGTACGAATGTCGTGTGCTCTTCACATTTCTGACTGGTGTGAGGAATACCGAAGTATCATCCTGGTCGCCGAGAAACAAGCGACTGGGGGGATCCGAGCTGTTTCCGTCAAGGGTGTAAGGATTGACATCTGGTAGACTTCGGGGTCTTTCGGGCGTTATTATTTGAGAATCATAACCGGAATCCCACGGCGGCGAGGTGGGCATGGAGCATGGGGAATTGCTGCAGGGTGGCGAGACGGTGTATCTAACAGGTGTAGATATGGGTGTGTTCTGGTCAGAATTGGCCATGGCGTGGATAGATGGCCATGAAAAGAAGCCTTCCGAAAAATGGATAAAAAAGTAAGGCAAAGGCGATCTTTTTCTTTGTTTTCTTCTTCGGCGCCAATAATTTCTCTAATTGCTATAATGCTGAAGATAGAATATCGACAAGTTGGGAGCGGGCGAATGTAAAGATATTCAATGCGACCAGACGACGCCCTGGAAGAAAGAAGAGGAGAGAGGAGAAGAGGGAGGAGGAAGGGAAGAAAATGTAGTTTTTAGGAAATGATGAGGAATCCACAAGACAACAACAGAGGGACCACGATTGGTTCTGCTTATGAATAGGGAAGTGAGTGAGTGACTGGGTAAGGCAGGAGCGAGCTATTCACAGCGGTTCCTTCCATATCAAGCAAGAATTATTGACAAGCTACAGGCACTTCCAAGAATGGAAAGAGCGACCATGAGGACCGAGCAAACGTCGAATACTGACTAATGCCTAGTAGACTGTAGACTTATTTGCTTATTTCGTCTGAAATATATAAGATACATTTCGGACGGATTTTACATTTTATTCCTTTACAATCCAGTATCATTTTCCTCGCTATTCGCGATGGGTTCCCATGATATACCCCCAAGCCACTCCCCTCCATGGTTAGTTTTAGCATCTAACACCTTGCTCGCCATTGGAACCGGCTGCTAGTGAGCTGTTTACATTCTCATGATATACAAAACCTTGCAAACTGGCGCCTATGGTATTCCTGTGGTGGCCCTGGCACCCAACCTAGCTTGGGAGGCCGTTTTCTTTGTGCTCGTGGTTGTGGACGGGGCTTGTCTCAAGGCCGCAGGCCTGCTTCTCTGGATCATCTGTGACCTGTGTCTTGCAGGTGCTATAATGCTGTCTCTGTTTATTACCAAAAGAAAAGACGTAATGCATGCCTCTATTTTCTTTTTGGCCATTGCCTTTTTGGCTGCTCTTGCAGTGGGTGGCCACTGGAAGTTTGCTCAGTGGTGGCTCAGCACGCCTAGACATGGCTGTGAAAACAAGACAGGAAATTCTGGCGCGGACAGCAGGACTACGATATGACGGAACTGGCAGTATGGACGGCAAGCATATGCCAAGTGATCACGAGTACCGACAGCCTGGCAGGGCTATGGTTGAGGCAGGATGCACGAGGAGTGAGCGATTTTGTATGGTGAGCGGTCTCTTCGAGTGCAATAGGAACTACCTCATGAATCCCTACGATCACGAATCTTCGAATTACTGGTTCCATAACTGGCCTTGGACTGGCAAATGGCGTCTTATGGTAGTTCTGGCCCGAGGCGTATTGTTTCTTTGTACAACTGTTGACATTATTGATGAACGGCCGTGTCCTGCACCATATATGCCGCAGAGTTAGGTACAAATAATAGTGACGTGAATGGTCTTGATTTGGCACGGTTGACTTGGTATCGTTTTGCTTTACACTTCCTATTATTCGCTTACACGCCATGGAGGTATCCGTGGCAAGTATGCCTTGCTGGAAATAGCATGCCGCAGGCCTACGGCACCAGCGAACGGCCAGCTTCGAGCCAGGCGATCGGCCCAGGATGGGGGCGCGGCAGTTTGGTGCGCCGTGTTGACCTTGACCTTGTCGTAAACGGTTGGTAAGCTGACGGCGTGATACTTTTGACGCAATTGGTCATAAGCTGGGCGGTTGTAGATACGCCAGAATGTATCTTCATCATAGTAAGCGTGCGCATAGAGCCATTTCATACCACCATAGTCGTGCAGCAGGCGGTGCTCGAGGTTGCGGTTGAGGGCAACACAGCGGGCGGCATCGGGTGGGCCTGGGCCCCAGAGGCCAATGTTGAGGAGGGAGGCCGAAACAGTTGGACTGCCGGGTTGTCGGTTCGCTTCAAGCTGGGAGTGTGGATGAAAGGTTGGCGGTCGAGTTTCCTGCAAGGGACACAGCCACAGCGGCCAGATACCAAAGACAGAGGCAGTGTAGTCGATAAAATCTTCGGCCGTGCTGTAAGGCAGAGCCAGGTCCTGAACAATGTAGGTGGCGGACTGGCCGGAGGCATGCAATGCCTTGTAAAGCATGCGAGTATGCAAAAAGTCGTCTAGCAGGCGGCGCGTCCAAGGGGTACAAGGGAAGGGAAAGTACGAAAATGCGGATCGGCCAACCCAAAAGCCACCGCGGTCGTAACGAAAGAGGTATTCAGGAAGGGGGATGTAGTCGACGGGGATTATCGACGAAGCAGCTGGGTTGGTTGTGCGGCTACGGACGTGCATATAGAACCAAGGATCGCGTGGGTGGCTAAAGGTCTGTAGGTGCAGCGGCGATGGTGGCGGGTCGTCAGTTCGTTCACCGGTGATGACTACACCGTGGTTTGGAGCGAAGAGGATACCATCAACATAGTCGTAGGGACTTCCGGGCGCAGAGAGGTCGCGGATAAGGTCAATAGTAGCACGCACGCTGGAGCGGCGATGGTAAGTGGTACGCACAAAACGATGAGCGGGCTCGAGCCGCAATTCGAGTAATGTGGTCAGACCGAGAGTGCCGAGGGCGCCGGCAGCTCCTTGGAAAAGGTCACGGCGTGGATCTTGGACAGCGGGAGAGGCATCGACGATGTCACCGTTGCCCAGGACCATTTCGACGCGGTCGACGGTTTGATTGAAGAAACCGTGGCGGAACGAGCTGCTCTCGCCAGCCGTACCGGCAAAGCCACCACCAACTGTGATGCCAGGGAACTCCATGACGACGGGCGGAACCAATCCGTGGGCCAGGGTAGTTGCCACGAGGCGGTCCATAGGTACATTTGGTTCAACCAGTGCCGTGCGCATCTCTGTGTCCACACGCAACACGTTGTCTAGCTGGCTGATGTCGACAGTGCCACGGCCGCTCGAGGCTCCGGCGCCCGGCCGCGTCGAGTTGGTCGATCCGTGGTAGACGCGGAACGCCTCATGCCGCAGAAAGTAGCCGCGAACCGCCTCGGCAATTTTAGCCACGGCCTGTTTATGGATATCCATGGAGAGAGAAGGGAGGGGAGGGAGAATGTTATGGGAACGGCTGAGAGCGACTGATACAGTTGAAAAAATGTGAGGCATTGCCCCACCGGAGGTTAGCACCAATGGTAAGTACAGAGTATTACGGAGCACGGGGTACTAGTATGTAAGATATCGTACATATCAGTGAAGCCGTTGAGCGGGGCGTCCCGTCCGAATAGGATAGTACGCAGTGCGTTCTGTATGACGGAGGTACTTCGTACTTCGTAATACTTGTAGCGTGTCTTACGAGTGAGTGCTCCGTACTCCATACCCCGTACTTACTCACACTCGTAGTCGTAATCCATCTTGATGGGCCCTTTGATTACTCCGTCGATGTTCAATCCATGGACACGGAAACACTCCACTAAATGGCTTCTTGGGACATCTCTGATTGGCTGACAGGGGCATTGCGTCTTTCGTTACGGAGCAAGATACGACTACGGAGGACACCGGTACTCCGTACTTTTCCAGGACTCTATTACCTTGCCCCCACAGGGCGTTGTGCAAGCTTCAAGGGGTATGAACATACGTATGAACAGTGCTATATATAATACTATGAGTACGGAGTACTCCGTAATATCGTACTCCGTACTTGCACTCATACTCATGCATACTGTGTACGATTCTTCGTACGCAGTACGAGACTGGGCCCCACAGCACTGACCATGGCCTTGGGGTTTCGCCATTAAACTACTCCGTAATACTTGTTCTGCCAAAAATGGACGTGTCTGAAAAGAAGAAGAAAAATGGTGGCATGTGATATCGTCCATATGTTGGAAACCTCGCATTCACACTCCCGTACTCAATACATAATACCTACTCGTACGAATATGCAGTACCACTGGTTGTATCGCCGTGACTGCCACTTCTCCCCCTCCTTTCTCTCTCGCCTCACCGATGTGCGGGAACTGCAGTCGGATTGCCCGGCAATAGCACCTTGCGTCCTTACATCCTATCAGAGGCTCCTGGAAGCGCTACACTCGTTTAGGTGGCGTGCATAGGCGCCAGCCAGTCTGGGACCCTACTCGTACTCGTACTCGTACGGCATAGAGACGGCAGGCCGTGGCTGCCTTCTTGCCATAAAACGGTGGTGCCAGAATAGCTCGTCCTGAAGGACTTCTCGTTCGAGCAAGGGCCGACTGCAAGCGATGTTCGGCATTCTCCCGGCCAAGCTACACAGTACAGGGTAACACACTGGCTCGGTTTCTCATCCAGGCTCCATCCAGGCTCCAGTTTCCAGTTCCAGTTCCAGGCTCCCGGTCCCAAATCTTCCCTTCCACTCCACTATAGTAATGTCACTTCCATTCCTCGGTATCCCCCGGCCCCCCTGTAGTCCTCCCACAAACGGCAATGCTACACACAGCCCTCCACTTCACCCCCCCTGTCTGCCACACACCCCTCCACCCTCCCTCCCCTCTGTTCCCTATGTTCTCGTTGAAGATTCATACTCGTACAGGGCAAATCTTCAATTATCTGCCTCATCCTCTGCTTTTTTTTTTCTTCCAACATCTTTTGTGGGCTCACCCCCCTCCCCTCGTCTTCTGCCCTGTCATACTCGTAATTCTCGGGCCGGCTTTGCATCGGACTCACCTCCCAGCAAGCCCTGCCATTGCAACGGTCTATACCGGTCACCCTTTCGCCTCTTGTTCCATATAAGACACCTTGCTCCCCTTGGCCTCATTCACGCCCTTTCTCCCGCTTCGGTTTTCCCGTCTTCTTGTCCACCTTAAAACTACTCCCAGCAACCAAGCTTCTCAGCTATCCCCTCTTTCAGCCCATCATGTGTGAATTTACCCAGCGGGAGTATAGCTGCGGCCACTTCAAGTTCATTGCTGCTCGCTGGTGTAATCTCTACAAACGGACACACCGGCGATGTCCGCCTGACATTACCCATTTTGAATACAGGTTGGTTCTCTATTTTGGATTTCCTCTCGTCTACTTAGCCATCTTACCATTCTGCCAAGTGCCAATCTGACCGACGTCCAGGGCCAACGAGATATGCGGTATGTGTGCCCCGTCCTCGTACCAACACAGCCTCACTACGGACCGAATCCCAGGCTGATCTTTTCCTTCCAGGACAATGTCGGCCACACGAAGTGCCTGAATGGCAGCACCTCATAAAGCGTAATACGCCACGCAGTGTGACAGGCATCGCCAGCATCAACAGCCTCGGCGCCGTGGGCAGTAAGAAAGTCGAGTACATGCGGCAATAAACGGCAGGCCATTGTGCCTCTTGTCGGCATTCGGTGACGGATTGGTCCGTTTCTGAAGACGAATAATAAATACTAGGATCGCGCCAACGCAGCGACCGAAAAAGAACACCACATAGATGGATAGGCATCGTGCCGGAGCGCTAGGTCAGGCGTTGGGCAAAGGAGTTGGGCATGTATCTCTGGGATGGAAGGATATGAAGGCATTTTGGACTCGGATCTAGGCGGGACCTGCGGGACAAGCAGTGAAATTGCATTGCTATTCTGCTATTTGCAGTGGGGGGGTTTCCAGTACGGAGTAGAATCATCTTTTTCTATTTATTTTTTTTCTCTTTTTTTTTTTCTCTAATACCCTGTACGATGTAAGATACGAGTACGGAGCATTACGGAGAAACTGAGTGCATTCTTGACCACACATACTCCGTAATACACGTGATGTAAACTCCATCAGTACTTACATATGCGATATGGACATCAGGAGCTCCATCGTTGCGCCTGCCATGACATACTTTTCTCCTGTCATAAATCACTTCTGTGCGTGATGTGCTGCATGGTCCAGATGATCCGCCATGTACCCGCGAGCGCGTACGAGTTGCCGTTTGCCAGATTAGTCTAGATCCCAACCATTCCTCCCAGACAGCAGACTTGCCCCTGATCGCTAGCATGGAAAAATGGCATTCTTTTTTGTTAGCGTTTAGCCTAACACTGGCACAGACGGTCAATTAATTACTGTCATTTCGGCGGAGGCTCACTGGGTCATTGAAAGGCTCGCTCACTGTAAATACCAAAAAAAAGAGTCTCAAAAAAAGAGATGCTACGAGTGCCAACATCGCTCAAATATAGAAGAGACGTCATCGCTGGCTTGCTCGCAATCGGATGGTGGATGCATACCCGGATAGCCTTTCGCACCTTTTGCAGGGAGGGGGACTAGGCTGGCTTGCATCAGGTGACGTAAACTTTCTGCGGTTCACCTGTGAGATACGTCGTATCTGCACAACACTTGTGGAGGATATCCGCTTGGCCGTTGGTACCGGGGGCGTATCACGGCCATAAGACGCCGGTCTAATAGAGGCATTCCGCAGTTCGGTCATCATTGCCGCTTCCTACTGTGCATTTGTCTGATCCGCTGCCGGGATGACCCGGTTTGCCCATTCTTACGGAATACTCTGTACATTTTCGGGCTGTCCAAGCAAGCATCGACAAACACAGATGAACGCATGAGATGGCTTCAGCTTTCTAGAACGTTTGAAACTTGTTATACGGGGCTTCTCTAGTACAAAGCAGGCAAGGCTTGTCCCGGGGTCCTTGTTTTTCTACGAGTACTCCGTACTCCGTACGGGTAATATTACTGGTAGTATGCACAATTAATATGTCGTACACTGACCCACACCTATTAATGAGGCCTCGGGTGGGTTTGCCTCCTTCGTAATTGGCCTTGTTTTGTAACAAACGCAACTGCCGTATTTTATTTCGTACGAGTTACCAGGGGAGTTTATGAATACAGGGTTCTCTTTCTGAATGGGGTCTGTCTGTACCGGTAGCCCTTTTTGCCTCGTTGCCTCGTAACCGCTAGACGGGGCGGTGCAATGTTTCATGATATCACTCCGTAATAGTATAGGATACGGAGTTCAGTACCAGTAGCCTCTCAAAAAGAAAACACCGTCGACGGCCTCCCTACAGTATGGAGTACGGAGTACTCAAACCTGATATCACCTGCTTGCATAAGTACTCTGGGACAGGTACCCCGTATATTCTTTTACACTATCGCATGGTGTGCTGCGTATTGGGTAGATACGCTTTATTGTACGACTATTCATAGGACCAGGGATGGGGTAAAGTAAAGGGCTAAAGGGCACAAGCATCATCTCGTATCTCTCTCGTAAGATATGACAGATACGGTGACTGATATGAGTACTCGTATTTGTGCCCCATAGTACCTTGACTTTCAGCCTTGTTGATTGCCAGACCTGGCTGTCTAATGTGCTTTTTGTGCTTTGTGCTTTGTGCTTCGTGCTCGTACTATTCTATCCGTAATTGGGCGAGGCTGGTCGATGACCAGGCCTCCATCATCGTTCTCTTAGATTAGTTCAGTGATGCACGTTGCAGCTTTAGCAGAAGGCCGAGCGTTGTTAAATTCATTTGAGGGAATTGCCGACTTCAGGCCCAAGTCTTGACCTGCCACACGCACATCCCCCTCGTGGCGGGCCTTATCTGGAAGCAGCTGGGTGTCAATGCTGATAAAGAGGAGACCAAGACAAACCTGGGGCGTCGAGCGGACAATTATGGGGGCGGCAGAATAGGCAGAGAATGAAATGACTGCTTAAAGGGTTGATGGAGATAGGCATGCTCACCACGTCGTTGTCGTTTTTCAATGTCGCCGTTGTCTTAGCAGTCTGTGCGATATTTGGTATCAGATAGTTCAACAGGCAAGGTCAGAGAGAAGGCGAAATTTATGCGAAGAGAGGTTATTGTAAGAAGATGATACGAAACAATACATATCGGGAAAGACTCCAGAATGGCAAGAAATATGGAGTGTAACCTACGAACATTATGACCCGTCTTGAGCAACCTTTCACCTCTTAACCGCGCCACGTCCGTCCGATTGCTTGCCAGCCCAAATGCTCCATTTAGAAAGAGAATTGTCAATCATTGTTTTTTTCTATCTGGCTTATTTGTTACCTTCCAGTTAGCCCCTTCTCCTGTCAGCACTGAGCGCCTCACTGACCACTGATTCCGTCCTTGTGACGCCTCCTCGCAAAGGACATTCTCGAATGATAGAACAACGTAATGCTATCCTTATCTGCTTGTGCAGTCCGTAAGTTACGTGGGTGTTTATACCGTCTCCTCCGATTCCACAACAACATCTGGGTCCAGAGCCTTGAGCGCATTGAGCAACACAGCTCGGTACTGTTCCCGGTATGTCTGCGCCAGCTGCCACCTCTCTCTTTCACTGCCCGTGACACCTTCCCAATCACTGATGTATGCATCAGCCTCGGCTAGCCTTTCATAATCTGCAGCCACCTTGGCAAAGAGCATCTGTCGTGCTCGGTCCTCCAGCTCGGCAAAGACAGGCGGGCCCAGCTCATCTGACAATGGTGTTGCCAGCATGCGGTCCAGAACGGCTACCCGCGTCTCTAACGAGACAGCGTTCAGTGCCTCGTTCTTGTGTGACCCCAGCGCCTGCTGCCGATCTTCTTCGGTCCACATCTGCGTGCAGAGATCCCACAGCAGTGCGTCTTCAAAGCGGGAAAAAGCTTCAGGCTGCCCACTCGCCTTACTCCCTTTCTTCTCCCGCGGCCATTGCCGCGATGCACCCACCAGCGAGCTTGCGTCGTTCAGCGGTCGCAGTGAGAGCAGAAAATCCCGCTGCGAGTGTCCGCCCATCTCCGTTCCGGTGGTCTCCACTGACACAGCTCCACGCTTCCGTAGATGTACGTAGTCGTTGTGCAGCGCTTCCGTAGGCGGGAGCACAAAGCCATAACCAGCCAACAACTCACTATTGGTTTTCATACCGTAGTTGTTGTATACCTGCTGCCCAGGCATGTAGGGTTGCAGGACGCGAAAGGCCACGCCGGCTGAGTCAACACCGTCGTTGCCGACAGTCTCCCACAGTACCCGGGTCGTCGGGTCGTGGTTAGCCAGGTCCAGGACCGGTAGAAGGACAGAGAAATCGTCCAGTTTGCAGCCGACTGGCAAACAGGGAACGCCATGATGATCTGCCCCCTTGTCTTCACCCGTAGCCCTCCACATCTTGTCATCGAGAACGAGTGACGGCCGGAAGCTGCGGCTCGTAAATATGCAAAAGGCCCAGTGGTAAAGTTGTCGTGTAAAGTCCTGTATAGCTGCGTATCCTGTGCTCTGCAGCAACATTAATGCCCGCTGGAACTCATGTACCACATGGCCCCGCATCTCGGAGGCTGCCACGCCCGCGTTGGTTCCGGCAAGAAGCACAGGAACGCCGTCCTGCTGCGGTTCCCATAGTGCCGGTAGGCTCCAGGAGTCGAAATCCACGGGTTGCGGTAGCGAAGAAATATATGGGTGCCAATGCGAATTGCTACCCAATAAATACTGCTGCACGAGAAAAAAGCGGCCGACGACGTGCGGTGGTGTCTGCTCGAGAAAGGTAGCCGGGAAGGCTAGCCTGCTTGTAGAGGCCACCTCAGATAGAGAGGATGGTGCGTCCGGGTCAGGCACACCAAGCGGCTGTCCATTTGCGAGGGCATTCAGGTAGGAAAGCGTCGTTGAGAGTGGACACTGCACCACGACATCACCTGGATGTAGCTGTTTGCCAGTCGACCGCACGCGTAGGGATACCTTGGTCACCCTATCACAATAGATCTCCACTGCTTCGTGTACTCTACCCCCTTGTGACCGTGACCAGGCAATCAGCCCTGCGTACTGCTCGTCACCGTCTAGGGAGGTCATGTTGTGGTCATTTTCCAAGATTCTCTCTCCATCACAAGGACACGTGATTATTATCTAATGCATCTAACAGAGCGGAAAAACCCTTGCGGTCTCTCCCCCCCCCCCCCCCCCCCGAAACGGCAGATTAATAAAAAAAAATTTTCAGGCGCGTGTTGCGCCTAGGGCCAACCCAACCTCTCCTCCTGTTTTGAACTCGACGTGCTTCTTTCTGCCTTTTTTCTTCTTTACCTTTTACCTCCCCTTCGTCTTCATCGTTCATTGTCGCGGCCGCGCTCTTCTTGCCGGATTGCGCCACAATATCTTTGCCATCGATCTTCGAATATCTCTCTACATCATACGCGCCATTTCTCTTATCTTGTCGTTCGTTTTATTTTCCCCATCTTTTGTCTTTCGTTTTTTTTGCCGTTTGGTCCTCCTGGCGCTGCGCTTTGGCCAAGAGAAAAAAAAACAGAAACGAAAAGCAAAAGTAGTCCGCTGCTGTGTCATACTGTCTCTGCGCTGCTGTCTGGTTTTCCATCAGCTGATTGCTTGATTCATTTGTTGCCTGCTAAAGACTGCTTTAATCGATCACTTTGACCTGACAACAAATCTGTTTCTGCTTGCATTGTGTCTGTTGCCAAAACAAGAGCTAACGTATCTTGGTCGTGCCGCTCTATCTCTGTAAGGCCAGGAGAGCAATCCGAAAAGCCAAAGAGACGAAGAAAATTGGGCATCCATTGATGATATCGTGGCTGTCTTTGCATTATCTTGCGCTACCTTTCGCGTGCTTAACCGTTTGGCCCACACCGACAGCATAGAAACATCGTTGAAGAATGTCGGAATATTCGAACCTCGAGTCCATATTGGCAACCCTCGGTAAGTAGATCAAACGTCTTTTGACGTTTTATGGATTGGAGTACTGTTTATATGCCCTTAAATCATCATGTCCGACCCGCGTATATCTTATTGCTTATTGTCCTGCCTTGCTTTCTCCATCTTTTTTGAGACTCCGTAGCTGACCATTTGCGTGCTTCCGCGTGCAACGAACAGCTGCGCAAAAACCTCAATCCTCCTCGACACCTCCCCAGAACCAGAAGCCAGCCTACCCGTATCCACAGCCGACCTCCAGCGGTAGTCTGGACTTGGGGGCTGCCGGTGCGACGGTTCAGCCCACAACTTCGGGTAATGTCAGCATCCAGGAAGCTATTGCGCGGGCTAAGGCGCATGCCGCGCAGAATGGCGTCACTCCGTACGACCGCCCTATCACATACGCGACAGCCCCTCCTGCCTCTGCGCCGCCCGACTCGCGGCGGTACCGCAGCTCTCGTTCGCGATCCCCACCTCCGGCTAGGCGCGTCGGCGATGGCCATCGCAGCGGCAGCAACCCATACCGGGATGAACGGCGTGATGAGCGCCGTGATGAGCGCCGCGACTATGAAAACGACCGTTCTTACTCGCCGGGACCGCGTGGTCGCGACCGGGACCGAGACCGGGACCGGGATCGCTTTTCTCCTCTTTCTACTCGCGCCAGTAATGGAGGTAGTGGAGGGCGGCACCGGTCGCCAGGCCACGGCAGTGCTGGCGAAGATGCGACTGAGATGATTGAGATTCCAGCCAGTCTCGTAGGCCTTATTATTGGCCGGCAGGGAGAGAATCTGAAACGCGTGGAGAACGACAGCCACTGTCGCGTGCAGTTTCTGGCAGCAGCCAGCCCCGAAGAAGAAACCCGCCAGTGCAAGATTAGTGGGCTACCGGCGCAGCGCACGATAGCTAGGAATGCCATCTACCAGATCATGGAAGATAGCGGCATGAGCTCGGGGTCTCGGAGTAATGGCGGTGGTGGCGATCGTGGAGCTGGAGGTGGAACCGGCATACGCGGCTATGGTGGTAACACCGGCAGTGGCGGCGGTGGTGGCTCCAGCGCTGCGGGTGCTGGGGCAGGTGGACACACGAATCTCAAGGACGGCGAGGAATGTGTGCAGATCATGGTACCGGACCGGACGGTTGGCTTGATCATTGGACGCGGAGGCGAGACAATTCGCGACTTACAAGAGCGCAGCGGCTGCCACATCAACATTGTTGGCGAAACCAAGAGTGTCAATGGCTTGCGACCTGTTAACTTGATCGGCGGCCGGGCCGCGACCAACCAGGCCAAGGAGTTGATTATGGAAATTGTTGATAGCGACACGCGCAATTTCAACAATGGCAACGGGCCGGGTGGAAATATCGGTAGTGGCGGTGGCGGCGGTGGACCTCCTTTCCGGGCCTCAGGTACAGGCGCGAGTGCAGGTGCAGGCGCAGGCGTAGGCGCAGGTGGAAGTGGCGGCTATAAGGGTCCTGGCGGTCCTGGCGGTCCTGGCGGCTCTGGTGGCCCTGGTGGTGGCCCTGGCGGTGACCGTGTTAATGATTCCATCTTTGTGCCATCTGAGGCAGTGGGCATGATTATTGGGAAAGGTGGCGAGACCATCCGCGACATGCAGAACCAGACGGGCTGCAAAATCAATGTATCGCAGACCGTGGGTGCCAACGAGAGCGAGCGCGAAATCGGCCTGATCGGCAGCTTGCAGGCCATTGAGATGGCTAAGCTGGCAATCGAGGATAAGGTTGAGGCCGTGCGGCAGAAGAACAGCAGTGGCGGACGGGGCCGTGGCGGTGGATATCATCGCGACTTCGATGGCAACCAGGGCTATGGCGGGGGTGTCGGGGCTGGGCCTGGGCGGGGAGGAAGTGCTCCTCAACAAGGAGCCAAACCGGGTAGCGACGACCCAAACGATGACCCTTACGCACCGTACGGAGGATATGCTGCATATGTGGCCATGTGGTACCAGGCACTTCAGCAGCAGCAGACGGGCGGGGCGCCTGGTGATAATGCCTAGACAAGAGCCGAATAAAAGGGCAAAGAAATGATACCCTCCTCCCTTTTTTTCTTAATTCAGCTCCTGCTAGCAACCAGTACCAACCCTTGGCATAACATATCTATAAGGTACTTGACCGAGTTGTCTCTTGCCAACATCTGTTGTGTGTCTCTGGCTGGATTCATGGTTGAACAGGTTTATTAGGTGGCGACTTCCTTTCAGCTTAATACGCACGATGCCGCATGACGGGTAAAGGGTTAGGGATGGGGAATGGTATGATTTATTAATGTTTCGTTGAAAAGGAGAAAGTACTCTTTAATACCCGCCCACGACTTGCTTGCTTATGCAGCACACGCGTAGAGTATTAATACGAGGGAACTCTGGTGGTACCTCTTTACACAACTGTCTGCCGCCGCCGTAGCACGTATTCGGCCTCCATGTCATCCCATCGCCCACTGCGCATCGGATCTAATTCGCGCAGTTTGACCAGCCAGGCTCGCGCGTCCACCACCTCCTCCTCCTCCAGAGGCCGTTCCTCCATCTTGGCCACAGCAATAGTGTACTCGAGCAGCGCCTCATAGATCCACTTAACATCATCATAGTCTAATAGTAAGTCTTTGATATCATCCAATTCACGCGCTGCGTACGTAATACGTTCCTCGTGTGAGAAGTGGGGTGTGATGGTTGGCCGTCCAATGTAATCTGTTAGGTTGAACATAAGGAATTGGTGGTAGAACCAAAGTGACTGGTCCTCAGGGCCGACGTTAAGTGCTTCGCGAATGATACCAAGTTCTATTTTCTATTTGTTAGAGTGGAGGAAAGCAAAAAGGGGGGTAGAAGAGAACTCACCTTCGTCTAGGAATGCTTTACGGGCCCGGTCATCCGCCTTTCTCTCCTCCAATAGCCGTGGAATCAACTTGCTGCGGTTGTGCCATGCCGAGAAATTGGATAGATCCATGCGCACCATTTTGGTCGTATAGGCGAACTCGTCCTCAACCATACTGGCTGGCGGCCCACCAGCGCCAGCTGGACTAAGCGCAGCACTTTCTAGCTGCTCCACCACCTGTCGACGGTATCCCCAGGCATGGAAATTGCGCCGATCCTTGGTGAGCATCTTAGAGTCGAGTGCCAGCTCATCTTCCCATATATGCCGGGCTGCTTGAGCATCCAGCAGCCGCACGGCTTGCTGTAGCACCCACAGCCGGTACGACCAGATCCAGTAGCATTTGGGGAATTCCATGAGCAACGGGATGGTGAACTGGAGCTCGGACGTGAGGACCTGGATGCTAGTGGTACTTTTGTGATCTTCAAATGACTTCCCGGATGTCCCCCCAGTCGATGGCTGGCTCGGCAGGGTCACGGCCGAGGAGGTGGGCAAGGATGCGTCGGACGAGGACAGTGTTGCTCCGGATGGAGATGAACTCGAAAAGGCCTCCAAGAACGGCAACCCAGAGGGCCGTTTTGACAACAAGCCAGAAGTTAAGCAACGCCTGCGGACGTTCCATATTGTGTAATATTCGGGGTTGAGCCGTAACAGTTTAGTCGTCAGCTGGAACGCATCGATGCCGTTGTGGTCCTGCAAGGGGTCAAACAAATTATTAGCCAGAATGTAGAGTACCCAGAAAGTATCTAGTAAAGAAATCTTACACTGTGCCGAAGCTGGTTTTCGAGCTCGCGATACTTTTGGATTTTTTCTGCGTCCTGTTGTTTTTGCTCGGCCGTTCGTGTTTGGGGGCCGCGTGCAATGCCGTGCTGGAAACTCGTTAGCGAACGTCATATGTGTCTTCAAGGGCCAGTGCAGCTTACACTCGCCATTCTATTGTCGTGATAGTGGTGGTGGTGGGTGGTGTCTGCGCAGTCTGTGCAGTTCCGCCCTCCCAAATCCATGCATGACGTTTATCGGACGCATTGACCCCAAAGCTACAGCTTACAAACCAACACGTGACATGATGGCACTGGCGCTACAGGGACGCCTGCAAGCTCATCAGTCTGATCATAGTGTGATAGTTTGCATATTTCTAGAGATTCTAACTGACTGCAACCAGGGACTAGCTAAGACAATAGGGCGATTCATGAGCCATCGTGAAGGAATAATGCCGGTGTCTTCAGATACCAAGAAATGCTTGCAATGGGGTTGCGGGAGTTGTTGACTACAATCCATTTTATACAGAAATATGCACTTGCCCAGAACATAACAATGCTGTAATACTTCGTACTCCGGGAGCAAAGACCACGAGGCCAACCTTTCTGGTTCAGCACCTAATACATCTGTCACGGGCAGGCGCGTGTCCGTGTCCCCGCCATTGCCCTACACAGTGCCCACAGCGCCCACAGTGCCGGGATCTATGTAGACAGTGCGCTGAGCTCCTACCTCCCCGCTTTGTGTGCGCAGCTCCCGACGCTCTTTCTTGCTTTGGGCGACTACGGGTACAATTTCTTCCAACGACACACCGAAACCTCGTTTCAATCACATTTTCTTTTCTCTTCCTCTTCTCGCTTTACGACGCCGCCAGAAAACCGCCAACATCGCTCTGTGTAGCTGTGTATTAGTACCGGCTTTGTTTGTGTTTTGCGCGTTTCGCCCCATATCTTTTATGTCTGGCATTCCGTGAGTATTGCTGTCCCTAAAGATTGCCGAGATCAGGCGTTTCCCCCTTCTTCCCTTTTGCTCTCTGGTCTGGTCGGCTTGTTAGATCTGCTCTTTCTCTACTCTTCCTATTCTGGTCTATACTTTGTGCGACGCCGAATCATTATCTTCTGTGCCCAACCTTTCTCCCATCGCCCGACGGAAGCCCCCTCCCAAAAAACACACACGAAAAAGCCACACATATTCTTGACCGACAATGCGTCATCTCAGACATACTCGTACCCGCCTGATAATTGACGCAACCGTCTCTTACGCGCCTTAATTTGTGGGCTATTTGTGCACAGTTCAATCGCCCCGTCGCTGCAAGGCAGTAACAGCATCATTACGGAGTAGATACCGCAAACTACAAAAGCAGACAAAAGCTACCTACTCTCTCGATGGCTACGCTGTAATCAGTCGACCAGCAAAACAAAAGAATAGGCCAACAAGCCAATAAGCCAATAAGCCAACAGACCAACATACCAAGTAGAGCAATTAACACACCCGTGCAGCCCGCCGACCGACCAGTCGTCAAGTCAAGACCGACAGAAGGAGCCGTCGAATTCTTACTACCCCACCACTGACATTTTCCCAGTTTTCCACTAGATATCTGAGATACCCCCCTCGTTTCGTTCTGCTCAATCGGATTTTGGCCCGCTTTAGTCCACCATTTAAGACCGATTCCTCTGGTCCAGGCTCTTCCCAGTCCCACCACTGCCGCTATTAGTCTTTGCATCCTAAATTCCCTACGAAAACCACGAGATTCGCCTGCTCCCTCTCCTACCTTGACGTACAACAAATGCAATCATTTTCATTATAGAATTCACCTCACACATTTTGCTTTTCGCCTCCTCGCCCAACGCCAAGCGTTTTCAGACCGACACGTGGCGTTGAGGGATCTCAGCACACCGTCACCATGTTTTGGAAATTCGGCGGTTACGCCAGCATATCGCCAATCGACGCCATTCTCGATCGCCCAGAATTTACCATCGAAGACCTGCTGGACGAGAATGATCTGCTAGGTGACATCAAAGCCCACAATGGAAAGCTACTTGATTACCTTCGCCAGCGAGACGTTCTCGAACGTCTGATTGACTATGTAATCGCCCCGAAACCCGATCCAGTTGCCGCCCCCGAGAAAAAAGCGACCGCTACCGAGTCTGAGTCTGTCTCCAATGACGATGTCAACAATGAACGGGGACGATCTCGCCTTCTGTTTGGCCGCCCGCGGGCCTCCTCGTCCGCTACTGAAGGCAGCCATGACGAAGACGAAATTGAGGCACGACGCAACCGATATGCTTATGTGTCATGCGAGATTCTTTCCAGCGACAGCTGGTCCATATGCGAGATGTTGATGAATCCTTCAAATCGCGATCTACTGCACAAGTTATGGCAATATATCAAGCAGCCTGTATTGCTCGATCCCCTACAAGCTAGTTATTTCACGAAGATCAATGAGTCCTTGTTCGACAAGAAGGTCGAAGATATGGTCGATTTCGTCAAATCGGAAGATGGCGCAGTCCAGCACCTGCTACGACATGTCGACGCCCCCATGATAATGGATCTGCTTTTGAAGATTATCACCCTCGACCGCCCGGAAGGCAGCCCTGGAATTGTTGAGGTATGTTTGCGTGCTTTTTGGGGTTGTTTACTAAAAGAACATACTGACCATATTCTGCAGTGGCTTTATACTCAAAACGTCATACCCATTCTTCTCTCCTTTCTCGGTCCCAACAATAGCTGGGCAACACAAACATCAGCTGGCGACTTTATCAAAGCCATCATCACCGTCTCAGCCAATGCTACTCAGAATGAGCAGACCTGCATTGGTCCAAACGAACTCACTCGGCAGCTTGTCTCGCACCCCTGCATCGACGAGTTGATTGGCTACATGCTCACCGGTGGAAATGCTCTTACGGTAGGCGTCGGAATCGTCATTGAAGTCATTCGTAAAAACAATTCCGACTATGACCCAGACGTTGGCACCGAGGCCAATTCAATACCCTCCAGTCGTGACCCAATCTACTTGGGTACGCTGTTGCGCATGTTCGCCGAGAATGTGCCCAACTTTATGAAGTTGATGAGCGATGCGCCAGCGCAGAAGACGCGACTAAGCTCTACATTTAATGAAAAGATCGAGCCTCTCGGGTTCGACCGTTTCAAAACCTGTGAGCTGATGGCAGAACTACTTCACTGCAGTAACATGGGGCTATTAAATGAGGTCGGCTCCGAGGATGTTATTGCTGCCCGCGACGCCGAGCGCCATCGCCTGCGTCGTGAAGGCAGACTGACACCAAACCGGGGCGAGGAGGCTGTACCGACAAGTACCGATCTTCTGACGATGCGGGCTTCTCAGGTGCCGATGGTAGATGAAGGGCGCCGCCTGGAGGTGACAAACATCTCAGCTGCCGATGAAGATGGATTTGAAGAGGTCACGCATGCTGCAAGCCTTGGTGAGGGTGACCGACAACAGCAACAACAACAGCCGGGCAAGCTTCCGTCGGCTGGCACGGACCCAATTTCCAAGTCATTCCTGGATAAGGATGATGATGATTTCGTGGATGAGCCCCTTAGCTCCCCCCGGTTGAATACGCAAGACGAGGAGCTGCCAGAATTAGGCTTGAGTCATTTTGAAGAACCTGACCTTGTGGTGGCACCTCTGTCGCCAAGCAAGAAAAAGGATGCTTTCAGCCCCGATAGCCAACAAGAAGAATCCCGAATGGTCGCAGACATACCATCTGAAGAGGACAAAGCCGAAGGTGTCGCAGCGGGTCCGGATGACTTTGTGACCGAGGTGACGGAACCGACCTTAGGCAAGGGCGATGACTCGGAGTCATCAATTGTGTTCACGCCAACAATATCGAGCTTGTCTGACTCTTTCCAAGCTCCACTGTCTGAGTGTTCGGCTAGTCCATCTACAGATTTGGGCAAGCAACTTGAGAGCGTCACAATTACAGAGGGAAGCGGTGGCTCCAACAAGTTGGAGGAATTTCAAGTTTCATCTATTGCCGAAGAGAGCATTCAAGCTTCAGAAACTCTGTCAGACGAAGGCAGGACAGAGCCGATACCGTCCACACTAAGCGAAGAAAATGAAGCAGAACCAGGAGATGAATCCATAGTATTGGCTCATCGGGCACTAGAGGATACTGCGGATGGCTCTACTTTGAATGCCAACGCCGCTGCACCAGTCGTGGGCGACTTCCTCAAGACTCAATTTGTTGAATATCGTGTTGTTCCTACGATCTTGGTAAGCCTCCTCTCTCTCCCAATTGTCCATATACGTCCATTCCTCTAACGATTTAAGTCCTTTTTCTTTTCTTACCCCTGGAACAACTTTCTTCATAACGTCGTGTATGATGTGGTACAACAAGTATTCAATGGGCCAATGGATCGTGGGCTCAACCCTAGCTTGGCCATTTCGCTCTTTGAATCTGCCAACATTACCACTCAGATCATCAATGGACAGCTGGCATCCGAGAAGTCCCAGGCAACCACTCGGACCCGTATGGGCTATATGGGACACCTGACTCTAATTGCCGAGGAAGTTGTCAAGTTCACTGAGCGGCATCCTCCTGAACTGCTATCGGAAGTGGTTTTGGACAAGGTGATGTCCCAGGACTGGATAAACTATGTTGAGGGTCCTCTGGCAGAGACTCGTGAGCGAGACAATGCTGTTCTTGGAGGCGCCCGGCCAGATGTTGGCATGGGTAATCAGGCGGCGGCCGCGGGGCTAGCTGCTGTCGGGCTTAGTGGACTGGGCTCATCTTTTGGACTGGGCAACACTTCAAATACTTCCTCGGCGTTGGCTGATGCTGGCCTCAATGGCAGTCTTGACTTTCAGGGAGGCAACGATGGGGGAATAGGCCCCTTCTCAATCAGTGCTGGCATATCCTCAGGCTTCCACAGCTCTAGCGACGAGGATGAGGACGACAACGACGACAATGATGAAGATGTCAACGACGAGGTTGGTAGTTCTCCGCTCACAATATGACATCGATGCCTTTCTTATGTGCTAGTTCGCTAACAGTGAGTAGTTTCGAGCATATACAGATCCTTTAAATGCTTCACCGTCTCTCATCCCCCCTGCTATCCCGCCACCGCCACCTCCACCACCTCCATTGAACATTCCTCCCTCACGAGCGCGTCTGCAGCTTGCTGCGCGCCTGGCAATGAACAAACGAAATGCTGAGGCAGCAGCGATACAAGAGAGTGGACAGGAGCTTGGAGATGATGAGAATGACGATCAAGGCTCTCTTGGCGGAAGAGGGTTGGCATCTAGTGTGACAGTTGAGAGAATGCGGAACCCCTTTGCGGATGAAGAAGAAGATGAGGACGACGATGAAGACGATGATGAAGATGACGACGACGACGACGACGATGAGAGAGATACAGCCCTGAATGGTAACCAGAGAGGCGGCCGCGTCGGATTGGGCTGGAACCGTGGCAGCTGGTGGCGCTCCATGGTTCGGGGAGATCACCGCAGTGCGGGAGGTGGCAGCAATAACAGCGACAAGGAAAAGTTTGGCGACGGCAGGGACAGTAGCTCAGATGAGGAGGACAATAGCGGTGCTACTGACAGAGGAACCGGAGCCAACGACGCAGACAGAGGCGATGACGACGACGACGAGTTTGGCGATTTTGCAATAGCCGAAGTGTCTGCCAGAGATAATACTTCCGGCAACGACAAAGTTGAAGATGGAGACAAGGACGGGGCTGGGGTGGACACTGCTGTAGGCAGCGTACCCTCGGCCGCAGGCGAGCTGCTCTTTGATCGTGACTGCGAATCAGTTCTCTTCAAGCCTCTAGCAGTACATCCAAACCTTGCATCTGGTAGTGGCAACACTACTGTCAGCAACAACGGCGGAACGAGTATGAGTGGATTGTGGCCTTTTGAGCGGCTGCGGTTTTTGTCAGCAGCCGATGCAGACAAGGAAGGACTGGAAGGAAAGGGCGATGCTAAAGCAGAATCAGGGACAGAAGTGGATGAGCCAGAGGTGGTAAGTGAAGATGACCACAAAGTTAGTCATGTCACGGCAGCGAAGCAGCGGACAAGCTTGGAGGATACCGACGAAGACGAGGTGGTTGTGTAGGCAGCAATATGACCGGACAACAGAACCTTCCCCCCCTTTTTAGTCTCTTTTCTGTCTTTTTGGCATCGGAGAAATATTTTTTTTTTAATGTGGACAAGTGGTACGGAATGAATTAGAATGTAAATATATATTTTGTTTGAATTTTGGGGGGTTTAGCCATGGCCTTTTCTTTATTTGCCTTTTCTTGCAATATAATACTGCTTTACATTCATGAGAAGCATTAAGTAGCTAACAAAGCAAAACTTTACGGTATGATTAACAACTCTTAAAAAAAGGAAGCTACAACTAACTATCTTGGCTATGCTTGCCTAATAAGTGTTGCCCCCGGCCATATTAGGCGGCATTTAAAAAAAATATTTGCAGGTAAGAAGTACAAGAACTATTCACAAACAACACCAATATCGATTGGGATATATTAGACATCTGCTGTTATCCACCCTTTGATGACAAAAATGGATGGAACCTAGGTGCACCCTGCTACGATGTCGCTCGAGGATTCTATCCAAGATGTATACCGGTCTATGAACGCCCAGTTGATCGTGGAAATAGTCAATGCGATTCGGTTTGATCCTTTGCGTGACATGGAATCCTTTATGAGGAGCATCCTTTTTGCATACAGCTTTGGAAGGGAACATCAAATACGCTTGTTATATCGACAGTTCGCGACAGCTACTAGGACTGAGGCCAACGAAGCTAACGAGGTCAACGGAAACGTGGATAGGATCAATATCAACGGGATGGATGTCCATGGAAACGGAGACAATATTCATGATATTGAAGAAGCCTACATGGACGAGGCTGAGTTGGTTAACGGGGCCATAGCTGACACCAGATCGATCGACGGTTTTCAAGCAAGTGAAACTGGACTGGCCAACGGAGATACCACAACTCACGAAGAGACGATCAACGGGTCCCACACAGAAGAAGAACCAACAGGACTAGGCGAGGAAACCGCTGCTCTCTCAGATATATCTGCCATTCTTCAAGAGCTCCTCATTAGGAACTCATCAGACGTCGTGGTGGTGCGTCCTCTGACCAGGGCCTGGGAATTCTTGGGTGCGTGGGATGCGAGCGCAGGGACCAGACCATCCGCCTCGTTTCCAAACTTGCGAGATGCAGCCCAGGTAGACGCGGAGTAGAGCCCGAAGTCGGTCCCGGGCTCAAAAAATGTCTGGGAAGACGGATTTTCCACACCCGAGCGTATCAATCGCCTACTTCGCATCGCAAAATTGTTGTGGACCTTTGACGACACGTTCATGTTCAAGATCAACCCAGACGTCTTACTCATGGTGGGTAGTTCGGAATTGGAAGACGACACAGACAATATGGAATATGTATACGACAGACATCCCACGGCGGTGCCGACACTGACTTACCTCGGAATAGTCAGAACGCCACGACATGTGTACTTCTGTTTAGAAAAACCTGGGGGGGCAGCCGTGATTCTGGAGCAGCTGTGGCCAACCATGTCAATAAGTCAGAAAGAAGAAGTTCGGAAGCAGTTGGTAGATATACTGCGGATCATGCGGCAAATCGAACCGGAGGCCGTGGAAATTGCGGCTGGCAAAGATGGTCACCCCCCCATCGGTGGCTTTCGTGGGGGCTCATGCAAAGCAATGAGAAGGAACCAGAAGTATGAGGCGCATAGCATCATCTACGACGAAGCGGCCCTAAATGAGTTTGTCTGCTCGCTCGCCCTACAGAATCCGCGGATTTATTTGCTGCGCAGGGCCATGCGAGAGGACCACCGGGTAGTGTTCACTCACGGTTTCCTGCACCCGCGCAACATCATGGTGGAGGTTTGCGAGAAAGATGGCGCGTTTGATGATCAAGAAATTCTAGTAACGGCGTTGATTAACTGGGATCTTGCTGGGTGGTATCCGGAGCATTGGGAATATGTACAGGCGATGGAGGCCATAGACCATACCGGTCCATTGGCGGACTGGCACCATTACTTGCCATTGGAGGCAATTGGGGAGTGGATACCAGAAATGGCGGTGGATGTGCTGATTCATGAATTTGGAGCATGATGAGGGGAGCTTGTATTATGCACCACCTATTTACACTACTTCTGTTTAATTATCAAGTATTATTGAATGAACTCCTTTGTGGCCCGGGGATATCATATTTTGTGTAGTCAACCAGTTAAGAAGGTCCCACAGTCGAAGAATGGGCGACGTCAGTACCGTCAGCAACGCCTCAGTCGAAAGGATGTAGTGATAGGACGGCATGGCGTCGTGGGTGTTCCGGACGGTCGCGTGAGGCGTTCGGTCTGTCTTGGAAATATTGGTGGTAGCTAAGATGAAATAGAGTCCACGCAGCTACTCGGCCGTGTAGTATAGAATAATACAATATGCATTCGTTACTACCAAGAGCGGCATATCAAGGGACTTCATGGCCACAAGCAAGGAGTAACTAGTCGGGGACGTGGAACTTGGGCACCACGTGCGTCTATTGATGGCGACCCTGTCAAACCCCGTCTTAAAATTTGCGCTGGTGCTTTTCCTTTCTACTGACTGATTGTCTTTTTCAACCTCCGATGATGCAGAATTACGGCGTGACTGGCCAGTGACAATTATGACTGGTACGATGATTCTTATGCTGGTGGTGGCAATGTGGACTCAGCCCTTTTTTTGCTTATATCATACCTATTACACCAGTGGCTGTACCAGTTGTCCACGGCTGCCTCCACCAGGGAAGGCCGAGAGGCATCTTACTAGGTGCGTGTTTATTGATTGCAATCGGTCCTACGAAGATGGTATTACCTTTCTGTTCATTCAGGGGAATGGTATTTATTGGGAGAATATCGGCCCAATTGACAGAGTTGGCTACCGCAACACGATGCGCACAAGCATGTCCGTAACGTCCGACAGCAAGATGCAGCTGAGCATGTGGACGTGGCAAGAGACTGATGAGGCCTGATGTATTGACAAATCAGCGCAAAAGAGGGCTCGCATTGTCCGGAAATAGGAACGCTAGGAACCAAGAGCGAAATCAGATAAGATACCCCAAAGAACAATTTTTTGTGCGGTGTGTGGTGTGTGTTGTAGAGAATGACTGTGAGTCAGATGCTGGAGAATTTGCCGCTCGTAAATTCGATGCATAAGACACGCACCTAGTTGCCTCCTATTCTGGATCTGAATAGATATGAGCCATTTTTGTGCTGACAGTGTGGGCATACTCATCGAAGTTTATATTGCCACATGCAGCAGTACTGGGGTATATTAAGGAGACATATAAAAAGAGATGGTCGGACTCGAATACCCTCGACGAAAGAATTCCACATTGATCAAACCTTACTTTATTCGAACCACCAACCACATCAACCACACACACCAGCACCACAATGCAAATCTCCAAGTACTTTGCTATCTTCGCCTGCCTTGGTGGCATGGCTAATGCCGCTCCTCCGGATGTCAAGGCATGTGGAGCCTGTGTGAAGATGCCTTCGTATGATGGCAAAGGCACGCAGTATCACGTGCGTATTCCTAAAGGCGAGATGTACAACGACGAACGCGACGTTCTTCCCGGAAAAGCCTTCCAGGATAGTCTCGAGGCTTGCAACATTGAGGAATTCTACGCTGTTTACGATGTTGAGGGAAATGCCCACATTGATTTTGTGCTCAAGGCGCGCAACCGCTGGTTAGGTCCCAACAAGTGCAATGTTGATGCTTATATCAGCGATGCCACCTACGGCGAATGCCAAGTGACCTGCAAGACGGGTCCACCTGCGATGCTGGCCGATGAATGGCGCAACAATAACAACAACAACAACAACAACTAAGGGGTGGAGGAAAGGAACAAGAGGGAAAGAATTGCTAAGTGAAGCTAGAAAATATAAAAGAGGAGAATTGGTGCAAGGTCGGAAGCATCCGCCATGTCGTAAGGATCTATGCCTAGAACTGACCATTCATTCGCCCATTCGCCTATTATCGCGGAGCCTGTTGTATGTAATATCTCTTTCTTTTTAATAGCTGCGGATTAAACCGTCGGCTGGCTAAAATTTGCGCGCTGGGCCTACCGTCATCTACCAGTATCTCTTATATGAACCAATAGCGCACCATTGCCTCTCCATAGCTGAGCGTTTCTGTTACATAGCCGACGTTTCCTGACTTTGATCTTTCTTTTCTTTTACCTTTTATCATTACTCCTTTATCCTTAATCTTCATATACATAGCATAGCATTCTATCTTCTCCTTTTCTATCTTCCCCTGCATTTCTTTCTCTTTAACCTACCGCATCTACTATCGTCCTCCACACCTGCAGATAGTTGTGGCCGCCCTCCCAGTGTGAAGCAAACAACGCCAGAATCTCCGTACAACGCACGAGGTGGCGGAAGTGTTGCTGTGGTGTAGTCCATTGCTTGGCAATGCTCGTGGCAATGGTACAGCCAGCCACAAAGGCCCGTGTACTTGCTAGCATGGGCGGAATGAAGCCATCAGCGGCCTTGGCGACTGCATAGATGGTCTCGAGCAAGTGGGTGGCGGCGTCGACGACGCGCTGACGCAGCGACTGCATACCGCGGCCGCTGCGGTCATCGACTTCTTGGAAGCAGTGGAAGCACTGCCGGTGGCGGACGCAGACGGGTAGGAATAACAGCCAGGTCTCATGGATGATAGCCATAGGCGCGGAGGCAACATTTTCGATGCGCTCCATGCACACAGCAACATCACCAACAAAGGGACAGCCTTGGTTGTCGTACAGACGGCCGCTATCGTAAATGGCGCGTGACAATTCGAGGTATGTCTGAACGACAATGCCGCTATCAGAGGGGATAGGCAGGTCAAAGCCGCTCAGAAGATCTGGGCGGTGGAAGACTGTCTGCAAGGAGCTGGAGAGATCAGCCGAGGGCGTACTAAGGGACGAGTACAGGGGTGAACCTAAAAAAACTCAAAAAAAACTCACCCTTTGATGCTGTTCAGCGCTGACAGTAGACCGATGCTTTCTGCACTGCAGGCTCCTTCGTCAGAGACGACACTGTTACTGTGCTCACTTGCAGCTACGGGACTGACGACAGTCGCTGCTGCGGCCGCAGCCATGGCAGCAGGGCCCGATGGCCGGTGCCAGCCGAGTTGGAGACAGGTGCGCACGGAGACATCCAACAGCTCCCACAAAAGGCCGCGGCTAGGCTCGGCCAGCTCATACAGCAGCAACAGTAGCATGCAGGTCAAGGAGTCGCCATCGGCTGCGGACAGGATGGGTGGTAATAACTCGCCTGCCCAGTCACGGCAGACTTGAGCATAGATGGTCCAGCTAGGAGTACGGTAGCTCTCACGGGCAGCGGCAATGGCACATGCCATGAGAATCTCAAACTTTTGTACTCCGCGCAGCTTCTTGAGACTTAGACCGTCGTGGGTTAGCAATTCGGTTGGCAGAATGTCATATTGAGGGCGAATGCAACGGTTGTATCGTGCCAGAAGGAACCGCACGGCACTAGGGGTCAGGATGGAGCGGTCCAGCACAAGATCTGGTGGTGTGAAGTGGTCGTCGCCGGTACCAGCGCTGAATGGGGCGCTGGGCATGGTGTGGGACTGTGACAACACCTCGAACACGACTTGGGTGACACGAGACGGAAATGAGTGATTTAGATAGACATCCTGCCGCGGCCCGGGCATTAAGACATAACTGACTGAACTCGCCGTACAGGAAGCCGCAGTAGGGCTACCGGTAGTTGAGGGTGTCTGGGGCAGAAGAGCAAGCTGTGAGGTGAGCTCTTGGATGCGGTCGTTGAGAGCCTTGACATAACTGAGTAGTTAGGGAGGAGGGAGAGTGTAAGAGAGCAAGGCAGTGAGAAACTGGAGTCGGGAGATGGCAAGCCTGAGCATACCTCCGCGGAATGTCCTCGTCTAGAGCGGCATCATGAAATGTGCACTCAACGTCGCTCTTGGCACAGCTGGCGCATGCTGGCAGCAATGAATCGCACTGCCCGTCAGTAGCTATCCATTGTGCGGGACGACTAACTGCATACCTTGATTCGTCGGTTTCGGCAGCGTGTGCATGTTTGGAGCATCACGGCGATCTGAAGGCGGTGCCTACGTGCGATGCGATCGATGAGATGCCCATCTCACGATGTTGCTTACGTATTCGCTGTCAGCGAACTGGTCGTCGGAGATTTGCATGTTCCTCGGCACCAGCGCGCGCAGATCCGACGTTTTCATTATGTAAGAAAACAGCTGACACATAACTGACAAAGCCACTTTTCCTCTTTCGCTTTTCTCTCGTTCCTCTTCCAGTGCTCGCCCGTCGCTGTCGTTGGCCGACACATCATGCCTTGATATTTCGATATTCATCATGCAGCGGACACACAGGCGCTCGACCAAGGTGTGCATGCGCTGTCGGAAGCGCAAGACCAAGGTGAGTGTGCTCTGGGATAGCGCCCTCTTCTTCTTAATCACTTTCATTGACAACGGCAGTGCGACTTCAAGTTCCCAGCATGCACTTCCTGCAAGCTAGCCAATGTTGAATGCGTCGGATTTGACCCCACGACAAAGGAGGCTGTGCCCCGTAGCCTTGTGCGCTCGCTCGAGGCGCGTGTTGCCGAGCTGGAAGCCCAGACCCTCGCCTTTCGTGATGCACCGCAAAATGTCCCCAACGCCATGGCGTCTGTTATTGGTCGCGCTACGATGGCTCCTACTATCTCAGCTTCTACCGCGTATCTGCGCTCGCGCATCTCGTCTGGCCTGCTCTTCCAACCGTCATGTCCACCGCTTGCCATCGCGCGGGATCGGCCTCGGCATCAGCAACAGGAGCAGCCACAGACAGGACCACTACCTGGAAATAAATACGGCAATTCCGTGATTGATCTTGGCAGCATTCCCGCTTCGGCAGTCGAGCGTATCGTCGAGAACTATGCTAACACACATCTGCCCCAATACCCCTGCATTTCGCCTGTCATGCTGGCTGATATCGTCCAACGTGCCAAGAACACGGGTATGCGCGACAAGGCTTACGGCCTGCCGGGCTTGGCAGGACCCGACCATTTTGAGTGCTTCGTGCTTTTTATCGTCCTCGCCATCTCTGCCATGACCCTGACCTGGAAAGATGACGAGCAGGCCCGACGCGCCTCCGAGTCCTTTTACAATTCTGCCATCAACCACTTGCAGCAGTTTGACGACGCCAGCGAGATCCACGCCCTGCAGATTTCTTTACTGTTAGCTCACTACGCTCACATGTGCCCCGAGCGCCTCGACAACTGGACATGCATCGCCAACGCCGTCCGCATCGTCCTTCATCTAGGACTCTTCCAGCAGTGCCCTGACAATATGCCACCCCAGCAGGCTCGTCAGCGTACTGAGCTTTTTTGGGTAGCCTATGGCATGGAACGGTCACTATGTACGAACTTGCGTTTGCCGTTATCCTTTCCGGAAGAGGCCATAACTACGAATGTAAGTCCCTCCCTTTTTCGGTTCTTTTCTTCCTTTCGCTCACTACCAGCTGGACCTGCCTTCAGAGGCCGCTGCCTCGGCTGCCGCCCATATCCGCAGGTACCGCAGCCTAGAGACGGAGGTTCACCGCGTCCTGCATCTCGAAGAGCCCTTGGCTCGCTTTGGCCACTTGACTGTTGATAGCTGGATTGAAGACGTTACCGGACGACTACACGAGTGGTACGCCACCGCACAGAGCTTTACTCGTCATAACATGTTGGAGTTCCGGCACATCCAGTTCCAGCACCTGCGCGCTCGCCTCCACCGGCCTACACCACGTTTACGTGTCCGCAGCCCTGCCGACCGTCAGATCGTTCTTGAGGCTGCTCGGATTTTAGTGGAGGACTACCTGAACCAGCAGCATCACAGCCGTCTCTTTTATCCCTGGCACGGCGTGCACATCCTGTTCGAGACGGCCCTTATTTCCCTTGAAGCCTGCTGGTCCTCCCGCGACTCGCCCCTACTGCGTGCCCACGCACTACAAATGCTTGAGCTCCATATACCTCGTTGTCTCGCCGTTATTCTACGTATTGGCGAGCGCTGGCACGCTGCTGCTCTCTGTGCCCACCGCCTGCAGCCGTTGACGGATAAGGTCCGGGCTGCTTTTGCCCACCCACACTCGTCAGCTTCTTATGCCGCCGACCTCTTGGTCACCGAGGAAATTCAAGGATTGCTGTTCTCCGACCGTCCTCTCGTGTGGAATCGGCAGCACCACGCAACTCCTCATTCTCTACTCAGTTTTGACGAGAGCCCGCTGGCTCCCGCTGACCTTGGCATTGCCGATGACCTCGAACTTTTCCAGTGGGACCCTGACTGGAGCATCGTGCCCGCCGAGCCTTCCGATGAAACTGCAACGGCTGTAGACGCGCTGTTACTTTCATCTGAGGTGCACACAATCTCACCCCTGCTAAGTCTGTCCACTGCCATGAAGGGCAGCTAGAGTTATGCATGAGATCCAAGCAGTTCCACACGTATTATGCATGCGTCAGGAAACCCACAGAATTCGTATCTATGCGACCGCTAGCCAGTCTTTTTGTCTTCAAATACATGCAAAGGAGCTTTCCGGACTAGATAGGACGTGAATGTAGCCGAAGTCGGAATTTTGCGTCGGGTGGAACATCACTCTCGGATGAAGCCGAACGACCAATGCGGGGTTTCTCTTTGCAAAGTACAGGTTATGATACTTTGTTACCTCTTGAGAACCTCATTGGCTTCATCCTTCAACAATTCTGCTGCGTTCTCCTGTGAACACTGTAGACAGTACTCAAGAACCTCGGGATCTCGTGGTGTCAGTTGGACCAAGAAGTCAGAGGGGATAGCATTGGACGCTGCCGGATCCTTCTTGTAGTGGATGTAATCCGTGTTGGCTGCCATTATCTTGCTTTCGGTAATTTGGAAGGCGACAATCAGGCGCAGGAAGAGTACATAGAGCACGCGATTGGAGAAGTTCACGGCCGTGCACATGCGGGCACCTGCACCAAAGCTCAAGTGGTAGGGTGCGGGCACTTGGGAGTTTCCGATCCATCGCTCAGGCCTGAACTTGTCTGCATCGTCGCCATAAGTGGCTTTGTCTGGAGAAGGAAAGATTAGCCAGGTGAAAGATGGCTAGGGTAAGAGATGAAAGCTTACCTCTGTTGATTGCTTGAGCATTAATATATACCAGGACACCCTTAGGGATGACAGAACCTTTGTAAATGAATTCCTTGAAGATTTGTCTGGCCGGGAGCAGCTTCAAAGGCGGGTAAAAGCGGAGGGCTTCTTTGACAAGAGCAACGACATAGGTTGACTTTTCGTCACTGACAGAGCACTTAAATGCCTGTTCAGGGGTGCCATACACAGCCAGAATATCGTTGTAGGCACGCCTCTGCATTTCCTGGCCCTCGGGTGTAGCCAAGACTCCCGTCGTGATGATTGCCGTGGAAAAGATGGTTTCAAAGCCGCCAGACATGAGACCACCAAGAATTGTGCGGATATCTTCTGAGAGGGGAGTAAGAAGAGAAGAAAGAGAAAAGGGAACAGGGAATAGAGAAGAAAATAAAAAATATAATAAAGAAAACTTACGTGTCGTAAGACCTTCTTGGTTGTCTGTCAGTAGCAGCTCGGCCACACTTTTTCGAGCTCCCACGTTGACAAACACACGCCGTCGGACCTTGTCCAGTAAAGCAGCTAGCCATTTGTCGCGACGGTTGCGGACTTCTACAGCGGTCGATGTACGCGCACTCTTGGGAAGATATCGTAGGTAGGGGATGAAGTCTTGGGGGTTTGATTTGGTAGAGCGAAAGCTGGCAATAGTCGAGGCGTCGGACAGAATCTGCAAGAACATAGGGTCGGCAATGGACGTGAAACGGGTACCGTAACAGAACATAGTCATAATATTGAGCGATACGCGCTTCTCATAAATATGCGGCATGATCTCACGTGTCCCTTTCTCGCTGTCATAATAAAGGGTTGAGATCATGGCGGCAGACTCGAGGTCCAGCAACTTGGAAAGTCGCTGGATGGATGGGCCGGTGGTCAGAGACCCAACAATACGTCGTTGCTTTTTTGTCCGTTCATTCCAGGGACTGGTGCCAATGGTGGCGGCTGATGTCGCCGAAACGACACCGTGGAAGGTGTAGAACCATGGACGATCAAGCGTGGAGGATTGGTTCTTGATGATCCACTCCCGCGCGGCTTCAAATGAGTTGAGAACAACGGCACGACGGTGGCCCATGCGAATCTGGTAGACAGGCCAGTGGTAGTGCAAGGCCCAGTCTTCAGCTGTCTTGGCGTGATCGTCGCCGAGGCGGTAGAGATGGCCGGCCAGAACGTCCTTCTGGGGGATCTCGGGGAGGCCCTGGATAGCTGGGATGTCGATATAGAAGAAGCGCAGATAGATGAACATGAAGAGAGAAATTGTAACCAGGCCAACGGCAAAGTAGGCTGGTTGCCACAGGGTGATCAGGCAGAAAGTCATGATGCCACACCTTTGATTGGATGTATGGTTCTGTTTGTTAACCTGAATAGTTCAGACAAGACCAACTGGCGAGATCAGACAGTTACAGCCGTTTTGAACTCGAGCAGCGTTCATGAGGCAGCTTTATGATAACTACCTAATCTGGAAGACCCACAAGTCTAATCATCGGAGAAGGCCATCGTTGAAGGATAAACCAACGCTATTTGCCAACCGGGGAGTACATGTACGAATAACGAGTGCCTGGGAATAATAACCTAGAGAAAAGATATTGCTCACAAACGTCCCCCCCCCCCCCAGAAATAGTATTCTGACAGAATGGCCGATAATTTGCGTGCAGGTGCTTTGTTTGATGTGGCCGGACGATGGGTGGCCGTCACAGGAGGAGGTAAGGCTCTGTGCTTCTGACACACGGAGGGCTCTACTAATTTCGTAGCCAGCGGTATTGGCCATATGTTAGCGCGTGGGTTTGCAGTCAACGGAGCCAACATCATCCTGATCGACGTCAATTCCACGGCCCTGGAAGTTGTTCGAGCAGAGTTGGATGAAATTTCGGAGTCGATGGCTGTTTCGTGCGTGACTCCCTCTGACTGCTTGCTTGTTTTCTCCTGACAGACAGCATCCATGGCGACCTTTCATCTGAGGACGGTGTCCAACAGGTCATTCACCAGGTCCAGGCCACTGGTATCGATGCTCTTGACTGTCTTATTCACTGTGCGGCGGTCCGTCACATGAACGCCGTTACGTATGCACCAGGACAGACCCTCGCTCAGCTCGAGACGGCTACACTGTCGGCACCGTACAGTGGGTGGGAACAGACATTCCGTGTCAATGTGCTGGCACCCTATTTTCTCACGGCAGGCCTGGTCCACCTATTGGGCTCAGCGGCTGCCAAAGGTGACGGCCGCGGCTGTGTTCTACTCTTCTCCAGTCCAGCCAGCGTTCATAACCACCAGTTTGTGCCTTGCTACCAGACCTCCAAGGCCGCTGTCGATCACCTAGTGCGTATCATGGCCATGGAGTTTTCCGACTTTTACAGTGAGTGGAAGCATAAAGACTGACTTTTCCGAACTGCCATCTAACTGTCGACAGTACGCGTCAACGCCATCTCTCCTGGAATCGTCCCATCCGGCATGACGACTACCGATGCTAACTCAAACTTGCACTTGGCTAAACTGACGCCTGCCAAGCGGGCTGGGAACGAGGAGGATATGGTCGGCACGGCCCTTTGGCTGGCCAGCAAGGCTGGCGCCTTCATGGATGGCAAAGTTGTGCGCGTTGAGGGTGGCCGTCTGTTGATCCTGAAGGGGGTGACAGGAAATGGGGATTAAGAGGAGTACTGTGAAGAGCAATATTGATAGTATGACATAATCATACACTTTTAACAAGCAGCTACCTGATTATACAAGTAGGTATGAATGAACTAAGATACAAGCATATCTTCGAGGCGCGTGATCGTGACCTATGACCAATTCACGGAAAGTTGGACAAGGTCCAGTTGACAGTGCCCTCAGTCTGGCCCATGACAACACGGTAGTCATAAGACTTGTCAAGTTCAAACCAGGTGACAGACCTGAAGCAGGGATAATCATTGAGGTTTGTTCCGGCTAGAGCCTTGACCCAGGCCTCCTTGACTGCCGTGATGGTCGTTTTGCTGGCCGTCTCTCCAATACACATGTGCTTATTGTATTTTTTGGGATAAGCATCGTACTGTGCGATGATATGAGATGAGAATGGGAATAAAAATAGAAATAGAAATAGAAGCTTTGGGTGAACTCACAAACGACCCAAACTGGTTCGCAAACGTGTCAGTTGCGGCCGAAGAGTACTGGTCAAGGCCAACAATCTGGACATAGTCCGAGCCGGGCCACCACTCGTCGAGCAAGGTGACATCCTTAACGTTGTTGGGTGACCAAAACAATAGGCAGTTGTCTATGCCGACGAGGGCCTCAGAGACGTTGTACCAGGCCGAGAGGAATTCAGCAGAGGTCCCTTCATAGTATCCAGTACTAGCATAATAGTTCATCTCGTGGGCAAAGCGTACCCATACCTCGACCCCAGCATCGGTAAACGTCTGCACTACGGCAGCAATGTCAGCGGCAATAGATGGCCCAACTTCGCTGAACTTGAGTCCGGTGGGCATGATGTTTGCTATGAGCACGGCACCGGTTGACTTAATCTCGTCGAAGCGATTCAACAACTGGTGGCCGTCATACGAACTGGCGTTCGTGATCTGGCTAAATATGCCATATGTGCTGGCCTTCATACTGGTAGCCTTGTTGATCATGGTCAGGTTTGTGCCATTTTCGATGTCCGGATTCCACCCCCAGTAGATGCCGTTATAGCCCTGCATTCCACCACTGGGCGGGTGTAGACTCTGTGTTTCGCAGGAGTCCTGAGAGTCAAAGAGAGTCAGTGGCAATTCAAAATACAGCAAGACAGCTTGTCACCCACTCGTTTCCAGAGAAAGCCATGGCAGACGGCTACCAAACCGAGCACGACCAGATGTTGATGCATGACTACTTCGTCCTGAAAAGAGAATGAATTGAGGCAAGACGGCCCAGCTGGCCGTCAAGAAGACCAATATCATCATTTTTGCCCAAAGGTTTTCTTGGGCTCTCAGACCTCAATGTTATTAGACGCCTGATAAGAGACAGTTTACACAATTAGTGTAGCCCGTAATAAGCATCTTGTCTTCTTCCCCGACCGAGATTGTCTACGGATCATGTCGCAAACGAGCCCAGGTCGGCGAACTCACCTTGGCCATGATCCAGACTCGTCGCCATATTGCTAGGTTGACTCCCTCTGTACTCGTACAGAGTATAGCAAGTACTATACGAGTTCTCTGCCAAGTATTCCGTATTCCGTATTCCGTACTCGTACGGAGTACAGGGCAAGCCACTGACACTGTTCCCTGCTCTTGATAAGACCCCTGCAAAAAGTAGAGAAAATGGATCGTGTCTGGAAATGATCGGCAGGGCGCGTTAGAGTAGTGTGGAGTCCAGGCTGAAAAGGTATATCAATTTGGCGCCCAACTTCCTTTTTTTGAATGGCCCTGCAGGGAACATCCGAAACTTGTCTGACTACTACGACGGTGTACGAGTACACGGTGGATAGGACTCCATATACACGGTCCGTTTCATGAATAAGACAAACGCGCTCGTCGTATTTATCAAGAACAACACACACAGACAAAAGTACTCATACTGCGTAGTACTCCGTAGAACTATGTCGATCATCGAGTAGAAGACCCGTCGTTCAACCTACGTTGCATGGGTGATGGATTTTTGTATCGCACTTGCACTTTAAATAACTCATACGAGTACGGAGTACATTGAATGTTGTTAGCGAGTCGCTCATCTGACTTGGCATCACAATCTATCTTTTACTCTGTACCCTGCTCTGTATTGTTTATCGACATCCATTGCCGTGTCGGATCGTATTACCGCAGAGAATACTGCGTAAGAAAGAAGATAAGAGAAAATAGACAAAGGAGAAAAAAGTAGAGAAAGATAAGGGGAAAACAGAGAAAAAAGGAAAATAACAGAAAATAGAAAATAGAAAATAAAAGATAGAAAATAGAAAATAGAAAATAGAGAAGCAAAACAAGTGGTTCTTCCTCACTCTGTGGATCCCTTCACCGTAGTGTTCACCAATTGCAGAACATGAAACGGTGGCTAATGTACAAGTTGTAAACGTTAAGTAAAATCAAAGGCAGGGTCTGATACCATTCCAGGCCGTGAAGGATACGGTAAGCGACGGCCGAAATCATGCCACCCAGTACAGCCAGTGTCCAGAGCCAGCAGAGGATGCGCATGTTGCGGTACTTGTTGCTTTTGTGGGCCTTGGCGTCACCGGAGGCGGCCCACATCAGCTCGATGTTGAAGATGCGGTCCTTGATGGCAGTCAAATAGGCATATGATTGGATGTGCATGATGTGCTGCACATTTAGGCCATAGGTCGCCTTAGCCCAGACGCGGAAGACAAGCAGGCCATAGACGAGGGACGGGATAGCAAATGCGAGGTTGTAATACTTGAACCACTCAGGACGAAACCAGAGGAGCAGGATGCCAGGGATGGGAGAGATAAAGATGCTGAGTGAAACGGCAGAATAATAGAAGAAGCCTGAGCGAGAGGCGGTGTTAGTTTATAGAAGCCCAAGAAAAAGAAAAGAAATGGAAGAGAAGCCTACCACACAGATAGCATATCTTCTGCATGAGGGTCAACTTGGATACCCAAAAATGTTTGTTGGTCAGCAAAGTGGTGCTTCCACGGGCCCATCGCATCTGTTGCGAAAAGAAGGAGCGCGGCGTAGGTGGGCAGACGCCAGTGGCCAAGCAAAGAGGGACGTATTTGACCTTCCAACCACGGTCGACGGCGCCAAAGCTGTGAGTGAGGCCATGTTAGAAGTGGATCTTTTGGGCGATCTTGGCCCGTCTGGGTGAATACTTACCCAGTATGGACATCCTCAGAGAAGCCAATCTCGGCTGTACCGCCCACGTCTACCAGAGCTTCCCGGCGGTACACGGCGTTAGACCCGACACAGATCGACGCTCCCCAACGGTTGCGGTTGACCTGTACGACGCGGTAGAAGAGCTCTTGCGTGGCGCCAGCGCCTTGTTCGACCCAGGTCTGTTCTTCGGTGACACGGAAGAACTGGGGCGATTGCACGATGGCCGTCTTGGGGTCAGCGAGGTGTTCGGGCACCAGCTCGTGCAAAAAGTCCGGACGTGGGCAGAAGTCGGCGTCAAAGATGGCAAAAAAGTCCCCCGTGGTGCGCGCAAAGGCCCAGCGCAAATTTCCAGCTTTCTTGAGCCGTGGTCGGTCCTCGCGCACAATGTAATTGAAGCCATATTGTGCTGCCAGATCACGCACACGGTCCATAGCTCCGTCATCCAGTACATAAACCTGCAGCTTGCCGGCCGGCCAGTCCAATTTTTGGATGTGGTTCCATGTGTTGGAAAGGATCTCTTGCGGCTCGGCGCACACAGGCAGGTAGATGTCAACCGTCGGTGCTGTTTCAGGCTCGATAGGATTCTCGGCCACGAGCTTCTGGTGGCCATCATAATCCCAGTCGCGGCCGATGATGCCCACGAAGTATGAGATCATCAAGTAAATGTCCACGAAGCCCACAAAAACAGCATACCACACGAAGATGATAGAACAGAGTGCGAAGAGCCACATGCCAACCGACAGCGACAGAAATGAGAGCAACCCAAACACATACAATGGGATGCGGTTGGTGTGCAGGTAGCTCAGCTTTTCAGCATCTGTTGGGCAACTCGGAAACACCAGGGCAGGCTCCTCTTTAGGACAGTATGTTGCCCGGTATGAGAGGTACATGCGACGGAACACGCCTGGCTTGGCTATGGGACCGTCAGCCGCAGCCGCCGCACGCTTCTCTGCATCTGTGATGGCACCCGGAGGGACAGCAGCAGCCTCGGGATCCTGGGCCTGGCCTGTCTTCTCATTAAAGACAGTATCCGTAAGAGGTGCAGGAGTCTATTGGTTAGCATTGAGGGATTAGGAAAACCTCAGTAGAAGGAAGGAAAATGAAGAAAGATAGAGCATACAATTGCGAGATCACTTGGTGGCGGTGGTGCTGGACGGTGCCCCAGATGTGGTTCAGGCCGCTCCACAGGAATGGGTGGCTGTGCGGATTGTTAGTTGGCATTGCAGAATGTTTTGGCATCCTGGAAGACTCACCCGTACGCTCGATGTCTCCGAACTCGTCCGCATTGGCGTTGACGACTGAGACGTCCTGTCCTCAAACGGATTCAAGCCAGCCATGGCGGCAGAAGAGACGGTGTTGGCAGGCTGCATGACAGCTAGGCAAAACAGAATACCAGAGATGGTGGAAAAAGAATGAGGTTGGCAGTGACAAGCAGGGGGGCGGGGGGAGGGTTTAAGATGATGCAGCTGGGCGACGGGGTGAGTCTGATATCTACAAAAAAGGACGATGCGTCCAGACCAGCCGGTAGGTAGTCCAGAGTCTTTTTTCGTCCAGCCATGTTGCCTAGATCGCGAATAATAATAATAATAATAATAATAATAATAATAATACCAGTAACACCAATAATACCAAAATAAAACAAAAAAGGGAAGAAAAGAAAAGAAAAAAGAAAAAAAAGGGAGTTCTCCATACACAGCGGAGCTAATGGAGACTCCCGTTAGTACGAAGGACATCCTTCCTAATACGAAAGAGTCAATTTCGAAACCAGCTGAATGAATATGGATATGCAGTACGGAGTACTTACGTGCTGCAAGAGAGTGGACTGATGGAAGAACCAATGTTCTCGTTCGGTTATGGTCTGACGATCCTTGGCCTTCTCGGCCAGCCGCTTTTTACAGCCGCATGGCTCCGATTTCCTGACATGTTCCACTCTAGGCCAGCCGTTTTTTTTGGCCGGAAGAATCCAGTCGGAAGAAGGGAGAAGTCCGGAAGGGGCTATGGGGGCAAAGGGGGGATGGGCCGAAACAGGGCTAGAGTCTATTGAAGGAATACAGGGCACATAAACTAAATCTTAAACAAGCGAGATAGGAAGAGAAGATGGAAGAGTAGATAAAAAAGAAGAAGAAGAAAGCAATAAGCAAAAACAACGGAAGCAACCCTGTTCCCATCCAACATATCTCAAAAGGTTTCTCAACTCCCCAACACTAATCCACCCCCCTCATAATCCTCTCCCAATCATGCCCAGGGATGTACTGGACAGACAGGGGCTACGTCAAGGGTGGGCTCGTCTGAATGGGTTAGAAAGATCCCAACAGCACCAGACAAGTCGCAGTGACAAGCACATACAGCAGTCTGTTTGCTGATGGGACATCTACGGCGGTGGCCCTCGAGCACGAGTCGGGCATGGCGCTAATGTCGAGATGTGGGGGTGTGCCGATCTCGAGAGCCATGCTGAAATTGGACGCTGATAAGGTGACGTTACTGGCTGCATGGTAGGCCTCAGTACCATACTGGACCAGGCCAAGATAGGCATCCGCATCAACAAGGTTGTTGCGCCAGAGATATTGCAGCAGCGGAGACACGTCTTCGAAAAAACCAGTTTGGTTGGTTGCTGTGTGCCACGTATATACTGTCGCATTGTTGGAGTTCTGGCCGATGTAGAGGGTACTGGAAGCCGGAGGTAAGGTTAGAAATAGGAGTACGGCAAGGAGGAAGAAATAAAGGTAGAGAAACGTACAAAGTAACACCCCCCAGTTTTTGCGTGTAACAGCTGCGGTTGGTACTGTAGCCAATGGGCCACGGAGTGCCGACAGTGCCAATCCAGATCATGATCTCGGCGGACGCCGTCTTGGAGGTCAATGCACTGTCAGGGTCGGCAGCTAGGAACATATCAAAAGCCACATTGGCCAGGACGGTTTCCTCCGACAGACTCAGGGCTAGCAAACGCTGTGATGATGTGGCATCGTTGCCGGTGCTGTACGACCACTGCACGTTAAGTCCAAGCGATGCAATCCGGTCCAGAGCCACGGGCATTTCGTCCGACTGGAACTGAACGTGGGGGAACGAGTGCACCGAGCTGGATTCCTCAGTCCAAGACCACGTAGCGTCAAAAGACGGTGGGTTGCTGTTGATCTGGAAAAAGAATAATCCTGTCAGGACGACGCAACTTTCCCGAAGCGGAGGGGGGTGGGAATAAGCCAGAGTGGCTAAGGGAGTGGAGAAACCGGGAGTGGGGACATAGCAAGGGAGGGGGCGAGGGCTCGAACGCACCGACATACACTGGAACCCGTCACCGACGGGGTTCCACGCGTCAGAGTCGTCTGTGCAGTTTGTCAGTCCTGCCTGTCGGTGACATCTTGGGAAGACCCACAGTAGAGGGTGGCATTGTCTGAGGCAGACCAGCCGTTCGCGCCGCAGATAACGGCATCATAAGCGAGGGAGCCGATAGCAAAGCTGCAGATGGCCAGCGTACTCAAGTGGCCGTGGTGGTGGCATTTTCTGCCATGGTATTTCGGTTGAGGCATGGTATGAAGAGTCGAGGATGACGCCAGATATGCAGTGCGTCTTTGTGTGGTTGTTTTTTGTGCTGCCGCTTTTTTTCGGCACGGCTTTTTGGTTGTCCTGTGAGTGTCAGAAAAGATGAGCTGCAACGGTCAGTCCACTCCGGAGATCTCGGTGAATTGTATATTGGAAGCTCAGCGTGCCGCGCGTTTCAAGTCTTGGTTCAGTTTTGTGGCCTTCGACTTTCGGAACTGCCAGATACCGACAGACTGACTGCAACTGCCACTATGCCCTCAATTGTCAGGGTAGGATCGGGCCGGCCTCGTCACGGCCAAACAGCTGCCCGATACGGCGTCAATTTGCAGGATTCAAACAGAGAAACGGGAAATTTGTGGTGTGGAGGAGCTGGAGGAGCTGAGCTAGAAGGAAACATGCAGGGGTTGACGGACGCAAGAAGATAAAAGTACTAGGATCCTCGGATTGTTGGAAATCAGAAATCAGAAATCAGAAACCAGAAACCAGACAGACAGGGATAAAAGTTTGACAAAGCACAACACATAAAACAGCAAAAGTACACCATACACACATACACAGGAACATTAGGCATGTAGCAAAATACAATAATGCAGGGAATGAAAAACAAAATTTTCGAAAAGCGATAGATAAAAAAAAAAATTAGATAAAAATGGATTTTTTAAAAAATAAAATAGAAAAAGCCCTACTCTTACGAGTACTCGTACTTGCACAGATATGCAGTTGTGTCAACAGCCGCAAGCCACGTCGGCAGCTGAAGAAGGGGATCGGCACGCTACGTCTGTAACAGCGGGAGGCTGAGGAACTATGTGGGGCGGATAGAGAGAAACCCTGCAGGTCACAAGCGGGAGTTACCTTGATGCAGAACGTCCAGAACGCTCATAAGTGAGTTGTTGTCTCTCCAGCGATAACTAAAGGCCTTTGCAGTGAGTATGCTAAGATATCCTAAGTGCTAGCGGGTATTGACGCTTCGTCTAGCGTCTTGACTAGCACCGGGCCCAGTACGCTCTAGCGCCAACACCAGCGCCTAGGCTGCCAGGCCCGGCTAGCTGTTATCTTCACCGGGTCCACCGCCTCAAAAGAAAATGAAAGAAAACCAGGAAAATCAAAGAAAATCCAGGGAAAACAAAGACAATGTGAGACACAATTACTCACGCTCAGAGAATATATCGCTAGATGTAAGCTTGTTCGCGCCCTGTCTCGACCACGGTCGCGCCCGTCCTGTCAGACCATCAACGGACTGGGCGGACTGGGCGGGCTGGGCGGGCTGGGCGGGCTGGGCGGGCTGGGCGGGCTGGACGTTGGTCGTCTGAACCCTATGAGTAGGCATCAAAGACCCAAGGCCCACTCAACCCTCCAAGACGTCATCTCCCCAACATTACTTGTCCCTTCATCTGGCTAGCGTTGCCCTGCGTTGTCACCCTGCATACGGACTACGGACTACGGACTACGGACTACAGAGTACCCGTACAGGGTACTGTTGATAGTATTTCTGACACAACGGCGAGGGCCAACCGTGCAGCTGGTCCACCCGTTTCTGCAATGCAACGCTGCCCCGAGACAGTCATTTTCAGTGTGGGATCGAACTTCTTGTTCTTGTTGCGTTTTTTTTTCTTCTCATTTTCCTTGTTTTCGCCTTCTTCTTTTTGTCTCTTCCTTTCCGAAAAAGGAATCTTTCCTGCCCTTCTATCCAGCCGGGCCCCGCCCCTGCTCACACCCCTGGCCTGATCCTGGTCCGATTACTCGAACCTTGGCTCCCTGGCCAGACCCGGTACGAGTAGTTGTATCTTACCCCCTTTGGACTTCGGCAGAGTACTCCGTATGAAGTACTCGTATTCAAATTGTACTTCGTACCGTATTATCCGTGTGTGGAGGAGTACTCGTACGAGTAGCCGGATAACACACCATTCAGACTGTTTGTTCAAAGCGGAAGTCCAATCTGGAACCGCCTACCAGATACTGGCCAGTCCAGACACTGCATTGTGTCCTTTTTTTTTCGGGACGTACTGTGTATGGTCCACCAAGCTGTCCCAGAACGGACTGTCCTAGAACCGGTTGCCCAACGCCGGAGAATAAAAAGCGCTCGTCCGTCTCGGCTTTCTCGTCGTCTTGAGCATCAGAGTTGTTCAGTCCGGTCTGTTGAGATCTCTTGTCTTTTACTCAAGTTTGAGACTGTCATACCGTGCTCTCTTGTGTTCCCTTTCCTCCTCTTTAGTCTTCTCCTTCTACTATCTCAATATGCCAGCCCTCCCAAAGCGCATCCCCCTCACTCGGGATGTCAGCTGTGAATCCATCTCATCTGCCAAATCTGACTTGTCTTCCTGGGACAGAGACCTGGCCAATGCTCCCAGCGAGACCGCACCGACTTCCGTCGAGGCCTCGTCCAAGAGCTCTCCCGTCCTGAAGGCCAACGGTGCTGTACCAAAGACCGTCTCTTTTGATGACCTGGACACCATCCTGCTGCCTAAAATTCGCAACATCTGCTTTGTCGGCGCTGGCTTTGTCGGTAGGTTTCCAATTGTCACCTCATGATGCCTTTCCCTTTCCATTGCCTGCTACTTGCTAACTTCTTAGGCGGCCCAACGGCGGCAGTGATCGCCTTTCACAACCCAGGCATTATCGTCAATGTCGTCGATCTCAATGCCGACCGCATTGCCGCATGGAGCTCGCCTCATCTGCCCGTCCACGAACAGGGCCTGCCTAAGATCGTCCGCATCGCCCGTGATGGCACGCGGGAGACGTCTGTGTTCTCGCCCAATGCGAGCGAGCCCGTAGTCGTCCCCGCGCGTAAGCCAAACCTCATCTTCTCTACCAATGTTAACCCGGCTATTGCCGACGCCGATATCATATTCATTTGTGTCAACACGCCCACCAAGATGTACGGCCTCGGCGCCGGAGCTACTGCTGACCTCGGCACACTTGAGCTGGCCACGCGTTCTGTCGCTCAGCATGCCAAGGCCGGAGCTATTGTGGTCGAGAAGAGTACAGTTCCATGCGGCACTGCGCATATGATTTCTGATATCGTAAGTACCATCTTGTCCATCTGCCTAATCAATCAACAGTCAGGTCGTTAACACCCCTTTTCAGCTCGGCCAAGTCCGCCCTGACATGTCCTTCGAGGTCCTGTCCAACCCCGAGTTTCTCGCAGAGGGCAGCGCCGTTCAGAACTTGATGAACCCGGACCGTGTGCTCATTGGGAGTGGCAAGTCGGCTGAGGGCCTACGGGCCGCGGCCGCGCTCAAGAGTGTCTATGCCGCCTGGGTACCGGACGCGCAAATCTTGACAGTCAACACCTTCAGCAGCGAGTTGACTAAGCTTATTGCCAATGCCATGCTGGCACAGCGCATCAGCAGCATCAACGCTGTCAGCGCGCTATGTGAAGAGTTGGGTGCAGATGTCGAGGAGGTCAGCCGTGCACTCGGTGCTGACTCGCGTCTGGGGCCTAAGTTCCTACAGTCTGGCGTCGGCTTCGGCGGTTCTTGCTTCGAGAAGGACATCCTCAACCTGTCATGGTTGGCTTCGTCGCTGAACTTGCACGAGGTTGCTCATTACTGGACCGACATTTTAACCATTAACCAGTACCAGCGTGAGCGCTTCACACGCACCGTCACGCGTAAGCTCAACCACACGCTTCGTGGCAAGAAGATTGCTATCTTCGGCTTCGCCTTCAAAGAAGGCACCAACGACACCCGAAACAGTGTTGCTGTTCACTTGATCGCCGAGATGGCCGCTGAGCAGCCGTACGAGATCGCTGTCTTCGACCCTGGCTGTGCTGTTGAGGAGGTCGAAGATGAGATTCGCCGGGTGCTCGGCCGTGATGCTGATCTTCATATGCCGCGCATCAAGGTCCGTGCCAACTGGCGTGAGGCTGTACAGGGCGCTTCGGCCGTCTGCATCCTGACTCCCTGGGCGCAATTCTGTAGCCAGCCAAACGGCCAGCCATCTAAGGGCAAGCCCACTCTGTCGCGTGACAACCTGCATACTGCGCTGGCCGGACCCGTCGCTGCCGTTACCGGCAAGGGAGCTCTGAGTGAGACGGACATTATGACGCTCGAGTCCATCAAGGAGAGCATGGATGAGGTGGCCTCGGACGATCCGCTCGAGCGGCTGCTACCTGAACCAGTTTGCCAAGATTGTTGCAAGGCGTGTGCGGCAAGCACGCATGAGCGGCAGGCTGATGACATGGTCGATTGGAAGGCCGTTGCCAAGACGATGAAACAACCCAGTTGGGTATTTGATGGGCGCAATGCTGTCGATGCGACTGAGCTTCGCAAAATGGGCTTCAAGGTGCACAGTATCGGCAAGGGATTTTAGGGTAGGCTAAGGATGGGGTTGAGTATGGAAACATAAGTTATTGGCTGGTGAATTTCGGGTATTGTTCGTTTTTGGCGTGTCCTGGATTGTGTATCCGTTTTAGCGTGTCTTCATATTCAAAGATACGAGATAAAATATAATTGAACTTTTCAAAGTGTCACATATCGTCTCTCATTGTCGAGATTTCGCGCTCATACAACCCTATCCGCACTGGTCGTAAGTGGGAATTCTTATTTATGGCAGTGTGGTCGAGTGCTAGGGTTTTCGACACCCATTATCAGTCACCGTAACATTACTCCTTATTGGCTTCATAATCAAATGAAGAATTCTTCACCCTGCCCCGAGGGCCCAAATGTGGTGGCATATTGTTAGAAATTCTCTTCTCTTTACGAAGCATCCTTGTTCATCCTATTAGCTTCCTAGCAGTATGCTGTAATACTAGCTTTGAGCTGCAGCCGGCTTTAAAAATGCATTTTCTTCTTCCCTCTCCCCGTCTTTCTCAATATATAAGGCACAATATCTACTCGTGGTTGCCAAGTCCAGTTCTGCTGAGTTTGAAATCCCCTCTATCGATATTTTTAAGTAAATTGTATGGCTACAGGAAATACTCCTCTTTGTAAGTTGCCATAAGGAAACCAATACAGGTCATATTTTGCATGTTCTACTAGAACTTTGGCTATTACGCCCACGGCTTGTATAAGACAGATCAAATTATAATCGTATTAAACCCAAAACTCAAATCACGAGAAACATACAAAGGTTGGTGCACCTTATGTACAGAGAATATTCACGGGATATTACTCCAATATATCCTCCATAATACTGCTATAAAGATCAGTTCTAACTATAATAATAGAGACCTCATATATAAAGAGAACAAAAGGAGCCAAAAAACCAAAAGAATGCTTCCTATCTTACATAAAGAGACATAAAACACTTAGCTCGTTTAGTTTAGGGACCTATCGCCGCACTTTCGAAGTCCGACTTTTCTACTTATTTTGCAAGATCGTATCGGCCGGTTGGCTAGCTTTTTTGTCTCCATAACCGTCTCCTGGTGTGCTTTTTCCTCTGAACTTGAGTATGATTTCTTCCTCGAGGATTTGTCTTGATCGCTTCGATGCCATGCCATATTTACGTCGCCCATTCATCATTAGTACAGGTTCAGTATCAACAAAACCATGAACGTTAATGGCGACTATTATTTTAAAAAATATATTTCCAAGCTCGATCAATGAAAAAGAGAAGTGTTAACGAACCTTATGGGAAGGTTTTGTACGTGATAATGGGATTAAAGGCGGATTAATAATACTCCGTACCTTTGGTCTTAGGCTATTACTCACAAATTACGTTCGGAGGCTGACATAATACAAGGTCTTGTATCACAGCGTGAGTATGAACTCGAAGAGAGTGTATGCTTCTGAATATAGATTGAATAATGAATAACTAACAACTTCTCGCTGCGTGAGGGAGATCATGAGGTAAGTATGACTGGGAGTTGATGCACCGCCACAGATGCAGCCACAACTTGGACCCTTAACCACAGCGTATCTTATTTAGAATCACGTGATTTAACACTTCCTGGTTCAAAGAAACGCTAACCCCACTACAGATCCTCGCGGCAGCACCAATGACGAGTGTCAGCAATTTTGACCACCGTCCTTTCCTGTTTGACCGACGACTGCACATACGAATAGCGCTGCCCGACTACATTGCCCGATCTCGTGACGTCTTTCCTCTCCTAAAAAGATGCACGACGACTTCTGCTGATTGCCGACACATAATTTTCACGGCCTTTCGCCTTCCCCGGATGCGACTCGCCCACACCATCCGCCAAGATGTTGGAGGGTCTTGTTGCCGGGTTGCTTAACCGCTTCCTGGGTATGTACGTCAAGAACTTCGATCCAACTCAACTGAAGGTTGGAATATGGTCTGGCGATGTGAAGCTTCGCGATCTTGAGCTCCAGAGAGAGGCCCTCGACCAGCTTAAGCTACCCATAAACGTCGTTGAAGGTCATCTTGGCCAGCTGACACTCACCATCCCTTGGTCGAACCTCAGCGGCGCCCCCGTTAAAATATACATTGAGGATGTCTTCCTACTGGCATCACCTAAAGAGGAAGCCGAGTACAACGAGGTTGAGGAAGAACGAAGAAAACAGCGCCTCAAGATGGAAAAGCTCGACTCGGCCGAGCTCCTCAAGGAACGGTCTCGCGAAGATCTCAGCCAGGAAGAGCAAAAGAAGAACCAAAGCTTCACTCAAAGTCTGGTCACGAAAATCGTCGACAATCTACAAGTCACCGTGAAGAACATCCACATTCGCTACGAAGACTCCATCTCTGCGCCCGGTCATCCTTTCGCCCTCGGTATCACTCTTGAGGAGTTTAGCGCCGTTAGTACCGACGAGAGTTGGTGCCCGGCCTTCATTCAAACTGCCGTCAATACCACTAACAAGCTTGTCACCCTCGGAGCACTTGCCATATACTGGAACACCGATTCGGATCTTTTGGGCTCTGGCCGAGAAGCCGTCGCCACCAATTCTCGTGAATTTTCCCATAACGAGATTCTTTACAAGTTTAAAGAGATGATTGCCAAGGCAGAATCTGCGAGTGAATCTGCTCTTGTGACCACAGACGACACGGCCATTCACCAGTTTATCTTACGTCCCGTAAGTGGACAGGCCAAGGTTGAGTTGGACAAGACCGGCAATGTCCACACACCAAACTACAAGGCAAACCTCATATTTGATGAAATTGGTGTTGTTCTTGACGACAATCAGTACCGGGATGCTTTGATGATGGTCGACCTCTTCCATTATTTTATTCGCCACCAGGAATATAAGAAATACCAACCGAAAGGCGTTCGGCCCCTGGAGGACCCAAGAGCATGGTTTAGGTTTGCGGGTAACGCAGTCCTTGGAAAGATCCATGAGCGTAACCGGCGCTGGACCTGGGACTACTTCCGTGAGAGACGCGATGACCGCCGGCGATATATTGAATTGTTCAAGAAAAAGAAGCAGAATTTGGTACTGGCCCCCGAGGAAACCGACGACCTGACAAAATTGGAAGAGAAACTTGGCTATGAAGATTTGCGGTTCTGGCGTTCCTTGGCACGAAACCAGCTGAAGAAGGAGAATGCCGCCGCGCTGAAGAATTTGCCAAAGCCAGATCTACAAATACAGCAACAGCAGCAAGGATGGATCGCCTGGGTGTGGGGGTCTAAGCCGGCCGAGCAGTCTGCAGACGAAACCGAAAATACACAAATAACAGAGCAGCAGCGCCAAGAATTGTACGAAGCCATTGAATGGGATGAGAAGACGGCCCTCGCCGACGAGATTGACATTCCCCGAGATTCCGTCAAGCTGCAAGTTGAAACATCACTCAGCACCGGCAGTTTTACACTAAGGCAGCATTCGCATAAGGTCAATAGCAAGGACCTTGTCAGCCTACATTTCGATGTCTTCCGTGCCAAAGCTCTGCAGCGTCCAGATTCCAACCTCCTCAGCATCAGTCTAGGCGGGCTGCGCTTGAATGACGGCACGACACCAGACAGCCTCTTTACCGAGATTGTGCGTGTCAAGGATGCGCCAGGGGGGCAGAAGAACAAAAGACTTTCCGTCACCAAACTTGAGCAAGTGGTGGCTATCGACGAAGATCCATTCTTCCAGCTTCAGATAGAGCAGAACCCTTTGAGTGGTGAGGGTGATATTGCTGTTACCGCCAAGCTGAAGCCCCTCGAGATTGTATGGAATCCAAATTTAGTCACTGGGGCGTGGGAATTTTTCAAACCGCCAGAACGGCACATGGAATCCATCTCGGCTTTGATGGAGACGGCTGGTGCTACCGTTGAAGGACTGAGGGAGCAGACCCGAGCTGGTCTTGAGTTCGCCCTAGAGGAGCACAAGACGATCAACGCTAAACTGGACCTCCAAGCACCGTTGATAATCATCCCCCAGAGCATCACAATGCGAAAATCGACATGTCTTATTCTCGATGCGGGCCATATCAGTGTCAACAGCGAGCTTGCAGATACTGCCACAACCAAAGACATCCAGTCAAGACAGAATCAAGCATATACTGATGCCGACTTCAGGCGGCTGGAATCCCTCATGTATGACCGTTTCACGGTGAAACTGACATCGACTCAACTCTTGATTGGCCCATCCATTGAGGAAACGAAAGCGCAACTGGTAACGCGGGAGATGGCTACGTCACTGCACATTGTGGACAAAATCAACGTTGATTTCATTGTTGAGATCTCCATTCTTCCCAAAGCCCCCAATTTGACGAGAGTCAAGATGTCCGGCCGCATGCCAATACTTCACGCTTCAGTGTCTGACACAAAGTACAAAAGCCTGATGAGAATCATTGATGTGGCTATTCCAAAATTTGGGAGTGAAGTCTCAGAGCCAGAAAGGCCGATGAATATAGGAGTGGCATCGAACAGACAACATCTTCCCAGCACAGTCTCGATGCCATCCAAGAAATGGCAAACCCAGCCATCGCCATCCCAGTTGCTTGCATTCAGCCCATCTCATAAACAGGCCATTGTTTTAGACGACGATAACGACGAAGAGGACACCTTTGAAGATGCCGACGGCGGGGGGTCCGTCAGCGAACAACTCAGGTTACAGCAGAGGATGTTCCAATTTACCTTCTCAGTTGATGAACTCCGTGGATCACTATTTCGAAGCGACGCAGATAGTAAGAGACCAGATTCGCTGGTGGTTGAACTTGTCGCCCACAACTTTCATCTCGACTTTTACCTGCGCCCATTCGATATGGCTGCCGAAATATCCCTAGGTTCTGTGACGGTGGATGACTTTGTTTCAAATCCACCAGCCGAGTTCAAATCTATCGTTTCGTCTGGTGACGTTGAGGATAAACGGCAGCAGCGTGCCCTTGTCAATGTCAAATTTGTACGCGTGAAAAAGGAGTCGCCCGAGTTCATGTCCGTTTATGATGGAGTCGAAATGAATGTGAACGTTGCGATTTCCACGATCAACCTCATTGTCACCCGCATAACACTATTAACACTTCTGGACTTTGTTCTGGTCACATTCACCAACGGTGGCACGGGAAGCAGAAATGAGAGCGACTTTGTGGGCGATGCGGTGCAGCTTTCGACCGATGCGGCGGATATTGCAACAACAGATGGAGAGGATGGTAGAGGTGGCGACATGTCCAATCTTGGCAAGGACCAGCGAGTGCCGGAGAGCAGTGCTATCCGGGTCAAAGTGGATTTGAAGAGCATTCGCCTTATCCTCAACAACGATGGCATACGGTTGGCAACGTTAGCATTCAATCACGCGGATATTGGCGTCTTTCTCCTAGGGCCTTGCATGCGAGTGTCAACGCGGCTGGGCAACCTTATCCTCACCGACGATATCAATCTAGGTGTATCAGAAAACTCTGATCTCCGCAAGCTCATCACCATCCAAGGCGATGACCTGGCCGATTTCCGATATGAGACGTTTGATGCTGCTAATTCCAAGACGTATCCCGGCTATGATTCGTCCATCTTTCTCCGAGCCGGCTCTGTAAAGGTCAATTTCATGGAGGAACCGTTCCGCAAGATTCTCAGCTTTCTTGTCAAATTTGGCAAGATGCAGGCCATTTACAATGCTGCTCGTCAGGCCGCTGCCAACCAGGCCACGAATTTACAGCAAAGCCACAACCGCGTTAAATTTGACGTTGTTATTAAGACACCGATTGCTATATTTCCGCGGATCGTCATGTCTGGACAACCGCAAGGCGACTTGTTAACAGCATATCTGGGCGAGATTTATGCGCAGAATACGTTTGAGCCACTAGACGACTCCGGGAATTCCCTGGTGGCTATGAAACTGTTTGCTGGTATCCGCAATGTTCGCTTGACATCGCTTCTCCACTATACTGATAAACAGTTCGAGGAACTCGAATTGATTGATCATGTGGATTTGTCTTTTCAGGTCACACATGCAGAACACACGCCTGGAGCCAAGCGTCCTGATACAGAAGTGATCGGACACATGACAGACTTGAACTTGAGGATTACACAGCACCAGTTACGTTTCTTGCTTGAAATATCGAAGTCAGTGCCTGCTGCGTTTTCCTTTGACGAAGACACGCATGTGGGGGGGGCGGAGAGCGATGTTGATGATCGAACCCTTCAGCGAGCACGATCCGGAGCCGACCTGCAGATGCCACGCCAAGAAGATGATTCACGCATTGTTGATCTAGGCCCCGAGCTTGGCTCACACACTGACACGTGGACAAAGATCGATCTTGTGTTCAAAATCAACAAAATAGGTCTGGAGTTGATCAATGCTGCAGACAACTGTCCAGTCGGGAACTTAGACAGTGCAAGCCTCTCGCGGTTTTCTCTCAATCACAGCAAATTGAAACTGCGGATGCAGGATAATGGATCTCTTGAAGCCGAGTTTGTCATTGATTCCTTCACCATCTATGACAGCCGGCCCGGCGAAGCAAACAAGTTCCGGCGAATTATGTCATCCCCCAACAAGAACAACCAGCAGTTTATGGCCAGCATTGCCATGTCGAGTGGCGATGAAAGGAGCCTCATTGCCATTGTGGCTATTGACAGTCCTCGAATCATTTTTGCACTGGATTATATATTTGCCATCCAGCGGTTTCTTTCTACCGGGTTTGCCGTGGATCAACATCTGGCCTTGCCCGTTGATGACGTACCAGAAACACCCGAGGAGTCAGACGCCGATTCCTTGCAGGCACTTTTCCCTGGCCACCAGGCCAGTCAACATACCAACAGAAGCCAAATTCCGGAACAGTCACGCAGTCAGAAAGGGCCAGATATGAGCATCGCTTTCCGTGTCAATATTGTCGATGCCCAGATCATCCTCATTGCAAACCCGCTCAGCACATCATCTGAGGCGATCGTTTTGGGCACAAAACAAGTTTTGCTTTCACAACAACATGCCCTGACTTTCCAGGTATCCGAAGTTGGCATGTTTTTATGCCGCATGGATCAGTTCGAAGGTTCTAGGTTGCGGATTATTGACGACTTTTCGGTACAGCTGTCAATGGACAGCTCCAGGTCCGATCTAACTACCATCAACGCAGAGGTTGAGCCTCTCGTTCTCCGGCTATCATTGCGCGACATTTTACTGGTACTTCAGATTATCGGCAGAGCATCTGAATTGTCTCAAAACTTTCAACCCAAGGAACAGCCCAAACCGTCAGCCGCAGACGAAAAAGCAAGACAACTCCGCAAGAGAGGCGGCAGGAAGCCTACTACCAGCGGAAGGAGGCTGCCACAATTGATTACCACCACGGAAGGACCACAGCAGTTGGTACATGGAATTAATGTGCAACGCGGAAGCAGTGCGACAAGAATAACCCCACCGCCTTCACGGGCAATTTCCCGGACCGGAATGGAAGCTTCAGGCATCGTGACACTGCAACATAAAAAGCACGAACAACTTTTTGCGGCCGTGGATGGAATCCGGGTTGTGCTACTTGGAGATCTTCATGAACTGCCTATCTTGGACATGAACGTCAAAAAATTCTCCATTGCCGCGGAAGACTGGTCAGGCAACCTCAAAGCAAACGTGGCCATAGACATGTACTCAAACGTCTACAACTTTTCTAAATCGGCATGGGAGCCTCTCCTCGAGCCGTGGCAGATGACAGTGAGCGTCAATCGTGACCAAGACACTGGTTTGATGGCGGTTGATGTCACATCAAGACGCACATTTGACGTGACTGTCACGACAGCAACGATCGCCTTGGCCTCGAAGTCATTGGATTTCCTCACCCAAAACCAAGACGTTCTCAGCAAGCCCCGTGGTGCGGATGCGCCATATCGTATCCGAAACTACACCGGCTTCACTGCTATTGTTATGTCTCGGAACAAATCGTCAAGTGAGGACATTGAAGTCCATCTAGAGGATGGCAAAGAGGCACCTTGGTCGTTTGAACAGTGGCAGAAGATGCGTGAGAACCTGGTTTCCGAATCACAGTCGTCCAATGTCCAGATTCTCTTAGAAGGTTCTGGCTTCGATGCCGTCAAGAACGTCCGTCTCAGTCGCGAAGGCGAGTTCATCTTTGGCCTGCGTCCCAAGAGCAATCAAGTGCTACACCGTCTTCTCGTGGATGTGAAGCTTGGACGAGACAATGTGAAGTATATCACGCTTCGGAGTCCATTACTTGTCGAAAATGAGACACAGATCCCGGTTGAAATAGGTGTCTACGACGCCGACCAGGGACATCTACTCAAAATTGAAAAAATTGCCCCAGGTGAAGCCCGACCGGCGCCAGTTGGCGCTGTCTATCTCAAAAGTCTCGTTGTCCGCCCAGACTCTGGATTTGGCTACGACTGGTCAAGCGGAACACTTTGGTGGCGCGATCTTCTGACACGGCCAACCCGGACAATTATTTGCAAAGGGGAGCATGGCGATTCTTTCTTTTTCCAAGTGAATGCAAACTTCGACAAAACCAATCCGCTGGCGCAGAACTATCCTTACATGAAGATCAAACTCTCAGCACCGGTGGTTCTGGAAAACCTGCTACCTTATGACTTCAAGTATCGAATCTACGACAAGAATACGAAGAGGGACTGGGCAAACTTTTTGCGCAAGGGCGGTGTTAGCCCCGTTCATGTTACAGAGTTGTCCCATCTACTTCTTCTCAGCGTGGACATGCAGGACACGCCGTTTAAGCCAAGTGAATTCGCCATTATCAACTCGGGCACAGCCGGAGACTTTGCAAAAGAAACAGTGCTTGTGTGCAAGGACAATATGGGCCTCAACTTGCATCTGCGACTGCATTATCACCGCATTCCAGGTGCCGGAGGGGCGTTTCGGGTGACTGTCTACAGTCCTTATGTTGTGCTAAACAAAACGGGCCTGGACTTGGATGTACACTCAAAGGGATTCATGCAACAGGCGAAGGCCGCGGCAGGTCAGGGGATTGCGCACTCTGATGAACGTTCCAAAGTTGCTCCGTTCATGTTTTCCTACCCCAATGACGACAACCGGAACCGGGCTTTGCTCAAGGTTGGCGATTCGGAGTGGAGCAAGCCGCAAAGTTTTGATGCGATTGGAAGCTCCGCGGAGGTTGTCTTGCAATCAGCGCAGACGCGCATGATGGAGATTCACATTGGTATCACCGTCGAACAGGGTGAGGGCAAATACAAGATGACGAAGGTCGTTATTTTGACGCCCCGTTACATCATACAAAACACTCTGGGCGAGAGCATCAATACGCGCGAGCCAAGTTCACCCAATGTTTTGTCGATCAAATCGGGGGCACTACAACCTCTTCACTTCCTGCAAAGGAGCCAGACGAAACAACTGTGCTTATGTTACGCTGATTTCAACAGTCAGTGGTCCGCACCATTTAATATCTCGGATCTTGGTACGACATATGTGAAGATAGCCAAGCCAGGCCAACGGCAGCAACTTGTCCGGGTGGAGGTCCTCATGGAGGGGGCGACGATCTTTTTGAACCTAAGCTTAGACGTCAAGAACTGGCCGTTTTCCATGCGCAACGAGAGCGACAGTGAATTTACGTTCCACCAAGCTAACCCGAACGTGGATGAGGATGGAGTGGAAGATTTATCGGGCTGGCGGCCGATTCGCTATCGTCTTCCTCCACGCAGCATCATGCCATATGCTTGGGATTTTCCAGCAGCCAAGCACCGAGAAATTGTTATCAACACGGCAGGCAAGGAGCGACATGTGAAGCTGGCTGAAATTGGAAACCAGCTGCCCATGAAATTTGTGGCTGTGTCAGGGCAGACGAAGATCATAGACATCAACGTGACGGCGGACGGGCCGACTTTGACTCTCATTCTGTCTAACTACCGCCCATCCAAGAGCTTATATCGCCAGCGCAGTCAAGCATCTACTCCGAGCACACCCGGCAGTCCCAGCGGCAGCAGGGATCGCAACCGGACGAGTTTCGAAGCAAAGGAACAAGACACAGAAATTGCCCTTCGAGCACAACTCCGTCTGGCGGGCATTGGGATTTCGCTGATTAACGCGCAGTTGAAAGAGCTAGCATACATCACGTTACGTGACGTGGAGTTGAAATACCAGGACTCGCTTTTGTACCAGACGGTAACGATGGCGGTGAAGTGGATCCAGGTCGACAACCAACTCTACGGTGGCATCTTTCCGATGATCCTCTACCCGAGCGTGGTGCCCAAGCGCGCTCAAGAAATCGACTCTCACCCGTCACTGCATGCCATGGTGACACGCGTCAAGGACGACTCATATGGTGTAGAGTACATCAAGTATGCAACGGTGCTTCTGCAGGAAATGACACTGGAACTGGATGAAGACTTCGTGTTTGCGGTTCTGGACTTTTCGAAAATTCCCGGGGCTAGCTGGTCCACGGAAGAAGACGAAGGGCAGTTGTGCGACGAGAGCATTGGCATCCCGAAACCAAAGATGCAACAGTCTGGCCGTGACATTTACTTCGAGCTGCTGAATATCCAACCCATGCAGTTGGACATTTCATTTATGCGGACAGAACGTGTCAACGCCGAGGACAAGTCATCGTCGCGGAACCCACTTATGTTTTTCTTCAACATCTTGACGATGGCAATTGGCAATGTCAACGATGCGCCGGTGCGGCTGAACGCACTGATCCTCGAGAATGTGCGAGTATCGGTACCGGTGCTGACACAAAATGTGTCGAACCATTACAGTCAAGAAGCGCTCTACCAGATCCACAAGATTCTGGGCTCGGCCGACTTTCTGGGAAATCCGGTGGGCCTGTTCAACAACATATCGTCCGGCATCACAGACATATTTTATGAGCCGTACCAGGGACTCATCATGTCCGATCGCCCAGAGGAACTGGGACTCGGCCTGGCGCGCGGGGCAGCTTCGTTTGTCAAGAAATCAGTGTACGGTGTGAGCGATTCTGTTTCCAAATTCACAGGGGCCGTTTCCAAGGGTCTGGCTGCCGCAACGCTGGACAAACAATTTCAGGATCGGCGGCGCATTACACGGGCACGAAACCGACCAAAGCATGCGTTTTACGGTGTAACGGCGGGAGCAAACTCTTTCATCACATCTGTGGCGTCTGGTGTAGGTGGGTTGGCACGGAAGCCTTTGGAAGGAGCCGAGCAAGAAGGAGCGTTTGGATTTTTCAAGGGAATTGGAAAAGGTGTTATTGGTGCGGCGACAAAGCCAGTGATTGGCGTGCTCGATTTGGCCAGCAATGTGTCGGAGGGTATCCGCAACACGACAACGGTATTTGACGGTTCGGAGTTAGATCGAGTGCGGCTGACGCGGTTCATCCCAGCTGATGGAATTGTGCGACCATACAGCCAACGCGAGGCACTGGGACAATTCTGGCTGAAGCAAGTGGACAACGGGCGATATTTTGATGAAGTGTACATCGGACACCTGGAGCTGCCACAAGAAGACATGGTGGTGATGGTGACATACGCACGGATTCTGCTGATTAGATCGCGGCGTCTGACTACCGAGTGGGATGCGCCACTAAGGGATATTCAAGGCATTGCCAAGGAGCGGACAGGCATCAGTATCACATTGCGGGGAAACATGAACGGACCCTTCATTCCGGTGGTGGAGGAGAGTGGGCGGACGTTTCTATACAAAATGGTGACAGTAGCGGTGGAGGAGTTTAACCGGCGATCGCGGGGGTTGTGATTTGAGGCGAGCCGAGGACGGGGTGTGCTTTTTAGTGGATGTCTAGTTATTGGTATATTCCGTAGTATGATTGTTTTCAAACAATGCTGAGATACATGTGTAATGGAAGAAGAAAAAAAAAACGCAAAATCTGGCTGATTTACTCGTACGTAGAAAAATGCAGGCTTGGACTAAAGGAGAAAGAACAAGACAGTTCGACCAAGGTTTCATGGTGTAGTTGGTTATCACGTCAGTCTAACACACTGAAGGTCTCCGGTTCGAACCCGGATGAAACCAATGTCTTTTACTTTCTAAGTTTCTTTTTTTTTTGCACTTTTTTTTTATCATTGCTTACGATTTCTTCTGGGGTTTTACTATTTTGATGGTAGGGTTCATTTATCGCGAGCTACACAACAACCGTGGCAGACGTGCAAGAGGTTACCCCCGCGCAGAGCGACTCACGAGCAGCGCGCACCCTCACATTAAGATATCTTACCATGTTTACTTTGTATCACACCCTACAGATCTGGACTTAAAGACCACGTGATCTCACACAAACGTTATTCACCCAGCACTCCGTAATATTACAATGAATAGGATAGGATAGATCTTTATGTTGCCGTGGGGTTTCACGCACGGATATGTACGCTATCTTGTCATTGTGAATATTTTCAGGGTTCGCGTATTATTCCGTGAGATACAAAGTACGGAGTACTCCGTACTCCGCAGAGTTATTACTACTTCTACCATCTGCACGGGTCAATGTTTGTTTACTCTTGAGAAGAGCCCCACCATCCACGTGACACAGATCTTCCAACCATCAGGGCCAAAACAACAGCGAAATTGAATCCCGACAACTTTTTGCATCTCAAAACCAACGCCAAAGCAAACGGTCGCTTTCACCAAAATACACACCATGGCAGATAAAGAAGAGGACTTTAGTTCTCTGCCATTACAGGACCGCTTCGGTCACAAGGCATGCATCTTCTCTCTCTTTATCCTCTCTCCACCCATGACAGGGTATTGCTGCCGAAGCTTGAAGATGCGTGGAGTATGTGTCGTACAAGCTTGCTAACAGTGAATTTATAGATCTGGAAGGTGCGGAAGCAGGCATATGAAGATGCGGCGAAGCAATTTGAGCGAACGCCGGACGAGCGCGACCCAGCCTTTCGACCGTTTCTCCAGGACCCAGGATTGTGGAAGAGCGCGGTAGCCGACTCGAACGTGGCGGCGCAGCAGGAGGGCACGGCGGCTTTGGTAACATTCCTCAAGTTTGGGGGCCGTGAAGCGTGCCTGCGGACACGGGGAGCGACAGTGAGTGCAATGGTCGAGAAGGGGTTACCATCGACGCGGGCAGCCATCAAAACATCGGTGCTGGAGGCACTGTTGCTATACATTGAACTCGATGTGGCGGACCCCGTGGTTGAGGAGATGCTGCCATCTTTGGCAGCCAAGCAGCCAAAAGTGATCGCGGCTACTCTAGCAGCGTTGACGGCGGTGTATCACAATTACGGGTGCAAGGTAGTGGACCCGAAACCGGTGCTTAAGGCGCTGCCCAAGGCGTTTGGCCACGCAGACAAAAATGTGCGAGCCGAGGCCACGAAGCTGGCCGTCGAATTCTACCGCTGGCTGCGCGAAGCTATGAAGCCGATGTTCTGGGGCGACCTGAAGCCCACGCAGCAAACAGAACTGGAAGCGCAATTTGAGACCATCAAAACCGCCAACGAAACGCCTCGGCAAGAGCGTTTGCTCCGGTCGCAGCAGGCGGCCAAGGAAGCAGCAGCAGCAGCAGGCATCGATGAGGATGGTGCTGAGGACGGGGCTGGTGAGGATGACGAACCGGCAGAGGTGGATGCGTTCGATCTAGCAGAGCCCCAAGATGTGCTGCGCAACGTGCCAAGCAACTTCCACGATGGGCTAGCATCATCTAAATGGAAGGAGCGCAAGGAAGCCGTTGAGGCGCTATATGCAGTGGTTAACGTGCCACGCATCAAGGACGGAGACTTCCACGAAATCAACCGCGGGCTTGCGAAGTGCATGAAGGATGCCAATATCGCCGTGGTCACGCAGGCGGCTCAGTGTATAGAGGTGTTGGCGCGCGGCCTGCGCAAGCCTTACGCCAAGTATCGATCTACTGTCATGCAGCCTATGCTGGAGCGTCTCAAAGAGAAAAAGCAGTCGGTTGCCGATGCACTGGGTGCGGCTCTAGATCAGGTCTTCTTGGCTACGGATCTGACTGAGTGTCTTGAAGACATTACCACCTTTCTCGCGCACAAAAATCCTCAGGTGAAGGAGGGAACCATGCGTTTCCTCGTACGCTGCCTACGCACCACGCGTGACGTGCCAGCAAAGACAGAGATTGCGACCATTGTCGAGTCCGCGAAGAAACTTCTGGCTGAGTCTAGTGAAGGCCTGCGGTCAGGAGGTGCCGAGGTGTTGGGAACCGTTATGAAGATCATTGGCGAGCGGGCGATGAACCCGCATCTCGAAGGCCTTGATGACATCCGCAAAACCAAGATCAAGGAGTTCTTTGAGACGGCAGAAGTAAAGGCAAAAGAGAAACCAAAAGCACCGCCGCCAGTGGCACGAGCACCAACTGGAGGTCCTCCAAAAAAGATGGTTGGGGGAAGGAAAGGACCAGCGCCACTAAAGAAGGCAGGGTCAGCATCTGTACCACCATCACGAGATGAGTCGCTGGCTCCACAGCCGACATCCCGCGCACCCGCAGGGAAGATGGGTATGGCGAAACCGTCAGCCACTGGTGGTATCAAGGCGCCCCAGAAGCGTACACTGGCCGGTCCGGGTGCCCAGTCTCCCCGGCGAGCAACCCCCGTGGCGGCCCCGTTCGATGAGGACGAGCCACCGGTAGCTGCACCGGCTCCACAGTCACGCATGGGTCTCAGCCGAGGCCTTGCATCGCGCTCACTAGCCAAGCCATCAGCAGCGTCTACTGTCACCCCCCCTCCGCCAGTATCGCCACCGCCCATGTCAGGATTAACGGCTCTCGAGCGTGCCGAGCTTGAAGAACTTCGCTCATCCAACGACCAGTTATTGCGTCAAGTAGACGAGGCGCGTCATGAACGCTCCCGCCTGATGTCTGAAGTGCAGGAGCTAAAAAACCAAAACGCCGGCTTGATTGAAGATCACACACGCGACGTCCTCAGTATCAAGGCAAAGGAAACGCAGCTGGTGCGCGCGCGCAGTGATGCCGAGGCCGCGGAGCAGACCAACGAACGCCTACGCCGCGAATTGGACCGTATGAAGCGGGCGTTAAGCAAGGCCGAAGCTGCAGCAAGCAATAATGATATGGCAAGTCCCATCGACTTTGCCTCGCCCACACATGATGATGTCGGTATTTTCCGCGATGGGCCACCCTATGCTCTAAGCGGCACTCGAAAGCGCATGAGTTTTGCCAGCACGCTCTCTGAGGAGAAGGAGAACGGCGAGACCCCTGCAATGGGCTATTCACGTGCCAAGATGAGCCCTGATTTGCGCTACGCAGCTGCTGGAAGTGGCACTGCTAGCGGTCGCGACAGCCCAGCCCGCAGCTACCGGCGGGAGGGTGCCGATGATGGTGCTTACAGTGCCTATGGTGCTAGTGGTGGAAACAATGGCAGCGGAGCCGGAGGGACCATGGGCGGACAAGAGAGCTGGAAGCGAGCGGCCGAAGTGACAAACCAGCTCAAGGCACGCATCGAGCAAATGAAGGTGAGTTACTGAATACCAATACGACTAATGATGTGACTGGCTCCGTAGCTAACACCAATAGGCGAAACAGGGCATGCGGAGAGGATGAATTCAGATGGCGCTATGCAGATGGGACAACAGGTGTTAAGGAGATGATGCTGCGTAGCTAGGTCATGGTGTACAAAGCAAAAGCAAATTGTAAATGGCTTGGCAGCGGGAGGATAATGAGTCTAATGACAGGATTTGAGGACAACTGAACAGCCATCAGAAGAGAGCTTGCATTTTGACAAAGAGGGAGTATTCTCTTCTAAATATCGAGAGCTCCGTAATAAGGCTGTGGGACAGAAGGTCGATGAGAGCGACTGGCTATATTTGTACGGGGCAATAGCTACAGCAACGATTCAACTATGATGACTAATCATATGACTAAGTGGCGGACAAAAGCTCCACTTCGTCATCCTTTGCTTCGTCAAATTCTCTGACCTGACAAGATGACCTTTTCACAGGGTATCTCTTTCAACGCAACAAATATGGCCAAGCCATCGGCGGTAGACTACTCTACGTCAGGGTCGGACTCAGATGATGACAGCGATGCGTTTCGGCGGCCGTTAACCGACCCAACATCCAACGAGTTTTCCAGCTACCACAACAATCCACTCAAGCGACGGCGTACCGGACGCGATGCCAAAGAAAGCGCGGCTCTGGGGATATTCGGCTCGGAGAGTGAAGATGATAGCCGGCTGAACGGCCGGCAGCGGAAACGCAAACCACTGCGCAATCAGGGCGTCAGCTTTGTTTCCTCTCATATGGATACAAGTGAAGAGAGAGAGGGAGATGAAGAGGGAGATGAAGAGGGAGATGAAGAGGAAGAGGAATGCACCGGGAAGAAATACGAAGATAAGGATGATAAAAAATCTAGAAGGCCAGAGAAAATGGAGGGAGACGATGATGATGACGAGTACAAACGGAGAGGCAGAGGCCTAGGCTTTTCTTCTTCGACACAAGGCCTTGGGTTTGCAAAATCGCCATGGGCGAAAAGTGCAATCCCCGCGTGGGTGAAGACTACTGATGCCAATACAAGCAATCCCCTTGGACGCGGGTTCACACCATCTTCAGCTGCCGACCCCATTCTTTCCGTGCACGACAAAAATGTCGACAGGCCATTGATCAGTGCCAAGCCCAGCGCATTCTCGTCCCAAGTGACAGGTGGCCGTGGTCGCGATGGCTTCAACACCAAATCATTTGGTGCGCGTATGATGGCTAAGATGGGTTACGTCGCAGGCGAAGGCCTTGGTAGAGAGGGCCAAGGTCGCAACATTATCATCGAGGCGAATCTACGTCCGCAAGGTGCCGGCCTGGGCGCGGTGCGCGAGAAGTCTGAAAAGGAGCGACAGGAAGAGAAACGACAGGCACGACTGCGTGGGGAGGTGGTGGTAGACTCGGACGACGAAGAACAAAATGCCAAGGCGGCTCGGAAGAAGAAAACAACCCACAGTGGCATGAGCACACCACGACAGCCAAAGACAAAATACATGACGATGGAGGAGGTGCGGAGGGCAGCGCCTGGCCTCGAAATTCCTGATGCATTCACGCCGATTCTTGACTTAACAGGTCCGGGTCAGAAGTTGTTGACATCGTCGTCTGGCCTGATGACACCGACGACATCTTCGAGAGAGACAGCTACCATGGCCGTGGCCGAGGAGATGACCGAACAAAAAGTATCGCGCAAGATGACACGGCGGGCGCAAGCCGACTTTTTGGCTATTTTGGAAGAGTGGGAGAGCCTGCAAAACCGCAAGGCATATGCAACTCTTCAGGAACAGCAACTACGACAAGAACTAGCCGAGCTGCAGGACAGCTTGCAGAGCCATAAGGTGATGGCAAATTTATTTAGCCGACTATCAGTGGGCGACGACGGTGCCAGCAATGGTGCCGAAGCACAAGAGTCATGGAGAAAGAAGTGGGATCGGACGATTAGGCAGCTAGAGGCTGCTGCTGACACCATTCCAGAGGAGCTACGGGACGGGATGCAGGATGCCATGGCCAATATCAGTGTGGCAGTCGTGCTGCCACTCTTGAGAGAGGCCATAAAAACGTGGGAACCGTTGCGCGATCCGGGCTTACATCTGGCCGAAGGCATGCATACAGTGCAGAAGTGGGCGACATCGCTGCCGCAGGATCTCCGTCGACGCCGAGCCCCGGCGTCAGCATACGAGACAATGCTTTACAAGGTCTGGCTGCCACACGTGTCACGTGCGGTGCGACAGTGGGACGCACATGACCCGGACAGTCTTCTGGCACTCTATGAAGCTTGGAATTTGCTTCTGCCTGATTTTGTGCGTACGCAGCTGCTCGAACAGGACATTGTGCGACGACTCGATGAGGCTGTTCAGAAATGGGAGCCCAAGCGACGGCGGCGACTTAACGGCCAAAGTCGAAGCCAAAGCCTACCGCATTTATGGCTCTTCCCCTGGCTTCCATACCTGCCGCCTCGCCAATTAGACCCTACCGGCGCTGATAGCCTTGTGGCTGACGTTAAGCGCAAGCTACGTCAGCTCGTCCATGTCTGGGAATTCTACCGCGGCGAGATGCCCGGCCTACGCCAATGGCGTGATATGCTGTGTCCATGTCCAGAGAACGATCAGTGGCGCCCGCTTGTGCTCAGCCACGTGCTGCCTAGTATGGCCGCCTATCTACGAGCCCAATTCCGTGTGGACCCCCGAGACCAGGCCCCCTATCTCGAAGTTCTGACTGGCGAATTTCAGTGGCTTGATCCCGACCTTGTGTCTACCGATATGTTCGGTCAGGTCGTCGTTGCAGAGGTTTTCCCCATGTGGCATAAGGCCTTATATCGTCTGTTGACGACTCCCGGCCTCGCTACTCTCGACCAGCTCGCCCAGTGGCTGCAGTGGTGGCTCGACGAAGCCTTTCCAGAACCCGTCCGTTGCCTGCCAGCAGTTACTGCTGAGTTCGAGCGCGGATTGGCCATGGTCAACGAGGCCCTTGATCTTGGCGGCAACCCCATGCATGTCCGGGCCGAACTGGTATCGCCAGCATCGTGGCGTTCTAGGAATACAATTGGGGCACGTGACACGCCTCAGGAGCATAGCCACCACCGCCATCACCACCACCATCGCGTTGCTGTGTCCAACATACCTGTCCATGTGGAAGAAGACATGTCTATACGGCACTTTGTCCAGGACTGGTGCGAGAAGAACGACTTGCAGTTCATGCCTGAGCGCAAAAAGGTCCATACTGAGGGTCCGTTATACCGCATTACAGCACGCGGTGACGGCAAGGGAGGTGTGCTAGCCTACTTTAAAGGCCTGCGGTTGTATGTGCAGAACAAGAAGGGCCCCTTTGAAGTACGAGTAGACCGAGAGGAAGACTGGGCACGGCTGCTGGAGATGGCGCAGTGATCTATTCAAAATTATCTTACATTACTCCGTACAATTGCGTAATGCGACACACATATGCCATATATCGTTGTGAAGCTGCGAATTTACTTTGTTGAAGTCGCACTGAAATGATTTAGGCTTAGCCTACCTAATTGACAGTCAAGTACGGAGTATGTCGTATGTACTTTTTATCCACGTCTTAAGACATAAGCCTAACAGATTGATTATGCCCAAGACTGCTAGTTTCATCGGCCTGCATTGGCCATAGGGCCCAGTATCCTGTGATTATCTCCACTGTGTCTTTCCTCTGACCGTGCGGGGAAGCCAGGGGGCACCTTGTAAGGAGATTCTTTCATGGAAAACATTTGCCGAGACGTTTTGCCGGTCGTGTCTAAGTATGCTGTGCAATATAATAAGAGTCTCTATAATAATCACCCAGCCGAGGCCTTTCCTTCAATATCGTGGACGGCAGTGACAATCTTGTACTCGCGTGCAATGGCCGGGCTGTGTGGAGCACATTTTTCGAGCATCTGAAAAGCAAGAACTCGCCACGCTGCGTAGTTGTGAGGAATTAGCTGGTGCAACTCGGGTATGGGAGAGACGGCGAGGGCGTGCAGCAATAACAGCTGGCCAAAGAGTCTGGCAGGTCAGATTTTGAGTAAATGGAAAAGCGAATGGAGATAAAGATACATACTGCGTGCAGACAAAAAATTTGAGTGGAAAGCAGTCCATTGCCAATAAAGCAGGCTGGATAACAGTCATCCAATCGACAGCGCAACCCAAGGCATCGTGGCATTTCTCAAAGTCGTCTGGGGTCATCCAATCAGGGTGATGGAGGGCGCGGTGTCTCCCATGTAAGAATGCTGTCGAACAAGAGGACACAAGGCGAGGAGATACTTACAGCAATGGTCGTCGTAGGTGATATCGAGCAATACAATAACGTGCCCGCAGCCATGGCACCACCAGTATGTCGGCTGGCGTAGTTTGGCCGGAGCTTTCATCCAAGCTTTCATTCCAGTGAAGATCTTCGGGAAGCTGCCTGCGCCATTGCTCAAGCTGGTGCAACAGCTCATCCTCTAGTGCCTGTGGGGGATAGTCGCTGCGGGTCATGGTCGTGGCTGTGCCGGTAGAGGGAGCACGGCTGGCCAGTGCGCAGCTGCGATTGGCAAAGAGACTGTCACACAGGCGCGTCAGGATGATGCGGTGTGCAATCTGCGACAGGAAATGATAGTGACAGAAAGCATCTTGATCGGTCTTGCTGATGGGGTCGGTCGAGGGCGTGGCTGCAACACCGACAGACAGAGATACCACGGAGGTGACACTGGGGAATTCTACAAAGCGAGGCAGTGGAACGTGATCCTCGTAATGGAGGAGGCTCGATACGGGCAAGTCTAGTTCTTGGGTTAGGACGGCCTCGAACATAGCCGTGATCCAAAAGAGGCGCGCTTGCATGTCGAGCGTCCAGTCGTCGCAATCATTTGAGAGACTACTGGTCAGACTGGGAAATAGAGACAAAAGAAGGGACGTACCATGCCCAAAAACTAGTGCAGCAGATGCTAGCACGACTCACAGATGCCCAAAAGTCGACAGGTCGTATCAGTTGAGAGTAGAAAAGGCTGTAGGTTAGGTTAACAGGTCGAACAGCATAAGAGGATTTTCCGACCCACACCTACCCTGAAAGCAAGTAGAACTGACATGCCTGTAAGCTGTTGTCACAACTAAGCAGGCCGATGCGCTTCCGAGCTTCATTAAAAAAGACAAGTCCATCATCCCAGGCACCTTCGTCATAAGTGGCGCCGCACTCAAAGCCAGCATGCATCAAGGCCTTATGCCCTAGCGTGCCGAGAGCCATGGTAACCAGCACAACACAGCTCTCCATATTGACACCAAACTCACTGTGCACGGCTATTCCGAGGCTGTGCTGGCCAAATAAGCGGCGGTCCAGGATAGGATTTCCCAGGTTGAATGTGGCAAAATACTTGTCGCTTAGGTCTTTAACGACAGACACGTGTAGGCGTGACAACCAGTTCGACGAGACGGCAAGGGGCAGTGATGGCAATGGCAGCGGTGATCGGCGCTGCTCGAGCATGGTGGCTACGGCTGCGTCATAGGCAAAATCATCGCTGCCATTCTTGGTGGCAGCCTCCTGCAGCAGCACCTGGACGGCAGGCCAGCTGGTTAGTTGGCGGATCGGATACTGAATGATGGGAATGTGACTAGGCGGCTGGCTGTGAATGGTCGGTATTGCCAGTGGAGTGTCTTGCCCATCTACCATTTGACCAGGGTTGGCTGTTGTTGATAGCAAGGCGTGAATACTACCGGTCGGGTGGGCTGTAGGTGAGCCATGGCCTGTACCAGGTGAGGCCAAGTCGGTGGCGGCAACGCTGCTAGGCTGGCGGGCACGCTCTACTGATGATAGGTTTCCGGGTTTGGGATCATGAGGCAGTTTTTGGTCGTCAATCTTGGACTCGATGCGTTGCAGTGTGTTGAAGATCATGCCCAATGAAACTTCATTTCTGCCTGGTCAGAATCGAGGGTCGGCTGAAGATCGGACAGCAGATGGAACGATAGAACTAACTTGGTGGCTTTGCGCTCAGCAAATCTGCAGTCGATTCCAGCACTGCGGCATAGTCCACACGGACTGCCGCCGTCGCACCGGGTCTTCTTGTGACGACAATTCTCGCATGCCTTTTTGTTAGCAACGCACCAAATGAATGGCAATTGCGGCATTGCAACGCACCTGACGTGCAATGAACAATCTCTGGCGCTTAGGCGCCGTGCTCTCATCTACATCAGGTACGCCAGAGTCCCAAACGGCCTGCATTGCCGTTGTGGTGTATCGTCTCGTTGTATGGCTGTGCTGCTGTGTCGTTTTGTCTGTCATCACGTGCGGGTAACGGAGCCGCCACAAAATCCGTCAATGCGTTTTCATCTGCGACAGCCCCATATTTCAGTATTAATAACTTGGGGGTGTTGCACCGCCACAGGTACAGCCACATCAGATACTGGCCCAATAGTACGGAGTACTTCGTATGGCCGTTCCTGTACTCCATACTCCGTATACATCATGTGACATGACAATGGTTACCAACGCTTCATTTCTTGCCTGCGCTTCTAACTGTCTCTGGAAACTCGTTGCTTCTGCCTTTGCCCTTATATTTCATTCACACATCCGCCTCGACCTCATCCACCGTAGGTACACGGTCCAGCCGCTGGCCGAAGTGCCCCCCAATACGTTTGATCGTGTCCCAGAGGACCTGCGTGTCGGCCTTGGACACGCCGATGCGCCGTGTGCCGCGGATATGCCACCATGTCTCTGTCTTAAGGTTCTGCGACATGATAGCCGCCAACACAACCATCTCGGTGTCGAGATCGTCTAGCACCTGACGGTCGCCCAGGTACAGTCCATACGTGATGTTCTTGGAGACCCACGCAAAGTCTCGGTGCGCGGCAAACAGATCGAGCGTTCCGGTACTATCGTGCGTGTAGATCTTGTGAAACCAGGCCAGGCCATGCTCTAGATTTGCCTCATCACATTGCCAGCCTTCGCGCGTTGTGCTATAGTCGCGGTCCTCGGGCCGTTCGATGGCTGCAATGGCTATGATCGCCTCGAGTGGTTTGCACACGCCAACAATCGACACTGACTTCACCAGGGCCTCCCGTAGCCTCCGTATCAGTTTCTGTCGCGCCACGGATGTTCTGTATTGCGGCTGCGCGCATAGGTAGCCATACAACTGGGCCGCCGCCGTGTCGGGATCCGGACCGGCAACGAGACATGATATGGCCACGAGATACCACCGGTTGGGGCCGGCACTGGTTGTACTGATCGCGGTTTCAACCTCGGCAAAGAGCTCGGTATATGCCGAGTCAATGAGGACGGAGGGAATATCGGCAGTGATATCGGTTACGTCCGACATACTGACGAAGCCGTGGGGTGTTTGAGACCAAAATCTAACTCGAAATCCTTGATACGTGTACTCGTAGATCAGTAGTAGTATTAGATGTCTCAGTTTGGGTGCCAGGTTAAGCTAAAATTATGAGCTGTATGCCCCACCGCCACTACTCTGTAGTTGCTGCTGCGGTTCCGCTCTCACTGCCGGACTTTTAGTCCGTATGGGGATATCCCACGGCCAACCAAATACTGGCCATTATGCTTAAGGGATGAACTATCTCGGCTCTCTAAGCTTTCCCCTCACTTCACCGTCACGTTGATGACATCACGCGACACCCTTGCAAAATCACTCACGGTACCGGCGCCGCGTCTTTCTGTATCATTTTGCATCTCTGCATCTTGCGTCTCTACGTCTCTCTGCCGGTTTCGGGACGGCAACTCCATTTCCCCTCATGAAAATCCTTCCTTCTACCACGCGGCGTCCCCGGATTACTTCATTGGGATGGCCCGTCAACACACCGGTGTGGAGAGCAGCGGGGGCAGCATGCGTATAAAAGGTACGGTAAAAGATTGATCTTGGTCTTTTTGCCTGGCTGCAATAGTTGGTTTTTCTCACCCTGAACGTCTCTATCATCACCATGACTCCTGCTACATTTGCGGCTGCGTTGCCTCATGACAACCGTATCGAGGCCGGTTCTGTCAACATTGCACCAGCCGTGTTTCCGGCCACTACCTTACCTGCAAACATTGATCCCAGCCAACTCGCCCTCGATGTCATCACCACTATCAATGCCCACTTGGCTGCGCAGAACTATGCTGGCCTGGCCACTCTATTCTATCCCGACGGGGGCGCTTGGCGTGATCACCTCGGTTTGTCGTGGGACTTGCGCACACTCTCAGGACCGTTGCAGATCGAAAAGTTTCTGCACGGGGATGGCCACAGCGCACGCCTACAACACATGGCCATCGATGCCTCGACTGCGAACCGCCAGCCTACCGTATCGCACCTCGATGTCGAGGAAAATGTGCCATGTATTCAGCTCTTCGTGACATTTGTCACTAACCTTGGCAGCGGCCGTGGCGTCATGCGTGTTATCTTCACCGGCACGGACGCTGACTGGAAGATCATGTCGTTGTACACGGCCTTGCACGAACTAGTAGGCTACGAGGAGCCCCTGGGCCCTCGCCGGCCGCTAGGCGCTAGCCACGGTGGGGGTCGCAATATGAAGAACTGGGCGGAACAGCGTGCCGAAGATGCCAGCTTTGAGAACCGTGAGCCAGTTGTCTTGGTTATCGGCGCTGGACAGGGCGGGCTCACGTCAGCAGCCCGTCTGCGCATGTTACAAGTGCCAACGCTCGTCATCGACCGTGAGGAACGCATCGGCGACAACTGGCGCACCCGCTACCGGCAGCTGGTTCTCCATGACCCTGTCTGGTACGACCACCTACCCTACCTGCCCTTTCCTTCATTTTGGCCTGCCTTTACGCCAAAAGACAAGCTTGCCGATTTCTTTGAGGCGTACGTGCAGCTGCTCGAACTTAACGTTTGGACTCGCACCGAGATTAAGTCGCTGCAGTACGACGCTTCTGCAAAGCGCTACAATGTCATATTGCAGCGCCAGCATGTCGCCGCCGATGGCTCCACCTCTACAGAGACGCGTACCTTCCACCCGCGTCATGTCATTCAAGCTACAGGCCACTCAGGTAAGAAGAATATACCTGCAATCCCAGGAATGGACGCCTTTGCCGGCAAGAAGTGGCACAGCTCCGAGTTCCCCGGTGCTACGCCCCAGCCGGTGAGTTCGGCTGCGGCTCCAAGGCGGGCAGTTGTCGTGGGTGCCTGCAACTCAGGTCATGATATTGCCCAGGACTTTTACGAAAACGGTTATGACGTCACCATTGTGCAACGCTCGTCAACATGTGTCGTCAGCTCGCGCACCATCACCGAGGTAGCGCTCAAACCACTATTTTCCGAGGATGCGCAGAAAAATATTTCTTGTGACGATGCCGACATGTTGCTTTGGAGCCTGCCCACAGCGTTGTCCAAGGCAAACTGGGTTCAAGTCGCTCAGAAATCTGCTGAAGCCGACGCGGAGCTGCTGTCTAAGCTCCAGAAGGCTGGGTTCCAGATCGATCGCGGCACGAACGGTGCGGGGCTCATGTTTAAGTACTATCAGCGCGGAGGTGGATATTATATCGATGTCGGAGCGAGCCAGTTAATTATTGAGGGCAAGATCAAGGTGCAATCGGGCCAGGAAATTAACGAGGTCACCGCCAACGGACTGCGCCTGGCTGACGGGACGCAACTGCCAGCTGATGAGCTAGTCTTTGCAACGGGCTATCAAAACATGCGTACACAGACGCGGCTGCTATTTGGGGATGCACTGGCTGACCGCTGCGGTGATGTGTGGGGATTTGACGAGGAGGGCGAGTTCCGCACGATGTGGCGCCGCAGTGGGCAGCCAGGTTGGTGGTTTATGGGAGGCAACCTAGCGATATCCCGGCACTATGGGCGGTTCTTGGCACTGCAGATCAAGGCCCAAGAGCTAGGGCTGGCTGCATATGAATGAACATGACTGTGGCTTTGGCATAGTACACGGGGCAGCCGTTTTATTCTACGCAGCTCAAAGATGTAGAGAGTACTCCGTGTTACTTCAAGCTTGATTTCATAGACATTAGCTGCATTATTAAATGTCAAAGACTAGATAGTCAAGCTATGGGCTATTGCCATTGCCAGATCTGGCCAGCATCACGGCTTTATTCCAGGTGCCTCCTCCACATGAAGCAATGGCGTGAAGTATGCTCAATCTAGAGTACCCAGTTTTTATTACATAATTGCTATCTTGCTTGAAAACTCGTTTAACCGCGGGTTTGGAATTTCGTCGGCACGACGGCATTCGCAGAAATCAAATCATGACGCCCATCGGATCACTACTCTGGCGGTCCTTGCGGACATACCAGATATTTGGTTCCAATACTAATGTTGGGAAGACTATCCTCACAACGATTCTTTGCAGAGCTACAGCAGATGCAGCCCGAAATGAACAGGCCGCATATCTCAAACCCGTCTCGACAGGCCCGTCTCATGAAGCTGATAACCGGTGTATGTTTGAGCCTTGTTCGCATTTTCATACTTACTAAATATGCAGATGTCATGGCGATGGCTGTCACTATCTTTTTGTGCTGCTTGCTAGCCCTTTTAACTTTTCTAATGTTGATTTCAAACACCCTACTAGGCATATCGAGGCCTTTGCTCCAGGTGTGCGAAACGATGTCTTAGTACAATATGATCTCGCAGCAAGTCCACATTTGGCAGCACGCACTTCGAATAGAGTAACACTACCCCCATTCATGTTTCTGTTGCCCTCCCAGCCAACCCTTTCCCCTTTCTGCATACTCACCTGTAGACTATCGTTTCGGACACTACCATTCTGAACAAGATCCGACAAGCTGCCTCTGAAATTGCTGCATCGGAACTGGCATGGCTCTTTGTCGAAACTGCTGGCGGTGTACACTCGCCTGCCCCCTCTGGAACTACGCAAGCCGAGATGTACAGGCCTCTGAGGCTTCCCATAGTTCTCGTTGGTGACCCGTCCCTGGGTGGCATTTCGCAAACGATTGCCTCCTTCGAAGCACTTAAGATGCGCGGCTATGATATTGAGTCCATCGTGCTTTTTCAGAATGCATTGTATAAAAATGACGAATACCTCGCCGACTACTTTGTGGAGCGACATAACATCCCCGTCACGGCCTTGGCGGCACCACCTCAGCTGGATGCTGACCACACCATCGATCGCAAGAATATGACAGACTACTACGAGGGTAGCAACCGAGATACAGCCCTTCGTATTTTGGAACACTTGGACCAGCGTCATCGGGACCGATGGACACGATTGAATTCCATGGCGGATGCCGCAGAGAAGCGGATATGGTATCCCTTTACGCAGCAGAAGTGCTTCACAGCCGACAACATCACAGTTATCGACTCGGCCTACGGTAACTACTTTCAAACTTTGGATTCGGTGCAGACAAAGGATGGTGCCAAGACGCTTCCACCGTCGTTACTCATGTCGGAATTGCAGCCGTCATTTGACGGTTCGGCGTCATGGTGGACACAGGGACTGGGGCATGGAAACTCTGCGCTGAGTCTGGAGGCAGCATATGCGGCCGGTCGGTATGGACACGTTATGTTTGCAGAAGCGGTCCATGAACCTGCTCTGGCGCTGGCAGAAAATATGGTGGCCGGAATGAAAAACCCACGCCTGAGTCGAGTATTTTACTCGGACAATGGAAGTACAGGCATCGAAGTTGCAATTAAGATGGCTCTCCGTGCAGCACGCGTGCGTTACGACCGGAATACTTCTGCCAACGAAGAGAATGGCGAAGATGACCTGGAGATCCTCGGCCTACAGGGCAGCTACCACGGTGACACGATGGGTGCCATGGCCTGCTCGGAGCCGAGCACATACAATGAAAAAGTCGAATGGTACGGCGGAAAAGGATTTTGGTTCCCCAGTCCAACTGTGAACTTGGCGGATGGCCAATGGACAGTGACTGCGCCACAGACCTTGAGAAATGTATTGGAACCGGGCCGCTGGGTTTTCAGTTCGCTGCAGGAGCTGTTTGACTTTGAGTCCCGAGACAAGAGCAGCCTATGTCACCAATACAAGCGGTACATGACGGACACGCTTTGCGCACTGCAAGCACAAGGACGCAAGCTTGGGGCATTACTTATCGAACCTGTCGTTCTAGGTGCTGGGGGGATGCAGTTTGTGTAAGCCATCGCTTTCCCTTTGGCTTTTTGTATTGCATATCTAATGTCTAACGTTCTGTGTTGGTAGAGACCCTTTGTTTCAGCGCACTCTCGTCAATGTTGTCCGTGACTCATCCGCGCTGTTTGGCACTGTGGATGCTGTTGACAAGAACGACAAACTGGCTTGGACAGGTCTCCCTGTGATGTTTGACGAGGTTTTTACGGGAATGTACCGCCTAGGGCGCTTTTCCGCAGCCTCTTTTCTGGGCGTTGAACCTGACATCTCCGTGCACGCAAAACTTTTGACGGGTGGACTGGTTCCCATGTGCACAACGCTGGCGTCCGAGAGCATTTTCGCGGCCTTTTTGTCCGATGACAAGAGCGACGCTCTGCTTCACGGTCACAGCTACACAGCACATGCCGTTGGCTGCCAGGTTGGGCTTCATAGCCTGGCAGCCATGCAGGCCATGGATGCCGACAAGGACTGGGCTTGGGCAAAGAAGAATTGGGCGAATCATGCTAGTTCTGTTGACTCTGTTTGGTCTATGTGGAGCCCTGCATTCCTGGAGGCTTTGTCTCGAAACAGTACCATCGAAGGTGTATGGGCTTTGGGGAGCGTGCTGGCGATCCAAATTAAGAGTCTTGACGGCAGCAGCGGTTACAAGAGCGACGCCGCACGTGGCATCCAGGCGGCTCTTCGTCAGGGAGAAAGTCAAGGTAGTGCTGGGCGGTGGAATGTACACAGTCGGGTGTTAGGTGATGTGCTGTACGTGATGATGAGCCAGACGGCAACGGAAGGGGAAGCATGCCGGCTGGAGTCCCTCCTGTGGGATGTGTGTGAATAAAAAAGGCAGTGTCCTACGAAACATACAGGTGGCTTATATGCGGGTATACTGAGTCCTTTTTAGGTCATGTGGCCTATATACTCTGCAGTAGGTACGCAGTACTCGTAGCCCTCACGCACCAGGCACCCCGGATTTGTCAAAGCTCTTCATCGGCTCCAGGCCCCAGCGCCCAAATAACGTGGCATCTTCATCCCAGCCATTACACTCAGTTGTAAGCATCTTTTCTCCTGTGAATATGGCATTGGCTCCAGCCATGAAGCATAATGCTTGCTGCTCGTCCGTCATGGTCTTACGGCCGGCGGCAATGCGGATGATTGTGGCTGGCATGAGGATGCGCGCCGTAGCAATGGTACGCAACATGCTGGGGAAGGCCACAGGCGGGCGGTCGCCCAGAGGTGTACCCTTGATAGGTACGAGTGCATTGACAGGGAAACTCTCGGGATGGGTGGGCAGGGTGGACACAGTGTGCAGCAGGCCGATGCGGTCCTCGGACGACTCACCCAGCCCCAGGATGCCGCCGGAGCAGACATTGATTCCGGCTTCACGGACGTGCCCGAGCGTCTGCAGCCGCTCATCATAGGTGCGCGTTGAGATGATGCTGGGGTAAAACTCACGGCTTGTATCGACGTTGTGGTTGTAGGCCGTCAGCCCAGCCTCTTTGAGCTCATGGGCCTGTTCTTGGTCGATCATGCCTAATGTGACGCATGACTCCATACCCAGTGCACGCACCCCGGCTACCATCTCTTTGATGCGTCGCAGGCCTGCACGACGACCTCGCATGTCACGCCAGGCAGCACCCATGCAGAATCGCGTACTGCCGCGATCACGGGCGATACGAGCCGCCGTCAGCACCGACTCGACGCTCTCCATGCGAGTCGCCGCCAGGCCGGTACCATCTTGATGACGTGTCGACTGGGCACAGTATGAACAATCTTCAGAGCAGCCGCCCGTCTTGATATTCATCAGCGTGCACAATTGCACCTCGGTTGGATTGTGGAAGCGGCGATGAAGGGAGGCCTGGCGGAGGAAGAAAGAAGAGGACTGTTAGCAGACTTTCGGGTTGTCAAGACTTTCCCCGTCATGGGACCCATACTGCCTGGAATGCCAACTCAAGAAGTGGCTGGTAGTAGATCGCAGCAATCTCCTTTTTAGTCCAGTCGTGGCGCAGTCTCGTAGCAGCGACGGCAGTACGGAGGATAATGCGTGCCGCCTCCGTCTGCTGTTGCTCGCCCGGCTCTGGTTCATGTCGCGGCAGCCGGTGTGCTTGATACGTAGTTGTGTCAGAAATATCGACAGCGGCAGCAGCGGTCGATAGACACCTCGAAGGATTGAATTGTAGTACTGGAAAGCGGATGGCCCGCACAGCGGAAACAACCGTCCTTGAGCTAGATTTTGCAATAGCCATTTGTGCGTTATGCGATTTATCGTGCTGTTTATTAGGTCTTAATATTCTTTGTTTTTGGTTGTGTTGACGATGGTGGGGAAATCTTGGGAGCGGCTCTCAGATTTAGTTAGCCCTGCTCATGAATGACCTTTTCCCGAGCTGTAGTTGGCCCATGGAAACTAGACGTAAAAATAAAGTGTAATCGAATAACAAGCCAATACCCGTATGCCGTTCAGATTATGGAGCGTTGCATGTACTCCGTACTACTCCGTACAACAGATGGATAGACCCTCCATAAGCATATCTGCAACGTATGAAATATGGACACAGGAAACAAAAATAAGATACTCGTACATATCCAAACTACAGTTTTATTTTGAGTTTTTCTTCCATTCTGTAGATCAGCCACTCCTCTACTACTCTTCCTAGTTGATCCACTTGGTCAACCGTGTTACCTGCATGGAGACAGACCCGCACTCGCTCTTTTCCCTTGGCAACAGTTGGCGCAACGATTGGCCGCACCATAAATCCTCTGGCCTGGCAGTAGCTCGCCAGACTCCGTGGATGTGCTGTTAACAGTGGAATGACAGGCGCTTTGGGGTTTTCTGTACGGATGCGGAGAATCTCGGCAGGCGGACGGTGGCGCGCGCACACGGTCAAGAGGACATTGTGGGCGTGCTGCACGACACGGTGCAGATAAGCCAGTAGAGGGTCTGCCCGGCCGTCCATCAAGAATCTGTATGCAACTTCGATACCGGCCAGCGCCGTGTATGGTAAGGCCGTCGTGTAGATCAACGTGCGGGCATAGTTCACAAGATACGACCGTGTCGTCTGCGAACAAAGCACGATGCCACCGGCACAGCCCAGTGCCTTGCCAAAGCCTAGCACACGTGCCCACACTCGGTTTTCCAGGCCCAGCTGGCACACCAGTCCGCGGCCCCGCTCACCAAACAGGCCAAGCGAATGGGCCTCGTCCACGACAATGTACCCATTTCCTTGAGGCAGCATTCTTTCCGCACAAGCAGCCACGTCTTCTAGCGGGGCCACGTCCCCATCCATGCTGTAGACGCCTTCAACGGCAATGAACACGTTCTTGGTTCCATCTGCCACCCCCTGTCCGTCAAAACCCCGCTTCAGATCTTGCAAAACCGCCTCCAAGCTTTGTATGTCCTTGGTTTCCCCATTGCCGCGTCCAAATACCACATTATGAGTAAACGGCACTTTTTTGCTCGCCTGGCTCAGCCGCATGCCGTCGTGGATGCTGGCATGGATGAGTTCGTCGTATACAATGATGTCTCCGCGTTGCGGTACACTGCTGAAAACACCTATGTTGGCATCCATGGCCGAGTTGAACAGTAAGCCTGTCGGTGCATCGTGGAAACGGGCCAATTCGCGCTCCAGTGATTCTGCAAATTCCGAGTTTCCATCTAGGAGACGCGAGCCGCCCGAGCCTAGCAAGGGCATCGTATCATTGCTCATTGTTGCATTATCTACAGATCTTTGGATCCGAGAAAGGTAGGACTCCAAGACCTGTGTATTCGACGAGAGCGACAAGTAGGCATTCGACGAGAAGTCGACAGTACCCGGTGGGACAGTCGTTAAGGAACGGAGGCGGTTCTGTTGTTGGCGATTGGCCAGGAGGTCGGCTAGCACTTGTTCTAGCCGTGGTAGTGTCGCAGCACTGGGCATTGTATTATGGAATACTCTGTATCAAGTATGGAGTATAGCAGGATAGAAGCAAAGTCGATAGGGTATTTTTTTTTGAGTTTTTTTCTTTTTTGCCATGCGGTCTGATGGTAGGCCCACATGTCGTGGTGTGGATCAATATCCGACGTGTGGCTACACGTGTGGCAGTGCAGCATCTCCCAGTGTTTATTAATCTTGTGGACTCCCTCCGTAATCAGAAGTTACTCGGGATTCAACTTCATTATTTTACTTCAGAAGTCTACATTTTCGTTGAGTTCATATTCACCTTGTGACGCACGCAAGACCTTGTACTAGGCGATACGGGATACATCCTATTGGTAGCCCTCAGTATCTTACCTTTTAGTTAGGAACATAATAATATTGTACGGTTTAAATTGCTTTCAGATAACACCTGTAAACCAACTTAGTACAAGGCCTGATATATATTGTATTTTGAGGTATACTTAAAGCAAGTGTTGACCTGAGAAGTACTGAAAGATTGACTTCCTGCTCTATGGAAGGGAGTTTACAGGGTATATATCTCATATAAATAAGAGTCTCAGAAATAAATAGGCCGGGGCTGCACTGATAGTGACAGCCGCATAATGGATTCCTAATCTACAGTATTACGGAGAAGAATATTAAAGTCTTCTTCGACCCCCTCTCCCCCCTTTTTTTTCTTGTTCAAAATATCGACGCATAACAGAAAACAAGCCTACAAGCATTTTGAGTGCTAGAGAGGCAGTTATGGAAGCTAAGATAACAACACCTCAAAAACCTGTCCGCTTGTACCCGCAGTCGAGTCGCCCCGTGTCGTGACATATGCATGCAATCCATCTTCCGTCAACACGACGCTGGTTGGCCCACCAGCCATAGACGTTTCGTTCACTAATATTGTATACTCCCCGGTCTCCAGGGATATTCGGTTGACGTAGTTTGGATTCTGCGACGCATACGCATAGATGCCGTCGTCGGAAAAGTCGTCCAGGTTTTGGCTCGTCGCAAAGGATGCCAGAACCTCGGCAGGACCCTCTGCTTCTGAGCCGTCTTCACTTATGGCGATGCGCACAAAAGAACTTCTTGCCACGTTGCTATAGTAGGCGTATCCACCCGATATTTTTATTCCATCGACGCCGATAGGCACACTTGCATTGGCAGGTGCAGTCATGGTGGTGTCTGCGATGGCTTTCGTGGCGGTGCCCGAATCGAGATCAATACGCCACAGACATCCAACCCGCGAGTCAGCAGCGAGTAAAACGCGTGAATTAGTCGGTAGTGCGGCTATGCCATTGAGCATGACTGCATCTGGTAATGTCATAGCTGTGTGGATTGTCGCTGTTGTGCTGTTGGTCTCGTTTTCGGTGCCGTTAAAATCAACGACATATATCGTTTCATTTACATAGCTGTAGGAGCCACGCACACCACCCATAACTGCATATTGGTCATAGCCAATTGAAGCAATGCCGGTCAACGCAGTGGCACCCACAGCCGTCACGACCACCTCGGCCTTTGGTGTGGCAGCAGCTGGGTCAAGGATATACAGGTGTGGATTGGTCAACGTTGTGAATAACAACTGTCCATTAGGGCGGAGGACACTATTCTCTATGTCGACAACGGTTGTGAAGTTCCAGATCTGGGCCGCCGATTGTGCCGCCGTGAGTCTCGCGAGGGTGACGGTTATAAATACCGTACGCCAAAACATGATGTGGTCGTGTTGTAAAATAATGGTGTCGAGTTTTGATACTCGAATAAGTCGATGGGGAACAATCGAGAAAAGATAGAAGATATATTTGCCAGGACCAAGACTCTGATATGATCGAAAGTATGAAGTACGTAGTCCGTAATACTCCGTTTTTCGGAACAGTAGGTCCACCTACTACCCCTGGCTACGGGGGTTTTGCGGGCAGTATTTACAATGTAGAAAAAGTCTTCACGAGCATGGAACAGATCCCTGTAACTTGCGCGTCACCAACCTTGTTTGTATCTTATTCCGCATTGGGTCGTAGTTTACTGTGGGGTTTGAGAAACGGTGATTGATTAAGTGGAGTACGGAGTATTGAATATGAGATCAAGTACGGAGTAATATGTACTCCGTAGAGCGGAGTAATATAAGGTATCCAACTTGATGAATTCCCGTTCACTAAGTACTCATGGTATAACGCGAACAGTTTAGCAGCAACTTAAAGAGCCTGGCCACTTGAAAATTATAAATAAGAAGGGTTAACTAACAGGCATTCCATACTCTATTAAGTGTGGGGTGCATAAGCTTCGGGACTAAGTATCGCAAAAGGGTCACATGATCCTGTAACGAAGGAAATGTATTATTAGCATCCCACCCACTCCCATGATATTATCAGACAAGCAGAAGCAGAAGTCTGGGACGAAACTATTCCGTGTATAGTACGGAATATATTAGCTAAGAATATATGTTGTGCTCAGCAAATTTATCAATCAAGATAGAATTGGTATTTTTTTTTTCAAGATATAGTGTGAATATAGAGATGCAAAATAGGTTTCCGAGCCATCATGTAGCGTACTGCATGCACTGCATCAAGTTTTAGCCCACAGTTTTATGTAAGAAGCTTGCCTTACATATACAAACGTGCCTAGTAACATGTGTCCAGCCCTGCATAACACTTTTGTTTATCCAACACGTGGTCTAGCCCGCACATAGTTGGAGAGCTGGGAGCATTGGCGATACATCGAATTAAACGAGGTACTGCCTCTGCTGCTGCATTATAGCATATCTCAAGAATGAACAATAAATTATAGACACTCGCATAGTTCTTTCGCTTTTAATCAACGCTTAAGTGCCACTGATGGCGCAACATCCAGATATTGGATATTGCATTTTCTTTCCTATTTCTATTATCGTAAGCCGTGTATCAATTTAAAATAAAGACACTCTTATCTCAAGATTTATGGAAAATCCTTTGGTATGCACACATACACGCCAAGTTTGCTCGGATATCATGAATGTGAGGCGTGATCGCATTCTATGCCGTAAGATAATACGTAAACATATCTAACAGTCACTTTTGGTCAGACATATTCCACAGTTTTCTCAACTATTCTTCACAATATTAACCCTGAAACCCCAATCCAGTCTGAACGCACTAAACCCCCCCAAAAAGAAACAATGAACAAAAAAAAGCTTGAAAGAGTGTTCAAAATCCACGCATAATGATGCCAGTAAGCAGAAACTCGACAGAAAAGAAAGAAAAAGAAACCTAAATATAGGAATTTTTTTGGTGACCTCTAGAACAAACAATGTAAAAGACAGCACCCCACGGAGCCCTTTAAATCAATTTGAGACAGTTGCAGATATCACGGCATGCGTCTTTCAGATCTTTCTCCGCCTTCCAACCTAGCTCTTGTTTCGCACGGTCAACAGCGGCAATAGACGATTCAACATCCCCAGGCCGCCGATCAACTAGTTCCCAAGGAATCTTGCGCTTCGAAACAGATTCCATGGATCGTATCACTTCCATAATAGAACAGCCTTTACCCACACCGAGGTTGAAGGTACGATACGATCCTTTGAGACGTCCTTCTTTGCAAGCGGAGAGAGCGGCTGTGTGACCGCGGGCCAGGTCCGTGACATGGATAAAGTCCCGCATAGCAGTTCCATCGGGCGTGTTCCAGTCCCCGCCATAGATCATCAGCTCTTTGCGCACACCAGTCATTGTCTGTGTGACCAGAGGTAGGAGATTAAGTGCTTCACTCTTTGGGTCCTCTGCTAGCAGACCAGAAGAGTCGCAGCCGATGGGGTTGAAGTACCGTAGCACGACAATATTCCATGATGGGTCGGAGATAACCAAATCAGACAAAATGGCCTCGGCAAAGTACTTAGATCGGCCGTAGGGATTTGTGATCTCCACACAGCCAGATTGGGGCTGCCTTTCCGCATCTTCAGACTGAAGTGTCTGCTCACATGGCTGGAGGCAATTCGTCTCTTGCAATGAGCAGCCTGCTTGGCCCAGTGACCCATATACCACAGCTGACGAGGAAAATATGAATGTCTTGATAGAAAATTCATCGAGCAAGTCCAGAAGGTCCACAAGGCCGTTCACGTTATTCTGGTAATATTTGAGTGGTTGTCGGATGCTCTCGTGTAGCGTCTTGTAGGCGGCAAAGTGAATGACTCCGACAATGTCCGACTGTTTGTGGCCATCCAGTGAGCTGGGGATGGTACGGTGCAGCTCGAGGATAGAGCGCATAGAGAGTAGATCCCGGTAGCTGATATTATGGAACTCGACAAGAGGGCATTCTGCGCATTCTTGTGGATCATAATGAAGATGGGCGACCTGAAGGATTCTGTCGAGGACATAATGATAACTGTTGGACAGGTTGTCGATGATGATGACATTGTATCCTTTCTTCATAAGCTCCACAGTAGTATGGCTGCCTATGAATCCCAGACCACCAGTGACAAGTACGAATTGCCCCTGTGCTGTTGCGTTGGGAAGATCGCTGAGAGAGACATCTGGGATGGAAACTTCTGGGTCGGTTGTCTCGGTGGATGGCGTAGGGGGGCAGGATGTGGACGAGCGCGACGCGCTGTTGCCCGAGTATTCCGAGGAAGAGTATGAGTGAATCATTTTTCCAAACATCTTTGCCGTGATTGACTTTTTTTCCGGAACGAGAACCAGCCACGGACGAGAAAAAAAGCGAAACAAAAACAGAAGAATGAGAAGTCCGCCAGTTCAAATAGAACCTTCACGGAGAATAAATACACAACTGTGAAAAATCAAACAGGAGACAGTTGCTGGGGATCTTGGCCGGGTCCGGTATCAGACAAAATGTCGACAGAACACAAAAGGAAAAAAAAAGAATTAATATATGTGGATACACGTCAGCTGTTGTAGTGTCCGGCGACCATTCCCACTTGGCGGAAGGCAAGCAGCAGCTCAAGACTGCTGCGCGTGCTCTTGTAGGAAATTTCACAGCATATCCCTCCTTAGCTGCCTATTTCTTTCAGCTGCTATGGGGCAACTTCAAAAAAAAAAAAAACAGCGAAGTAGTAAAAAACAGACGAAAACGAAAACGAACAAATTAATTCCCGAGCTTCAAGCTTAAAATAAGAGGACTTATAGAAACTCGGAAAAGAATGGGCAGTTCCTAGATTTCAACCCCACTACTGTCAACCAGGCCACGAGAAACAGAATTTTGCGAGAAATATAACAAAGAAATATTGTCCGAAGAAGTCATAAAATGGCACGAAACTACGAAGCGAGCAGTTGTGGCTTGATAGCCAAAAAGATTTCATTACTCAAACGCCACCTCTATTTTTAGCGTATGAATTAAGCCTGGCTAAAGGAATAGCTCAGGGGTGAAACTCGGTATGAAAACGGAGAGGGGTGTATTTAAGAAGTCACTATCTTGTCTCGGTTCCTACCGGCAGGGATACGAAATTTAGCGCTGAATGACGGAGCAGTCGGATTTCCTAAACAAGCTACAGCGTTCACACGCTTTCGTCGTTTATGAGAACGGCTGAAAAGTGGGGCATTGGCATGGTTTCAGCCCATTTGGTATAAATTTATTGACGGCCACGGCCCTAAGGAGCAAGTCTGGTAATCCTCTCGCCACAGCAGCAATCTCATCGTTTCTACTCCGTACCATCACAAAAATGGACTCGAACACAAATACGTGGCTTGTGATGCCCTTGTACATTTACCCACTCACGGAGACGACATGGGGGCCCTTGTATGACATGTATGTGTTTATTCCGTGCGCTTCTCGCTTCGTTGTTCTGGCCGTCTGCACCGTTTTTTTCCTTTTAGGAGAGTTATTTCTTTTTTTGCTGCAACCAGAAGCTGTCTGTACCGAAGCTAACCTAGCTTGGCACCAAAAAGAATTGCAGCCCATCCTGACGTTTCCTTCCTGGTCATTGTGAACCCCAACAGTGGCCCAGGCGGATCGGATTTGCCGGGCCGTGACTATGAGCGCGAAGTTCCCAAGCTGAATTCCTATGCAAATGTATGCACGGTTGGTTATGTGCGAATTGACTGGTGCAGGCGACCTCTGAAGGAGTCGTATGAGGACATCCAGCTGTATGCGGAGTGGAACAACAAGCATATACGAGGTCTCTACGTGGAAGGTATCTACGTGGACGAGACACCCAACCACGTTTCCAAAGAAAGCGCAGAGTACTTGGATGCTATTACGAGCTTCATCAAGAACTCAGAAGGCCTGGCCGGTGATCGACTGGTAAGATTATGAGCACAGCACCAATATGGTTCCTGGGTGTACCAAAGCCCCTCCCCCCTTTTTCCCTTTGCTTACCGAGACACGAACTCTTGTCCAGGTTGTCCATAATCCAGGAACACCTCCAGAAGGCGACTTGAAGCACTTTGGCCAGCCCGATTTGGTGTGTGTGTGCGAAGTGCCGCATAGCCAGTTTTGTGGGCCTGTTGTGAAGCGGCTGCTCCATGACTACTCCGTGAGCCGGGATCGTACCATTTACCAGATATCAGGGATCAACCAACAGGACATTACCAAGGTGGTGCAAGAGTTGTGTCAGAAGGCGAAATACGTCTTCGCTACGGACCTAGTGGATGACTTTTACGAGAGCTTTGGCCCTAGCTGGGCTGACTTTGTGGCAGCGGTGAGGGAAAGCAACCTGGGTCAGTGCGTGCAGCAAGCTGAAAGATGAAGGACGCAAGACTTGTGTGTACGAGTACAGGGTACGGGTACTCGTCTGGTACTGGTCCTGTGTAGCGTGCGGGAGTACGGAATACGGAGCACAGGTATTTTTTCAACCGCGGTGTTCCAGAACAGGCGCAACAAAAGAAATAGACCCACTTTGACACGTTTATCCCTGTCATAATGTGACGACTATTAAGGGGTCCACAATATTAGTATGGACTATTGGAGGGCCATATTTTGAGGACTCCTTATTACTCGTCCCAGATGGTACTCAAGCGTGAATAACAGCGTTATAACAATATGCATTGAGCCGCCAGGGTAATATATGCCTATTCCATATTTGTGTCAGTCGGAATGGACATATTCAACGCCGTAGGATGAGGAGTAAAGGAATGCCGGATCTCAAACACACTCCTTAGCTAGGCCGCACATTAGTACCGTTGCATTGTGAGTTATTTCCTAAGCAGCAATGCACCTATTACTACGAGTAGGAATCAGACCGATTGCGCGCTGGCAGCCTAGGATGTTCCTTCATTTCGGCTTACGGGGGATGGCCAAAAGAGGGCGACAACAAAGAATGACGAAAGGGCGAAACGGTTGTAGCGTGGCAACAGTAGCAGAATACGAGGGGTACTCCGTAATACAAAGTACTCCGTACGGAGCACAGAGTACTCGTAGTAACTCTGTGTGCCGAAACTTGCCTATGGATGCAACTATTGATGAAACAAACTGCCTATTTTGTTTTGCGATCGGCCGACTAACGGTTCATCCGCCTCAAACATGACCGGAAACGTACAAAACTCCACCAAACAAGAACCTCCCCAAAACAACCAAAATGACAAGCGGCAGAACATTCTTGTAGCATCAGCACTGTCCTCATACTCGTAAGATTTAGGTAGGATCTACGGGAGTACCGTGCGTTGTTACATGTGCAGCGTGTAAGTATTGATATTCGTCCACGTACGAATAGCAGGTGGGCCGGAGATGGGTAGTGATTTGCAAAGCGTCAGCCGCTTACCCTGCAAGAAGATCTTACGAGTTACGGCGTATAACCGCCCTCGTATTTGTACGCTCCATTTTTGCACGAAATGAACACCAATCATTCGATCAATTTCTCGGATTTGGGCTCCTTTCTCAGTTGCCTAAACCCCCCTATCCTAACCCCACTGCGCTATTTCCTCCGATTGGCGTGCCCCACGGGCGGCGCCGCACCTACTCGTAACCCTGTAACCTTTATTGTCTTAGACGAGATACGAGTGCGGGATGTGGCGGTGCTGGCAAGCTCAGGAGTACTTACAAAATAGTCTCGTAATCGTAGTTGTAGGCGTATCGTATGAAGTAGGATCTTGTACGGAGAATGTACCAATGGTATTTGCGATATTGCAAGGGAAGATAATAAATCCGGAAAATGACTATGACTAGTACACATAATTAATGGGCAATAACAGGGGGAAAAAATGCCCTCCAAAAGTCCCCCAAAAGTCCCCTGGCTAAATAAACGGGAGACTAAGAAAATGTACTTAGTTCATCTATAAATGTACCCCAGTCGGACGCGAATGATTCGTAGATATTTTCCGTGTTGTTAGTTATGAATAGATAGTCCGCCATTTGTGACAGGTCTGCCAAGTAGTCTCGCAGGGTGCCGTTAGTCATACTGGGAATGGAATTCACCATTAGACTGTAGGCAGTCCTCTTTGTCCCATACGCCTTGACAGATGTCAGCTTCTTGCTCCAGTTATTGTAAGAGTCTTCGAAGACAACCGTAATGTCCGGACGAGTGGTGTTGAATTCCGAAGCCGGAACAGTACCGGGGTTGTGAATAATCTGTTAATATATCAGCTATATTTTCCTTTTATTTTCATTCTTTTCTCAACCGAACATACAGTTCGAGAACCTTGGAGACCGCTTGCATTCTTTGCAGCCTCGTCAATAGTGATCATGTAGTCCACGGCGTCGGCAGTGTATTCATGTGGAGCCTCGTCGAAGAAAATACCGTGCATGGCAATGGTACTGGAGTTGTAGTACCAGTCCGAATAGATGTTGACCTCGTTGATAACCTCTGTAACATTTCTGGACGCATACCCGGTGCGCACATAGCCGACAGTGCGTACATTATCGTAAGAATTGAGCTGGCCCAATGAAGTTGTGTACTGGGAGTCTGGTACTGTCGTGTCCCCTGGACCACTGTCCGGGTTCACGATAACGGTGAAATTGAGGTTAGGGTGAAGCTCAATTCTAGCGGACGAGACGGTAGGCGTTCAAGTTAGTGACAAGTGACACAAAAAAGGCAGCGGATGAGTGGTTACTCACGCATTATACAGGGGGTCCCAGGACGAATCATTGGTCGGATAAATATATAGAGGAATGATAACGGATGCACTATATGTCTTGTGGTGATGCTTCCGAGTCAGGATGACGGCGCAAGGCACGACGATGACAACGATGACGATTAGGACAACAGCGGCTACAGTCGGCCATAACCATCGTGATCGGCGCCATGATTGTGGCAGATGTTTCTCAAGATTCATGATGTCTGTGGAGACAAGACAGAAGGAAAGAAGGGATTGAGGGAAAGAGGAAAGGGGGAGGAAGGGAAAGAGGAGAGAGGGAGGGAAGGCGAGGAGAGAGGGAAGGCAAGAAGAGAGGGAAGGCGAGGGAAGGCGAAGGAAGGAGAGGGAGAGAGAAGGAGGGAGGGAGAGAGAGAGAATGGATTGAAGGGGATTGAGGAAGAGGGGAGAGGACCGATTGGATTGAGAAAGAGCCCGTGCCAAGCTGTACAGAAAGAAGCAGCGGTAGGCGCAGCCGAGGAATGTTCCCCCCTCCCAATGCCAAAGAACTAACAAAGGACGGAGAACACACACACACACACACACACACACACACACACACACACACACACACACAAAAAAAAAAAAATACCGGAAGCTGCAGCTCGTAATACTCGTACTTGTGGTGAGTTGTTGAAATGCCAATAATGTTTTATGAATACTTACGAGTAGTGGACTTCAAAGGGAAGAATACGAGGACATGCCGTGCAAGTGGGGAGCGCATCCTACGCATACTGCATGTCAGAGTTGAGCAATTCCTTATCAGGCATTGAGCCGTTCTACGAGTAGAGCGTAGTCACATCATTACTCCGTACGAAGTACAGCTGTCTCGTATCTGCAGGTTACTGCCCAGTCTGGTGAGTGGAGATTCAGCTTGACGTTTGGTGGCGGGTACTGGTTTGGTTTTTTTTTTTTTTTGAACACGTTTTGATACAACAACGGTACGAGAAACCCTCAATCCACGCGTACGAGGTGACAGGGGCATAGCTAGCGGCAATACTTCGCAGCAGCCGAGACCCAACGCTGACGAGGTTTCCATTTTTATCAACGCTAAACCGCGAACGTGCATTCAGCTAGGAATAGCGTGGCGTTATAACCACACCCCCATGTTCGAGCCGCGGAAAGGGGCCCAGACAGGGCCAAACAGGACCAAACAGGGGGGGCACCGTTTTTTTTCGTCTGAATTCCCTTTTCCCGATACGCAGGCCACACTTTTTAGAGACAATATATAAGAAAGTAGACTAAGAACATTTCCTTATATCCACTCGTTCTTGCCCGAGTTTGTTCATGGAACTGTGCAATCGACAGGCAGGACAGGCAAGATGGAGCCTTCTTACCTGGGTTTGTCAGCAGTTGGCTGGCATGTCATGATTGATACAGTATGGGGACAGGTAGGACGCACCCTGATCCAATATGTTGGGGTCCCAGATCCCAGATGCCGTCTTTTTTTTGCTAACCATACAGATCATCGGAGCTTTTCTTCTTGGGAGTGTTGTTTTTGCTCTTTCATACATTCTTTATCTAGGTGTTCGCTGGAGTTTGCACCACGCAAAGGTAGGAAGGTTTCCAGGAGAAGAGGCGTGAATTCTGGTTGCAAATACTGACATGGCTAGAATCGTCGACCTAAAGACACAATTTCTCGCCCTGTTACTCGTTATCTTAAGAGTCTTCGACGTTCCAGCCGACGACGGGCCAGCGTGTCTCGTCGCGACAAGCGCTATGAAACCGAAATCAAATCTTTTGGAGCCTACCTGGGCGCCTTTGAGCAACCCCCCACTGAGAGTCAGCGAGCACTCCTGTCACGATGGGACATTGTTGCAGTCGACCCGACCCAGCCGGGGGTAGTGGCGGCACTGGCAAGCTGTCCACCGACATCTGCGCATGTGCTTGCTCGCTTCGATCTACCAGCGCTGACGGCCCTGCACGGCAGCACATCCAGCGACAAGGTGCTCAACGGCCTTATGGTATTTTCAGCAGCCCTGGAGAGTCATGTGCAGCAGGCAGCATCTCAGGGCGCAGGGTTTACGGGTGTGCTTCTTGCTGGCTTTAGCGAGTGCTTCCCGCCAGCTGTGGTCAATGAGTTGGCTCGCTACATGAAGGACCGCAGCTACGATTTTTGGTTGGAGCTGTCGTATCCCGATTATCTGCCAGAGGAATATGCCCTCAGGATCAACATGCACTTGCTGCAGGGCCTTGTCTACCGCAATGGCACCATTCGTCCCGATGGCGATCGGCAAAATTACTTCCAGATGACAGCAATGCGGGCGGTCATGCGAGCCATGGCTGGCCAGCGGGTGTCTCACAATCCGGCCCTGGTCATGTGGGAGACAGTAGACGACGGTGTGCCGCTACAGCACGCGGTGGCGACCCGTACGTTCAACTGGTGCCTCTACTACTGTGCGGTTTGCTGGATCGGTCACGCCAGCGCCCTGACCGATGCGGAGGCCGCTAAATCTGAGACTCTTCCCGCGAAGCCTCTTGGCGCTCTAATGTGGCTGAAGAACGACAAGAATATGAATGCCCACAATACTTGGCGGGCAAACGACCAGGTGCGTGCGTTTTTTTAGTCTTTGTTTATTGCTTTTTTATATTTCCGAGGAGGCTTCTTTTCTGTTCGCCTCGTATTTTTTTTTCGCATCCTGTACGAGTACGGCGTACTTCGTTTTTTTTTTCGCTTCTAACATTTTAGCAGATCTCCACAGAGGCAAACCATGGCCCACTCTATCGACAGCTTTCGGCGTTTCTCCCGGACATTGACTTGCGGCTTCAGCTGGAACAGCCGTCATCCCAAGTAATATCACTACAGAAACAGCCACAGCGCAACATCCAATCGGTTCCAGCCCTGCTGAGCCCACATGGACTACCGACAGACAATGGCGCTATTGTCAATCCATTTGGTGTCTCGAGTAAGGGTGATGATTTCACGGGACTTGGCTGTTTCCAGCTGGGTCATGAGGCAACATTCCAGGACTTTGCGTCCATCCGTCGCTCGCAGCAGAACCTTCAGGACCTTAGCCTGCTAGCCGTCGTCAAGGGAGACGAATTGGCTCAGGCCCGCGCGAAAATCCAAGTGCTGCGTGGTGCCAAGGAGCTCAGCGCAGCAGCGGCTGATGCCATCAAGGACCTGCTTGAGTTGTTGGGCTTGCCAGAGGAAGAACGCTTGCAACGGCTCAAAATTTTTTCCGGCCTGCAGTCGGGTTTCCACGTGGACAGCGGTGTCGTGTACTGGGGCATGTACGAGTATGAGCGGGCTGCGGAGTGCCTCGTACTGTATTTGTCCAACCGTGCGACCGACCGCGCCGGAACCATCTTGCACACGTATCTATCGAGCCGGCAACTGACGCGCACGGAGTGCTTGTTGGTTGAGCAGCTGATGTCTGAGAAAAATGACCAATTCCAGCAACCCTGGAAGCTGTCTACCCGGCTGGTTAAAGATCTCGAGAGTCTCTCACCCACCGAGGCCATCCTGTTCATGAAGCGTCTGGATTCATCACGCGACAACTCGACCTTTTCCAGCCAGGTCCGTGCCTGTCTGGAGCACCAGCTCCTCGATACACCGACACTGACACAACTGCGCGTACTGTGTTCGACGGGCTTTCTTAGTGGTGACATCACGGCCGATGAGATGGTGACGGCACGGCTTGCATGGCTTGCCGACAAAGGTGTGGCTGTTCCTGACGGCCATCAAGCTCTCAAGCTGTTCCATGACGTGTACTATCGCCTGTACGAAGTACTCATGGAGAACGAAGTCGAGGTACTTGCTACCCTGAGCAGCGTCATGCAGCAGTTGCTGGCAGATACGACCTACATTGATTCTTCTGTCGATATTCTTGCGCTCTCTGTGTTCTCGGCCTTCCGCAAGATGGCTCTTGAGGAAGTGTATCTTGAGGTGCTCGACCGGAATGTGTATCCGAACCATTCAGCAGACCAGGCGGGTTGCTTTGCAGAGAACTTTGGGTTAGGATCGCGCTGTGATTCCTTCTTCGACACAACTCCGCGCAGCATTGGCCGTATTCTCTCGGACCGGTACCGCGAGTACTACACCAAGTACCAGCCGCCCCTGCGAGAAGAAGGCTTCACGGAACTGCCCACAGCCTACTTTGCCATGCAAGTCGACTTTGACCCTGAGGACGGCAAGACCAGTGTGCCTTTCTACTACCGCGTGACCTTCTTCGGCATCTTTGCATTGCCGGCCCTTGTTGACGTCATGCTGTTGACGACCATTGGGCGTGGCCTCTATCTAACGACGTACATGACGTCGGAGCAGAAGACCATGGCCACGACGGCGCTGATGCTGTCACTCTTGATGAGCGGTTCGATGGGTGCTTGGATCTGCTCGGGCGGCAGCTATTATTTCTTTTCCAACGCGTTCCAGGCCATGAACCTTTTCATCATGACGCGATTTGTGGCCGGAATGGCCGTCACCTTCGTCACCGCACTTGTCGGGTTTATCGTCGTTCTCTTTGCTCATGGAATCTCGGCTGCCCTCGTCTTCGCCTTTTATTTTCTCATGCTCTCGACGTACATGCTGGTGTTGAACGCGCTCTCCATCTATCAACAACCAGGATCCAACTTCCTGTCGGGCCGCACCACTATTATCTGTTGCATTCCCATCCTTTTCATTTCACCTATCCTCAGCATGTTCACTGGCCATGACATCTCCGTCTATGTGCCTGTATTGACGGTCTTTCTTTTTGCGTTGCTCTTCGGCGCCCGCCGTACGCTGACACGCTGGAGTTCATGGTATCTGCACATTCCCTTTGTGACGGACACTGAGGTGATCACGTGGTACCGAAGCAACAGCAAAGGCTCGACGAATGTGGACATGGAGAAGATGCGCGACAATGATGTGATGCCGCTAGCCCGGGCGGCCATCCACGCGGCCGTGATGCGCGAGGCGAACCGCTGGTTTTTTGTGCGTGGCACACGAGACCCCCTCGTCAAGAAGTTGGCCGCCGGATATGCCTCGACCATCTTCTTGATGCAATGGTACAGCAAGTACAAACGGTCGCGGATGCCGCTGCCTTACAGCACCACTTGGAACCTGACGCTCAAAGCGGGCATGGAGAACATGACAAACATGCAAAAGGGCCTGAAGATGCACAGTGCTTTTCTTCACTGGCGATCCACTGGCCGCGACATCCTATCCAGCTTCATGTACTTTGTCGTTGCTCTGCTCGATAAGTGGGTGTCCTTGATGACGAACAGCAGCCTTGTCGGCCTGTCGGATGCTAGCAGCACTACTTTCCGCTTTGGCGTTGGATTTGGCCTCTGCTATTACCTCGTCGGCGCTGTCGCCCTAGACATAGTATCGCAACCGCTGTGGATATCTGCCAACGAAAAGACCAAGCAGCCGATCTCATCGCTCGAGGGTCTCAAGAATGTTACCGCCAGTGATGCCCTCTCCCGGCGTCACCTGTACTGGAAGAGTCTCGCCAAATTCTTTTTCTTACATCTTTGGGGCGCCGCCATCTTCCTCGCTCTCATTTGGGTCTTCCAAATTAGCCAGGATAACAGCATTATGTTTTTCTCCTACATCGGTGCCTACTCCGGCCTTCTCTGGTACCAGTACAACAAGATCTACTGCGGCACCCACGGCGCCCTGCCGCTTGTCATCGGTGCCATTGTCGGTTTCCCCGTCGGTATGGCATTGCATCTGTGCCTACCCCTCTTTGGTTATAGCGGCGTGGTATGTCTGGGTACGGCCACCTGGACTGCTTGCTTCTGCTCCTTTTGGTCTGCCGACATTGGATGGCCCTCTTTCTTCGCATCCAAATCACGGGAGGCGTACGAGAAGCGTGACGAATTGGAGGCTGTTTACTCTCTCAGCACCCTCGACCCGACCCCAGAACTGTCACAGTCCACGATGGGTAAGATGTTTGAAAATGTCAAGGACCGTCATGCTCTCGTCCCAACACAGCACCCCGGTCCGCACATCATGGACCTCCTTGCTCCTCAGGACAGTATGCGTCTACCACTAGTCCTCCGCACGGCCTACCCAGCGGCCGACGAGTTGATGCAGCTAGCCGCCCAGAGTTGGAAGAATGGTCGCATCACCGTGGAGCTCATGTCAAGTAGCCAGCTTCCTTTGTCTGAGGCCAAGACTCTGCATATTGCACGCCGCCGCGGTGACCATTTGCACTTGCTGGTGGTCACGGGCTCGGATATGTTTAACGAAGCTACTCTCAATGTCCACGAGCAGTGGAGTTCCATTGCAGAGGCTATTGTCCACGTCACAGCACAACATTTCCTCGGGATGTCGCGGGTTGATGCCATGCTGGCGACGTTGTTGGCAGTCAACCACTTTAGCGACAAGGAGATCAGCGTGCCCGAGGGTATGAAAGTGCAGCTCAAGAAGTCCTCAACAGAACGCCAGCGTGCCATTCGTGCTGCAGATGTCACCATGCTGTCGTATGTGCTGCTGGGTGTCGACTGTGAGCGTGAGTGGGACGACTTGCCCAAGACGGTGCGTCGCTTCTTGCTCCAGCGTACCTGTGGCGCCAAGGTCGATATGACAGAGAGTGAGATCGATTGGCTGCACGGACGCCTTGGAACGGACGACCCCAGCGCAGTCGAAGCACATCTTGCCCGCTGCAAGGTCGGCGCTTACTTGACCAAGGCCGTCATCACCTATGCCGTCGAGCTTGAGCGCTCCGACTGTGATAGCAGTGACAATGAGAACAATGGCCTTGTGTTCGCCACGTCCACAGCGGCCGTGGCAGCTGAACGCCTCAATACCTTTTTGCCCGTCTCGGCCTCCGTCTTCCAGAAGCTTAAGTTGTGTCTCAAGTTCCTCATCCTCGCATTGACGGCCGACCCTGAGTACCAGCGCGAGCTCAACTACGTGACACATGACCTCCCCCGTGTTGCCAGCTTTCCAATTGTGTTCTTCCTCAACAGCATCTGGGCTTACTGCAAGCTGTTACAGAGTATCATCATCCCAATCGTGCTGTTTCACGGCCGTGCTCACGTAACGAAGATCCAGCGACTCATCAGCGGTATGACGACGGTGCTCGAGAAAAACCGCATTGTTACAGAAAGCTTCAGCGGGCCTTCGACTTGGTTCTGGGCCATGCTGGATGATGGAAGCTTGCGGCTATCACAGTATGCTGGTCGCCATAACGAGGAGCCTCAGAGCTCCAAAGACCTGCGAGCCATCAACACCTACACGGACAAGCTTGTACTACAGCAACGCCAGCTCTACGCGAAAGGCCTTGTGGTGAATGCATTTGAGTACGAGTACGAGGAAGCGAAGTCACGACTTCCCATGCAGCGCCGCTGCATTTCTGGCAAGCGTGAAGGTGAAGTCGTCCACTACGACCGCCGTGGCTACATTGCCACCGGATCAGCTATGCGTGGCCCTAACCTCGTCACTTGGAAACTGTGGTACCGCAAGAGTGCGAAGCACGAGGACGAACTGCTGTGGGCTGAGTACACCTTTCCCCATATCACCATCAAGGTTCTCTGGAGCATGCCACCGCGCAACCCCAACAAACGCCTTGAGGAGTGGATTCCTTTCTCGACCGTCACCGAGGCTACCTTCATCCAAGGAAGCCAGACATGGCATGCCTCGTGGGACTACGAACACAAGTTTCACCCCGAGGTGGCTGTCATGCTTAACGGGCAACCTGTTGAGACGCCGCTGATGATCAAAGAAGATTGGTTCCATGTCTTCGAGAAGCCAGAGAACTGCAGCTTCCTGAGTGAGAACCCATTGCTTTCCTTTTCGTCCATCAAGACCAATCCTATTGCGCGGTTCTTTGGATTCAATGTGAAACGCTACCAAATCCCCACCTCAGTCGCCCGCACGCAATTGTGGAAAACGTGGAAGAACGGCCGCGAGGTCGACGCTATCAGCGCTCGCTGGCTTGATGAGAAGCTGTTGCGCTCTGACCGCATCATGCGCCGCTATTGGCGGCTGCGTGATATTGGCCGCCTGGAGGCTGCGTCAGACTATCTCGATGCTCAGGTGGATACGATTATGGCACGCGTTGACATCGACCCCCAAACGAGCGCCTGGACGAACTTGGCCTTCAAGATGAGTGATTTCTACAGCTTCGGCCAGGGAGGTGACGCCCGAATCAACACGCGGCGCCTCGAGACACAGCTTTGGGGCTCAGAGCATGAGCTACATGTGCTGGCCATGGATACGTCGACTTGGCCCAATGATCCTGGCGGTGTGTCGGCATGCCGCCGCGACATGGTCAACGATTTGCGTACTATCAAATGGCACGTGGTTGCCGAGTCAGCAAATGACTTCGGCGTGCCTCGCTTCCAGATCGAGCGCAACGTCCAGTCACTGACGATTCTGCCACTCTGGGGCCTTGATTTCTTGAATCCGACACACGGCGTGCTCGAGACGTGTCTAGACTCGTCCGTTGTGCAGCGTTCCTTCAACACCAAGGCTGACGACATCGTGCGCAACTTTTTGCCCATCCTGACGAGTCTCGTCAAATGCTCCCGGACCATCCGCCTCGACCGACAGCACATAGAGGAGGCAACTGGTGCGCTCGTGGACCTCAACACATACTTTGAAAAGTCGCGCAATTGGAATGATGTCTGGAAGCACCCGATTGTCAAGCAACGCTGGCGCGAATTATGGTTGACGGAGATGCCCAACACGCTGAATATCTCACAGTGGTGGGACTTTGAGAAGCCGAGCATCAAGCATCTTGATGAATCTCTTAACTTGTGGTGCCGCTACTTGTTTATCTTCTCATTGCCTGTGCCAGAGCAGATTCCCGATGTCTTCCAAGCCTCCCACCATTTCACAGGTGCCACCTATGGTATCGTCTGCAAAGTCAAGCGCAACTGCACACTGCACATTTGGGATCACTGCATTAGCTTCCGCGAATTCACCAACTTCATGAGTTCGGCCGTATCTTTCGACGCGCCATTTGTCAACAGCTCCCTTATTTCGTTGACTCACCTAAGCTGTGTACTACTTGAACACCACGCCGACGTCGTCCTGCCATGCTGCGACTACTTTAATCCTGGCTGGGAAGTCGAACTGGGCACCGCCGAGGGCGCTTTGGAACATCGCAACACCTTTGCCCGCAAGATTGACCCTGTTGTTAATGGCATTTGCAACATGGAGAAGTTCGAGCCTATCCGGACCATTCGCACCGAGACACCGACCGTCGTCATGTTATCCCACATCCAGTATGCGAAGGACATCAAGAATGCCATCATGGCCACCGACATCATCGTGAACCGCTGGGGCTTCAAGGACTACCGCCTGCACGTATACGGCGACCAGGAGCGTGCTGCTTCTATTGCCACTGAGTGCCAAGAGCTTATTGCTTCCAAGAACCTGCAAGATCACTGCATTCTCAAGGGATTAGGCAACCCGTCTGTCGTTCTGCAGGACGCCTGGTTGTTCCTCAACTCGTCCATCAGCGAAGGCTTGCCTTTGGCCATGGGCGAAGCTGCTCTGACAGGTGTACCTGTTGTCTGTACCGATGTCGGCGCTTCATACTGTGTCGTGACGGACCGTGCCACCGGTGACCGTTTCAGCGAAGTCGTGTCTCCTAATGACTCTGAGTCACTGGCCCGCGCCCAGATTAGTGTTATGTCCCTACTGGGACCCTGGAGCGTGTACGGTGGCGATGCTCCGGGCATTGAAGCACCCGTTCTCGGTTATCCAAACCCGACGCCTGAGCAGGTACAGCAAATTTCAGACCGCATGTACGCCAAGACGGAGCAGCGTCGGGCGCTCGGAATGCGTGGTCGCCAGAATGTCTTGAACAACTTCTCCTCAGAACGGTACCTTCGTGAACACGAGCAGATGTTGTGGATCGGAAAGCAGACTAGCCCAAGCCATATTGCTCGGACGACTACGATTGGGACGCCCACGTCTGTACGCTCCAGTTTCATGCGCTCCACGCACAGTGGCGTGCACTCTCGCCCTGTGTCTCGTCTGACGCCCGAATCTTGGATCTCTCTATCCAGTGAGGAGACTGTTAAAGGCTGGCGGTCTTTGAGTCCAAGCAATGTTAGCGTGCGCGACTTGTTCAAGGAGAAGTAAGGAAGCCGACGAAAGGAACAATCCCCTCGCCAAGAGAATTGGTAGCTCGTTTCTTAATTGCTGCATAGCATCGTGTTCTTCATAATTTTCTTTTATCTATCATAATATTTTCTCTTTGGTGTCCAAGCTGTTTTGTTTCTATTGATTTATTGATAAATGTAATATAAAGGACCGTTTTTGTTTATAAATATTTTATTACTCCAAGTATTGGACAGAAAGAAAAACACAAGACTTAAATAGAAAGCATTCCTCTACTATAGAGTATATTTCATATATTAACTTGGTGTAGTATGCACTGCCCCTTCTTCTTTTTTAAGAGTTGCTATCGGTACCATAATCCGCCGGTAAGGGAAAAGGTACATTAAACAACTTCTCGCTTTACTGAGCACAATGCATTAGACTTTATAATTGTGCACATTTAGCTACAACATGCTATAATATTAGTAAGCCTAGGATTCTTTGGCTTTTCCTACTCACACTTCTTATTTAGAGGTCTACACTTTTGTTGATTTTATACTCACGCTGCGATGCACGTAAGGCCTTGTACTAGGTTAGCTTACAAATTCCATTGTGAGTAATCTAGGACGCACACCCTAGTTCAGCGGGAAACATGCTCCATCCTTGCGGATTAATTAATGGTTAGCAAACACTGTGTACTCTATTTACATACTGAATATTTTATTTATAGAATTATGCGAGCAGCCCTTTAGAAAAAAGAAACTAGAGTGCAATGAGCCCCTCCCAACACCCTTTGAATACCTGCCACTTTTCATTTGGCCTGGGCGTACTTCATAAAAAGAGGATCGGCGCAAAGCTTCGGCAACAGCACAGCTTCTGTTCCAACAACAAGTTCCAGGCCTCCATTAGGCAATCTCGGAAGAACAAGCGAGCATCCAGGACTAATTCCGCAGTTGCTCACGCGCACAGCTTCCATCCTGTTTCCGAACATAGGACCCCACTCAACGTTGTACAAATCTATATCTGCCCAGGATGTGGCCAATATACTTGTACTCATCATCTTGAAAAAAACGGTGGGTACAAATTTGTTGACGTCATCGAGTTTGTCGATAATAGTGAGTATTTTGTCTGTGTAGTCTTTGTCCAGGTACTGCATGCCATTGCGCACAAGTCCAGCAAGATCGGCGAGGTTGTAGGTCGTTAAGACCTTACCAATAGGGGCTCGAATAGGCAGGAAGCCAAGCCAGCAGCCCAAGGCATAGGGGTGGGCGGGCGGGTTAATACGGGAGCGGCAGCTCAAAGCAAGAGCATAAATCGATTCATCCTTGCCACCATCTTTGAGACTCTCTAAAGGTGCCTGGACGGACATGGTAGCCTTCCACACAAGAGCGGCAAACGCATCATTGGTAGAGATCCAATGATGTTTCTTGATATGTATTGCGTTTGCTGGATCCGCATCGGCTTTCAAGGCGGCCAGGGATTCCGGAGAGAAATAAAAAATTTGCGCCCGATGAGTCGGGCTGAGCATACCGGGTGGTACGCTCGTAGGAACAAATGGCAAGACAGAAACGCCCAAGTAAGGCTCTATCTCGCCGTTGTTCCGGCCAGAAGATTTCATGACCCTCTGTCGGTCGGTCACCATGGCTTCATCGAGTACAAACGGATCGGTAATTTCAAGACCCTGAATGCGGCGGCACTCCTCTGCGAAGATTTTTGACCACACAAAATATGTTCGGGCATCGCCAATCATATGCAGAACGGACCAGCCCAAAATGACACCGCCTCGGATGAAGTTGATTTGTAACGAAGTAGCTGGCATGCCTTTCTCAAGCGATGGCCAAACTGTCTTGTCGAGTAGCACAGCGTCGTCAAAACAATAAAGACTAAAGTTTCTTTCCCGAAGCTCGTTATACGAGAACGGGAATGCGTATGGTGTCCGCAGGTTTTTGATAGTGGCCCGTCCAATCTTGTGCTCTGGCAACTTCTGCATTTTCAGCAACCCGGACTGCTTGCCGTCCGGGTCCGGAACAGCCTCACAGCTCAGTACTGCAACTCGGTTGCATGCAGCTTTATATGCCTTCAAGAGAACTCGTGTTACTTCCTCAATGTCGTAGTTCTCATCCAGCCGAAGAGGAAATATTTGGCGAATGTAAGCTCTAGGCCCTGCACGCTCAATGCCCGTGAGTTCAATTGCAATTTGTTCGAGAGGAGCCATTTCAAGAAAGGAAGGCTTGGACGAAGATAAAGGCACTGATGTCCCGTGAAGAAAATATGATCTAAGATGCGATTTTGTTGGCTTGTGAAGACCAAGGAAGAGTTACAGTCAAGGATATCAGGGAGATGACTGTTATTAAATACTTCTTAGTGCACTAGAACGAGCACTAGTGGTCCATATTCCATGCGTACGGAGTAAGATACTCCATATGATTGTCCATTCCCCACATACCCTGTAGCTATCACTGTTGTGCGGTGTGAAGATGTTTTCTCTTGGTGGGCTGCTTGTGAGCTTTGCTTTGCATGGTCTGAAATGCCTACCCCATAAACAATACAACGTCAGGATTGCATTATATTCAAACGGACTCCTCTATGGAGTACCTTGTATTCTGTCTTCTCATATGAAATACGTATCGTATTGAGTTTCGTCCACACCTAGTACACCCCCTGTTGATATCATACGAGATTCAAACACTCACGCCATGTTAAAGAAAATTGATCTTGTGCTCGATATTCCTACTATGCAGGAGTTTTAATGACCATCGTCAACCTCTTTTCAGACGCGCGAAGGATACATACAAGCTACTCTGTACTCTGTACTCCGTACTCTACACTTGTACCTTGCTATAGTATGTGGACCTTCTAAGACACAAAATAGTCGTATCCTGAGTAGCGTTTTTGTCCTGTCCTATCCTCTCTCCCCCTAACGATGATTGTCCCTGATAAGTCGTACTTCATGCACATGGTAACCGAGGGGGCAGACAACGCGACCACCCGACTAGGGCACGTTCCGACTACAGGGTACCAACTTTTGGTAACCTATCATTTTTTTTTTCAGAAACGGGAACGTATGCGCAAGCCTTTGTCGGAATGCTAGCCAATGGGGAGAAAATACGCCCCGATAAACATGCAAACAGCGGCAAAATAACCCTTGAAAGTATGTGGTATTCTTGAAAGGTGCTAATAGAGTAGTTATACCGTGCATCTACTCCGTACATCGATGGAACTTGCTCTATGCCCTTAGCTAAAAGAAAAAAGAAGCTTCCTTTGCACCTAATCATAGGATAAAGAGTACAAAGAATATGAAGGACTTCATAATAGGCAGTATTGAGTACCTAAACCACAACAGGGCATTCCCGAAGTATCCTCAACAGTCCGAGCATCTAATACTCCGTACTCCGTATTCTAATACTATACTACGTAAAATTTACTGTGCACTACGAGTACGAGTACGTGTACGTGTACTCCGACGTAGTAAATTAATCAAGCGGGATTAGAACGGAGAGAGTCCCTTCAACTTGTTCTACAACAGAGTCTGTTTTAATAATGCATGATAGACAGAAAGAGTACTAAAGGCAGCTTAGCTGCAATACTACTGTAACATACTCCGTACTCTGTACGGAGTATATATCGTGATGATTTTACAAAGTGGCCAATGGTGCAATATATAGAAATTCCTAGATAATAGCTACGTCTGGTCTGTCGGGTGTGCACATTTTTGAATTGTTTTGTACTCCATGAAGTTCCCCGTTCTGTTACTGTCCGTCTAGTTTTATTTGAACGCAACTGACTTCTGCACAATAGATGATTTGACAAGAATCTGTCCATTGCCGATGATATGGGCAGTTGTGATGTCCTCGGCTGAATTTGAACAATGTGTTGAGGCCTTTCCAGCCTCAGCATCCACACGCGTTGTCAACTCAATTTCATCATCAGCTTCAACCAATTTAACTCTACCACCGTTAAATCGGGATCCGCCATATGTGTACAAAGCGCCACTGGAGCCGGCGCTTGCCCCCTGCCATGGGCCCGTGTTCCCGGAGTTTTCGTCGCCTTTCTTGCTATTGAATCTCTTTCCAAACTTCTTGCTAATCACATGGCGTAGTGGTAACATGTGTGGGAGAGACGCGGTAACGACAGCCATGGATGGTTCGACGATAGACCAGATGAAGAGCGGACCTAGCGACCCGGTTATGTCGACTGACTTCGTGAGCTTTGTCAAGTAGTAGATGCGTACACCACTTGCAGCACAAACACTAGTAATGTTAATAATAATGAGCCACAAACACAAACATATAACTTAACAACTTACAAGACACCAAGTAGCATAATACCCAAAATGGCCATCTTATGCTTCCAATCCATCTTCAACGACAGGATCTGGGGGATCGGAATGACAAGAACGTATATATCATTGATCATGTTGAGCAGCCCCATCATATAGAAGAAAATATTGGTGTTGATACAAGTGCCTGCAGTACCAGCGAATTGTGTCCAGAAACGGGACAAGGGCCTGCATGCCGTTAATGTAGCTATACACATAGAAATAAAATAGGAGATGCAGATAAAATAGCCCAGAGTAACTGTAAGCCGGAAAACTCTGTTATCTGTGGTGAAGATTCGCTGGTAGAAGAGCAAGATGGAGATCTTGCTTGATGTGACGGCGCCACCATATAATATTAGGTAGGCAAAGACTGACTTGAATGAGTTCTCCAACTGTTGTATTGTCAGAGCCCAAACGTGCTTCCCAATTCCACATTTACCGCCAGTAATTGCCGTAGCTCCAGCACCGCAAATAAAGATCTGGTTTACCCACCACGTTAGTTTTACAACTTTCTCGTATTGTCCAAGAATTTATCATACCAGACATATTGTAATAATCCAGTCATCCATGTATGGTTTTTGCCGTTGAATTGTCCGCGCATAAAATCGAAGAGCAATTGCTACAGCCGCTATAACAATCAGTGTAATAATTGCTTCCTTGTCACTGGCGGCTGTGTTTTCAGAAAGGTCGATACTAGAAGGGGCTACTCCGAAAAGGGCTGTCACGTTTGTAATGCCCATTTTGGCGTGGAAATTGAGATGAAAATTGAAACGATAACGACAACCCCCAAAAATATAAAGGATGATTGACTTCTTATTATACTCGCCCTCATTCTTGATCCAATAGTATTCGAGAACTATACCCATAACTGGCGTCTCATTTTTAACAGGGGATAAGCTTTGCTGTACGCGTGTACGGGGGTTTGTACGTCGTAATTACTGCCCCCTTTTGGCTCGGGTAGCTGGAACCGATTGTGCTATCCATTTAAATGTCTTAATTTCATAGTTAATTGAGCTGAGTTCAGTGAGCAAGCATATTCCCAAAGTATCTCGTAAATACTTTCTGGGTGAATAATCACTAAAGATTTAGCATCATTAGGTAAATTATACATATCAAAGCCATTCTTAGGTGTAATCCTAGAGGCCCATTGGGACTGTTCTCCGAGCTTTAACGTCTTAGGTAATATACGATGGGGGGACGGGAGTATTCAGGGGCCTTTTTTTTGAGGATCCTTGTGATGTAACTCCCAGCTGTATCCGGCCAAATGTTGTAATAAATTGTATCCTGTACCTTACCCGAACGTTAAGGAATATCTGATAAACAATATCTCTAAGGATATGCCATATATTCGAGGTTAGCTGCTTATACATACCTTTTCGATAAAAGAACGAGTTGATACACTCAATTAAAGAGTTCCTAAAATCTCTTAGAAAAGAGACCTAAAACTTTTATTATTTAGTTATGCATTTTATTTTACTCATTCACTGCTACAACCCAAACCTATTTTAATGCAATACTAAAGATGTAAATGTTTTGTATGTACGGAGTACATAATATATGCATGTCATTGCATCTAGAAGGGAAAAACAAGCGGTGAGGCCTCGTACTCTATACGGAGTATTTACCACCACGCTGTATTAGAACTTCTCGCTAAACACGGTGTAGTGGTGAAATTTTAGAATCAAGACAAGAGTCGCGAAACCATGGTAGGCCTTGAACATGTTTTGTATACTCCGTAAGATATGGGATACAAAACATGCAGTTATAATTAATTTCCTAGACATGCCTAAATGGTAAACTCACTCTCTTCGGCATTACCGAGTATTATGGAGGACCGAAATGGCCGTTGGAGACGTACCACTGAGCCTTTGTGCTTAGAAGGATACCGTTTTGCGATTGTGCACTCTGTACAATTTGTTAGTATCGTAGAGTTACGCTTAGAAGTGTAGCACCGTGTACTCCATAAAAAGTAGCGAATTGAAAAGAATTGAGAAACTCTGATCCGAAACAAACAACGTGATGTGTACTCCATGAAGAAGGTCACGTGTAAAAACAAGGATTGGGTATCCTTTACTCCACACCCACCCCAGCTACCTGTGCACAGACCAATCACTAATACTCCATACGAGTACGGAGTACTCCGTATTACTCCGTACTCTGTACGAAGTACGGAGTATTAAAGTATGAAACCCCCTTCTTTTCTTTATCTATTTAAGGACCTTGCACAAGGCGCTACCTACTATGGATCGGGATTCAATGTGGCTGCATTTGTGGCAGTGCATCCCCTCTAGTATTTACTTACCTCGTGAACTCCCTCACATATTCAGGAGGACCTTAGGTATTCATTATTTAATTCATTATTCAGAGGTCTACATTTCAATTGAGACTAGGTCATCTTATGAGCGTAATCTGTGGGTAACCTAAGGAACGTCTTGGCAAGGGACTGAGGGGTGGCAACCAGCATTCTTTATGAGATCTCTTCTTTATTGACTTTCATTGTTTACACACAAACTATGAAAAACATTGATCCCAATTACCTCCTGCTCGAGCGAATGACAAACTCTCAATGAACGGCTGGAGCCGGCAACGCCCTAGGCTATCAGCACCGCAGTTCTGCAAAGGAATAACGCGATCATTAACAATCACGCGCACCAGTTCAGATCGGCCACACTTGGTGTTGCATTCCTGTTTCTCTATATAAGCATGGCCGGCAAATGGAACGGTCCAGGCTGCCGCATATCCATGTGCTTCGGTGGCCGTCACGATAGAGGTATTGGAAAGCATACCCGTCTGGTTGTAGAGACCGAGTGCCGAAAATATTGAAGTCATTGGGTCGTCATGGGAGAAATCCGCAAATAAACGATTGTTGGCCCCCACTGGGAAAGTGTCCATAGAGTCGTCAAGTGTTGAATTCGTAGTAGTATGATCCTGAACCGCCGTCCCCGTCATACGAGCAATGAGCTCGTTAACAAAACCGACACCCTGGGCAGCACCCAAGGGATTGCCCCAACCGTGTCCATAAAACTTTCCCAGTGTCTGATAGTAGTTGTAACCTTGCCACTCTGATTCGGTAAAAAGAGCACAGAAGTCAGAGATCGTGCCGGTGCTCGATGATACCGTTTCAAAGGGACACATGTCCATGAAATATACTGCCTGGGTGGCTGAAAGATTGGCGCCAGGCATAGCGTTGTTCAGTCGGTTTCGAATAGGCATGATAAAGCTGCTAGCAAAAGTAGCTTGCGAAGAGTCTCCTATGTTCGAATCGTACCCATCCTCAAATTCAGGGCAAGTTGAAGCATCGAGAGTGTTGTTGTAGCCATCATCTTCACTGATGATCACAATATTGTAAGGATATGAATCTGATGATGCATTCTGATTCGCCGCCAGCTTAGCATTGTGAAAGCCCTGCGTAAAATTCGAGGCAGAATTCACAACTCTCTCTTCGCCAGACGCACGAACAAATAAATTGACGTTATCCGATAGTTCTTGGTATCGTTCATAAAATTTGGTACCAGCGTTCACCAATTGCTGTGCACCAAAAGATGTGAGGTCATCTGAACCCATTGTATACGTGAAGTTATTCAGGAAGCTATATTGGCCAGTGAAGTTTCCGGAATTAGCGAGAATTTGCTTCATCATGGTCTTGTATGAAGTTGTTTTGCTGCTCGTTGGGTATCTTGCACCATGGCGCTGCAGATGCTGGACAAAGGTGACACTGCATTGTTCAGGCACCTCGTCGGGGATCTCCGTAGAGACACTGAAGTATGGAGAATACTGTCCCCAGTTATGTGATATATTGGTCTGGCATTGATATCCTGAATACACATTGTCGCAAGATGTGGCGGTGACAACATTTGCCAATCTAGTCATTATAGTCAGTCAATATGTGCACAGCAAGAGCGACTCGGATAAACTGACAGAAGCGCACCAAGCGTAAGATATTTTGTCATACTGATTATGAAGACCAAGACAGGTTCGAAAATGCCTATTACAACTGATTAAAAAGCACCTGCGGCAAGCTGGAAGATGGCATAGTATTTGTATAATACTCGATGTAATGGGGTTATGAAGCTACCTCTGCCCATCCTCTGTAGTGGGGACTGCAATTAAAAGCCGGCAGCCAACGTGTTGCATTTCAAAAATGGCATTGGTTCTGAGCATGGACGCTATCAATAAATGGCAATAGGAAAATGTAAAATCAGGGGTGGATGTCAAAGAAGATTTCTCTTTTTAGATAGCTCTCCGAAAACCTAAACCTAATTAGGATTAGAAGACTTTGTTGTGTAAAGGTACGGAAATCTCTTACTCCGTACTCCGTGCACGCTGAGTAGTGTTGTAGATTTTGGCGGTCTCTGATTGGACATTTGTTAGCACTCCCTTTATTTACGCCATGCACGTGCCTTTATATGGTCATTGTTAAATCAGCTATCGTTCAATAGCTGTATAACGGAAGTGTTGTATCGAGTGCATTACAGCACAATCAAGTAGACTAATCCTACATATAATCGTAAATTACTCTACAGAGAGGGCAATGACACTCGATTTTTCTTCTATGATATCTATTTAGCCTCCTTGCTTGCTTCTAAAACAGAGGTCTGCTCATTAGAATCATATTTTTACTCAAAGCACGGAGTACAGAGTACTCCGTAAAACTACCTCTTTGCAGGGGTTCTAAGGAGTCTCCTTGACAGAACCAGATAGAAATGCTCTCGGAGATGCGGAAGGTGGAAGGGAAAATAAAGCAGGGGCGGAGTAGGAAAGTATGACCAGGCAAGTAGGAAAGAAGGAAAGCGCTTCTTGTGGAAAGGTAGTTCCTTGCCTGGACAGTCTTTCTTCTTTAGTTGCTTTAGTTGCTCTAGGGAAACGGTTACACGACTGGCTTGACAGGTACTCGTAGGTGCGAGACGTAAAGCAGTACTAATAGGTAGAAAGTAAGGAAAGAAATCGCTAATACTATCATTGCTTTCTTTATATGGCACTCTTCCTTCTCTTTTATATTTACCCTTTTTTGGAAATTTGTCGTCTATAGGCCGCTTTGGCCCTTCCCTCAATAATCTTCGATGGAATCACTAGTGGATACACTTAGCAGGTGCATGCGACAAGCTTTTTCCTCAGCACTATCAATTATCTTAACTGAAGACGACACAAGATCTATTTATGAACACGCATTCTAAGTTGGTGGAAATAACTTTTACTCTTAACTATGATTTGTAAAGCATTTACGAACACACACGTCTTAAATAGCCTAAACATCATAAGATAAAACGTTCATTTTCCCTTCCCTTTATTAAAGATGGATTTTACACTCAAGTATTAATTTCCGGAAAACCATGCTGACTACGGAATACTACGTCTATGTGTGTCGGCTAATCGGAAATGTGCCGGACTGAGGTATTTGTCCCCCCTCCTCCCGCTTTTCTCTCTCTTTTTCTGAAGGACATAATGTCAGTGATCTTTTTAAAAGAGAAAATGCATACTGGGTTCAATTGAACGGAATTGAAGTTCATTACCCCGAAATCTGCAACCCCTTTATCTCTCAACGCTCATATGGCTTCATTTCCAAACGATTATGTCGAGCGTGTTTATGCGGGTGTTCTGGGCAAGCTCATAGGCGTCTATGCCGGACGACCATTCGAAGGCTGGACACATCAGCGTATCATGGAGGAACTGGGCCCCATACATCACTACGTCCACGAGCATTTCGACCGTCCGCTAGTAGTAACGGACGATGACGTTTCGGGAACATTCACCTTTGTGCGTGCACTCGAGGAGCATGATGCAGCTCGCCCTGGTATCTTCCTTAGTGCCGAAAACATAGGCCGTTCTTGGCTGAATAATGTAATTGAGAACCGCTCCGTCTTCTGGTGGGGAGGACGTGGTATCTCTACGGAGCATACAGCCTATCTCAACTTGCAAAATGGGATTGCGGCGCCGCACTCGGGGAGTATCGCTACAAACGGTCGCACGGTGGCCGAGCAGATTGGGGCACAGATCTTCATCGATGCCTGGGCAATGGTTGCGCCCGCCAACCCGAAATTGGCTGTGAAGCTTGCAGGAGCCGCCGGCTCCGTAAGCCATGATGGCGAGTCTGTTTATGCAGCTCAGCTCTGGGCGGCCATGGAATCTGAGGCCTTCCGGTCGGCTGATGTAAGCCATCTCTTAGACACGGCACTGTCATTCATTCCGGCCGATAGCGCCATCGCTCTTATGGTTGCCAATGTACGAGCGTGGGTTGCATCAGACAGATCATGGATTATGACACGGCAGCGCATAGAAGATATCTACGGCTACGACAACTATGAGGGGTGTTGCCATATCATGCCTAACCATGCTGTTATGATCATGGCGCTCTTGTATGCAAGTGACAACTTTCACGAAGCACTACACATAATCAACACATGTGGTTGGGATACGGACTGCAACTCTGGGAATGTGGGTTGCCTCGTCGCCTTGATGCATGGCATACCGGCCTTCGACGCTGGTCCCGATTGGCGCGGGCCCCTGGCGGATCGTGCCTTGATCTCTAGTGCCGATGGCGGCTACTCGATCAATAATGCAGCACGCATTGCCCTTGATATCGCGCATCTGGGCTTCTGTCTTGCTGGCAAACCTCCCCCGCCACCCCCCAAGGATGGGGCCCAGTTCCACTTCACATTACCCGGAAGCGTCCAAGGCTTTCGTGTCACTGACGGCCAGGCCACAATAATGCAGGAGATGGATGAAGATGGCCACACCGGCCTAGTTATTCGACCAGACTCGAGCTCGTCTGCACCGATCGAGGTTCTCACTCAAACCTTCTCGCCTAAAGAAATCGATGACATGGGCCCTGTGTATCCACTCATGGCCTCCCCACTCGTGTATCCCGGCCAAACAGTTTATGCGATTGTACGGACAGCATTCGTCAACATGTGCTGCTGTCTACGCGTGAAGCATTATGGTTCTAACGACGCTCTGGTCACAATTGACGGGCCTACCGTATCACTAACATCCGACGCTCCCACCCAATGCCTGCAGTGGACCTTGCCCGACGACTTTGACGGCCAGCCGATTCAGCAGCTTGGAATTGCCCTGTGGCCGTCAGCATCCCAGGGAAAGGACCGGAATAATATTATTTCACTAGATCGCCTTGGCTGGACTGGGATTCCACACACGGTATTTAAGCGACCTGCAAGTAAATCGTGCGTTTTTTGGACCCGTGCCTGGGTTAACAGCACCGATGTCTTCCACCGCTTTATGAAGAGCTCGTTCCATATAGCCAAGAATATAGGAGAGGGGCAGCTGACTATTGGCTCACGCGAATGGACCGACTACGCCATCACGGCCAATAAATTCAAAATCACATATGGGCCCCGTGCTGGCCTCATCGTGCGCGTCCGTGGTCTACACAGATACTACGGGGTAATATTCTCTCGCTGTGAATATGGAAAGGGATGGCTTTCTCTTGTGAAAGTAACCGATGAAGCCCGGGAAAATCTGGCAGTGCTATCTTTTGACTGGGCTGTTGATGTCGAATACGATGTTACTGTGACGGTAGTCAAGAATACGCTTACGGCTCATGTGGGAAACGTCAGTATAGAGGCTATCGACAAGGCAGCCCGCGTCTGGTCTAGTGGTGGTATTGGGCTGGTTGTCCACGACGGATCATTGTCATGCGATGCTATCAAGGTATCGCCAGTTGACAAGGTGTAGTGAGAAGGGCCGGCCCTCCAGGGCTAGAACGTTATTGCTGTGGATCAGGCAGGATCCAATGTGTGACTGCACCTGTGGCGGTGCAACAACCCCTAATATTTATGTCCCTCGTTGAATTCCTCACGTAGTCAGAAGTTATTCATCATTGAATTCATTATTTACTTTAGAAGTCGGCACTTTCATTGAGTTGATACACACGCTATAATGCATGTCTTTTGTACGGTGTACACCACAGCCTTTGCGTATTAGTAATACCCATGTACTCCGTAATAATAAGAGAGTGACTTTTTACGGTTCAAATAGGAATTCCTTTAAGCAATCACGAACTCTTTCATACTCCGTATTATTACGGATTACGGATTACTCCGCAATACAGAGAAATAATATCTATCATAACCGCGTAACGTTTGTTGCCGACACCCCGCTTTTACTATTAGTAATGTTCACGTGATGCACTTAAAAGTCTAGCCTCAATGGTATGTTCACTTAACTTGGCACAGCATCCACGTGAACCCACAAATCGCGTCTCGAAAGCGCAATTGCAAACAAGACTGCTAATTTCCACCATGCACGAGATATTTCTGACTGCTACTGCTCTAGATTCCGATATTGAACGCGCCAAAGCCCTGCTTCAAGGCCTCTCTGGCATGACGGCGTATGCCAGCATCCATCGTGTCTTGTATTTTGCAGGACCGTCTCAGCCACGAGGGTTGCCAGTCCGACGTTCGATCCCACAACCACTACAGTCTAATCAGATGCGATTATGGAGCGAGCTGCACCAAAACCTAAGCCGCCAGTCGTTTGTATTGCAAGTGCGCTATTCCATCCAGCCGTCAGAGTTCGGCCACGCAAGCAATGATCAGGACAGCAATTCCGCTGTAGCCTTGAACAACAGACCTGCAACATTGCGCTGGGCTGATATCCCGGACCCAACCAGTGCCGCCAATGGGGGCAACCCCCTTGTCACGCAGCGGAAAAAACTAGATATTCCGGATACGAAGAATCTGCCTGCTATCCTTCATGACAATAACCATACGTCAGTTACCTAGAATGTGTTGAACATACGGAGTACTTCTAACATGATTCCTAGGTTTAAATCTGAGCTCATCGAAGAGTCTTTCGCCTTTTTTACAAACAATACCGAGTTCGTCCTTATTCGTCATCACCGCCTACCTACGACTTCTATTGCGAGCAATGGACGACCGGGGGCCGTTGCTGTACCTCTTTCTACTTTGCCCACGTGGGAAGAAGTACTAAACCCAACAAACATTCCAAACGTCGACCCTTCTGGGCAATGGTTTCTCTTCGTGCGTCGACATGTCATTGAGGACACCTCACCAGAGAAGATGGCAAGCGCGGCCAAAGAGTTGGAGGCTATCCGTGACCAACTCTCCAAGGTTTTTACCTTCCGCCAGGTGGATCGCCGTGCTCATGATACACGGATCGAGAGGCCTTACAACAACATGCCAGTGCCACTACCACAAAAGGTTCGTGCTTAAGGAAGTCAGGCAAGCTAGATCAAATGGAAAGTAATCACGCATGGTATAAAATGCATTGCTTGCAGTCAGACCAAAAGCGCCTGTGTTAGAATTCACTGCCATAATAATATCTCTGGTATTTGTACGGAGTACGAAGTACGGAGTACGCAATAAGCTCCGCACTCGTAGACCCCGCACTGTACCTCGTAATTACACACTGTCCCGGAAATAGAAGAAAAATACTTCATGCATCGTAAATCCGAAACAAATCCGTCACCCTATTCATGACAATTCCGGGACCACTCTGAACGCGGAGACAGCGAGGCTCGGTTCAAAGAAGCGGAGACGATCCGAGGAATTCATGGAGCGCAAGCCGACAAAAATATGCCGGGCCTGCGAGCCTTGCAGACGCCGCAAGGTCCGCTGCAATGGAGGCATTCCTTGTCAGCATGCCGTATGCCAGAACGACCCGGCTGAATGTCGGTACAGGACCAAGGCACGCATCCGGGCGGTGAAACGTCCCGTGCTAGGAACTGGCCTTACTTCCCTTGCCCAGACCGGCAAGACTACAGCTGCCGTGTTACCTACGGATACCAGCCATTCAGAAGATACCCGACCGGCAACGGCTCAGCCCGTCTCTGGCCCGTCAAGCCCAGGCAGGCCCGAACAGACAGTCTATGACAGCATTACGGCCACACACCACGCACCCACTGCCACTGACAGTTCGCAATTGTTCTATGGACCGTCGTCAAACTTCGCTTTTCTCCACCAGGTACACCGAGGGACGCTCCAGAATGCAACAGCTGCAGAATCTTCTCACAACCGGGAGGTGCAAGAAGGCGGCCCTGGTCTTGATTTGTTCATGCAGCGCACCCTCTTCTTTGGCACGCCATCACGGGTCGACGCAGAAGTGATTCGCCCAGCTGCTTGTCTTCAGCACATCCCACGGGAGGAAGCGGAAGTATACTTGACACACTTCAAATCAATCTACCTCACCCGCCTACCCTTCTTTACTCCGTCGGAAATTGACCAGCTCTTTCACGAATACTACGGCACCAATAGCGACCCTACAAATAACTCTCTTTTGCCACAGACCAAGGCGAGCCTCTTGGCAGCGCTCGCTCTGGGCGCTCTCTGTACACCGCAGACGAACACGGCAGAGATGCTCCTTATGCAGTCCAAATGTCAAGTGGTTATGTATGACGATGCCGTCACACTGCAGATGCTGCAGCTTTCTGTCCTCGTTTCTGAGTACCAGCTTGAAATGGGACGTCCAAACTCGGCTTACTTACATCTCGGCGTGGCTTGCCGGAAGGCTTTCGCCCTTGGGCTTCACAAAGAAACTGTTACTACTGTTGACAGTCAAGACGCTCTACAGAAACAACGAGCGACTATCTGGACCCTTTACTGCCATGAAACGTAAGAGCTATTCGCCCGAGAGTGTGAAATTTATTCTAACCGGCGCCGGTAAAGATGGCTGTGTCTCGTTCTTGGACGGAAGCCTACTCTGAAGGTAGCTGATATATCGTGCGCCATGCCAAAAGGCCAGCCACTTCTTGTCAATCTGTGTCGTCTTTGCATCATCATCGAGCATGGTGCTGACGCAATATATGGCTGTCGGTCTGCTTCTCTCTTACAACTATATGAGAAGGCCGAAAAAGTGCATACTCAGCTACGACAGTATGCAGAGCAGGTTGGCATTGCCGCAGCCACCACGGGTCATTACAGGAGCAAATTCAGCGATGCTTCATCTCTTCTGCTACATAACTGTACGAGCAAAGCTGTTTTTTTTTACCGGGCTGGTATGGCTGCGAGAGGCTGACAGAATAGGGTATTACCACGCCGTCACACTCGCATTTCGGCCTTTCCTAGTTGCCGACTCGGCCCTGCGAGCCTCTGGGAGAATCACACATGACGCTGAGATGTGGTTGCGACATGCCTGCAGGTCTGCCATTAGTGCGGCACAAGATTCTGTCGCTTTCACTGGCAGTATGTTCCAAAAGCCCAACGCAGTTGCTCCGGTATGCACTCCTTTCATCATATCTAGTGTCTAGTCCCTAATGATCTCAGATGGTCCGATACTGCGCCTTCTACTTTGATGCTGCTTGCTCGGTGCTTATGCATGACACTTTGTACCACCCCTCAAAGTACACCTACAGTCTCGAGTATATCCTCAGTGCTCTCCAGTGTCTCGAGATGATGCCCAATGATGAGCCGATGACCACTACCGCTGCGTCTATTCGCAAAATCTTACAGGCCGTGGAAAAATCCATCTCGCAGCGCCAACTGCAGCCCCCCTCATCAGGCCTACCCGAAACGCACCTACCCACTGCAACATCTGCAACAATTCTCACAGGTACTGATGTGCAGCCTCCTGGGCCCGTGGATGGGACGTCGGGCACCTCGTGCAATCAAGCTGCTCAGCCTGAACGTTGGACGCCCCTGGGAAGCAAAGAGATTATCCTCTTTAGTGATCATCCGCTATCTCAGACTAACACGACCAATGGCATACATGTGGATGCAAGGGAGCAGCGCCAAACCCACACCGAAAACACTTCAGCGGGTGGCCCCGAGTATGGTGTCACGTTGCCACCAAATCACTTCTCCAATTTGAATTTAGACGTCCTAACGACTGATCTCCTCAACTTCTTCCCCGTCGATATCACTACACCAGAAAGCAGTGCGAGCGCAATATTTCATGAATAAATGGCTAGAAGACCATAATTATACAGATAAACGGAACAATCTATGAATAGTCAACATCTTACATGACGCCTAAGACGTACGTACATCTTGAAAAGAATACGTAATATTCCCTTTGTGAATCAGGATCCAAGGTGTAGCTGCACCTGTGGCGGTGCATAAGACTCCGGTATTTATTCACCTCGTGAATTCCTTCACTCAGAAGTTATTTTTCAATTTATTCAGAAATATGCACTTTAGTCGAGTTCACTACGCACGCTGTGATGCACGTCAGGCCTGTGCGTCTTAGACCACTCACAGGTGACGTTGGTAAGCAGTCATAAGCTAAGGCCTTACGTATATCACAACGTGAGTATGAACTCAACGAAAGTAAATAATTTCTGTAGAAAATAGAATGAATAAAAATGGATGCCCCTTCTATGTGTGGTGAGGGAGTTCACAGGGTAAATAAATCTCAATAAACGAGTACAAGGTTAGTGGGTGCATAGCTACAAGTGCAGCCACACATCGGATCCTGATCCACAGGCCGTGTATTATTAGGTCAGCTTACGACCCTAAATTTTTCTATCGGAACATTGTTTTACCGGATACCGCCCCGCATCTGGAATGACGCGCCTATTCCGTATTTGTAAAATACGCGTCTACTCCGTCTGTACGTACTCCGTACAGCGATAGATGTTCTTCCACCCAAAGTGCATTGCGGTACACGAAACCTCCTAAAAAGCATGGAATATTCCAACTCCAGCATGGATTCTTCCACAGAAGAAGAGTTATACGATGATCTGGGGCCGATTTCATCAGAAAGTGAAAGCGAACAGGCGAACCTGGTAGAGATATATGCCAGGGAACACTCAGAGAGCGAGTCTGACGAGAGCGAATCGGGATACGCAGAGCCCCAACTCTTTAGCTTGGAGGCAACGGAATCAGATGACGGTGAAGACGATATGACCGAGTTTTCAGGCCATACCGACTCGGATAACTTTACGGACTACGAGCGAGAAGAAAGGGACGAGGAGAGCGAAGAAGAGCGCGATACAGAAAGCGGCAAAAGTCGACGAATAATTACCAGCTGCAACGGGCTGAAAGAATTCTTATGTTTTCAGAAACTGCCCCTGGAGCTACGACTGCGTATTTGGGAACTACATTGTCCAGCGTTGTTCGAGTCAAGCAGAGTTATCGAGGTGGTTCTTCAGCGCGGCGGGCGTCTCATTCCAGGACCTACACTAATCAGGAAAACCCGGCCATTAAGGCGGTTCATGCAAATTTCTCGGGAAACGCGGGCTCGTGGACTTCAGATTGTGCCAGATGAACTGGCCATTGGAGGCAGCAACCTTGACGACAGCGTTCTTCGGTTCCATGCGAAGGCCGATATCTTACATTTCAGCTACGAAGAGCACGATGCCATATTGGTCTCAAACCGGTATGAGAATGTACAAAACATTGCTTTGCATGACTCGGAGGTCCGGTCACGCCGACCTGGCGTCTACCATGATCACATCAACGGCCACAGTGTGATATCATTTATGAGCGCGGCGGAGGTGTCACATCAGACGCCGTCCGAATTACGCTCGCCCGAATTTTGCCAGGCATTAGATAATACTTTTCCACGGCTTGAAAACGTATATGTGCTAGAAAATGGCTCATTGCGGCAAGTGGACAGTTGGGTTGGTGCCAATAGCCATGAAGAGTTTGTGATCAACACATATGAACGGGATGAATATGGTAGACGGTTTCCCCTTCGTGCGATCTACTGTTGGCATGCGCCACAGAAACGTCGCATCGGCCCTACTCAACGACCAAGGATAGGGCAAGAAGCGGAGAATCTGAAAGAGGACGCAGCTGATTTTGAGGACGGGGTCGTGGTCAATCACGTTCGCGTCCTGAAAGAGAGGGGGGTCCGGTTCTCCCGAATGCTATTTTATGAGGGTGAGGAGGGGTTGGAAACACTATTGCAGATGCAGGCAATGTGCGTTGACGGTAAATGGCCCGTGGACGCAGACGGAAGACCAAGGGATGACGATCCTGAACCATATGGCGCGGGTTGGTTTGAGACTATTAGCGAGTACGAAAGCGATGGCATTGATGACGACGAGATCGAAGAGGACAGCAGCGATGACGAAAATGACGACTTGGTGGTGGATGACGAAACACAGATTCTCGAGGAAAACTTTTCCAGTCCTTCGCCTGAGGTAGTAGGCACCAAATCCGACAACACGCGAGGCAAAAGGCGACGTGTTGTATCCGATTCGGATGATTCGGATGATTCGGATGGGGTGGCGATAACTGCAGGCGTGGGCCGAAATTCTAGGGCAAAACGGCGTCACCTAATCGCGGCTTCGGATGAGAGTGACGACGACGACGACGAAATGGCAAGGCCATTAGAGAGAGAATTAGAGACTGTAGCGGACGATGAAGGTGATGAGAGTGCCGAGGAGGACGAAGATGACCAAGACAAGTCATCGAATTCAGAAGATGACCAAGGAAGTAAGCGACTGACATTGGCTCAACGTCTCGGCCAGATGGGGAATTCATTTTCTTCGGAGAGTGACAGCGACAGCGAGGGGAGTGGCGAATCTGAGGACAGCTACGCATAGAATAGAAGAAGGCACCTCATATCGTATACGAAAGGGGTTGTATGACCACTGATCATGCTGATATTTCGTGGCTGAGTGCGAATCACTGTCTACGATATTTCTCATATCTTAGCTATCCTCAAAACTTCAGTGTCCTATGGAGCAGATACATCTTGGGACCGACGCTAATTCGTATTACTATGCCCACTGTATCTAAGTCTTTTCGAATCGCTGTGCGACTGTCTTCCAATTAATGACATTCCAGATCGCCGAAAAGTACTCAGCCTTGCGGTTCTGGTACTGTAGGTAATAGGCGTGTTCCCAGGCGTCGATGCCGAGCAATGGAACAAGCGAGCCGGTCACTGGGTCCTGGTTTGCACGCGTGACCAGAACCAGGTTTCCTGCAGTTTTATCCTTGGCCAGCCAAGCCCAGCCACTGCCCTGGATACCGGCGAGTGCGGCATTGAAATCCTTGACAAGCGCCTCAACGGAACCAAAGTCCTTCTCGATGGCGGCCTACGAGATACGTTAGCGGAGAGTTGATGTATAAAGATGAGGCGTTATGAATAAGAAGGCATACTTTAAGTGCGCCATCCGGGCTGCCACCACCCTCACGACTGGCAGGCGCCAGGTTCTCCCAGAAGAGAGAATGATTGATGTGGCCACCGCCGTGGAAGTTGAGAGCAGGCGCCACCTGAGCTGCCTTCTGAACGTCACCCTTGGCCTCGGCCTCGGCAATGGACTCAAGGGCAGCATTGAGGCCGTTGACATATGTTTGATGGTGTTTGGCGTGATGTAGCTCCATGATCTGGCCCGAAATGTAGGGTTCAAGGGCTCCATAATCATCTATAGGGTAACACATCGTTGGTTAATAAAAAGATGCAGAAGCATACAAGAAGGCACGCGATGGACCGCTTACACGAAAGGTCCGGAAGTGTGGCCTTGCTGCGTACAAATGTAGTGCTCATGGCAGCAGCCGCCGGCCGAGCACGCAGGGCGCTCCGGAGAATAGCAGGACGAAAGAGAGACATATTGGAGAGGGCTAGAATGTCGCGATGGTAGACAATGGTTGGTGCGGGAATTCGGTAAATTTTGTGGACGGGCAGCGGGGGTCAATTTGACTGATGTCAGTGTGGTCAATCATAGCTGGTAATCAGCTGGAAGAGCTCGGAATTCCTAGCGGAGGTAACGTCTTGCTCCTCATTCGCCGAGGTTTCAGACCGACGAATGCCGTCATTGCGGGCATGTGGCTGGTGTGGCTGGTGTGGCTGAACTTAGAACTTGGAACGTAACCCCACAGGTTCGCGTCTCATACAGTTTCGCGAGAGCTTCATTTGCGTCTGTTTGCGCCAATGAACAATCCAAGAAGCTAGATATGTCGTACTATGACATTGATGCCATCCTGACAGATGCCGAGGTATGAATTTCTTCCGATATTCGAATCATCAAATCTGCTAACGATTCTTCTCTCAACCTTTGTAGAAAATACCATGTGAATTCCAAATCGATGTCCCTGGCCTTGGTTATCTCGACCAGACTCCCTCGCACTCTCTCCGTGCCGGCACACGTCTTGGCCTTCCTCTGTGGCTGGCAGAAATGCTGGCCCTAGCAAACAATTCCTCAGATGATCATCCGCCCTTCCTTACACTTAACCTCCCACCAGCTTTGTCCAACGATGTCCTCCAGGCTCTCAAGGCCGACCCCCGAGCCGTCTCCCTCCGTGACCAATCCGCACATTTTTACAGTCTTGCTACACGTATGCTTGATCTATTCGACGAGCGTGATCTTGTCTCTGTCCTGCGAATGGCCTTCCTGAAGCGGGCGGCGGACATTAGCTTGCACGCGCGCAAAGTTGGTTCGGTGTCAGCAAGTGGCTCCAGTGGCACTGCAGCATCGCACAGTGACCGAAAAGAAGACGCAAACGGCAGCAATTTAGGCATCGGGGCAACTGGCCAGGAGTTTCTCCGTGGGCTCGACGAGTGGGAGCGACTGCTTTTTCGCCGAACTCACGATGGCGCCAAGGCTGGACGAGAGTTTCTAGACAACGTCAAACGGAATTACTAAGCGGAGTTAAAACAATCTCTAAAACAACGGAACTCAATTGGCGATGGGTAAAAAGTGAATATTTCTGGGGTTGTGTAAAATAAATGATATTACGGAGTACAGCAAATAACACTTGGCCAACTTGCCTGGCATTCACCGTCACGAATGCCGAGCGCAAACGATACCGCTCTTTAATAAAGAAACTGCGCACCAAATTCACCGTCCCCGCCCTCGCCAGGCTCGTCGTCGTCCATATCGTCATCATCCTCGGTGTCTCTATAATCAATCTCGGCGAATTCCTCATCGTCTTCCTCGGCCTGTTCAGCTGGGCTAAGGCAGCCCCTGAACGGCTTGATGCATTCGGCCATCCGTGGTGTGGATGCTAAAAGAGTATGGTATGACAAGCCAGCCAGCCATTGGTTCTCTTCGTCTGTCAGCAACGGCCGGTCAACAATGTTGACATCGACGTTGCGCAGAAAGTCTCGGACATAGACACACTTGTGTATTGTGCAAATCACGCATTCGTGCTTCTCTGTTCCTCCGCCCGTCCGTGTGCCCACAACACTCTGCTTCTTGTAGTCCACGCCCTCCAGGACGGGAAAGCCACGAAATTTTACATAATGACTGCGTGATCGTGACAGGAACAAAGCTACACTGGCTTCGTTGTCCCAGTCCACGTCGGAATCAAACATATCGAAGCTGATCAACGATATGCTGTGTAGATTGGGAAAACAGAGAATAAAGTCCAGTCGGGGATCTAGCCACGGCCGACTGTTAAAGGACCAGTGTGGGAGTCGAGGGACCATCTCAAAGCCAATGTGACCAATGGCTTTTGCAAAATCGGGGCATATGCCAATGGTACGCATTTGCACCAAGTCTTCTATGACGCGCGTGTTGCGGATGTCGAGGAAAATAACGTCCTTATCACGGTCGAACCGCAACAAACCGCCACGATCTAGCAATAGTACAGACTGCCATTGTCGCAAAAATTCGTAGCGGGCGTCGCGACAAATCCGGAGCATTGCACGTCGCGACATTGTGGCTGATCCGAGGTCCGGCATGGCTGTCAGCCGTAGTGTGGCCTTGTGGATTGTCTTTTTGGAACTGCGACTGATCCGTTCGTGTCCTCGGTAGAGGCGAACCCGCAATGGATGTGGTGGTTGCGTGACTGCTTTCCCATACAGCTGCCAAATGTACACGCGCAATTCCGGCGGCAGCCGGCAGAAATAAGCAAAGGCCGGCTTTTCAGGAGACTCAGATCTCGCTGCCCGTGCATATGTGAAACATTTGGCTATCCGTAATGACTTGGCCGCTTTCAAAGGATCTCGAATTGGCTGATACAGTAAGTCCATCGCTTCCTCGGACCCTGCTGAATGCTGAGATAGCAACCGCCGGCGCTTTGTCGTGGGCCTCGTTCGCTGATCCATTTTCACCAAGGCTCGAGAGCACGAAAGGATCTCACCGAATGGTATTGTTTCCTGCTGTCCCAACGAAACACTGGCTATACCTGCTCAGCGAGAAATAGGTCGGTTATCGGCAAACTGGTGAAGCCAGAACGACGCTTTCAAGGAAATGACGGTCGAGTGGGGTTAGAGCTGACGTGGGGATGACGATGGCATGTGATTGGCAGTGCCAATGACACCGTCTAGAGAGACGACGTTTTTGCGATAAGTGACTGCTGGCTGGGAGGTGAATTAATGTCTCTGGGGAGAGGAAAGGGTGATACTGAAGTAGTTGAAATAGCAGATCCAGGGAAAAGTAGAAGGTGAGAGAAATATGAGATGTTGCAGGGTGATTCCTTCTTGAGAAGGGAAAACGCTGACAAAGAAGGGGGTCCCACAATTCGCACCATTCTTCTTGCCTGATTAAGGTAAGATACTCCATACTCCGTACAGAGTATCATAATAAGGGGTAAGGGCGGCCATAATTCTTATTGAGACTTCTTATTAATCCAGTGCCAATACTCCTATGACGTCAGAAGGAAAACAGTGAAACCAAGACAAGGATGAAGTATTATAAAAAAAAAAAAGGCATGGATAAGTTGCCTGAAAACTAGCATCTTAGCTACATGCTCTCTGTCAGCCTACATTTCACCCCATGGTAATTCGCAACAGCCAGTGTCGACGTGGATCTCACTGGTTCGAATCCAGCCTATGCCTTCTCTTTCTAAATACCCCCCCCCCCCCCCCCCCCCCAGCCCAGAAGACAAAAAGGACTGGAAGCCCTAAGTATGCCTTGAAGAGGCCTTTCGTATCATTGTTGCCACACCTAGTGAGCAAATGGTCACAAGGAGCTGAGCAATAAGCACTAGTGTGCAAAGCGTTAAGCCTACATACGATCCTGCAACCGTCGATGGCCCTGAATGGAATCTGGTCTAGCGTGTGTCCATGATCTTCCATGTTGCCGGAAAATGGATGTTTGCTAAACAGATTAAGTCCCAGGTAAACAACACCGCCAAGCTTGACAGAGCCAACAGCCAGTCAAAGGCAACCGAACCATTGGAACACAAGCTGATATAAGATGCAACCAAAGAGAATCGCAGCGACGACAGAGACCAACGGGCGACCGGAGAGATCAACGTAGCTGAACAGACGCGAGGCATAACCCTGCTCGGCTAGAGCTGTAAGTGTGCGAGAGCCACCAAAGACCACAGAGACGCCGATGAATAGGACCAAAATCAAGAGGACGACGTTCATAAAGATGTCGAACCCTTTAAGACCAGAATTCATACCAGCAAGGACAAAAGGCGAGGCGTTAATGTCTGCATATGGGTTTATGTCCAGCAAGCGATCGTTGTCTGAGCAGACAAGAAACCCCACAAAAGAGAGGCTGGGAATGTAGAACAAGGTAATGCGCCAAAAGACCTGTTTGATGGCTCCGGGCAGAGCCCTGCTGGGCTATTAGCTTCTTCAGTAGCTAGCCCAACCAGTTCAGTACTGCTGAAGGCAAAAGCAACTGTCATGAACGCACTGCAGAAGCCTCGGAAGCCAATGTGGAAAGCGCCGGGGTCGTGCCACAGACGGGCGCCCCAATATTTATCATACACCTCCGCCGTGGGGTCTCCGAGGACGAGAACACGAGCAATAACCATAAAGACTATGGTGACCATAAACTTGATTATCGAAACCCAGAATTCTTCCTCGACATATCTAAGCCCGCAAAGACGTTGACGAGGATGACGAGCTGGAGGAAAAGGGATATCCATGCAGCTGCAGAGACTCAGTTTCACTTGTTCGTTAGAAGAGTAGTCATGTATTTGACCTACCATGCGTAATGTCGTCGTTCCAATACTGTACCGTAAGACTGCAGACAGTCAATTCTAATGTGAGGACAACTGTTCACTGCAGCACATAATTCTATCCCATGGCGAAGCCCCATGTAGGATCAACGAATCGTGTTGAGTACGTGTAAAAGCCACCGGAGACAGAATACATGACGAAAATAGTATAATCCGTTTAACGAAATGCAGTCAGTTGCCAATAATAAGAAACACCATACACTGTTATGCAGAGCACTGCTAGGTCTTACGAAAACCCTATCGCCAACAGAGCCTCCGATAACAATTATATTGAGCTGTATATAGCAGTCCGTATCGACGATCTTGGCGCCATAATGTCGCTTTTGAAAAAGCCTAATAGTGAAACCACGGCGGATAGACCAGGGTGGCATAACTGCCATGCCGTTGTTTGCATCAATTTGCATAGAGTCAAATGTATTGTTATCAACATTAGAAAGGCTGTTGGGTAAGCTAGAAGCCTGCATAGCCTTGTTACCAAGTTCTTGCTTTATATTTGAGAAGGGGGGCGACCGAATCCGTGGTTTTGACAAACGTCATGAATGCCACACAGACACGAGAAAACGTTACCAACATAGACTGCAGGTGAGTCATTTTTATAACGGCAAGGCCACATAGCCGAGACAATTGCAGATGGGTATTGGATTGGCCGTGTTGGTGGCGATTCAACGTGTAAGGAAATATACGTTGGTTTATAAGATTACTCCGTATGGAGTACAGCTGTTTGGCGCTTGTTTTTCTACGGGGCAATATTATTGGCTAAAAGTTAGATGTGTTGAGAATAATCACAAGAAACAGTTGTTGGTAAGTAGATACCAGACCCGGATATGAACATGTACTTCGTAAGCAATACTACGATAAACATCCACAAAACTACGATGTGTGTTTCTCTCACGTTAAACACTCAACGCAGTTGTTATTACTTGAAAAAATAGAACCGTCTGCGTAAAATGCAAAAGGAGAAGCAAAACGCAACAATACTCCATTGTCCGTCAAATCTACCTCGATCTTCAGTCTTTTACATGACGAACAAAATATTCGTATCTATAGGGTTAGTGAGCGGACTAGTAAGGAATAGCAAAACCAGCCGAAGACTTACCCAGCGGATGGCTGCATGATAGCTGCGGCTTTTGGGTGTATTTGGTAGCTAGAACTTCACGGATACTGTTGAGTAGTTGGACGTAGCTCTGCTGCGGGTTCTGCTTCAGGGCAGTGATAAAGGCCCACGACATGGCGCCAGTGGCCTGTGAAGCAATGGTTGCATCAGCGCTGGTTTGATCATCTTTGCTGCCAGACCACATGATAACGTCGGCAGGCGATGTGCGCGTCTGGACGGTGCGCTTGTAAGCATCGTCACCACGGTAAGCTGTCTTGGCGAAATCGAAAATGCTGGTAGCAACGCCAGCAAGGTTGCCTTGGGCATAGGCGGAAATTGCGCCAAGGAGGCCCTTTCCAGCTTCCTCAGCCAAGTTGGGCTCCTTGAGGACACCTTTGGTGGAGTATATGTAGGGAAGGTCCATAACAGAGCCGGAATGGCAGGAGTCGAAGATGGCGGTCAGGCGCACACCGGCCTGCAAGGGCTTGACGACGTAGTTGTGAATTTCGTCGTCAACAATGTGTCCGGCTTGCTTAAAATCAACGGGGTAGATGACCTCGTCGTAACCGTCATCCTCGTCGCCATCGAGATCTTCGGTCTGGCCGCCGTGACCCGAGTAGTGCAGGAAGAGGGCATCATTCGGTTGGGCACCGTCAACGAGCCATTGCATCGCTCGGATGATGTTGGCCTTGGTGGGCTTGAGGACAGGATCATTCTGGTCGTCAGTCAGAATTACCATGTCCTCACGCTTGTAGCTGTAACGCTCCATCAAAAACGCCGACACATTGCGCGTATCATTAATGCAGCCAGCCAGCGCGCTTTCCGACCCAATGTAGTTGATGCCGATTAAGAGTGCCTTACGCCGGCCCGTGCAGTTACTGTACTGGAATGTATACTGCGAAGGTGCGCCGTGGCCAAACTGCTGCGCGCCCGAAGGGGGGCCCTGAAAACCACGGGTCTGATTCTGTTGATAGCCTTGTTGGGGGGGTTGCTGGTAGCTTTGCTGATAACCTTGAGGAGGCCCCTGATAGCCCTGAGAAGGGCCTTGCTGGTATCCGTAGCCGCCGAATCCGTGGGGAGGGCCGCCATGGGGGGGGCCGCCATGGGGAGGGCCGTGGCCGGCACCCGGAAAGCCACCCTGACCGTAACCGCCGTTCCACATGAGGAAAAACAAACGAGGATGAATAACAAGTATCAAGATGTCGAGTCGGCGTCGATGTTGGTAGTTTCACGGATTCGTAAGAAGATAACACTGTAATGTCACAGTAATCCCACTCTGTTGGTGCGACAAGAAAAAGTCGGCGCCAGCAGCGACGTGGCCCTGTTCTGTATTTATTTACCCGCTGTGGACTGAGCTGAATTCTATTTTAGCCCCGGGTTTAGCGGGGACATTTCAGCTGACCCCTCTCTGCGGTGTGGCTCGCCAGTGCCAGACCAGCCACGTTCGGGAACGAACAACGTACTACAGAGTACGGAGTACTGAAACAAGCTCCTTGCTATTCCAGTTAGTCACCGACTTAGGCCGCCCTAACTACTTGTAGACACTCTACGTTGCCGCTATTGTGCCGATGATGACGACGACTCTGGTTTTGCTGTATCCGAGTACGGGGTGCAGGAGGACGATGGACAATGAACAATCTGTTCTTATACTACACTACACACTATCCGCTATTGGTAGCGCTGTGCAGACCCCGTCTGGAAAAGGGTTGGGGCGTAGACTCAGTGCTCAATAAGGTACTCCGTACTCACTCCGTAATAAGTTGCATCAATTGTATTCAGAGAAAAAGGTCCGGAGTACTCCGTATACAGGACCTTTTTCTACTTAATCCTTTTGGTGCGGTGGGACCTAAACTAACCAATAATATTCTTATATAATGGCTCAGCCAAAGTTTACTGTGCGAATGTGGATTAGGATCCAATGTGTGGCTGCACCTGTGGCTGTGCACCCACTACCCTGCATTTATTTACCTTGTGAACTCCCTTACCTAGCATAGAAGGGGCATACTTTATTCAATCTTTTATCTACAAAGGTTATTTACGGCCTTATCTTAGGACTACTTACTAACGTTACCTGTAAGTGGTTAAAGACGCACACGAGTCTTTTCGCTGCACTTCTCTAATACTGCCACGACTTTTCTAGCTGTCTACTATTAGGCATTGCATTGCTATATTTGCTTAATAGACGATTACTATTTTAGGTAAGCTTATTTAGGCTGTAGCTGTAAACAGGAAACGCGAGAGAGCTGGCATTATGGCTAAGTACTTTCTACAAGTATGCGTACTTACCTCTTGCAAATTAAGGAAGCTAAAACTAGACGCGTAGCAGTGTATTATAGCAGAAAACAATAGGTGTTAATGCACTACTACAAGGTGTTATTTCCACCAAATTAATTACCAATGGCAAGATGGCCGAGCGGTTAAGGCGCTAGCTTCAGGTGTTCAATTAGAATTCGCAGAATTTGCTAGTGTGGAAACACGCGTGGGTTCGAATCCCACTCTTGTCAAGTATTTTTTTAACTTTTTATTATATAAAACTAATATACTCTTTTTTTACTATTTTTAAGTATATATAAGGCTATTATATAAGGGCCTTAAAACTAACCCCTCTCTTTACTAGGTTAGTATTTTAACCTATTTATTTAACGCGTTTTAATATACTCTTATTACTACTAAGTATTATTAAAATATAAGATATATAAAGGTTATTATAGCACTATCTTTCTTATATTTTAAGCCTCTTACTACTATATTTATTTATAAAGAATACCTTAGCTTAAGGTTTTAATAAGCGTATAATTAGTATACGCCTAAGTAAAGCATTTTACTTATATAATTACTATTAAGTAAGGTGTGCGCACAAGAATAATAAAAAATAAAAAATACTACTAAATACTATATAAAAACTAGTTTATATATAAGGCTATTTCTGCTAAAAACTAAAGAAGAAAATAAATGCATAGCTACTAATTAGCTAAAAATTCTTATAATAGTAAAGTTTCCGTTTTAAATTTAAACAAGTTACGTTTAATTAGGAAAATTTTATTATAAAGATAGCAATTATAGTTTATATATAAAAGGCCTTACTATTTAAGCTAAAAAATATTAAATTAAATAGAAAATTAAATAGAAAAATAATAAGAGAATAAGTAGCTTTACTACTTATAAGTAAATAGCTATAATAGTATTATTATACTTATAATATTACAAGCCTAAAGAAAGGACTTACTTATCCTTAAGTAGTTAGCTAGCACGTAAGGTAACCTATAACCGTGCGTATGCCCTACTATTCCTTTGTCTACTTACTAAGGCGCACTTATAGCGCACTAAGGCGCACCGCTACGCGCCGCCTAAGAGCTAAGGCTCTTAAAAGACTAACTAGTAGAAAAAGGAATAAAGGAACAATTAAAAGGTCTTTAAAGGAGAAGTATAAATAAGAATTATACTCCCTTTAATAAAGAGTTAAGGAGGTCTTTAAGATTTAGTTTTAATTAAATACTACTCTACTTCTTACTTAATTATTTATTTATCTTATATATCTTTGCTTAGTTTTAACTACCCCTTATAATTTTAAATCTTCTTTATTAAATTACCTAAAGATAGTATAATAAACACCTAATTTCTTGCTAAATAGTAACCTTAGTGCGTTAGGGTTTATATTAGGTAAAGAAGAGTTATATACCTCTTAAATAATAGTAAATAGCTAATCTTCTTAGTTACTTATATAAGCTTGCTTAGTTGTGTATAAGACTTTATCTTAAATAAGTCTCTTGTTATAGTTAACGCTAGTTAACGCTACTTTGTGTTGTATAAGTTATACTCTTTTTAGTGCTTAGTTGCTAGGTACTTATTAGCTATACTAGCTAATACTTATTTATAAAGTATTGCTTAGATTAACTACTAAAGAGAGTAAGGAAAACTATTTAAGTACTAGTAGTAAGTATATAGGTTTATATAAATATATCCTTTTTCCTCTTTAGCTAATAAGTATTAACTTATTTAATTGCTAAATAATCCTATAATTTAGATTATCTTTATTACTTAGCAATTTAAGCGATCCTAATTGCTTAACTAGCGTAGTAATCCTTATCTTTCCTTATTATTACGTAACTTCCTTTATTACTCTTAGTTTATGCATTATTTTATTTTATACTATATCTTAGGTAACTACTTAGCTAGTTATAGGCTGTAATCCTCCTTAGGTTGTTATGCTTATCTTTAGGTTATAACATTATTCTCTCCCTTTTTAAATCCTTACCCTTAAGAATAAATAGTCCTTACCTTCTTATTATAAGTGTTTAGTAGGGTTTCTATTCTTAGTAACCCTTCTTTTATTACTATATCTAACTGTGTTATCTTAGGTTATATCTTTTATCCGCGCAAAACTTAGTAGCGCAATTTACTTTTTTTCGTTATCCTTTAATGTAAGGTTTATACAAGATGTGTAATTAGAGAGCGGGGTAAGGTTAAGGAAAGCAGTAAACTTTAACTTAACGAATCTATCTGCAACTATTAGCTAACTAGCTAACAAACTATATACGCCTTATAGAACGGGGTGCCTAAAGAGCGCCCCTTTATAAGCACTTAGTCTTAACTAAACCTTTTAGCGTCTTTGTTGCTATAGCCTTAAATAGCCTACTTAGTAAGAAAAACCCTTGTTTATAATCTACTCAATTATGCAAATCGTATAAGAGTCGACTTCATTTATTTTTTCTACCATACGGTCTGTGCAATGCTAGCTCACTTTATTTACGTCTCCACTATTCGTAGAGTGTAGTTGCAATATATTATTAGCTAGCTGCTTTTATGGCCCCACTACATACCCACTTCTTTTATTTCGTATTTTTTTTGCTACGTTAGTCTACAACATTTTCTAGGCCCACTAAAACGCAGCCGCACAGCCATAGTGTGGCTGCTGTTACAGGCTAGAAGGGACCCAAGTAGTTAGCCGGCACGTGGGGGAACCCATGACCGCGCGCATGCCCCACTTTACTTTATCCACTTACTAAGGCACACTTGTGGCGCACCAACGCGCACCGCCACACGCCACCCAAAGGCTGAGGCCGCCAAAGGACCAACCAGTAGAAAAAGGGATGAAGGAACGAAAGAAGGATCTCCAAAGGAGAGGCATAAAGTATATTCTTACAAGAACATATACAGCTAAGTAAACTGTATTCTTACAAGAATATATAGTTATCCTATTCTTATAAGAATACTACTATAGTAAGTGCCGCCTGCAGTTTCTTCGTTAGCAAAATTCATAACTAATAGCGGTGGGTCGTTTTTGGTTTGCAGAAGTTAAAGGGCAGCCGTAATAGTGTCCGCATTAATAACCTAGACCTTGGTTAAGGGAAGATTAGGACAGTTTGGAATGTTGTAAGCAAGAATATCTATTGCTATAACCTTGTGCAGTAAAGCTGCCTTGTATGCATCGTAGGTATAGAAAGTTCGTTTAAAGAGTTTTTTGTATTTTTGCAGTAACTTAAACAAGATGGTTTAACATTATGTGTGCGTGCGTATATATGTGTATGCGTGTGTGCGTGTGTATGTTTGCGTATGCGTGTGTATGTTTGTATATTCTTATAAGAACATAAAGCAAAAGTTATAATATATTCTTACAAGAACATAAAGCAAAAGTTGTAATATATTCTTATAAGAATAAGATAATATTCTAAAGAATAGTATATACTTTATTCTTATAAGAATAGACTTTTAAACTATAGAATACCTTAGGTTAACCTTCTTATTTTACTTTTATATCTTATTGTAAGCCTATAGGCTTCCTACATCTTACAATATTAAACTTATAAAAATTAAAACTTATTCTTATAGGAATATACAATCTGTTTGCTAAATTACTATCCTGTAACAACCTAATAGTTTGCAAATCTTCTTGTTTGCTAGCTTTGTAATAGTACTTGGGAAGACCGCTGTCTATCTGCTATATAGTTAACAAGTCGCTAGTGCTAAGTAATCTTATCCGATGCTTGTGTTTTGTAGGAGCACTAGGTACACTTGAAACTATTAAAGGTGTTGAGCTTTGGCAAAGGAGCAGATCCATTAGCGCAAGGACTAAGAGTAAAAACCTTTTGTAACGCAAGTTGTGAGCAGTGTAGTAATACGGCTTGAAGCAACTCTCCTAATACTTAGTGCAAGCTGCGTAAATGCGTCTTGAGTAACTTTCCTAGGTCTACTGCAAAGTAGCATAGCTTGCAGATAACTACGTTGTACTCTTTCTAGATAGAAAGCACGTTAGACTATTTCGCAGCTGCAAACTTGTTTGTTAATAAAGTAGTAGAAAGAGGTGGAATAGCTATTATAGCTTGTTTATGTTCTTGCTGCTAGACTTGTTGCGAGTGTGCTTGCTGCTAGACTTGTTGTGAGTGTGCTTGCTGCTAGACTTGTTGCGAGTGTGCTTGCTGCTAGACTTGTTGTGAGTATGCTTGCTGCTAGACTTGTTGCGAGTGTGCTTGCTGCTAGACTTGTTGCAAGTGTGCTTGCTGCTAGACTTGTTGCGAGTGTGCTTGCTGCTAGACTTGTTGCGAGTGTGCTTGCTGCTAGACTTGTTGTAAGTGTGCTTGCTGCTAGACTTGTTGCAAGTGTGCTTGCTGCTAGACTTGTTGCGAGTGTACTTGCTGCTAGACTTGTTGCGAGTGTGCTTGCTGCTAGACTTGTTGCGAGCATTGCTACAAAGGTTGCTGCAAAGGTTGCTGCAAGATTTTCCGTCGCTTCCGTAATCTAATTCCGTCGTCCTACGGCCGTTTAGTGCTAGCTATAGCAGTCTTTATAAAAGGGAAAACTATAGGCTTGTTATCTACTTTGCTTGCCTAGTGCAAAAACTTATGCTACCATGTTAACGCCTATTCGTATGCTTGTAGCAATGCTAGTTATAGCCTTATTAGGTATACTTAATCAAGACTATATATAGTCCCTCGCTGCAACGGTTAATGCCCGCTTTGCTACGCAAATATATTGTTTAAATTAGCATTAGCAGCACAGTTGTTATAGATGTTAAATGGTTACACAACTTCTTTTACATGCTTCTCCGCAATGCTAATCGATAGTTGTTAGTATAAACGCATATCTGCGCAGTAGCCCTAAACCTACATTGTTGCCTCTCGAATAATCTTCGATATAAACACGCTTACTGTCCCTTTTCCTTTTTGCTAAAATAAAAAACGTTGTTCCTAGTCTCCTGCTGCTGTGTTAAAGACGCGCTTTTCTAAAACTCTTGTAAACAGGTGCACATATGCAAGATAACTAGCTATAACTTAACTAAGCTGAGATGGTAAAAACTATGCCACATAAAATTTACAATTAGTAAACTACTTAGCCTTATAGTGCTGTGTAATATACACAACAAACCTATTCTAAGCAAAAACACTGCGCATCCTATAAGGACTATTTAATAGCTGTAAGGAGAACAATTCCTTTGCTTGCGGCGCCTAACCGCACGCTGTGTGCAAGCTACTTATAAGCATCGCCTCTAGCTCTTTAACTTAATGTAGGTAGCTAGCAATAGTAGAAGGGTTTTATATGCCGCGGTTAATAAGCGAATCTTGCCTATACGCTTTAGCGTTAAAGAGCTGTAGGTAAACCTTTAAGAGCTGGTTAGCTAGGTGCTAGACAAACGAGAAGTCTACTTGCTAGTTGCTTATTTAGTCTTAAAGGTTTGCTAGTGGGATAATAGGCTAAAGTCTTAAAAGCAACAATGCATATAGCGTTTTTGCACAACTAATAAAGTAGGTTGCTAGTAGACGAAACTTTTGCATGCTTATTAGTATTAAATCGTTGGTTAAAACAACTTGCTCGTTATTGCTCTAACGGAAAAACAATGTTAGCGGCTTGGTTCGTGCCTAGGTCTTGCTATAGCTGCGCAGTAAAAAAAGTTTATTAAACGGTCTATTACACCTAGTTACTAAGCTAAGTTAGCGTGCTTCTTGTAGCTGTGCAAGTTGGTTGCTTGCTAGCCGCTTGGTACGATTAATAAAAGGGTATGCTTGTAATGGTAGCACCTATTCTAGTAAAAGTATTCGCATAATATAAATTAGCGCGGATAACTTTGGCGTGTATAACCGCGCAGTTGAAAAAGAAGAATTAAAAGCGTTAAGTCTAAGGACGCTGCTAAAGTAAATTAAAAGCATTAAGCTAGGCTTTCCGTCAACTACTTTTTCTGTAGCAAGCATATTGCTTAGCAATAGCAGAGACGCTAACACTTTATCTGCTTGCTGCACAAATATTATATTATTGTTGCTTTCGCTCTTAACTTGCTCTTAATATTCCTTGTCGTCGTCCTCGTCGTCCCCGTAGTCCTCGTAGTCCTCGTCGTCCTTGTTGTCCTTGTTATCGTCCTTGTTGTCGTCCTCGTTGTCGTCCTCGTTGTTGTCCTCGTTATCCTCGTTGTTGTCCTCGTCGTCCTTATTGTCCTCGTTGTCCTCGTTGTCTTTGTTGTTAAGTTTACTCGTTGCCTCGCCGCTGCCCTCTCTTGTGTTGCTATTGTTAACTATCCACTTCTTAGTAGATATGTTAAGATAACTCCAAACCTTATAGCACCAAATGTTATCTACTGCTACTAGCATAGATCGGCGTACAGCCCCTCTAACAATATAACGCCGCTATCTTTCTAATAGCCGGCTACATTAGAACACAAACGCTAAGAGCTGCTTCTATAACCGCCTATAGCGTATTCTTGTTGCTTTCTTTGCAAGTATTTGAAACGGAAAACTTCGGCAACAATGCATGTAACTACTTGCAAGCTAGCAAAGAATTAGTCGACTAGTTCTTCAAACAGTTTCTTCGCAGCGATTGAACATAATGTTAGTAGCATTTAACAAGCACTAGATTCGTTACTCGTCTTAGCAAGTGCTACAGATATTACTAACCACATAGTCCTTGTCTAACTGTTAGCGGTTAGGTAGTTTTACAAGCTAAGCAAGAAGACTGCGCTGCTAACTATTTGGAAATGTTGTTGGCTACTGTGTTCGCTATAGCTAGCTGTTCTGCGATGCATATTCGTTGCTTAAATCGTTGGTGTTGTCTAGTTAAACGCTTAACACTTCGCTTTCTTTAAGGATAACTTTGTTTGCAAATAAAATATTTGCTAAGGAAGCTTAAGGATGTTAGAGTTAACTTGTAGAAGAAGCGTAAGGATGTTAGGGTTAACTTAACATCTTAGAAGAAAAGAACCGTGATGTGCGAGCAACTTAAAACTATTTACTACCTCTATAGGAGTAAAAAAAACGTTGACACTAAACGCTAGTAGACTATAGCACTAGTAGAGAGTCCCTTGCAGCAAGTTTGCTATTTAATAGTCGACCTTTTTGTTGTAGGTTCTTCTACTAGTGCTTTTCTATGCAGTAGGCTTTTATCGTACGCTCGTTGCAAACGATATAGTTGCATTAATTGCATTAGAATCCGTTTGTTCTTAGCGGTTGCAAACATTGAATAGGTGGTTAATTTAGCGCTAGGAATGTAAGGCTAGCAAGGTTGCTTTTGTTTTCTAAGATGTTTGGTAGCGTTCTAACCGCTTCGAGAATAGCGCGCCGCTAGGGATAAGAAAGGTTTTTGTGTTGTGTTTGTAAATAATATTTTATTAAGTTTCGTAAGCAGGCATATTTGCATGTTGTATAGACAAGAAGGCGGTGCTTGTAAAGTATAGTAAACGGAGAAATGTCTATGGTAAATCTAAAAGGTAAGAAAAGAGTAGATGTAAAATAATAGTAAGAAGAATAAAGTAACAAAGTGTACAGAGTAGAGAAAGGGGTATAAATAAAGAATTAATTTACTCCTTTTAAATACTTGTATTAACTTTATCTTATATAATATTCTTATACAAATACAATATATTATGTTTTTAACCCTTACTTAAGTATACAAAGGTTTGCGCAGTCTATTTATTAGCAATAAACAAGATAAAGCGTTTAATAACGATATTAATAGCAAATAGTTGTAAGTCTATTCCTATAAGAATAGACGTAACGCTTACAGTTATATCCTTATAAGAATAGACCTGCAAGCTATAGTTTATTCTTATAAGAATATAACTATAAGCTATAGTTTATTCTTATAAGGATATACGTAACGCATATAGGTTTATTCTTATAAGAATAAACTATAGCTTACAGTTATATTCTTATAAGAATAGACTATAGCTTGCAGGTCTACTCTTATAAGAACGGCTAGCGTATTCTTGCAAGAATAAGATTATATATGCAAATCGATTCTTACAAGAATAAACTTAACGAAAGCATGTAACTTTTAAATACGTAGATTAATGCCCTTTTGCTATAAGAGAGTTTCTAAGAAATAGAGGGTAGGTGCATAGCTATTAAAAGTAATTGCAACGTATAAAGCAATTATTAGCAGTCCCTACTTGCGTATTATATTGTTAAGGTTATCCTAGTACTTCTTCTTATAAGCATCTGTGTCCTTGTTTCTACCACGACGTCTTAGGTGGTTAATAATTATAGCCCCTTTATCTATAATACTATTAATCTCCGTCTTTCTAATTCCGTTGCGCTTTTTCTTTCGCCTAGCAGGCCCTAGAGTAGGTGCAGGCGCGGGAGACGGCGGAGGAGCTAGCGCAGGAGACGGCGGAGGAGCTGGCGCGGGAGACGGCGGAGGAGCTAGCCTAGGAGACGGCGGAGGAGCTAGCCTAGGAGATAGCGGAGGAGACTTAGATGGCGTAGACGGAGATAGATTTAGAATCGACTTCTTCTTCTTTTGTGGCGTCCGCGGCGTTTGTGGCGGAGTTTTAGCTTGCAACAAAAAGCCTAAGAGATTAGCTGCATTTGCTAGCAAGGGATAGTTGTTTCCCTTCTAGAGAGCGTAGAGTATCCCAAATGCCTTATTAAAGGTAGCGTTTAATTCCACGCGAACATCGATCGGAGCTAGCGCAATAAGGTTTGCTACTCTCAACAAGAAGGCGCTAAATCTTTGCGCCCGTGCTCCTTTAAAAGCCTAGACATTGCGGGGCGTATGTATGCGCTAGGCTAGGCGGGAGAATGGTTGCGCCTAGTATTGCTAGATTAGCTTGTAGGCGAAGAGAAGCGGGGTACTGCTAGTAATACTATCTATTTTTAGCAGGCTTAATATTAGCTAATCTACCTACTTGCGGTAGATTTAATCCTTCTAAATACTTGTAAAAGAGTTATCCGTTTTAATAATCGTCTACAACACCGGCTTGTCTTAGCCTAGACGAATAATGCGGCTAGTTGCTTGGTGAATTATATTAAAACTCTAAGAGAACTAGAGCATAATTCTATCCGCGCAGTACTGGTGGAGATTTAGCCTATACAACAAGACTGCTAAAGACGTTACAAAAACATAGATGTTTGCAGTAGGGTTATTAAAGTTGTTAATAGCAGCGATTCTCTCTAGCGGGGTATGCGTAGAGCGAACGGACTTAATAGATAGCCTAAGAGTTGTAAACAGCTAGACTACAATTCTAGACGGTTAGTATTTGTATTCTTGTAAGAATGAAAAAGATAGTATGCTTACTCTTAAACAAAAACTTGTTCAACCATAACAATAAACCAACGGCCCTACTTATACAACTTAATGCCCTTTACTATTATAAAGGCAAGGGTAGGCGATGTCTTTACGACAAAATAGGCTTAGTTAATACGGCTACTTAGACCGTAGTGTGCTAGTCCGCTATAGTTGGTTTGCCGAGACAGCCAAGTTAAGCCGCCACTAATAACCTTAAATTAGCGCACCCTCTTGGTTACGCTAGCACTAAGAAACGTCTCTTTCCGCTGCTTGCTTAGCTGCAGCAGTATAGCATAGTTAAGGTTAAGCAAAACAAGGACCGCGCCACAATAGTCTGCAGCAATTGCGCGGGCCAACTTATTGTTTACAAGTTTTTTCCGTCGCCCCCCCAGAATAGTAATAATAGGGTCGTCGTCGTTATCGTCGCTCGACAATAAAGCTACGTAGTTGCTATTGTTCTCGTTATTATTGTTTTTAGGCGCACCCTGCCCGTCCTCATCGTTAGCTAGCTCGCCTAGCTTGTCGTTATTGTTATTGTCGCCGTAGAAGACTAGCTTCCAAGCTTAAAAAACGCGGCTATTGCTACTACTCTGGGAACGTAGTCTCTTAGGCGTGCCTTAGGACTTAGCGCGATCCGTAGCCCTTTCGCGCACCATCTAGAGAATTAGGGCTTTATTAGAGTCGTCGCTATCGCTAGGGTTGGCGTTTTAGCGGCGTAGCATTAATAGGTAGCGCGCATTAAAGAGCATAGCTAGCACGCATCTTATGTTAATATCTAGGTGTTTAACAATTTGGAGACAAATTTTGTACGGCGGGATAGCCTTGCCTAGGGCCGTTGTAGTGCTGTCTAGGAGAATAAGCGGCGTCTTTATTAATCGCCGCAACTGTATTAAGGAGAGCGCGTGTTGTAGGTGCGTTAATACAAACTTAGGGCTCTAGCCTATGCGCAAAGCTAAGGCAAAAAGAAGGTTTAGGTTTAGTAGCTAAAGCCTTTTCTTGTAGTTTTCCTACTAAAGAGACTACACCTTAGCAAGGCTAGGGAATTGTTAGACTAGCTCGTTAGAAAACCTAGTATCGCTGCTTAGGTTGTAGTTGTTAGCGAATATACTATTGATATTGTTATTGTTTGGCGCGGGGAAGTTGATTTTTGCATAGCAGGCAATTAGATCTAGGACACCAGAAACATCTTAAATGCGGTTTAAAAAGGGAGTCGCCGAAATAAACAAGATGCGCTCCTTGTTAAGCAGACAAGCAACTTACGCTAAACGAGAGTGGCGGTTGCGAACTTTTTGGTATTCGTCTAGCACAACAAAATTAAACTTAGATGCAGCAACAATCTCGCTGCGGAAGCTGCCGCTCTAGACAATTTTTTCGCCCTTGTTATCCTTGTTATTCTTATTATCCTTGTTATCCATATTAGGAGCTTTAGCGGCTGTTGTAACCTAGTTAAACTCTTAGGCTGCAAAGGTGGTGTAGCTTGTTAAAATAATAGACCGCGTAGTCTAAGACATTAGTTTTTATTCTTAAAAGAATAAGTAAAGGGTAAGGTATATTCTTATAAGAATAAAAGAGGGGGTAAGGCGATAGAGAGTATAGTATATTCTTGTAAGAATAAGAATAGGGTAAGGAAAGAGGGTAATGTATATTCTTGTAAGAACGAGAGGTAAGGTAAAGGAAGAAGGTAAGGTATATTCTTGTAAGAACAAGAATAGGGTAGGGGAAGAGGGTAATGTATATTCTTATAAGAATTAGAGAGAGGGTAAGGCAAGAGGAAAAGGTATATTCTTGTAAGAATATAACGTAGGGTAAAGGAAGAGGGTAATAAGTGTTCTTATAAGAATAAGCATATAGTAGGGGAAGAGGGTATAGTATATTCTTATAAGAATAGGATTAGCTACTCTTGTAAGAATATAAGAATAGGATAAGCAGGAGTAAGAAGAAAGGGTAAGGTATATTCTTGTAGGAACGGAAAAGGAGGGAGTAAAGCAAGGAGCAAGATATATTCTTGTAAGAATATAACTCTAAGATATGCTAAGCGATTCTTATAAGAATATAGACTTTGTAGCTAAATTATATTCTTGTAAGAACATAATAAGCAATCTTAAGAGAAAATTATTCTTTTAAGAATATAAACTAAAATGTACCTGCTTATCTAGCGAGTTTGTAAAGCTGCTAAGAAGGCTGTATAGCTAAGTTTGATTAATAATAGCCTTGCGAAAGTCCCCAATATAGGGGTTTGGAAAAGAAGACTCCTAGCTAAAATAAACGTGCACGAAGAAGAAGGTGCTAAAAACGCGCTTAATTTCTTAGAACGTTTGCAGGATAATTGCGGCAGGGATAAGGATAATGCTAGGCTTTAAGTCGACTGTATCCAGCGAATCCTTTTTCCTAGCAATTATATTAACGGTTGCGCTATATAATGTTAAGGCAAAGGTTACTATCTTCCTTATACCCGTCTTATTTTTAAGTAAGGCGGCGCGCAAGACGCGATTTGTAAAGGAGAGAAGAGACGCGGCGTTTACGCGATTAGTAAATAATAATAAAAGGGGAGAGTAGTATAAACTAATAATTTAATGCGCCTTAAAAGCGAACGTGCTAACTGCTTGGTCGACAAGTTAGCTAGTCTTCCGATCCTCTGCCATAGCGGTATGCGTTAAAGCTATAGCCTAGTTAAACGTTACGTACTTGGAGACGGACTTGTTGATAAGGCGGACAATACTAGCGAGGTTCTTCTCGATGGCTACAAACGCAGGCATATTTGCAGGTTGCGGGTTGCTTCTATTTGCCGTTTTAACGATTGCTTCTCCTATAGATGCATTAGTAACTAGCGTGTCCTTTAGCAAGAGGGACAAGGCAGTTAGTGCAGCATCCCCGTTAGAGACTTGGTTTAGAGCTTCCTTAGTAGCATAGGTAGAGGATAGGTTGCGGCAAAGCTTTCTAAAAACACTTAAAGTAACCGAGTCTAGGGGGGTGTTAGACTCGTTACCGCGCATTGTCTTGTTAGCAAGTGTTAATTACTGCGAGTAGTTAGTAGAAGGGTTTAAGTTAACAAGCGACTTTATAGTAAACTTAGTAACGCGACGGAGTTGCTAGATTAGGTTGTTCTTTTTTGCCTTTTCCTTCTTATTTTAGGCGTCTTTAAGCATTCTAAGGAAATTAGGGTTAGCGAACTTGTTTAGTGTCTTCTCGATTACTTTAATAATGTTATGCAGGCGCCCTTAAGTAACAACATTTCTCTTGATAGCATCTTTCTCCTTCTTAGAGAGGACGCCTTCTATAACCTCTAAGGGCTAAAGAATAGGGTAAGCAAACGGGATGTTGTTTGTTCTAGTAAACAAGTTAATCTTCCTACGCTAGGCGTAGAATACGCGGAACGAGAGATAAGACTGCACCTAGTCGTCTACGGTGTAGCCGCAAACCCTCTAGTTATAGGGGTTATCCGCAACAACGTCCTCAGAAGGCTTATCCTTGTACTATTATTCCTCTGCGCTGTTTGTAGCATTCTTTAAGCATGCGTATGCAGCGTATAGCATTGTCCCGCCGACATTAATGTTGGCGCCTTTCGCGCCCGTGCCTATTTGCTCTTCTGTAACTGTAGCCTAGAGAATATTTTCGTGTTCTATAATGTATTTTTGGAGCGCGGCGTTTCTAGCTAGGTCTTTAATAGTAGCTAAAAAACGGCTAAAGTTTATTATCTTACGCTTTTTGTTAGGGGGGCTGTTAAAGTTGTTTTAGGCTAGCCGTGCAAAGAAGGAAAACAAGTTGCTAGCTATTTATTAGATTTCTATTTTTATAAGTTGTTTTGTAACTGTATACCTTGCGTGTTTAAAAAGGTTATATACGCGCTAGTTGTAGCAAAGCTAATGTAGCTAGCAATAGCGCTATTATTCTTAAATGTTGGGTATTAATTAAGAACATAGCAATAAACGTTAAGGGGAAAGGATTTCTGGGCAGTTATAAGCTCTACGGCCTTAGCAGTTTGGACTAGAGCTTGAAGAGATAGCCGTTGCTAAGGAGGGTTGATATGCGTAAGAGGGCTTAAGTAGTATTTTATTACATTTTTATAAGAATATATGTTAGGGGCTCCGTTAACAATAGAGTTGTTTAGAGGAGTATACTTTTTAACCTTTTTAGGGCTTATGTTAATATCTAAAGTAGGTAAGTAAAGGAAAGAATAGAAGAGACGGGATTAAGAGAAAGGTAAGACTGCGAAAAAAAGAGAGTAGATAGAGAGGAAAAAGACAAGACGTAGGGAGAAGGAGAAGGAGAAGAAAGGAGTAATGTTAAAAGAGTAAATTCCAAATAAAGCATTAATATAGGAAGAAGCGACTATGTAAAGGATAGCAAAAAAAGAAGAGATAATAAAAGGAGGAAGAAGCTATAGGATGCAAAGGTAACGAAGGATAAAAAAAGTAGATAAAAGAAGGAGAGGTGTGTAAATAGAAAACGTTAGGAAGATAAAAAAACTTACTAGAAGCGGAAGGCGAAGAAAAGTTTAGAGTAGGGAGCAAGAGAAGTAGAGTTAGAGGCAAAAAGCGAGATAAAAAGCAAGGGTATAAGTAAGGGTAAAAGTAAATGTAAAAAGTAAGGTAAGGATAAAGGTGAGGCTAGAAATAGTGTAAGTTTGCAAACGGTTAAAATAGCTAGAGGCGCTAAGCGTATTTAGACTAGCGTAGTATTATATAATTTGGTAGATTTATTCTTATAAGAATATAGTTAGAAATAGTATTAGTAATATACTCTTATAAGAATATAAAGTTAAAAGTAGTATTAGTAATATATTCTTACAAGAATATAAAGCAGAAGTTGTAATATATTAAAGAGGACTAGGCCGCTAGGGCTAGGACGTAGCTAATGCAGCACCTACCTCTACTAGTTACAGCTCTGTAGCTTAGTTAGTAGTTAGTAAGCACGTGCACTAGCTAGATTTAGGTAAGCTCCGATCAAGGCACGCAACGGCTATATGTAGGGGGGGCTCTAATTAGGGGTCCTAGTAACCCTACCTAGCGTAAGGCAGCTAGTACCCTTGGGGTAATAGTTAGTAGAGGGTATAATAATAGGGCTGTAGTAATAGCTAGGTAAGGCAAAAAGAGGTAAAGGTAGCTTGTATTCCTAATTAATGGTCTAGACTGCTAGCCTATATTTATTTACGATTAAAGCTTACGTAAAATAGGTAGAAGAACTATAATCTAGAAGGGAAGGCTAAAAAGGCTTAAAAAACACTAAGGTGTAAGGCGTCCTATACCAAGTTAATATTCTTACAAGAATATAAAGTAGAAGTTATAATATATATAAATTAATTCTTACAAGAATAAGAATAAAGGGCTCTTTAGGAGGGCTCTTAAGAAGCTATTCTTACAAGAATAAAGGGCTGTTTAGAGGGCTCTTAAGAAGCTATTCTTACAAGAATAAAGGGCTGTTTAGAGGGCTCTTAAGAAGCTATTCTTACAAGAATAACGATAACTACTCTAAAGAAAAACACGTTAATTTAACTAAACTTAGTAGTCTTAGAAAACAAGGCGAAAGTATTTAAGGTTATTGCTAGTCTTACTGCTATAAATAGCAAAGACAAGATTATCCTACTAGTGGCTATTTTTAGGAGTAACATTAAAGTTCTCCTCTAGCACCTCCTTCTAGCAGCAGGCGATGTCAAACGCGGAGTTTTTAAATACCTTACATTTAAAAGTACTAAGAATAATGCGTGTGTAGCCGCGCGTTGCTGCCGCGTATAAGGTAACGCGCATTATGTCTTTAGTGATTGCGCGATTAGTAGCAGATTTAAAAACGTTAAACGGGTACTCTAGTATTTTGCTGTATTAGGTATAGTAGTTTACGCAGTCTACGCCGCTTCTAATTGTTTTAATCTTGGGGTTCCGCAAGGCGCTTATAGAGATGGCGCTAACCGCGGGACTAGTTATTGGCTTTGAGGGGATGCGCAGTGGTTTATACCCCTTTGTGTTATCCTTCTAAACAACGAAAACGGCTAGTAAATAAACACTAACAAGTTTACCTAAGGGATATAGGCTTAGATAAAGGGAGAGGCTTAGTAACGATTAGTAAAACAGAGCCTCTTCCTAGGCGCTTGCGCCGTTAAGCTAAGAACTGCTTAGCTTTAACTCGTTTGCGAAATTTATAATTAGCGGCGGCGGGTTGCTTCTCGCATAAGGAAACTGGAGGGCGGCTGTAATTGTGTCTTAATTTACTACCCGCACCTTAGTTAGCGGGAGATTAGGGTAGTTTAAAACGCCGTTAGCAATAATGTTTAGCGTTAGGACTTCGTGTAGTTTAGCAGCTTGTAAGGCATTATAGCTGTAATATGCGCGTTTTAAGAGGATAGTAGGCAACTTCTATTGCATTTGTGCGGCTACACTAGCTAAGGAGATAGTAGGCGCTATAAATAGTATAACAAAGGAAGAGTAGTAGTAAGTAAAAAAGAAGTGGTTAAAGAATGTAGAATGTAAAACAAAAGGAGGATGTAAGAGATATTTATATATTAGTAAAATAAATTATTTTAAATAAAAAGGTAGTAGATACAAAGGTAAGTAAATACATACAAAGAATCTAAATATAACTTAAGAATAAAGAATAAAAACGTGTAATAATAATTACAACAAAAGTAAGTAGATACAAATAAAGAATCTAAATAACTTAAGAATAAAGAATAAAAACGTGTAATAAACAAAGAATTAAATAAAAATAGTAAGAGTAAATGTAACTATATTCTATAAGAACAAAATACATTTTTACGTGTAATAATTCTTCTAAGAATAAAGTTTTAATCTTGTAATAGCTTATAGGTTCTTATAAGAATAGAGGTAGTTTTGTAAGAGATACTACGGTTCTTACAATAATCTTTTGCAAAAATTTATTCTTGCACTAACAATTAAAGCTATATTATATCTCGTTATTCTCTGCAGCCATTATCTTGTTAAGGTTGTCCCAATACTTGTTAATGTGTGTAGCTCTAGCCTTATTGTTACCGCGACGTTAAGGGTAGGTAATAATATTTGTGCCAGTGCCAATAAGATCTTTAATCTTAGAGCTACCAACTTTGCCGCGCGTTTTCTTCTTCGCCTTCTTAGGGGGGGGGTTAGGCACTCCTGTCTCAGGAGGGACGGGGCCAGGCGAGACTCTTGGGTTCTCGGGAGGGTTAGGGCCAGGCACTTCTAGGTTCTTAGGAGGGTTGGGGCTAGGCGAGACTCGTAGGGTTTCGGGAGGGTTAGGGCCAGGCACTTCTAGGTTCTTAAAAGGGTTAGGGCCAGGCGAGACTCTTGGGTTCTTGGGAGAGCTAGGGCCAGGCGAGACTTAACGGCTGCTTTGGTTTCCTTTATTCGTTGCAGGAGTGCCTAGGGATAGCAGCACTAGCGACTGCGTAATAATAGAGTCCTTAAATTTTCTCTTCTTTTTTAGTGTTTAAGGAGGGGTCTTAGCTTAGCTAAGCAATTGCATAAGCGCGTTAAAATCTGCTAGCATCGAATAGTTGTCGTTCTTCCACAAAGCATAAAGAGATGGGAAGGCCCTGTTGAAAGCAACGTCGATTTAGGCACAGTTGATTCTAGACGAGAACGCAACAATAAACGCGATACGAGACAACAAGGCGCCAAATGCAGCAGCGGTTTATCCCTTAAAAGCCTGTACCTCTCTTAGTGTGTGCATGCGCTAGGAGAGGCGAGTAAAAGGCTGGTGCTAATACTCCTTAATTAGCTCGTAGGCAAATAACAAGGGCGTATACCCTGTTACGTCTGCGAGCGTTGGCAAGCTAGAGAGGAGTTGATCCGCCTATTTGTAACAGATACGAGCCTCTTAGACGTTGGAAAACGAGTCGTTTGTCTTGACGATTGTCTAGGAGACCTCTTTCTCTTGACCGAGCCGGATGATACGGCCTGTAGCTTGATGTATAACGTTGAAGCTCTAAGAGAATTGGAGCACGATACCATTTGCACAAGACTTGTGCAGATTCAAGCCGTAGGACGAGACGGCAAGAGACGTCACGAACACGTCTGCCTTGGTGGTGGGGTCATTAAAGTTGTTAATCGAGTTGATGCGCTCTGGGGGGGTGTGGCTCGACCGAACGGATTCGACCTTGAGTCTAAGGGCTGTAAAGATTTGCATAACGATTCTAGACTGTTAGTTATACTCTTGTAAGAATAGAAAAGGGACGTACTCTTAGACAAACACCTGCTCTACTATGACGATAAAGCGACGACCTTGTTTGTAGAGCGCAACGCCTTTGCTAACTATGAACGCGAGCGCGGGAGACGTCTTGACAATAAAATACGCGCGGTCGATGCGTCTGGTAGGGCTAAAGTAAGAAGGCCCTCTATAGTTTGTTTGCTAGGAGAGCTAGGCTAGGCCGCCCCCCGCTACTTAAAACTAGCGCATCTTTTCTGTTGTACTCGTCCCTAGGAAGGTCTCCTTCTTCCGCCGACTAAGCTGCAAAAGCATTGCATAGTTAAGGTCTATAGAGACTAAGACCGCGCCACGGTAATCTGTAGCAATCGCCTCGGAAGACTTGTCGGTCGCCTTGGTCTTGCTAGGCAAGACTATAATGGGGTCCTCGTTGGTCTCGTCGTCGGTGCGATCAACGTAGTTACTGTCGCTTTCGTTGCCTTTGTTGGCATCTAGGCTAGTATACTTAACCCTTGCACGCTTGCGCATCTCTCGAGTGTTTGGAGACGCTTGTCTTTTTTTGGTCTTCTTTGCAGCGGCAGCATTATTGGCGGGATCATTAGCGGGATTATCGGCGGGATCATCGGCGGGATTATTACTAGCAGCAGCATTATCGGCAGCATCACCAGCAGCATCATCACCAGCATTATTGTCAACATTGCTCTCGCCACTGCTATCGACCTGAAAGATTTTGCGAATTCCCTCCTCGAAATCCGAATCGATGTCATCTGCTTCCAGGTTGCTTTGTCGGCGCAGCATAGACTTGTATCGTGCATTAGAGATTCTAGCAAGGACACGCCGCATGTTGGCGTCTAGGTGCTAGACGATCTGCAGCCGGATGGTGTAGGGCGGAATGTCTTCGCCTAGCGCGGTCGTAGTGCCGTCTAGCAAGACGAGCGGCGTCTTTATGGATTGGCGCAACTGCAGAAGCGACAAGGTCTGACGCAGCTCCGAGGATACGAACTCGGCCCCCTAACTAGAGCGGGAAGCCAGAGAAAATAGAAGGTTTAGATTGAGCTGCCAAATCCGCTGGGTGTCGTCTTGCTGCTAAAGGCTCTGCGCCTCGGCGAGACCAGGGTACTGCTCAACGAGGTTACCATCGAAGCCGGCATTTGGGTTGAAGTTGTCCGCAAACATCTGGTCGCACGTCTCTTCTGACGGCGCGGGGAAGAGAATCTGCGCATGCCGAGATGTGAGGTCCAAGATCCCCCGGACGTCCTGGACACGATTGAGGAACGGAGTAGCCGAGACAAACAGAAGGCGCTCCTTATTTAAAAGGCGGGCCACCTACGCGGAACGCGAGTGTGGGTTCCGGATCTTCTGACACTCGTTAAGAACGACAAAGTTAAAGACAGACGTTCTAACAATGTTGTTTTGGAAGCTTCTACTTGTAACAACCTTGTCTGCCTTGCCGTCTCCCTCGTTGTCGTCCTCGTCTTCGTTGTTGGGAGGCTGAACAGACTTGGTGACCCAGTTGAATTCGCGGGCAGCAAAAGTAGCGTAGCTCGTTAAGATAATGGTTTGCGCAGTCTATTTGTTAGCAATGAACAAGACGAAGCGTTTGATAACGATAGTAATAGCAGATAGTTGCAGGTGTGTTCTTATAAGAATAGACGTAGCGCTTGCAGTCATATTCTTACAAGAACGGATGTAATGCTTGTAGTTATATTCTTATAAGAACGGATGTAATGCCTGCAGTCATATTCCTATAAGAACAAACGTAACGCCATACAACTCTATTCTTATAAGAATAGACCAAGGCGCTTGCAGGTCCATTCCTATAAGAATAGACGTAACGCTTCCAGGTCCATTCCTATAAGAATAGACGTAACGCTTGCAGGTCCATTCTCATAGGAATAGTACCAGGCCACCTTATAAGAACGGCTAGGCATTCTTATAAGAACAGAGGTTGCGAAAAGAACGTACCTTTAGGTTGTGCTTGTTTTCGTCGTCCGAGACTGTACGAAGCACTGCGTGGAACTGCGCCTTGTCGACGATGGCGTTGCGAAAGTCTCCGATGTGCGGGTCCGAGAAAGAAGACTGCTGGCTGAAGTAGACGTGCACGGTAAAATAGTCGCCAAACACACGCTTGAGCTCCCGGTACGTTTAAAGGACAACGGCGGCGGGAACAACGACAAGATGTGGACGCAAAGGAGGTGCGTTGTTGGCCTCGTTAACCAGGGCGATCGCATTTATCGATGCGCCGTAGAGGGCGAGGCCGAATGTTGCCGTCTTGCCCGTTCCCGTCTCGTTGGCTAACAGGGCGGCTCTGGGAACACGGCCGGTCATCTGAAGGACGGTGCCGGCATCTGCGCGTGTTAGATCAAGACGCCACAAGGGAGGGGAATACAAACCAATGATCTGGTGGGCTTTGAAAGTGAAGCCGCTATTGTTAATAGTTAGATTAGTGATGCGGCCCGTCCTCTAGTTGTCCGCGAAGGAGGTGTGCGTGCTGCGAGCCGCCGTGTTAAAGTCCACGTAGACGGATGCCGTCTCGTTAACTAAGCGCACGACGTCGCTTACCTTCCTTTCGATTGGGCCGATCACAGCCGTGTTCCCTGGTGTCGGGTTGACGCCGTTGGTTGCCTCAGAGATAGCCTCGGCAACGGAAGGCTGCTCTACTGCCGGCTTGCCGCCCATGGCAGTAGCGAGCGCCCGCAGCGCGTTCTCGCTATCTGTATTGTCTAGCACGGGGGCATCGTTAGCAGCGCGTGGGATGGAAAGCGCCGCATAGAGCCGGCCAAACGTTTCCAGAGTAGCTAGGTCTACTAGCGCATTCGTCTCGTCCGCGCGGGCAGTATTCTCACCAGCCTGGCGGCTGTAATAGTTGATGGCTGAGAGGGATCTAGTAGTTTTCCTGACCCGCCGCAGCTGACGGATCAGGAGATCCTTCTCTCCCTTTTCCTCCTGAGTTTGGCCTTCCTCAAGCATGCTAAGGAAGGTTAGGTCCGAAAAGGTGTTGGGGTTTCTCCCGAGCACGGCGATCATGTCTTCTAGCCGCCCGCAGGCCACGACATTCCGCTCGATGGCATCCTTGTCCTTTTCAGGGAGGACACCGTCGGTTACTTCCAGCGGTCGAAGGATGGGACTTATTGCAGGGACGTTATTCGTCCCTGCAAACAAGTTGATTTTCCCTCGGCGCGCAAAGAAGGCACGAAAGGAGAGGTACGCCCGTACCCAGTCGTCGACTGTGTAGCCGCATACTCTCCAATCGTACGGATTGTCGCTTTCCGCGAGCTGGTCCTCCTTGTAGTCGTACCAGGGACCATCTGTGCCGTTGGTGGCACTGCGCAAGCAGTTGTACGCCGCACAAAGCAACGTGCTACCAACGTCTACATCTGGTCCCTTTGCTCCCGTTCCAGCTTGCGCCTCTGTGATGGTTGCCTGGGCTAAGTCCTTGGGTGCTGTTAAGACTGCTTGCAGCTCTGGACTGCTGGCGAGGTCTTTTAACGTCCCCAAGAACTTTCCCAGGTTCATTATCCTCTTTCGCTTTGCTGCCTCGCTATTGAAGTTGTTTTTTGCGAGGCGCGCAAAAAAGGCAAAGAGGTCGCCGCCTTTTTTTATTAGTTAAAGCGTTGTAGTATAAAGAATAAACATACCTTGTGTGTCCAGGAAGGTAATGTAGCTGCTAGTTCTTGCAAACCCAATGTGACTAGCAATGGAGGCATTGTGCTTAAAAGTAGTATACAAGTTAAGTACCCTGCAGTGGTGTTCTAATAGGAATCCCTTTCGTGCAGCAACAAGCTTAATTGCTTGCTTAGACTGGGTTGGGGCAGGCAGCTCTAGCCTGCCCCAAGGAGGCGCAACGTAGGTAGGCGGCGCTGGGTGATACTTGGTGATACTCTTGTAAGAGTATGCATTTGGGACTCGGTTAATTACCGAGTCCTCTGGCGGCTTGTAGCTGCTGTGCGGACCAACTCGTCTTGGGCCTATGTTAATGAAGTAAGGGCGAAGGGAAAATAAGTACGGAGAGAGGAAAATCTAGAAACAAGGTTAGAAATAGTAAAAGGTGAGAAGGTGAGAAATGGAATAGGTTAAGTATTTTTAAATATGTAATGTGGATTGAAAGATAGAGAGAGGAGCATGCGATAGTGAAGAAAGGAGGATGCGAGAGTAAAGAAAAGAAAGAGATGTAAGAGAAAGAAACGACGGAAGTGGTAAGGACGTATTGGCAGGATGTTGGAGTGAAAAAGGGAATATATAGCAAATGCAAGGATAAATAAAGGAAGCAGGATGTAATATTGGAAGTACTTACTGGATTTAGAGCGAGACGAATAAAGAGCGTGGTGTGAATGCGAAAGCGGGCGTGAATGTGAAAGTGAAGCTGTAATAAAGGCTGCAAACGGATGTGTGTAGTAGAGTAGTAAATAAAGAATTAAATATATATAAGAATTAAATAATAATTAATAATATGGGTAAGGATCTACTATGTAGCTGCATTTGTGGCTGTGTACCTTACCTAATAAAATTAATTGTGTATATTCTTATAAGAATAAGATTGCATATATAGAAATATTCTTACAAGAACAAGATTACGTACACAAACTCATTCTTACAAGAATAGGATTACGTATGCTAGAATATTCTTACAAGAACAAAACTACGTGTGCAAACCTATTCTTATAAGAATAAGATTACATTTGCAAGTATGTTCTTATAGGAATAAGATTACATTTGCAAGTATGTTCTTATAGGAATAAGATTACATTTGCAAGTATGTTCTTATAGGAATAAGATTACATTTGCAAGTATGTTCTAATAAGAATAAGACTACGTATGCAAACCCGTTCTTACAAGAACAAGATTATAATTGCAAGTATATTCTTATAAGAATAGAACTATGTGTACAAAGCGATTCTTTTAAGAATAGGCAAATATATAATGGTCTATATACAAACTATTCTTACAAGAATAATATTATATATATATATAAATATTCTTATAAGAATAAGATTTGTATATAAAATAAGACTTTTAAGAATAAGCATACGTATAAATACTATAAAATTTATAAGATAAGAACATATATATAAACAATTCTTATAGGAATAAGACTTTGTATATAAGACAGTTCTTATAAGAATACATATTAAGATATTATACTATTTTAATAAAACATTTAAGTTAATAACTAAATAATTTATAAAAAGAATAATTCTTTAAGTACTAAAACAGCGTATAAGTATTATTTAAAATAAAATAAAAACATACGCTATTTTTAACAAAATAGCTTTATTGTTTTTATTTTTTATTTTAAATAATACTTATCTACTATTTTATTACTTAAAGAATTATTCTTTTTATAAAAATAAATAGTTATTAACTTATAGTTTTATTAAAATAGTATAATAAAAGATAAGAAATTTAAGAGGCCCTATACTAACCCTACACTATACTACACTACTAACGTTATATAAGAATATATAAAAGTATATAAAAAGATGAAGTAAGTAGTGTAGTGTAGTGTGTAGTGTAGTGTGTAGTGTAGGTTAGGGTTAGGTTAGGGTTAGGTTAGGGTTAGGTTAGGGTTAGGTTAGGGTTAGGTTAGGGTTAGGTTAGGTTA